>OX346267.1:2522213-4922213 GCA_947049275.1 Epinotia bilunana
CGGGCTCCTGTAGCAGCCGGGAAAGGCGCTGGTGCCAAAGCAGACACCGGGCTCCTGTAGCAGCCGGGAAAGGCGCTGGTGCCAAAGCAGACCCCGGGCTCCTGTAGCAGCCGGGAAAGGCGCTGGTGCCAAAGCAGACACCGGGCTCCTGTAGCAGCCGGGAAAGGCGCTGGTGCCAAAGCGGACCCCGGGCTCCTGTAGCAGCCGGGAAAGGCGCTGGTGCCAAAGCGGACCCCGGGCTCCTGTAGCAGCCGGGAAAGGCGCTGGTGCCAAAGCGGACCCCGGGCTCCTGTAGCAGCCGGGAAAGGCGCTGGTGCCAAAGCGGACCCCGGGCTCCTGTAGCAGCCGGGAAAGGCGCTGGTGCCAAAGCGGACCCCGGGCTCCTGTAGCAGCCGGGAAAGGCGCTGGTGCCAAAGCGGACCCCGGGCTCCTGTAGCAGCCGGGAAAGGCGCTGGTGCCAAAGCGGACCCCGGGCTCCTGTAGCAGCCGGGAAAGGCGCTGGTGCCAAAGCAGACACCGGGCTCCTGTAGCAGCCGGGAAAGGCGCTGGTGCCAAAGCAGACCCCGGGCTCCTGTAGCAGCCGGGAAAGGCGCTGGTGCCAAAGCAGACACCGGGCTCCTGTAGCAGCCGGGAAAGGCGCTGGTGCCAAAGCAGACCCCGGGCTCCTGTAGCAGCCGGGAAAGGCGCTGGTGCCAAAGCGGACCCCGGGCTCCTGTAGCAGCCGGGAAAGGCGCTGGTGCCAAAGCGGACCCCGGGCTCCTGTAGCAGCCGGGAAAGGCGCTGGTGCCAAAGCGGACCCCGGGCTCCTGTAGCAGCCGGGAAAGGCGCTGGTGCCAAAGCGGACCCCGGGCTCCTGTAGCAGCCGGGAAAGGCGCTGGTGCCAAAGCGGACCCCGGGCTCCTGTAGCAGCCGGGAAAGGCGCTGGTGCCAAAGCGGACCCCGGGCTCCTGTAGCAGCCGGGAAAGGCGCTGGTGCCAAAGCGGACCCCGGGCTCCTGTAGCAGCCGGGAAAGGCGCTGGTGCCAAAGCGGACCCCGGGCTCCTGTAGCAGCCGGGAAAGGCGCTGGTGCCAAAGCGGACCCCGGGCTCCTGTAGCAGCCGGGAAAGGCGCTGGTGCCAAAGCAGACCCCGGGCTCCTGTAGCAGCCGGGAAAGGCGCTGGTGCCAAAGCGGACCCCGGGCTCATGTAGCAGCCGGGAAAGGCGGTAGGAGGACGATGACCGACGTTTTGAACGACGAAGAAATAGTCAAAGTTTATGTTTTGGACAAGTGGGTAAAATACAAAGCCGTAATGAAGGAAAGGGTACCAACTGAGCTGCTATTGCTTACTACTTTACTATTTTTATACTATTTGAATTAATTTTATTCCGAGTAAAGAAATTCATTTTAATAAATATTTTTCCGATTTGTAATCACCGTCCCATTAAATTTATCATAAAGCGACGACGATGGAGAATTGCTACAGATTACAATTAAAATCCACTTTCAGTCAAGCTACTTACCAATTAAATATCACTATAGTCAAATTGGAACCACTTATTTCAGTCCAGACGGCAGCCAAGGGAGGTTCTATTTCCGGGATATGAAATATTGAGGCCTCCATTTTTAGTTTCAGCCTTGTAAAGTTGAGAGGCATCGAACTTTATGTGTACAATTATATAAAGAATTTTAAGTGGAGTGATTGAAAATAAAATAAGAATATATTTTTATTTCTATGATTTAATGACATATTCGCCTCGTCTCTTTTCTTCGATGAACTCAAAAAATACATTAAAGAATACGACATAACGGTCTTTCGAACACGATGTGTTGCATCTCTTTATTTCGTGCGCGGAAGCCATAAACAATTATTTTACTCGGGGGCGTGGTTTACGAGAACGGAGGCACGGTACTTAAGTTGTGTTGGCACAGTACAAGCAGCTAGTCCACTGCCTTGGGTTGGATGTTTAGCTGTCATTTTTGCTTAGACCATAGACAAATCGACTGTGAAATAGGGTTGTCAACTCACCAAATAAACATCAAAATAATGCATTATGCTCGTATAGGCAAGCGTGTCTAACCTCCTAAGCCCAGCATACATAGGGCACACCGAAATGATCGAGAATAAAGTACTTTAAACTGAGTTACATTAAATCCTTTTTTATCACATGCGTACTGGCGACTGACAGTCACGATGCCGTTTTCACAATTTAAAAAAATAACGTCATATTTTTTTAATTCGATTGTCAAATTGTCAAGTCGATGGACAAAATGGAGCTCACGTGTGAAAATTTTCGTGCAATTATTTATCACAACTTTCGTCGAGGGTTATCTCCAGATAACTGTCTTAATGAGCTTGTTTCTATATATGAAATTGAAGCACCTAGTCAAACGACAATATATCGTTGGTATGCAGAGTTTCGACGGGGTCGTGGCTCTCTCAGCACCGTACCTTCAACAGGTCGGCCGAAAACAGCGGTGTCGCCTGAAAACGTCGCGGCTGTGGAAAAAATACTAAAAGAAGATAGACATGTCACATACGAGCAGATTCGGGCAACCATAGGCATTGGAATGACTGCAATCCACACTATTCTGCATAGTGAGTTGGGTGTCAGAAAATTGATTTCCCGATGGGTACCCCATAATTTGTCAGAAGAGCAAAAGGCGGCTCGTATTGATTGGTGCCGATCTACTCTAAAACGCTACAATGGAGGAAGGTCAAAAGCCGTTTATAATATTGTCTCGGGTGACGAATTCTGGATTTATTCCTATGAGCCTGAAAGAAAGCACCAGTCGGCAGTTTGGGTCTTCGATGACGAGGTCAAACCAACGAAAGTTGTGCGTTCCCGCAGCGTGTCGAAGAAAATGGTGGCTTCATTCGTCTCAAAAAAAGGACATATTGCCACAATTCCTTTACAAGAACAAAGAACGGTTACCGCTGATTGGTATATTATAGTTTGTTTGCCAGAGATGCTGGCCGAACTTCGCCGAGGGAACCCCACACGACGTGTCATCTTACATCACGATAATGCGAGTTCCCACACCGCCCGTAAAACAAATCAATTTTTGAACGAGGAAAACGTCGAGTTGATGTCCCATCCTCCATACAGCCCTGACCTGAGTCCAAATGATTTTTTTACGTTCCCTAGAATTAAAGATTTATTGCGTGGTCAGCGGTTTCAAAACCCAGAATCCGCCGTGGAAGCCTATAAATCGGCCATTTTGGCAATGTCTAGTTTAAACTGGAATTACTGTTTCAATGACTGGTTTAAAAGAATGCAAAAGTGCATTGATTGTAACGGAGAGTACTTCGAAAAACAATAATATATAATTTATGTATCAAGTGTACTTAGTTTTTTAAATTCCCGATCATTTCGGTTTGCCCTACAAAATGGCATTGAAATTGGAATCGTCTGGTGTTGGAAATAGAGTTGACTTTCGTTTGTTTTAAAAAGTGCCTGAAACAAAACAACATCAACTCTATCCCAGTTGAATATAATTTATATTCCTTCAACAGAATAAGTCCTATGAGTAGGTCCAAGGTCTTAGGAGGCTATGCGTGGCACGGTACTTAGAGCGGCTACGCACGGCGATTTTTTGCAGCGATACAAACGCGCGTTTCAAGAACGCGCGACTGTCGCACATCACTAGCCATAGCATAGATCACCTGTATCGATTTTGTTTCGGGTTTGTAGCGTTACATACAGTTGCAGTGTGCAACCGCTCTTAATCAGATAGTCAGGTATAACTGGAAAAAAGTATATTTACAAAATGGAAGACTTATCCCAAAAAATACCAGGAAAACATAAATGCTGCGCGATTCGTAATCAGCGCTGCAACAGTTTTCATTAGGCGCAGTCTGTCCGCTGCGCCAGACACAAAAGAACTGAGAGAACTGCCGCTGGCTGCGTGGTATTCTGTCTCTTCCACTATCGCTAGTGTGCTTTGGACCTGAGGATTAGAAACATATTTTAAATACGCTCCACCCCAATTGAACCCCCTAACACGACGAGGACATCGAATCGCAACCCATGAATGTTTTTTTGTTAATTTCCCTCAGAATTCCTTAATTTTAACTTTTTTCCTTAATTTTAACAAAAGAATAAATAAAAAAACTTCGATTAATTTCATCGATTGTAATAAAATATTTATACATGGACTGTATACCTACTTGAGAGCTACTTCATGAAATTATTAATTAATCGAATCGTGATGGTTCAATTGGTTCATGCGCTGTCTCTTGCGTTAACGCACAGTATCATGTGAGCTCGATACATCTATAATCAGATTAGATAGGATTCCATTTCAAACTGAAATTTTATTGTAAAATGGGCTCTATTTAGAACGCGTTACTAACATTTATCATAACAGCAGGATCTGGTCACTTACGGCCACATTCCTTATAAGGCCAAGTATTATGAACGGCCACTTCCC
The DNA here is from genome assembly GCA_947049275.1 of Epinotia bilunana. Classification (NCBI taxonomy): domain Eukaryota; kingdom Metazoa; phylum Arthropoda; class Insecta; order Lepidoptera; family Tortricidae; genus Epinotia; species Epinotia bilunana. Next base: position 2,526,625 of record OX346267.1, read on the forward strand.
CAATGGGCCACTTCCTTTAATGGCCACTTAGAAACAATATTACCCGAAAGGCCACAAACCGCTAAAGGCCTTTTCCTCTTATGACCACTTCCTCAAACGGCCTTTTCCTTTTATGACCACTTCCTAAAACGGCCTTTTCCTCGTATGGCCAACTTCCTCAAACTGTAACTGACTTCTCTATATGATAACCTTCCTCGTAAACCAATCCTCGTCAGGTTTTCGAATGACCACCATATCAATGATGAATGTCATTCTTCTACGATTTGTTCCAGCATATTGCTGCTGCACCATTTAAGCCTGGAGTATTTAGTCCGACCTTATCCCGGCAGGAATCAAAATGTACAGCGAATTCTAGCTGTGGCTTGTTAGTGTGGCGTGTATAAATGATTTGTAATTTTGGTTTTATTCATTAAAAATTCCGGGGGGAAATGTTTAGTTTTGGAAATATACGATATTTTAAATGTTGATTCCTTCCAGGCCGGATTTCGAAAGCTCCAGGTTTGGCTTATTAGGTTACAAAAAAATAATAACTTTTTAGGGTGGATCTGGTCACTTACGGCCACATTCCTTATAAGGCCAAGTATTATGAACGGCCACTTCCCCAATGGGCCACTTCCTTTAATGGCCACTTAGAAACAATATTACCCGAAAGGCCACAAACCGCTAAAGGCCTTTTCCTCTTATGACCACTTCCTCAAACGGCCTTTTCCTTTTATGACCACTTCCTAAAACGGCCTTTTCCTCGTATGGCCAACTTCCTCAAACTGTAACTGACTTCTCTATATGATAACCTTCCTCGTAAACCAATCCTCGTCAGGTTTTCGAATGACCACCATATCAATGATGAATGTCATTCTTCTACGATTTGTTCCAGCATATTGCTGCTGCACCATTTAAGCCTGGAGTATTTAGTCCGACCTTATCCCGGCAGGAATCAAAATGTACAGCGAATTCTAGCTGTGGCTTGTTAGTGTGGCGTGTATAAATGATATGTAATTTTGGTTTTATTCATTAAAAATTCCGGGGGGAAATGTTTAGTTTTGGAAATATACGATATTTTAAATGTTGATTCCTTCCAGGCCGGATTTCGAAAGCTCCAGGTTTGGCTTATTAGGTTACAAAAAAATAATAACTTTTTAGGGTGCTACCTCCTATATATAGGATCCGAATCTTGCTACCCGATGAGGTAGGTGACTGGTATGCCGGCTCTCCGTCTTATGGTCTTTCGGGGAAACGGCTGAACTAGGAATTTGCACAGTGGTCTTTCGGGGAAATGGCCTTAGTAGGAATCTGTATTGTGGTCCTTTGGGGAAATGGCCGTAATAGGAGAAGACCGAACAGGGATATGGCCGATGTAAGAATTTCCACGATGGCCGTAGAAGGAAGTGGCCGTAGGTGACCGGATCCTTTAGGGTGCTACCTCCTATATATAGGATCCGAATCTTGCTACCCGATGAGGTAGGTGACTGGTATGCCGGCTCTCCGTCTTATGGTCTTTCGGGGAAACGGCTGAACTAGGAATTTGCACAGTGGTCTTTCGGGGAAATGGCCTTAGTAGGAATCTGTATTGTGGTCCTTTGGGGAAATGGCCGTAATAGGAGAAGACCGAACAGGGATATGGCCGATGTAAGAATTTCCACGATGGCCGTAGAAGGAAGTGGCCGTAGGTGACCGGATCCTAACAGCATCATCATATCAGCCGAAAGACGAACTCTACTCGACATAGGCCTCCCCCTAAGAGTGCCACAATGACCGGTCCTGCGCCACTTGTATCCAGCGTGCTCCCTTAACCAGATGGACTACCTTGTGGGATTGTGGGAGGAGGAAGGACAGACTTAACGTGAAGATCCAATAATAGCGGTGGGTAGGGTCATTACGCTGGTTACGCGACCACCTTCGGTTAGCGACCACCTGAAGAAGCCCTACCCACCCTAATGAGACAGTTAGTTGTAGGTACATGCATTTTTGTTGTTGTTTTAGAATATAGAAATCTACTATAAAAAAAACCGGCCAAGTGCGAGTCGGACTCGCGTTGCAAGGGTTCCGTAGATTTTAAACAATTTTTTTACTAACGGAGCGTTTTTGACGTTTCAAAAAAATAAGCTGATTTTATTTTTGACAAATGCCGTATTAAGTCCAACTCACGCTTTATTGCACATTTCTAATAGGTTTTCCTGTCATCTGTAGGTAAAGAAATATTTTGTGTATTTTTTTCAAAATTTTAGACTCAGTAGTTTCGGAGATGAAGGGGGGGAATGGTCATTTTTTGGCTATTTTCTTAAATAATTTCTAAACTAATTATTTTAAAATTGGTGTGATGACAATGAGTTCTTTCATTTCATATGTAACACGATAGTATATGCAAAACTTTATTTTTAATTTTCTCATTTCCCCCCAAAAGTGGCCCCCATGTTTAAAATTCATTTGTTTGCGTTACATGTTCCTCTTTGGGTCACAAACTTACATATGTGTACCAAATTTCAACGTAATTGGTTCAGTAGTTTCGGAGAAAATAGGCTGTGAAGGACGGACAGACAGACACAGGAGCGATCCTATAAGGGTTCCGTTTTTTCCTTTTGAGGTACGGAACCCTAAAAACCGAGAAAATATCCTTTCAGTTCACCAACTCAGCTAATAAGTGGTCGACAACCGGCACATGAAATTAGGTGGTCGCTAACCGGCGAACTGACCCTACGTAGTAGCGGTCGCAAGTGGAGCCTCGCCGGATTTAGCGGGCAGGACGTATGCGGAATAATTGGGTTTTTCACAATTTTCCAAATGTTGCGAAGCTCGTGATTCGAACTATGTCCTGATATTATGGTACCTCGCGCCATGTTTTTGTGTTTTTGGTGTTCGATGCCGAAACAAAACAGGATCACTTGTCGAATCACCTGGTCCGTGTGACTGAAACAGCAGTTTAATAAACATGAAACGTGTGTATCTAGCACCGTTTGTTTGGATTGAGGGATAGATAATACATGTACTGTATGTTAGAAAAATACAAAAACATAATAGGATATTTTCGGAAATTTAAGGAAATAAAAATACTAGTATCTACTATTACCATCTAATATACAAACACTTTTTTTAGAATAGCCTACTTTATTGTCATTCACGCACTGGCACTGATTCATGCAATGGCAACATGGTGGATAAACAGACCAGTACCGCTGGAAATCTTATGGAATTAGCCAGAACCCGGGAAGTATAGCCGTTGCCCGGGCAACGGCGAGCCCTGCCACCCCGATTGCGTGAGCAGCAAACAAAAACATATACCGCGTTTCTTTAGATTATCGATATCTAGAATTTTGCACCCAGTGGCCCCTTTCACGAAGCTACACCTAACAATAGGGTATTTGACAACAGTGAAAATAAATTGTTTTTTCATTAGTAACACATTAACGTTACGAAAATACTCGGACAGTGTCAATCTTTTATTTATGTTTGCTATTTTAAGATTTTTTACTTCATATAAGCTAACTAGCTGTTGCCCGCGACTTTGTCCGCGTAGAATTTGATTGCTATTAAATTATTGTGGGCGGAACCTCAATTATCGCCGACCCAAACAAAGTTCTACCATCTTAAGGGATGATTTCTAATATAAAAACTATCCTATATCCTTCCAAGGGTCTCAACTCATCAGTACGAAAAATTTCATCTAAATCCGTTCACGGATTAAGCGTAAAAGGTAACAGTGCGATGAGTTCATTAGTTTAAATCGCAAAATTTCAATTGAAAACTGTTTTTTAAATATAATATCTTAAGAATCATCAACAGACGTTTTTACTTAAATTGTATATTTTTTCATAATGTAGGTACCTATTAAAGAAAGCTACATGACTGGACATTTTTGCTTAAATCCGTCCAGTAGTTTTACTCTCGTTAGTTCGGGCTACCTGTATAGTTTTGAAAGCAAACTTATCTAATGCTAAACGGAAAACTTTCCATCTCCATCCACCGTCCCCATTAAACGGTGTTAGAGATGAAATTATTTTGATTAAGCCCCTTTACCCCCTTATTTTACCCCTTTAGGGGGCAAATAGATCTACATATTATAAAAGAAACCTGCTGTCCTATTTTCATGTTTCTAGCCACCAGTTTAGTATTAATAATCACACATTACTTAGGTACCTATGTGAACTTTCAACCCCTATCTTAACCCCTTCAAGGGATGAACTAGGAAAATATCCCTTATCAATGTTTTTGACTGTAGGTACATTAGGAGCTTGTGGCCAAAGTTTTAAACGTCTAACTCTAAAAACGACATGATTCCCATACAAAATTTCAACTCTTTTTTAACCCCCTTAGGGGATGAACGTTTATAACATCGCTTAATCATTTGCTTTGCGTTTTACTAAGATACCTTCATACAAAGATTCAAGTCTATAACTTTCCAAATGAACGATTTCCATACAACGGTTCGACCCCTATTTCATCCCCTTAAGGGTTGAATTTCGAAAAATCCTTTCTTAGTACACCTGTACTAAGAAAGGATTTTTCGATATTCAAATTCGTGGACATCCACGTACTACAAAGTATTTATATTCCAAATTTCATGCTTATAACTTTAGCGGTTTAGGAAATAATACATTACTTATGTGAACTTTCAACCCCTATCTTAACCCATTCAAGGGATGAATTAGAAAAAAAATCTCTTATCAATGTTTTCGACTGTACATTATGAGCTTGTGATCGAAGTTTTAAATGGCTAACTTTAAAAACGACATGTTTCCCATACAAACTTTCAACTCTTTTTTAACCCCCTTAGGGGATGATTTTGTATAGCAAAGTTAAATCATTTGTTTGGCTTTTTAGTAAGAAACTTTCATACAAAGATTCAAGTCTAAAGTATCGATCGTAGAGTAAAAATAAATATGACCAATTTTGTAGAAAGTTTTATGAAGAAACTTTTATTCGAAGTAATTATAATAGTTATGATGAACAACTACGAAAAAACGTTTTCTTAAATCGACTATTTTTTATCTCTTTGTTAACTTTAACACCCCAAGCTAGCTCCCAAAGTATTGATCGTAGAGTAAAAATCGACGAGACGACTAACGCTAGTTGGGTACACAATTAAAAAAACATGCCCAAGTACCGAATCCGGGTAGGTGTACAAGTGATTGATTAAAGAAAGAAAGAAAGAAAGATTATATTTATTCACAAACACACACGCACACACACACAGGACACACATATTAAATAATAAAATAAACAAAAAAAGCACATAAAACGTGAAAAAAGTGTGACTGCGGCAGTGAACCGGACACTGACTCAGCATTATGCTGAGGTGTCAGACACCTGCATCGCTGATTTTCAGCCAGCACCGTTGGTGACTCACGGAAACGTCATACAATTTAATATGTAAACTACTATACTATTTGTATAGACTAGAGAAATAAATATAAATACCAGGTGAGATGTAATGTAAGCCTACCTAACATTAGACATTAAATTTTTGATTAGGACATCGATTTCTGGAGAGTCCACAAATAACCCTTAAGCATACGCTTAAAGGTGTATCTGCTAAGCGCTCCTTGGATTTGGAGAGGGAAAGACCTTAAATTAAAGACCTTAATGCCCGCACGTAAAATCCGTGCAATCAGAATAATACGAGTAGATATTGATACCCGCTTTCACCGGTCTTCATGCTGTCAACATGTGAAGCGTCTCGACGCTCACCTCGGTGAATAAATAATAACATTACGTGCCAAGGGCGGTGAATTCCTGAAAGGCCCAGATCGCAGGTGTTTGTGGCCCGAACCGAAGGTGAGGGCCATAAAACTGCGATCTGGGGCTTTACGAATTACCGCCCGTGGTGAGTACACAATTTTACGTCTTCACCTGGCCACAATGCGAGTTTTACCGTACGCGCAGCGTGCAGTAAAACTCGCATTTTGGCCAGGTTTGACGTAAATTAAATAATATTCGATGAAGTCCCGTTTAGTAAAAATAATGTGTGAAAATGGTGAAACTTTAAATCAATAATATACATAGCAGTAGAACTGTCATCGATCGTGTTTGCACACGTTATAATCTATAGCTGCTATATCTTCCCTACACGCTTACTAAGTAACCCGCTTTGTTTTCTTCGGGAAGTCCAATAATTTGGCTGCAACCCCTGTGCATGGACCAAACGATCGATATTATTCGCACCACCCACCAATATCCTTAACCATCACGCGCCGCGTGTTCAACAGCCATCCAGTCTCTGGCGTGTACGCAGCAATGAACGAAGAGTAGGCTTTATATCGCTAAGTGTTGGCAGTCGCGTAGTGGAAGTGTCTCGACGGTTCTGTACAGTGCCAGACCTACCCCACAGCGAAACGCGTTGTCCCCCTCCAAACCTCCCCGGTGCATTGTAATGACAGAAGAAAATATCAAACACAGCTAAAGGTGAAGGAACAAATTATTAAGAACGTCGACAGACATATGAGTGTAGTTCACGCGTAAGTAGATCGTTTTTAAATGCCGCGCCTGAAATGTATTAATCATTTATGTAATTAGCTGATGATTTACTGAAAAACGCTACATTAAATTCGGTTTGAAAACTTGCAAGGTGAGAAAAGTGGAAGACGTGGTCATTTATTTAAATTTTGATCTCAAAATGAAATACGAGGCGACAGAAAGAAAATATCATACGCATAAAATCATACATGTACACAATTTAATTCCTCCAAATACAGAATCATCCGTTTCACGAGAGCACGTTCTCCAGAATGCGTCGCATATAGTCTCCGAGACGCCTCGCAGGAAAGGGTCTATGAAATATCTGACTTGGGTCTTACTTTGGATACGGAGCTAGACTTTCGTTTGCATGTAACAAAAATATGTAGGTAAAGCCGCAACAACCTTAGGATTTATAATGAGGGTATCCGCACAGTTCAAGAACATCCGTGTGGCGGTATTGCTATACAATGCGTACGTCCGAAGTAAAGGTTGGAGTTCGGCGCCATAGCATGGGACCCCCACGAGGTAAAATACAAGACAATGATAGAGAGGGTTCAAAGACGTTTTGCAAGATACCCCTTTAAAAGGCAGGGTACTACCCCCTATTGTATCCCTCACTTTACGTCTTGGGTATGGTCGGGTTCCATGCACTGGAACTGAGGCGGAAACTGTTGTTGGCAATACACTAATACGGTGTCATTAATAACACCGTAAACAGTCCCGCTGTGTTGGAGAGGATGCGCCTGTTCATTCCCGTTTGGCGTCCCTGTCCCCCGGGCCTGAGCGCACTGCCCGCGCGAGCGCACCCACTGCCCGGGCGCTGTCTATGCTCAATGCTATATGTCCATCGATGCTCCACAAATAGACGTTTTTGTGGATAATGTTGGTGGTTTCGTCAGAAAGTTATTAATATACTTAAATGATTATTTTAATGAACGACTAAATCTATGACGCAACAATGAATAAGTACCTGTCTTTTTTATATGTTTGTAATAATTGTAATGTATGCTAACTGGGCTGTAATTAACTTAAACTGACTGGTAGGTATCCACCTATGAGTTATGTTTAGTGTGTAAGCGATTTGGTCTTGTACTGTTATGCTTGCGTATGTCTAAATAAATAAATAAAATAAATAACGTGCAAAATAATACTCAAAACACGAGGCATACCTAATAACGTAAAAGCCAGCTAGCGTACCATACGGAGCCGATTCGAGACATATGATACGCATGGCAATTTTGATGATATGATTTCAATAGATACCTACGTATCGCGCGCTCGCTGTCACGAGCGCATGCACCACATTGACATCAAATTCGAATGTGTAACGTATGTCTCCAATCGAGCCTCAGGTATCTGCACAGCAATTTAATTACTCTCGGATGTATAGTAGCCTAGTACCCGGCGCTAGGCGTCAGGCCCGGCGCGGCGGTAACCATGGCGACCGCCAGATGCGCCGCCATTGCAGCTCGCTGCTGGAACCGTCACGTGCAAGTAGTTTATATTAAAATCGCTTTGGTTGTAGATATAGTATCGTTACATCACATCATACGCGTGTCAGTAGTCGTCTGAGTGTCGACACTCGATCGATGGTGTATCATGTGTACATTGAGGTGTTTACAGATATTCAAAGCAAAGATGGATGGATATGACAGTATTAATGTAGAAGGTGTGGTAGTACTTAAGCACTATAAAGCTTTGTGTCTCCGTCGCTGTAACTCTAGTTAGGATATTATAATATATTGTCGACGATTCATCACAAGACAGGCTGGGCTGCACCAAAACGTCTGTAGGTGACTACCTAGAGACGTAACAAGTGATCATTAAAATCTGTTTTAAAAAATGGAATGAAAGGTGCCGGCGCCTTATTTAACGTCGATCGGCCTATAATCGTAAGTAATCCGTGTAATCCTAAGACCTAAAGTCATGTCTTTGCACATACTGAAGCGTGAACTCTCTTCATCAGAACCTGCCTAGGACACTCCTTTTGTTTTGCATAAACTACATGATTCATTCTATTTATGATTAACTCTATCGAAATAGCAGATCAGAATAGCAGACTTGCCAACTTTCAAGGAAAGGGACGGTTTTTTCTTGACGAAGGAAAAACCAAGTTAATCTTTCTATAACACGTTTTACTTTGCGTCGCTCTGTCACGAAGTGGTAAATATCAATTTCCGAGGCAGCGCGAGGCAGCTGCGGCCTACTTGCAAAATACAGTGTGAATCCAATATTCAAATATTGAAATTGTACATTTTCTCCCGCTGCAAATGCTCGTACCTGTGAGATCGGCGCAAAAATAAGCACTTTGAGCATTCCTCTAGCGCCTTATTTTAGCCATAAAATCCAAAATCTGTATTTAAGTAAATGTAGGTACATTGTAAGTTGGTAACTGTTTACAAAAAGGATATTTTCAGCAAGAAATGCACTTTACAGTAATTCATGCAAGCTATGCGGAATTGTTTCAACAAAAGACAAAAGGCTACTAAGGGGAAAACAATGTACTTACTTACGTAGTTGTTACATTCTAACAAGGAGTGCGCGGAAAGTAGCAATTATTTCTAACCGACTTCAAAAAAAGGAGGTTCTCAATTCGGTTATATATTTAAAAAAAAATTTTTTTTTGCAATGTTTGTTACCTCAGTACTCCGTCATTGATGAGCCGATTCGTAATTTTTTTTTGTTTGTAAGTATATGCTTCCAGGTCCCATTTTTTCAAAAATTCAATTGGATGGAGGGATCCATGAGGAATTGAGGGAACTCCTCAATTATATTAGGCACGCGTGTAGTGATTTTGGTATTTTCTATTATAACTCGTGTACTTACACCCGGAAATCATAAATTTGGTGGAGTGGAATTGATGATGAAGACCACAGATGACTTATGGAATTCCTCAATTATGTACTTAAAAGTACAAAAGTATATCACAGATTCTGATAAGATTCCGTTGAAATAGCAACTAATGAAGTGCCAAAGGTGATCCTTGTGGAATCGACGGAAGTCCTCAAATATTATCGGCCCACATACAGCGATTGGGTTTTTTTTGTCTAATAATCAACGCATTTGCTCTCGGAAATCAGGTCATGTGGTAAATTGGAATTTATTAATTTATTTATTTATTTATAAAGTAAATTATGTTGTATTAGAGTTATTGTATTACAGGCCCTTGCAAACCGTTTAAATTATAATGTTCGTAGACAATAATTGGTAGCTACGAGTACACCGATGGCTGCAGTAATTGATTAAATAGTCGTTACATTGCAGAAATCCATAAGTTCTTAGGTACGTACTAGTTCTTTTGCTATTACGTTAAAGAATCAATAATAAAGAGGAAAATATTTTGCTTTCTTTAGCGGTACCGCAAAAAAATATTATTCTAGTAGCCACACGAACATCAATAACAATGCTAACACTTTTATGGAAGTATTATTTACTCAAGAGAAGAAGTCCTTTAAACTAAGAGTAATAATGTAAACTGTGCGCAGTTGTAGGGTACGGGTGTGCTTGTATTGCATTGTTCATGACTGTTTGTGTTAATTTTCGATCAGGGGTGCGGTTTTATAATGATGCGTTACACCAAATGTCAGGTCTAATCAACTCTGTTTTTTTTACATTATTTATCGACATCTAGTCGATTACGTAACGCTTTGTACGTAGGTAGATCTAAACGTAATTTTTTGTATGGAAAAAATGACAGTTGATTTGTCCCAACTCCCAACGCTCGTTCGAAAATTGACGTGTTTACCACTCTAAGGGGTAGGTCAAACGGATCTTTATAAAACCGGAGTTAAAGGTCTTGATATGTCACCTAAAAATAGGGTACGAGTTACAAATCATAGATCACCATCCCGATAAGGCTTTGAAGCCGCACCAACAAAAAGCAATCCTTTAATGCATTTCATTAATTAGTTCCCGCGGCTCTCCCCAGACCTGATATTTCATATGCATGGCATGTATAGGTACTTGGCTCCACGCCGTACATGAGGCTCTGGTACATAAGGGTGATCCCAGACATCGGTATGCGCGTTAAAAGGAACTAAATATAATCAACACGTCTGCCTGCTCCCCTGCAGACGTCTGTCTGTCTGTTAATGCGATTGGGAAGTTTTGCATGCGGCTTTGTTTATTGACTTTGAACAATGTTGTACGCCTATTTCCCTGGACCGCTCTGCGACTCAGCATCAAGACCAAGCTATCGAATTTGTCTCCGGAAGATTTTCGAATTCTTTGGCCACATGGCCACAGGTGAAGTGGAAAAGACCGAGAGCTTTTCTCGATACCAAGCTCTGCTAGGCCATGCATGTTGCCAAAAACTGACAGACTTGGCGAAACATAATTAGAGAGAGGATGATGACAAGGGGTCCTTACCCTCAGCATTGCGGATAAGGGCGCATTGTGGAGGTGTTCTTATACCAGAAGACTATGCTTGCTTGTCGCTTCTAATCTTAATCGTATTTCAATGTGTTTCCACGTGCACCAAGCTGACCTAAGCTGTTAGTGGCGGTCAAAGAAGACTAACGCTTTTAAAAAAGCATTGGCATTTGTATAACTGTGACTTTTACTCTTAAGTCGACTAGGAAATCTCTCAATGTCACGAGGTCTAGCAAATTTAAGATTCAATATCGTTAGCAGAAAATCTGGGCCGAGATCTTGTCCGACGCTCTTAGTCGTCTAAGTAACATTATGGCCCGGCCCGCCCTCAATTTTTACTAGGTACTGCGCCAATAGAATACTAACAGTATTCCGACAATTAACGAAATCGGGGTGACGTCACAAATGACTTAAACTTAATATGCGAATAAAAATGACAAATAGGTCAAAGTAAGAAATTTTTTTTTTTTTTTTTTTTTATATTTTATTATTTATTATTATAAAAAGGTACAGTTTTTAAAGGTACAGTTTTTGTCCCACAAAACGGTTTACACAGTTTGACTGTGGGATCTGAGTCTTTTCAGTAACTAAATTCATATATATGACTATTATTAAGTATTATGTGTTTATACGTGCATTGTCTACTATTTATGCTCTATATAATAATTAAACAATTTTCTATTAAATATTGCTCTATTGGCCTCCAGTCTGATATCTGCTGTATCTACGATGATATAGGCTCTACGATGACATGAACGCGTCAAATAGGCAAGTAGCATAATATAACAGTATTTACAAAGATTTATAATAGAACATTTAAATGCAACAGGTATTTAAATCTAAACCCCTCTCATAATCTGAATCGCGACGTGATACAGCCATACAACCGACTTTTCAATTACCGGCCAACCCTCTCCAAAAATACTAAATCATATCAAACTCATATCGGGCTAGCCTTTAACATGATTGGGCCAATCAATTATGACCTCTAACAAAAGGGGATAAAGATGTAAAATGTTGATTGAGATGAATGGGATCGGAGGTATATGCGTATGGGGTTGGTTTGGCGAGGCCGGGGGTCCAGACAGAAAAATGCACTTGGAACCCCACGTCTAGACTGCAGACGGTCTGCCGGACGACCGAGCACCGAGCGGACTTGCCCAACGTCTTCAAGGTCAACTGAGGGTGGATTTTTTGTCCTACTGTTTGAAATACGAGTATTTTTTCGTGCGTCGGCGCTGCTCAATGAGCTGGTACTGAGGCAGGATGCCGACGTGTTTGCGGACAATTGGCAGAGCTTGCTAACTAAAATAAGTGCTTTGTGCAATACATTTAGTTAGTGCTACTTTTTATTTGTTTGTGTATCTGTCGTATATCTATGTTATTTTTAAGTCCGGACATTGTAGGCGCTTTGGTACCACTACTGTAAGCCTATTATGTAAGTTATTGAATAAATAAATAAATAAATAAATAAATAAATAAATGTCATTGAGATCCAGCATTATGCCATTTCGTAACAAACAAATAAAGTTTTAAGTCTGTATATGTATGTAATAGATATATGTTTTTTTTGTTTGTAACGATTAAACCTTAATTATATAACTTCAATTGATGCTCTATTTGCAGATTTTTCTTCACGGCGCAAAAGGACTTCGATTCACAATTTTTTTATTTGCTATGAACAGGGTTTGAATAGGTGCCAGAATTTGCCGCTGAATAAATATTACGCAATACATACCTAAATGTTTCTCAGCTGACCAATCACGCAAAACATATCTTCCACTATATTTTCGCCCATAGAGGTCCTGGCTTCGAATCTCGGTAAGGGCCGGGTGGCAAGGGATTTGTGAACACGAATATTAGTTCCTGAGTAATGGATGTTTTCTTTGTATTTAAGTACATATTTATTTATCATATTCCAAGCTTGGCTTAGTTTTGGACTAGGTCGATTTGTGTAAGATTGTCCGCAAATATGTATTTATTATTATGTATTATTCTTATTGTTAAATAAGTGATGATTTCCGGGATAAAAACTATCTTATGTCTTCTCAGGCTCTTAAACTATGTCCATACAGTTAATCTAAATCGTTTCAGCGGTCTAGCATCATCCGTGTGCTTTTTGGCCACATGGCGTAGTAAAAAAAAAGACCAGGTTGCAATCCGGGAGTGCCGGCAGAAGTGAAAACTCAAAGACATTGTTTTTCGCACAGTTTTTCGATCAGGTCACGTGTCCGTCTTACGAATTTTCAATGTCTCGCATCTTACGATCACGTGACATCTTACGATCACGTGACATCTCACGGTCACGTGACCTGACGCGAGTTGAACATTTTTTCCCCATCCCAAAAATCAACTTCCATCTTACGTCTTACGAATCTGACGGTCACGTGACTGCTGCAGGCAGCGCCGCTAAAGAAGTTTTCACTTCAAAAATGTTTTAAACGCTTATATAAGTGTTAAATGTCGCCAAGTCCGCAGTTCGCGTACGCTCCTCCCCACAATAAACCTACTGGTGTATAATTTAGTGCTGCACCAGTCTGGGCGGCTATAGCTAGCGCTGGGTTCAGCCGGCGGCGCGAGGGGTAGGTCAGGTACGGCTGCACTTATCGGTGCAATGCCAGCCGGAAGGTCCCTTGTACGGACACGTGCTTGGTTCAATATTTATACCCATTATTGATCGAGTTCAAAATTCTCCGTTTCAGTTTAGGGAAAAAAAATCGTATGGCTCGGCTGTTCTCCTCAACAAGACATTACTCAACCGATTTTCGTGAAATTTTGCGAGTTTCATTAATTACATAAATTTTGTTTTATCGATACAATTTATCGCAATAATAAAAAGACAGGCTCGCGAGTTCTACAGCTCACAGTCGTCAATCACAACTTAAGATAGGTAAGTACCGTAAAATGGGGTTGGGTCAAAATAGACAATCAAATAACGATAAAATTGTATTTTTACATAATCACGTTGATTTTTATACATAAAAAAATGTTCTGGCCGTATGTATTTTAGTTCTTTAATGATTATCTGTCGTTTGATTTCATAATTTTAACGATAAACACATAAATAGATGAGAATCCCACCTCACCCCGTAGTGGAGTTAGAGGGGATAGTAATGATGGTGAGGTGGGAAAATGCAAAAATTCGGATTGGCTTTCCTCGATCCGCTCATATTTATCGCTCCTTTTCCGCATTATCCAGAAAGATGGTGATAATTTTAACTGACTTTATCTAGAGATTGAAAAATCGGCCCTTAAAGTATAATCAAATTACTTTTAGAACAACCTGAGCCAGGAAATCAAAGTAGCAACTTAAAATATTCGCGTCCCATCTGCCCCCTCAATCCCTTAGTACCCCACTTTGAGTACCTCTGTTAACTAAAATGTTTTTGCTAGTATCTCTCCTGTACAAATGTTAAAGTGACATATAAAAACAAACTAATTATAACGGCATTTCAGCTAAAATTGGTTTCTTAAATGTTTATGAATAAAACCAATATTGTTGTGACTTGTGACGCACAAACAGCTCTGATGAGTCGGTCAACCGCATAATCTTTGCAATCATTTTTAATACTAAAATTTTTAGTCATTATGCCTTTTTAAGACCGGATTTCAGCGCGTAATCTGCGCAACGAAAGCGGGATTTGAACAAACGACTTTTCTAAAGGGTTGAAGACGGAAGATGAGAAACGGCTAGGTCACGTATTTTTTTTTATAGAATAGAGATATTATTGACAAGAATAGAATACCACAGAATGTAGTAGGCATTAATATAGAGATAGACCCCGGAAGATACAGGTGATAGAAATTAAACTTCTCGCTCTAGCCGGAAGATCAGCACCGGCTCTTGTTTTACTTTTTTTCTATCGTGGTTTTGTAATTTATATAATTAAATTAAAAATAATATAAATATTATTGAATATAAATATTATTGTTATTATTGAGGCGCAGCGTGGGTAGGCCCCCCACAAGGTGGACTGATGACCTGGTAAAGGTCGCGGGAGTCCGCTGGATGCGGGTGGCGCAGGACCGGTCATTGTGGCACTCTTTGGGGGAGGCCTATGTCCAGCAGTGGACGTCTTTCGGCTGATATGATGATGATGATGATGATGATTATTGAAAACTCCTCTGGTATTAGTATTTATCATCCTCAGTGCCTAAAATTGAACCTTTTATACATGTTTCAACTAATTGTGGTTTTATCATAGTTTGTAATGTTTAAAAATAAAATAAAAAAAAAGAAAATATTTTCAAACTTGCTTTCTTGGGGTTGGATATGAGGCTATCACATATCATTTTAGGTATATTTAACGAATAATGATTCAATTCACCCGTATCATATCTGGAGGAGCCCAAACTTGGTATGTTTTGAAAATGATTTATTTTAATTTAAAACAAGTGACTAAAATATAATGATGTAATATATTTTTAGAATCGGCTTAGTAAGCCCTTTCATTAGATACCACACACGCCTATCGTGAACAAAATATTTTTTTCCCATACTAAAAAAGATGACGTTATAACTCCTCTCCTTTTTTGTTCTTTTTCTCGTGCTACAGGTCAAATTAATTCGTATGGTCTAAAGATCAATCGTTCCGTTGTTAATGCTTTTAACACCATTTGCAGCTTTTTACTGAATTTCAAAAATCGTGAATGAATGAGGTTTATTCACGATTTTCGCTACGATGAGAGAATTGTGCTAACGTTTACCAACAAATTGAAAATTTAATTGATCAAATATTAAAGTAAAGGATAATCCTACTAATATTATGAATGCGAAAGTTTGGATGGTTGGATGTTAGGATGTTTAGATGTTTGGATGTTTTTACTCAATGACGCTAAAACGGCTCAACCGATTAGGATGCAATTTAACACGAAGATAGTTTATAGCCTGTATTATAATATAGTATAGCTTTATCCCGGGTCCACGCAAACGAAGTCGCAGGCGGAAGCTAGTTATTAAATAAGGGATAAAACTGGCCAAGATCGAGTCCGACATAAGCAGCGGTGAAACGGGTGGGTGCCTTTGAACGTGATAAAACGAATGCAATTTCAGATCTTTTTCCACAAATTCAATGAAAAAGAAACATTATTAATGCTAGCGAGCATAATTTTGATACAATTTCAGTTTGACTGAGGTCGCTGATGTTAGTTGTCGATTTGCGGCATCTATAGAGAGCTTAATTTTAGTCCAATTTCAGCTCGATAGATGCCGCTTTTATAATGTTTTTGATTTGATTTAGACTAATGAATAAATTTCTCATTTTATAGCATTTTTTTCATATGCTACAGTCAAGTGTAAGAATGAGTGCATACAACCAACTCATAAATATGTCCCATCGCTTTTATGTCAGCGGATTAAGGTTTCGGTACATATGTGTGCATGGATTACATCGATCAATATTTTTACTCAAAATGTGTCTGGGTATCTATTTTACATTTACAAAGTTATAAAAACATTTTGACGAAATGTTATAGGCCTGAAGTAAATTTCATTGGTAATAACAAAACCGCCATTCCAGACAAGTACCTACTTGACGCGAAAATCAATAGTTTCGTCATGTCCAACACCATTTTATTTCAGCTTAACATATTTTATTTTAGCTTTTACGTTTAACATTGTGTCTTCATTTAATTTTAGATCTCCGAGAACGGGATTAAAAACTGAGTGCACTAGTGTCTTACTTAGTAAAATAAGATAATTATTTTATGATATGTTCTAGATACATGACTCATATAACTAAAAAATAAATTTATTCTCTTTAGGTATAGTTACGTTACTGCTACTATATTAACATTATTTACATTCTGTAACTGCATGCATCGTTTATTACCTAAGGTGTTTCTTATTCGTAGTTTCAAGTTAGTTAAGTTATATTTAATTTACTTAGGAAAAACATTTTTAGATCGGCATTAAAAGCCCTGCTCACTAATAAAATATCCTTTTTATGATATGTTTGTTTGTGATAAACTGTTGATAAATGTTAACTTTTGGAAATGACTAAGAAGGAATTTGATCGACGGCTCAAAAAAGGCGACGATCCTCGTTCCTGATCGTACCTGGTGCAACAGTATCAATCGGCAATCGGAGCGCTACTAATGCGTCACGGGGACGTTTTACCGCGCCGCGAGGGGTCCTTTTAACTACGCTTAATTAATTATTATGGATGGACGACAAAGCCTGCGTGGTTTAAAAAATCATCATTGCTTTGTACGAAAAGCCTGTTGTGATTTGAATACATATCCGACGATGCCTACGCCCAACTAACATTTTGGTGTCAGCTAATGGTTTTATTATAACCTTAACCTATGTATATAAGTGAGTTATAATTATCTTAGTTGGAACTAATAGTGTTATAAAAGGAGTTAAGAAAAAAAATAACTCCAAAAGTGTTACTAGAGCTTTATTGAACGATGTTAAACAGGTTTTAGAGTTATAAGAGTGTTAATCAAAGTAAGCATACTTAAGATGTTATAGCTTTAACCGTTTGTAACACTTAAATCTTTACAAGAGTGTTCGCTGACTCTTGTTAACTCTTGCTTTTTAGTTGTTGCCGTGGAGTGTCTTATAAAGCTTAAGCTGTTATATCCACTATAAGGTGCAGGCAGAGGCTTTATAACAGAGTTCGTCAAGAGTGTAGTAACACAAGATACTAGAAGTTATTTGAGTGTATTATAACACTGTGTTTGTAGAGAGTTGGTCAACACTATGGGTATCAAATAACACTGCTCTACAGGCTTTCTAAAACCTTTACCTGTAAAATCGTTGGTCTCTTTCGTGGTTATAAGAGTGTTAGAGCTTGCTTGCTCTAACACCTTTTTTTACAGGCATTCTAACACTTTAACACTTGGATGGAACCGATATAAGAATGGTATGCAGGTTATTTTAACACTAGTGTGCTACTTAGTTGAGCGGCTTATTGCTAAATGATAATATTGATGGATTCATATTACGAATTTAGTTCGTTCCTGACAAGTACCTCCGTGGCCGCAGCCACCGCCTCCAGGCGGAAGAGGCGGCTCGCACGGCGGCGCACGAGCACTCACCAGTTGACAGTAGCGCCAAGAGCGTGCAAACATTTCGTTACAACTCGACAAAGTCGCGATCGCCTGCGAGCGGCTATGATTAGCAACCCACACTACGATGTTTACTGTGTGCGTGCGGTTCAAGTGCTGCCGTGCTGTTGGACCGACCCTTCTTGATCATTGTTATACTTTCACTTTATAGTGAGGTAGGAAATAAAAATCATTTTAAGTTCCTTGTACTTTTAAATGTCGTTATTTTATTAAACTTACGCATTTATTTACTTACTATAAAACTAGTGCCTATGCCAAATCTTGGGATTAGGCGTCAAAGTGGAGCCTGAGCTCCTTTTAGGGCACAACCGGGAATAACGTTAGGGGATGATGATGACGCACTTATTTTCTTATGTCATACGGTATAGTTTTGTATGGAGACTCGACTGACTCTAACAGTGTTTAAATTACAAACACAAGTCGTACGTATATTGGTCCGAGTAAATCCGAGCCACTCGTGTAGTTTTTATTTTTATTTTTTTATTATACCTATAGACGATCTTCTAGTGAATCCATTTTATTTTTGATGAAAATAAAATAATCATGTTATTTTCTAAAATAAGTAAATGAATCTATCTATATTTTAAGTTTCTCCTAGGTAAATATGTCCCTAATTGACATTGACCTACTTTTCTCCCATCAACCATTTCATTTCTTTCAATATTAATTTTGGCTCCATCTTCTCCTTCCAAAACCAGTCATCTTTATTCATTTTTGCAGTCTTACAGCTGGAACTCTACTTCTGTCCACACCGAACTGGCATTACATATGGCAACATATATTCCAAAAGAGCTCTTTTTGGAGTTCCTTGATTGTCCTGTGCAATATCCTTTGTTTTTGCAGTATCACATATCATCATCATCATCATATCAGCCGAAAGACGTCCACTCCTGGCGAAGAATTTGGTCCTCACCCATATTCGACGGTTTTTCTCATTTTTTTCTGTCTGAAAATAAAGTTCATCTTTACCACAAAATGAATTACCAAAAAATTGATTTCCCTTGAAAAGTACATTTTCTAAGTTTCATAACCGTAGGTTTAAATGTAACGTTTTCCCACTCAAACTTCCAACCCCTTTTTCAGCATTCTATGGGTAGAATTTTCTAAAACAGTGAAACATGATATGTTCTTTCATATCTTTTGAAGAGTATATTCCTAGTTATATGATCGTAAGTTTAAAAAACAAAGTTTTTTTATACTTTATTCCACCCCCCTTCTCATCCCCTATAAATTTAGCCTTACCCCTAGTACAAGTCATAAAAGAAACCTCTATGCCAAATTTCAGCTTTCTATGTGTAAAGGTTTGGGCGCGGCGTGCGCAAGATGATGATGATGACGAATTTTATAAAACGATTACTAACTCGAAAATATTTCATACAATTGTTACATAACCCCTAGGCAAGTACGGTATAAACATAAATAATATGAATAATATTGGTGACTTAACTTTTAACTTGTCTGGCCGTACGTAGTATTATTGGATTTTTTAATCCCAAATAATTTTCGTTTATTACCCATTTCTATAAAACGTTATACACTTTAGTGCTTTGTGAAACAATAAAATAAATAAACTTACTTAACATGTAAAATTACTTACCAAGTATCAATCAGTAGCGGACGCACTACAGCTGGTCAGGCGCATGTCGGGTACGCTCGGTCACCGACCTTTGGGCAGCGACGAGAGCGATACGTCCGTTCTTTGGGAAGGCCCGGCGCGTAATGAATTGAACAACGTTTTCGCTCGCGGCTATATAGTGGATTTAAAAAAATGGGCTAAATAAACTGGGTCACCCATAAGCGTAAAAAAAATCACGTCATATTAAACATGTCCTGTAGTTTTATAATAAAATGTTTGATTTCCAAAACATCATCAAATACTTGAATAAAAAAATGTTTAAACTAACCGAATTAGACATTATGTAGTACTATTTTTTAATAGGAATACCCAATATTTTAGAACTAGTGCGATTGGTATGTACTAAAAGACTGCATATTCCATTGTAAAAGGCAAATATCGATACATTTTTGAAAGTTTAAAATGTTAGTATTCTACCTGAAAGATAGCTCTGACGTGTATTTTTGCAAAACACTCCGACGAAAACCTGGTTGTATTAAATAACCGTTTATATAAATAGAATTATAGCAATGGTATGGTCTAGAATAAGAGTTTATCTATACAAAACAGTAGTTTACTTTAACAATGCAATCATTTGAACGAAACTATGGCCTTTGAAAAAGCCTTCTTAAAATACGAACTTTTTGTTTGCACGCTCTTAACAAAGTAATTCTGTATGCACCGGATTGCGATTTGTTTGCCCACAAGTGGAGTAAACTTCTCCCTATTTTTAAAAGATTTTGTGAGATTCATTTCTAAATATCATTTGTTACTATAACTTGTTTCTTATTGTGTATTATGGGTATTTATATACTTAATAGGAAGTCCCAACCTTGATACTTATTTTGTGTAAACTTTTTAAGGAAATAAATATTTTCATTTTCATTTTCATTTTCATTTTCATTATGTAAGTTAAATAGTTTAAGTATACCTGCGCCTTGGCATATGCTATAATGCTGTTAAATTGTATATCTAAATAAATAAATTTATCAAGTTATGCTTTGTTAAGCAGATTAATAAAATCATAGGATTTTTCGTTCGAGCTCTTTGTCAGTGTATAGGCATTTATAGACGGCACATTTATCTACTTAATATGTACCTAAAGTTAGTAGATGGCAAAAAAGCTTAATGTCAAAAACCAAACGCGATTGAGAATGTATAAATAATAACTGTATCTTAAATTGTAGTACGTTTTTAAAAGGTTTTTATTTATTGTCAACGTACCAATTATATTATTTTTTATAAATATAAAGATTGCATAAAAATAAAGATCAATTACTGCTGGGCCAGCAATTTCATGTCAACTACAGTGGTATTTTATCTAACCAGGTCGTACCAATTAACCAGGTGCACCATAATGTGGTCTCATATGTAGAGGTTCTCAATAACAGAGGTCGTAATACTTACTGCAAATTTATTTTATGGAGGTGCAAGTCGTGCCAGTTTATAACAAATACACTAAATCCTATAAATCTCATACCTAAATCATATGTTTTTATGATATAGAAAAAAATCTACGTACCGTAAAATGGGATGAGTAGGGTTCGCGGGGAGAGTTGGGTTATGAATGGGGAGAGAAGGTATGAAAGGGGGGTGAGATGGTTTTTTAAGGCTACTGCTACAAAAATAATGTATTCCAATTTAAAATGGAGCTATAGTAATACTCATAATAAAAAAAAAACGATCCAACAATCTTCCAAAATCACCTTTGTATGAAAACCCATCTCACCCCAATTACGGGTACAATTACGGGGTGAGGTGGGTTTTCCTGTTTATCGTCAAAGTTATGAAATGGAACTACCCAAAATAAAATAAAAACTAAAATACAAACGTCCGGAACACTTATTATATACACCATTCAGTTTGTATAAGTAAAAATAAAATGTTATCGAGGTTTGAATGTCAGTTTTCACCCTACTCATATTTGTAAATGATTTCTTTTAATTTGGAAGATCAAACAGCTTCTTTTCTCATCGTAATCGTCTCTCGTACAGTCCATCCATATGTACCTCGTCTCTTACATCCGTCCGCATTCATACCAAAGTCAAAAAAATTAAAATTAAAATATTACCTAATACTGTTTTGTTCGCATGACTTTTATCCCCGCGCATTGCGTGCCCATCCCACGCAAGACGCAATTGGCTCTCAATTTATCCGGGATAGGTGCTACTTTCAGGCTTCCTTTTACATAAATATTTGTTGTTCGGTCCATCCTCGTCACACCAAATAAATGATATTAGCTATGAAATAAATACTTAATCGAAATATAAATCATAGTTGAAGTGTATTTCACCCACGGCACGTTGGCAGTATGACGTCAGCCTGCCGCCGACCGATACCAGGCTCCCAGAACCGAGGAGGGGGATAAATATGCTATTTATAGAATTGTGGTTTTATAAAATAGTTATTTATAATACTATGTTACTAATTAACAACCAGCTTTGATTACCTGCATTTTCTCAAGTTTGCTGATAAAGGATTTAAATACTTGCACATCGTAATTCAGAGCTATTCAATTCAATTCAATTGAATTCTTTATTTCGGACATTGATATTTATAATCATAAACACAATCACGACTTACCAACTAGGGTCATTTATATAAATTAATTTAATCCTAATCCTAATAGTGATTAGATGCTCCATGCCCTGGCATGGGTTCTTACACAATGTAGGGTGTTCCAGTGCCTAGGTAATGGAGCATGCAGCCTCGCAGCCAACGTCTTCAGGATACTGTTCCCGCTGCCACCCAAGCGCCACATTAGTGATGCCGTCCTGGGCTGTTATTCGCTAAGCGTTAATGCGGCTCACCCCGCCGTTCACCCGTCACGAAACTAGACCTCTACCTACGCTTGGTTACTACGCATCGCGGTGTCAAGATATCGTTGTGGGTGAGCGTTGAGGTGAGCTTAAAACAAGTTTGGGCATAGGGGGGCTGCTGCGTATTATTGCGTAAAAGTCATCCGTACGCTCTGCCGCAAACATTCCGGACGCACTACAATATCGCGGCAGCCCCAACAGCATCCTGAAGACGTTGTTATATTGTATGCGCAGGGCGTTCTACGACCGCTGGGTGTAGTTGGCCCACAGGCTGCAGGTTTAAAAGGATTGACGGAATGCCTTAAACAACGTCTTTTTGACGACCTTATTACACCTAGCGAACCTGCGAGCCAGCATATTTCCCCTCACCGCCAACGCCCTGCGTTCCCTTTCGATATCAAGGTCATCCTTGAGGTCCTCGGTTACCCAGTGAACCTGAGTTGCTCTCCACCCAAGATCACCGGAGGCACTGTCTTAGAGGATATCATGTGTTTATTTTCGACAATCATCCACACAACGACGCCCCAGATTATATTTATTGGAGTAAGAGTAACAATTAAGTAGTTTATAAAATTCAGTACAGTCAGCGGCTGAAGTAATTACGCTAGCCAAGTGCTCAAAGTGATCTACACATGGAGTCTAATATCAAGGGAATAAGGAGATGTGTAGATCATTTTCAGCGTGTTATTTTGTTCGGCTAATTCTGCTCCTGACTGTACACAAACTGTAAAATAATAAATTTTCAAGAATATACTTTAACATACAAAAGTAAACCTAATCTTCTGTTTGGCCTAAAGGTTGACTGGTAGAGAATGGAATGAGTTCGTCTTTTTAACCGACTTCAAAAAAGGAGGAAGTTCTCAATTCGGTTGTATTTTTTTTTATATATTTTTTTTTTAATGTTTGTTACCTCAGAACTCCGTCATTGATGAGCCGATTCGTAAATTTTTTTTGTTTGTTTGTAAGTATCAATGTAGTATAAATGGGTCCCATTTTTTTGGAAATTCAATTGGTTGATGGGATCCATGAGGAATTGAGGAAACTCCTCAATTATATTAGGCACGCGTGTAGTGATTTTGGTATTTTCTACTATAACTCGTGTATTTACATCCGGAAATCATAAATTGGTGGAGTGGAATTGATGATGAAGACCACAGATGACTTATGGAATTCCTCAATAATGTACTTAAAAGTACAAAAGTATATCACAGATTCTGATAAGATTCCGTTGAAATAGCAACTAATGAAGTGCCAAGGGTGATCCTTGTGGAATCGACGGAAGTCCTCAAATATTATTGGCCCACATACAGCGATTGGGTTTTTTTCTCTAATAATCAACGCATTTGCTCTCGGAAATCAGTTCATGTGGTAAATTGGAAAAGAAATGTGGAAATGTTCTCGTGGCTTGGTGGAGTACTAAATTGAAGTCGGTTAAAACTTTGTTTTTAAAGTAAATTATGTTTGTGAAACTGGTTACTGTGCATCAAAGTTTAAAATAAAAAATAAATTCTTAGGTAATGCTACTCAACCGGGTGCTGTGTAATCGTACACGTATTGCAGTGATAGGAAGCTGCAGGTCGTTGCATCGCGGGCGGGTCTGCCCGGGCGCCCGGGTTCATTATCAAAGTTCACTAGCGCGACACACATACAACCCAGGACGCAGTGCACACGAGACTGCGACCAGCCACGGCGGACCTCCTCCCGGCGGTGCCACCGGCGCGGCTTGGCTGTCGCGGGTGGTGTTCCAGGGGTCCAGCTCGCTGGTAGACGCAGGCCGTCGAGCGGAGCCGACGGCCTCCGGAAACGTCCGACGCCCGGGCAGTTTTGACAGCCGGAAGCGCCGCAGCAGTGCTAACTACACAAATACACCCGCCGTGCAGTTTCCAACCTTGCACGCAGGCGATAGAGGACATTATTGGGTGTATTTTGCTCCTATCTGCTTGCATAGATGTTTGGTGGGAAAATTCAGTATATCGGAGCTAAACACCGAGCACGTATTACTGACTCCCGCGTAAGAACAAAGGATATAACTCGTGGGAAAAGGAGTTCTTAATTTTGACTGATGCATAAAATGATAAGATACGCGCTGGGCCGCTCCTATAGATTTACAAATCTGCAAATATCTATTGTACTGGCCCCCATTGTATAATCTAGAAATCTGTATGAATGAGATTTTTTGTTGAGTTGTGAGTACGGTTGGAAACAGTTCACGGACATTTCCGCACCAATGCGATTCACATTCAGTTTCAATCTGAGTTGAGATGGTCTGACTAGAAGTCCAGTAAGCTTCATAACGAATTGAAGAATATTTTTAAAGGCTTATATATTTAAACGGGTTCCAAATTGCGATTACATAACATTACTTACTATTCTTATGTCCTTATTCGTAAACGATCATCAAACCTATTTTAATGAATAGGCCGTTAACCGCTCACTTGATTTCGGATTTAAAAAAGGTAGCCTAAATTTCTTCTTCTTTTCATTATCAAAGCAGCCCGTTTCTATTGGTAACCACAGTTGCCACCATCAGTTTAAGGGTTCGCGAAATTGGCAACTATGGTTGCCGAGTGGTTAAAATTCCATCATCTTTCTGTCACTTGGTGTTTGTGGGGAAGGTTTAAACATTTTTTTGTTAACTAAGTTTGGGTATATCTATTGAATAAAGTGTGGAAAATTGATATCAAGGCCACCATTTAACACGACTTTAAAACCCCGAACCGCTGTGAAGTGTAATTATCCATCGATCCAACATAACCCTTCCATTGAACCCCGAACGTGTATTAATGGATATCATTTATAATGCGCCTGAAAGTGGAACATTTACCCGTCGATGTATGCGTAGCACGTCTACGGCGTAGCGGCGTAGGCGCGCCTACGGGCTGGCGTGCGGTGGAAAAGCGCTACCATCACGTAGTGTTGTTGCAGAGTTCTTTAACACATTCACTGCCCAGAATCGCTACGTAGCCGATCCCGTGGTTTTCCTCGTATGTAGCGGAAAGCTACTGCGGCGGTCTGACGCATAGATTAGATTAGATTAGATTATTTATTTCATGATACAAATTACATCACAGATTTGCATACATGTCAAAAAAATAAGATGTTTTTATCACAATCGTTAAAAACACAGAAAAACTAAGATATGCATATGTGTCGTCACGGGCCCTGAATGTGCTAAAACTGCAGAATACAATTGAACTAAAACTAATTATTGAAAGTACGAATTACCAAATGTGTTCCATCTAAATTATACATAAATGTTTAAGAGAATCTAATTATTAGTGTACTATAAGTTCCGCTAGAGCTGAATAATTCCATTTAACAGTTATAAAGGTGTAATTTTGGGCAAACACGTTCCTTATTAAACAATGTCTATTGCACAATTGTAGCGTCTTCACAGTCGAACATAATCATACCAATAACTTGATTTCGCAAAATACGTCAGTTCTGTTGCTTCTGTTACTTACAGATATTTAGAGATGCTTGGATAGGAGGACTATTGACCACGAATATTTGTTCCTGAGTCATGGATATTATTTATCTATGTAAGTATGTTTATCGTCGTCTGGTACCCACAGCACAAGCTTTGCTTAGTTTGGGACTAGGTCGATTTGTGTAAGATTGTCCCCTAATATTTATTTAGCTAGAACAGAGTTACAAACTACCTTGAGTATTTTATCTCGCGACGGAATCAAATCGGTTTAGCATGATTTAGTAACAAAGATACAAACATCCAAACATTAAAAACTTTCGCATTTATAATATTAGTGCTGCTGGTCAATTGCATACGTAATCATCCCTTTGAGGAGCGATAACGCAACTTTTCGAACGTACGTTAGGACCATTCAACCACATGCCCATACAAAAATTACATTTAAATAAATAAATATTTTGGGGACAATCTTACACAAATCGACCTAGTCCCAAACTAAGCAAAGCTTGTACTATGGGTACTAGACGACGATAAACATGCTTATATAGATAAATAGCTACTTAAATACATAGAAAACATCCATGACTCAGGAACATGTATTAAATAAATCATAAAATCATAAAGCAATCATTTATTCGTGACAGCAAATACACACTAATACATCACACAAATAAATGCCCTTAACGGGATTCGAACCCGGGACCTCCAGCTTCGTAGGCAGGGTCACTACCAACTAGGCTGCAGAGGTCGTCATTTAAATCTACAAAGCCTTAAGAAATCCTTCCGAAGTACCTTCCGAAATCTTAGATTATTCTACTTACAATCCATATCATAAGCAATGTTTCAATTCGTATTGACAGTAAGTTATCCCTAATGGCAGACAGATAGGTTAGTCAATAATATTTGACAGTATCGTTAGGCGGGTTTGAGGGCGTATCGATCGTCGTGCGTGACGCGTGACGCGGCGTCGCAGTCAATGTATTAGCTGAAGCAGTACCTCAACTAATCTTAACCCATTCAGGGCCCATGACGACACATATGCGTCAGACCGCCGTAGTGTTAACACATTCACTGCCAAAAATCGCTACGCGCTACGCTCGTAGCCGATCCCGTGGTTTTCCTCGTATGTAGCGGGAAGCGACTATGGCGTAGGCGCCCGCTAGGCGGGTTCCTGGTATGATATATCGGTGACCGGGGCGATAGCAAGTAAAACAACCGTATGCTTTGCCGACTGGTTTATTACTGATTTGTCGGTAGTATGCAACCATTAATTCTGGAATCTGTTAACAATAAACAATATTAGTTAAACAGGTGCCCACTTAAAAATACTTCTTAAAATCTATATCAACTCTCGGACGCAACCGTCGACGAGCGACCGGCAAATCCTCATGTTGGTCAGCCGCGCCGTCAGGGCTCGCCAACTGCGGCCGAGGGTGAGGCTCAGCCTCTGCCGGCGACACATTAGGCCTTTCTCGCTCGCTTTCTGCCTCGGCGTCCTCACAATCATTCCACTCCTCCCTATCTTCTGTGCGTTCATTATTTTCCATCTCCCTTGACTCAATAACGGAGGTCCCTTCAATAGCCTCGGGTTCCACGGATGGTGTAGACGATACAGGTGGGGGTGGAGGTGATTGTGCCTGTGACGGACATGATTCAGTAGAAACAGCTCGAGCCTGCTCTTTACTTAAATTTCGCTTATATAATTGGTCGACATGACGAATACATTCGGTATTATAATATGCTACAAATATTTTATACATTCTAACTCCTACCCTATGCAGAACTTTCCCTTTTACCCAACTTTCTTTCCTATCAATATACCATCTAAGCCACACTAAATCTCCGCATTAGCAATAAGCATTCTTTAAATCTATTTTGCTATAGTGTTCGCCTCCTCCGAGTTTTGCAAACACCTCCTCAATTTTTCGTAGCGGGTATTTATCAATAACCAAGTCTTTGTTTAAGGTTACCAAAAAATCGCCGGCAATCCTAACTTGGCCGTTTCCTTTTAAAACCGGTACTATGGGTGTAGCGTATTGTGAACAGCTGACCGGTACCAAAATGCCTAAACTGACCAAACGATCTAACTCGCGTTCCACTTTTTCCTTCAAGGCAAATGGAACTACACGCAGCTTGAAAAACTTTGGAACACTATTTGGTTTTAATTGCAGATGTACTTTTAATTTATTGAACGTCCCTAATTCATCGTGCGACAGCTCATAATATTGTTCCAATGACTTATTAACATCGCTATCAGCTGACAAGTTGTTTGCCGATAAGGTCAAATTAAATGCCGACATAAAATCTCTTCCTAATAAGGATGGCCCTTCTGTTTCTATAACGAAAAACATTATTTGTTTTGTCTGGCAATTAAAAGTCAAGTCACAAATAAAATAGCCCAATGGTGCAACCTTATGTCCGTCATATAAACACATTTTAACATTAGTATCCAACAATTTATACTTAGGAAACATTTTTCTATACTACATCGCTGATAGGACGCTGGAACCAGATCCCGAATCAAGTTCTGCTTTTAACTTTTGAGAACCGACTAATACACTTAATTCTATCGGCTTAGTGGTTACATACCTTAAATTAAACATCTGACATTCCTCACACTCCGTGTCCTCGCCACGATTCTTGCGGGTATTGTCATCGACAACGGGTGCGACGTTATATAATCGCGCACTTTCACCACACACTTTCTTTAAGTGACCCTTTTAACCACACTTTTTGCACTTATATGATTTGTAACGACAGTTGACTTCCGAGTGATTTTTTAATCCGCATATCGCACACTGCCCGGAGGATCCGGACATCAAACGTGGATCCCGCCGACCGCTGCTACTGCTGACGGCGCCGGCGCTCGCGCTCGCGCGCGCTCCTCCGTGTTATCCACCCTCAATATGCGCTCGAAAAATTGGCTCCTCTTTTACTGCCATTGATATCGCTTCTCGGGCACTTTCTGTTTGCTGAGCTAGCTCTAATGCCCGAGCTAAAGGTAATGTTGACGGTTTTTGCTCAAACAGTTTGTCGCGCTCGGGACCCGAGCCCAGACCGAGCACGAAACGATCCCTGAGGTTCGTTTCCAGAGCGGCACCAAAAGCGCAATAACTTGCGAGACCTCTTAATCGCGCCACCCAGTCGCTCATCGATTCGCCTGTACTCCTTGTCGCCCCGAAGAAACGCGCCTTGTCCGCAAACGTACATTCCTTCTGCTTGAAATGTTCGTCGAGTAACAAAACCAGCTGTTCATACGTCAAGGAATCTATATCCTTCGGGTATGCTAAATTGCGCACTAAACGGTAACTTTCATCCGACAAGTGTGTGATCGCTATTGCACTTTTTTTGCGGCGTCCGTTACACTGTTCACTAAGAAAAACTTTGTTAACCGGCTTTTAAATATTGCCCACTCAGTTGTCTTGTGATCGAAAATAGTCAAATTTCCTAAGTAGGACATGTTTGTAACAGCGAAGGTTAGCAATAATCCTCGTTAGCCAATGATATATCGGTGCCCGGGGCGATAGCAAGTAAAACAACCGTATGCTTTGCCGACTGGTTTATTACTGATTTGTCGGTAGTATGCAAACACATATAGCAAACAAAAAAAAACACATACCTACATATCAATTGTACTATATTTTGACTCTTTGTACTATATACTGTCGAAGAAATATATAGTACGCGAAAATACTATATTTAGGAGGACCTTAGGAAGTGCTTCGAACTGCCAAGGTTTTTACTAAATAGCAACATGGCCCATGCCAAGTACTATTTTTTTTTCAGTGTACTATAATTTTGTCGTTTTTTTCTGGAAAATACTATATCTCACCCAAAAATAGTTGGCAACCCTTCCTGGTAGTGAAAGTGTTAAGGGTGTTTTCCGAAGCTACAGTAGCCGATCGCTTCAGCATCATAATATCTAGGTTTATAGGTTTCGCTTTAAAAAAAAAGTGTATAAATTTTAATTTATTGCATCATCGTCATCATCCTCCCAACGTTGTTCCCGGTTGTGCCCTAAAGGTGCCCGGGGTCCACTTTGACACCTAATCACAAGATTTGGCAGGCACTAGTTTTACGAAAGCGACGGCCATCTGACCGGAAGGTTCACAGGGAAAACTAGACCTTACTGGGATTAGACCGGTTTCCTCACGATGTTTTCCTTCACCGAAAAGCTAACGGTAAATATTCCGTACAATAAGTTCGAGAAAACTCATTGGTCCGAGCCGGGATTCGAACCCACAACCGCCGCTTGACAGCCGCATGCCTGAACCACTAGGCTACCGTAGCTTTTAATATATTGCAAATTTCGAAAAGAGGAAATCCTATAAACCTAGTCTTTCATTGTGTCAATAACGCACTAAAAAATATTTAGAAGTGGAAAAACGTTTTCTCTTTTTGTATGAACGAGTTTTTTATACAACGACGGTGGCAAACAAGCTACGGCCTGCCTGATGGTAAGCGGACACAGCAGCCTATAGACGCATGCAACTCCAAGGGAGTAACATGGGCGTTGCCGACCCTTGATATGTTTGAGGATTCGCCGTGTCGACAGCTGAAGGAACAAATTCCCTCGCTCTCAACACAACGCATCCTCGGGAGCTCTGGCGACCTTGCTCGCTACCAGGAACACAACACTACTACAGAGCAAGTATTAGTAGTGTTATTATGGCTGTGGTCTTCTGCAAGGCGGAGGTACTTCCCCAGTTGGGCTGCTCCACATTCGAGCGGCGATGACATTTCGCTGTGCCCTACCTCACCAACGTAGTACGTAGTATTCCAAACGTATACTTGCCTCTCAACACTTTCACAGCCAGGAACCCGTCTAGCGGGCGCCTACGCCGTAGAAGCTTTCTGGACTTCTTTCTACGGGGAAAACCACAGGATCGGCCACGAGCGAAGCGCGTAGCGATCCTTGGCAGTGAATGTGTGGCGTGACGGGTGGGGTGAGACGAATGGGCGCGTGCAGAATAACAGCCCTGTGTTTTGTGCTTTAAGCTTTACTGTGGCGTCGTTATGGCTCGATATACGGGGCGTGCACGGATATCAATAAACGGTCCGTGTTTCAATTCAATTAAAATTCAATTCAAAAATCATTTATTTAGTCTTAATAATAAATTAATAAACACTTTTGACAAGTCTTACAACACCAAAAAAAAAGTATAAGTAAATACACAATCATTAATTAATACAAAATAATAATAATGACAACAAAACAATTGGTAACAATTAACAATAATGAAAAAGACAATGTCATACATACCTATACATAAAAGTCAACAGTAATAAGAGTCAGTACAATGAAATATAAATATTAGAATTGCATAAGTTAGGCATAGGTCAACTCAGTCCCAGGCATTTTTGACAGCAATATAATCCTTGATACTATAATACGCTTTACTAATTAATCTACTCTTAATTATGTTCCTTGAATCTATTTAATGGAAGTTTCGTTTAGTCTGATCTATGGTGATTACTGATTACTAAATCAAAATGGACTTAAACTGATGTGGGCGTATATACACGTACTAATATCGGTTTTTTGACATTATTACAACAAAGCCAATGTTTGTTTATTCACTGTAAGTGTATGCCAATTTGTAAACTATTTTTATTCGTGAAATAAATAAATCTATGCGGATGCGGGTGGCGCAGGATCGGTCATTGTGGCACTCTTTGGGGGAGGCCTATGTCCAGCAGTGGACGTCTTTCGGCTGATATGATGATGATGATGATGAAATAAATCTATGTATATCTTTGTGACATTGTCATTTGACGGTCCGCTGCCGGAGATAATATTTAAGACGTGATTATATAGCTCTAAAATATATTTTTTTACGATCATAATAATGGCCATTGATGGGGTGAGGCAACTGTGTAAGAATGCGGATATACTGGCGTTACAGGAAACGTGGCTTCTTCCTTTCGATGTTCCCCTTTTAGGTACTGTGGATGTGGACTTCGGCTGGACGGGTAAATCTGCAGTCGATATATCTGAGGGCTTGGTCAAGGGCCGCCCCTATGGGGGCCTGGGCTTGCTATGGAGAAGGAGTGTATTCCAGTCGGTAACTACAATAGACTGTGATTGTGACAAAGTGGCAGCGATAAAAGTGCGGGCAAACGGTAATGATTTCATTGTCATGTGTGTGTATATGCCTACTAACTCACAGGAAAACCTACCACTGTTCACGGAGTGTCTGAGTGTTATATCCACAATAATATCAGAGAATAGTGATGTGCAAGCTGTGTACGTGTTAGGGGATTTTAACGCTCACGTAAATGAATTGTTTTACGTCGAGATGATGAACTTCTGCGAGGATAATCTATGGTATTGTGCTGATATTGATATGTTGGGACTGAACTCGGATACGCATACGTACGTGAGCGACGTGTATGGATGTAGGAGGTGGTTAGACCATTGCCTAGTTACCAGATGCGCGATGGACACAGTACGCAGTGTCTCGGTAATGTACGACGTGTATTGGTCTGACCATTTTCCGGTAATTGTTAAGTGTGCTATTAATATGCTAAAACCGGTTGTTATACCGCCAGCGGCGGTGAATAATAAGGTAATCTGGGGTGTAAGAACGGAGGAACAAATAAATGAGTATCACAATCAATGTAATAGCAGGCTGGAAGGTATAGACATGCCGTACTGTGTACGTATGTGTTGCGATACTAATTGTAACAATAGGGAGCACTTGATTGCACTAGATTTATTGTATAATCTCATAATTAAAATATTGTCTGATGCTGCTACTGCATCATATGTACGTAAAAATCGTAGAAATGGTGGATATGTGGCCGGATGGAATAAATATGTGCCGGAAGCACATAGGGAGGCTAGGGTTCACTTCCAGCAATGGGTGTTAATGGGAAAGCCCACTCAGGGGAGATGGTATAACCTGATGAATGAAAGTAGGAAGTTATTTAAATCAAAACTGAAATGGTGTCAGGACAGGCAAGATCAATTGAAGATGGATAAGCTTGCTCTGACCCATAAAGATGGTAACTTCGTGCAATTTTGGAAAGATACCAAAAAACTGGAATTGAGGCCTGGCCTGCCTGTGAGTGTGTGTGAAAAGTGTGAGCCGTGTGAGATTGCGTAATTATTTAAAGATCATTTTCAGGTGAAGTCGCTTATAGCACACAGCTCAAGCTCACAGATTGCGCATAGTGTTGGGACCGTCGGGGCTGGGACTACCTTTGCAGTGAAAGCAGTTGCTAAAGTCATAAGTAAAATGCAAAGAGGTAAGTCACCTGGTCACGATGGTCTCAGCATTGAGCACTTCAAATACGCCGGAGCCCACCTGCCGCGTGTACTGGCGGCATTCTTGAGCTCCTGCATGAACCACTCTTACTTACCCAAAGCGTTCATGAGGACAATAGTTGTGCCAGTGGTCAAAAACAGAACTGGCGACCTATCGAAGAAAGACAACTATCGGCCGATCTCACTGGCAACAACAGCTGCGAAAATACTCGACAGTTTGCTGGACTCGATACTCGAAAGGCACTTAAATATACAGGATGCTCAGTTCGGTTTCCGTCCGGGGTTATCCACTGAAAGTGCCATTTTATGTATGAAGCACACTGTCGGGTATTACAAACAAGCATGTCAGCTGTGCTCACAGGGAGGCCCGCCTGTGTTATGTGGTTATCGTGCGGTAAACCGGTTTCCGGCGATGTTTATGTTAAAATGAACGAATCTAAAAGAGTATTCAAATCTAAGTTAAAATACTGCCAAAATAATCAAGATCAGATCCGAATGGATATTATTGCGCAGCTACATTCCAGTAAAAAATTTGGTAAATTCTGGAAATCAACGAATAAGTTAAACCCTAAGTTGGCCTTGCCTGTGAGCGTAGCTGGGTTGCATGAGCCGAGTGATATAGCCAATGCGTTTCAGCGCCACTTTAAGGTAGAAACTTTGCTTACGCCCTCGTCTCATCTGCGTGATGCTGGGAGGCATCCCGAGGCCAATCTTGTGAGATTCTCTGCTAAACAGGTAGCTTCAGTAATTAACGAAATGGTACGAGGGAAGTCTCCTGGGAAAGATAGCCTCAGCATAGAGCATTTGAAGTACGCGGGTGTACACCTACCAAGAACTCTTGCATTGTTTTTTCATCTTAGTTTAAATCATTGTTACCTACCGAATGAACTTATGCACACAGTAGTTGTCCCAATTGTAAAGAACAAAACTGGCGACGTTTCTGACATGTCCAACTACAGGCCCATTTCGTTGGCTAATGTTATCGCCAAGGTTCTGGACAGTCTGCTTGACAAACAGCTGGCAAAACATATCCACCTGCACGACGCCCAGTTCGGCTTTAGACCTGGTTTATCCACCGCTATGTCTAAAGCAGACTGTCCAGTACTACACGGCCAGAAAAACGCCTGTGTATGCCTGTTACTTGGACCTGCCAAAAGCATTCGACCTGGTATCTTATGACATGCTGTGGCGTTACCTCATTACTCAAGTTCTGGTACGATAACCAAGAGAATAGTGTCAAGTGGGCTGGAGCGTATTCGGAGGTGTATAGGTTGGAGTGCGGGGTGAGGCAAGGGGGGTTAAGTTCGCCCCGCCTCTTCAATCTGTACATGAACCGACTGCTGGAGGAGCTCAGCAGTGCCAGTGTTGGATGTTCCATAGATGGGGTGCGTATGAATAACATCAGCTACGCGGATGACATGGTGCTGCTGAGCCCCTCAGTGGGTGGTTTAATTAGTTTATTGCGCAAATGTGAGTCGTACGCGGAGGCCCATGGGCTCAAATACAATGCTAAAAAAAGCGAGATTATGCTATTTAAAGCAAGTAAAAAGACCTACAGAGTCCCCTCTGTAACTCTATGTGGCACTCCCTTAGCACATGTCAAGCATTTTAAGTATTTGGGCCACTGGGTCACTGATGACATGTGTGACAACATGGACATGGAGAGGGAACGCAGAGCGCTGGCTGTGCGCTGCAACATGCTGGCTCGTAGGTTTGCACGATGTACTGATAAGGTGAAGGCTACGCTTTTTAAAGCATATTGCCAGTCCTTCTGCACGTGCAGCCTATGGATCAGCTATACGCAGCGGGCATACAGCGCTCTGCGGGTACAGTACAACAACGCGTACAGGGTGGTGTTCGGGCTGCCGCGGTACTGCAGCGCCTCGGGCATGTTCGCGGAGGGTCGGGTCGACGGCTTCCACGCGATCATCAGAAAGCGCTGTAGCTCGCTGCTAAGAAGGTGGCGCGCCAGCTCGAATACCATCCTGTGCACGCTGGTCGACAGGTGGGACTCACCGTGGCTGAAGCACTGGGTGCAACTGCATGCACCCTTATGTGTTAATTTGTATTAACATAATATTAACCCTAGATTTAAGTAAAATGTTACTAACACGTTATGGACTTGATCCGAAATAAAATTAATTGAATTGAATTGAATTGAATTGAATTATACGAAAAGGAGAACGCCGGTGTATGCCTGTTCCCTCGATTTGTCAAAAGCTTTTGACAGGGTCGATTACGACATACTATGGCGAAAGCTAGAGGAAGCGGGCACACCTGCGGATACGGTGACCATGTTAAAATACTGGTATCAAAACCAGGTAAACCAGGTGAGATGGGCCGATAGGTTGTCAACTGGATATAAGCTAGAATGTGGCGTCAGGCAGGGGGGATCACGTCTCCCTGGCTATTTAATCTCTATGTGAATGCTCTGATAGAGGGACTCAGCGGCATACATGCGGGCTGCTACATAGATGGAGTGTGTATGAATAACATAAGCTATGCTGATGATATGGTGCTGCTGAGTCCATCTATCAGTGCACTGAGGAAGCTGGTGTCTTTTGTGAGGCGTATGCTATAGCGCATGGGCTACAGTATAACGCCAAAAAAGTGTGGTGATGGTGTTTATGAAGAGCAAGAATAGGCCTGTCTTTGTTCCTCCGGTCGTGTTGCATGGGATACCCCTAACTATTGTAGACAGGTTCAAGTATCTGGGTCACATTCTGACGTACGATCTTAATGATGACCCGGATATTGAACGTGAGCGCAGGGCATTGGCTGTAAGGTCAAACATGCTTGCCCGCAGGTTTGCTCGATGCTCCATACAGGTAAAAATCACTTTGTTCAAAGCATATAGCCAGTCTTTCTACTCGAGCAGCCTGTGGGTAAGAGAGCGTTTAATGCCCTGCGCATACAATACAATAATGCATTCCGAGGGTTGTTGGGTCTACCTAGATGGTGCAGTGCATCTCTTATGTTTGCTGAGGCGCGCACGGACGGTTTTCAAGCTATCATGCGTAAGAAAATCGTCTCGATGCTAAACCGTCTCAGGGGGAGTCCCAACAGCCTTCTGAATGTCATTGCGGGGAGGTTTGACTGCCCAATCCTGGCACACTGGGTTGGTCAAATTAGGAGCTGTGCCCAATATAATTTTAATTAATTAAGAATTAGGTGCTTAAGTGTTTTACTAATAACTAGGTTGTAAGCTATACTAACAATAATATGTGTGTAAAGTCTGAAATAAAGATTTATTTATTTATTTTATTTATAATGTCTTCATGTTTATTAACATACTTATTTAATTTACAATGTAATCTTATCAATATTATATCTAAATAAACATTTCTACACTACACCTATTAATTGATTGTGCATAAGGATTCTTATGAGTGGAAACATTGGGTTCTTAGTTTGTTAGTTACCTTTTCCCCCCTGATCCTGAAATCTGAACCAATAGCAGTCAGTTTGGTACTTACTGTTACCAAAACTGACAATAGTTCAAGATAGGGCCCGTAACCTACTCCTCCTAGGAAACCAATGCCACTTACTAGCGATTATCCTTCACCCCCAATTTCATCCCAAATACAATCTTAATACGTTCAGCGGGATTTTCCTGATTAACAATTTCGCTAGCAGGAACCCGCCTGGCGGGCGCCTACGCCGTAGTCGCTTATACTAGCTCTGCTACATAGAAAAAAACACGGGATCGGCTACGAGCGTGGCGCGTAGCGATTCTTGGCAGTGAATGTGTTAGGATTGAGTTGCACCAACTTACGATTACAGACCGATCAACGACAAATATGGCGTCGGCAGCTGTCATTCCATACACACTTGTCAAACTTTCCATACATTCAGATTTTAACAAACACTGCTTACGATTACAGACGGTTTTGTGCAACCCACCCTAACTAGCTAACAGCATCAAACTATTCTAGAAATGTTCAACAGACATCAACATCATACACACAAAGTTTCTCATCTACGCAACACATTTATAGTAAGTACGCCACAGTCTAGTAGACACGTGGCATATGTTCACATATATGTGTATATATAGGTATATACTGAACATATGTTCACCACTGCAAGATCGTGTCACTCTGTACAATTGTCGCATTTCCTCGGCCGAATTTCACCTTCCCATACAAACGTAGTTACGCTCTCATTTTAAAACTACGTGTTGGATTGTAGCGAAACTTTGCATATACAATGACATGAGGTATATCTATGTCTGTAATTAGTTTATATGGTTCCAGTTTATAAAACAAACAAAATACAGCAAAAACAAGTTTTGTATGAAAAACTTAAATTCGCTGTATTTTTTACTATGGTATCTGAAGCTACATAAAGTAATTACAGACATATATACCTAATGTCATTGTACATGCAAAGTTTCGTTACACTCCAACACGTAGTTTTAAAATGAGAGCCTAACTACGTTTGTATGGAGAATCGAGCTTACTGCGGACTCTTAAATACGCACGAAATTGTTTGTACACATGTTGTGTGCGTAAAATACACGGAAGCAGTGAACAAGAAAGTAGGTAATGTGGAAAAATAACCGCAGTGTAATGTAGTTTATATATAATGAGTTGGCATTATTATAGAGCAAACCCATGCTACTCGTAGCGGCGCTAGTCTGTAGCGGCGTAAATGTCCATATGTAAAGAAAAACATCCGTCGCGCTCTGGCGGATACGTGTTGTGATGTGATTGGAAATGATACGCGTGATTTGAAATGCCGTTCTGACTAGATTAAACAATAAGGTCTGATTTTCTGATATATGATTCTTGATCGATTAAATCAGATAAACAGTCATTTATGTTTATCTGATTTAATCGATACATTATATACCTAAAATTTCCTTGATAGAAAAAAATCCAAAGTTGGGTCTTTATTTTCCCTTCTTTACTCAGCCTACTCAAACAATACATTATTTTACGACACAATCGAGTTAATATTATACAGGGTGTGGCCTGGAATAGGAGCAAAAAATTTAACGGTAGATTATTGAACGTGTGAGCAATAATTACCAGGTGGTTTCAACTAGAAAACAAGTTATTTTTTTATTTTTTTTAAAGTAAGTTTACGTGTATTTTTTAATCTCCTAGGGTGACACAAGTAGTTTTTCTATTTTAAAAACAAAAGAATAACAAAAAAATTAATCAGTCACATAAATATATTTTAAAAACAATAATACAAAAACTATTTATTATGACTCATCACATGATTTTACCTAAAAATCTACATTGACTGCTGTGCTATGATCTCGTGGTGCCAACATACATTACTTGAAGTTGAAGGTCATAAATCAAATCAAATCAAATCAAATCAATTATTTATTCTGCAAATAGGCCACAAGGGCACTTTTACATGTCAAACCGTAATTTACAAGAAAATAATAATAATAATCTTACACAATATTAATTTAAAATTATATATAAAAGGTTAACAAACTAAATGTCACTAAGTTAATGTCAACAAAACAAAATAGCAAAATATGACCATTACATTCGATATAAGATCTGTATCAGCATTAACAAGAAGTTAATCATATTAATTCAGTATTCCAGAGATGTATAAGGTCTCTGAGCTTCCAAATACAATTAATAATTATTCTAATATTCTAAGAGATGTATACGGTCTCTAAGCGTCAAAACAAAAAAGGAACAATGATGTTATATTATAATAACATAACTTTAGATCAACATTTCTCCGAATTAAAAAAATATTTAAAAAATTGGACACGAGGGGTTACTGCAGATGCTCTAAGGAAGCGTCCTTTTAAATATATGCTCCTGTTACAGGCCACACACTGTAGTATTACAATTTCATCTAAAATCTCACTTAATGAAATATAAATAAAACTTCACTACGTTAGGTATTTATCGCAATTTGTCCAAAAAAGCCATTCCCGAAGAGTGTTGCATCTCTTTTTCCCGTGCGCGGAAGGCATAAGCGTGTGTCTGTCGAGGGGGCGTGGTCGAGTGGAATCAAGGCATCCCCTTAATGAGTTAATGTTGAAAATTCCGTTCAGAACTGACAAAAAGTCTACATGAGCATTTCTCTAAAAAAATGCCACTATTATTAATTGTACTTCTAGGAATTTTTTGTTAACTATTTCCACTCAGAATCACGAGCTCTTTCGACCCTGGTAGGACAAAAAATTGACTCAAAGATATTTTTCCTATTGTGTTACCATTTGCCTTATACTTTGTATGGTGGTAACACAATAGGAAAGTTCAAAAATGTATGGACGTTTTGGGACCCTTTTTTTCTCCTATTGGGATGGAAAGACATCGTGATTTTGACTGAAAATAACATAAAAGTTGCAGAAAAGCTCAGAAAAAGTGTAGTGGCATTTTTTTGAGAAACGCTCACATAATACATACATCTACTCTACATATAAAACAAAGTCGTGTTAGTTACACCATTCATAACTCAAGAACTGCTAGAACGATTTCTATGGTGTTGAGTTGGAGAATTTATCTTTGCTCCGAATACCAGAACAACTATTAAAACACGGAAAAAATATTAAATTAATTTTTCTCATGCATTATATATGGCGGAACGAAGTTTGCGGGGCCGGCTAGTAATGTAATAAAAGCCTTTTTTTATGAGACCAAATATAAGGCTGGCATTAACTAACCATATCAACTAACGCAGCTATACGCATTTGAAACCTCCCCGGCAGTCAACACAGCCTCCCGACGACAACAAAAAGTACCAGGGCTCCACGAGCGGCAGGCGGTGTCGGGCCGGCAGTCGGGCACTGCAGGCGCATTGCAGGCGGGTGAACGGCCGCACATCGATCCGCCCCCGCGCCGCACCCCGCGCCGCTACTTGCGTACACCCCCGCCCGGGTTATGTAACCGTGACGCGGTGTGATTTCTTCCGGGTTCCAAAATTTGAATCACGGAAACTGTAAAAATAGGACAAAATGTCTGTTAAAAACCTACCCTTATTCATAATCGTCCTTGAAACCAATTTGAACTACAATGCCGTTAAAATTCGTTTTGTCTCTATCGGTTACTGTGTGTTTGTAAGAATAGGACAAAATGTATTTTAGTTAACAGAGGCAGTTACCTAAACTTTTGTGAATAAGTCTGTATTTAGATCGGGCCATTTGCATAGTTGAGGTTAACAGCCAGGCTTGGCCCCGCACAAGGCTGAATTCTGCATTTCATCGCGGCTGAAATTTCCTGAGCGGTCCCTTCTACTCATTTTTTTGTCGCCTGAACGCACCGTAATTACTAAGTGGCACGTGAACAACAAATTAACCGATTTTGTACTTGACTGCGACATGAGGAGGGTTATGTTTTTCGAGTGTAAGTATGTACGTTTGTCTATCGGGAATTATGTCTATTCTTGGCACTATCTAGTACTTAAAGGGCTTAATGGATGTTACATGTGAGGTGACGTTAGATTTCTATTTGTCGTGGAAGAGACAAAAGACAGACGGGTTTTTTATCTTTTAATTACACTTGTAGTTTTAGGAATTTACCGAAAACGGAAATGCTCTCATTCATCGAATAAACGCCCCAAAATTTAAATTTGAAAACTACAAATCTACGCCATTTGCTTTTAGAATTGTAATAACTAAACTTTAAGTAATAATGCATACCACATAGTGCGAGTCAAATGTTTACCTATTTTCTGTAAAAAAGTAGGTGTAGTTGGGTGGTCTAATTACATATATACCTAGCTGCGGGAGCCACCAATTATTAGCAGCTACCCGCCCTTTTATTTTCGGGTCTTCTTACGTAGTTTAAAACATAGCCATAAAACCCTAATTTCGGGAACCTTTGTTATTAATTTTAGCATGAGTTTATTTACTTATTATTTTTATGAGCTGGTGTCCCACTGCTGGGCAAACACCCCCCCCCCCCCCCCTCTTTTATATTTACTTAATTAGATTTTATTGTATTTTCTCTAATTGTCTTGTTTTAAGTTGTTCAAATTCACCGACTTACTCGCACACTTTAAAATGGAGACCATTTCACAACCAAAAATTCGATTGAACCTCCACATATGATCTGATTACCATTGTACCTCTTTTTCTTCTACGCTAACCAAAATCAAGACGAAAGCAAGGTTTGCCTCGCATTAAACAATATATTCCAGAAAAATTCAAACCGGTGCATTTTGTATATGATTTCTATGCATAGGGTACCCAATATGTTTGCTCTTAAAGTCAAGAGCTCATGCTGGACTCGAACACGGGGTTGTAGCAGCTATATGGTGATAGCCCGGACTTTTTTGTGAGGATGACAGGCAGAACACTGAAGATACTGGCAGGCAGACCGGACGCTTTGCCATCCTTTCAATATGAAATTATGACATAGCATCTACTCGTAATTAAGCAATACCTATACTATATATAATAGTACTACGTACAGAAGGGTCTCTGTTAACAAATTCACTATTTAGGTATGCCAAACGTGGCGACCCTTTCTATTGCATGCAACGCGAGTAGAACGCGTGCGTGCCGGGCAGCGCTAACAAAGCGGCCCGACCCGTAGCGCCATTTAAGCACATGTAGCGGCGCGACGAAATCACCGAACCGCTCTTGGCTATACTGAACATGCGGCTCACCGAACTATTGCGAGTGACCCGCCATCCACTATGCGATTCTAGTATTAAAAACCATCCAAATTTACCTTGTGGCCCAAGGCTCCATAGCTAAAATGTCTGATCTTATTCCTGTTCTTGTAGGTCTCTGGCAACAATTGACCTCGTTTATGGTTGAAAGATTAATTCCAAAATCCAATTAAGGTAAACGTCCCAGTGAGTGCCGTCACTGACCTTAATACATGACACTTTTAATCGTACATAACTATTAGCCAATTAGGTGTCGAGCTTGGGACATTTACCTTACTAGCGGTGATGATATCGTCAGACGGACTTTAAGGACTTACATCGATTCACAATAACTGAAAATATTTCATGGAGTGTAAAAACCCTTCGGTTGTTCACCAGCTCGATAGGTCGAAGATATTAGGAAGATCGTGGGTCACTCCTGGATAAGACTATTAAGACTACAGGCTCGGGATGAGTGGTGTACTGGAAGACAGGTCTGTGCGCAGCAATGGGAGGGTACAGGCTGGAAATGATGGGAACGTTGATGATAGAAATCCCTCTCGTCTAGGCAAGGAGTTCTGTCCTCCGCAGGGGAGGAATACAGAGATGAACAGGCTCACACTGAACACTGTTAAGAGTTATTTCTTCCAGACATCCTCAGGCTGACAACGATGATGAATTCACAGCCAACCACTTCGCAGAGATACGCGCGCAGCCGAAAGCATGTCTTCCGTTTTGTTGTGAAAACTAGCTGCAAGGAGGAAACTCGAATAGTAGGTTGGTAGCGAAAGTGTTAAAAGCACAACGTAATATATTACCTAGTTAAGTAGTTATATGTTAGGCCTTATGCGTAATACAGCCAGCCTACTTTAAAACTTGTACAAATATGAGTCTTATCTCACAGACATAAGGTCTACTAAAACTCATGTCGTGTCCATATTTCATCCTCAAGCCGCAGCGACCGCGGACCATTAGGATCGTTAGGATGGGCGGGGTCGATGAACTCTGGCGCAACCTGACATTATGAATCCGGTCACGGCATATGTTTCGGGGGTATGTTTTTGTTCGACGCTTTCACAATCACATTTCGTGATTACGAGCCGATCTAACGTGTATGAGCACATTAACTGCCAAGAATCGCTACGCGGTACGCTCGTAGCCGATCCCGTGTTTTTCCCGCTGAGTAGCGCAAAGGGCCTACGGCGTAGGCGCCCGCTAGGCGGGTTCCTGGTAGTAGAAGTCTTAAGGCGTCTTCCTAACTTGGCGACGCGGGATCGGTCTGTGGTATTGTGTACTTTGACGTTAACTTACTGATGTCACACAGACTCCTCAACTCCTCCCTCTAGACCGCATTCAACGGAGAGCGATTCGAATTGTCGGCTGCCAGCGTGTTTCCGATCGGCTTGATCCCTTAGCACTGCGTAGAGATGTAGCCTCGCTTTGCATTTTCTACCGCATGTACAATGGGGAGTGTTCCGATGAATTGTTCGGATTAATCCCCGCCGCTTCCTTCCGCCATCGCCCTACGCGACAGCTTTTCCATTCTCACCACGTAGATGGTTGGCAGTCCTCAACTGTGCGTTTCTCCCGAAACTTTCTGCCTCGCACAGCCAAACTCTGGAATGAACTGTCGCCTGCGGTATTTCCGGACCGTTATAACCTTCAAGCCTTTAAGAAAAGAGCGTACTCCCATCTTAAAGGCCGGCAACGCACCTACAACTCTTCTGGTGTTGTAAGTGTCCATGGGCGTCGATTATCGCTTACCATCAGGTGATTCGACTGCTCGTTTGCCTCCTATATCAAAAAAAAAAAAAAAAAGACAGTATTACGTTTGCGCCGTAGTAATATCATGGACATAGGACATTGTAAATTGAACAAACACCTGTTTCAAAGGGGTATGTCAACAGGACGCAACATGCAAGTTCTGGCAGGAGACGGAGGAAACAGCAATGCACATACTCTGCTCCCGAGGACCACTCATGCACAAAAGACATACCTACCTAGGGCGGCACATCGTGCACCCAGAAGAGGTACAACATATCACCGCAATCTGTAATTCCCTGGAGGCAAGGGCCTTAACGGTGAACTCTAAAAAAAGGGCTGCCACAATAGATCACTAAGCAAGAAT
This sequence comes from Epinotia bilunana, assembly GCA_947049275.1. NCBI lineage: Eukaryota > Metazoa > Arthropoda > Insecta > Lepidoptera > Tortricidae > Epinotia > Epinotia bilunana. Next base: position 2,570,362 of record OX346267.1, read on the forward strand.
CACGAAGCTGCAATCAACAATAATAACTCCTAATAATAATGGCATGCGCGGAAGCGGGGCGACGAGCTTGCTGTACTGCATTCGGTCCGGATCAGTAAGGAATCGGTACTGTATCGACTGACAGTTGACGCTGACAGCTGACAGTTTACTGACACCATACCGCCTCCGCATCGACAAACCACAACATATTGAAATGCGATTGGGGTATGAACAAGATGAACCGAATTGGGGCCCTGAGGAAAACACGTACCAGGCAACCAGAACAGTTACTTAGTTCCGCCAGCAATTCGATAGTAACGCAAAAAGTAAATCTTTTCACAATACTGTTGCATTTCTGAAGTCGACCTTGCAGTCTTTTAAATAGAGCTCAAAATCGAATACCTAACGATATATATACTTTAGATTAAGGGTGCTTTTCCACAAGAGCCAAGCTAAGACGTCTCCATAGAATATCGTATTTTGACGTCGGGTTAGAATTTCACCACCCCCTTTCTACCCGTGGGTGCGTTGAGAGTCGTACTAAGGGAGCAGGGTTGAAGTGTGTTGTGGGCGACGGGCTAGCAACCTATCACCGCGATAGCACTTTTTGTTTTTACTAAAAGTGGAACATCAGTTTCATGTGATCTTTGGGAATAAAGACGTAAATCTATGTTTGACGTATAATATACTGTATCCATTATAAATAAACGAGTCTAAGTATTATAATATACTAGTGGCCTGCGCGGCACCGTCCGCGTATTGCACAGAAAACAAGCAAAGCCACGGAATTAAACATAGCCCATGTCCACTGAGGAGGTCCTTTTTGTGCACTGTGGTCAAAGATTTTTTTTATCGAACGAGATTTTACGGAGATCTTACCTTACATACAAAGCTACAATCTCACAGACTTTTCCTCCTAATACCTAGTAGGTTATAATATAAGGTGTCTAGTACAAGTCGCGTACACCGGTATGTACCACTTGCGTAGAAATTATGTGTTCATTCAAAGTTCCTCGTGCGTAAAAATTGAGGCTTGATTCTGAAATCACGATTCGAATATTCCGAGTGTAATACCAATCCGGTGTTTCACAAGATTTTTCCGTTTATATTAACTTTGACGTTTCTTTATTATAAAAAGCTACAGCAGCCCAGTGGTTTAAGCACGCGGCGGTCGTGGGTTCGATTCCCGGCTCGTGCCAATGAGTTTCGGAACTTATGTGCGGAATTTTTACCATTAGCTTTTCCGTGAAGGAAAACATCGTGAGGAAACCGGTCTAATCCCAATAAGGTCTAGTTTTCCCTCTGGGTTGGAAGGTGAGATGGCAGTCGCTTTCGTAAAACGAGTGCCTATGCCAAATCCTGGGATTAGATGTTCCCCGGGCTCATTTAGGGCACAACCGGGAATAACGATAGAAGTATGATGATATTTCTTTATTATGTTAACAATAGTTTGTATTTTCTTACATACTTAATACTGAATTAATAATCTTTGTAGGACACTAACTTGCCTAATTGTTAACACTTTGAGTGCTATTAACCCACTAGCTGGGCGCTTGGCTTTTAGGTGCTTTCCCCTACATACGGAGTTCCCCGTGTAATCGCCTATGAGCGTGTTACAAAATATTAACTCATTCACTGCCAAGAATCGCTACGCGCTACGCTCGTAGCCGATCCTGTGGTTTTCCTCGTATGTATCGGAAAGCGACTACGGCGTAGGCGCCCGTTAGGCGGGTTCCTGGCAGTGAAAGTGTTAAGCTAACACCATTAGAACGCGCAGGTGGGTCTGAATGCTGAAACTAGTATTCTTTCCTATAGACTACAATCATTAACAATGAATGTTGAATGAATATTAAGAAAGCTTTCAAATTAAGATAATACTTATATCTAAAAACGTTGCCATTATAAATCAGGATCGCTGAGTACACATGAAGATACTGAACATGCGTTCTGGTTAACATTTCATGCGCAAACAATATATTTTAAAGAAATACATTATAGGTACCCTGAAGTTCCGACTACACCCAATTTTCACGCAGCGTATACAAGGTGCGGTGACGCATGTTATGCGTCACGATTCCCATAGTATACATTGTATAGACATACCTACGTTACATTGCGTAAACGCGGCGTTACGGCTTTTCAAAATTCAGCGTAATCGATCCTTGACAAAAACAAAAGAAAACGCGCTCCGATAATCAAATCGAAATCAACATCATAATGCGATGACCTAATAAGAAGTACGTATAAAATTAAAACAAAAGAGGAAGCTACGGCAGCAGCCGTAGCCCGTAGCTCGTAGCGGCGTAGCGGGGTTACCGCGGGCCGCGGTCGGCGACCCCTGGCCGTGAACGGGGGGGCGCGCGTGCCCCCGCCCTGCTACAGGGTGCTCCCGACCCGAGAGGAGCCCGGGAAATACATATATCGATTGGTTCTACCGGTTATAGGAGACACTATTTTGACGAGGTATATAATAGGTACACCTGCATGTGATTTGGTCTGATGTTTTAATTGAAAATGTCAAATACATTTCGTTTATGCATACCTACCAAGTATAAGGTATAAGGGTCCCCTTCGAATTCTGTAAACAATTTTAATACCGTCTGATCTAAAGCACTCAAATTCGATTCTAATTTATATATAACCCGCACTCTTCGTTTTGTTACAGTATCTATGCTGGCTAGTACATCAGAAAAGCCGAATAAAATGTCGTGTTGGATGTTTCTACTATCCAACGAGTTTCTCATTGTGAGATTATTGCAACTTACTTTTCCTGGGAAGTAGTTTATCTGAAAACTATTTTTGCTTTGTGCCAGATTTCTGGAAAATACTAATGAAATTAAGGAGAGCTCCTGGTATTTGCTCGGTGTTAGTGTTTCGTTGAAAATTGCGTTTTAATGACAACCTACCTTTTTCCTTCCCGTTACTATAAGCTTTTCGCTTTCAAAGCGTCTTAATAGTGAACTTTATTTTACAATTACTGATTTCCATCTTTTTTTTTAAATTAAGTTTTTTCGGCTCGAATATCTGGAACTTTTCATAAAGCGTCATGTTGTATTTTCTATACTTTCCTTTTGAATGTACTATTTAGTTTGTTTTTCTATACTTTACAAAGCATGTCTAATGAGTGGCAGTCTACATGTAGACAGCCATTCGAACATCAAACTAGCAGAACACCATGATTTCCGTAAATACCAACCTATGCAATACACAAATTGAATGGGCAAGACAAAGCTTTGCGCCGATTAATTAGAGAGCAGCCTGTAGGTGGCACGCACACACGCGCGCCTGCACACACGCGCGCCTGCACACAGCCGCGCCCGCCCAGTTCCAGCCGGGCCTCCGTAGCGACGCCACACCTCCCCTGTCGCTACACGGCGGCACACACACAACCAAACATCCGGGAAAATCGTTGCGCTCGTGTGCGTTCGCGCCATGTACTTACTAGTACGGAGGGTTGGTGGTGTGCGTGGAAAAACTGTGTTAATGTGAGACTTCCGCGTTTTACAGTATTTGTGTCACGCACACATGGGGCCGGCGTGTATGCAGGCTATGTGTGTGTGCGTAGGGTGCATCGACTCTGGTTCCGCTTCCGCAGGGTACAACGGCCCCGGCTGATTTATGTCCGGAGGTTCGCGTGACGCGGCTTGTGGAAACGTAGCTGTAATCAGCCTAGTAATGATAGTTAAATACTATTGATTTATTAAAGGGTGCAATATTGGGGAGGAGCGGTGTCTTTAGTTTGGATCGGCTTTTTGCTTGGATGAGAATTAGGTTTGCATAACTCGTATGTTTATATATACGCAGAGGGACACGCCCTACCTTTTGCCATTGTATGCTACCTAATTTGACATAATCTGCAATTCTGCATGTGTAATATCGCTCTGAGTAAACATATACATGAAATTTTATAATTTCTGCTAATACGATACGTCGTAGCAGACGGGAAAAAATACGCCTTTATTGACATTCTGGGTTATTTAGTTCTATGGGCCGTTGTTCTACATTTTGACGTGCTTAAAATGCAAATTAGGGAATACTTATCTGGCCCTCATTAAAATTTTCTGTATTGTGGCTATTAACCACACGCTTCCTAAAAAGCCTTATAGGCACCAACCTACTCGTAACTCATTTTCTTTCGGTACCATTTTCTGCCATTTAATTACGCTTTTCCGTATAATAAGCTCGCTCAGTCCCTTCAGAAACGTATTACACTGTATTTGTTCTAAAACTCACGATATCAGCCAGTCAGCTATATTGTGAGGGAGGCTCGCGGCGGGCGAAGTTACGCAATATTGCAGCTGCAGACTCTTACGCAAAACTTGCGGACTTTCTACCCAATCATAAGGCTTTTTTTAACCAGACCCAAGATAAACGAGGTTGTCTACACGTACGTAGCTTTGTTGGTTTGTATGAACACTTAGCGTATATGGGGCCACTTTAGGTTGGTTGGTAGTGACCCTGCGAAGGCGGTCCCAGGTTCGAATCCCGGTAAGGTCATAAACATGTTTGGAAGAAAAAGACAATTGAGTAACAAACATCCAAACATCTAAACTTTCGCATTTATAATAGTAGTAGGTGTATAATAGGTGAATAATAGTATAATAGTAGGATGAGTTATGACAAGTACCTGGTGTAATATGTATAGTACTGTTATGAAGCCGCCTCAGAAAACTATTTATAAAGCAACATTTAGGAAAGTTGTCGAGTTCCGCTTCCTCCTTTGCAGCGGCCGCGGCAGCGCACGGCAGGAAACCGGACTCACTTCTCTCCCGGAATGAGACTTACTGGCTATATAATTAGAATTAGAGTGCAGTGTTTGATATAGGGTTGGTCGTAAATTAAAACGCGTCCTCTGGCCATAAACAAAACCTAACAAAGGAGGTTGCAGAAGTTCATGGATCTATAGACTTGACTTGAAGATGATATGAAGGATCCTATGAGAATCATATTTTCAACTCGTCCCTAATGCATCAGCCCATCCCAGCTGTACAAACATGCCCCATTTGTATGATACACCATTTCAACTAGCCCCATTTGTGTCAACCCGTTCCTAATTTATCAACCGGTTCCAAATGTATCAACCCGTTCCAAAGGTATCAACCTGTTCCAAATGTATCAACCCATTCCAAATGTATCAGCCCGTTCCAAATGTATCAACCCGCCCCAATTGTATGAACCAGTCCCCAATGTGTCAACCCGCACCTTTTGTAGATACAACCCTTCCCAAATGTATCGTTTTAGTAAAGTCTACAATAGCTTCCTTTTAATATAGGTAGTTCAGTTTAGTTTATTTTTTTATTTAGGTAGGTCTCCCTCTTTAACTCGAACACAAACGGCGACACACTAAGTAAGTATCGAATTATCGATATAAACGAATGGCACACATTGTGACAATTCTTAGGCCCGTCACGTCCGCCCAGACTGTCAAACTTTATCGCCACACCGCTCCTTCTAACGAATCGAGAACTAATGAGAATAAATCACGCGTATTTCCATGGAACGCACTTATACATTTTAAGAGTCTTATTCCAAATACACTCTTAACACATCTGTCTAGGATCTAAAATTGTATGACATTTTGTTGTCGGTTGCGTTGCGTCATTCGTTTTAAGCATAACTCTACCGAAAGAAAATAAAGAAAGAAACAATAATTCACATACACACAGGACACACATATTAAATGGAAAATTCCGCCAGCATCCTCGGTACAATGTCTCAATTGCCTTTTTTTTAGATTTAACTTTTAATTTAATTTAGTTATTGTTAATTATCATCTTTAAAAAATAAATATTAATTACTTACTATATACAATGTATTTTAAAATCTTCTATGAGGTAGAGATTTTATGACATGAAATCGCAGATAGGTAGTTATTATTAGTCAAGAAAGAGTAGAACATTGCGGCTTGTACAGTCGAGGTCAAATATATGTTTACACTTTTGCACCTTATTGCCTTGTAATAAGGTGCAAGTGTAAACATATTTTTGACCTCGACCGTACTAAGAATGACATAAGGTCATTTCGACCCTATTCTTTATTAGCGCGGCCGATACATCTCTCTGGTTTTGGACAGCATAGGCACCACAGGGTCTTGTCAGTATTATATATACAGTCTTGGGCTTAGGACAAGGAACTGACTAAAGGGCCACACGGGGGCCACATTAGTTCTGACTCATCTCTCTCACCTAGTGAGGGGTAATCACTAATCACGTAACGTTCCGAACGCGCGTTAGGACAATTTAACTGTTATTTTGTCCATATAAAAAGTGACATTTATATCTACCTGACGCGCGCGCGCGCACAATGCGTTACGTGATCGACCTGCTGGCCAATGTGAAATGTGCAGTCAGTAGCAGAGAAACGTGACACCCCCTGCATACAAACTTCTATGACTATACATCTTGTCTCGCTAGTTCGCAAGTTTGAAGCCGTAACTAAGGCTTCAAACTTGCGCTGCACACACTGTTCATGTTCAATTGACATTATTGAAATCATTTACCTATCATTTACTCCTAAGGTTCCACCCGGGTATGGTGTGTTATATCTTTTCAATTCTCTCGTTCTCATAGTGCACCCGAGAAGGGGTATTAAATATTTAATTTCCCGTTTTTCAGTGAAGCGACGACGGGGCGCGCAAATTGATCTGTCTGTCCGTTTGTCTATACTCTATACATTAACTTTGTACCGTCTATGTAGTACGGGAGCTGGACGAGTGTTTTCCAGGGTCATACAAGAAGGGAGATAAAATCCTACTAAAATAATAAATGCGAGTGTGGATGTTTAGATGTTTGATTGTTACTCAATCACGCTTCTACAGAGATGGATTATGCAATACATTAATAATTAGTTTTTATCCCGAGTCCACGCAGACGAAGCCGCGGGCGGAAGCTAGTATTACGTGACTAGTGCAGTAACTGTACGAAACAACGCTTCCTCATCCTAGCATTATCCTGGTGATCCTGAAGTAGCCAATAGGTTGATTGCGTAAAGCTAAACTAAAGTGCGTAAATCTAAGTATCATTTTCTTTTTAATAAAAGTTCAGTTTTCGAACAGTTACGCTACCACCCCTCTGATGTCTGTTTGGCTAACTACCCAATCCTAGTTTTTGCGCAAACTACTACCATCTGATCTTCTAACCAGAAGACTGACTTGTTGGGATTAGGTTTCTTCAAGTGAGTGGGCACCTTCTGAAGCCGCCGCCTGACCACGTGTAATTTGGCTCTAATCTGGCTTTGGTCTCGCTCGCACACTCACACGGATCAATGGAAAGGTCAATACGCCAATAAGTACGTAGATTGTAGTTTTTGCGGAAGCGACTGCCATCTTACTTTCTAACCATGATCAGGAAAAGACCTTATTGACGGGAGGATAACGGGAGTAACGACTCCCGTTATAGACAATAACTGAGCTCAACTCGACACGGCTTCCAGCGGTCCAACTCAAAACGGCCACCTATCCGAGGATAAACATGCGCCGTGGTTGCTTAAGCTGAGCTTCTGATGCGATTGTGCGGACGCCATAAGGCTATAGCGCTCCTCATCCAGCAATGTGAGCATTTAAATGATCCGAGTGTCAAGAGATCTGCATTTCTTATGTATTCATATCTGCATCCCTGGTGTAATCACCAGGATAATTCCTAGTGTCTAGAGATCTGCTTCCCCGATGCATATCCGAGTGTCAGGCAATCTACATCCTTGATGATTGTGATGATACGTGAACTCATGTCTGTCCCCCGGACTACATGCTCTGTCGGTCTGTATACAGTATACGTCGGCTGCGCCAGACGGGGCATGTTTTGATTTATTTTGCTGAGGGCTCTCAATAAAGGCTTTGAGTCTGGTGGCTATAGTCGTGATAACGCAGTTCGCTCTGGATGCAGTCGGGGAACTTTGTTCGCTTGCGTTTGTTTTCAAACGCCATTGCCTAGCTAGCGTGGTCGCGTTCGTATCGGACATGTAGCATTCGTTCCGCTCGCACTTATATACATGCTAGTAAAGGCCGACATAAACCCGATCGTGCTAGCTTGGCAGGACCGACAGCACGGTAGCCTGTATGCGCGATATAATCCATTCGTCCCTGTTAGCAATAGTAGTACCTACCAATGTCAGTGCACGAGGGACGTACCTACGCTATTGCTAGGTATTCAGCAGAGCAGCCGTGAGGCTGAATGCCTCCCAACGGCTTAAGAACTTGTAACAGTAAATTTTCCCCCCAACTCGACACTCGACCAGCCAATACTTTATTGTGTTGATCTTTGTTTCAATTATAATATTTATTGCATAGATACATTAGGTTCAAGAAACATGTACAAGGCTGGCGCTGCAGCTGACCAAGAGTTCTCAAGCGCCGAAAATATTCGTCTTTACTTAAAGACTTCGAGTTTGCAGCCCTTGCTGTAGAGGTATTGGGTTCCTGGTCGGCTGACATGAAGTCGTTCATGAGAGCTTTGTCGAGGCGGCCCATCAACACCTCAGGCGACCCCAGGGCACATACCTCTCTCAAAGAATCGCCCTCACGATACAGAGAAGTGACGCAGCCTGCGTAATGCCACAAGATGATGCGACAGGGTGTCTTTTTTAATAATTTGTATTTTACTTCCCTATTGTTTAAACATGATACAGAGAACAAATACCTATAATGGAAAATACACTGTATTGTGGAGGACAAAACCTGGGCTTAAGACGATAAAGGTTTATTTTTCCATCATTCTTGCTTTAGTTATATTACATTTATGTAATTTAGTATTTGTGAATAATAATTACATTTATTTCATTACGTACTGTGTAAAATGTATTAACGATGTATCTAATATGGACTTGTTTCTCGAATAATTTCATTTCAAAACGTGTGCCCAACTTCCCTGAGAGCGCACAACAACAACGCGTTTGCAAAGGCTTTGTGTACGAGTTGTAAGATATACTTATTTTACTCTTTGGTTGTAAGTATTATTTTCTCCGACTCGGCTATAAATAGTCCTCCTAGCTACAAGATTACGAACAAAATATACGTAGACAAAGAGAACAAACACAACTAATTTTAAACTCAATTACAAACGGTAAATTAAAGAATATACATGTCACACAATAGATCAAAGTACAAAGGCGAGGGAAGGAGGCTTATTACTTAATATAAGAATATACGTCGTGATTTTTGATCTAATGATTAAAGCGAGAAATGTGAAGATACACTCTAACGTGCCAAATGGTATTGAAACGTAGCTAAACTAGTTTTAGGGTTCCGTAGTCAACCCTTATAGTTTCGCTATGTCCGTCTGTCCGTCTGCGGCTTAGCTCAGTGACCCTATTAAGTAAATACTAATAGAAAACTGTAATTCGGCATGAGTATATAAATCAATTACGCCGACAAAATGATAGAATAAAATCTTGAAAAAACATATTTTAGGGTACATTTTTTTAAGGTATAGATACTAATATGTAAGATTCACTATTAACACAATTAAATTATAATAAAGAAATAAACTATCCTTTCATGAAATGAAAATATCTAATAAAATTTTAAGGAACTTATTTTTTTACAGCTGTTGCTCTAAGGGTGAGGCCGGACGAGCGTAATTTGTGAGCTGTAAGTCGCGTAATTTCGGTCCGCTCATATATGGGCAAACCAAAATGTCCATCAATGATCAATGAATCAATGATATGTGATAGGCTGAGTAGTGCCGTCTTCGTGTTGCGGAAATTGAAACCCCTCATATCGAAAGCTTCATTAAAATCGGTTTATTTTGCACTGTTTCATTCGCAAATGTCGTACCGTGCACTTACACCAAGCACTAAAAGAAGAAACTTACTACTTACTAAACGAGATATTTAAGAGACGACTAAGAAACTTTTTATTGGAAAATCCTTTATATTCAATAGATGAGTATTATGACATCACTAATTAGATTTATTACTTATATGAAATTGTATCTTTATTGACATCAAAATTGTATACTCAATTTGAATTGTTTACGTATTCCTAGATCAATGAATGACGACCCGCATACGGTGATTTTATTTTTATATCATTTTGTATGTAACTTGTTGACATGTATCAATCATTCGCTACGTTTAAAATATTTGTTATATATAATTTTAATTTAATTATTTGTTATTGTTTTTAAAATGTAATGTAATTTGAAATGACAAAAAACTGACAACCACAATATAAATTCCTAAAATAAGTGTAATAGTTTTAAGTGAAATTGTATATTGTGAGATAAATAAATCATATCATATCATATCATATCAATGGGCGAACCCAAATTACGCGACTCACAGCTCGCAAATTACGCTCGTGTGGCTTCACCCTAAGTGACGCCCTTGTAATGCGATACATTGACGGGCCCTCTTGATTGTTTCTAAATGCACTTTTCTTACAATTTACGGCGTAATTAAAGCAATTGCACGGCGGACACAGTATTGCATTAAATAATATTTCGGAGTATAAAAGTTAAGATATTTCAGAAACTGTGTGTGTGAGTATGTGTGTGTATGAGTGTGCGTATGTGTGTGTGTGTGTGTGTGCGTATGCAGGGCTGTTCAGTAGATTACTCGTAGTATGTTTTCAGTTTCTCTGTATTCCAAGCCGTTCAACCATTCTCTGATTTTAAATGTAGTCTGTCGGATGCATAGAAGTTTAATGTCACAGGCTTTGACTGCCATGTTATACAAACGAGTATGCGCAACATCTGCGAACTGACGATCAAAGACCGAACGCACTCTTGCCACTGATATTGCGAAGATTCTTGCTTCTAGCGTGGTTTCGTAGTCATCGTAGTAGCTTCCTGAAACGAGCCACTGGTGGATAGCAGCCTTACCCCCAGCGATCAATCGGTACCGGCACGGCAGCGGCAATAACGTAAATAGCTATTCTAAAACTACCATGACCTTAGCAATCAAAGAAAACAGATTACCCCACTCACAACCTTATCTGATAAATATATATTATTTTCATTTCATTCACCTCCCCAGCTCGGAAAAGCTTGCTTTATCGCTCATCTGCGCCCGAAAGTCTATTATAATATATCCGCTAGCGTGGAGTGTTTTTGAATTTCGAATGTGACGCTATCGCGAGATCCAACTTTTTTCTATACAGAGGGGCTACCGCGAAGTGAAAACGAACAAAAAACGTGGTAACTAGCAAGTGCAACAGAGAGGGAGATAGATACACGAACGAAATTCGTTTTCGTTTCGCGGTAGGGCCTCAGGAATGTGAGGTCATATCCTGCGTTCAAAAAGTTATGGTGTTATGCTAATAATTTATTATTATTTGTTTGATATAGTTAAATTATAAATACTTATTCTTTCTTACTTAAATATGAAATATTAATTATTAGAATTTAGAATGAATTTTAAAGATACAATAAATATAATTTTGTTTTGTTTTGTTCTAAAGCCACAGTAAATTAAAATAATGGAAGTTATTTATAGATTTAGTGCAGAAGATATCCATACATAATATATGAATTAGCTAAGCTATTACCATGCATCTAGTTTAAGTTTCGATTATGAGCATTTTTATTATTTTATTTAACTTAAAGTTACAGTCTGCTAAGAGAGTGGTCTACAACGTTCTATCGTATATGTAAAGCCCAAAATGCCGATATCCAATCGTTTTGTAATTTTGCACGCATATTCTGCAAAAAAGCTTGTTACTGAAATGTTTATTTGACAAAAACCATTTTTATTTATGTAAGCTAACTGCATCAATGATTGCCTCATTTTTGTATTTTTTCTCCATGAGCAGTCAACAAAGTAAACCAAGTCTACCCCATCGATCGACCAGGCTAGCAGCAACGTAAATAGATTTCCCATAATACCTGTGAGTCATATAGTGCACCGTTCGCACGCTACGCGCACACCGCACCGCGATGAAAGGACGAGAGGAGTAGAGTTGAGAGTTGTATGTAGCCTTTTAGAACAAACGAAGACAGGCTTGAGCATCCATTAATGGACCGTATCCCGTTGGTATAAGGTTTATGAGTGGTCAGTTAAGTTGTCGATAAGTACGTATACTTGTGTCGGTGGGAGGCGGCAGACGTCGGGCTAATATTTGATCTGCTCTGTACTTACACCGATTCCGGGGTTGTGGTGCAGCTGGCGCGATACGATGACGAATCACGATTGTTTTTGTAATGGGTAAGATAATCACGCAGTTATCATTTAGCGTTGAGACATTTGCTTCGCTTAGGTGTGTTTTGTTTTTAACTAACATCAGACTCGAAGGACCGACATTCGAATGAGGTGGTTCTTTCATAGTGTAACATTTTAAGCAAACCATGTAGTTATAAAAATATATTAGAACTGCAGAGCTTCCTTTGGGCGCCCGGCTTCCAACAAGAGCTGCAATTTGCAATATATCGCCGTTCAAAGGGCCGACGACGACGCTACGTTTGCTTTGTAAACATTTGCAGATGCACCTTAAAACGTTCCCTAGAGATCGATATCCTCGCACACCCTGGTACTTTCCAACGATTTATTCTTCAACGACTAAAAAACAAACCTAGGCCATCGATTTACGCAGTAAGTAATTAATTATCACGCGATACCTCATATTCATATCACAATATTTTTGTCGCAAATATTAACTCAATTGAAGCAAAACATCCGTTCAATTCTGAAATCTGAATAATATGTCATAAAAATATTGCAATATTTGTATGTGTGTAATCAGTGCCTAAAGATCACACATTATCAATTTTTTTAGGGTTTTGATCAGTGACTAGCGCGACAGATTGTGCGAGTTTTTTTACAACGCAATTCTTTGCTGCAAATACTATTGCCAAATGTATAACCCGGCCCTGAGTTGCAGTGGGATGAAATTAAATATGATATTAATTTTACTTACATTCATACATATGGCCGTTGGGGTGGAAAGGTTCTTTAGTGGCGACCACGTACCGGAATTCGCAGAGCGTGGGTAGACCCCTTACAACGTGGACCGATGACCTGGTAAAGTTCGTGGGAGTCCGCTGGATGCGGGTGGCGCAGGACCGGTCATCGTGGCACTCTTTGGGGAAGCAGTCCAGCAGTGGACGTCTTTCGGCTGATATGATGATGATGATGATATAATAGACTGGCCCACAATGCTATAATGTCTTTAATTCAATCATTCAGTATGGTTTAATTTAATTTATTTAATTGTATGATGATGTAATATGGACTTGTTGTGGATTAGATTAATTTCTTTTTATTTCATATTCACGCCTTCATTCCCAAAAGGGGTAGGCAGAGCACATAAAACGTACATTCCAGTGCCACTTTTAGCATGTGGTTGTAAAAGATCAATATAATGTGATAGTTTCCTAGCCTACGCCCACAACACACCAACCCTGTTCCCTTAGTCAAATTTTACTTACGTTTAGGCACAGGCACACCTAAAATCAGATGAATTAAGCCAGTTATATTGCTGACTACATAAAGGTAAGACTCGCTTTTAATCAATTAATTCAATCAATATCGGCGACTGTTCCCAAATGACTTCCGTGAACAGTAACGAACGTACATAGTGGCGTCTCCGGCTTTGATTGATCGCGACAACGCCTCCCTTTAAGCTTATGTCAGCCTGGTAACTGAGCTTGTAGGACAATATGATTTCAACATGACATGCAAACCAGTCGTCAGTAAAATATTGTATTAAGAGTCCCCAGGACGCTCGACTCGCCATACAAACGTAGTTTGGTTCTCATTTTGAAACAAACTATTCAAGAAATGCTCAAGTATTATTACCTTTCGTACAATATGCGTTGGCTATAGGTACAGTATGCAGCGCGGCTGCATTTTTAAGTGGCAAGTGACTGAACTGAAATTGGTTCGAGGTCGATTGAATCGATGGCCAAGGAGCCGGTGAGGACAACGCCTTGCCTTGGCCGATTTGCACCCATTCAGCGTTTTACTGGAATGACTTAATAATGCTCAGGGGATCTGTTCCTGTCAATATATCAAATTGGAATCGATTTTGTTGCCAGAAGCAAAGCCAATGTGTTATAAATGGTTGTAGCATTAATTTTATTAAGCCCCAATCTAGGTCTATGTGAGTGCGAGTGGGACGGATGCTTTATGTCGGACATAATCGTGATCATGCAGGTCTAGGTAGTCGACTCCATACTGCCTAGAGTGCTCTATACTGCCGTGACCGGGACATTATCCAATGAAGCTTTCCTCCACCCGCGAGAAAAAACACTACCTACACATAGGTACCTATAGCCAATAAGTATTACTTTCCTATTCCCTCTTTTCCTTAAGTTATTCAGATCTTGCATTGTTTTAACTGTATTTCCTTGGAAGTATTTAGGTATGAAGATACGAGTATGTCCTACGAAACAGATTTAAATATCTACTAGCTTCTGCCCGCGATTTCGTACGCGTATAAATTATGGTTTACATAATATATGTTTAACCATACTACTCCATATGCGAGCCCCAGGTCTGAAGGCCCGTGGGTGAGACCCCACGGACACTTACTATCCCCAGGTGTCTTGCACGCGAAACCGGAGGCCAAAGTCACGAAGGTGAGCGGCCAGGCAAGCGAGGCCGAAGGCCGAGCTTTTCGTTTCAATTTCAATTTTCAATTTCAATTTCAATTATTTATTCTGCAAATAGGCCACAAGGGCACTTTTACATGTCAAACCGTAATTTACAATAAAATAATAATAATAATCTTACACAATAATAATTTAAAATTATGTATAAAAGGTTAACAAACAATGAAAGGTCCAAATCAAGCCTTAAGAAAGCGCTCAGGGGCTGAAGGCCACTTACTATCCGCAGGTGGCAGCGAGGCCAAAGGCCGAGCTTTACGTTGGAATGAAAGGCCCAAAGCATCCATTTAGAGAGCGCTCTCAATGCGAGCCCCTAAGGACACTCATTATCTTCAGGTGTCTTGCAAGCGAAACCTGAGGCCCGAGTTCCCGAATGTAAAACCTCCCCAGGCAAGCGAAGCCGAAGGCTGAGCTTTTCGTAGGAATTAAAGGCCTATAGAATGCTTTTAAAGACCGCTCCCTATAGGTGAGCTCGAGGGCCGAAGACCGGAAGGCAAACCCTCACGGACACTTAGGTACAATCCCTAGGTGTCTATGCAAGCAAAACCTGTGGCCAAAGTATCGAAGATGAGCGGCGAGGCAAGCGAGCCCTCACGGACAATTACTATCCCGTAGATGAGTGGCGAGGCGAAGGGCGAAGTAAGTTCCGTAGGTGAGTGGCGAGGCAGGCGAGGCCAAATGCCGTGCTGTTCGTTGGAATGAAAGACTCGAAGCATTAGACTACAAGTGCTATTTTGCTCATAGATTCAAGGAGTTCCTATACAAAGTTCAACCTCATTTTTGAACCTCTTTGCACCCTTATCAGTATAATTTTTATAGCCTAGATTTTCTCGGCCGGTTAGTAAAGTTTGCATCAAAATCCGTTCAGCCGGCTTCACGTGATGCGCGTACACATAAAAACACACACACAAAAATACTAAAAACTGTTGGAACGTGTTCTGTAATCGATTCTAAGTATCCCCAGCAAACTTTTTCGAATATCTTTTACGAGTACGTAGTACAGACTTTCGACCCTTTTCAGTTTTATTATATGTTTAGATAATTAACCATAGTGTCAGTTTAGCTAATAATTTGAGATTTACCGTTAGCAGACGTTACTGCTTTGTTTGTACAAATTTAAAAAATTAAATGCTTGTGGAGAATATACCTCATCTTACAATACTATACCTAAATTACATGCAAATCATAGCCCAGCGTAGTTCGAGTGAAGCGACCAGTAGACACGGATGCATTTTGTATGAGCGGTGTCGAGGAGTGAACTGTATCCAGTTCGAGGTCGACCCAATCGATGTCCAGGGTCCACTTTCCGGCCAAAGCCCTCACCTTGGACAAACGACCATGCTGATTGAAATAAAGTGTGTATACACATTGTATAATGAAAATGAGATTGAGTATTGTCGTCGCTGAGCTTCGCCCTGTGCAGAGTGCATATTAACGACTCGTACTTAGGTATAGGGTCATTATGCCGGTTACGCGACCAGGCCCCTATTTCACCAACTTGACAATTGTCACCTGACACTGACAATTCGCCATACATTGCTTGTTCTAGAAGTTAAGGTAGTTGCTAGGTTACTTGTGGAATCAGCAATGTACGGAGAATTGTCTTTGTCAGGTGACAATTGTCAAGTTGGTGAAATAGAGGCCAGCTGGCCGATTGGATCACGCTTTGTACGTACGTTAGGTAGATCTAAAAGTCATACTTTGTATCATTTGTATGGCAAAATGACAGTTGAGTAGCGAACGAAAAAACATAGAAGTCTAAGTAGCGTCGCAAAATGGCCCCACAGAATGGGTGCCATTATGCGGGGTTGGGGGCGGGGTGATTGAAAAATGAAACGATGCCAGATGCCGTTCAGTTCGAACATGCGCATACCGGGTTTTAGTCAGCTTCAGTTGGCGACCACCAGAACGACCAAGTTTTTAAATGAAAGGTAGTAGGTACTTAATATTTCTGCAGATCCTAACCGAACACTCAGCCGTATACAATTTTTTTTTGTAGCTACATGAAACGAGAAAATTGCAAAACCTTTTAGTTCACCAACTCATCAAAATTTCGGGACAGAGGTATTTATCAAACCGCGATTAGAATACACTTCGAAAGTTTTTTTTTCTTACCCTTGGAGATTCCTCCACTCTGTACGCATGGATGGCGCACTTCGAAGGTACCGTTAGCACAAAAGCTAGAGAAAGCTTGGAAATTCCTCGTACTGAAGTAGGTACTTATCAACATACTCGTAGGTAGGTACTGCAGTAAACTATTTATATGCTGTCAAATGTGAATATGTGTATTTAACACTATTTAGCACACAAATTATTTATTTTACTTTCTTTGTACCAGGTGATGGATGATACAGACAGCTCTGAAGACGATGATCTTATGTTATGAGGGAATAATATTACATTATTTGTATAATATTTAAATAGGTAATAATTATAATTTATGTTATTTTCCTGAGCTGTAGATCTTCTTCGTACTGAAATAATTATTTTCATTTACCTGCACACTCTACCATTGACAATGTCATTTCATGTATTAAACGTGTATTAACGAAAACGGCACATTGCTCAAGTGTATTCTAATCGCGGTTTGATACTACTACGAGCGATATGATAAGTTAGTTTGTTTAATTAGCACCGTATAGTTTGTTTCGGTTGAGATGATGAAATGTACGTAAACCCATCCATTACCGACCACTATTGTTTAATTGTTATCTTCAAGTAGAGTTATAATATAAAACAATTATGCATAAACAATAGAACATACAATAGCTACTCCAGTACACGTACTACAATTCGGTCAGTTATTTATATAACGTCTCCATGTTATCTTTTCCTTTCATATACTATTACTGACTACTCCTTTCAATAATAGAAGTTGCAAAATCCCATGTTAAATTAATTTTCGTCATTTTAACTGAAACCTACGCAATTTTAATTCTATTATCGTTTCGCCTCACCGAATGGTAGGGCAGTTTTGTGGTCTAAGTACTTATTAAAAACGTAAATTGTCGTGAGATGGCAACTGCTAAACGCGCCAAGCTTCATCGAAAGAAGTGTATATACGATTGCCTACATAAAAGTCGTGTTTCGGATTTCCTCTACAATTTTAAACCTAAGTTCACCTTGGTCGGTTGGGTACCTAATGCAGCGGGGGTGTGAAAGTCCTCGACCCCATTACGACCCTCGCAACCTATGTACCAGGGCACTATGACACGCGAGTAATACAATTAAACACTTTGGTATTAGCGGAAGCAACACATAAAGGACATCTCCATGGAAGGGATGTGGAACGTGAATTTATAGGTCAGCCTACTCGTATAATGGAGGCGCACGCCGTTTAATAGTTTATTTTTCATTTTTCATACGATTGGTGGATAGGATGGACGTATAATTAAATGAAAAACATTCATACTTAGTCCATACTTAATATTAATGCGAAAGTGTGTCTGTCCGTCTGTCCGGTAGGTACCTCTTCAAGTTTAATAAACCGCTGAACCGATTTAGAAATGAATATTGATTTATTTTCTAAATACTTTGTATATGTTTGCAAGTTTGATTAAAATAGTTATACTGATCTTTCCTACTGCCTGAAACAGGGTATCGTAGTTCATGCCCTCGTAAAATGTACTATCCCTTAATATAATACTTTAGTATTAAGACATCATTCTGTAAAATACGTTTTTAATAAATGAATTATCTCTGATTGAAATTAACGGAGCGAACCCCGGTCATTTGGAAGGCGTGCGTGGGGATATGGGGATATAGATCTAACACGTAGAGGCCCTTTGGAGACGAAGTTTAATGTGACTATTATTATTATAGATGAAATTTGGTATAGAGAGTTTGGTTTGAGTTTGAGTCCCGGGAAGGACATTCTAAATTATAACCCGGAAATCGCACCTCTGACATAAACGAGTATTTTAATAAATCCCTTGATCAAAAAACTCGGTCACACTGAAAATAAACAAAACCGTTCAATCAATTTGCCAGAGTAGCTCAAAAATCATAACAAAATATTGTCGCTCCATCCTAAAACAATAACGTCGTCAATGATTAACCAAATAGGGACAATGAGATGCACTGACGTACAAAGTGAAAAAGCAGTAAAAACCTATGGCTACGTACATTTTCTTGCCTTTTACGTTTGACGGCAAAACAGGCTGTAATACCGCAAACTTTTCCAAACAAGCAAACAATTCAAGCCATCGAAAGGATACTTGAATTTTAACTATAGCTATATTTTGCAAGGGACGCGCACCGAAGACAATCCTGCTTGTTTATTTAAAACGACCGCTGCGGAGCTATGGCAGCCTGGTACCCAGCGAGGGTGCGCCATGGGGGAACATGACCTAGTTTCCGAGGGTGCTGCGCTGCCGGCCTGCACCATCGATCCGGACTCCCCTATGCCATCACGTAACCGCCAATGATTTATAAGTGGACGTGTTCCTAAGAAATAAAACGACATTTTCTCTTGGAGATTATGTTGGTCGGTTAAATGGGACTGGTGTACGAGTATTTGTTAAGATGGGGTCAAATTACACAGGGAAATGAGCACTATTTTTCCGCGTATCTTCTTACCTTTTTTCAATTAAAAACATACTAAGTAGGAGCTCTAGGTAGTATGTAGGTCGTCGGGAAGTTAGGACGGTTGTAGAGTAAAGATAAATCAGCTTATATAATCTGGGCACATGCCCGCTCACGGATGAGAAGGAACGGGCAGTAGTCCCTGCGCTGGCCCAGTGCGGACTACAAGATATAGCTAATTCCGCCTAGATGTGTGATGTGATGTGTCAGTACCTACTGATCGCTTCCGAGCGTACGCTCACAGCACAGTATAGGAACAGTAGATAAACTTCGAACAAAGGTACATCGCACGGCTGCACACATGCGCGCGTGTTCGGTACGCACACACATAGCCTTCGGGAATGATGGAGAATGCTTCAATTAGAGATGTCCCAACCCGAAAATATCTCAAACCGAATTGAACGGTTCGACTTTCTATGTAAACCGGTTTCAACCCGGGTTGATCAAACCGAGTTGCTATGACGGTCCTAAACGTATTAATATTAATGTGGTATTCGGTTTGACCTGTCCGAGTCGATCCGTGAATTTAAACACCTACTTGTTCGGGTTGTAAACCTAAACTAAACTGTTTATAGGTTATTGTTACATTTGTGAGCGTTACCTCGGTAGCGCCATAGAGTAATAAGTAATTATAAATTGCTCACTATATTTCATTCAAAATTATATTGCAAAACAAAACTACAAACCTTGTTCCAACGAGATAAGGTCTACTAATGGTCGTCGTCGTCACCCGCCCACCTGTTCGGGAGAAATCGGGTTTATTCGGCTACTCATTCGGTTTGCCCGCTCCGGCCCAGCCCGCTCGCGCGAGTCGCGCGCGTCGGTTCGGTTTCGTTGGCTCGGGCCGCTGTCGGCGAGCGGGCTCGAATGTTGCGGTTCGCTGCTCGTTATAGAATCGAGTTAGTGGACTAACAAACCGGGTCGGTTCGACTTTAGCTTGACTCGGTTTGGACCGGGTTGGCAAACCGAGTTGACACATCTCTAGCTTCAATCGGGGCCGCGCCGTTGCGGTGTTCGCTCGTTCTCACTCGCTACGTCAAAGGAAGCCGCCTCGTAGGTATGAAGATAGCGAGCCACCAGTGCCACGATATCAAAAGGAGCCGAATAGGCTTGTAACTAAGCACCTACCAACCTAGTGCAGTTTAGCAACTATTATACTTACTAGGAAATATTTTAGGCATAGTATAGTGGTATTAAAATATTCCATGAAGTGGGAAACTAAAAACACATACCCAACTATCTATAATATACAATATTGTCTATTAAACTGTAACAGAAATACTTTGCATACTTAAAAGCAAAATTAGTATTATAGGTATGTCAAGCCACAAACTTGACACAGCCCTGCGCATCGAGCGAAAGTAGGTAACGAACGCTCCTAAACGGCCTCAGATTACCTACTGTATTATTCTTCTATACTGTGCTCACAGCGAACACTTGTATACGCCTTCTTGAAATAAAACGGCAAGAGATATTTTGTTCCCTTGGCGACCAAAACTTGATGGCAACGGAAGTAAAACAGCACTATAATATGTCTAGAACACCTCTCGCTCGCACTCGCGAGTCAATCTAGAGTGCGTCCAAAAGAGGTTCAATGATATATTTAACTCTATTTTACCGGAACGTTGATTCTGGCCCTACTTAACGGCTTTATTCCCGTATTTAAGGAATGATGTGATTTAAAAACCATTGAAACACTAGTTGTAACATTCAGACGTCCTAATACAAAAACCGTGTCAGAAGAAAACCTGCACGTCGTTTGTGTAACGCTTTGTGCGTACGTTAGGTACCTACTCGTAGATCTAAATCACATTTTGTAAGGGAATATGGCTGTTGATTTGTCCAAGTCGCTGATTCGAAAAATTACGCAATTACCTCTCTGATCTTGGAACCTGCTGGTGGATTGCGTACCATTTTTTTACGTATGTTAGGTAAATCTAAATGTAATTTTTGGTACAGGAAATTGGTAGTTGCGTTGTCCTAACGCTCCTTTGGAAAGTTACGCAATTACTCTTTTGATGTGTGCGGTAAGCCTAAAATAAGCCCATACCGTAAGGATATCCTTATAAGTAATATAGTTTATTTATGCCCATACTATTTTATTTTAAGTGAAGTGCTAATACCAGTTTGGTCAAATTAAGTCTAAAAATAACCTCTCTTAGGTACAATGATCACCGTTGCACGTCATTAGTGCTAATGGCAGGACGGGTTGGACAGGTGCGTGGCGACCCCGGCCTTCCGCTGCCGAGGACATTTCTTTTATTTGGTCGATTATCGTCGCAAATATCAGTTCATAAACAATATTAATACCCAAGGATTTTGTAGAAACAACCATAAGGTAATTTACAACAGTATTGTGTCTTGGGGAGAGATATGTAACTGCACTCTGTAACTGTAGCAGTGCACAGAGCCCGCGGACGCCATCCCGCCGCGTTGACATGTCTGTCCCCTGGGACCATAGTCAAAGGGCTGGCTGGCACACACGTTGCTGCGAGCGGTTGTGAGCATGATAGTATGTTCGAGCAAGGCGCGTGTTGACGATGTGTTTTCGGACTCTTTGATTTTGTTTTTTTTTATTAGCAAGTATAAAGTTTTTGTATTGCTTAGCAACGCTACAAACAAAAACGTCAAGTAATGAACGATGAATGAATTATTGTGCGACGTACAATCATACAATGACATATTAGAGCGTTTCTCAAAAAAATGCCACTACATTTTTTCGGAGATTTTCTGCAATTTTTATGTTATTTCTACTCAAAATCACGATGTCTTTTCATCCCAATAGGAGAAAAAAGGTGTCCCATAAATGACCATACATTTTTGAACTTTCCTATTGTGTTACCAGTTACCACCATACAAAGTAAATAAATGGTAACACAATAGGAAAAATATCTTTGGGACAGTTTTTTGTCCTACCAGGGTCGAAAGAGCTCCTGATTCTGAGTGAAAATAGTTAACATAAAATTCCGAGAAGTACAATTAATAATTGCATTATTTTTGATAAATGCTCATGAATGTCGATTGTTTTAGATTTACACGAGTTTCAATTTCATGTTAAATAAAGTGTGGAAATGTGCAGTATTTTTATTCTTCTACGGCATACATATAGTGGGGCAGAGTGGTCGAACAAATTGTCGTAAATGTGGACACGCTGGATAAAAGCACCAATTCTTTTTTCAAGAACTTGTTAGGTCCATACATTGAGTTATATTACTAGAGTAGACATCACCTGGGTCAATTTTTGAAGAGGCCGTTTTTCGACATTTGTATGGTTTTTATATTTTTTTGGAATATCAAATTCGTACCGACAACGTGAGGTAGGGCTTTTAAAAAGAAAAAATATGGTGCACGAGGCACCTCTCTGCTTCTAATGGTTAGCTAGATATTGACGCTTTAAAAACACCGTGCCATACCAATGTCGTCAGCGCCATACAAATGTCGATTCTGCCATACAAATGTCGATAGCGGCATACAAATGTCGGTGAGTGCCATCAAAATGTCGATTTTGCCATACAATTGTTTAAAAACTTTAAATATTTGTACCATACTAAAAAACTCACTATTTCGATATAGGTAGTATCTCCGGTTTATGGTATATGATGATCGTTATATATGTACTATTACTTATTCTGTGGTTATATTCCAAATTATTAAAATTCATTTCACACACACAAAACAGATTATTTCATTCTGCCTAAGAGAAGGTAGCAAAATGACAGCAAAGAACCGGCCAAGTGCGAGTCGGACTCGCGCACGAAGGGTTTCGTACCATTATCTACAAAAACGGCAAAAAATCACGTTTGTTGTATGGGACCCCTTAAATATTTATTTTATTCTGTTTTTTTAGTCTTTGTTCTTATAGCGGTAACAGAAATACATCATCTGTGACAATGTCAACAGTCTAACTATCACGGTTCATGAGATACAGCCTGGTAACAGACGGACAGACAGACAAACACACGAACAGACGGACGGATAGCGGAATCTTAGTAATAGGGTCCCGTAGTTTTTACCCTTTGGGTACGGAACCCTAAAAATTAGTAAGTAGGTAAGGTAGCAAACAACAAATGTGTCACGGAACCAGTGCCTAAATCGAGGCCAGTTTAATCCTTTCCAATGTCCATTAATTTCGTGCTTTACTTACATTTTGTTTTAAATCGACATTTGTATGCCACGTTCCACATTTGTACGGCCAAAAAAGCCGTACAAATGTCGCCATACAAATGTCAACATGGATGTTTTTTGGCTGTCCTTCGTACACTATTAATTGAATTCACTAATTAGTTAAACACGAAACTCTTACCCCATATTGCTAACCTTTGTTATGAAAGACACATTTTTATTTCAATCGTATATTAATAAATAAACGCCCATACAAATGTCGTCATAGCCGTACCAAAATACTTCGTATAAAGAAAACCTGTTTCCTCCGTCACAAAATACTGGCGCTCCCTCCCCTCCCGTTGGTGGTTGAAGCCCAACTAACCTATCTATCGTATCGTAAAGTAAATGTAGGGGTGGGACAATAGAAAACCAGATTTTAAGGGTTTTGAGCTTGAGTCCTAATAAATGGGTCGCGCGTGGGACAACTACTAAAACACTTCACTGGTTTTAATTATTCACGCATTAATTTTGCAAGATACTTTAATGAATACGCTAATAAATCTTCTTTATAACAGTACAAGTTGTTTATTTACACGTTGCCGAAATCTATAGTTATGAATTTTTGTTTGAGCAAAACCGCAAGTGGGACACGCGAAAAAGCGGTAGATTTCGCCGTTTTACGATATCAACAATTTTTTTTTTCAGAATCTATTAATATTTAAGGTATTGTTATATATATTTTAAGTACAATATAATACACGGAATACAAATATATATGTATCAATACTCCATGTTAAACTGACTTGAAATTATAGCCGTGGGACAGCAAAAACAGCTCGTTTGAAAATTGACCCACCTAGCATAAGTTTGCGCATGTCAAAGTTTAGTCTGTAGCGGGCAGTGATGGCGGTCGCTTCGAGTGCAATTTTGACTCAAAACTTTAAAAAATGCCTTCTTTTGCATTGCGCTATTGCACCAACAACAAACCCAACAATAGTAAAAGAACGGGTATCACTTTTCATCGGCAAATTCACAGAGTTTTTAAATAACATGATTTTTCTGTAATTTATAAGATACGCGCCGATGGCGGCCATTATTTCAAAGATTAATAGATGTAGAAGTGACAATTTCCTAAGACTATTTTGCCTTATTAGTAGAACATTAAACTTACTAGCCTTAATTTTATTAGCAACGATTAGTTGCTATTTCGGTCTTAAGTCCTACTCATTTAAATCCTAGGACAATTCTCTTATATAAATAATGTACGCGACGCGAGTATGGTCTCCGAATTATGAACCCATTAACAATTTAGGAGAATATATTATAATAATGATATTCATTTCCAATTGATTTCAAAATCTATATCTGAGGATCCCGTGGGACCTTAAATGTGTTTGGATCTGATTGAAACTGCAAATGGTCATAATTTAGTTTTTTTGTCTTGCTGCTATTGCTATCAAAACGACATCGGAGGATCCGCATAGGCCTTAAATAAGACGCATGGTCATCAAATCCGACACAGATTGCTGAGACAAATTGCATCAACACCGTGCATCCTCGGGAACTATAAAGGTATCCAGTATAAAAAAATACTAATACCAAATGTCGGTGATTAAATCAATAAGTAGTTTTTTTTTTATACGAGTGTATTAAATCACGCTATGGCCATAACTGAATCCGAACTAAGAAAATTGTCGCATCTACTGCACGTTTACATACTCTTTGATTTTCCAAGATGGCGGCCTGATTAGAAGACGTCAAGAAAAATGTTCTGCGTTGCCAGTCTATACGTAGTTAGCTGCTACAGTTAGTAGTTCAATGGGTCCATAGCTTTAAGTTTTTGATAACTCCTCCGTCGGCCATATTTATTTTATGCCGACCACTTTTAATTATAGTTAATTATTAATATCTCGAGTTCCAAGGCACTTAGAATCACACACTTGGTGTCTAAATATCCATATTTGGGGTCAGGGAATTCAACTAGATAAGTATTATACCGATATAACATAACACTGCATATAAATGTAAACATCTTTGTTCTTAGAGTTGGTTTAAGTTATGTTAAAGAACCAATGATTAACGTTATTATATTTTTATTACTTGTTATTATAGAGGGTATAGTAATACATAATCTGCGTAAATTTCAGGTGTCTATATATTACGGTTCTAGAGATATACTGATTGTTATGGGCGGGTAAAAAAACGCCATAAAATTACGTTTCATGTATGCATTGTTTAATTTTAAATTGAATGTTTATTAATGTATGTTAAAGCAGCAATAGAAAAACAACTTCTGTGAAAATTTCAAACAGTCTAGCTATTGCTGCCGGATGGACAGCGGAAGCTTAGGAACAGGGTTCCGTTTGATATCCTTTGGAACTAGTCTAAAAAATATCTATAATCTAAGAAAATTAGGCCGAATATGGGCAATCAGGGGAAATAATTCGTGTAGTTTTGTAAATTGGTACAATTATACCTTGTGGTGTCCAGATAAACATACTAAAAGTCCTAGAGGGTGAGAGCTGTGCTGAGGGTGTAGGGGGGGTTGAAGGTACCTTTTTCAGATTTTCGTACATATCTCGAATATCTGTACGAATAGCGTTATAATAACTTCAAACAAATGATTCTACATAAAATTTCCTACAAAATTGGTCATAATTATTTTTACTCCACGATCAATACTTTGGGAGCTACAGGGTGTTAAAGTAAACAAAGAGATAAAAAATAGTCGATTTAAGCAAACGTCGTTTTTTCGTAATTGTTCATCATAACTATTATAATTACTTCAGATAAAAGTTTCTCCATAAAATTTCCTACAAAATTGGTCATTTTTATTTTTACTCTACGATCGATACTTTAGGAGCTACAGGATGTTTAAGTTAAAAAAATAGTCGATTTAAGAAAACGAAATTTTTTCGTAGTTGTTCATCATAATTCTTTTTTTTTAGGACAAGGAAGCTTAGTCACCTGCTTATAGAACATACACTTCCCATGTCGATCCATTGAGAATTTCTTAACAAAACAACCAAATAAAGCTGCAAAACCACTGATTTCTCACCGACATAGTTGTTCTCCGGGAAAGAGTGCAATTACGACCTGGTGATGTATGGAACAAGTGTAGGGTCTCTCCGTATGACCCCCAGAAATATCAGACATTTCAAGATTTGCCTCGGGGTAAAAAGTTGGAGTACAGCCTGGCTAAACGGTCAGACCTAGGTCAGGGGTGCTCGACCAAATATCATAGGGAACCGCGTGCAGTTTTTGACCAAAAAAAATTAAAAAAACGATACGTCAAGTAATTTCCCCTGATTTTATTAATTTTCTTGACGTATAGTTTTTTTTATTTTTTTTTAAACATCCTGTAGCTCCTAAAGTATCGATCGTAGAGTAAAAATAAACATGACTAATTTTGTAGGAAATTTTATGAAGAAACTTTTATCCGAAGTAATTATAATAGTTATGATGAACAACTACGATAAAACGACGTTTTCTTAAATCGACTATTTTTTATCTCTTTGTTTACTTTAACACCCTGTAGCTCCCAAAGTATTGATCGTAGAGTAAAAATAATTATGACCAATTTTGTAGGAAATTTTATGTAGAATCTTTTTTAATTCATTTGCTCTTTATACAAATGTTAAAGTAAGAGATCGATCTGGGTTCAGGATCGACGTCTGGCCTGTCAGGACATCGCTGCGCAAGTGCGCGTGGTCACGTGGAATTGGAATCGGTATTTCCGAAATTTAAAATTTGAATGGCGTTTAGCCAGACAATTTGACAGAAACAGCGCAGTTTTACACAAATAACGCTGCGATACACGCATCGTTACAATCTTAGTCCTCCCAAAAATCTAACCTACACGGGGTCACCCAGACTTAGTCCTTCCAAAAATCTAACCTACACGTGGTCACCCAGACATAGTCCTTCCAAAAATCTAAGCTACACGGGGTCACCCAGACTTAGTCCTTCCAAAAATGTAACATAAACGGGGTCAACCAGATTAGTCCTTCCAAAAATCTAACCTAAACGGGGTCACCCTCACCCAGAGTTAGTCCTTCCAAAAATCTAAGCTACACGGGGTCACTCAGACTTAGTCCTTCCAAAAATCTAACATAAACGGGGTCACCCAGACTTAGTCCTACCAAAAATCTAACCTAAACTGGGTCACCGTCACCCAGACGGTAAAAACTTCGTGTCGGGAGCTCACGATACACTAGACATGCCCCAAAATAAAGTTTAATTACAAATCATGCGAGTACGGTACGAAAGCCTTGAGTGAGAGTCCAACTCGCACTTGACGGGTTTGTTTTTTTCAGTATACTTGGTGCCTTTCTGAACGAGGAGTAAAGATAAAACCGTTCGTTAAGGACCGGAGGTCAAACTGAGTCACATCGGTATCTTAAGAGTCCGCAGTAAGCTCGATTCTCCATACAAACGTAGTTACGCTATCATTTTAAAACTACGTTGTTGTGTTGGATTAAAACGAAACTTTGCATGTACAATGACATGAAGTATATCTATGTCTGTAATTAGTTTATCTAGCTTTAGATACCACAGTAAAAAAAATACAGCGAAATTAGTTTTTCATACAAAACTTGTTTTTGCTGTATTTCGTTTATTTTATAAACTGGAACCATATAAACTTATTACAGACACAGATATACCTCATGTCATTGTATATGCAAAGTTTCGTCACAATCCAACAGGTAGTTTTAAAATGAGAGCGTAACTACGTTTATATGGGAAGGTGAAATTCGGCCGAGCTTACTGCGGACTCTTAAACGTTTAATTACATTGGTAAGTACCCCCAGGTCCAGCAGTTGCAATTTCCAAATCAAATTCGCCAAAGCTAAACCATTCGAGCAAGGAATTCGTTTGCGTAGGTTTCAACTGCAGTTATTACACTATTCTGAAGAACTTGCTCTGAAAAAGCAACGTTGTGTACCTTCAGCAAAGTTTAAATTCGAACGACAATGATTTATGGAAAGAGCCAACTTATTTGCGTCAACGAGATCCCAATTAGATGCTACTTTGAATGGATTGTTCAGGAAGTTAGATGAAAATGGTCTAGTGGGACTGTGAGTTTAGGTGTTGCTGGCGACATCAAAACTCACTGTATGTCATTATCAATACCTATAGGTATAGCCTTAAATACGGCCTTTGGATCAAGACTTAATAATCGCCCAAACAATAAAATCCAATCTGAAATTGCATAAGTGCAAGGAAATTGCTGTTAATTACGTAAATATGCCACTTTCACTGACAACAAAGAAGGTTGTCGAGGTGCCGGCGCGGCGTTACTTACAATCGCAAGTCAAAACATAACTCGCACAGTCACTAGTCTTATTATATTACGTTCCCGCAAACATAACGCTGCGGCATTGTAATAAAGTGTATATTCCTTAGGTATGCGAAAAGGTGATGAGAGTTCGCAAAAGTTATGCATTTGGCCCTGGATAAAGGCTAATGTTCGGGGCACAAAAGGAAACAAAAGCGATGTGTTTGACCGCGGCAGCAGGCGGCCATTACGGCCGCCCGAAGGGACGTAAGCGGCCCACGGACTCGAGCATGCATAAGCTGTTTTCGGTCATTGCGGGCCAAGGTGCGCTCACAGCTGGCTCGCACCTGCCATCTTTAACATTTCTTTAACTTTTTTTCGCATGGAATTATTGGCCTATTTTTTACGACGCAAGCTGTCGGGCAGCTGACTCGGGCGCCTTTGTTAACCCGCGCGCGGTTGAGGTAGACGCGTCTAGGATAATAACCCGAGGATAAGGCAGATGTCTTAGATTGAAAGCCTTGGGCCTGGTGTGGGTGCCACGTGTCTATCTATTAAACTTTTTTCTATCCCATTTGATTATTTTTTAATCGCCTATAAAGCTCTCTTTATCGTGAAATGCCATCAACGTATTTTTACTGCGACGAATCATTTGTGTTGTCGTCTGAAGCATAACAAATCGCTCCTCTTTGTTGGGAAGCTTGAGAGAAACGACTTAAAAAGGTGCAGATCTTATATTTATTTGTACAAAAATAAACGCAAATCTTCTGCCAGCGTCATATGACAAGTCTACTTAAACTTCTAGTATTAGGTAAGTGAGTATTAACCAAGATGGTAGCAGGTGGTAAGACCGTATCTCGAGTTAACACACATGTTTACCTACAGTTATAGTGCTAAGATTATTATGACCGGTTTTCCCTCGGCTGCTTTATGGCCTATATTATCTATTAGGCTTATTTTTTTAATACAATGTACTGTTGCGTATATTTCTGGCTTCTGAATGTTTTATATTATTTTGTTATTTTAGGGTTACGCCGTACCTCAAAAGGAAACCCTTACTTACTACTCATGGACCTATAACACTAAGGACAAGCTATTGTAATAGGTACCTAATACCCCACGTCCGAGCGAAATGGTAGCATACAAATGTCAATAAGTGTGACAGAAAGGGAAATATCATTCGTTGTCCTTGTCATACTTCCACTTTTTTAGGTTCCCGTAGTCAACAAGGAACCTTTATGGCCGCTCCACACAATGGGCCATCCTGACCCATCATACAGGACGCGGCTATACGGTAGAACGAGACATAAATATGTCTTACTCCCTTTAACGCATAGTTGCGTCCTGTATGATGGGTCAGGATGGCCCATTGTGTGGAGCGGCCATTATTGGGTTCGCCATGTCCGTACTAGAAAGCTGTAATTCGGCATCCTACTAATATTTATTATAAATGCGAAAGTTTAGATGTTTGGATGTTTGTTACTCAATCACGCCTAAACGGCTTAACCGATTTGGATGAAATTTTGCACGAAGATAGTTTATAGCCTGGATTAAAATATAGAGGATAGTTTTATCTCGGGCCCACGCAGACGCAGTCGCGGGCGGAAGCTAGTAGGTATATAAATCAATCACGCCGATAAAATAGTAGAATTAAATCTTGAAAAAATATTTTTTTGGGTACCTACATGTAATGTGGTGATGTCGATTTTTTTTCTCGTTAATCCTATAGTGTGGGGTATCGTTGCGTGATATTGGGCACATCTAGTTACCGAGTAATAGTCGACCAACTTAATGTGTACTTGAAAAGGACAACTTTCGTACAAATTCGGCCGACGCAACCACACCATTAAGTTGGCGCGCGCGAGTCGATGTAACAAATGGCCGCTCCACACCATGGGCCATCCTGACCCATCATACAGAACGCAACTATGCGTTAAAGGGAGTAAGACATATTTTATGTCTCGTTCTACCGCATACCCGCGTCCTGTATGATGGGTCAGGATGGCCCATTGTGTGGATCAGCCAAGAGACAGACAGGCAACTACGGAACCCTACACTGCGCGTGGGCCGAAACGCACTTGGCCGATTTTTTTTTGTTTGTCGCATCTTAAGTAGGTTGTTTTGTTTATGGTAAGCCATCAGCCATTTTAAGATCAGTTCTTAATTTTGCTGATGCATATGCATATGATGCATGCTTTCCGTTCTTCATGTGAAAATAAAAATTGTACATTACTTTTACTACCTAGGACGGTAACATTACGAATATAACGTTTCGGGCTGATCACGAAGATAAGGCTAAAGCGGTAAAACATAGAATATCTCAATCGCAGGTATTTCACGCCCGAGCCGAAAACGAGGGCGAAAAATAAAATATTCGATCTGAGGCTTTCTTTATTACCGCCCGTGGTGAGATCAAAGTTTACATCTTCCCTATGCCAGCTATGGCGTAAATATACCTCCTTTACCGTTCGTTTACAAAAAATGTAGTTGCACAATTTCGTCAGCAAAACGTAAACGTATTAGGTAGGTAGGTTATACAACATTTATGAGGACACCAGGGCTGTTATTCGCTACGCGCTAAAGCGCCTCACCCCGCCGTTCACCCGTCACAAAACTAGACCTCTACCTACGCTTAGTTACTACGCGTTCGCGGTGTCATGATATATTTGTGGGTGAACGTTGAGGTGAGCACAAGTTACAGAGTAGGGGGGCGGGGGGCAGACCCCGTATCATAGTCGGCCTTATCACACGATAAGTGACAAGATAGCGCGTCCGTCACTGGCTGACACCGTTCGATAGAACGAGACGGACGCTCTATCTTGTCACTTATCGCGTGATAAGGCCGACCATGATACGGGGTCTGGTGTTGATGGCGTGGTGCAGCTACATTTGTGGGGGACAACTGTTACTCGCGTCCGCAGGAGCTACCTACCACTTAACCCCGCACGTGTCCCCTGGGTGGTGCTAAAGAGTGAAAAACTTCAAAGGCGAAATAATATGTGCCAAACAATTTTTAAAAAAAGGTACATTTGTGTGCAAGTCTTACGATTACAAGTCGTTTATATCATCAAATCAATCTAAGGGCAAGATATACTAGGGGTGTGTTTTGAAGTGATTTAGGTACTGAATAGCTAGCCATACGAAATACAGCATTAGGTCCCTCTCGCACTCACATACCTACTTGTTATAAGGGATCATTCTCTCTCTCTTCATAATTTTATCCCGAGTGTTCTTAGCCATGTTTCATGAAAATCTGTTCAGCCATTTTTGAGATATTGGACTTTGAAATGAAAATGTCGGAGGTTTTTCAACTTTCCCCCAACTGTAACCGTGTAGGTACCACACCGAGGACCCCTTTTAGTCCGCTTGGACGACGGGCAGGGGATACCGTCTACCTCCACCTTACTGAAGACCGCAGCCACAATAACGCCACTACTTGCTCTTTAGCCCAGCTAGTAAGATAGCTTTTATCGTCATGTACTTATTACAGCGAAAATGTACTGAGACGTCACGTAAAGCATGACTATAAAACCTAACATTATGCTAGGGCCCTAGGTATGTGTGATGTGATGATGTGGTGAGAAGGTCGCCAGAGCTCCCGAGGATATGTTGTGTTGAGAGTGAGGAATCCGCGTTCGCCTCTAGCTATCAACACAAATAATCCTCAAGTCAGTAAATACCTAGTCTGCGACTCCAGAGGAATCACAGGCGCGTTGCCGATTATTTGTCTGCTTACCATCAGGCATACAAAAGCGCGCGCTTCACTTCGAAATAATCTTAATCAGATTCGAATGCATAGGTCTCGAATGGACCATCTGCAGTCAGCAGATATTTTTTAACGGGCACACGTTAACGGCGCGTGTCCGTGCATCTGCCCCCTCATTAAGCTTACCTGCGGGCTCCCTCCGCCCGCTGCTCGCCTGGTCACTTTCAAATAAATTCTTTCTGCGTATCCATTAATTATTTCATAACGTAAAATTGTAGCATGTTCTTGTTGAATTGTATCAATTATTTACTCAATGGTTGTGATTATTCAATTGTGAAGATGTGAAATATGTGAATATCCGCAATATTTGTAGGTACATGTTATCCCAGTCGCCGCCACAGGAAAAATGCAAGATGGCACCCCCCACGCCACGTAAATCGTAAGGCTATTGTTTTTGGACTTCGAATGACGTCGGGTGGCAGGCGGGTGGCAAGAGTGGCGAATTTGAGTTCAAGTCAGTGGCGGCGAAATGGTTAAGGAACCGATATAGGTAACTAGCTTCTGCCCTCAACTTCGGACGGAGAGACGCAGAGGCGTGGAACTCGTCTATATCGTAGCTCCATACGAACTTACACCCCCTTAAGGTGGCTATCCACCGGCGAGGCTAGGTGGGGCGTGGAGGGGCGAGAATTGAAATTAGTATGGGACTTACTACCTATTTCCACCGCGCCCGTGCGCGCTCAATGCAAATAGGTAGTAAGTCCCATACGAATTTCAATTCTCGTCTCGCCTCGTCTCGTCTCGCCGCTCTAGTGGAAAAGCAGCTTTAGGGAAGGATATCTTCGATAAAAACTATCCTTTGTCCTTCCCCGGGACTCAAAACTATCTCTATACCAAATTTCGTCTAAATCGGTTCAGCGATATAATAGGTAACAGACAGACAGACAGACGCACTTTCGCATTTATAGGTAATATTAGTATGGAAAGGTAAGATATATAAGTGACTAATATTGCAAGAGATCCTCTGTCCCATTTTTAATGTTGTGTTGCGGACATACTGTGACGATATATTGTATTTGGATGCTTTGGTTGCTATTATCTGCTGACTTCGCTTGGGCTACCATATGCATCAAAGATTTGATTTGTTGTACTTCGGTACACGGCACACACCTACAAAACAGGATGCGATACCACGCAACGGGGGATAAAAATGATTGTTATCTAATCTACCAGAAAATTCGATAGCGATCGTATATTAAGTATTTGATACTAGTTTTTCACCGCGACTCCGTCCGCGTATACTACTCGTTAACTGCCTTAAGGAATTAATAAAACGCCTATACAAACACTAAATGCAAATCTGCTATTAGACATCCCACAGGCGCAGCGTCAAGCCAGTTTTTAGCTACGACGTCCATCATTTGGAAGAGTGTAAGTTTGCCAGTGTCGGTTTTTTTTTCATTTTAATGGCAATTTTAAGGTTATTTTTTTGGAATCTAATTATGGTTTCAAGTTAAGTTATACCCTATTCCATATAAAATTCGAAAAATTGCGCGATAATAGTGATGCGATTTCAATGAAAACTATTTAGAAATGCCAAAATTTTTATATAGTCGTGTCTGAAAAGCACTTACTGATTGAAATCACACACGAAGAATAATCACTGGTTTAATCAACCTAATCAATCATAATACTAACATTAAATAAATAAGATGTTTTTGTTTTTTAACTTAAGTATAAACAACGCTAACATACAATGTAAACAATTACCTAAGCATGTTAAGTAAATGTGCGCAGCGCCATGAAACTGCTTACTATAGTTTGGCGCAATGATTGTAAAATGAATTTGATTGTTTCTTACCTGAATAAATGATTTATTATTAATCAGCCTATATACGACCCACTGCTGGTCACAGGTTTCCTCTCATGGATGAGAGGGAATTGGATGATTTAATAATAACAATAATAAATAAGGAAAACTACTACATTTCCCTTTGCTTCCCAGCTAAACGGAAAAAAGTAAGATGAATTTGTCCGTTACAATTCTTAAGTTATATGGAATGATGCCACTGAGGCATAGAAACTCATCCTCCTAGCGTTGTTCCCGGTTGTGCCCCTAAAGGAGCCCGGAGTCCGCTTTCACACCTAACAGGCATAGAAACTAGTCTCAGATATTGGAGCTAAGTACCTACCAGAGTGTACTTGTGCTGACACCTAGTGCGGGTTATTTCAGAAAATCTTCCCTTACATTTTTAGTTAGTTTAATCCGCCTATTGCCGGCATCCCTGCAATTATACTTACTATTTTTATTTTATGTTTCTTACTACTATTCTATGTTTCTTTTGATCCCATTGTGTCAACACATTTACGGAAGATTTACGTAAGTTTGGGACCTAATAGTGGTTAAACCGGTAACATTTGTGCACATTTTGTTCCGGAACATTTACATGTGAAGTGCACACAGTCACAAACTCGACGCTTTGTTTCCAAAAATTAGGTAGCATATGCAATTTAGTCGCAACGTGTAAAAACTGTGCCGTAACAAAATAACCAAAATCTTGGCAGTTCGAAATGTGTTCACAATATTACCACATATTACAACCAGATTCATACTGTTGATATGTGGTAGGAAATATTGTTTTTTATACTACTTCTAGGAAATTGTGACCACTATTGAATTGTGACCACTATTGAAATTATGGTTGTATGGGTTCATGTTTATACAGTAGGTATATCGTGTTACGGACCATTTGGCATTAAACGAATACCTATTAAGAATCCGCAGTTAGCTCGGCCGAATTTCACCTTCCCATACAAACGTAGTTAAGCTTTCATTTTAAAACTACGTGTTGGATTGTAACGAAACTTTGCATGTACAATGACATGAGGTATATCTAGGTCTGTAATTTACTTTAATTGTGATGTAATTTAAATTACAGACATAGATATGCCTCATGTCATTGTATATGCAAAGTTTCGTCACAATCCAACACGTAGTTTTAAAATGAGAACGAAACTCCGTTTGTATGGAAAGGTGAAATTCGGCCCAGCTAACTGCGGATTCTTAATAGGTATTCGTTTAATGCCAAATGGTCCGTAACACGATATACCTACTGTATAAACATGAACCCATACAACCATAATTTCAATAGTGGTCACAATTTCCTAGAAGTAGTATAAAAAACAATATTTCCTACCACATATCAACAGTATGAATCTGGTTGTAATATGCGGTAATATTGTGAACACATTTCGAACTACCAAGATTTTGGTTATTTTGTTACGTGGCAGAGTTTTTACACGTTGCGACTAAATAGCATATGGTAATTTTTGGAAACAAAGCGTAGTTTGTGACTGTGTGCACTTCACATGTAAATGTTCCGGAACAAAATGTGCACAAATGTTACCGGTTTAACCACTATTAGGTCCCAAACTTACGTAAATGTGTTGACACAATGGGATCAAAAGAAACATCGTAATTTCATAATTGTGTCACTGGTTCACAAAGTATGGTGCGGTATGCTTCAGATAGGTTATTTATTACCTTCCTAGGGGGCTAGTACGCTAAGTTTTATGTCGGACATAAAGCTTCGTCCCATTCTGGCAAATATGCGAGTGCAAGAGGGACGAATGCTTTACGTCGGACATGAAACTTAGTGTGCCAGGGGGGCAGATGTTGATACATTTCGTCGTACGCCGTTGTCCGTAGCAGCTGCCCATATGTAGCGTAAAGCGCCCGTAGCGCTCTGATCTGTGTCGTGAACTCGTGGTAGACGTTGAATGGAAAATACACCAGTATCCCAATACCGTGCGTCTACCTATTCGAACTATACGATTCAAATAGTATTATCGAAACGCCATCGTGTCTTGCAATACTCACCTAGTTCACACTCGTTGGACGCCGAGAAGTGGCGTGTTGTATGTACAAACGCCAACACAGTTAACTCCATCCTGTATTTATATTGAACCTTATTACAATTCACATAAAGTGCACGGATGGTCAGTTAACTGTGTTGGCGATGGTACGAATAACGACTATGGGTTATAGCGTACGCTGTCAAGTCACCTTCATGCTTTCAACTTTTCTTACATGAATCATTTGTTTAAACGGAATATATCAAACAAAATATACTGCTAATCTATATCGCTGTTGTTATTAACGTTTGTCAAATTGAAGGGGCGCGATAGACTCCTTTATAAAATAATGACCAGACTGCTAAGACTCGGGTGGGTTGGAAAGAGGGGGAGGCCTTTGCCCAATTCTAGGAATATTATAAATATCTCTGGTTCTAAATTATTAAGAATCACAAACTTAGTGTCTCAATATATTTGGAGTCAGGAAATTCAACTAGATTTTATTAGGATTGAGTTCCCAAAGGATAACAAACGTAACCCTGTTACTAAGCCTCCGCTGTCCGTCCGTTTGTCTGTCTCCGTTTTTTATGTGCTGGCCGTGCAGGATGTTCCAAAAAAATATCTGAACATACACTCTAATGCCTTGACAATTAGACTGTAGAATGTGTGGCGAGGAGGATGAGACCATGGAACACATATTGTGTGAATGTCATGCCCTTGCCAGACAAAGAATGAATTACTTTGGTAGCGACTATCCGCAACCAAAGGAATTCAAGGTGCTCCCGCTGAGCTGCATCATCCGCTTTGTGGAAATGATGGAGCGAGCTTGAAGCATAAAGGAGAGGGCAAATGCACAAAAGATCCCACTGGGTCGAAGTGCATCCGAAAGGGCCCTCATTTAGATAAGATAAGATAATGCCTTGACAATAAAGTCGTGTTCAGATATTTGTGAGCACCTTGCCGCCCCGATATATCTGATGGCGCAACTTTACGCGATGATATAAGGAAGCTGGTAATTTCAACGAGTATATTTTAACCTTTTGAGTCCTGTGGCAGCCAGAAGAACGGGTTTTTAATACTTAATACAAATATACGATTAACCCAGAATCGATTAAAATGAATCGTACATGGTCGAGCATATCCAACAGGTCATAAATATGTGATTTGTTTTCAAGAAACCGATCCCCAAGTCTTAAAAAACATGAAACTCCTTATTAATATTGAACCATATGACAATGCACATAAAGTGCACCGATGGCGATGGTACTCAGAATATAATTTTAAAACTGCCTTCAAGGCGTGGAACAGAGGCGAGGTGGTTCAGAGGCTCTAGTATAAGTTTTACCGAAACAAAACGTTACGATCGCAATTGCGTTTTACCCTCAATTTGTATGGGATTTGACAGCTAAACGCGAACGCGGTCGTAACGTTTTGTTTCGGTAAAACTTATACTAGAGCCTCTGTTCTTCTTCAATAAGGGTGACAAAACCCAGCTGAAGAACTACCGACCCATCTCACTTCCGAGCCATGTCTATTAGCCGTTTTCAAGAGTCATTACGAATCGTCTCGCACAAACGCTTGCTCCTGTTACTTACATAGTTTGGAAAGGTAACATGTGATTCAAAGGGCTACGAAACTGAACTGTAGCGTATAGCTTCTTGATGATGGTATTGTGGGAAACTAGTAATATTATTTGAGACCTGATATATATACTTGACTTATTACTATTAGACATGACTTATTTTAATCGACGCTGGGTTTTTTTTGGCATTGTCCTTTCGGTAGAATTTTTAGTGTAAAGATGGACCGATTGCCACGGGTGTCGCAAAGTTAAGAGTATCTATCAAGGGACTTAAAACAGAGAAAAAATGTGATGAAATCTTTTTAACCGCCGTCCAATTTTAAAACAAACTACGTGCTATCAAGTACACTCGAGAGCAAAAGTTTCGGGTCACTAGCATTTACTTCAATATCTTGAAAACGAATAAAGCTATCGTATTGAAATAAATTGAACCTTATAGACAATCTAATGTTACTAAAATAAAATGCATTACATTTACTACTGACCATTTATTTTATTATGTTTAAAACGACAAATTAAAAATGGCGTCATTTTGCTTGCAAAACCAAAACTGAAAATATTGAACTTTTTATATTTACAAGTAGTTTTAACACAGTTTAGTACTTGGTATTACCCCCACGTGCTGTCTGGACTGCTGCAATGCGATTCGGCATGCTGTACACCAAGTTTCTGAAATACTGTTGGGGAATGTTCTCCCATTCCTCTACCAATGCATGTTTCAAGTCACGAAGCGTAATTAAAGGAGGATCTCGTTGTCTTACACGTCGTCCGAGCTCGTCCCAGGCGTGCTCGATCGGGTTGTGGTCGGGGCTACGTGCTGGCCACACCATGGGACGAATATTCACCTCATCAAGGTAGTCTTGCACTACACGAGCAGTGTTGGGACGGGCGTTATCGTGCATAAAGATGGCATTCTCACCTAGTCTTGCCATAAATGGACCGACGTGCTCGTTGAGGATTTCATCCACGTATCTTACGCCATTAAGAGTACCGTTTTCGATCAGTACAAGCTCTGTTCGGCTTTCCGCAGAAATTCCAGCCCACACGAGTACCGAACCACCACCG
Organism: Epinotia bilunana; assembly: GCA_947049275.1. Classification (NCBI taxonomy): domain Eukaryota; kingdom Metazoa; phylum Arthropoda; class Insecta; order Lepidoptera; family Tortricidae; genus Epinotia; species Epinotia bilunana. Next base: position 2,609,055 of record OX346267.1, read on the forward strand.
TATGCCACCTTTTCTTCAATACAGGCTTGCATAAATCTTTCTCCTGGTCTTCTGTACACCTTTGCCCTTCCGTCGTGTGTATACAGCATAAATTTTGATTCGTCCGAGAACCCGACATTTGACAAATTTTCAATCGTCCAATGCGAGTGTTCGCGTGCATAAATTCGTCTTGCTATACGATGGTGCCTCTCGAGTTTCGGACCACTTGCGGGTCTAAATGGTTTCAAATTACCTTCAGCAAGTCGCCATCTTACAGTCCAAGCAGAAGGGTTGATTCTACCTAGCCATAAAGAATGATGAGTCAGTGCTGTTCCCGTAAGAAACCGATTTCGCAGCATAGAGTTGACTAGATATCGATCTTCCCGTGCCGTCGTACACCTGGGTCTGCCTGTTATTGGTCTGCGTAGGTTCGAACCAGTTTCTAGAAACCGCTGGCGAACACGCTGAACTGTAGACAACGATACACCGACTATTCTTGCTGTTTCTCGCTGACTGCTCCCATTTTCCAGGATCGTGAGGATTCTCGTACATTCCTCAGGTGTGAGTGGCATAATTACTACTTTAATAATGACTATTGGATACCTGGAAGACTTCTTATAAATACATTTTATTACAGAACAAAAACAAAAGCAAAAACAGTTGCGAAAATTAGAAGTTCTGATTTGAAAAAAAGGGATCATTATGTTTATAACTTTTTTAATGCCATTACTTCACGCCAACCAATAAGTTTTTATACGTGTAATGAAGGACTATTAAATTGTCTATAAGGTTCAATTTATTTCAATACGATAACTTTATTCGTTTTCAAGATATTGAAGTAAATGCTAGTGACCCGAAACTTTTGCTCTCGAGTGTACGTTTTATTTTTGTTTGCTTGCAACATATTGGCGTGGCGATCATGATTCATAATATGCACCCAAAGACTACTAATATCTGATACCCTTAAGCATAAACGTTGATCAAACCTATTTTAGCTAAAATAACGTTAATATTAGTTTGTCTGTATTCAGTCACTTAACTTTATATATTGTTCAAAACAAAATAAGGGCCATTATAATTATTGGACATAAACTAATTAATAAGTGGCTAATTAATGAACTCTCGTATAAGGATGCGAATACGAATATACGAATGTATTCTGAAGGCAGAATCTAACCTCTTTCATGCTGCAGTTTAAGTCTAAAAGCTAGAAAAAATATATATTACTGTTTAATATAATTTTCACGTAACGATAACCATACTTGTGGCCCCTATTTTCTTTTGAGTAGTATAGTATGTCAGAAAGGGGACAAAACATATTTTAGTTAATAGAGGTTTGCTAAGTTTTATGAATAAGGGGTAAGTGTCAGCATACAAGGCGATGCAAGTATACCCATGAATTTATTATACGCAATAAAGGCTTATAATTACGTTTATTTACAAAATTTACACGAAAATAACGCAATAAACAATTTGTTATAGCTGAAAATCTATACACAAAGACAATTTCGCGACTGTATTTCGTTATACAAATCAAGACGAGACTTTCTCAAAGCCCGTTATTCTTGTGTTTCAGTTTATCACTAGGTATTTAAATAATAACTATGTGTTAATAATATTACCTCTTTATATGTTTTCATAGCGTTCGCACATCGGTTGTATTGAATTATAGACAATCATAGATACCCAGGCTCAACGCACAGGTCAGATTCCCGGATCTGTTTTCCTGACACGGTTTTGGACTAGAGCGCCTCAAATCGGCACCCAGCGTTTATCGTCGCATTCGAGTGTTTTGATTCGACACGCACCCTTAACAGCGCTCGAATGCGAGAATGAGCGCTAAGCGCCCCGACCCCAAAACTGTCAGAGAACCGGATCCGGGAACCTGACCCGTGCGCGGAGCCTCACAGTTCATCATTCGCTCATTTAAATAACTTTAATTTAACTACGATTCTTCCTTTACTATATTTATTTATTTGAAGTACCAACAGCGGGGGCGACTGGCGAGGCGGCATTTGTACTTTACTATCCACGGTCCCAGGTAATTAACGAAAGTAATCGGTAATTCAAACGACGCCCCCAGACTTCATGGCGAAGAATTCATAGCTCTCTCACACAAGACAGCCCACGAATCAATCATACGACAAAACTCGAACCATACATAATAGGTTCGTCCTCGTGAACGTACCAGGGCCGCATGACGCGTGGCGGGTGGCGGGTGGCGGGTGGCGGGTGGCGGGTGGCGGGTGGCGGGTGGCGGCGCCCGCCCCGCCAGCCGCCAGCCGCGGGCCGGGCGTCACTAGTCGAAGTCAATGTCCATGTTGTACTGCGACTCGCGGTCGGCCGAGTTGAGCGAGGACGTGGAGGTGGAGTCGGAGGCGCGCGAGCCGGCCCACAGGCCGCCCGTGGTGACGGACGCGTCGGACGAGGACGACGAGTCGGCCGGCGAGTCCCACGTGACCGTGCCCGGCGCGCGGCGCCGCGCCAGCCTCCGCAGCCGGACCGTCGGCAGGCCCGCGCCCGCGCCCAAGCCCAAGCCCGCGCCCAAGCCCAAGCCCAAGCCCGCGCCGCCCACTGCCATCAAAAACAATATCGAGCTTACACGACAGCACTATAACACAACCCACTTGAATAAAGTATTTGACAACATTGAAAATAATTCGTTTTTCATTAGCAACAGATGAAAATTACAAAAATACTCGGAAACTGTCAATCTTTCATTTACGTTTGCTATTTAAAGATTTTTAATTTCATAAAAACTATCAATAAGGACGTTGTTTGATTGTGACGTCACAAGCAAGTAATCCCTACAAATTCCATAGCGGAGCGTTTTTGACGTTTCATACGTAGATATACCTCATGTCATTGTACAGTCAGCATCAAAAGTAACTGCGCAATCGAAGACGTCAAAAGTTCTTATTCCCTTTTAATAAAGACTTTTGACGTCTTCATTTGCGTAGCTACTTTTGATGCTGACTGTACATGCAAAGTTTCGTTACAATCCAACACGTAGTTGTAAAATGAGAGCGTAACTACGTTTGTATGGAGAATGGAGCTTACTGCGGACTCTGAAGTCTAATTTCGTCAAATCCAATCGCCTTCGTGAAAATGCAAGAAACAAATTCTACAAAAGTTACGGAGCACTGCCTCCAGCGATACCGGGAGCGCATGAACGGGCACTACTCACGCGTGGAACTACGCTGCCACATACAGTTCGGGCAACCATTCCTGTGATTGGACGGCGGCTTAGATTTTAATCCTATCTCTTTCTTATGCCAGCACAATTACCCCAAAGGGATGTAATGTACTAATGTATTTAACTTGTCTATTATTGACACAATTGGTAACTAAGCAAGATGTTCGGTCGGAGTAACAGCTACCATTAAGAAAAAGAGTATTCGGTCCAAGCAAAGTGGCTGAGAAACTCATTATATTTCTATCTCACACTACCGCTTACCCCAAAGAACAGGATGGGTGTGTGACTTCAGCTTCTCTACATGGTTGATGGGTACATTATTAATAAACCCTGAAACACATCGGCGCGGCCTGCGGTGGCGGTCAATATTATAGTAAAGTGAACAATGACAGTCAAGTCTACTTATCGACCGCCACCGCAGGCCGCGCCAGTCTGTGAGAGGTTTTGAGGAAGAGTTGCGTTCGGTACTAGGAGCACATGAACGCACGCTACTCAGACTCACGCGTGGCGGTCGGGCGGGCGGGCGGCGCGGGGTGCGTGGGGTGCGCGGGGGGAGGAGCCGCGTCAGGCGCCGCCTCCTCGCGCAGCAGCGAGCGCCGGCAGATGGGGCACGTGGCATGCAGCTGCAGCCACGGCTCGATGCATGTCGAGTGGAAGATGTGCTCGCACGGCAGCCGCGACACCATCTCCTCTGGAAACATACAATGTACACGAACACTTAGTTAACTGAGCCAACAAGTTATATCTCCGTCTCAATCACACTATACAACACTCCAGCGACAGATATGGATTTTCATGGTAGCGCCGCTGAATGGTAAAGTTACAGCTGCAATTACATCTAAGATACCTGCAAGTATGCCGTGGCAGCATTATCATTGACAATGACTTTAATAACAACACCGTTTTAACGAGACCGGTAGAATGTCTCACGACAGAGGCAGCGGCGGCCCCACATTTTTCAGTTGCCCAAGTAACTTTTCAATTAAAATCGCGTACCCTACAGTTACTAAGCCCTTTAGTTATAAGCGATAAGACCGCCCTGTTATTACCATTACTTATTAAGCAAATTTTTTGTAAGATGTCTCGCTCTTGTCGTGGTGCAATAATAGTACATTACTACAGAGGCCGGGAAGTAAGGGGTTGCCGGCCGAGCGTAGCGAGGCCGGATAGTTATGAGGCCGGCAACCCCTTTTCACGCCGAGGTATGTATAGTGCTTTTCTTAAACATGCAATGAAATAAATTAAAAAAACTCCAAGAAATAAAACTTTAATTTTCATGGCTGAACGCCGGGATCCTGTGCCACAAATAGTGGAATGGAAATTAAAAAAGACCATCTTGCAGGCCTAGGCCTTCAATTTTGTATGAAATGCCATTACGGGTCTCTCGTCTCGCTGCGCCCGAAACGTGACACTTCGAAGCCCATTATGAAGAACACAACGTCAATATTTCATTGCATGTTTGAGAAATTAGTACATTACTACAGAGGCCGGGAAGTAACGGGTTGCCGGCCGAGTACATATAGACGGCCGAGCGTAGCGAGGACGGATAGTTATGAGGCCGGCAACCCCTTTTCACGCCGAGGTATGTATAGTGCTTTTCTTAAACATGCAATGAAATAAATTAAAAAACTCCAAGAAATAAAACTTTAATTTTCATGGCTGAACGCCGTGATCCTGTGCCACAAATTGAGGAATGGAAATTAAAAAAGAATATCTTGCCGGCCTAGGCCTCCAATTTTGTATGAAATGCCATTACGGGTCTCTCGTCTCGCTGCGCCCGAAACGTGACACTTCGAAGCCCATTATGAAGAACACAACGTCAATATTTCATTGCATGTTTGAGAAAAGAGTATTTATTATTATTATTATGACTTTATATCTCACCCAATAAATCTTTCTCATACTTTTGAAGACACCAAGGTACCAGGCGCGCATGAGCTACTAAGAGACTCACCCATTTGAAAGTTCTCCCAGCAGACGGAGCACGACGTGTTGGCCACAGCCTCCTCGGACGTGACCTCACTGGATGTGGCTGCAACCTATTGTCACCAGTCACCCAATCAGAAAGTCCTAGCAAATATCTCTGTGGAAGACACCGAGGTACCAGGCCCACATAATTGACCAAGAGACTCACCCATTTTAAAGTTCTCCCAACAGACGGAGCACGACGTGTTGGCCGCGGCCTGCTCGGACGTGACCTGTTCACTGGGTATGGCGGCGATCTGTTCTCGCGGCAGCGGCGGAGGTCCCGCGTTCTCCAGCTGCCCTAGTAACTGTGTCACTACTGCGTCTAAACCTAGAAATTATTATATAGTTTTTAAAATGTTCGGTTTGTGATGATGACATACATTTAGTAAATGATGAGTATACATTGGTCACATGATAGTATATATTTCTCAAGTTATTGTATTATCTTCCACGCAGCGTGCCTTGTAATAGGGAAGATACATAAACAAATCACAAACTTAGGAGAACTTACTGGTACTCCGTCAAATCATTCGTTTCTCTATACCAGCAAGGCAATCACGCGACGGCGCGCGAGCTCTCTCGATTTTTCTCGCACTATCCGTCTCTCTCTTATTAGAACACTTAGAACAAGAGGTAAAGAAAAATCGAGAGTATGTCGCGACCGTCCCATGATATACATGCTGAACGTATGTAAGAGCAGATTTACTAAATTGAACATGCCCACCCTCATTATCATCCTCGCCCGGCGTTCGTTTAGTAAAGCTGCAGGCAAACCAACTAAATCTCTGAACAAGCCACAGACGCACTGCAAAGGCTTTATAAATGTTAGAGTGCACGAGCCGCTCCGCTACAGTAAGAAATGTTACGCACCTTCCCCGCCGAACACGTAGTCGCCGGCGCCGAGCGGGCCGTTGCCGCTGATGGAGCCCACGAGCCGCTCCGCTACAGTAACAAATGTTACGCACCATCCCCGGCGAACACGTAGTCGCCGACGCCGAGCGGGCCGCTGCCGCTGATGGAGCCCACGAGCCGCTCCGCTACAGTAACAAATGTTACGCACCTTCCCCGCCGAACACGTAGTCGCCGGCGCCGAGCGGGCCGCTGCCGCTGATGGAGCCCACGAGCCGCTCCGCTACAGTAACAAATGTTACGCACCTTCCCCGCCGAACACGTAGTCGCCGACGCCGAGCGGGCCGCTGCCGCTGATGGAGCCCACGAGCCGCTCCGCTACAGTAACAAATGTTACGCACCTTCCCCGCCGAACACGTAGTCGCCGGCGCCGAGCGGGCCGCTGCCGCTGATGGAGCCCACGAGCCGCTCCGCTACAGTAACAAATGTTACGCACCTTCCCTGCCGAACACGTAGTCGCCGGCGCCGAGCGGGCCGCTGCCGCTGATGGACCCCACGAGCCGCTCCGCTACAGTAACAAATGTTACGCACCTTCCCCGCCGAACACATAGTCGCCGGCGCCGAGCGGGCCGCTGCCGCTGATGGAGCCCACGAGCCGCTCCGCTACAGTAACAAATGTTACGCACCTTCCCCGCCGAACACGTAGTCGTCGGCGCCGAGCGGGCCGCTGCCGCTGATGGAGCCCACGAGCCGCTCCGCTACAGTAACAAATGTTACGCACCTTCCCCGCCGAACACGTAGTCGCCGACGCCGAGCGGGCCGCTGCCGCTGATGGAGCCCACGAGCCGCTCCGCTACAGTAACAAATGTTACGCACCTTCCCCGCCGAACACGTAGTCGCCGGCGCCGAGCGGGCCGCTGCCGCTGATGGACCCCACGAGCCGCTCCGCTACAGTAACAAATGTTACGCACCTTCCCCGCCGAACACATAGTCGCCGGCGCCGAGCGGGCCGCTGCCGCTGATGGAGCCCACGAGCCGCTCCGCTACAGTAACAAATGTTACGCACCTTCCCCGCCGAACACGTAGTCGTCGGCGCCGAGCGGGCCGCTGCCGCTGATGGAGCCCACGAGCCGCTCCGCTACAGTAACAAATGTTACGCACCTTCCCCGCCGAACACGTAGTCGCCGGCGCCGAGCGGGCCGCTGCCGCTGATGGAGCCCACGAGCCGCTTCGCTACAGTAACAAATGTTACGCACCTTCCCCTCCAAACACGTAGTCGCCGGCGCCGAGCGGGCCGCTGCCGCTGATGGAGCCCACGAGCCGCTCCGCTACAGTAACAAATGTTACGCACCTTCCCCGCCGAACACGTAGTCGCCGGCGCCGAGCGGGCCGCTGCCGCTGATGGAGCCCACGAGCCCCTCCGCTACAGTAACAAATGTTACGCACCTTCCCTGCCGAACACGTAGTCGCCGGCGCCGAGCGGGCCGCTGCCGCTGATGCACCCCACGAGCCGCTCCGCTACAGTAACAAATGTTACGCACCTTCCCCGCCGAACACATAGTCGCCGGCGCCGAGCGGGCCGCTGCCGCTGATGGAGCCCACGAGCCGCTCCGCTACAGTAACAAATGTTACGCACCTTCCCCGCCGAACACGTAGTCGTCGGCGCCGAGCGGGCCGCTGCCGCTGATGGAGCCCACGAGCCGCTCCGCTACAGTAACAAATGTTACGCACCTTCCCCGCCGAACACGCAGTCGCCGACGCCGAGCGGGCCGCTGCCGCTGATGGACCCCACGAGCCGCTCCGCTACAGTAACAAATGTTACGCACCTTCCCCGCCGAACACATAGTCGCCGGCGCCGAGCGGGCCGCTGCCGCTGATGGAGCCCACGAGCCGCTCCGCTACAGTAACAAATGTTACGCACCATCCCCGCCGAACACGTAGTCGTCGGCGCCGAGCGGGCCGCTGCCGCTGATGGAGCCCACGAGCCGCTCCGCTACAGTAACAAATGTTACGCACCTTCCCCGCCGAACACATAGTCGCCGGCGCCGAGCGGGCCGCTGCCGCTGATGGAGGCCACGAGCCGCTCCGCTACAGTAACAAATGTTACGCACCTTCCCCGCCGAACACGTAGTCGTCGGCGCCGAGCGGGCCGCTGCCGCTGATGGAGCCCACGAGCCGCTCCGCTACAGTAACAAATGTTACGCACCTTCCCTGCCGAACACGTAGTCGCCGGCGCCGAGCGGGCCGCTGCCGCTGATGGACCCCACGAGCCGCTCCGCTACAGTAACAAATGTTACGCACCTTCCCCGCCGAACACATAGTCGCCGGCGCCGAGCGGGCCGCTGCCGCTGATGGAGCCCACGAGCCGCTCCGCTACAGTAACAAATGTTACGCACCTTCCCCGCCGAACACGTAGTCGTCGGCGCCGAGCGGGCCGCTGCCGCTGATGGAGCCCACGAGCCGCTCCGCTACAGTAACAAATGTTACGCACCTTCCCCGCCGAACACGTAGTCGCCGGCGCCGAGCGGGCCGCTGCCGCTGATGGAGCCCACGAGCCGCTCCGCTACAGTAACAAATGTTACGCACCTTCCCCGCCGAACACGTAGTCGCCGGCGCCGAGCGGGCCGCTGCCGCTGATGGAGCCCACGAGCCGCTCCGCTACAGTAACAAATGTTACGCACCTTCCCCTCCGAACACGTAGTCGCCGGCGCCGAGCGGGCCGCTGCCGCTGATGGAGCCCACGAGCCGCTCCGCTACAGTAACAAATGTTACGCACCTTCCCCGCCGAACACGTAGTCGCCGGCGCCGAGCGGGCCGCTGCCGCTGATGGAGCCCACGAGCCGCTCCGCTACAGTAACAAATGTTACGCACCTTCCCCGCCGAACACGTAGTCGCCGGCGCCGAGCGGGCCGCTGCCGCTGATGGAGCCCACGAGCCGCTCCGCTACAGTAACAAATATTACGCACCTTCCCCGCCGAACACGTAATCGCCGGCGCCGAGCGGGTCGCTGCCGCTGATGGAGCCCACGAGCCGCTCCGCTACAGTAACAAATGTTACGCACCTTCCTCGCCGAACACGTAGTCGTCGGCGCCGAGCGGGCCGCTGCCGCTGATGGAGCCCACGAGCCGCTGCGCTACAGTAACAAATATTACGCACCTTCCCCGCCGAACACGTAGTCGTCGGCGCCGAGCGGGCCGCTGCCGCTGATGGAGCCCACGAGCCGCTCCGCTACAGTAACAAATGTTACGCACCTTCCCCGCCGAACACGTAGTCGCCGGCGCCGAGCGGGCCGCTGCCGCTGATGGAGGCCACGAGCCGCTCCGCTACAGTAACAAATGTTACGCACCTTCCCCTCCGAACACGTAGTCGCCGGCGCCGAGCGGGCCGCTGCCGCTGATGGAGCCCACGAGCCGCTCCGCTACAGTAACAAATGTTACGCACCTTCCCCGCCGAACACGTAGTCGCCGGCGCCGAGCGGGCCGCTGCCGCTGATGGAGCCCACGAGCCGCTCCGCTACAGTAACAAATGTTACGCACCTTCCCCGCCGAACACGTAGTCGCCGGCGCCGAGCGGGCCGCTGCCGCTGATGGAGCCCACGAGCCGCTCCGCTACAGTAACAAATGTTACGCACCTTCCCCGCCGAACACGTAGTCGCCGGCGCCGAGCGGGCCGCTGCCGCTGATGGAGCCCACGAGCCGCTCCGCTACAGTAACAAATGTTACGCACCTTCCCCTCCGAACACGTAGTCGCCGGGCGCGCCGACGAGCACGAAGGGCGCGCCGGCCGTCACGGCGCCGGCGCCGAGCGGGCCGCTGCCGCTGATGGAGTACACGAGCTGCTCCAGCAGCGTCTCTGGGCGCCCGCCGCCGCTGCACAAATCATTCATTACAAAAAGTCCAAGGGTATAAATAAAGTAACGTCACGTTTTGGTTACCTCTGTCAGCAACTCATAGGAAGCTCTGATTCATATTAAGAGCGCTCAACTATAGCGCACCAGTCGCGATACAGTGGCGGAGCGCCCATACAAGCTGATTCCCACAGGCTTGCCTGAATTTTTATTTTAGGCAAGTCTATAGTTATATACTCTAAAGTCTTACATAACTTTTTGTTACAGGTTGCCCATTGAAACTTTTCACGTGCCGCCACTGATAGATACTATAAATAATCTTTGCGCGTGGCTGTGCAGTATATGTGTATGCGCTTCTAACTAGCCGGTTTGGATTGTGGCACTTGGCAATGACACTACACGGTATTCTTCCTCAAAGGGGGCACACATAACAGCCGCAAAACAATAGCGAAGCTGTCACGTAGCTACGGTTCTGAATCGCTAATATCGCCACAGTCCCGAGATATCTAAAGCTGCGTACGATTTTAAGCGGCTCAGCCTGAGGCATGACTCGCCCCGCGCGGCGAGCTGCAGGCGAGCTAATTTGATGCAGATAAACATGCGCGGGCGAGGCAGCGCGCTCGCGGCGAGCCGACTTTGTGCGTCGTTCAAAATGGCGTCGGACACGATGACAGCCGCGGCTGCGTTTATCATATTTCACCGAATTGTATTCATAATTTACGAACAAACTCGATTACACATGCACGGCTCATCCACTTGCTCAAATTCATACGAGCCTGGCCCACAAACAAGTCAGAACGTGTCGCTCTGTCCGCGGCACGCTCGGATACACGTCCAAATTACGCGAGGCACGCACACTGAGGCGCCTTTGAACGCGGGCACAAGACCGCCTCTGGCCGGCTCGCCGCGCGCCGCCCGCGGGCTGTGAGCGCACTGCGCGTGAGCGCGTACGAATTTGAGCGAAATAGGTGAGCCGTGCGTGCCTCAACCCGAGGCTGCTCTGATTCGTATGCAGCTTAAAGACAACCGAAACATTGCACGTACGTACTGTGGAAACGTTTTCGGGGCAAAAATATAAAGTTCATGGGACCCCAACACCAAAAAAATAAGGTGTCAATTTTCCGTTGAAGTCATCATTGAAAATATAGCTTACCGGTGTCGCCCTCCAGACATAAGGAACGCCAGGTCGCTCAACATCGGGTGACTGGCACTCTGGAATTAAAACAAATTAATTTTAATACACGCATTTGTGTCATTTGTTATAAATGTTATAATTAACACTTCATTGCTGAATGGCATTAAATAATAAAACAAATTGTTAAAAATAATGGATCAACCCATTTGGGATTGAAGTTCACTGTTAAAAACCTTGAAATTACTTTTAAAGTTACGAGTTCTGATAGATAATTCAGGTAGTAGTAGTAGCCCTCACTGTGAAGGAGAGGAGAGTAGTCCTCAGGTCTTCATCAATCTAACCAACTTCTGCACGGCTATCACAAGACGGTGCGCGAGCTCTCTCGATTTTTCTCGCACTACCCGTCTGTCTTATTAGAAAACTTAGAAAGAGAGGTATAGCGCGCCGTCTTGTGATAGCCGTGCTGATGCACTCTGCACTTTAAATGCGCAAATACAACATGTGTGGTCCATTTACACTCTATTTTGGGATTATACCTACATCATCACTCATCAGAGGTCACTCGAAAGTGCAGAAAAATGTGCACCTTCGCGCGACGAAATAATGTCTGTCCTATCTGCTCGTGCGTGGTTTCCGTACAGTAGATAATAAAATAATAATTGGGGTGTGAACTAAGATTTTTCTACGATGCCATTCGAATCAGTTTTTGGTGAGAAACAAATGTGAGCAACTACAATTAAAGAACATAAATACCCAAAAAATTTAGTCAAAGACGGACCTCGCTGGCGGCAACCGAAACGCTTAATACCAACTGTCATTAAAGTGTGACGTCACAGTCTGCCATTTGTACTAATCGTTGTAAATTGCTGTTTCGGTTGCGAAATACTGCGTAAATATGTTTCTATAAGAGCGTAAGGATTCTATTGGTAGCTTTTCATTTATTATTGGACAAATAAATCATGCAATTTTTTTCGATACTTTCTAGGTGCATATCTTTTCGTGATTTTAATGCTATTTTGTAATTTATACTTCATAGCAACACTTCGTTATCAAATTTAACATGAGTCTACACCCCTGTTGTGCTTGGTGTCTCTGCGAGCGTCCCATGACACGGGCAGCAACAGCATACGCCTGGTGTACCCAAGGTAAATAAATTGTTAAAAGGGCCTCTACGCGTCGGCTATCTGGTCTTTGATACTTCGGCCCTACGCATGCCTCCCAAACCTCCCGTGAGTGGTACCTCATTTACATTACAACTTACAACTTATTGGCAGCACATTTAAGATGTGCCTATAGATACGGCGTGCTAAATCTATTGCTGCATTTAAAATTCTTCTATAGATCCAACACGTAGCTAGAGGCCCTTTGGAGACGAAGTTTAATGTGTCTGAATGTTTCACGCTGCCTGTCTAAAATAGAATAAATCATTGTTCACTTAGCACGGGCTCACACTGCTTTAGATAGTTTGTCGAGTCTGTTTTCAAACTGGTATACACCACGTGGTTGGTGGTGATATACATTTTTATGTAAGTATTTATGTATGTTTATTTGTATATTTTATGAGTGTATGTTTATCAATTTTATCATTGTCTTGAATGTATGTACTAGCTTGTCATTTAATTCGTTTTTTTAATGATGATTTTGCTACCTACTAGTAAAATATCTGCTACAATTTCTCCGCTTCCCAAAGGTTGTCCGGAAGAGATCGCTCTTTAGCGATAAGACCGCCTGTTGTTTACCTCTACGTGTTATTTTTTGATGTTCTGTATTGTTGACATAAAAATGAGGTGTGCAAGAAAGAGTTTTTGTATAGTATTGTAGATTCAATTATAAATTACAAAACATAAATATCACATCCCAAGAAACTACCCAAATGGAGTGCTCGATATTACTACTTACACAAGATATCAATCACTCTATTGCCAAGAGAATAAAGGTGGTTTTCCACCGGCGAGGCGAGGCGGGGCGTGGATGGGCGAGAATTGAAATTAGTATGGGACTTACTACCTATTTCCACCGCGCGCGCACGCGCTCAGTGCAAATAGGTAGTAAGTCCCATACTTATTTCAATTCTCGCCCATCCACGCCCCGCCTCGCCTCGCCGGTGGAAAACCACCTTAAGACTTGTGCAGACCATTGTACTGTAAGCATCAGAAGTAGCTAAGCAACGCACGCTCAAAATGTCCTACACAGATCCTTATTCCGTTGACATTAGAGTTCGTGTGTAGATCATTTTGAACACTAGAACTGTTTAGCAACTTCTGCTGCTGACTGTATGTGTAGAGCATGTGACTGAGCTGCGAGAAGCTATTCCTTGGGGGCCGTCCATTAATTACGTGAGGCGTTTTTAGAAATGTTTGACCCTCCCCTTGGTGAGGTTTCGTCAGGTTTGGCACTGGCTTTTTCAAAATGTGTGTTTCTAGTGTAAATGTGTTGGACGCTGGTCGCGCGTTCCGCTGGCAGTGGCGCGTAAACAAACGACGGGCTACTGTGCACTTTGGCAGCGTTCGCAAAATCCCGTAATATTATTGTGTATAATTTGGCCATATTTTTCTGACGAAACATATTTTACTTAGTTAAATATTATACACTCGCAACTTTACTCTTTCTTATGGAAAGCAAAATTACGTGATATTTGCCTAAACCGCCCCTCTCCCCAAAGTAAGATTAGATAGATGAGATTCGGCTTGAACCCCTTCCCCCCTTGAACGTCTCAAGTGATTAATGCACGCCCCCTTCTGCTGCCAAAGCAGGAATAATAGAAGGAAATCTATTAGCCACTTTATTTCCCAACAACAAATAATGCTATTCATACATTGAGTATTGACAATAACCAATTTGAATAGATATGACAGCCATACAAAAGATTAGTAAGACAACAAACTTATCAGTTAACCGGTGACGTAGCCGTGTTGCGGAATGACAAACAGGCATGGTCGCGAAATTGTCATTAAGTACATTCCCTACATTGCCCACTTTACCCAGTATGTGGTGTGGGTGTGGTGTGTTATTATTATGGCCGCTCCACGCAATGGGCCATCCTGACCCATCTTACAGGACGCTGCTATACGGTAGAACGAGACATAAATATGTCTTACTCCCTTTAACTAAATGAAGAAAATTTTGTGCTTACATATACAAAATAACAACCACTTGTTTTTATCCGAATTTAAACTTCCGTGAGACATGTTGAAGTTCGAAACATGTCGCCCGTAGTGACATTTAATACGCTAGTTGAACCGTGTAATTATTAGCATTTTACTTGTTTTTTTTTATCTCTGTATAAGAACTGATAGTTTGAACTATTTTTCTTGTTCGTATGTTATTGTATTTTTGTATTAAAGTTTCGTCATCATCACCATCATCATATCAGCCGAAAGACGTCCACTGCTGGACATAGGCCTCCCCCAAAGAGTGCCAAAGTGACTCCAGACTCTCATTAAAGTTTCGTGTTTGTTGTATTTTATCTAGTTTTAACTGTGTATGTAGCAAACACACAAATTATTTATCTATATCAACCAACTTGCAACAAAGCAAAAACAACATTACAAGCTACTAAATTGCTAACAGATCTACACAAAAAAATGTAGTTCGTTTCAAATTTTTGGAGTTGCTCATAAAAGCTAGTTGAAATGTAGTAGAATTTTAGACTACTTTACTTGTTGTGTTAGAGGTTATCCGCGTGATATCCGCGGCTAACTGTCACATCAAGGTCACTTGATTGACCTGACCTATATGTGGCCACGGCGAGCGAATGCTGGCACAACAATAAGAAATTCAGATCAAAATATTCATGAACGGGAGAAACGAATTAACTATATGTAACATTGAAACCAATGATGACTATGATAGCTTTACATTGATATTTGGCACTTTCTGTGCCAGGAGCCCACTAGATGGGCGCTCTGCTCTTAAGCGCTTTTACCTAAAGGCTCATTTACACAATGAGCCATCATGATGGCGCATCCATACAGGAGCCAGACATCGTTAGGGGAAGAAATACATACTTCCATCGCATTCCAACGCATAACTGCGTCCTGTCCTGCGGCCATGATGGCCCATTCTGTAGGGGCCATCATGGCCCATCATACAGGACGCACCTATGCTTTAGAAAGAGAAAGACATACCTATTTCCATCGCATTGCAATATCGCATAACTATGTCCTGTGCTGAGGCCATGATGGCCCACCATGTAGAGGAGCCTTCGGCGTGCGGTTATTCCCTTGTTATCGGCTACGTTCATAGCGCTACTAAATCATTAGCATTGAATGTGCTAATACCTACTTTCGTACATTACCTACTTATCTAAACTGCTATATAGAAGTCACCAAAAGTGTAAACAAATCAATCTATATCCTTCAAAAATATATCAAACCAATCATAACCACCATTTTTAAAGAACAAGAGTACTTATATAAACAATTAATAATAATAAATCAGCCTATATAAGTCCCACAGCTGGGCACAGGCCTCTTTTCAAGGATGAGAAAGAACGGGCAGTAGTGGCCCAGTGTGTTGGGGCCTTCACATACACCTTTGAATTAATTCACAGACATATAATATTATGCAGGTTTCCTCACGATGTTTTTCCTTCACCGAACAACACAAACAAACAATTAATTCACTTAATTATATGAATAACTAAGCAACTACTCATTTTTGTTCCAAATAAAAATAAATGTTTACATTTCTAGTTTACACCTATTGGTCATTATTACTGATGGATTTTCCAAAACGAACGAAAATAAGGGGGGATATAGACCTAGCTAACCAAAATTAGTCTTTTACTACTCAAACTAAAAAAAGAAAACAAATTGGCAAAGAAAATGCATACATGTATGTCTTTGATAAGCAATTTAGGTATTTATTTTCAGTTGCTGATAACAGAAAGCATGGCCTTATTATGATGTTGCCCACAACATACTTAACATTGTGGGTATGTTGATATATCCACAAAATTTGTGATATTCAGTCAGCCTAGCTTGCACATTATGTTAGACATAAAGCATGTGTCCTTCTTGTAAGGGATAAATACTATATGTTCAAAATAAACACGATCCTGACATGATAGGCTGGTTTCTAGAAAATTCTAAGAATTTGTAAGACTTATTCCATTCAAAAGGATGCCTAGGCATACTGGTCATTGTCAATGACTTATATCAGTATCACTAATTACACATAATCAATTAATCATGTTGCAATCCCAAAAAGATTATCAGTTCCGAAGCCTTCTTCACTTCAAAAATTCAATCCCTTGTGAAGTTGACATTGAAATCCTATTAGTAATGAATTTTATATGCACTTTTAAACAAAATATAATATACAAAAAACTGTCAAAATAAAAATAAAGTTTACTCAAACCTGAAGTGAATATTTGATTGGTTAGGTACTAAGGTTTGCTCCCGGGACTGGATTTTGTATGGCCAGTCCCGAAATCCTGGGAAATTTAGGGACTGGTCATACATATCCAGTCCAGGGAGCAAGCCGTATTAGGTACCAAAACATAAGACATTCTAGTTTCAATGATGAAAATGGGCCAGATTTCAACATTATTCTTCTGTACTTATTATATTTGGATGGATCGCAACTGAGAGATAGTCTAGCTGTATTGTTGTTCATAAGTTAACAACTAAGAAGAAGATTATTGTTGTACATCCATGACTGCATTTCCTTTGCAAATGTTAAACAGACCAGCCAAGGAATATATGTTTAATGTTAATTGCTAAGTTACCTTGTAGACTTTGGGAAAGTCCTGCAAGGGAAATAATCGGTAATAACTGTCATACTTGATGTGTATCATCTGAATCATCTAAATTGCTCATATCCGCATCACTGAAGTCATCTCCGGAGAGTGCAGAGCCCTCCGCCTCACTCTCAAGCTGTTCAATGAAACCGCTGGCACAATATGGACATCTGTAATCCTGAAAATTAACATAGTTTTGTTTAAATAATACTTTCAAAATAGAAATAAACTTTGAGGTAATCATAAACTTTGACAACAAAAAAAAACTAATTTCTTTCATTTTATTCTAAAGTTAACTACTTGGATGCCTTATCGGTTCTATCTAGAAAAATGCGTTTGTAACTTCCTTGTGTATCCATAAATAGTTTTTATTATATTGACATTTCAATGTGATGTAATTTTTACAGCATATTGCGAGACTGATCGTGATGATTCGGTTCTGACATATATAAGCGATCAGCGGCTCGCACATTCCAGCAGATGCATAGACCTGGACGTGAGGATTCTTCGCCGTAGTCACCCAGCCAAGTTAACTTTACCGATAAAATAACAATGGTAAATAGGTACCTTATGACCTTGGCCGGTACTGCAATGAGCCCGAGACGTGGCTATATGGATTTACAACACAATACAATGGTAAAAATAACTTTTCTATTGATTTTTACCTGCAAAACATCTTCAAACTCTATGTTACACCTGTGGCAAAAGAAGCGAGCGGGAGGTCTCCGCTCCACCACAGCGTCAGCCATACCCTGGTTTTGTTCACAGTTTTACAACCAGATAATAAACGTTTTTATTGTATATCCGAGGACTGTGCTTTCAAATAATGAACAAAAATTTATCAATCGCCATTTTTCTAAGACATGCACAGTCTAACTTTTTTTAATGGTTGAACAACGATGGACTATAGAGGTTGGCAGACTGAACGCATGGATGCTGCGCGACAAAAATAAATTTCATTGAATATTTTTGACGGTGCTCCTATAGCATACGCAGTTACCTTGAAACAAAAGAGATAGATGACAATGTGAAGGCAATACATACCTTTTTAATTTGCTAGCATAGAATCTCAATGTTATGTCTATGGTAGATTATTTGAAAATGTACGTGTAAAACGCTTAGTGGAATCCTTTGCAAATTTATGTTGGTAATAAATACAATACGCTCTAAAAATTATTACTGAATCAATATTTACTATTGGCACTATTTTATCCATCGCATCAAATATACATATATATATAATAATATATTATACCCCACCGTACAAAATTATCATCTGGCAACTTTAGATTTATCTGTCGCTGTCGTCGTTCCGTTCGTTCCGTTCGTTCGTTTCGTTGCATATTGGGGCATGATTGTGGGAATGAGTATATGGAGAAATATTATTTATCCCTACTTACAAGGAGGAAATTCCCTTTTGGGAAGTTGTTGTGAAGTGTAATAGTTTGTAATTATGTATAGTTTAATAAGTGTGCCGGTACTGAGGACTAGAAGAGCAGTGTCGATATCCGAGTGATACAAGTGTTTGCGGAATGATTATTATCAAATCTATGTGAATTCCACACAAATCATGTGAAATTTTATAAACACTATCTAATTATAGCAACAGGCGTTATGACCCGTGTTTGTATTTGTGCCCCGTGAATAAACTACGTTATTTAAAAATGAATGAGAAGAAAATAGAAAATACTACCTTCAAGAGCTACATCAATGTATCTCCAAAGGTAACATTTAGACATTTACTTTTACTCTTTTAATTCTATTCAATATACTGACATCACCCTTTTAGACTCCCGCAGAGATTAAACTTCTTATCTTGACAACAAATATTATGTTTTATGTCTTATAATTGTTATTCTTTATGATAGTTTTTATAGAAAAAATCAAGTGCTTCCAGATGTCACCTCTAGTTTATTAAATTTTAAATCATGATTTTTCATTTTTTTGCAGGTCCAAGAGCTGAAACCGAAACTGCTAAATGGTCAGTTTATTTAATGTCATTATAATCTAGTCTGGTTTATAGAATATATGCCAACAATTCTAGGATGTTTGTGCACTAGCTCTCTCAGACCCCATCAATACAATTGTGTGGGTTGATTACATCTGATTGACAAGTCAAGTCAAATATAAATAAACACACACAAATGCGATGTCCTGCGGGTCCGAAAAAATAGCAAAGTAAGTATGTAATGAAAAACTAAAATAAACTAACTTAAGTTATTTCATTATGACATATCTCAAAACTGTTCTATATTTGGAAGAGCAAGACCTGACAGAGGTGTGTAAGACCTAACATGGGATCTCAACCATATTGTATTTACCAAACAAATATAAAATGATATCATCATCATAAACTTAAGAGCCGGGATCTTGTCGTTCGAGTAATCGCCACTCTGTTCTTCTCTCTGCCACTGTTTTGAGCTCTTGATACAACATTACATTAACTTTCTCCTTAGCTTGGTCCATAAACGCACGTCTTGGTCTTCCTCTGCCTCCTTCTTTCTATCTTTCCTTTGATTATAGTTTTTATGTAATAAAAAAATATATATATTATTAAAAAATATATATACCTAGACTTCATTTTACATTAGCACTTCTATTTGTGTAGAAGGCAATATGGGATCCCCTCCCAGGATTTCAAAACACTTGGATTGGAATGTGTATGCACTAGGTTTCATTGTCGTTCTTTACTTGCACTTTCCCAATCATTTAAACTAAGACTTGAAAATGCTTGTTTAATGTTTTCTTATTTTTTTCCAATTACGATAGAATAAGGGCAGGTTAACTTACGATTACAGAACAATCAATGTTAAATATGACACTGGCAGCTATCATTCCATAGAAACTTATCAAACTCTCCATACATCCAGGTTTTAACAAACACCACTTACAATAGGGGTGTAGACACTAAATAAAATAATCAATAATGTCATATTTTCTCGAAAACGGATTAAAAATGTAGTCAAATGGAGAAAAAATCAATTCAAAAGCTAAAAATAATCACAAAGTTATAAGTATCCAAAGTTTTAAAAAGGGGTATGTTCTGTCCCTTTTTCGCAAACCGCAACTTCATATGAAACGATGACATTTGTAGATTGTGACGTGCTGCGCCCCGTCGTGTTCGACGCGGCCCCCCCGGCAGCCTCGTGAAATGTGACGTCACGCGGTATCATATGTTTGGTCCAACCGCACGGGTAGCCGAACGCGGTGCGTTCCTGGCCTAAACACTTATTTTCTTACATTTGCAAGTGATCTGTCACAAATCTATAAAAAAAAGTCTAATATAGTGAATGTCTTACGGATGATAATGATGAATATAGTTTCAAATAAAAAAAGTATTCCCAAAGATAGTTATTACTATTGAGGCTGGTACTAGTACGGTCAAGGTCTTTAATTGTTGGGCCATTTAGGTGTCAACTAACTTTGGTTTTTAATAGTAGCTTTGAATTGTCCAGTATAAAGTGAGCTCTAAATGGCTCAACAATAAAAATCCTTGACTGTACACTTAAATCAGCCTCAAGTCTAAGTCCATTCAAGATCAGAAATATGTATATAGACAGTGAAAAAATAATTGAACATGAACTGCAAAAGGCTTATGCGTAGACTGTAGACTGGAGATAGTAAAAAAAAACATTCATTGCCAACTACTTTTATTACACAGTCATGAACTACTCCCTAGTCCGTATTGAACAACTTGCAATTGGAATTAAAGTTTCAAAATCTTGAAACCAATTAATTTAATCATACATGATGGGTTTATTAAAAATTATCAATCATTTATTAATTCATTCATTCAATCAAAAAATATCTAACAACGACTCCATTCCACTCCAAAGTTTGTATGGAGCTAGAATATAAACGAGTTCCACGTAGTTTTGTTAAAAGACTAGTCTTGAAGACTTTTGAACCTTAAAGACTCGCCAGCCTTGAAGGGTTAAGCTTTGAAGACTTAAGCGTTTAAGGTTCGAGCTCAAAAAAGGTTTCGAACCTTAACAACTCTAGTTTTTTATGAGCTCTTAAGAGAAAACCTTTAACGCTCGGGCTTATAAGAGAACTCAAGCTTTAAAAACTCGGGCTTAATAAAAGCTCTAGCTCCCAAACCTCGAAGGCCTGAGTCAAGCGCTAAGCTCTCAAATAGTGAGCGTCATAGGCTAGTATTCTGTAGTTATTAAGTAAATAATTACCTATTTATGTATCTATCGGATCAGTTGCTTATCAGCTTATCACTATCGGTTGGTTAATGATACTAAAATAAACACAGATTAATTGTAGGGTATAGTTGTTTTACGAGATATGCACACTGATAGACCGTTCTATTGTCTTGTCAGCCATCTTAGCCTAATTTTCTAAAAACTGTACCAGTTTTTTTGGCTTGAATACCTATTTCTCGCATTGCTCTAAGTATACTCTAGGTATGTATGATTGATAAGAAATAAAATAAAAAAATATTATATTGAGAAATATTTATTGAAATTACATTGTTCACAATATGTATTAACTATTTCATTAATGCAAAAAGGTTTTACTGAGTTTAGAAATAAATACAAGGTTAATACACTCTAAACCAATTTTAAAAAAATCGTTTTTAGTAGTAACAACTTCACCATAAGACGTAAGTTGTTGTTATTGTAGTCCGGTGGGTTTCCTAGAAATTTTAACAGAGTATTCCTGATCATGTTTAAAAAGTCACTATTGTCTATTATACCAAATTGATCTGCAGTAAAAAAAAATGTATGGTCAGAGCTATTGTTAATCCAATAATTGAAGTCTGAACTTTTTTTCTTTTTTTTTCCAATTTCGCAAAATATTATGCAATATTTTGTACTTTTATTGATGTAGGTAGGATCATCCTGTATAACTATAAAAACAAAATTGATTTTATTTAAAGCTTTTAAGACTTACAACCTTTAAACTTTAATGACTTAAACCTTGAAGGTTTAGGAGGCTTTAAAGCTCGAGTCTTAAAGACTCGAGGTTTATGTGTTCGATGGCGGCAACACGAAGGTTTTAATTTGAGGCTTATACGGTCGAGGCTTCTAGACTCAGTAGTCGCGACTGGAGGCTTTTAGTTTACGCCTCGACGCTTAAATTCACAAAACTAGTTCCACGCGGGCGGAGTCGCGGGCAAAAGCTTGTAAGTACATACATACATGACTGTTTCACATACATATACGCCTTTATTCCCAAAAGGGGTAGGCAGAGCACATGAAACTTATGTTCCAGCGCCACTGATAGGTTGCTAGCCCATCGCCCACATCTCACTTCAATTCAGATGCGATTTTTAGGACACCCACGGGAAGAAGGGGGGTGGTGAAATTCTAACCCGACACCACACGGGGACACAATACATGTGAATGTCGATAACTAACACTATGTCTTGTATCACACTTGAAGATTTGAGCGACAGAGAGGGAGATATACGAACAAAAGATATAAGCGTTTCGCGTTACCACCCTTTGCGCATCATTTCTAAATTAGTACATTGTTTAACGAGGGGCGTAAGTGAAATATTGCGAACAAGAGTCTATTAGAACAGTTTTGATGACTCGAGTTTGTGATTGTGACACAATGTTTTTCATTACATTTGTGAGGAAATAATAACTACAAAAGACAGAAAAATCTATGTTTCATACAACCGCACCAATCAAAAATTGACGAAATTGACAACTTCACTTCCAGATCAGTGCGAGTGGAGCGCGCAGCTTCATTATTTCAACCAATCACAGAGCAGTACAGTAGTAATCTTGCGGCGCGTGGCCAACTAGATTTTGTTCAACCAATCACAGAGCAGAATTTTAGTGGCGCGCGGCCAACTACATTTGCTTAAACCAATCAGATCACACACACGCTCATAACTCCCTAGAGAGTTATGAAAATCGATAACTCCCGTAGGAACAATTTAGGCCATTGTCCTTCTGTATATAGTGGTGTAGAATAACACCATTTACGAGCAAGTGTGATGAAAACTCATATTCTATCCTACGTCACAAAAATGAATATATTATTGGCAAGAAAAATGTAATATGCGTAAGTTAGTGTGCGTTTCGATTGGTGATGCAATTGACGCTAATGCGCTCATTGCGTATGCGCAACGTGCGCTTAACTGTATCGCCATCTATGATCGCCTGGTACCTAGGCCGCGGAAGCACGGGAAGTAGCGTCCCATTCACGTCCGTTTTGTTAGTTTGTCGTGACTGTGCAAGTGTTATGGGTGTTTTAAGACCAGGTATGTATTTAATCCTTTGCGTTTTAATAAACGCAGGACATGATTCTCCTGGGCTGTTATTCGGAACACGCTGATCGAAAGCTGTTAACTTTTTAATACTCAATATATTGTCTAACGACAAGAAAAAATCGCGCTCTTGGTAATTACTGAAGGTGCAGTCCTTTCCCGTACTGGACTAAATAGCGACTCAAGAATTTTCAGTCGGCGTCACAGATTTTTTACACTTTTGCGTCTTATCTATTAATGCAAAAAAGTATAGGTACAAACATTTGACGTTTTCTATACCAGCCGTTGAAGGTTCTCTACAAACTTATAATACTTAAACGTAGCATTGTTTACACTAAGACATGTTTTTGTTTCGGCTAGAAGTGAGTCAATGCAAACTTTTCACGGTCGCACGCAATGACCGAATACTGATAAAAGGAGTTTACGGCCCAGCGAGCACTGTGCCCCTGGCGGTAGTGCGAAGGTTGACTCACTTTTCTTCGGCAATTCGCTAATTCAGACCTTTATCGTTATAGCTGACGCGTTTGAGGCTTCTCCTGCGTAAATTAACTTACTACTGTATTTTTTAACCGACTTCAAAAAAAGGAGGAGTTTCTCAATTCGGTTGTATTTTTTTTAATTTATTTTTTTATTATTTTCATTGTTTTCTTACCTCGAACTCCGTCATTGATGAGCCGATTCGTATTTTTTTTTGTTTGTAATTATATGCTTCCAGGTGGGTGGGGATGATGGGATCCATGAGGAATTGAGGGAACTCCTCAATTATATTAGGCACGCGTGTAGTGATTTTGGTATTTTCTATTATAACTCGTGTAATTACACCCGGTAATCATAAATTTGGTGGAGTGGAATTGATGATGAAGACCACAGATGACTTATGGAATTCCTCAATTATGTACTTAAAAGTACGTCACAGATCCTGATAAGATTCCGTTGAAATACCAATTAAGTAATGAAGTGCCAAAGGTGATCCTTGTGGAATCGACGGAAGTCCTCAAATATTATCGGGCCACATACAGCGGTTGGGTTTTTTTCTCTAATAATCAACGCATTTGCGCTCGGAAATCAGTTCATGTGGTAAATTGGAAAAGAAATGTGGAAATTTTCTCGTGGCTTGGCGGAGTACTAAATTGAAGTCGGTTAAAACTTTGTTTTTAAAGTAAATTATATTGTGTCGTCATGTCATAAATGTCCAATTAGAATTTATGGCGGCTTCCTCGGCAATTAATCCGAGGTATCGCGGATATGGGAGCCATCAAAATTGGGCACAGGCATTTACCCAGCAGTGGGACACCCACGTAGGCTTTTTTTTCTGGCCTGCACCTATCCCGCGGTTTCTCCGTATATTCTCCAATCTTTTGACACCCACGTAGGCTAACGAAAATAATTGTATTGCTCACGTTAATACCGATCAATTCATGCAGTCTAACGAACTTATTCGATACATATTTACGTATTTTGCTGTACCATATAAACTAAAAATAGATATCGGTTCCGCATCTAGAGTTGTGTGTCATGTTTAATAAAGCGCGCCTCGACCTGGGGGGTTAGCACCGTTCGGGAGTCCCTGTATAACGTCTCAATATAACCCAAGTTACGGTAAATATATTAGCTAAAGCAATATCTCAACCGTTGGGACGGAGAGGTTCTCGAGTGGCGACCTCGTACCGGAAGGCGCAGCGGGTAAAGATTGCGGGAGTCCGCTGGATGCGGGTGGCAGGTTATTGTGGCACTCTTTGGGGGAGGCCTTTGTCCATATGACGATGAGTATCTCAACTAGTCTCAAGATCTTTATATTTTACACTTGCGCTCCATTGAAAACCAGTTGTTGGGGGCAGATGGCGCGCGGACTGATGTACCGCCCCGACTACCCCGACTTGCGCTTAAGTTTATTGTAGCGACGCGTGTCTGTGTGAGCGCACCCCATCGGACGTTTCTACTAATTTGTTTTACTGTTTTAAGCTATATAATATTGTATCTACCGTACCCAAGTTAACACAGTTAGCCTAGAGAACAGCGACATCCAATTCTCATCGCTGCCTGCGTTTGTTGAAAACAAAGGAATTTACAAGACAGTTAAACAAATAATTATTTAATTCACATTGTTGTTACATGCACAACAATGTGAATTTACGTTTCTTTTGTCAACTCCGCGATAGTAATGGTGAATTCAGTTTCAAATAGAGTACCTAATTAAAGTAATTAATGTTGGTTTGTAAGGTATGCCGTTTAAGGTTGATTTTCTATTGCATTCTTCAACCGGACTAGGGAATGTCAGTCGATTTTAGGGTGTGCCACATAAATCACGTAATGAATGAATGACCAATAATTGTTGGATTGGTTACGATTGGGTAAATAACCGTAATAATAATCAGTGCTGCACTGCAATTGTCTTTAATTTCAATTCTCGCCCATCCACGCCCCGCCTCGCCTCGCCGGTCGAAAACCACCTTAATAATAGCTTCTGCCCACAACGCCGTCCGCGTGGAACCGCGTTACAAACGTTAATTAAGGGATTAATAAATAAATAAACTTTCATCCCCCATTTCACCCTCTCAGGGGGTGATTTCCGGGATAAAAACTACCCTATGTCCTTCCCCGGGATTCAAACTATCTCCATACCAAATTTCATCTCAATCGGTTCAGCGGTAAGCGTGAATATGTAACAGACAGACAGACACACTTTCGCATTTATAATATTAGTATGGATGGATTTGTTTTAAAGGGCCTCTGCGCTATTGGCTTCGGCCCCACGCATGCCTTCCAATTCCGGGACCCCATGGTCCTGAGATATGGAAAAACATACAAATAATAATTATAATAGGTGGTACTATGAAATAATTTCTTCGTTGACAACTGGTTGTGTAGTAAAAGGGTAGGTAAAAGATTCTTCTTTCACAACTAGATGCTAACAAAGAAGAAATATTCTTCCATCGCAACTGGTTGCGAAACGTAGTTGCCATGACGACCGAAAGGGTCTATTCGGTTTGGAGTCACAAACAATATAGGCGGCTATATTATATTATAACAAATTTTTGTAGAGACGTCCTTTGGTGGAACTTCGAAAGGTAGAACTCTGTAACTAGTTAGTTCACCTTTATTTTGAACCCCGGACGCAAGAAGAGGGGTGTTACAAGTGTGACGTGTCTCTGTGTCTGTGGCGTCGTAGCTCCTAAACGAATGGACCTATTTTAATGCGGTTAACGTCCGAAAGCTGACGTGATCGAGATTGTTCTTAGCTACTTTTCAACAAAATCGGTTTAGCCGGTTTTGAGATATTGAACTTTGAAATGAAAATGTCGGGCACTTTTCAACTTTTCAAGAGGGTATTTGAGCTCCCGACGCGTTGTGGAACCTCCCTGTGCAACCCGTATTTTTTTCCCTACATTGTTTCTAATTCCGCCGCAGTCCAAGTCGGCTCAGTTCGGGTTGCACAGGGCGGTTCCACGACACTTCGGGAGGTCAAATACCGCGAGCCATTCGGTTACCTCTTGGACACTGCAAATGCGCGTCTTTGCTCTGAATACAAGGGCATTATCGCGCCTTCACGGTAAGTTTCAACTCTATTGTATAAACATTTCATTAGTAGTATGACGTTTAACCTGTCGTATGTCATCTACCGTTAGATGACGCTGTCGGCAGCTGACGCCGGCGCGACGTGTCATGTCGTTGTACTTTGATTGCACGAGAGCGCCCGCGCATCTAATTAACCCGTTACCTTAATTGGTCCCTCGAGCCGGATCACTGGGTTTTTGCAGACGATTACAGTGCGTAGCGTCTAATAGGATTATTAGAGAAGATGAGCTTAGTCATATAAAGGAATAAGGGTCTTTGTTTTATTAATTTCGAGTGACTTTGTTGTGCGGCACGCTAGTTATATATAAAAATGACCTCACTCTATTTAGGTTCGTCTTTGTCACGTGAAGAACATTTTCCATCTTTTTCTATTTAGTAGACAGTGTGTGAGACAAGCAATGACGCGACTTGTAGCGCATAGACCATGCTATACAGTACGAGTATTACAATGGATCGCAAAGTTCTGATGAAACGTCTATTAGAGACATTTTTCCGAGGTACTATATGAACTGTAGGGGGCTCGGGTTTGTAACCAACGTAGCATTAAACATTTTGACTACTAACTGTGACGTCACAAGACCGTTTTAGTAATGGGCAAGAGACATAATATATTCAGAGCAATGACGCGTAGTTGCAGTGTCTACGAGGCAAGCTCCCGAAGAGTTGTGGAACCGCGCTGTGCAACCCGAACTGAGCCAACTTGGACTAGGGCGGAAATGTAATAAACTAATAAATGTATGAAAGATATTTAAGTAAGTAAGCTGCGGCAAATCCCGCAGTTTTTTTGTATAAATAATAATAAATATTAGGGGACAATCTTACACAAATCGAGCTAGCCCCATATTAAGCTCAATAAGGCTTGTGTTACGGGTACTAGATGACGATATATTTAATAGATATAAATACTTAAATACATAGAAAACATCCAAGACTCAGAAACAAATAATCATGCTCATCACACAAATTTTGCTCTCACCGGGATTCGAACCCAGGACCTTCAGCTCCGTAGGCAGCGTCACTACCCACTAGGCTAACCGGTCGTCGGTTGTATGTATTTTAATTTTAATATTTTTTATCTCTATCTAATAAAACCAACAATAACAAAAGTTGCCAGCTAGTTCTATGTTCCACTCGATGATTGTGACATCTGTCCCCATATCTAATCTTATCATGGAAAAAGAATCGCTTCTGTATGTATGAATTGAAGAAGTTTAAATTGTTTTTTAAATTAAAATAATGTCTTTTAGTAAAATCTTCCATCTACAATATTCAAGGTACTTTCCCTCCATGTGGCATAGGCGTGGGGTGCCCTCTACAATCAATCGTTTCAAAAACAAAGTTCTAACCAACTTCGGTTCAGTACTCCGCCAAGCCACATACATGATCAGTTCCACATGTCTCCTGGGTCCCATCATCAAATCCATACCTGACGACCTTGGGAATTTTTCCAAATCGGTCCAAGCGTCTTCGAGTAATCGGCCAACTGCGTGTCGGGCCACGCGCAGTGTATAGGGGGAACCCTATACTACGGAAGTAGTGCCTGTGTATCTTAGTTACATCGCCACGCGCCAACTAACGGCCGTATTCATAAACATACTACGAGCCTGTTTTAACCAAAATGGCGTTAAAATTCGTTTGTCCTTATCTGTCACTTTGACATTTGGGTTCGTAAGAAAGGGACAAAGCACATTTTATTTAGCAGAGCCATTTTAAGTTTTATGAATAAGGGGGTAAAGTTTGCGTCGGCCGAATTTTTACGAAAGTTGGCCTTTCTAAGTACATTTTAAGTTGGTAAACTGTTACTCGCTAACTAGTTATGCTTACTTAGCCGTGATAATTTTCCTTTTATAAATTCATTATATGTACCTACTACTGCCACGATTTTTTTCACATTCCCAGTAGTAGCCATTTAGCCGACATCCGACGAATTGAAAACCTCTCCTCCGTTTTTCAAGTCAGTTAATAAAGGGATTTAAAGTGTCAACAAAACCCTACAATTGTGTGCAGTGTAGATACACACGGAAAAAAAAACTTAGCTGTGGTAACTAAAATTTAGTTGTTGTAGCTAAATTCCTTCCAAACTATACGGACAACTAAGTTTTTAGCTACCGTAGCAAAGTGTTTTTAGCTACCAAAACTTAGCTGTTATAGCAAATATTTTTAGCTGAAATCACTCCGAAAAATAGAAAACTTAGCTGTGGCAGCTAATTATATTAGCTAAATTTAGCTGGGGCTGCTAACGATATTAGCTATATTTAGCAGGGACAGCTAATTATTTTAGGTAAATTTAGCTGTGGCTGCTAACTATATTAGCAGTGGCAGCTAATTTTATTACCTATATTTAGACGTAAGTGCAAAAGAAATTAGCCGCAGCTGCTTATTACTTTTGCTGCGACAGCTAAAATAATTTTTAGCCATAGAAAATAGTGTTAGCTGTAGCAACTAAGTCAGTTTGATGCTCTGTCGAATTAGTTTAGCGGCATTTGCCAATGAACTTAGCTGTAGCTGTGAATCGGATTTGTGACTGTAACTAAGAAATTTAGTTGCGAGGTGTAA
This sequence comes from Epinotia bilunana, assembly GCA_947049275.1. NCBI lineage: Eukaryota > Metazoa > Arthropoda > Insecta > Lepidoptera > Tortricidae > Epinotia > Epinotia bilunana. Next base: position 2,638,136 of record OX346267.1, read on the forward strand.
TCGCTTTAGCTGCGACAGCTAAAATAATTTGTAGCCATTGAAAATAGTGTTAGCTGTACTGACTAAGTCAGTTTGATGCTCTGTCGAATTAGTTTAGCGGCATTTGCCAATGAACTTAGCTGTAGCTGTAAATCGGATTTGTGACTGTAACTAAGAAATTTAGTTGCGGGGTGTAATCGCTTTAGCTGCGACAGCTAAAATAATTTGTAGCCATCGAAAATAGTGTTAACTGTAACAACTAAGTCCGTTTGATGCTCTGTCGAATTAACTTAGTGGCATTTTACAATGATCTTAGCTGTAGCTGTAAATTGGATTTGTGACTGTAACTAAGACTTTTAGTTGCGGGGTGTAATCGTTTTAGCTGCGACGGCTAAAATAATTTGTAGCCATCGAAAATAGTGTTAGCTGTAGCAACTAAGTTCGTTTGATGTCGTGTCGAATTAGCTTAGCGGCATTTTACAATGATCTCTGCTGTAGCTGTGAATTGGATTTGTGACTGCAACTAAGAATTTTAGAAACGGGGTGTAATCGTTTTAGCTGCAACAGCTAAAATAATTTGTAGCCATAGAAAATAGTGTTAGCTGTAGCAACTAAGTCAGTTTGATGCTCTGTCGAATTACCTTAGCGGTAGTCGACAAAAATTTTGCTGTAGCTGCTAATTGGGTTTGTTACCTTAACAAGGGGGTTTAGTTGCGTGATGTAATTATTTTGTTGAGACGACTAAAATTATTCGTCGCATGAAAGATAGTTTTAGCTGTAGCAACTAAGTAAATTTGATACACTATCGAATTCATTTTAGCTATGGTTGTGAATTGAGTTTGTTACTTTAACTAATCTACTTAGTTAAAATAGCAAACTCAATTCACAGCCATGCGGAATTCGTTTTAGCTGTGGTTGTGAATTGAGTTAGTTACTTTAACTAATTCACGTAGTTAAAGTAACAAACTCAATTCACAGATACAGTTAAAACTCATTCGATAGAGTTTCAAATTTACTTAGTTGCTGCAGCTAAAACTATCCTTCATGCGACAAGCCGCAGGTAAGTTTCAGCTGTGGCAAATAAGTCAATTTAATACTCTATCGTGTCGTACTGTAGTCACACTTAGTACGATGCCGCAATGATACGATTGAGTCAAGATAAACTTACTGCTACCGCTGCTACTAAAACTAACATAGTACAAATAATTTTAGTTTCCATAATTAAGTCATCACATCACACAAGTAATTTTCATGTTATGAAAAAAATCAAATGCAGAAATTAAATTAATAACATTATATTTATTGTGAAAGGGTCATAGTGTATCTTAGGGCACTTACCGCGAGCATGCTCGTGTAATATAACAGTGTTTTACTTGTATTGGCATTGACTTACTCACCGCTGTAAAAGCTCGTATCTGAGCTGTTATATTAACAAGCGTATGCTCGCGGTGCGTATATTCCTTTAAACAAAGATCTTCAGCAAGATCAAGAACAAGTGTTACAAGTCTTAAAAAGACTTTCGTTTTCGGATCGCCAAACATAGGATCTTACCTCAACCGTAAGATGTCGTATCTATCGCATATCCGATGTTTGGATGAATACTTACTCACTAAAAAAACAAATACAGTAAGGTGGCGTAAGTGGAACGCATGGAGGAACTGAAACACACCACCGTAAAAAGTAAAGTATTAGAGATATATACATCTGTGTTGGAGCATTGAAATTAGTTTGTCATTCCTGTTTTATCGTCACACTGCCTCAGAGTAAATCTCGAATAGTTTACTGTTTATGGTGGTGTTTCACATTCTACATGCGTTCGACTTACTCCACCGTACTATACTTTACAAATATTAAGAGATTTAATCCCAGATCAGCAACCATTAAGGGTAGGAATTTACTTGCTAATTACAGCTTTTCTGAATGTCATGTCTCGGTTCTTGTTTAACAATTTCGTCAGCCAGCTTCTGCCTGAAATAGTCTGTTAGTCTATTTTCCGTTTTGTAGTAAGACACAATCATTTTGCCATCCGGTCCCTTTAATAGGTCTCCAAGTGTCTGAAAAAAAATTAAGCATTACATTACATTGTTGTCCAACAAACGAAAAACTTTGAACTGTAATAAGAGTTGATAATCTTAGAACACCGTACCGATTTCACTAGCAAACAAAAACCACACATTTAATGTAGTTCTCCCAATTAGGAGCTATGATGCCACACACAGACAGACCGACGGCAGACAGACTGATGGCAATCGTATGTCTGTTTTACGTTGAGTTGGGGCTTTAAAAAATAAGAAACGTGTAACTTTGACATACTTGCTTGAAAAATTGGTGGCGGCTGAGGAGGTTGACGCCATACTGTTTTCATCAGAATCACATGACATTTTTCTCCTCTTTGCTTGTGTTACCTATTAAAAAAAAACTCATTAGCAGTATATGTTGAAATTGCTACAAACTAAGTGACTGAGTATATATTGTTTTCGTTCACTGTATATATTCTTTATAGATTGCCAAAAACATTTTGAGGAATCTTAAAGCTTATAGCCCAATGGCCACATATTACATAAATTGCATTTCAAATACCAAGTCAACTTGAATGACAATAAGTTTCAAAAGTGCTAATCATTCAATTTCCTCGACCATACATTAATTAGTGCTATTGAGAATACTAGGAGGAAGAAAAGACTGTTTATATGCAAACGTAAGGAATTTTTTACCTGGATTTCAAGACTTTTAATTTTTTCCATGAATGACATCAAGAGATTTAATCCCAGATCAGCAACCATTAAGGGTAGGAATTTACTTGCTAATTACAGCTTTTCTGAATGTCATGTCTCGGTTCTTGTTTAACAATTTCGTCAGCCAGCTTCTGCCTGAAATAGTCTGTTAGTCTATTTTCCGTTTTGTAGTAAGACACAATCATTTTGCCATCTGGTCCCTTTAATAGGTTTCCAAGTGTCTGAAAAAAATTTAAGCATTACATTACATTGTTGTCCAACAAACGAAAAACTTTGAACTGTAATAAGAGTTGATAATCTTAGAACACCGTACCGATTTCACTAGCAAACAAAAACCACACATTTAATGTAGTTCTCCCAATTAGGAGCTATGATGCCACAGACAGACAGCCCGACGGCAGACAGACTGATGGCAATCGTATGTCTGTTTTACGTTGAGTTGGGGATTAAAAAAATAAGAAACGTGTAACTTTGACATACTTACTTGAAAAATTTGTGGCGGCTGAGGAGGTTGACGCCATACTGTTTTCATCAGAATCACATGACATTTTTCTCCTCTTTGCTTGTGTTACCTATTAAAAAAAACTCATTAGCAGTATATGTTGAAATTGCTACAAACTAAGTGACTGAGTATATATTGTTTTCGTTCACTGTATATATTCTTTATAGATTGCCAAAGAAATTTTGAGGAATTTTAAATCTTATAGCCCAATGGCCACATATTACATAAATTGCATTTCAAATACCAAGTCAACTTGAATGACGATATGTTTCAAAAGTGCTAATCATTCAATTTCCTCGACCATACATTAATTAGTGCTATTGAGAATACTAGGAGGAAGAAAAGACTGTTTATATGCAAACGAAAAGAATTTTTTACCTGGATTTCAAGACTTAATTTTTTCCATGAATGACATCCTCTCCCCAACTTTGGGAAGAGTTTTTCCATTGAATATTCGGTCATCCCTTTTAAATGAGACACTTCAATCCCTTCATCTAAAAAAAAAAACTGAATTAGTTTCTAATAATGATAATACATATATAATACCTAAGTGATGTAAAACTGCGTACGAACTCCAGAGGCGGTCTTTTGCCCGTATACTCAAAGGCGCCTCAGTGTGCGTGCCTCGCGTAATTTGGACGTGTATCCAAGCTTGCCGAGGGCAGAGCGACACGTTCTCGCGTTCGGCGGGTAGGCGCGTATGAATTTAAGCAAGTGGATGAGCCGTGCATGTGTAATCGAGTTATTTCGTACATTTATTAAATAATTCGGTGAAATATGATAAACGCAGCCGCGGCTCTCATCGTGCCCGACGCCTGCATTTTGAACAACGCACAATGTCGGCTCGCCGCGTGCCTCACTCGCGCATGTTTATATGCAACAATTTGGTTCACGAGCAACGCGCCGCGCGGGGCGAGCATGCCTCAGGGCCTGGATTCACTTTGATTATGCTGGTCCCACTGCTGGAGACAGGCCTCCTTACATTAGAAGAGAAGGCACGGGCATTAGTCCCCACGCTGCATGGTCCAATGTAGATTGGGGACTTCACACGTTACACAATTGAATTTCTTCGCAGATGTATGCATATTTTCCATCACCGAAAAGCTAACGGTAAATATACAATGATATTCCGTACATACCCAAAAATTACACACAATACGGCAAAAAACTGGGCCAAATTTAGTTCGGTTTTCATACATTTCTCTACGATTTTGCGCCAAGGCTAGAAGCCTTTAGATTAGACGTGTCTTACACCAGGCCCCTATTTCACCAACTCACAATTGTCACCTGATAAAGATAATTCTCCGTACATTGCTGGATCCACAAGTAACCTAGCAACCACCTTGACTTCTAGAACAAGCCATGCATTGCGAATTGTCAGTGTCAGGTGACAATTGTCAAGTTGGTGAAATAGGGGCCAGGGGACCGATTTTTGACTTTCGAGCGCTCGACTCTTTCACTCGAAAACTGTAAAAAAATATGAAATTCTATTTTGAAATGACGATAGAAAATTTAAAAACGTGCGGTATTGACCACTCGTATTCAATTCTATCGGGAGAAAGTAAGTGCCTGTGATTATGACACTACAGTAGCATTTACTTTTATTTAATTTTCGAGCGCACGAGTCAAAAATCGGCCCCCTGACTTGCTGCTGCCAATGCCGGCATAGAATAGAATATACATGAAAAACGTGCATTATGCTAGTTACTCACCTTTAAAGCTATCAATTATTTTTTCGCCCCAGCCACGTAATAGTTGGCAAATGTCCTCCATTGTATTCACTATTTCCATAGATATATATATATTACTTCGACTATTTCACTTTACTTACACTGCTAAGCGAAGCCCTGATTACTTGCACCACAAGTAAAGAACTCGACGGCGGGTACGATACGAGTCGAAACGAAAGAATGATGATGCAATAATAATCCAGATATAAACCTCCCTCGTTGCTTGTTGTCACGTGACGTGCGTGAGTGCGCCAGTGTTGCCAGCGCGGTTTTTTAAATCGCCGTGTGTGGTAAGCGAAATTGCTGTGTTCGTTTGGAAAATGGCATGTCGGCTGCCGTGCCAAAGAAATCCAATAAAAATATATGATGTACTAATTTAGGATAAGGATTAGAAAGAAAGAAGAAAGAAGAGCTGTTACCAGGTTTTGGTATCTTTGTGACTTATAAACTAGCAATTTGTAAATATGCTACTAATAGGGGTGTAGAAAGTAAATAAAAGTCTCAGGCATTCTTATTAATCTGTATTTGCTTGCTAAGTAAAATTCTGCAACTTGGTAATAACACAACTTACTGAATTTTTGTGTGATTTTTATTATTATTATTTATTTATTTATTAAGAAAGAAACAATATACAACATAAACATGTACATGAGCATGAATATTTGTTTCTGAGTCGTGGATGTTTTCTATGTATTTAAGTATTTATATCTATTAAATATATCGTCGTCTAGTACCCGTAACACAAGCCTTATTGAGCTTACAATGGTGCTAGTGCGATTTGTGTAAGATTGTCCCCTTATATTTATTTATCTATTTATTATTTATTTATTTTTGCGATGATTGCTTTTATGAAAACAAACAATAGCTCATTTTAAGGTCATTAATTGCGCTTTTAAATGATATTAATCTTGTTACGGTAAAATAAATTCTATATGAGCTATATTCGCTCAAAACGAAATATTCGAGATGTGCGATTTTTTTGAAGCCGAGTGTATTTATATGGGATTATTTATATATGTAGAAAACTGGACCGAAACTGCAAAATATTTTAGTTTTCCCTTGATTTATACACTAACCACTAATGGTATTCTAAATTTGAAGCTTCTATATCTCCTAAAAGTGCCTTAGTTTTGATGATCGGTCAGTCAGTCAGTGAGTGAGTGAGTGAGTGATTAAATAACTCACTAGTCATAATTCCTAAACTACTGGTTAGAATTTAATGAAATTGGAAATATATCGTGTTTATACAATGCCTGCTTGCTTACTGAAAATTCAGGCTTCTAGTTTTATCCACAACAAAGTTATAGGGGGGTCGAAAATGGCCTGACTTGCTTCGAGAAAAGGATAGTACGGCGTATTTTCTCGCAAAAATGTAGTCAAATGGAGAAACAAAGCAACGCCAGAGGTTAAATAATCACAAAGTCATAAGTGTCCAAAGTTTTAAGAAGGGGTATGTTCTGTCCCTTTCCCGCAAAACGCAACTTCATATGAAACGATGTTCATTTACTATGACGCTCGCCGCTTGTGACGTCATTAACTGCGAGCGTTTTCTCTCTCTAACAAGCAATATTAAAACGGTTGTAGCTTCGCAATTCTTTGAGATATCTGAATGGGATTTTCGTCACTACGCATATTTTTTGCCTTCTTTCTTTTGGAGTAATAATAATTTTCGAGTCTACACCCGTATCATGAATACCTATTTTACCAGCAAATAATAATTTTGTAGAAATCTCAGGAATATTCTTATTTTTGTATTACCTTACACATTAACTTAGTACAGTCGGCCTCATAAGTTGCTGAACACCTAAGTACCTAGTCGTTTTCACTCGTTTGACAATTTCATATGGCAGTTTAACATGACGTTTAATGCGACACGGTACATAGGTGTTAAGAGTCCGCAGTAAGCTCGGCCGAATTTCACCTACCCATACAAACGTACTTATGCTCTCATTTTAAAACTACGTGTTGGATTGTAACTAAACTTAGCGTATACAATGACATGAGGAATAATATAATATCTATGTCTGTAATTAGTTTATATGGTTCCAGTTTATAAAACAAATGAAATACAGGAAAAACAAGTTTTGTATGAAAAACTTAAATTCGATGTATTTTTTTTCTGTGATATCAGAAGCTACATAAACTAATTACAGGCATAGATATACCTCATGTCATTGTATACGCAAAGTTTCGTTACAATCCAAAACGTAATTTCAAAATTAGAGCGTAACTACGTTTGTATGGAGAATCGAGCTTACTGCGGACTCTTAAGCCCTTTGTGAGGCTGACCGTACATTGCATACGGACAAATAAGTTTTATTTTTACACGAGTACGGTGGTACGGAACCCTCGGTGCGCAAGTCGTACTGGCACTTGGCCGGTTTTTTCTAGACGAATGTAACCACACCTCATACTCATGATAAAATACATACATATACATACACTCGAAACACATAACCCTTCTTCTTTTATACAACGACGGTGGAAAACAATCTCACGGCCTGCCTGATGGTAAGCAGGTACTAAAGGACACTTGTGACTCCAGATGAATCACCAGCGCGTTCCCGAACCTTTATTGACTTGAGGATTCGCTGTGTTGGTAGATAGAGGTATGCAGCTCACTCACTCTCAACACAGCACATCCGAGGGAGCTCTGGCGACCTACTCACCACCAGGAAAGTTTAATTTATTATTATTATTATTTTATGTACAGGCTGTTAAATAAAATGTACCTATTACCCGTCTTTTACTGGAAAGTACTAGCGTTTATATCTGGCCACACTTGCTACGTTACTTTTCCCGCGTGAAACGCGAAAATATTCGTCGCAACAGCAAAATGCATTTTGGCTACTACAACGAATATGATATTCGTTGGTACAGCTAAAACATTCGGGCTTTTATGTGCAGGTGGGCACGTGTTGCTGTAGACATGCCTCCAAATGGTAATGGTACCGTAGGGTGTAAGGAATAACAATAAAACTGTGATTTTTTTGAATAGCTTAATATGGTCACAAAATAGTACAAAAATTTGTGAACATTTTCACATCAATTTTAGTAGTATTAAAATCACAATTTTATTGGTATTCCTTTACACATATTCCTCATGTTGTAAGTAATCGAAATATGACATAATAGTAGGTACATTACTGCAAAGGGCTTGTGCACAAATCACGCGAGGTTTTTTCGGCTACTTTTTGGTGATTTTGTCAAGCTAGGCCCTCCACAAATCGTTACATAAAAGTGCGGCGGTTGAAAGTATCTACTCTTGTGGTAGATATTTTTTCTTAAACGCACAGAGAGCGGCGCGGCGCGGTGCGGCGCGGAGGCGGCTTTGCGGTAAAGCGAATGCGGTCCGGAGGACGTCGCACCAAAATCCCGCCCGGTATTCGTGCGGGATAGCGGCGCGGAGGCGGCGTGTGTGACATAACAAGCGGTAATCGACAGTTGACAGATTCGGAAAGATCAAAACTGTTATTCTCAGATTCAGATAGCGATGACGAGATTTTGCTCTTACTTGCCTTATGGCAAAACAAAAAGGAGAAATCTAAACGGACATCCGGGTCCATGAAATAAATAAAAAAGAGGAATATTTGGAGAGTTCCATCATTTATGCCAAGAGCTGACTTCGTATGAAGATCGTTTTTACACTTATTTTCACATGAGTAAAAACAGTTTTGAAGAATTACACGACATCTTAAAACCAAGGATTGATAAGTAGGGTACCTACTAAGTTTCAGCAGGGAAATATTTTTTACAGTTGTACTTATTGTTAAAGTTAATAAAATCTGAACTGAAGTTATAAAAAAAATACAACTTGTTGCACCGCTCTCAGCACGCCTCCGCACCGTGCCGCGCCGCCACCGCCGGTGCGCTCCGGTGCATTGACAACTGCGTAACACAACTTCCCGCCGCAAAATTGCCCCGCGCCGCGCTCGCCTATCTGTGCACGCGTTTCACCGCCTCCGCGCCGCTACCGCCTCCGCGCCGCCGCCGCCACGCTTTTTTCCCGGCCGGTCTTCTATGCGGACCCTTTCATATTATTAGCTCGAACATTACAACCGGTACCACCTCCGCGCCGCTCCGCCACCGCCGCTGTCAGTGCGTTTCGGCCTTTAGTTTCGTTCACTGTAGAAAAATACACGTGAGGTCTCCTAATACCCCCCCCCCCCCCCCCCCCAACGTGATCTGTCGTGTTTTTTTTCCTGTTAACTGACCATCCTGTGTTTATATAGAACCTTATTACAATGCATTTAAGGTGCACGGATGGTTACATTTGGCTGTTTGTAATAATTTGTCTTAGTCAAAAGCAAAACATATGGTTAAGAGGTAAAAAAGTATACAGTAATGGAATTTTATACATTTTCCTGGCCGTTAAAACTGTACAGTAATGACTTTTAACTTTTAAAATTTGCGCTTCGTCGCTGGGCCTGCAAAAGTCGCTATGTGTTTTAGACCAACTTTTCAGGAGAAACAAAAAACAAGTTTTCTCACTTTGCATTGCAAGTAAGTAAAAAAGAAAAAAATGGGTAACAGAGACTTTATTTTTACGTAATTTAAGAATATTTTTAAAGTAATATAATGAAAAGTAAATTTTATATTTAAAAAAAAACTTAATTTTGCACATAGCGACAAATATTTAAGTTCTGAAATAATCTCTATGTGTATGGTTAGTACATAGCGATTTTAAATCGTTATTGAGGCACTCTGAATTGTTGAAAACGATGTTACCATTAGAACACCCAAAGCACCAATGAACACTTTACTTTAATAAATACGCATGTGTCAGTTCATTGGATCCTAACGCGACGTGCGACAGGTCAGAACTTGTAGTAAAATGTCGCTATGTGCCGAAGATCACATCGCGGGCGCAAACGACTCGATCCAACTAGTACGAATAATTCGCTATGTGGTTCAAAGCACATATCGGCCACAATTTTGTTTTAAAAGTATATACCGGTGTCACAGTTATGTGATTAGTGACACTTAGCTATTTTATAAGGCACTTTTAATGTATGAACTTCACATACTTATTTTTAGCACGGCCAGAAATAATGATACTAGCTTTATCGCTGTTTTTTGACCATATGCGTATTGACGTAAGGTTCAAAATGATGTCAAAATTAAAAAAAATGAAAAAATGCACATAGCTACTTTTGCAGGCCCAGCGACGTCTTGTCAGTAACGAGGAACTTCAAGTACTTACTATTTTTGCTACAGTAAGGCGCACATTTCCGAGCATATTGGAGAAAACTCATTTTAGCTCATTTTCGACCACAAACTTGTTTTTGGACCTGGGTACTTGTTATAGTGTACTAGTGAAGACATGTTATCACTTTACCATATTTTTAAATAAGACAATTCAATGAAAACGAATAATTGGAAGCATTTTACAAAATTAGCTTTCATCTATTATATTCGTTCGAACGGAGACGTGACTGGAAATACGCTATTAATGTCACCACTGCAGTGAATTGGTATGGGGATTGCATGGCTCAAGCAAATACCTACTTGTTAGTGCTAGCTAGTGGATGTCTTGTTTATACAGCGCTCATCAGGGGTATAAAAATATATGTCCCATGCCATATAACCATTAGGTACTTTTCATCTTTAGAATTATCAAAACTGTTTAGGGCAAAAATCCGGTCCCACTATTGAGCTAGTAGTAATTTCATGCGCAGAAGCGGGTCGGAACTGCATTTTTAGCAACATCGGCGACATTTTATTTAGGTGCAGTAAAGAAAATTAGCAAAATTTTGTGAAAAAGATAGTCACAGCTACAAAATATTTTTAGCAGCGTTACATAAATCTGATTTGCTACTACTGCTAATATATTATTTCGGTGACGTAACTAAGATTTTTAGCAACATTAGCGAATTATTTCTTAGCAACTGCAACAAAGACTAGGTATTAGCTAAAGTTCTGCAAAATGTTAGTCACAGCTACAAAATATGCATAGCAGCCTCACATAAGTCTGATTTGCTACTACTGCTAATATATTATTCCTTTTCATTGCACAGAAAATTCGGTGGTGTGACTAAGATTTTTAGCAACATTAGCGAATTTTTATTTAGCAGTTGTAGCAAAGAATATTAGCTAAATTTTGTGAATAAGTTAGTCACTGACACAAAATGTTCTTAGCAGCCTCAGATAAGTCTGATTTGCTACTACTGCTAATATTTGTTTGCTTTTCATTGCATAAAAAATTCGGTGGTGTGACTAAGATTTTTAGCAACATTAGCGAATTTTTATTTAGCAGTTGTAGCAAAGGATATTAGCTAATTTTTGTGAAAAAGTTAGTCACTGACACAAAATGTTCTTAGCAGTCTCAGATAAGTCTGATTTGCTACTACTGCTAATATTTGTTTGCTTTTCATTGCAAAGAAAATTCGGTTGTGTGACTAAAATTTTTAGCAACATTCGTGAATTTTTATTTAGCAGTTGTAGCAAACAATATTAGCTAAAGTTTGTGAAAAAGTTAGTCACTGCTACGAAATCTTCTTAGCAGCCTCAGATAAGTCTGATTTGCTACTACTGCTAATATATTATTGCTTTTCATTGCATAGAAAATTCGGTGGTGTGACTAAGATTTTTAGCAACATTAGCTAATTTTTATGTAGCAGTTGTAGCAAAGGATATTAGCTAATTTTTGTGAAAAAGTTATAGTCACTGACACAAAATGTTCTTAGCAGTCTCAGATAAGTCTGATTTGCTACTACTGCTAATATTTGTTTGCTTTTCATTGCAAAGAAAATTCGGTTGTGTGACTAAAATTTTTAGCAACATTCGCGAATTTTTATTTAGCAGTTATAGCAAACAATATTAGCTAAAGTTTGTGAAAAAGTTAGTCACTGCTACAGTGTTCTTAGCAGCCTCAGATAAGTCTGATTTGCTACTACTGCTAATATAGTATTGCTTTTCATTGCATAGAAAATTCGGTGGTGTGACTAAGATTTTTAGCAACAATAGCGAATTTTTATTTAGCAGTTGTGGCAAAGAGTATTAGCTAAAGTTTGTGAAAAAGTTAGTCACTGACACAAAATGTTCTTAGCAGCCTCAGATAAGTCCCATTTGCTATTACTGCTAATATTTGTTTGCTTTTCATTGCAAAGAAAATTCGGTTGTGTGACTAATATTTTTAGCAACATTCGCGAATTTTTATTTAGCAGTTGTAGCAAACAATATTAGCTAAAGTTTGTGAAAAAGTTAGTCACTGCTACGAAATCTTCTTAGCAGCCTCAGATAAGTCTGATTTGCTACTACTGCTAATATATTATTGCTTTTCATTGCATAGAAAATTCGGTGGTGTGACTAAGATAGTTAGCAACATTGGTGAAGGATATATTAGTAGATGAGTATGAAAATAAAATTAGCAGCTGTTGCAAAACTGTTGTTCGTGATTGCAAAATATTTTTATCAAAAGCAACAAAGATATATTTTTGCTGCCTTATACATGTACAATTAGCAATAGTAACAAAGTTGTTGTCCAATACGACTAAGAATTATTAGCTGTCACAGCTAACAGCAATGGCTAATTAAAATTTGTTGATGCGGATAAAGAATTTAGCTTTAGTTGCTAATCAATTAGTAGCGGTAGCAAATTATTTAAAATTACTTTAGCTAAATATCGTTTGCAAGGGTAGCTAACGGGTTTTAGTTGCTATAGACAAGGCTTTGTTACAGTTGCTAAAACATTGTATGCAGCAGCAAAGGAAATTTCAGCAAAGCGCGCTTAGCTACCACAACTAAATCATTTCTTTCCGTGCATCCATAAAATCACACATTAAGTTGGTATACTAATACGTTGGTATTTTAATAGGTATTGCAAGTAAACAACTTGATTCATTATTTTATTAACTGGGGACTCGCTTTATGCCTAAACAATATATACTACAAAACTATTTATGGACACTACATAATACTCTAATTAGAGCTTTTCATTTCTCTTTTACAGACAGACAGACAATAGGACTTATTACATTGACTTAACTTGTTTTGTTAGTTAAGTATGTGCGGATCAAATCTTGCAACATATTTTTTTGCCATTTGCCGGTTCATTTTGAAATTCGATATAATTACTTAGTTTAGACTAGATTTAGGTATTTAACACTGGCTTAAGTGGCAACGCAATATTATGACACCACCGAGCTAATATGATGATGGAGACAGAGGGTGGCCATATCATATCAGTGGGTGGGCATAGTGGGGTGGGTTTGACGACCGCTTTAGCCTAGTTGGTAGTGACCCTGCCTACGAAGCAAGAGGTCCTGGGTTCGAATCCCGGTAAGGGCATTTATTTGTGTGATGAGCACGAATATTTGTTCCTGAGTCATGGATGTTTTCTATGTATTTAAGTATTTATTTATCTATATAAGTATGTTTATCGTCGTCTAGTACCCATAGTACAAGCTTTGCTTAGTTTGGGACTAGGTCGATTTGTGTAAGATTGTCCCCTAATATTTATTAATGAATGATTGTAATGAATGATATCAGCTCTTAAAGCCGAAACGCGCTGACAGCGGTGGCGGAGCGGCGCGCGGTGGCGGTACCGGTTGTAATGTTCGAACTAATACGAAACGATCCGCACAGAATACCGCGCCGCGCCGCGCCACTTTGCCAGTGCTGTCAGTGCGTTTCGGCCTTTAAACAACACAAGTTAACGCGATTAACTGTTAAACCTCGGGCTCGTTGGATCCCTCTTAAGGCCGAAACGCACTGACAGCGGTGGCAGAGCGGCGCGGTGGCGGCGCGGAGGCGGTGAAACGCGTGGACAGATAGGCGAGCGCGGCTCGGAGGCGGCGCGGGGCGGTTTTGCGGCGGGAAGTTGTATTACGCAGTTGTCAATGCACCGGAGCGCACCGGCGGTGCGTTGGCGGCGCGGCGCGGCGCGGAGGCGTGCTGAGAGCGGTGCTACCACATATTTTTTTACAACTTTAGTTCAGATTTTATTAACTTTAACAATGAGTGCTGCTTAACAACCCTTAGTTTTAAGATGTCGTGTAATTCTTAAAAACTGTTTTTACTCATGTGAAAGTAAGTGTACAAAACGATCTTCATAAGGAGTCAGCTCTTGGCATAAATGATGGAACTCTGCAAATATTCCTCTTTTTAGGGTTCCGTACCTCAAAAGGAAAAAACGGAACCCTTATAGGATCACTCGTGCGTCTGTCTGTCCGTCCTTCACAGCCTATTTTCTCCGAAACTACTGAACCAATTACGTTGAAATTTGGTACACATATGTAAGTTTGTGACCCAAATAGGAACATGTAACGCAAACAAAAATGACCATTCCCCCCCCCCCCCTTCATCTCCGAAACTACTCTCTAAAATTTTGAAAAAAATACACAAAATAGTTCTTTACCTACAGATACAGGAAAACCTATTAGAAATGTGCAGTCAAGCGTGAGTCGGGCTTAATACGGTATTTGACAAAAATCAAATCAGCTTATTTTTATGAAACGTCAAAAAAACTCCGTTAGTAAAAAAAATCTTTAAACTTGCAACGCGAGTCCGACTCGCACTTAGCCGGTTTTTTAATTTATTTCATGGATCCGTTTAGATTTCTTCTTTTTGTTTTGCCATTAGGCAAGTAAGTTGCAAAATCTCGTCATCGCTTTCTGAATCTGAGGATAACATTTTTGATCTTTCCGAATCTGTCAACTGTCGATTACCGCTTGATATGTCACACACGCCGCCTCCGCGCCGCTATCTCGCGCGAATACCGGGCGGGATTTTGATGCGATGTGAGGTATTACCGCAAAGCCGCCTCCGCACCGCACCGCGCCGCGCCGCTCTGTGCGTTTGCAGCTTGAGTGGTTGATGAGTAGTTGATGACTGCATAAAGTACAGCGGTCAATAAAAGCTTTTAGTCAACATCATATAGTTAATAGCAGCTAAAGTAGCCAAATATATCGCAACACGTCTTTATTACTAAACGATTAAGGACGTGTTACGATATATTTGCGTACTTAGGGTGCTAACTATATGATGCCGACTGTACCAAAAATATATTTTGACAGCAACTTCGCGATTTTCTTATGTATTAAAATGGAATACTCCGCTACCTTGTTATTACTGAGACGAAGATCAACACAATGAAAACATTTCGCGACCCAGCGGGACTCGAACCTATTGCACAGATTATATAATAGTTCTACGCATATTGTCCTATTTACATATAAACCTTTATTGCATTACCGGGGCTGCTCCTCCAATTCAACTTTTTCGTCGTATATGTTGTACAGGCGAGCTGGTAGTGGGCGAGGCGCACAGCGCGGTGCTGCTGTCGCCGCTCAGCGACCGCGACCACGGCCGCTTCGGCTCGCTCTTCGTCACCAACTACAAGCTGTCCTTCGTGCCGCTAGAGAAGTCTGTCGACGACGTAAGTAGTGTGACACTTTTGATGTACAGGCCACAGGCGAGCTGGTAGCGGGCGAGGCTCAGAGCGCGGTGCTGCTGTCGCCGCTCAGCGACCGCGACCACGGCCGCTTCGGTTCTACATAACATTCTATACCATAAGCCACTTAAGGCACTGCCGACTGGTCGCTGAAGCACATCAGTGACCAGCCGACCAGCAAACCTTTTTCATGGCGACCCATAAAAAAACGAAGTAAAAGTCGACGGCGACTACAGTGAAGATAACTTTATTTTTCAAGAGTCCATGTCCTGAGAAAAGCATAGGTAGGTACATACCTCGGACGGAACAGGGATTGCCTGCCTCATATTACTAGACATTCTTATAACACACTCAGGAGATAATCCTTTCCTTCCAGTGCTTTGTAATAATTTTAATGTATTGTTTTGTGTAATGTACTTTTTTTACGTCTATAAATGTTAAACATTTAATGTTACTCGCTGCAGGTGTACTCTCTTGTCCGATTTTGACCGTGCCCGTATCGAATTGATTTCGTTCCACCACTAAGTTGAATTTATGTTACGTAATACCGGATAACTGTATTTTTTAAATCTGACTGAACTAATATTAAATTAGCTTTACGTTTAATTCTGGATTTTCTACCAGGAATGCAGCCAACTCAATCACCTTCTCGGGCCATACGATGTGGCGCTTACGAACGTAAGCGATGTAAGGATCACGGACGGTGGACCCAGGCGGCGGCGGAGTCTCCTGCCGAAAGGAGATATGCGCGGCAATGTTAAGGGGCTACAAGTCATATGCAAGGTATTTATGAGACCCTGGTACATTTTGTTAGCACACAGGTCCGAAGGTTCAGTAACCTGATACGGCGATTTATCTAATCAGCTTAACTGTGGCGCGCTGTATGGTTTCATTATCACGTACGTTTGTCATCTCAAATGACTGATTCAGTCAATAACGTTGTATGACTTGGGAACTATTTTAGATATGTAAATTGTATTATGTTTCTATATTAATTTTAGACTCTTTTCTTATTAATACTCTTCTCGGTATAGCTCTCTCCATCTGACTCTTCTAGCTTTTGCGCGCGATTTCGTCTGCGTGCAACATATTGTACCTCCATACAAACTTCCGCCCTCCATTTCACTCCCCTAAAGGGGTGACTTCCGCGATGAAAAGTTCGTATGTCCTTCCCCGCATTTAAAACTAAGTATCCATGCCTAATTTCGTCTCAATCGGTTAAGCTGTTTAAGCGTGAAAAGGTAACAGACAGACAGGCGTATAGTTACTTTCGCATCCATACTAATTAAATGCGAAAGTGTATCTGTCTGTCTGTTACTTCTTCACGCTTAAACCGCTGAACCGATTTAGATGAAAGGGGTTTGGGTAAAAGTGATGTAATTTTTTTTGGATGAGCGGCTACTCGTAAAAGTTGTAGATTATCTATCATAGATCTATTCATAATAAACATATTTTGACATCAAATGTAATACTCTAAAATGCATCGGAACTGAGATATGTGGAATAAATATATTGTTTAACGCATTTAATTTTATATATCTAAGCGTATTAAGAGGTCATCTACACGGTTATTAAAAAAACATCCTTGGCCGCTGCAAAAAATAAAAACTTTTTTTTTCCCATACAAGGTTACCCAATGCCCTTTGGTATAGAGATAATTTGAGTCCCGGGGAAGGACATAGGAAAGTTTTTATCCCGGAAATCATCCCTAACGAATTGGGGATAAAAAAAATTGTAAGGTGCCACGATACAAACGAGTTCCACGCGAACGGAGTCGCGGGCAGAAGCTAGTTTACATTATTAGTATGGATACGTGCTGGGCCCAAAGCATAAGCGTTATAATATTGATCAACATTATTCAATACTCAACTATAATAGGACCGTTTTTCCCCCGAAGGGCAAAAAACGGATATTTAGGTTTCTGCCGAAGCTTGAACCACTGTTGAGATAACACCCTTGTAACTCAGCCCTATTTTACGGAATTCTTTGTCTACTAGCGCCATCTATCACGCTTCCATAGTACTAACGGTCGCCCGCCCGATGCCAGCGCGTGGCTGCTTGCTCTTCAGTACCTCTCAATAGTGCCGGCAAGGCCCTTAGGCGTGGTTCAAGCTTCGGCAGAAACCTAAATATCCGTTTTTTGCCCTTCGGGAGAAAAACGGTTATATTTAGGTGTTCGTGCCTTCGCTTGAACCACTGTTGAGACGTGTTTAAACTCTGCCGGCGCTGGCTCGGGCGTACTGTGACGGATTATGATAACATATGTAATAACAAGGTAATAAAATAAGGACATGAAATAAACACCGTTTCAAGAAGGAATGTTTGTGTAATAATAGAAATCATCACCTCATATATATATATATATATATATATATATATATATATATATTTACATCCAGTAACTCATTTGGCGTCAAGCATGTTGTGCATCATTACGACGTCCACCAGTTCTGCTTACATTTTTTATCATCTGTCGACGAATATTGCTTAGTTTTTTGATTTCCTACTCCATATGATACTTAATTTTCTTGCTCAGTTATTGGCGACAATATTCTTTTTGCAGTTAGGCCCAAAGATTTTTGGACCCCATACAATAGTAAAGCTTTATTGGCTTCCTACGTATATCAATATTATTTATCTATTATGCGGATATTTTTACGTCCAAATCAGACGGTTGGGATTTGAATGTGCGACGTTGCCAGCATTGTGATTCGTTTATTTATACTTATCTCTTTCTTTCACGGAGTCTCGCAAAACGCATTGTCTATTGTAAATAATTATTTTTATAGTTTCACGGTTGACCGCTGTCTTATTTGGGCTATCCTCATTTTTGTATATGCAAGGTGTTACTACTACTGTGGAATCAATCGTTCTTTCTCATCGTAAGAAGAAACCCTAATATAAGCATGAGTTTACTAATATAAGTTGAGTTATTAGCACGGGTTTTTCTAAGTTTAATTTGACTAGATTCAAAGAGTATTTTGACTAGATTTTTTTGATAGATTATTCTCAGCATGTAATCGCCCACTGCTGAGCGTATCTTCGAGTACCTGCCTAAGGTACGCCATTAGCTAGCCTCACCCTGGAGTGACCCGATCGAGCTGTGTTTGTCTTACCACAAAACGCAATTTAAATGGTACACCCAAAAAACGGAATTATCCACATATTTATTAATATTTTAAGAACCCGAAACTTTTAACTCTCCCTTCGCTATATTAGAAACAGCAACTTTTCCCGTAAACACCTACATTTATCGACCGAGTGTTAACGAAGGTCTATTTTTTAAGATTGGACGAAAATGCTTTCGTATGTCCGGCTGTCCAGCTGTCCGGTTGTCCGCGGTTTGTCCGTTTGTTCTCCTCTACGGGTCGCATTTCTCAACTGATTCTTGTGAAATTTTGTGAGCAGGTTCCGTGAGTAGGTATACAATTTTTTATTTCGAGACAGTTTTTGGTTTTTTTCAAAATGGCGTAGTTACGCAAAAAAGACACTCGTAAAGTTTTCAGCTCACAGATCCACTAGTTTAAATTGAGGTTTATTAAGGTTAAAAAAACCTTCGAACCATCGATGTCACAATCTGGAACTTCCAGAACCTAAACTAGAAATATATAAAAATGGACCATTGATCAATAAAAATATATAACAAAATTCCCACCCATATAAAAACTGTGCTGACCTGACACTTCCTTTATTCATAGTCTGAAATCGAAACTGATAGACAGGTGCTTATTACTCCATAGCCGAGTTTATGGAATATGTAAATTTATAAAATGTATGATTTGTTTAAATTCATTCAGGGTATTAATGTTAATTGACCGTATTAACGAAGGTCTATGTTTTAAGATTGGACGAAAATACTTTAGTTTCTGGTTGTCCAGCTGTCCGGCGGCTGTCCGGTTGTTTTCCTCTACAGGTCGCATTTCTCAACCGATTCTCGTGAAATTTTGTGAGCAGGTTCGACAATTATATACTTAGTTTTTTTTGTCGAGATAGTTTTTGGATATTTTTCAAAATGCAAAAAAGACAGACTCGCGAGGTCTACAGCTCACAGAGCCACAAGTGTACCTAGTTATAAGTTATCTGATTGTTGCGAAACCCTTACAGGGTCCTTGTAAATGGTCCTGGCTTAAGTACTAGATTGCAAATAAAATGATTTATGATTTATTATCTGAGACGGCGTTGGGTCATAAATTCATAATGGGAGTTTATGCATTTATAGAAGAAGGAAGTAGAAGTGCTATTAGATTCATGTATACGGACGTCAAATATCATACAGTATGAAAAGTATGCGTCAAACCGACATCCAAATATGTGTCGCGAAGCTTTGAAGCTATATACGGACGTCAGTTTACGGTATATACTATTCATGCCGCATCATGTTCGACGTCCCATTATTTTTCCAGTGTTTTGACATTGGAAATGTCTTTTCGTTCGCTCAGTATAGGCCCCGATTTCAGGAAAAAGTGCGATTCCCTTATATCTCAGAGACTTGTGAAGATATGATATTCAAAAGAGGCTCAAAAGACGAGTAATTACAAGAGCTGTAAGGTACAAAAAGTATTATTCGAAAAAGTCAAAAATAAAAAAAGTTGTGGCCGAAATAGTGAAAAAAAAACCCAATTTTTTTCGCATTTTTGATTTTTGCGCTCAATATTTTTGAAACGAAGAATGATATCAAAAATTAGAGAAAAATTCCTCTGGACAATTTAGTCAGCTACAATTTAAGTCCAAAACAAAGACGATCGGGTTAAGGGTTTGCCCTGTGGCTTAACCTTTTTGAAGTCAAAAATTCAGAAGCAGACTCGAGTGACGATAACAGCTATGTGACTAGGTACAGTCGAGTTCATAAAACTATCTAAATGATGACCTAAATTGTCTGTGATTATTATTATTAATTGTAATTGTTATTATTATTTCTGACTAAGTATTATTTTATTGACTGTTAATTCTGGACTAATAATTATTATTATATTGTTAATTTAATTTTCTTAACCCGACGTAATATTGTGTGAATGTTTTTGTACGCCAATTGGCAGAACATAGTGGAACAAGAGGAATCTCATCTCTGTATTTATGCAGCCTATACCTAATGATTCACAAATAAAACTGACTTTAAATATGTAGGTACGTTCGTAGAGCTTCAAATATATAGGTATCTATTAGCCAAAACTATCCGTGCGCCAATTCGATCAGAAATATGTGCACATTTACAGAGTCATTAAAATGTGTTAGTAGTACACATTTTAATGACTCGGTAAATGTTTCATTCATTAATATCAGTACAATGACAGACAAATATTATGTAACGGTGGCAAACAAGCAAATCGTCTGCCTGATGGTAAGCAGACACCGTAGTCTATGGACGCCTGCGATTCCAGAAGAAGTACAAGCGCGTCGCTGACCCTTTATTAATTTGAGGACTAATGCAGGCCCTTACTCTCAACACAATGCATCCTCTGGAGATCTGGTGACCTTACTTACCATCAGGGACGCAACACCACATACCTACAAAGCAAGTAGTGGTGTTATTATGGCTGTAGCCTTCTGTAAGACGGACGTACTTCCCCAGTTGGGCTGCTCTTCCGCTGTGCCCTACCTTTCTAAAAGCAGTGCTATACATACACGTATACGGACGTCAAATATCGTACAGTATGAAAAGTATGCGTCAAACCGACATCCGTATATGTTTCGCGCAGCTTTGAAGCTATATACGGACGTCAGTTGACAGTATATACTATTCATGCCGCACCATATTCGAGGTCCGATTATTTTTCTAAAGCAGTGCCATAGATTTACGTATACGGACGTCAAATATCGTACAGTATGAAAAGTATGCGTCTAACCGACATCCGTATATGTTTTGCGCAGCTTTGAAGCTATATATGGACGTCAGTTGACAGTATATACTATTCATGCCGCACCATATTCGAGGTCCGATTATTTTTCTAAAGCAGTGCCATAGATTTACGTATACGGACGTCAAATATCGTACAGTATGAAAAGTATGCGTCTAACCGACATCCGTATATGTTTTGCGCAGCTTTGAAGCTATATACGGACGTCAGTTGACAGTATATACTATTCATGCCGCACCATATTCGAGGTCCGATTATTTTTCTAAAGCAGTGCCATAGATTTACGTATACGGACGTCAAATATCGTACAGTATGAAAAGTATGCGTCTAACCGACATCCGTATATGTTTTGCGCAGCTTTGAAGCTATATATGGACGTCAGTTGACAGTATATACTATTCATGCCGCACCATATTCGAGGTCCGATTATTTTTCTAAAGCAGTGCCATAGATTTACGTATACGGACGTCAAATATCGTACAGTATGAAAAGTATGCGTCTAACCGACATCCGTATATGTTTCGCGCAGCTTTGAAGCTATATACGGACGTCAGTTGACAGTATATACTATTCATGTCGCACAATATTCGAGGTCCGATTATTTTTCTAAAGCAGTGCCATAGATTTACTTATACGGACGTCAAATATCGTACAGTATGAAAAGTATGCGTCAAACCGACATCCGAATATGTTTCGCGCAGCTTTGAATCTATATATGGACGTCAGTTGACGGTATACATTATTCATGCCGACCCATATTCGAGGTCCGATTATTTTTCTAAAGCAGTGCCATAGATTTACGTATACGGACGTCAAATATCGTACAGTATGAAAAGTATGCGTCTAACCGACATCCGTATATGTTTCGCGCAGCTTTGAAGCTATATACGGACGTCAGTTGACAGTATATACTATTCATGTCGCACAATATTCGAGGTCCGATTATTTTTCTAAAGCAGTGCCATAGATTTACTTATACGGACGTCAAATATCGTACAGTATGAAAAGTATGCGTCAAACCGACATCCGAATATGTTTCGCGCAGCTTTGAAGCTATATATGGACGTCAGTTGACGGTATACATTATTCATGCCAACCCATATTCGACGTCCGATTATTTTTCTACAGCAGTGCCATAGATTTACGTATACGGACGTCAAATATCATACAGTATGAAAAGTATGCGTCTAACCGACATCCGTATATGTTCCGCGCAGCTTTGAACCTATATATGGACGTCAGTTGACCCATATTCGACGTCCGATTATTTTTCTACAGCGTATACGGACGTCATATATCGTACAGTATGAAAAGTATGCGTCTAACCGACATCCGTATGTGTTTCGCGCAGCGTTGAAGATATATACGGACGTCAGTTGACAGTATATACTATTCATGCCGCCCCATAATCATTGTGTTAGTAACATGTAGAACTTAACATATAGTGTTAGTAAACAATTTGCGAGTAAATGTATAATTTTATTATTTACTATAGTTGTTCCTGCGTGTATGTATCATGCAGCAGGAATTCATGTACAGGACATCAAACCTGTCCGCAATTATGCTCAGAATGCTCTTGGAGCTAGCCCACACTCTGCACACCAGGGACGTAGCTCGCTTGCGCATAGTGGTGAAGAATCAGTCTACCTGCGCCTCTGCGAACATCCCTGATGCGCTACAGAATCTGGGTAGCCCCATAAGCATCCTGAACGCGATATTATATGTTTTAGATTGGACGAAAATGTTTTCGTATGGCCGGCTGTGTGTCCGGTTGTTCTCCTGTACAGTTCGTATTTCTCAACTGATTTACGTGAAATTTTGAGAGGAGGTTCGATATCTACATGTATTTTTTCGTCTTGCCACTTTTTGGAAAATCCAAAAAATAAAATATTTTGCCTAACAAGACTCGACGTCTACAGCTCTCAGAGCCACTAATCTATACGGATGTCATATATCGTACAGTATGAAAAGTATGCGTCAAACCGACATCCGAATATGTTTCGCGCAGCTTTGAATCTATATATGGACGTCAGTTGACGGTATACATTATTCATGCCGACCCATATTCGAGGTCCGATTATTTTTCTAAAGCAGTGCCATAGATTTACGTATACGGACGTCAAATATCGTACAGTATGAAAAGTATGCGTCTAACCGACATCCGTATATGTTTCGCGCAGCTTTGAAGCTATATACGGACGTCAGTTGACAGTATATACTATTCATGTCGCACAATATTCGAGGTCCGATTATTTTTCTAAAGCAGTGCCATAGATTTACTTATACGGACGTCAAATATCGTACAGTATGAAAAGTATGCGTCAAACCGACATCCGAATATGTTTCGCGCAGCTTTGAAGCTATATATGGACGTCAGTTGACGGTATACATTATTCATGCCAACCCATATTCGACGTCCGATTATTTTTCTACAGCAGTGCCATAGATTTACGTATACGGACGTCAAATATCATACAGTATGAAAAGTATGCGTCTAACCGACATCCGTATATGTTCCGCGCAGCTTTGAACCTATATATGGACGTCAGTTGACGGTATACATTATTCATGCCGACCCATATTCGACGTCCGATTATTTTTCTACAGCGTATACGGACGTCATATATCGTACAGTATGAAAAGTATGCGTCTAACCGACATCCGTATGTGTTTCGCGCAGCGTTGAAGATATATACGGACGTCAGTTGACAGTATATACTATTCATGCCGCCCCATAATCATTGTGTTAGTAACATGTAGAACTTAACATATAGTGTTAGTAAACAATTTGCGAGTAAATGTATAATTTTATTATTTACTATAGTTGTTCCTGCGTGTATGTATCATGCAGCAGGAATTCATGTACAGGACATCAAACCTGTCCGCAATTATGCTCAGAATGCTCTTGGAGCTAGCCCACACTCTGCACACCAGGGACGTAGCTCGCTTGCGCATAGTGGTGAAGAATCAGTCTACCCGCGCCTCTGCGAACATCCCTGATGCGCTACAGAATCTGGGTAGCCCCATAAGCATCCTGAACGCGATATTATATGTTTTAGATTGGACGAAAATGTTTTCGTATGGCCGGCTGTGTGTCCGGTTGTTCTCCTGTACAGTTCGTATTTCTCAACTGATTTACGTGAAATTTTGAGAGGAGGTTCGATATCTACATGTATTTTTTCGTCTTGCCACTTTTTGGAAAATCCAAAAAATAAAATATTTTGCCTAACAAGACTCGAGGTCTACAGCTCTCAGAGCCACTAATCTATACGGATGTCATATATCGTACAGTATGAAAAGTATGCGTCAAACCGACATCCGTATATGTTTTGCGCAGCTTTGAAGCTATATACGGACGTCAGTTGACAGTATATACTATTCATGCCGCACCATATTCGAGGTCCGATTATTTTTCTAAACCAGTACCATAGATTTACGTAAACGGACGTCAAATATCGTACAGTATGAAAAGTATGCGTCTAACCGACATCCGTATATGTTTCGCGCAGCTTTGAAGCTATATACGGACGTCAGTTGACAGTATATACTATTCATGTCGCACAATATTCGAGGTCCGATTATTTTTCTAAAGCAGTGCCATAGATTTACTTATACGGACGTCAAATATCGTACAGTATGAAAAGTATGCGTCAAACTGACATCCGAATATGTTTCGCGCAGCTTTGAAGCTATATATGGACGTCAGTTGACGGTATACATTATTCATGCCAACCCATATTCGACGTCCGATTATTTTTCTACAGCAGTGCCATAGATTTACGTATACGGACGTCAAATATCATACAGTATGAAAAGTATGCGTCTAACCGACATCCGTATATGTTCCGCGCAGCTTTGAACCTATATATGGACGTCAGTTGACGGTATACATTATTCATGCCGACCCATATTCGACGTCCGATTATTTTTCTACAGCGTATACGGACGTCATATATCGTACAGTATGAAAAGTATGCGTCTAACCGACATCCGTATGTGTTTCGCGCAGCGTTGAAGATATATACGGACGTCAGTTGACAGTATATACTATTCATGCCGCCCCATAATCATTGTGTTAGTAACATGTAGAACTTAACATATAGTGTTAGTAAACAATTTGCGAGTAAATGTATAATTTTATTATTTACTATAGTTGTTCCTGCGTGTATGTATCATGCAGCAGGAATTCATGTACAGGACATCAAACCTGTCCGCAATTATGCTCAGAATGCTGTTGGAGCTAGCCCACACTCTGCACACCAGGGACGTAGCTCGCTTGCGCATAGTGGTGAAGAATCAGTCTACACGCGCCTCTGCGAACATCCCTGATGCGCTACAGAATCTGGGTAGCCCCATAAGCATCCTGAACGCGATATTATATATTTTAGATTGGACGAAAATGTTTTCGTATGGCCGGCTGTGTGTCCGGTTGTTCTCCTGTACAGTTCGTATTTCTCAACTGATTTACGTGAAATTTTGAGAGGAGGTTCGATATCTACATGTATTTTTTCGTCTTGCCACTTTTTGGAAAATCCAAAAAATAAAATATTTTGCCTAACAAGACTCGAGGTCTACAGCTCTCAGAGCCACTAATCTATACGGATGTCATATATCGTACAGTATGAAAAGTATGCGTCAAACCGACATCCGTATATGTTTTGCGCAGCTTTGAAGCTATATACGGACGTCAGTTGACAGTATATACTATTCATGCCGCACCATATTCGAGGTCCGATTATTTTTCTAAACCAGTACCATAGATTTACGTATACGGACGTCAAATATCCTACAGTATGAAAAGTATGCGTCAAACCGACATCCGTATATGTTTCGCGCAGCTTTGAAGCTATATATGGACGTCAGTTGACAGTATATACTATTCATGCCGCACCATATTCGACGTCCGATTATTTTTCTAAAGTAGTGCTATAGATTCATGTATACGGACGTCAAATATCGTACAGTATGAAAAGTATGCGTCAAACTGATATCCGTATGTGTTTCGCGCAGCGTTGAAGGTATACACGGACGTCAGGTGACAGTATATACTATTCATGCCGCCCTATAATCATTGTGTTAGTAACATGTAGAACTTAAAATATAGTGTTAGTAAACAATTTGCGAGTAAATGCATAATTTTTTTATTTATTATAGTTGTTCCTGCGTGCATGTATCATGCAGCGGGAATTCATGTAGGTACAGGACATCAAACCTGTCCGCAATCATGCTCAGAATGCTGTTGGAGCTAGCCCGCACTCTGCACACCAGGGACGTAGCTCGCTTGCGCATAGTGGTGTAGAATCAGTCTACCTGCGCCTCTGCGAACATCCCTGATGCGCTACAGAATCTGGGTAGCCCCATAAGCATCCTGAACGCGATATTATATATTTTAGATTGGACGAAAATGTTTTCGTATGGCCGGCTGTGTGTCCGGTTGTTCTCCTATACAGTTCGCATTTCTCAACTGATTTACGTGAAATTTTGAGAGG
The DNA here is from genome assembly GCA_947049275.1 of Epinotia bilunana. NCBI lineage: Eukaryota > Metazoa > Arthropoda > Insecta > Lepidoptera > Tortricidae > Epinotia > Epinotia bilunana. The sequence goes on from OX346267.1 coordinate 2,664,819, forward strand.
AGGTTCGATATCTACATGTATTTTTTCGTCTTGCCACTTTTTGGAAAATCCAAAAAAAAAATTTTTTGCCGAACAAGACTCGAGGTCTACAGCTCTCAGAGCCACTAATCTATACGGATGTCATATATCGTACAGTATGAAAAGTATGCGTCAAACCGACATCCGTATGTTTCGCGCAGCTTTGAAGCTATATATGGACGTCAGTTGACAGTATATACTATTCATGCCGCACCATATTCGACGTCCGATTATTTTTCTAAAGTAGTGCTATAGATTCATGTATACGGACGTCAAATATCGTACAGTATGAAAAGTATGCGTCAAACCGACATCCGTATATGTTTCGCGCAGCTTTGAAGCTATATATGGACGTCAGTTGACAGTATATACTATTCATGCCGCACCATATTCGACGTCCGATTATTTTTCTAAAGTAGTGCTATAGATTCATGTATACGGACGTCAAATATCGTACAGTATGAAAAGTATGCGTCAAACCGATATCCGTATGTGTTTCGCGCAGCGTTGAAGGTATATACGGACGTCAGGTGACAGTATATACTATTCATGCCGCCCTATAATCATTGTGTTAGTAACATGTAGAACTTAAAATATAGTGTTAGTAAACAATTTGCGAGTAAATGCATAATTTTTTTATTTATTATAGTTGTTCCTGCGTGCATGTATCATGCAGCAGGAATTCATGTAGGTACAGGACATCAAACCTGTCCGCAATCATGCTCAGAATGCTGTTGGAGCTAGCCCGCACTCTGCACACCAGGGACGTAGCTCGCTTGCGCATAGTGGTGTAGAATCAGTCTACCCGCGCCTCTGCGAACATCCCTGATGCGCTACAGAATCTGGGTAGCCCCATAAGCATCCTGAACGCGATATAATATATTTTAGATTGGACGAAAATGTTTTCGTATGGCCGGCTGTGTGTCCGGTTGTTCTCCTATACAGTTCGCATTTCTCAACTGATTTACGTGAAATTTTGAGAGGAGGTTCGATATCTACATGTATTTTTTCGTCTTGCCACTTTTTGGAAAATCCAAAAAAAAAATTTTTTGCCTAACAAGACTCGAGGTCTACAGCTCTCAGAGCCACTAATCTATACGGATGTCATATATCGTACAGTATGAAAAGTATGCGTCAAACCGACATCCGTATGTTTCGCGCAGCTTTGAAGCTATATATGGACGTCAGTTGACAGTATATACTATTCATGCCGCACCATATTCGACGTCCGATTATTTTTCTAAAGTAGTGCTATAGATTCATGTATACGGACGTCAAATATCGTACAGTATGAAAAGTATGCGTCAAACCGACATCCGTATATGTTTCGCGCAGCTTTGAAGCTATATATGGACGTCAGTTGACAGTATATACTATTCATGCCGCACCATATTCGACGTCCGATTATTTTTCTAAAGTAGTGCTATAGATTCATGTATACGGACGTCAAATATCGTACTGTATGAAAAGTATGCGTCAAACCGATATCCGTATGTGTTTCGCGCAGCGTTGAAGGTATATACGGACGTCAGGTGACAGTATATACTATTCATGCCACCCTATAATCATTGTGTTAGTAACATGTAGAACTTAAAATATAGTGTTAGTAAACAATTTGCGAGTAAATGCATAATTTTTTTATTTATTATAGTTGTTCCTGCGTGCATGTATCATGCAGCAGGAATTCATGTAGGTACAGGACATCAAACCTATCCGCAATCATGCTCAGAATGCTGTTGGAGCTAGCCCGCACTCTGCACACCAGGGACGTAGCTCGCTTGCGCATAGTGGTGTAGAATCAGTCTACCCGCGCCTCTGCGTACATCCCTGATGCGCTACAGAATCGGGGTAGCCCCATTAGTATCCTGAACGCGTTATTATATATTTTAGATTGGACGAAAATGTTTTCGTATGGCCGGCTGTGTGTCCGGTTGTTCTCCTGTACAGTTTGCATTTCTCAACTGATTTACATGAAATTTTGAGAGGAGGTTCGATATCTACATATATTTTTTCGTCTTGCCACTTTTTGAAAAATCAAAAAAAAAATGTTTTGCCTACCAAGACTCGAGGTCTACAGCTCTCAGAGCCACTAATCTATACGGATGTCATATATCGTACAGTATGAAAAGTATGCGTCAAACCGACATCCGTATATGTTTTGCGCAGCTTTGAAGCTATATACGGACGTCAGTTGACAGTATATACTATTCATGCCGCACCATATTCGAGGTCCGATTATTTTTCTAAAGCAGTGCCATAGATTTACGTATACGGACGTCAAATATCGTACAGTATGAAAAGTATGCGTCTAACCGACATCCGTATATGTTTCGCGCAGCTTTGAAGCTATATACGGACGTCAGTTGACAGTATATACTATTCATGTCGCACAATATTCGAGGTCCGATTATTTTTCTAAAGCAGTACCATAGATTTACTTATACGGACGTCAAATATCGTACAGTATGAAAAGTATGCGTCAAACCGACATCCGAATATGTTTCGCGCAGCTTTGAAGCTATAAAAAAAAAAAAAAATATATATATATGGACGTCAGTTGACGGTATACATTATTCGGTGTACCCTTGTTTTGTCGACAACCTTTTCATCGAATATTATTTCATCGACAACGATTCATCGAAACTTTAGTACTAGTAATATTGTTTGGCGTTATTTTATTTCAACTACTATTCATTTAAATTTATCTTACTACGTAGAAATACTATTCAACGAATATTACTTAATAGCTGGTTTGTTTCAAATTATCTTAATTGGCACAACTACATAACATTGCAATTCATTTCTTCGACATATTACTTTAATACAATTTTATATGTCCTACTGCACATTTATACATTATTCAAATTATGTAGTTAATTATGTATTATTGTATGTATAATAAAACTAAGAATCATTGGTGTAAATCGTTTATTACAAAAAAGATCAGGGTGGACAAAAATGGCTTGTCATAAGCGAAATCTGTTTTAGGTCGGTTAGGTTAGGGTCCACTTGTGTCCCTCAGACAAGAAATAGACACCCCGCGCAGCGGGGTGGCGTTGACCCGCTGCACGGCTATGACAAGATGGCATGCGAGCTCTGATCATCATGACAATTGATAAATAATATGTATGTATAATAAAACTAAGAATCATTGGTGTAAATCGTTTATTACAAAAAAAAAAACAAAAATCAACAAGACATAAGTCTGAAGAGATTTAAGACTTAAACTTTTAAATTTTTTGCTATGCATTTTAGCAACTTAACCTCAGAATATTCTGCTTGATGTTGTAAAATGGTATCTATGTGCGTTTAGTTTCGACAACGAAATATTACCAATTGAAATAATTTTATGCGGAATAAATATTATTACAAGTAAAAAAAAATGAATAAAAAAAACTCGAAATGAAAAGCCATGACATGAATTTTATTGTAATAAGTCAACTACCAATTAAAAGACCTCGGTGCAAATTACCTAGTATCGAGTATTCGACGGAATAACTTGTCGATGAAATGAAAATACTTGAAACGTTGTCTTTGAAATAATATTCGATGAAATGTTTGTCGGCAATTCAATGGTAAACCTATATTAACACACTTATTTTGCAACCGAGCGTCAAATAAGCAGCGATGCGTATACTTCGGCAAACTGTTTTTAACTGATTTGTTTTGATTGAATATTTCGAACCGTTCAAATACAGTCGGTTTGGCAACGTCGCAATTGGACGCCATATAATCAGCTTTATCGGAAGTGTTTTAGATGAGTATACGCACTGTCGATATACGCGCTACGCGAGCGCCGCACCGTTAATGCGGGATTTCGCGGAAGTTTTAGTTATACAAATGCAAGCGCTTCAGTGATTTTTTGCCTTCCGGCGATTTTTGTTGTACAGGTCGCTAGAGCCAAAAGGGCCAAAGTAACATCGATTAAAAAAGTGGCGTCCGGTATGCGGACGTCTAAAGCAGGTGGACGCCAGTTTAGATGCATTTCAGCCTATGTGGGACGCCTTATCATTTGCAGGATAAATATATATATATATATATATATATATATATATATTTAAGGAAAGCAGCTTTATGTGCAATAGCTAATTAATTGATTACATGACCAGTCTTACACAAATCAATATTTTTAATTTTTATTTATGTATGATACTCGTAAGTATTAAAAATATAAATAAGAATAAGTAGTAAAAATTAATCAACAGGAGAGAAACAATCGCTTAGGTTAATATTACAATTTGTTGTCTTCGATTGAATCTCTCTAAAATAATGATTGAAGAAAGTATTTTTTGATCTCCAGTTTCCTCTCGTTAAAACCTGGTCTATATTCATATTCCTGTGTGTCCAATTATTTGTGGCTACACCCGCCCTTATGCTTCCAGGGGGGGATGATATATGAGCTTCTTTAAATAATGTTTTTATCCATCCCGCTATGACTGCACGTGATGCTTCCTTAACTATTCCCCTTGTGGTGATGAAAAGGCTTTCTAACTGTCTTGCTGATCGACGTTCTTGTGATAAAGAGATTACTTGTTTAATCCAATGCACTATATTGAATCTTAAAGCTGGCATAGGCTTGATAGACCAACCTGATCGTCTGTATGAAGAATTATCTATTTTGGACCCGTATTATGGCCAAAAAATCAACTCGTCTTCTTTCTCTTCAAAGTTCTCTGGCAGTATACTTAACAATGTTAAATCGTGCACCCTCCTGCCTGATGCCAGTAGCAATAGTGTACTGGTATGACGACAAACCGCAAACAGATTTTGGTCGTCGAAACTATATGACTCCATGAATTTCAGAAGTTCATCCATTTTCCACGATTTTCCACGGCGGAACCTTGCTTTTCGGTTTTTTCGAGAGTATGCCTTTAATCGTGTGAGCCACAATCGGGTGTGAAGCTAAGTGGCTACTCCTGTGTGGGTTTGCAAATGTGACTACTACCGATTTATGAACTAAAATGGTACTGGGTGCTAGTTTTACATCTTCCCACAAATAGCAAAGATACCGTGCTAGATCAGCAGGCCCTGGGTTGGTAATACTGATACTGTATTGGGTTGCCCTCGTACACCACCTCCGCCACGCTGGCCGATACGTATTTAGAGTGGTTTTTCTCCAAGAGGCCTGTAGAAGTGCTAATTGGGAATCATTCCAGTTTGACAGTTCGTTGGCCCAGCCCGTACTGTCCAAACCTGCAAATTGAGGTTGTTTACCCCCGATGGGGGTAAGTTGGTCTCCAGATCTACCAGATGGTGAGAGAGGTCTGGGATCTTCCATGGCTGTTGGGTTGCCCGTTGTTTTAATGCTGGCGTCCTTGTGCCACTCCGGAGCTATTATAAGGTAAACTCCCGTCGACTGCTGAAGGTGATGGAGTACTCTTGGAATCAAAGCTGGGGGTGGGAATATCCAGCCTAGGTTGTATTCCCAACTTCGACTGAAGGCATCTGTGTACAGACTTCTCAGATCCGTTGCATCCTCCGATACGTATTTTGTTACAACTGCAGATCTCATCGATGCAAACAAGTCTATGTCTGGGGTACCCAGGAAATGGAAGATTACGTTTGTTATCGAGGATTTCAGGTGCCACTCTGGTAGATTTTTTGATCTGGAGAGACTGTCCGCCAGGCCATTGTATGGCCCAGGGATGTAGCGAGCTGTCAGGGAGCATTTGTACTGATTGCACAAGTCTAGTATGTTTAATGTTGTGTCTAGATCTTGTGCCGCCTTGCTTGGTTATATACGCAGCCGCAGTTCGATTGTCCGTCTGCCATACAACCCCGACGTCTTTCAGCGACGGTCCTAGGACTTTGATGGTTTCGTAGAGTGCCCACAGCTCTTTTTGGTTGCAATGCCAATGTTGTTGAAGGTTGTCCCAGTGCCCCCATAGTTTCTTGTTGTTTGCTATTGCACCCCATCCTGTGTCTGCCGCATCGGTGGTGATGAATATTGTAGGATTGGGATGATGTATGAGTGAACTTTTGTTTAGATTCTTTGTCCACCATTCCAGTTCGGCCAGGCTTGCATCTGACATCGGGAAGCGTGTGTGACGTTTTGACTGCGGGAGCTTGTTTGAGTCTATCTGCACCCGACGACAATGTAGCCTCCCCAATGGAACGGTGAATGACTCAAAGTTTAATTTTCCTAGTAGAATTTTGGCGCCTAGCCAAGTCCAGCGTTTTTCTTTGGTAAATCTTTCGGTTAATGCTATTATTTGTTTCACTTTTGAGTCCGAAAGCAGCTTCCTGTTTACTCGAGTGTCCCAGGTTATGCCTAAATATTCCAATCGCTGAGTTGGTTCTAGTTGGGACTTTGTTTTGTTGACTGTCCAACCGAGCTCCTCCAATTTCTGAACTACAAATATTGCTTGGTTTGCTAGCGTGTTCGGATTCGGATGACACACGAGGAAGTCGTCTAGATAGACTATCATTTTGACGTCTGCAATCTGTCTGAACCAATGTGCTAACCAGTTTGTCACCCTTGAGAAGACATGTGGCGCACTTGACAGCCCGAACGGGAGACATGTCATCTCGTAGATTCTTCCTTCGTATGCCAGAGACAGGAATCTGCAATGCGTTGGTACTATCGGAACGTGATAGTAGGCTTGCGAGATGTCTATTTTTATCATGTAGTCCTTTGGACTCAAAACGCTTGGTATCTGGCAGTGATTTAGTAGCTTGAATCTTGGGGCATATACGTATTGATTTAATCTTTTTAAATTGAAAATTGGTCTGTTCGTCCCATCGGTCTTTTTCCTGAGAAACATTGTTGAAAGGAATCCCCTTTGGTGTTTGCTTTCGCGAATGGCTCCATTTTTTAACATCATTCGGATTTCGTTCCTCATTTCTCTGGTGGAACGGATCATGAACGGCTTTCAATGTTTTGACAGGTTTACCAATGGTGGCTTCTTTTGAAAGGGGATCCTGTAACCTGATAATATTTCTAAAACTAGTGATGGGGCTCCTATTTGGGACCACGATTTTAAATGGGACAACAGTTGACCTGCCTTGAAGTCATTGTTTCTTGATGCCCTTCCACTTGTTTCTTCCTCCTGTATTTCTATTGCCTTTTTCGCCATACGGCAAGTTTCTTTTAGTGTTGTTGTTGGAGGTAGAAGGAAAGTATCTAGTGTCCTGTTTTGATGGCCCTCTAGTTTGACCTCGTCGATCATTGTACTCGGCTCTATGAGGGACCCTGCTGTCGCCTCTAGTAGACCGGTACGGTTTGAATGATTTTTTGAATGGAAAAAACTTTAGTATGCCTCCTTGATCTTTTACTGTTTGAGAGAGTTCGGGCTCTCGGAACAAATGCGACTCTGAAGGCGGTATGCTGTGGAGTACTTCTTGTAGCACTTTATTCTTTATTTTGTACGTGTGTCTTCTTTGTTGTATAATTTGTGCTCGACGACCGCAGACATATTGAAGGAGGTCATCCGAGCTCTTGCGAAATTTAGAATTGTTGGCGAGAAATTCTTCTCCTACCTTAATTTTTCTGGCAATTTGTCACATAACTCATCTCAAAATCTGCCTCTGTTGCAGCAGACCATTTGTAATTGCACCCATCATAAGGTCGGCTTTCTCCAGTATGGACACTGAAGTCCACTTGGGTGTAATACCCGCGAACTGGTTATTAACTTTCAAGGCTGAGAATACCGGTGTGGCCTGAAATTGTTTTTGAACATCTATATATTTTAATTTGGTCCATCAGTCCCCAGTCTCTGGCAATCCTTACCCTGCTCTACTAAGACTGGATCCGCCTTTGAAAACTTCGTTTCTGATTCGGTTATATGAGGTTTAAAATCAAACGACGGCGAGGCATCCGTCGGGTGTTCCTTTCTTGATGTTCCAGTCTTGGCTGACTGTAGATCTTTTAAGCGCTGCTCAGCTCTTTGAATCACTTCTATGAGCCTTTCTTCAGTTTCTTCTGCAAGTTCCGTCTCCTGCGTATCCTGGTACTCGCAGCTGGATCCATGTAAGATTGGGGAACGTTCAGGGGTCATCTGTGCATCCTCATAGGTGCTATCTGGAACCGACTCGAACGACTCATTTAACGCCGGCCCCTTGTGCGCTGGCTGTTTCAGTTCATCGAGTTTTCTGTTTTGCTCGGCCTCCATTTCTAGAAGTTTGTTAAAAAGCTCCATCTGTTGCTGGAGAACAGAAACCATAAGGTGATCACTACTACCTTGCTGGATAGTGCTCTTTTTGGAAGAAGGTGAGTCATCTCGTGCCTCGAATTCGCGCTTTAATCGCCTTGGGGCTATGCTGGATCTTGAAGTCTCTCCCCCTTTTCTTTTAGCACAGGGAGTCGAGGAACGAGATGTACCACGAGCATCCTGGCTCATATTCCCCTCATCAGTCAGCATTCTGGAGGTAATTTCTCGATTGGTCAGTTTGCCTTGGACTCTAAGCTCCCGTATATTGTCCTTGAAGGGCTTGTATGACGGAGCATGCAGTCTTTCTACAATGCTGTGTGGTGATATATTCAGGTCCGCTCTTCCCAGCGGCCACGTCAATAAAAGCTTGCGAATACCCCGGTAAGCTCTTTCGGAGAGATCTTTAGCTCCCTGGTGGAACGCTCGTACCAGGTCAGTGGTTAACACGCCAAACCTAACCTTGCTATCCGTACTTGGAGATATTTCTCCACCAAACAAATCCTTGCAAGTTAGATCAAGGACTTTCCATTATTCCCAACCGTTTGGGTAGTTGTTTCGGATTGAATTTACTATTGAAGCGAAGACCTCTTGTTCGTCGTCGTTGTTTGGAATTTGCTGGGCTAAATCGCCCATTGTTATTATTGACATCATCTGCAATCAAAAGGATTAACTGTAATTAGCAATCCTTATGCAATGAAACAGTGTGTTGTCTTACTAGACGACCAGCGGGCATAACTACTATGTAAGTAAACGCTTAACTACTGTGAGACGACGCTTGGTCGTTGTCTTGTAAGGCGACACGCCTTTCAACAGGTGAGTGTAACGAGGCGACATGGCAGACGTCGGTCTACGAGGCGACTGAACAAATGTCGGCCGGCTAGGCGACGGTCGTCGTCTGATGAGAAGACGTTCGCCGTGTACTACCCACAAGTACAAAAAATAAAATTGACTGTGCCTCTGGGAGGTCACTGCGTCTCGTCGCTGGGCCATGGGCACCGAGCGGAATTATTGTTACTCAATCGAAAATAAGACAAATTACTTACCAAGGTATTAATTTCACTAATTCACTAAAAAATAATTGTGCACGTGTTGTTCGGCTGAGTTACAAAAGCGTACTGAAGAGCAAGCAGCCACGCGCTGGCATCGGGCGGGCGACCGTTAGTACTATGGAAGCGTGATAGATGGCGCTAGTAGACAAAGAATTCCGTAAATTAGGGCCGAGTTACAAGGGTGTTATCTCAACAGTGGTTCAAGCGAAGGCACGAACACCTAAATAGTACATTACTATAGAGGCCGGGAAGTAAAGGGTTGCCGGCGGAGTACATATAGACGGCCGAGCGTAGCGAGGTCGGATAGTTATGAGGCCGGCAACCCCTTTTCACGCCGAGGTATGTATAGTGCTTTTCTCAAACATGCAATGAAATAAATTAAAAAAACTCCAAGAAATCAAACTTTAATTTTCATGGCTGAACGCCGTGATCCTGTGCCACAAATAGTGGAATGGAAATTAAAAAAGACCATCTTGCCGGTCTAGGCCTCCAATTTTGTATGAAATGCCATTACGGGTCTCTCGTCTCGCTGCGCCCGAAACGTGACACTTCGAAGCCCATTATGAAGAACACAACGTCAATATTTCATTGCATGTTTGAGAAAATATAGTTCAAAATGATTTGATTGAATGTCACGCTATCTAAATGTGTAAATATTCCAGAACATGAAAGTCCTGACATTCAGTTTCGCCAACTCGCCAATCGAGCACGGGCGCAAAGTTGCCATGGCTCTTGTCCACCACGCATTCCCCAAACGGCACGACCTCCTCTTCGCCTTCGAGTACAAAGAGCCATACTACCCGACGCTACCTCCCGACTTAAACATGTTCATGCGGCCGTCGGACTGGAAGAGGGAGCTGGAGCGGTGCGAATGCCCCCACTGGAGGATAACGTGCATCAACGGGACATCGGACGCCTTCATGTTGACTGCGGGGGAGACGTTGATAGTGCCCCAATCCGTGCTGGATTGTAATCTGATGGAGAGCGCGCGGCACTTCAGATCCGGGCGTGTGCCCGTGTGGGTTTGGGGGCGCGGAGCGGGCGCCGCGCTGCTGCGGAGCGCGGAGCTGCTGCCCACTGAGCAGGCCGCCACGCACGAGAGTGTGCTGTTGGAGCAGGTCAGTCTATAGACATAGCGGAGGTGTCTAGGTAACCCGATGTTTGATAGCAGATCTAAATCATGCGCTTGTTTCATAACCCGTCTTTCAAGTCAAAATGTTACCAAATTTGCGCGGCTTGAGAGCGGGTAAACCGCGCTGAAATAAAGTATTCCCGTAGCGTCCAGTTGAACCGCTTCCTGTGTGCTTGTGCTTAATCACCTTGCGCTTAGCCTCGTAGTATTGTTAATCAAGCTCTGTAGACTATTAGGCATGTCTCCACACAAAAGCTATCTATCTTACCTAATCGGATATGTCGGAGGACCCCATTTATTTCAACCTCTATTACACCAGATGAGTGTATGTCCAGGTCCGCCGCTCCCATCCCAAGCTGACCCCGCCCCATGTGGTCTACCTGTGCGGGAACAACTTGGCGCAGCCCAGCGGTACGTGGGGCCCGCTGCCGCTGCCGTCCCTGGCCGCGCTGCAGGCCTCCTACAAGAAGCTCGTCGACCTGTGCACGCCGACCACGCTCGGCGGATTCTGGGTGAGTCATCTTTTTACTTGTGCGCTCCTGGTACCTTCAGTGCCAGGACACTTAAAGTCGTCGTGTCTATAGCGATGTAATGATGTTGGCGTGTCGTTACAGTCGCCATCAGATATATCGGAGCAGCCAAAATGCTCACATATATCTGCACACGTCTCTAATGCCTCGACAATAGAGATGTGCTCAGATATTTGTGAGCACTTTGGCCGCTCCGATAAATCTGATGGCCTGTACTATTGTCGGATTTCAGTTCGCTGGTCCTGTGGACAAGTTCTGGGAAGAAGAATATGATACTCATACATTCCGTTTGCATGAAACTGGTGCAATAATTGTACGAGACGCCAGTGAAAAGTAATGAGCGTTTATTTCAGAATGTATATTGCCAGTTAAGGGAAGATTTTAGTTGTCAGTATCGCTAATCAAATGAATGATGAAGGGGCGGGGAGATCTCTTCAACTGTCCGAGGGACAGAGTTAACGGTCTCTATGGTATAATTAAAAACTAGCTGATAGTACCTATACATACGTTCGCCTTCCAACGAGGCGCACCAATAGTTCCGTTCATATGTTCCTGGTTGCTAGGTGAGCTCTGCTCTATGCATGTAACTCAATGCAAAGGATCTTGTACGAAGAATTGTATCCCAGGTCCAAGACTCGCAATACTACTCCCTGATGGAGTCGAGCCGGTGGCTGCGGCACGCGGCCAGCTGCGTGGCCTTCGCGGACGAGGCCGCTCGCCACCTCAACGACAACGTCACCGTTGTGTTACAAGAAGGTAGACCTTGAGTCGTTGTACTAGCAGGACGCAGTACTCGCTGCTGCGAGCTTCTTCTGTTTCTGGACTCCTGGTGGCGGCAATTCTCTCTGACCTACCTCACTACCTTATGGGAAACGTTCCTCTTCAACTGCCCAAGGGACAATGAACTTACCAACAGCTAGTAAGACCAATGGGCTGGCTATATTAGTCTTCAAGCGAGGTGTCGAGTTTCTTCTGTTTCTGAGCTCCTGGTAGCTGCAGTTCCCCAATGGTTCGAGTTAACTGCTACCTCACAACGCGCGCACAATCACCCGCGCGCCACGTCTCCGTCGTACTGCAGAAAGGTAGGCCTTGTGACATTGTACCAGCTGCAGGAGAGTACTACTCGCTGTCGTGCTGCAGGAAGGTAGGTCATACGGCCCCTTGACCCCATCTTATAAACGCGTAACACCACAGAATAAATAATTAGTCACTTAATTTTTAAAGTTGCTAAACTGCCAAAAATAAGTGTTTTATCTCTAAAATGATTCACTTTTGCATAATATGCGTTATGTGATCCGAAAAGTTGCAATCAACTTCCGCTATAATCTCTTAACAGGAATACGTTGAATTACAAATAACCCTGTATACTGTGACGCAGGTGATGGTGTGGACTACTGCGCGATAGTATCGTGCCTCACCCAACTACTGCTGGACCCGCACTTCAGGACCATCTCGGGCTTCCAGTCGCTAGTGCAGAAGGAGTGGGTCGCGCTCGGACATCCCTTCTGCGACAGGTATGCCGCTTTTGTTTTATGCTGCTCTGGTACTTTTTGATTGAATTACATTGAAACCCCGTGGAAGATTAGACTAAACTAAGTGTGTGCCAATAAGTTAGAATTTGGATACGATGAAGACTATGGTAAATTAGTTTCCGCCCGCGTGGAACACGTGTATATCGTAGCTCCAAAATTTCACCCCCCATTTCATCCCCTTAGGAGATGATTGTCGGGATAAAAAGTATGTCCTTCCCCGGGATTCTAACTATCTCCATACAAAATCTCAATCGGTTCAGCGGTTTTAGTGTGAAGAGGTAACAGACAGACAGACAGACACACTATCGCATTTATAATATTAGTGTGCATTTTTTGAGATTTTTTTAAAATAAAATTTATAAACTTGTCTCAATACTCTGTCTCAGAAGTTGAAGTTGCTGTACCTTTTTTGCAGTGACTTTTATTCAAGGCCCATGCCGTTTATGTAATCGTGTGACTATGTAGTAGATTTAGTAATTGAAATTGCGAACTTTCCTATGGAGAATTCCACAAACCGGCCTGGCCCTATTTCGCCTAAGCGAATAAGGTAGCAATTACATGAGCCTTAAAGTACTTCAGTGTCATAGTCATCTAGTGAAAATTAATATTATTAAAATGCACGCACGTCTTTAGTTTAGAAGCTCTCCATCCTTGTCTTGTGTTGAAGATTAGAAAACTTTTTTCCTAGGTTCGGTCTGCCCCGGCCCGGGAACCCCAAAGACTCAAAGGACGCCTCAGTAGCGCAGGCGGCGCCCGTCTTCCTCCTGTTCCTCGACTGCGTGTGGCAGCTGCTGCAGCAGTTTCCAGACAAGTTCCAATTCTCCGAGACCTACCTCACGACCTTGTGGGACAGTGCGCACAATCATCTGTTCGACACTTTCCTGTTCAACTGCCCGAGGGACCGAGAACTGGCTGTTGCTAAGGTAAAATGCGCTGGCTATATTCGTCTTCAAGCGAGGCGTCGAGATTCTTCTGTTTCCGGACTCCTGGTAGCTGCAGTTCACTGACGGTTCTAGTTCACGGGGACCTCACGATGCTGTACCGCTGCGCGCACAAATCTGTTCGACACGTTCCTTTTCAACTGCCCGAGGAACCGTGAACTCGGTGTTGCTAAGGTAAAACCAATGCGCTCTCTTGAAGGGCGGTGTCCTCTGTTTCTGGATTCCTGGTAGCTGTAGTTTCCTGACGGTTTCCAGTTCTCTGAGATCTACCTCAAGAGGCTGTGGGACTGTGCGCACAATCATCTGTTCGCCACGTTCCTCTTCAACTGCCCGAGGGACAGAGAACTCGCTGCTGTTAAGGTAAAACCAATGCGCTCTCTTCTGTTTCTGGCCTCCTGGTACCTGCAGTTTCCCGCTGTACTCTCAGACCTATCTCATGACGTTGTGGGACTTCCTGCATAATCATCTCTTCGATAAGTTCCTCTTTAAGTGTCTGAGGGCGATAGCTTAAGATCCCAAGGCATTCGTTCGCATTCCAGCGAGTTTAGTAGAATCCTTCTGTTCCTGGCCTCCTGGTCGTTGCTACCTTCATTTACGAACACTCGCAATGCTAGAACTGCGTGATACTAAACGCTAGAATTTATCACCGATGGTTAATGAAAAAAAACACCATAATAATGATACTATTATTAATGAAAATTATGAATGAAAGTTAAATTATTCTGTTTTTCAGAATTTCATCCAAAGGCCAATCTGGGACTGGAGCGAGCAGTTTTCGGAGAAAGACACAGCCTTGTTCTACAATCCGCTCTATATGTTGGACAAACCATCGTTGACACCAAAGCAACGGATATGTATGTCATTCATACTCTTTATGACGTCGTCAAATTCATCCAAATAATATTGTTGGCAACACCACCATCACTTGCAAATAATTGTTGCAAATGAGGGATGTCAATTGTCTTCATAGTGTGTGTGTAAAGCTGTATGTCTAGCCCTCGGTAGCAAAATTATATTTGTCTTAAGCGAAAATACTTGAATCACTCGTTACGCGCAAGATTCTACAATAGAATCCCTCGCTACGGTCAGGATTCTATTGTAGAATCTTTCGCTTTATTCATGATTTAATATACCGCCCTCGCCGTAAATATATAATTTTCCTTCCTTGAGACACAATCTTCTATATCGCACCTATTCAGAAAAGAATCCATCCAAATGAGGGATCAAAGTTGTACTTTCCTTCCGTGATAGAAATATCACAATAAACAGGGAACTGTGTATGTGCCACTCAGTAAGAAAATATTTTCCATCTTGTGCGTAAACTCTTGAATCCATCGTTACGCTTAAGATTCTACTTTTTAGTTCCGCGGCGCGGTTGGGGCTTTATATTATAGTAGAATCTTGCGCTTCACTCAGGATTCAATATACCGCCCTTGCCGCTACAAAACCTTGCTCCCGAACCTTGAGACACAACCTACTATTGTCACAGCTTCCACAATAATTTTAAGAACCAAGAAAATCGCCGGAAAACAGCACCCTTCGGCAAGATCTCCTTCATGAAGGTCGTCAGCTTGTCGGTTGGTTGGTACTCTCACTACGACAAAACGACACATCACAAAACCATTGCATACTGTTTTGCAGCTACCACATCAAAGCCTTCGGAGCCCCGACTAGAGCCGTGCACTTCCGTAGCAGGCATGGAGCTCTGGTCGCAGTGCTACGAGCGCTGGCTTCTACCGCTCGACTCGGCCTGCGCGGGGCCCGTGCAGTACCACGTCTTCAACTGCTCTGTACTTAGCGAGGTGAGTTCTTCTGCGGTCATGTGCCCCTGGTACTAGCCAACCAGCCTAGCTAGCATGATTGCGCTTATGTAGGACGCAAAGCCGTCCATCTCGCACTTTCATACTTTGCTAGTATGGGTGGTATCCACTTGTCCAAGGTCTTTGTCCAATGTGTATTTGCGTCTCACATTTTGCTTAAAGTGAGTGAGACGCAATGCACATTGGACAATGATCTTGGACAAGTGGAATATGACGAATTCTTTGTGACTCTCCAATTTGTCATGTAATAATTTTGACCGTGTTTTATAAAGGCGGATTGCATCGACCCATACTTTACTGACCGGTGCTGATCTTTAAATATAGCGCGGAGTTTGAAACTCGGAGACTTAGGGTAAATATCCACCAGAGCTGTGGCGAGGTAGTGGAGCGATGTGCGAGGAAAAAAATCACCAATAGCCTCGCTTACGCGTCTCTTCCTACTGAGGAGGTGGTGGAATTTTTCACGGCTTATTCAGCACGCTACGAGACGTCAGCGAAGCGAGTCCATCCCCAAATTTTTCGAGTGAAGGACGCGCGTATACTCGTATCGTAGCGTTTGAACCCAGTCTAAAGGAATACTTGTCGACAGATACAACGACTGAACGAGCAGCTGTCTTCCTTGTCGATCCTGAGCAACCGGCAGTCGAACGGCGACTGCGACAGCGCGCGGCCCGCGGCCGTGTCCCGCTTCTTCCCCTTCAGCGTAACGCGCGGTGACTCTCGCTCCACGCTCGACTGCATGCAGGTCAGTGTCTCACGACTTACGCGCTCCTTGTAACGCCTAAACACTTTCTTGTCAATCCTAGGCAGAGAGCAGTTTAACGGCGGCGATGCATGTGAGTGTCTCGCGACTTATGTGCTCTTGGTAGCCAGGCAGGTAGGCATCATTTCACCATCTTGACAATTGTCACCTGACAATGACAATTCCACGTACATTGCTGGGTCAATAAGCTGTCCAGCAACCAACTTAACCTGTCGACGCAGCCATGTAAGTCGAATCCCATAAAAAACATTCCATGTAAAAAGAGGCCAAGTCTCGAAACACTTCCACCGTAAAAAGTTGTGAGATATTTCGTAGAGCCAAGTATCAGGCATTCTTATTAATCTTTACTTATTTGCTTGCTAAATAAAATTTTGTGACGGCAATTTTTTATGGGATCTCACTTCTTCTTGTACGTTGTGTTATACAATACACACGAATTATGAATGCAGTCCCATCCACTGCAAATATAACTTTGTAATCCTATATGTTTATATGGGATTACAAAGTTGGCGTATGTAGAAAACTGGACTGAAATTGCATTTTTTTTAGTTTTCCCTTGATTTAACACTAAACACTTTGTATTCTAAATTTGAAGCTTCTATGTCTTCTATAAGGGCCTTAGACTTTTGATGATCAGTGAGTCAGTCAGTGAGTGACAAAATTAAGAAACTTTGGTTAGTATTTGTTATTCTTAAACTACTGGTTCAAATTGAATGAAATTTGAAATATATCGTGTTTATACAATACGTGCTTGGTTACTGAAAATTCAGGCTTCTAGTTTTATCCACAACGAAGTTATAGGGGGGTTGAAAATGGCCTGAACTGCTTCGAGAAAAGGATGGTACGGCCGTGCCGCTATTTTGCTTGACTTGGCGGGGGCACTGCCGTGCCCCCAGATTGTCATTGTCAGGCGACAATTGTCGATTTGGAGAAATAGGGGCCTGGTAGCGCCTAAACATTTAATTTTCAATCCTAAGCAGCTATGCGAGTGTCTCGCGACTTGTGACAATACTTGGTGACAGAATTAATAACAAGAAATAGTTGATTGAACCACCTATATTTACTAGAACAATATTCTTTTGCTATTCCGCTAAAAACCGTGCAGCTAAAAATATTAGTCTGTTATCGACGATGGGATGGAGCTATTTGCGTATTTTTACATGCGGTTGATAATACAATCTCTATTCCACAGGTCAGCCAGATTGACGCCTCGCTGCTTCTGGACTCCCTGTCGCTGCTGAACGCACCCGACTAATGATCTATTGATACATAAAGACGCTACAAAATATGATTTACGAAGGAAACATATTTCTATAATCGCGGCACGTGAAAAGCGAAATATGTTTGTTTAAAGCAACCATAATTCGTAGATTTGCTGAGAACACTTCCCAATATAAAGTTTGTATAAACGGCGCCATTTCTGTAAGTATTAGCGTATGGTAGCTTGGTCATTAGACGAGATGGACCGCATGTTATAAACATAAAAATGCTTTTATAGAACAAGAAGTTTGTTTTATATGATCAATTTTACGTATTTAAGCCATTTTATTTAAGATGACGTATAAGTCTACACGTGTATAATTATTTAGCAATGGCGTACATATATAGCAGATGAGTGTAAATAATAGTCTTAGGGAAGATATTCTAAAGCTTGGTTAGAGAATCTATTATATCAGTATTGAGGAAATTCCAGAAAAGCTGTATAATATCAGCCCTAACCATAATAGTAATTATCTAGTTTCAGTGAATATCGCGAGTGTGAATTATTTTTATAAGTTGTCTTAAGCGAATGAATTGATTATATTGTAATATTCCATTGAACAAAATAGTGATATTTTTATAATTGTGAAATGGTACATTTTGTAGCCATTATTTTCTTATATTGAAATTATAGGTAAATAACCAATAAAAGAGACTTACTAAGTATATTTAAAAAGCCTTGTGTGGCCGTAAATTTTTAGGTAATTCCTGTACTTTTTCAACGCCCTCGTGATTTAATTTCTCACTCATGCGCGTAGTGTTCACAATTTATACTTTAGAGGTTACTTGAAATGTATAACTTTATTTGCCATAAATGTAACGTAATAATTATAATTTGCCCTAACTCGTTTTTTTCAGACACTGTAAACTTAGGATTGTTATAAAAAAACAAATCTAATCTACCCCCGTAGAGCTCTCTCTATACAAAGTTTATGTGAATTGTACTGGACATGTTACGGTTTTAGAGAAAATTACTTTTATGGTAAATTACGATGACGGCATGCACTAGCGTTATGACAAAGTATGCATATCATAAGGATCCGATACTTTTGTTGTGTACAATTTAGAAAGCTTAAAACCCTGTGAACCGACGTTGGCGTTGAAAAGGTGACAGGTAAACTAATCTTTGGAACAAGTGTTCTATTTGTCTCTTGGGATTTTCTTGTTTGTAATCGGTTACCATTATTTCTCTTATAACATATTTATGTACCAAATCGTATAGTGACCCTGTGTTGTGTACACGGCAGCTACCGCTTTTGTTTCTTAGAATTATGTGGCATTTTCAATCTTAAAGTAAAAGAAAATTACTCAACGAATCCTGAAATCAATAAAAGGTTTAACGCGCTTTTGATTCTTCTGATGACACAAGCGTACATAGACTGCGGTGACTGCTTACTATCAGGCAGGCAGGTGACACTTTTGAGATCTTTACTTAAGTTTCAAGCTCTCGAGCTAGGCTCATCAAAAATATGAAATATTTTGTTAAGTATTAAGAAATAGACAAACGAAAACTTATAAAAAGAAAAAACAATTAACTGAAATGAGAATCGCTGTAAACCGCATTAAACGCTTCTATTAACACAAACCGCTCTGATAAAGTGACAGTCGCCATCTTGAGTTATTAAGATTATGACAGAGTTGAAAATTACGAGTAACTTATTTGACGTTCGGTGGTTCACGTTCACTTACAGAAAAGCTTATATGGTTCGAAGTATTGGCCCAAAAAGGTAATTTTATGAATTTTATGATTGAAAATCTTACACCTTATATTATGAGACTGGACTAAGGGCATGTCGTAGCTTCATCCGATTAGTGAGATAATTGACGATTTCATAATCATACCGTCAGACGAACACGGACTTCACAATTTACTATGACATCGCTACTCTTATTCAAAACTGAGATATCTTGAGAGAAATACGAAAATCAAATGAACAGGAACAAGTTTCAGGGCAATTTATGTAAATCAAAGTAACAGTTAATATGAACGAATTTATTTTGTTCGTTTCACTAGTATTGAATTATGTCATTGTTGTTTGTCATTTACTGAGTGATAAGCAGGGCTCGTATTTTCCGTGCCGATGACGTAAAAATTATGTTGTGATAAATAAAATAAGATTAAAGAATCTTGTTACCGAACCTCTAAAATCGGAAAATCGTTACAAAATTCTTGTAAAGATAACATTGTATAGTTTTTTTTTATAAAGTAGTAAAAATAAATACCACCTACATATCATTGTGAAAATACAATAACTAAACAGTTACATCGTCAATTTATTGTTTGTCTGAATGACAATGTCAGTCAAAGACCATTTTAAGTACCAATATCGTTAAATTGAAGGGGTTGATAAGTCGTAACTGTTTCATCATCATATCAGCCGAAAGACGTCCACTGCTGGACATGGGCCTCCCCCAAAGAGTGCCACAATGACCGGTCCTGCGCCACCCGCATCCATCGTAACTGTATAAAAAGACAATTTGAAATTATCCTATGTGTGGACCGTGACGTCATCGGCGCGAAAAGTCCAGGCCCTGGTCTTTAAGTGTCGTAAGCAAAGGATTTTTCAGGTCTTATGGAATCCCATCCCTTTGCAAAATATGATGCGTATAAAAAATGAGTTTATTTAAACAGAGATTTTTAAGTCCATAGCATTGTTAGTAAACAGACTTAAAAAACAAAACATTAAAACTAAGATAAATAATTAATAAATATTTGACAATCTTACACAAATCAATCTAGTCCAAAACTAAGCAAAGCTTGTACTATGGGTACTAGACAACGATAAACATACTTATATGGATAAATAAATACTTAAATACATAGAAAACATCCATGACTCAGGAACAAATATTCGTGCTCATCACACAAATAAATGCCCTTACCGGGATTCGAACCCGGGACCTCACGCTTCGTAGGCAGGGTCACTATAACTACCAACTAGGCTACAGAGGTCGTCAAAGGTAGATGAGGACTTATCATCGTCATCATATCAGCCGACGGACGTCCACTGCTGGACATAGGTCTCCCCCAAAGAGTGCCACAATGACCGGTCCAGCGCCACCCGCATCCAGCGGACTCCCGCGACCTTTACCAGGTCATCACATCATGGGGCCTACCCACGCTGCGCCTTCCGGTACGTGGTCGCCACTCGAGAACCTTTCCGCCTCAACGGCAGGACTTATAGATACTTATAATTTTTCACGATATCTCAGTATTGAAATAGTTCGGCAACTCTACTAGTTATAGTTATATAGTAATTTATACTAACGGCATGGCAGCTCTAGGACTGATGTGGGATTCCGCGAGGATCGACAGTGGACCGGGCCTTCACAGTAGAAGAGAGTAGAGGTTAGAGCGGAGTGCCTAAGTCAAAGGAAGGAATGCGCCGTCAAATATCTCTTTCATCAATTTGTATTAAAAAGACAGTTATTATAAAAAACATATGGGACTGCGAGACTGACTTCCATGGACCAATGACACTCCGGACAAGCTATGGTTATAATAAAACCACGTCCGAGCGAGAAGGGAGCATGCAAATCTCGATAAGTGTGACAGACACGGAAATATCATTCGTTGTTTGTCATATTTCCACTTATTTTTCCAGCCACTGACTTAGTATGAAGTTGCGGCAAATAAACCATAACCCGCCCGAATTAAGTAGGTTGTTTATGGTAAGCCATCAGCCATTAGAGACCAGTTCTTGAATAAGAATCTTTCCGTCCCTCATTGTGGCAACATGTGTATGTCCCGAGTATTATAGGTCCATGCTTACTTCAGTAGAAACTAGTGCCTCCGTGGGTAAAATATGGGTCAAAATGCGTCAGATGATAGATGATGCAGCGTTCAGCTGAATCCAGGTGTATAGGGAAACTCTTCAATAACTACTTGTATACTCCTCGAGTTTTGGCTCATTAGGTTGGTTTTGATGAGTCCTGCACCAATAAAAACCGGCCAAGTGCGAGTCGGACTCGCACGTTTGTTGTATTGATTTTATTCTGTTTTTAGTATTTGTTGTTATAGCGGCAACAGAAAAATTCTGTGAAAATTTCAACTGTCTAACTATCACGGTTCATGAGATACAGCCTGGTGACGGACGGACAGACAGACATACGGACGGACAGCGGAGTCTTAGTAATAGGGTCCGGTTTTACCCTATGGGTACGGAACCTTAAAAAACTATTTTTATTCTTATTCAAGTTAATGTTTGCCCAACTCTGGTTACAATGCCGTCTAGTGGAACTGATATTTCACGACAATTCTCTCTGACATACTATATACTCTAACTCTGCTCTTTGGAACACACAACGTAGTC
The DNA here is from genome assembly GCA_947049275.1 of Epinotia bilunana. Taxonomy (NCBI): domain Eukaryota; kingdom Metazoa; phylum Arthropoda; class Insecta; order Lepidoptera; family Tortricidae; genus Epinotia; species Epinotia bilunana. Next base: position 2,686,327 of record OX346267.1, read on the forward strand.
GCGCCCTGTCTGCGGTCGTTCGCTCGACTAACTTGGCTCACCTTACATCGATATCTACTTGTATCGCAGAGTACGGGTACATAGGACGGCCGTCCGTTCGTCTCTTTCTAACTAGAACGCTTAGAAAGAGACGGATAGTCTATGTCACCGCGACACAGCTCGCAAGCCGTCCAGCTATAGCCGCGCTGTTAAGGCATTTCATTTTCCTTCTCTTAAATTTGGTTGTATTTATAAAATAAGTATTAGACGTGCCCGCAAAGAACCAACAACCCCGCGGTATAGAAAGTCGATTCTAAACACAGAATGTTTGTTTTTTTTTCAAATTAAAGCTACAATCACAAACTTTTCCTCTTTATAATATTAGTAGGTACAGAAAAGGCTGCAAATGATTATAAAATACATAATTCCGGTGATGAATAACACATTATAATTTAATCATCTTCAGTATATTTCTAGTTTCTAATCATGCTAGTAAAGTCGTTGGTACAGTCAACTAAAAAATATGTATCCATTTTTCACTTTCTTGTAGTAAGGTACATATTTTTGTACACAACTGTCATCAGCATCACAAATTTAAGAGGTATCTTGTTGGTGGAGTGTTTTCCATACACAACTTTACACTTTCAAAATCGACCTCGGCAGATAACATTTTAATATTCAATCAACTTGTAGTTTCTCAAACATAATACACTTACTTACCCCTTTATTCATAAAACTGAAGAAACCTCTTATGGGGCTTCTAAACGGGTAACATTTTTTACGGCAATGTGTGGCCAGCAAGTATTTGCGTCTTGCTCTAGCGTACAAAATCAGCGTGAGACAGCAATAGTTGCCGGCCAGAAATTGCAGTAAAATGGGCCCGTTTAGAAGCCCCATTATAGCTGCAATGTGCTTTGTCCCTTTCTCGCAAACTCAAGTGTCAAAATGACATAAATATACGAATTTTAACGGCATTATAGCTAGAATACTTGAACATTTTTGAATAAGGGCAGTACAAATTAACTTACCGACTTCAAAAAAGTACATTATTTAGCAAGATGCAAACTATGGAACAATATTATAGTTAGTTGGACCTCCGCGGTCCTAGATTTCATGCCAAGATAGAAGTATAATTTAATAACTTAGTATAATATAGGCATTGTTGACTTGTTATCTGAGTGTAAATTGTATATTTTGTAGGATAGTAAGTTGAACGTAAAATATTTAATAATTAATAATTTTATCGCCTGTTATTTAATAAAAAAACAATATCATTGTAATATCAAAATGAATAGCACTGCGCATAACAATGATACTAATACACACAGTGACAAACAAGTGAAATACAAACAAATATAAAAATATACAAATATTATTTCACTCTCACGTTTAGAAGAAACCCAACGGCACCTCGTATGTCAAAATCTATCAAGCCGTTTGGACTGTAGAAATGTAATTATTATTGTCCACGTACACGCATATATACACTCGAAAAACATAACTCTCCTTCTGCACGGTGAGCACAAGACGGCGCGCGAGCTCTCTCTCGCTCTCTCCCGTCCCCTCCTATCCCGCCCTCTCCTATCCGTCTCTTTCTAAGTTTTATCATAAGAGAGAGACGGATAGTGCGAGATAGAGCTGGCGCGCCGTCTTGTGCAGCCGTGCTGATGCACTTGAATTTTTAATGTTTCACTTTGGAGCCTATAAATATTTTGTTAAAGCCACGGGATAAAATCTTTCTTTATTGTTCGCAAAAAAACAATATCATAATTACTCGGTGCTTTACATTTTTTTTAATACAACGACGGTGGCAAACAAGCGTACGGCCCGCCTGATGGTAAGCGGACACTGCAGCCTATAGACGCATGCAACTCCAAAGGAGTAGCATGGGCGTTGCCGACCCTTGATATGTTTGAGGATTCGCCGTGTTGACAGCTGAAGGAACAAATTCCCTCGCTCTCAACACAACACATCCTCGGGAGCTCTGGCGAACTTGCACTACACTACACTTGCATTACTTTTACATAATATCGTTGGTAGGACCAATTTTACTGTCACTGTTGTGCGCTATGCTATGAATATATGACCGTTAACCCTTTAATAACATATAATTTATATTTGAGGCGTGTTAAAAGGATTAGCTGTCATTGTTAGAATGTCTTATTTCGATGTATGTACAAAGGAAGACATCCATAACTATTTTTTGTCACTAAGTGTTCATTTATAAATACTGTGTACAAACGACAACACTGTTAACTGCCCATCTTGTGTTTATATAGAACCTTATTACAATGCACTTAAGGTGCACCGATGGTCATTTAGCTGTGTTGTCGATAGTACAATATGTGTCCATACTGACAGTGGCCCACTGCGGCGCACGCGACGCGCACACACGAGCCCTGTTTTTGCCTGCTGTACGTAGCTTAGGGTGGTATTCCACTTGTCCAAGATCTTTGTCCAGTGCGCATTGCATCTCACTCACTCTTTAAGCAAAATGTGAGACCCAAATACACATTTAACCTTAGCCGCAGTGGACTACTGTATAATTTAGATACTGGTAAAGGGAGACAGCAATACTCTCGTAAGGCCCAACATTTAAAATATTTGCTAAAGTATTTTGAATCTAGTTGCATAGAAAATCGGATTAAATTTTGTTCGAATAATCAACGTCACAAAAGAAATGCTACTTTTGTTTATGAAAGGTTCAAATCCCATTGAAACGGAGACAGTCACCAACATTAAAATACTCCTAGCGTTATTCCCGCTTGTGTCCTAAAGGATAGGGTCCGCTGTGACACCTAATCCCATGATTTGACATCGGCACTAGTTTTACTAAAGCGACTGTCATGTGACCTATGCTACAATTAGGGCGGGTTGCACCAAACCGTCTGTCATCGTAAGCGGTGTTCGTTAAAATCTAAATGTATGGAAAGTTTGACAAGTTTCTATGGAATGACAACGGCCGGCGCCTTAACGCCCTTAGTCCACCTACGCATTCGCATGCGGTAGCGAAGCGAAACGACAGAGAGCCGCGGCGACGGCAAGAATCCAATCCGGCCATCTCTTTCGTTTCGCTTCGCTACCGCATGCGAATGCGTAGGTCGACTAAGGGCGTAAGCGGGCAAAAATTTATTAATTACACATACCTGCCCTAGAAATAGAGTCATGTGATATATTTTTGTGGGCTATGTTCCGGCAGATATTAATGCTGGTAACTGTACATTGTAATGCACATTGGGATTTACGAGGATACGTTATTGGAGATCCTTTCACTTTATTGTAATTGCTACCTCTCAGTGACTAAACCAGCATGCGAGCCAGGTCCTGCAAGCATGCCTACAGCCATGGTGAAATGGTGCCATTGCGGTCGGCCCGACGGGCCGGCAGTTCCTCCCAGTGCAAATTATACGCAGGCATTCTGTGCGCGACTGTACCTCGTCTACGATCAACAATCAAAATAAAAAGATATTGTCTGAAGTTTTGTTTTTTCTATAATACCAGCACATTCGAATAACATTATACATTTTTTTCGGTCTTTTATACCCACATTTATGCTAAAAATGGTACTGGAACACAAGTTTCACGTGCTCTGCCTACCCCTTTTAGGGATAAAGGCGTGAATGTATGTATGTGTGGTGTCGGGTTAGAATAGCACCACCCTCTTTCTTCCTGTGGGTGTCGTAAGATTCGATCGACTAAGGGAACAGGGTTGAAGTGTGTTGTGGGCGTTGGGCTAGCAACCTGTCGCTGTGATATCACACGTGAAACACGTGGAAGAGATCCCTTATAGGGATAAGTTCGCCTTTGTACTTTGATCTATTGTGTGACATGTATATTCTTTAACCTGTTATTGTGTACAATAAAGTGCTTACATACATACATACATATCACATTCGTCGATTTTTTATACCCATATTTATGCTGAAAGTGGCACTGGAACACAAGTTTCACGTGCTCTGCCTACCCCTTTTATGGATAAAGGCGTGAATGTATGTACATTCAAATTCAAATAATTAAATGAGCGGAGTGGACTCAATCCCCTGTCCCACCATCACCTAACCTACCTATCTTTTACAACTAAGATGGGTGGAAATTTTTGTGTAACTGTCCCTCCCAGTGGAGATAGAAAGTCATGATATTTCCACCTAATAGCGTCTAAATAGATTCCACCTATCCCCACTGGTAGGGATACGTGGAAAAAATCCAGTGGAAATAGCCAGCACGGCTAGTACGCAACGGTGCGCGAGCTCTCTCGATTTTTCTCGCACTATCCGTCACTCTCTTATTAGAACACTTAGAAGAAGAGGTATAGTGCGATAAAAATCGAGCGTATGTCGCGGCCGTCGTGTGCTAGACGTGCTGGTAGGGATAGGTGGAACGGGGATTAAATGAGTTGAAAGAGTCACAAAAGTGTTCGAAGAGTCTGACTCCGCTCGACTTGCAACACTGAATTTCATACGAACACTTCCACCGCGAGCGAGTAAGAGGGGATGCCTTAATTTGAGTCGAACACGCCCCCTAGACAGAGATACGCTTATGCCTTCCGCGCACGAGAAAAAGAGATCTAACGCTCTTCTGGAATGGCTTCTTAGTGGTTTTATTTAAATTTCATCAAGTGAGATTTTAGATGAGATAAAATACTATAGTATTAACTTGATTGTGACGTAAAATAATGTATCTTTTGAGTAGGCTGAGTAAAAAAAGGAAAATACAGACCTAACTTTGGATTTTTTTTCTATAGATTTTAAGCAATCATGTATCGATCAAATCAGATAAACTATCATATAGTCAAGAATCATATGTCTGAAAATCAGACCTTATTGTTTCTTAATCTATCCAGAACGGTGTTTCAAAGCACGCGATAATTTCCAATGCACCGCCTTGAAATGGGTCCGCTGTGTCATGGCGTCGCACGCCAGTTTTGAACGAACTCTCATCTGAGCCATCTTATTTCCCACCTCGCTCGCTTCGCAAAGCCCGCTGGCAGTGGAAGGCAAAATACTGAAACTCTTTCTTAGTGGAAGTCCTGAACTATTTTACTTTACAGGTTGTTACCTCCGTTTCCGTTCATCACCCTTTTTTAGTGGAAGGCGGGTAGAACCGAGCCTTAGACGCACGGCTATCACAAGACGGCGCGCGAGCGCTCTCGATTTTTCTCGGACTATACCTCTTTCTAAGTTTTCTAATAAGACAGAGACGGATAGTGCGAGAAAAATCGAGTGCTCGCGCGCCGTCTTGTAATAGCCGTGCTGGAACAGTGAAAAAACAGTACCTACTTATAAAACAGTGTTTTTCTTGGCGCGACCAGTAGCAGTTGGTCCCTAATGATAAATGAGTGAGGACCAAATTCTTGGCCAGCTTCACTCACTCAATAAAATTTTCGATGAATGTTTCCCGTTGTGCCACGACGTGGTTAACTTATTGTGTCACAGCGGAATTTTGTACACTTCTTCAGTTTGTATGGGTAACTACCGATGGCCTAGAATGTGGGCTTCACCCAAAGCAGACAGCGTGCAAACATGAAATCCTTACATCAATTTAGCTTTAAAATACTGCGTCCCTTTTCATGAGGCTACGCGACCGCCCAGAGGGTTGCGACCCAGGACCGGAAAACCCCTATTTAGGCTCAATCTATCGATTTGGTAATCCTATCAATTTGGTTACCTTATGATAGGGCTACCTACCGATATGGATAGGGTTTTAAAAACTTCTAAATTAAGCCTATGGAAAACCCTAATTAGGGAAACCGGTTCCGGTTCCTGGTTCCGACCCACAGGTTGAAAAGCGCTGTTATAGGAGATGGTTTAGCGTCCCGAGCCCTGGCCCCGGCCTTGAGCTGCGCGCGTTCCATCCGGCGCTGGAGCACGCGCGTGCGCCGCCAGCTCCACCGCGCCAGCCGCTGCCAATACAAGTATACGCATCATATATGGTGCATGACACATTAACTTCACATGACGGTTTATGTATGGTGTGATCCGGGGTAAAGCTGCTAACTTAGAAAATAGGTATCTTTATTCTTCAATAGAGAGCAATCCTGTCTACCTGGGTGTCGAGATTCGCTGAGCGATTTATAGATATCGGAATATTAGTCTCACAAGAGTACACAGACCGAAATACAAAATCTTTCGGGAAGCACCAAGAAAATATGTTGTGTACTAATATAATTCCGTAGTTAAGAATTGTTAATTATAGTATATTGCATACTAGTTTGTTTTGTTTCTCTGTAGCGATAGCGTAGGCAGGGGCGAGTTTTTTTACAAGCTTTTATTTAACTTGCAATGTATGTAACTGTGTTTGTCCGGGTGGAATCACATGACTCAATTTTGAAGAAGATATCTTCAACCGATTGAGCTGAAATTTTGGATATAAGTATAGTTTGGATGACAATTCAATATTATGGTACCATCGAGCTGATCTGGAGACAAAAGGTGGCCATAGGAATTCAGAAATTAACAGACGTAACCTATTTAGTAGAGTTTGGGCTCGTTAGAATAGTCTCAACGATTAGTATATGATGGTATACAGAAAAGCAAAGTTGGCTATAAAAGCTTGTGCCAAAAAGTATTTTTTTGACAAACTTATTCCGTTGAAATTGGATTTCGCTCGTCTGGATAAGCCTATCCACTCACTTGGTTTCGGATTTTAAAAAGGTAGCCTAAATTGCTTTCAATTTTTCTTTATCAAAGAAGCCCATACTTCGCTTGGCAACCACAGTTGCCACCATCAGTTTAGGGGGGTGCGAAATTGGCAACTGTGGTTGCCACAAGCAAGTGAGTGGCTATAGCGATGTTGGAGTCTTAATAATAAATCAATGTTCACTGCACCTTCAGTTTCAATTTCCGGGTTCAACGAGACTAATATTATAAAGACTGCCATCTCGCCATTCTTTTTATATACCCCATATGATATGGCACCTTAACCTCCTAACACAATAGCGCCATAAAAGTTGGCGCCAAAGTGTGAAGCAGAAGGCAGAAGTCAAGGTGCCATACGTAACTAATGTTACGAGGGCTGCTACTTATGTATCCGGAATCCAGGATTCCAACTTTCTTAAACACAATTTTTGACCTCCATGGTAAAATTTGAACTTTCTTTTAATACTGGCCGCTATATATTTTTTTCTTGAGTACGCTAGTCTTTTGTTTTTGGCGGGTTTAAAATGTTATCTCGTTGCAAGAATGGAACTTACTCGTGAAAATATTCGTGCTATGATTTATTACGATTTTCGGCGTGGCTTAACGCAACAACAATGCATAGATCAATTAACTTTGACTTTTGGTGATGAAGCTCCATCAAAAACTACTGTGTATCACTGGTTTAGTGAGTTCAATCGTGGACGTAGTATGCTTACGGACGAAGTTAAGGAAGGTCGCCCGAAATCGGCCGTTGTACCACAAAATATTGAAGCAGTGCGGAAACTTATAATGCATGACCGTCATGTTACGTATCGCGAGATAGAGGCAATTCTGGGGATATCTATGACGAGCATTAATAAGATATTACATGAACATTTAGCTGTAATTTTTTTTTAAATAAATTTAACTAAGGATCAAAAAGAGGCTCGCGTCGAATGGTGCAAAAAAATGTTGAAAAATATAACCGTGGTGACTCAAAAGCTGTTTATAATATCTACACAGGTGACGAATCTTGGATATATGCGTATGATCCCGAAACTAAACAGCAATCAACAGTGTGGGTGTTTCAAAATGAGCCGAACCCTACGAAAGTTACTCGTGCAAAAAGCACCTTGAAGCAAATGGTCGCCTGCTTTTTTGGTATGAATGGCCATGTGGCTACAGTGCCACTAGAAAATCGTAAAACGGTTAATTCGCAGTGGTACACGACCATTTGTTTGCCAGAAGTGTTTGAAGAAATACGTAAAGAAAACCAGCGACGCAGAATCATTCTTCACCATGACAACGCCAGCTGTCATACATCACGCGAAACAAATCGATTTTTGGAAAGTCAAAATATAGAATTAACGGGTCACTCACCGTACAGCCCTGATTTGGCACCCAATGATTTTTATTTATTTCCAAAAGTAAAGAATAAATTACGTGGTCAACGAATTCGACCCGTGAAGATGCGGTCGACGCGTTTAAACAACACGTTTTAGAGATACCTCAATCAGAGTGGCAAAAGTGCTTTAAAAATTGGTTTACACGTATGCAAAAGTGCATCGATCATCACGGAGAATATTTTGAAAAACAATAAAACTATATTTAGTAATGTACGTTTGATTATTTTTTCTATTCCGGATACATAAGTAGCAGCCCTCGTACTTACCTTTTTATAGTGAAACTAGCTACAGCAGGCTCATTACTTAAGCCTTTCACAGACTGGCAGGCCTGGCCGCGGCGGTCAATAACTAGTAAAGTAGTAATTAGCTGGCAAATGTACTATTGACCGCCACCGCAGGCCGCGCCCGTGCCCGGTAGGGCGGCCCAGGTATCGCTGGGGGGATAGCGTGCAGGCGGATCTGCGTCATCTTCAAGCTGAAAGTAATTGGCAGGAAGTGGCGCAGGATCGGGATAAGTGGCGTGCTCTCGTTTCGGAGGCCAAGATCATTTTTGGATCACTGAGCCAAAATAGTTAGTTAGGCCCCATACGCACTTGGGCTTGGGCGCTTTGAGCAGCTAGCCGCCTGACGAGGTTGTAAAGCGGCCGGGCCGAATCGCCAGTGCGTATAAACAATGGCGGCCAGCCACGAAGCGGGCCGCAGCTCATTATTCAACCAACGGTTAAGTGCGTACGATCACAAGCGGTTGCATATTAAACTGGCAAAGCGGTGAGCCGCGCGTTTAGCCGCCCCGCGGCTAACCGCTAATGCGTAAGGGGCCTTAGTCTCTGTTTCATCAAGAGGGTATAAAAGGTAAATATGAAAACCAAATCAACAGACAGCACGTTTATTCATGCGTTACCAAATAAGTTAACAACCAACAAATATATCTCATTCCAATTATCTAACGTTTATAACCTACACAAAGCACTCTCAAATCGTACGCAGTAGGTACATGCCTCGAACCAATTGGGTAGAACGTTACAATAGATTGATAAAGTCAAATAATAAAATCGAGCCGTGGAGTTTTTCGTCGTCCTCACGGTGCCAAACTTAAGAACTCTGTTACGCTTTAACTCTACTCTGTCGCGTAAAAATTTCGCAGGACGGAGGTGCGGTGCAGTGTGAAGTACAGTAGAGTTCGAAAATATGTGCACGGACAGTGATCAAAAATATATGAACACGACCTTATTGACCTAAACCTTCAGGTTTGTATTTGCTCTCTAACAATTATATTATTTTTGGATGTTTTGATTGGCAGCGAAAAGGTTAAGAGATTGGCGCAAGATATACTTACATGATATTGTTTCTTTCACATGATGCTTTTAGTTTCGATCTTAACTGTAGTCAAACGTCTAAAATTTCTTTGTCCGCCAATTTTTATTCGTTGAATATTATTTACTTTATCTTTTTTTTAGGAGTAACATTAGGTGCGTCGTCGTCATTATTCAGAGTGCAATATAACTTCGTAACGTTAATAAACATGAGGCTAAAAACTAAAACATTGTGATCTAAAAATGTCAATAACAGAGGCATGTACCAAAACAATAAAATTCACGTTAAATGCATTACATATTACATATGCCACTATTTATTTGAGCCTACCAGCCAAGCGAGATTTAACTTCTAGCCACACACAAATGTGTTTCCAGGAAAAGTTACCACTCTCGATCCTCAATAAGGCAATACTGGCATAAGGATTAAATTAGAAGACCGTCTATATTGACTCGAGAAAGTCGTACCTTTTGCTTAAGAACATAATTAAGGACCGACCGCACGTATACGCGGGGACGCGGCTCGGGAGTCACCATTTCTACATACATTTTGCTACGTCATCGCAGCGACAGCGTATTAGTGTGGCCGATCCTTTGTTCCAACACAGCTCATTCCTAAAATACCACACTACAATTTAACTTTTCACTAACAATACAATTAAATGGTACTTCAGATAATGTGTTATCGTAATGGGAATCTGATAAATATTTTTTCAAATGTGGATTAGCAATGCGGTAATTTACAAAATTAATAAACAAATAATGTTGGCCAAAATTACCAAAAAGCGCGTATTTTATACAACACCGCAAGAATAGGACAGTCTATGGAATTAGGAACTAAAATGACTTGTACTTCGTTCTGTACATTTTCAACCAATCTAATCGGAAGATTTCCAACTGTTAGTAACAACTTGATAGTAACAGGTGGTAATTTCCCATCCAAACATAATTTGGCAACCAAAATTGTACGAAAATCAACACATCATTATCCCAGACATTGCATTAGTTGGTGGCGAAACCCCTATAAATCTAGACTAGGTACCAGGGCGTCAGGAGTAAGTAAGCGGTGGAGGCTAGAGCGGCGTGGTCCCGGGCGCGCTTCGCTAGCGCCGCCACGCTCGTCAGTTGTCGTCTTCGTCATTCTCAAACATCTCGCTGTAGTCTTGGGAGTGTTCGAAATCTTTCAGATCCTGAACAAGAGAATAAACGATATAGCGATCGCGTAAGTATCTTACTGTTGTTAGGTGAGAATGAATAAGAATACAACTTGTTGTTTTCTAATGGGATATTCTCATTTGATAACTAGGTTACCACCACAGCTGGGAATATCCGATTCAACTTATTTTGAAGTTTAGTAAGCAAGCAGTGTAAGTTGAGGAGTAGCTTATTCAAAAAGCAACACGCAATAAATAAATAAACAAAAAAAACACATTCCTCTATCAATCATTTTGTTAGTATAATAATATTTACAACATCATTCACAGGATTAAAATTATCCCAGTTCGCATGTTCATCGCCCTTGCCTTGGCTGTTATCTTAGATGGGGGCCCCTTCGGATACACTGCGACCCAGTGGGATCTTTTTTGCATTTGCCCCCTCCTTTATGCCTACTCCCAAGCTCGCTCCATCATTTTGCCTTGGCTCGGTCAAATACTTGCGATCTGAGATATTCTTTATTTTACCGCTCTACATTACAATCGAGCCGTTTTTGCATTTGTAGTAGTATTTGTATATTTACAGGGACACACGTACACGACAAAGACACGTATGTGTGTGTGTGTGAGGCTGGCTACAGAGGTCACAACTACAAATGCAAAGTCTCGAAAGTAATTTACCTGTAATGTACTACAGCTTCTACCTAACACTAATACAAGTTTAACACGTTCAGTGCCACAAAACCGAAAGGTGGGCGCTCAGCTAATAGGGGTGTAGACTCGAAAATTATTATTACCTACTCCAAAAGAAAGAAGGCAAATGATATGCCTAGTGACCAAAATCCCATTCAGATATCTCAAAGAATTACGATGCTACACCTGTTTTAATATTGCTTGTTAGAGGGAGAAAACGCAAACAGTATGTGACGTCACATTACACGAGGCTGCCGGGGGGCCACGTCGACGGCGGCGCCGACCACGTGCGCCGCACTTCGCCGTCTATAGTGACGTCACAATCTACAAGCGTCATCGTTTCATATGAATTTACGTTTTGCAAAAAAGGGACAGAACATACCCCTTCTTAAAACTTTGGACACTTATAACTTCGTGATTATTTAACCTTTTGCATTGATTTTTTCTCCATTTCACTACATTTTTTATCCTTATTTGAGAAAATATTACATTATTGATTATTTTATTTAGTGTCTACACCCCAATATTGTAGGCAATGAATGTGTTAAAATCTGTCCGACAGCTCAGGATGACGCACTAAGACATCTCCCCGGACCACCTCGTGCTTAGACTATGTGCCCGTGGAATACTGTAGCTTCACCGTGTCTGTTGTACTTTTATCTGTCCTCCACAGCCATACTCAACCTTTTTCTACGAGGGCCGCAAAGACATTTTAGTTAAGGAGCCCCGAACCACAAGGTATATTTTTGTTTGCAAAAGCCGCAGGTCGAGTATAGCTGGTCCGACGCCTCAGGACACACTACAGTGTGTCTCACCGGGCACACAACTGGAAATGCGTGCCCATGGAGTGCTGCTTCGCGTTGTCTGACTTTTAGGACCTGTCCATCACCTCAGTATCAGTATCAGGGCGCACTACAGTGTGTGTGTCTCACCTGGAACATGCCGTTGGCGACCGCGTACCCGGTCATGGCGATGGCGGCGAACAGCGCGGCCAGCAGCTTGTTGCGCGTCTGGTGCGGGAAGTTGGCCGCCTCGCGCTCCGACTGCGTGCCCGTGGACTGCTGTTTCGCGTTCTGTCGGTTGTACTCTGGAAATTGTATATTGCAAGCTTTTAGTTAACTTACACTGTTCGTGTGTAGATAAGTAAGTATGTAATGCTGCGTCCGAGTTTGAGCGGCTCAGCCTGAGGCTTGCACATAAACATGCGCGGGCGAGGCAGGGCGCTCGCGGCGAGCCTTCATTGTGCGTCGTTCATAATGGCGTCGGACACGATGACTGCCGCGGCTGCGTTTATCATATTTTACCAAATTATATTAATATATTTACGAACGAACTCGATTACACACGCAAGGCTCAGCCACTTGCTCAAATTCATACGTCCCTCGCCCACAAACAAGTTAGAACTTGTCGTTATGTCCGCGGCACGCTCGGATACACGTCCAAATTACGCGAGGCACGCACACTGAGGCGCCTTTGAGCACGGTCAAAATACACAGCGCGTGAGCGCGTACGAATTTGAGCAATATAGGTGAGCCGTGCGTGTCTCAACCCGAGGCTGCTCTAATTCGTACGTAGCTTTAGTTGTCCTTCAATATTTGCAATAAAATTATCCTATGGAGCTACGGGATGTGGAGTGTTCTCAGAGGACTTAAACATACACATATCCAAACCACTGGGTAAACAAAACACGGTATTCCAGGCTGAATGCGTAGGGATAATTGAAGCCTGCCATAAAGAGACGACAAGTTGAGAACACAAACATACGGATACTCTCAGACAGTAAATCGGTACTACAAGCACTGAACAGTGACAAAATCACATCTAGCTTGATATACGAATGCCACCAAAACTTAACAGAGGTGTGCGTAGACAAAAACAACGTTACCATACAATGGATCAAGGGGCACAGTGGCTCAAGAGGAAACGATGCAGCGGACGAACTGGCCAGGAAAGGCTCAGAAACGGCGGCATACGGACCGGACCCAATCTTACCCCTGCCACAACGCTCCATATACAATCAACTTGACCTATACACCAAAGACCTACACCAAAGATACTGGGAGGATATAGACACATGCAGACAGACCAAAGAGATTCTGTCAAAACGCGACAACAAACTCACAACCGCACTACTGAAGACACACAGAAACCAACTACGCAAGATAGTAGGAATAATAACAGGACATAATACCCTGAACAGACACCTGTACAACATGGGTATCACAGACAGCCCCATGTGCAGAGCCTGCATGGAGGCGGAGGAAACGACCAAACATATTCTACTGGACTGCAAGCAGGTAGAAGTATACAGGAAAAAGCACCTAGGGTCTCCGGACACACTACGGAAAGCAGTCAGGAACACAAAGGCACTCACCAACTTTCTAGAGGAGCTGGGGTGGTTAGAGTAGCGCTACCCCACCATTTCACGAAAAATAGGCACACTGGATGTCGACTTGCGGAAAAGAGCCCAGTACAACTAACTAACTAACTAACCTATGGAGCTAAAATTTGGCATAAGTTTGGTGAGTGAGCTGATCTGATGATGGAGACAGAAGGGCCCTTACAGACGAGCGACGATACGCTGCGGCGATCGCTGTCGTGTCGCAGCGCGCACTCGTCGATGTGTGTGTCAGAAAATACGTTCTCTCTCACACACACATAGACTAGTGCGCGCTGCGACACGACAGCGATCGCCGCGGCGTATCGGTGACAGTCGGCGACCGTCGAGGACCGTCGCGGGCGTTCGCCAGCCGCAGATTGCTGTCGCGGGCGGTCGCTGCGTGCTGTCGCTCGTCTGTAAGGGCCCGAAGGCGGCCATTGCAACTCCTGAACTAAGCAAGACACACCCCTCGTATTTGGACTCATTAGAACCCAAACACGAGGAACTGCAAAAACCTTACATGCATAGGAACACTGTAAATTAAATAAAAGCCTGGAAAGAATTATAAAAAGAAAGTGACGATTACTATTATTAAAACTAATATTTTCCTCTGTTCCTTTCAGTTAATGGTAGGAATGATGAAAAAAAAAACAAAATATCCTAGATGGTAAAAAAAATATGGCTATTCATCTACACTTACCATCCGTAACCTGTCTGAAGTTCTTCTGGTTGATCCTCGCAACAAACCTCGTGAGGTTAGCGATGCCTTTGACATGGTTGGACAGTGTTGCATTGGGGAAGGGAGCCTTGACTAGAGGTGCGAGGTATGCAAACACTGTGGCGTCGAACGAGGAGGGACGGTTGCCAAAGAAATATTCACTCTCCCCGAGCCTGTCTGAGAGGGTTTTAAGGCACTTTTCTGCTTCACTGTATATCTGAAATAGTTTAGATTAAATGAGCAAAGGTTGTAATGACAGATTACATCGCCAGAAGGGATCAGAAATTCGGATACATATTTACTTAAACTTTGGTGGTGGCATTTTAAGTCAGATGTATGGAAGGGACCCAATTTTAGTATATATATTATTAACTTTTAAAACTTAAACATACATTGCGAATTGCGAATTTAAACAGAGATGGTAATACTAGTAATATATTAAAGAAGCCAAATTCATATTTTGCCAAAGTTGGAAAAATATGTCTCCAAATTTAGAGGGATTCTATTCGGCAAAGGCCGATTTACTTCTGTTTAGAATTTACTTCTGTGTGTGTTGTGAATGTTTTTGTTTACAAATTTACTTTCCACAGTGCGTGATAAGCCGTGTCTACACCGAACGAGCGGCTCGCCCGAACACCGTTCGCCCAACCGTGCTCGCCCGGTGTGGACGTGATTCGGGCAAACGGTGGCTCGCCCGAGCCGTTCGGGCGAGCCCCCGAATGCTTGCCCGAACGGTTTGCCCGAGCCGCGAGCGGCTCAGCCTATGTGGACGGTGGTTTTGTTCGGCCGAACGACAGAAGGCGAGGGCGATTTTTGCCCTACGTATTATTATTCTAATTTGTACTTTATTGTTAACACTATAAGGTCGTAACACATTTTTCGTAAATGCAAATTCCATTTTGTTTTATCACACTTTTATATTTGCTGTTAGCCGATTCGACTTTATTCAAAACTGAACGCTATTCGTAAGAGTATAAAGCCGTTAAACACTCTTTGCAATTGCATATTCTGCAAATAAAGTAATTTTGTCCACGCGTCCTTTACGGTTTTGCTATTGAGCAAATTCGAATAGTTCGAATTTGGACGTTATTCCTAAAGAGATAAAGCTTTGAAAAATATTTGGCAATGGCAAAAACAAATTGGTATTTTATTTCTTCGTCTCCTTCATAAATTTTGCTGAGTTAGGTTGAACTATAGCGTACTACTAATAAGGTTGTTATTAGATATATTGGCACGCAGGGGGAGAGAGGGGGGGAAGGGATTTTTTTTGCAAAATTAAAAGTCATCAAGTTTTCACTTCTGCCGGCACTCCCGGAGTGCAACCCGGTCTTTTTTTTATCAAGGTAACTTATTAAAGTTCATTCGAAGTCGCTGCGTTGGAAAAGGTCAAAACTAGCTTGACCCCTGGATACCTACATTACATATTGATATTGGGAAATTGTTTTTTTCCGGTTCCGGTGTCCGAACGGCGAAGTTGAGTGTCAGTGCCCTCCGTGAAATATAATCTTTATCTCAGTGCAAACAAAGCGAAAACATGAAAGCTACGAACAATAGTGTGAAAAAGATCTTGATCGAAGAATATAAGTGAAAATATCAGTGTATCACAGCAAAATCACGACTAAAACGTCGAATAAAACTATCAGTGAACATAATCTCAAATGTTAAACGTCAAAAAAAAACAACCTACGCAAAGTGCCAACATAAAGGCGGAAGATTAATATTGTGTTGTCATAACAAAATAAATACGTTCCGTTCATAACAAACAGCAAACATGCAAAATAACATTGAAGAACAGATGAATTCATTGTGGATCAGAATGAAGGAAGAATTTATAAAACAAACAAACGCAATAAATACAATAAACGAAACGGTCCATAACACGATTACTACAACTATAGAGGCCAAACTAACACCAATTATACAGGAAACTGAAAAATTGAAAACAGAAAATAGCATCCTAAAAACTAAAATAAGGAATCTAGAAGAGGACTTGAGGAAAAACAATGTGATTATACATGGAGTGAAGGAAAAAGAAAACAACAACACGGAATTGATGAATTTGGTATTAGAGATTTTGAACAGCTCTGACAAAAATAAGGAAGGTGCAAAGTGGGATGAATGGGACAAGTGGGAAGTCAGTAAAGTGGAAAGATTAGGAAAGAAGACCGAGGGAAAAACCAGGCCAATAATAATTACACTCACGCTAGAATGGCGGAAAATGGAAATACTTCGGAACAAAAAATCATACCCTAAATCATTAAAAATCACCGAAGACTTTACAAAAGAAACTCGTGATGCGAGACAGGCTCTCATACCTAAACTTATAGAAGCTAGGGAGGCGGGAAAATACGCCATACTAAAAAAGACAAAATTTTAATTAAAGAAAAGAAAGAACCTCAAATGGATAAAAGGAAAAGGGTTCCATCTTCACCACCCTCCACACCCCCGAATAACTTTGGCAGTACAGAAAGTCACGACAAAATTAACCAGCCTGTCAAGCAAACTAAAATAACCCATGCATTCCAGACACAGCCAAAAAACTAGCTAACAATGGCCACCGGAAAATTATAACAACAACCCCAGCAATCAATCAAGAAAAAATAACATTCCCCAAGCCGTGGGGAATTAGACCAAAAACCCCCAAAACAAAACACTGATTATAAAAAACCAAAAAATAAACATACGGATACTCTGATTATATGTACGTACAATGTAATATCGTTATCAAAACCAACAAGACTATTAGAATTAAATAATGCAATAGCAAAACTGAAATGGGACATTATAGGTCTCTCAGAAGTCAGAAGAATGGGCTGTAACATAGAAGAGCACAAGGATTACATCTTCTGCTACATTGGTGAGACGGCAGGCTTATATGGAGTAGGCTTTCTCACCAAGAAATACTTAAAAACAAAAATAGTACAGTTCACAGGTATATTAAAATTAAAGTTTGAGGACCAAACTATAACAATTATCCAAGCATACTCCCCAACTGAAAGTTCAACAGAAGATGAACTAAACAAATTCTACAGCAACCTAAAAACAGCGCAGGAGTCTGGGGATAAGCATGTGATCTTAATGGGTGATTTTAATGCAAAGGTAGGAAACCCAAAACCACATGAAAATATGATAATGGGCAGACATGGATATGGGAAGAGAAATGCAAGGGGAGAGAGACTTATACAACATGCGTATGAGCACAAACTGTCGATTATGAACACTTACTTTAAGAAAAAAGATGCACGAAGATGGAACTGGAGCTCGCCAGATCAAAGAATAAAGAATGAAATTGATTTTATAATGAGTAATAACCCAAAATCAGTAATCAATGTAGAAGTACTAAACAAAATAAGCTATCCAACAGACCACAGACTAGTAAGAAGCACCGTGACTTTAGAGAAGCCCAAAATCAGTAGGAAAACATTCAATGCACCAACTAATGTTCTAAAGTCAGTAGCAGATAAAGAGATGTATATAAAAAACCTGACAGACAACCTAGCATCATCAAAGGTACTTGAAAATGGAAATAATATACAAACATTCAGTGACAAACTTGAAGAAATAATCACACGCAGTCTCACAGCAGAAGTAGGAACTTATAACAAGCAGCACAAAATCCTTAAAGATGAAACTAAACATATGATATCGAGACGCACGGAACTATTGGCAACAAAAAACAAATCTAAGGAAACGAGAGAGGAACTGAAAGTATTGTTTAAAAAAACCAGCAAGTTATTAAGACGAGACTATGAGGAACACAGAAAATTTGTAATCGAAACAAATATGACACGATACAGAAGCCCCAAACGTGCTTACAAGGAACTTACAACAAACATGAATTGGATACAATGTTTAAAAGAAGGAAACAAAGAGATAAGGGAAAGAACAGATGTTATAAACTGCGCGACAACCTTTTACAAGCAATTGTACAAAAAACTACCACATGAAATAGAAAATCCTCTACCGAGTGAGAATCCAAATAGCACTACAAATTACAGTATGGCACTGGAGCCCATGGACGACCATGAGGTACTAAAACACATAGCCAAACTCAAATCTGAAAAGAGCCCAGGACCAGACTGTCTAATAAATGAAACCCTAAAAATCGGAGCACCCTTACTATTACCATTTTTAGTGAAACTTTTTAATATGGTTTCGGACACGGGACAAGTACCGAAACAATGGTGCAAATCAAATATAATTTTAATATATAAGAAAGGAGACCCCCTAGATATTGGCAATTACAGGCCCAGCAGCTTGCTATCATCGATATACAAACTATTCTCATCAATAATACTAAACCGAATAGCACCAAAAATAGAAAAAAAACAACCTATCAAACAGGCTGGCTTCCGACAGAACTACTCCACAAGCGATCACATACATGCAACAGAACAAGTCATAGAAAAATACAAGGAATTTAACAAATCACTGTTAGTAGCATTCGTGGACTACTCCAAAGCGTTTGACAGCTTAACCCACACATCAATATGGACAGCCCTAAGAAATAGCAATGTGGAAGAAAAATACATCACTATCATCAAGAACATATACTCCAAAAGTGTCAGCAGAGTAAAGCTAGAAAGAGAAGGAGAGGAGTTTGACATAGAAAGAGGTGTCCGGCAGGGTGATCCACTGTCACCAAAGCTCTTCATAGCGGTTCTCGAAGACATCTTCCAAAACTTAGACTGGAAAGCCTAGGCATATCAATAAACAAACGAAATCTCACACATCTTCGGTTCGCAGACGATATTGTCCTTTTCAGTAACTCGGCAGTAGACTTGGAAAAAATGCTAACGACTCTAGATAAAGAAAGCCGACTAGTGGGATTGCAAATGAATGCTTCAAAAACAAAGATCATGACAAACAGCCACCAAAAATCAATAAGAGTAGATGGAAAAGAAATAGACTATGTAGAGGAATATGTCTATCTGGGTAAACTTATTTCTTTTAAGGCCAACAATAATGAAGAAGAGGTTGAGAGAAGAATAAACACTGCATGGAAAAAGTACTGGACTCAAAAAGAAATTTTAAAAGGAGACTACAGCCTAAACATTAAAAAAATTGTAATGGACCCATGCATCCTGCCTACACTAACATACGCTTGCCAGACATGGGTGTACACTAACAAAACTAGAAACAAAATTATGAGCTGCCAACATGCCATGGAGCGAAGCATCTTGAAACTAAGGAAAATACAAAAAACAAGGAATGTAGACATAAGAAGAAAAACAAAACTAACAGATGCCCTCCATCATGCCTTAAAACTAAAGTGGAACTGGGCAGGCCATGTTTCAAGGTACCAGGACAAGAGATGGACCAAGTCAACCACTGAATGGACTGGCCCACTGGGGAAGAGGAGTGTAGGACGACAGAGAAAGAGATGGGTGGACGACATAGTAGAGGTGGCTGGTAAAAACTGGAGGGACAAAACTCATGATTCATGATAGAGAAAAGTGGAAGAAAATGGGGGAGGCTTTTACCCTAAATAGGGACCACAAGTAGGAAAAACAGTACACAAAAATAGGACAACAAATGTAAAACGTAGTGGAAAATAAAGCTATGATAAATAAAAATAAATAAATAAAATTGGGAAATTAGGGATCAAGTTATGCCTACTGGCGGTTGGTAACTTGGTAGTGAGACGAGTTGAGGCAGATTTGGGAATTGCGTAACTGAGTTCGACACGCATGGGTTTGTTTGTCAGCTGGAAGGATTGGTAGATTGAGTGTACCTACCTAGTAGGAATTTCAATAAGTAGGCGTCTTCGCTCTGATCATAACACAATTGATCAAATCATTTTATCCCGGCCTCTTTTCGGTTCTCAAAAATTTTGCGCATCCACATTTTGCGGCTTTTTTTTAAATACATTTCTTCTAATTTCGAATTCGAACAAGCAAAAGCAAAATTAACGTTGTCGCAGCGACAGCTGTGCGCACGTGCGGCTTCATCGTGATCGTGAGCTCTACTACGCGCGCGTTTGCCCGAACGCCCATCCACACCGACCGAGCGCTTGCGGCCGACCCTTTTGACGGCTCGCCCGAGCCTTCTGACGGCTCGCCCGAACCGTCAGAAGGCGAGCGGGCGAGCGTTTTTGATGGCTCGGGCGAGCCGCTCGGCCGGTGTGGACACGGCTATATGATATAATATTGTATTAAGGTCAGATTTTCCCTATTTAATTTAGTTTTAAAATTTATATCAAAATAAGTTCAGTACCTTAAATGCTACGAACACACTTAAATACAAACATAGACTGCTAAAACCATATCCCTTCCTTACGGCTCTGCCTTAGTCAGGCAAACAGTAATAATTTCAATACTTACTGTTTTTTCTATTTCTCTAAGGTCAGTATGCTCTCCATACAACGCATCAATCATCTCTTTAGCTGCCGTCTGATAGCTGGAGGGGTAGTAGAAGTTAAATGGAATTCTTAAAGCCTTGGCATATGTGGGCCGCGTCAAATCTGCATAGTTCTTCTCGTCCACCCACCACGCAAACTGGTAGGCAGGGTAGAGTTTCTCACTTAGGTACTGGGTGAATGCACTGGCTTCTGCTGCCTGCTTTGTGTTTAAATGGACGTCTGTGCTGTAATGCTGATGAAATATTGATCAATATAAATAGTTTTATTATTTAAGTACTATGCCACACACCTGTGTAGTAAGAAAAACTATAGTATTGAGAATGTTAAATAAGGGTAGCATTTAGTCTTACCAATGTCTTTAAATGGTCAACAACTTCTTCGAAATTAGTAAGGACTGTGCGCCCATCGCGCATGACTGGTAGCCTGCCTTTTGGTGTGAAGAACGGATTATTTGATTCCCGCACTTTCACTGGCACCCCAATAAATTTCATATAGGTCTGTGGAAGATGGTAAAATAAATTATTGCTCATTCACCGGCCCTCACCAGTCGGAGGTTATATTATTATCAAGAATACTCACTAAAACTTTAAGGCATTCTGAATCAATTGAAGCTAGTCCCCATTCTCCTCGCCATATATCCAGTTCTATACTTGCCATTATTATCTGTAAATAATCTATTCAAAAACTATTTTTTGGAAATTTTGCTAACATTCAATAAACTTTTTTTTGGTTCAACTACCATAGAGTTTACTTTTATAGTATAGACTATTAAACGTCATGATGTGACATAGACAAGAGGGTAGATTTACACGAGTCTAGACTTGTTTGGTTGGACCTCCAACTTGTCATTTCCAATCATCCAGATGGTCCGGCAGTACTTCACTAGCCCGGAATGACTGCGAATGAAAAACGAACGAGTCGAGTCAGTGGGAGCCAATAATGCACGGCCCAATAATGTACAGCCTGATAATCCGCGTCCACTTTTTGTGGACTCGGATTATTGGGTCGTGCATTATCAGCCCGGACAGAAGTGTCCAATTATTGCCCCGGACCAAGTTTGCTCAGGGTGATAATGCACGGCCCAATAATGTACAACCTGATAATCAGAGGCCGGAATTCTCGTGGCACTTAGAGCTGTCATAGGGACTTCTCATTTATCGACTTCCGATATTCATATTATAGCGATACATTATTTATAACACAACATATTAAACAAGATTGAAAGTAGAGGTAAACAAAAGCGGTCATATCGCTAAATATATATGCAACCAAACGAAAAGAATGAAACTTAACATTGTCACACTTGATCAGTTCAGTTCAGTGTTTTATCAATTTCATGTTCAATCTGTTTTAGTGCTAACAAGAATTTAACATTAGTTTCTCTATAAAAGAAATAGATAGTCCTAATGAAATAATCTCAATTTAAGATCATTATACGGTTATATTACTTGATAACATTAAAAATCAATGACATAATAATGTGTCTAAATTTCCTTTTTAAATTGACAGACAAAGCATGGAGGTTATTATAACATTCGTCCCTTCCCATACTCGTCTCATTTCTTCGATCAGTCGACGAGGAGGTCTGGTGGCCCGACGACTACGGTGGCGCATTGTCATAGCGGGCGAGGCATTCGTTGGTACCGTCACGTTGTCCTGGTCCTGGGACAAATGTTCTGGGACAGTTGGGACATCACGTAAAACAGGTGCTGGAGTAGTGTTTGAAGTTGACGGTGATTCTCTCGACGGCCCGTGACTGGGCGTTGCAGTAGGTGTTCGAAACAAGTCCGTTGGTGAAGCATTTTGGGACTGTAAATTCTCTGGTAGTTCAGGGGAGCTATTGGGTGTGGGTGATTGCAACCGCGGACGAATGTGGTCTGCATGTCGCCTGATGGTATTTCCGTTCGGTGTTGAAATGGTGTATGAATAACGGTGTTTGCGTTCGGCTATGACTCCGGGCTGCCAGGCCTTTTCAAGGCGCGTTCTATGGTACACGTTGCTTCCGGGTATAAAATCTGTATTTTTCGAGGTGGCTTCAATGTTGGCTTTTACTTGTTTAAACTGTAAAGTTCTTCTTCCGTTGGGGCGAATATTGGACAACAACGTATTTATTTGTCGCCCAAACATGACTTCGGCCGGTGATTTGCCCGTAGTGTTATGCGGGGTAATTCTGTAAGTAAACAGAAACTCACGTAAACGCTGCTGATGAGGCTCTGTAGCCGATGAAAATCTTGATTTAAATGTTCTCACGAGCCACTCTGCGAGACCATTAGTACGTGGGTGGTAAGGGGATGCCTTGATATGTAAAATGCCGTTACTCTTACAGTAGTATTTGAAATCAGATGAAGTGAATTGTGGGCCGTTATCTGACACTATTATTTCGGGAAGACCAAAAGTGCCGAATATGTCGTCCAAGACGGCACACAGCTTAGTAGTGATAGTGCTCATAGGTCTAATTTCTATCCATTTCGATAAGGCATCACTTAGAACCAACCAGTAAGTACCTTCAAAAGGCCCCGCAAAGTCAATATGTATTCTTTCCCATACTTTTTCCGGGATAGACCACGAATAAACGGGAAGTTCAGGGTTGTGAGGTCTACTTTGTTGGCATCTACTGCATCTCTTGACATATTCGTCTATATCTTCGTCAATGGATGGCCACCAAACATAGAAACGTGCAAGGGCTTTCATTGTGGATATGCCCGGATGCCCTCTGTGAAGGTAAGTCAATACCTTGTGTTGTAGGTTCATTGGGATTACCATTCTGCCTTGCCAAATTACTATTTTATTCTTTACTGACAGTTCATTGCGTTTCTTGAAATAATGTTTTAAGCTGTTTGTATATTGCAACTCTCTCCAGCCAGTTTGCATACATTTTAGTACTTCCGATAAGACTGGGTCTCGTTCAGTTCTTTCTCTTAATATATCCTCCGCCATTCTGACACCTAACAAACGTGATTCTATCCTGTGTACTACACGTTCTGTTACTGATGGCCGGGTCTCATGGTTCGGTAATCTGGAGAGGCAATCCGCTAGTACGTTGTTCTCTCCCTTTTGATAACATATATCGTAATTATAACTGCCAATTATTAATGCCCATCTTACGAGTCTGTTGTTGGCTACTTTAGGAAGGTTGCGTTGGGAACCTAAGATATGAATTAAGGGTTTACGGTCAGTAAGCAAGGTGAATTTAGTTCTACGCAAATATTGGTCAATTTTTTTAATTCCAAATAAGATAGCAAGTGCTTCCCGATCGATGACTGAGTATTTGGTTTCAGCCGTTCGAAGCTTCCTCGATGCAAAAGCTATGGGGTGTTCTGTGTTGCCGTTTTTGTGAAACAGTACCGCTCCGACACCTTTCTCCGAGGCGTCACATGCAAGGAAAATTTGTCGATCCTCGTCGAATGCAGCTAGGGGTTTTGATGAAGCAATACATTGTTTTGTGGCTTCGAAAATCTGTGTCTCATGTTCTGTCCTGCGCCACGATTGTCTGTCGCTAGTTAACTCGTGGAGGTCCGCGCATAGGCCGTGAAGGTGCGGAATGAATCGTTCGTAAAAATTCACGAGCCCGTGGAATGATCTCAGTTCTTTCGAGTTGGATGGTGTGGAAGCTTTGGAAATTGCTTCGATTTTGCTCTGTGTTGGGCGTATTCCTTCTTTATCTATTGTGTGGCCAAGGTATTCTATTTCTTCTTTCAGAAATGAACATTTCTTGAGATTTACTTTTAGACCAGCTTTTTGTAAACGCTCGAAAATAATGCATAGGGTGTGTAAATGTTCCTTCATGTCTATTCCTGCTACTGCAATGTCGTCGAAGTAAGCAGCCGTGTTTGGTATGTCACTTAGGAGTTCGTCTAAGTAATGTTGAAATATAGAGGGCGCTGTGGAGATTTCAAACGGCATGCGGTTGTAGACGAAATATCCTTTATGCGTGGACAGTGTCAAGTACTTCTTTGATTCAGGAGCTATTTCGAATTGAAGGTAGGCGTCTATTAAGTCTATTTTCGAAAATATATGTCCGTGTGCAAGTTTTTGCCATAGTGCATCAAAAAGTGGAACCGGGTGTAAGTGTTTGATCAGAACAGGGTTCAGCGTGCTTCTGTAGTCTCCGCAGATTCTAATGTCACCGTTTGGTTTCACGACATTTACAGTGGGTGTCGCCCACTCTACAGATGTAATGTTAGGATCTACTTGGTGTATAATCCCGTCCGTCACGAGACGTGCTATCTCTTTTTCGATATTCTTTTTCATTCCGAATTTGATAGGTCGTGCCGGCAAATGTACCGGTTCAGCTCCAGGTTTGACGTGGATGTTTACTAGGTAATTCTCAACCTTACCGAGCTTGCCGTCGAAGATTTGTTTGTATTCGTTGATGACATGTTCCAAAGTTGTAGGTGTTGCGTCCTTGATAGAGTAGACAGGCTTGGGAAACTCCATCCCGAACGCCTCGCTCCATTGTAAACCAAACAGCATTGGATCGGCATCATTCATGACGACTACGGGTACGACTCTCCGTTTTCCCTCAACTTCTACGATCACGTCTGTAAAGGCCCTTTGATTTGAGTTTGTTGTTGCAGTAGGCCTTCAACCTGGGTGCTTTGGTTAATGTTGGGGCCCCAATTTGTCGCCAAAACGTCGTGCTTATTATTGAATATGCTGATCCTGGGTCCCAATCCATGGTACAGCGTGTTCCGTTGATTACGATATTTATCCTCTTGCAGTTTCTAATGCGCTTTGGTAAGACATTGCACACAAGTTCATCATCAGTGATGTCATCTTCCGAGGAGTAAGTGGAAGAAGATGCTCTGCTACCTGTAGTGTTAGTTACCCGTTGTAGTTTATGTCTGGGTTTTTTGGGTCGGTCACGCACAATATACGCTCGGCCAGTTTTTATGCAGCAACTTTCGTAGTGTCCCTCAGTGTCGCACTCTTCACATGTATGCTTGTTGGCTGAGCAGTTTGCTAGGTCATGTTTATCATGCTTGCCGCAACGTAGACATTGGCTAGAGTGTATTTTTCGTGGGCTTCTATAACTATTTGGCCGTTGTTTTTGAGTGCTGGAGTTAGCTTTCTTTTTGATGCGTTTGATACTTGTCGATGGCTTGTCGTGTTCCGCTTGCTCTCGTGATTGTGCAATTGTGAATAATGTGGCAAATGATACTTCAGTACTCTGTTCGTTTATGATTTCCGTTAGATTAGGCCACTTTTGTTTTAAATCCGTTTTGAGCTCAGTATGGTTTAGGCCCGTCGCAAATCTATCACGAAGTTGACGCTCTAGTAACTTGTCGTCATAGCCGCAGTCTATGCTCAATGCCTTCAATCGATTAGCATAGTGCTCCATTGACTCGTTGGGTTCTCTTACGCAGTTCCAAAATTCTGTAAGAGCACGATATCTCGTTCTCTTGATTCGATATAAATCCAAGAGTTTTGTTCGGACGTCTGCGTACGTACTTGTTTCTAAATTAGGGGTAAGAGCCGTTATTATTTCCCTAAATATGTCGGGCGTTATGCAATTAAGGAGAAGGTCTTTCTTCAGGTCTTCGTCATCTTTCACATCATGTATGTTACACTTGGCTTCAAAGAATTCTAAGTAATCGCTGATGCGGTACATTTCTGGGTTGTACCTGTCCATGTTGAAGGATTTGATAATAGCCATCCTGTTTGGTGCTTGTACCTGCGAGGTGGTAGCGCTCGTCACGCTATCGTCCAATTGCAAGGAACTCGCTCCCGCCTGTGTCGTGGTGCGGGTGAGTGCCAATGTAAGGATTTTAATAATTGTTCCTGTTGCGTCTGTTGTACGCTGAGGAATTGCGCGAATTGTTCGGCGTCCATATCGTCGCCAATGAAATAATCTCAATTTTAGATCATTATACGGTTACATTACTTGATTACAATAAAAATCAATGACATAATAATGTGTCTAAATTTCCTTTTTAAATTGACAGACAAAGCATGGAGGTTATTATAACACCTAATTCTTTCCAAATTATCTGGTTTTAAATTACTTCTTATAGTCAAATGTATCGATATAATATGAATATCGGAAGTCATTAAATGAGAAGTCCCTAATGACAGCTCGAAAGTGCCACGAGAATTCCGGCCCCTGCTGATAATCCATGTACAGTATAGACGCGGATTATTGGGCTGTACATTATTTTGGCTGTGCATTATCATGGCTGTACATTAACCGGCACCGGTGACGGTCAGCTGTAGTAACTACATATTAGTAATCTGTGATCGTAACGTTTGTTATGAAATTGAGATGTCAGCTATTTTTATTTTACTCTGTCTGTACCCACTCCTAATTTTGTGATTTATCGTATTTATAGTCAGTGTTAAAATTACTTTACTGATTGCTTACCGAATAAGTTCTTTTACGTTGACGCATATATTGTACAATTACAAAGTTACGCACATAGGAAACATGTCTATCCAATGGACTTTTATCGCCGGCTATTTGTACTTTGAGGTGGCAGTGGTGTCGATAATGATGCTTCCAATCGCCAGTCCTCGTCGGTGGCAGCAGTTCTTCAGGTCCCGCTTGTTCGCAATGTTCCGTGAGCATGCCGCTATGTACTTCTACGTGTTACTCAGTATTTTGAGTCTGTTCCTTCTGGATGCGGTCAGGGAAATGAGGAAATACTCGAACAGTGACACCAGCACTACGCACCTCACCGCTGAATTGAAAAACCACGTGAAGCTCTTCAGAGCTCAAAGAAACTTCTACATCACAGGTTTTGCGATTTTCCTTTCATTTGTCATCAGACGTCTTGTGTCTATGATATTAGTGCAGTCAGAGCTGCTAGACAGGTCTGAGAGGATCATTAGGGAGGCTGAGTTGGCCAAGGATTTGGCGAAGACTACTGTGCTTTCACAAGCTTTGCAGTCCGCAGGGGATACTAATAATATGGAAAATTTGGAAAAGCTTTTGGAAGATGAGAAAAATAGAGTTAAAGAGTTGGAAGAGGAAGTGACATCTTTGAAGCTGCAGCTCAGCAGAGCCATTTGTAACTCCATGGACAGCAAAAGTGAATAAGTCTGTGAACTTGTCTGTGATTATGGAGTTTGAAAATTAAATCTACAATGTTTCACTTAAGCAGATTTATAGGAAAATAAATTATAAAAAACATAGTCATACTATCAAATGGTTTCAGAAATATATTTTGCCATCATATTTTAAAACATCCATTTACTGTGTGTTTTCCTATCTAATATTTTGTTCTTTCTGTTGATCACAAGATATTCTAAATGCTGTTAAAACTTACTTGAAAATTTTAAAGCTAAAAAATACTTTAGTAAAAATGTAACTATCATATTTGAACAAAATTAACATATTGTAAGAAAAACTAACAAACTTAACTTGTCATTTAATCTTTATGTACATAATTATATGGACACTGCTTCAAAACACTTTTAATGTTTTGTTAATTTTTCTAATATTTTATATAGTTTTGATCCAAAAAGATTAATAGTTAGTGCTAAAGTATTTAAAAAATGTATTAATATATATGATAGGTGATATTTTGTTAAGTAAGCTCTCTGGGATTCATTCTAAAACTGTTATTGAATAAAATGTCTTCATTTGTTAACAGATATTTTCTTTAATTATATCTTGCGGGCCTAAGAAGGTTGCCATTTTATCAAGACATCCATCACTCACACTCATACTTGACAGAATGTGACGGATGTCTTATTGACAATGATAAATCATAAAACTACAACCATGCTATGCCTGCAGTTCATACATTAAACACCTCATTTATTCCTCTCCCCTTCCGCTCAATACTCTATTTTAGTGCGGAATTAAGCAGAGAGTAACGAGTTTGCTAGCTCGATAGCGTTTATGTCGGACAATATAAAGCAGTTGTCCCTTACTAGAAAGTGCGAGTGACGAAAGCTTACATAAACGCGATCATGAGGTGAATTGGTTGACTCCACTCATGCGCAACTCATTATAGATTGCATCATCAACCACTTAATTGGATAGTTACTACAATTAAATTCCTAGGTGTGTACTTCACGGACTCCATACAGTCCGCAGCGTGATTTCGGCCCGTGGAAAAATCGGCCTGCAAAATTCTATCCCTATCTCGCTCTATCTTATAACTTCGTACCGCTCAAGCTGTCCGCAGCGGTCGGACTCTGACGTCTCTTACTCTTATCTTATGTGACGCCGCTGAGTCACCTAAAATCCTTATTGTATCTTATCTGTGTTAATCTGATACGTCAGCTAAATGTCAACTTGCTTTGCTTGACAGTGACGCTGTTGACAGACTACTCTATAAGAAAAAGGGGTGAAAACTTGCGAAAATCCCTGGAAAATAACATAGTCAGACTTTCTACGAGTAAAAAACACATTAATCCTTGTTGAAATACTACTTTAAATCTTTACGTCCGTGTATCAGCTCACAGGATTGTGTAAATAGTGTTTTTGTTATTGTTTACGAAGCAGTTCGCTGCGCGTTGACTAGGCGACGAAGATAGCGGAAGGCACCGTTATACCTTATTTATGAATGTGGGAATCTTCAATAGAGTCAACCACAAGGTGAATAACGTTATTCTGTACCGTAATAGTCGCATCATTCACGCGGAACCCATGATTACAAAAACCCTGTTAAACTGAATTCGTTAGTGACGCGATTGATTGCTTGCTAGTGCTTTTGTATTAGTTTCGTGCACCTTATGATACAGTGTAGCAAATTGATATAGTTAATCTTGCTTTTAAAAGGTTTTTAGACATTATTAACTGAACTAATATTAGTGTGTATACATTTGTTTGTAAATAGTGTCTGCAAGGCTATAGGCGTCACAATATTTAAGTTAAAAAGTATACTAAAGTTATGTTTGTGGTAAGTCCTGTTACATCATTGACTTTATACTCAGCCAATTTTGTGAAGCAGTCAAAAATAAAAAGAGGTCCAAATTCAAATAATTTAAAATGTATATGTTGCCCTTTTATCTTAAAGGCATGAAGTTGTTACAAATACAGTGCCATGTACCAGCTTCATGTTGGTACAACAGGAAAAACTAACTAGTTTTTATTACTATAAACATCAAGGTAAAAGCCAGATCACAATAAATTAATAGACTACAACAGGTTTTAATGAGATGGTGAGTCCCTTTATTCATTTATTTATTTGCATTATATTTACATAAACCTTACAGGCTAAAATACATATCAATATACACTTAAATGACATGGTAAGACAACAGTGTGCAGTGTGCACCTGGCACCAGTGTGTTCCTGGGAGTCAAATAACTGGCCAAAATTCCTCCTTTATAAAGGTTGAACTTATCAGTTGACATTTATCAAAATTGAATTGGAATTCAGGTTCTGGCAGGATGGGGTTGCGGGGATTATGTCCCAACACAACATGTATATAGGAAGGAATGTTTAAAAATTCTCAAAGCTTTTTTTTATTAGACAGTTTGCGCGTGGTCTTGTGCACACCTAGCATGATTAAATTTATGTTAGATGTAACATATTTGTCCGTCACTAGTAAATTTCTAAGTGTGAAGTTCTTTTTGGGGAACATAAACATGGCCAGTGCTACCATTGCTACCTAAAATAAATGCACAGACAAACCAATCAAAAATATGTGAACAAACTTTATTTTAAAGGGCATAAGGTTGCTCAGATATTATTACGAGCCTACAGAGCTACGGTAGCCGGAAGCGTAGTTGTCAGGCATGCAGCTGTCCAGCAGCGGTCGTGGGTTTGAATCCCGGCTCATACCAATGAGTTTTTCGGGACTTATGTACGGAATATTTACCGTTGGCTTTTCGGTGAAGAAAAACATCGTGAGGCAACCAGTCTAATCCCAATAAGGTCTAGTTTTCCCTCAGGGTTGGAAGGTCAGATGGCAGTCGCTTTCGTAAAACTAGTGCCTTAGCCAAATCTTGGGGGTTAGGTGTCAAAGCAGACCCCGGGCTCCATTCGGGGCAGAACCGGGAATAACGCTAAGAGGATGATGATGAAGGTTGCTCAGATATTATTGAACGTTTGGGAACATACATATATTTATGTACTCAACTGTACCCAAATAATTAGGGCATTTCGATAACAAT
This sequence comes from Epinotia bilunana, assembly GCA_947049275.1. NCBI lineage: Eukaryota > Metazoa > Arthropoda > Insecta > Lepidoptera > Tortricidae > Epinotia > Epinotia bilunana. Next base: position 2,717,013 of record OX346267.1, read on the forward strand.
TTAGGTTTACTGGGTGGTCTACATTTTAATCACTGCCCAAGGCCCCAATGTAATTAAACAAAATAGGACATTCAGTATTTAGGTCAAGAAGTATGTAATAAATTACTTTTTTGGGCAGGAAGTGAGTCATTTTTCATTGATAAATCAGTTGACTTGAAAGTGTCTGGTTATTTTATGATTTTGATCTGCCAGATGGCCAGTTATTCATACACACACAAATGAAGGTAATGTTTCTAGTAGTTAGATCAATATATTGTATTTTATTTAGTATGCATCTTTTTTTACTCCTGCACCAGAAAGAACGGTTTTGTTAACAATTTCGTTTTGATTATTAGGTGATTTAAGGTTAACTACAAGACTGATTAATCGAATTTAAACTTTCGTGAGACATTTCTAAAATACAACTAATAAATCCACCGTTAAACTCCCGTATTTAATGTCACGACAGGCGACATGTTTCGAACACTTCGGGAGTTCTTATTCAGTCCACTGTCGTGATATTTCATACGTGGATTTATTAATAAGACTAGTTAATGAGATTTACAAAACATTTACTACCTACAATTCATATCGCAGAGTACAAAATAATCATTACTTTTTACGCTGGCACTGCGCTCGTAGCCGATAATATGGGAAAAATCGTATGCAGAGGAAAGCACCTACCTACGCGCACCTAGCGGGTACCTGGCACTGAAAGTGATGACAAGGATTTTCGCAGAACAAGGATTCAGGCGGCATGTACGCCGAGTGGAGCTCGCTGCCGCTCGAGGGCGGCGGGCACGGGGTCCTCGGCGCCGTCGGCGGCGCGGCTGGCGCGGGCCGCGACGTAGTTCTCGCTGTGGTCCGCCAGCTAACTTCGCACGAACCTAGCCCGCTCACCACTGATGCCGAGGTAAGCTTCTTTTCACTCATGATCGCCTGGTAGGTGAAGGTCGAGGGTGAGCTTATAGGCGGTGCGGCGGGCGCGGGCCGCGATCTACTCGCTGTGGGCTGCCAGCTGACTTCGCATGAGCCTAGTCCACTCACGACTGATGCCGAGGCCGAGCCTCCTTTCACTCATGATCGCCTAGTAGTTGAAGGTCGAGAGCACGTCGAAGGTGAGTTTATAGGCGTCGCGGCGGGCGCGGGCCGCCAGCTGACTTCGCACGAGCCTAGTCCACTCACGACTGATGCCGAGGTAAGCTTCGTTGTACTCGTGATCGCCTGGTAGGTGGTATACGCGACAGTAAGCTCATAGCTGTAGGTGGCGCGACGACGTCGTATGGCTGTGGTCCGCCAACTATCGTCACTAAGCCGACAAACAAACAGAATCAACCGAAAGACCGCTATAGTTTGAGCCTATAGGTGCCTCGTAACATACTTTAGGTTCCCAGATCACGTTCTTTATACTATAAACACAGTTTCCCCTCCTAGCGTTAGCATTGTCAACGGCTTTCACATCGCACGTGACGACAGTATGCTCTGCCATGATTTGAAGCAGTGGCACTAGCATGCGAGTTAGACCGAATTCCGGTCTTCCATTACCACGTATGATGGACCTTTGCCGCTGTCTCTCTTACCCTGACGGCACTGTCCTCAGGTGGAATGGGTGCTCGAAGTGATCCGCTTCGGGCTCTCGCTCCCCCTGCACGAGCACGAGGCCCTGCGGGACTGCGTGCGCGTGTGCTGCTCGTGGCTGTCCCCGCTGCTCCCGCCCGCGGCGCCCGCGCAGCCCCCGCCGCCCGCCGTGCCGCCGCCCGTGGCCGCCGCGCCGAAGCGGTACGCGAGGAAGATACTCAGACACCTGCATAATCTGTTCGTGCCGAGGCCTAATGAGAGTGAGTTATTGGGATTCTTTATGTACATGTAATTGTGTATGTAACTTGTAAATAACTGTAAATAAACATGTTGCCACAGAGAGCGGTCACACGCGGTAACAGGGTGGCCACTTTCTGGAAAACCGGGAAAACCGGGAAAAGTCAGGGAATTTCGTTGGTCATGGAAAAGTCAGGGAATTGTCAGGGAAATTTAATGGAGGTCAGGGAATAAAATTTGTCTCTGTATGTACCTATTTAAAAAAAAAACATCTCCAAACATTATTATGTCTACTATAATAGGTTAATAATAGGTAAATGCGACCGCGCGGCACTGTACTACTCGGAAATCGCCGTCGGTTTTATTTACGTTCTACCTTCTTCTATACTACCTATTCTGCTATAGCCCCGCGTGACGTGAAAATGCAATGTTTTCAGGCTCGATTTCCATTAAATTTTGTGCAGTACGTTGGCTCGAGAACTTTAGCGTTGATGATCGCGCCACTAAAGTTATACCCAACGTTGAAAAATATGTGCAGGGAATTAAAAACGAAAACAAAGCACCTGACAGCGCAAGCTTTAGTAAATGCTGCATTGGAAGACAAATTATTAAAGGCTAAATTGGCCTTTTTTCAATCGGTGGCGGTGCAAGTGGAGCCATTTTTAACATTATTTCAATCCGACGCACAACTTGCTCCACTTTTGTACGAATCACTTTTGGCCACACTGAAAAAAAACATGCAAAGAGTTGTTAAAGCGGATGTATTGGATTCTGCCACTAATATTGACTTGAAAAGGGAGTCTAATCTGATAAACGCGAAAGAAATCGACTTGGGCTTCACTGTCCGTAAAGAATGCTCTTCGAAATAGCCGCGATATCAATGATATCGATATCTTGCGTTTTCGTCAAGACTGTCGAAAGAATCTGATAGAATTTTGCGTGTCATTGTGCCAAACATCCCCACTTTCGTATGCTTTGACTAAGGGAATATCTTGTTTCGATCCCGCAATCGCAGTCAATGCAGAATTCCGACGACGAGAGAGGCTCGATAAAGTGTTGGACATATTTGTCAAAATAACCGGGTTTCAGGATATGAGCAGATAACGTCAAAAGTGCCTTCAATGATATTTGTGAACGAACCTGAATTTATAAAATTAATGAAACAATTTTCCACAACACAATTTTTTACAACGGATGGTCACCGATTGGATGATCTTTGGCTCGGTTTGATAAAAAAAAAGGAAAATAAAGACTTGCAAACTTTAATAAAAATGGTCATGGTGTTTATAGTGAGGGTGGCTTTTCCATCAATAAGGAGATATTAGTGGAAAATCTTTCGCAAGAGTCTATAATTGCGCAAAGACGCGTTTACGACGCTATATCCTACTACGGCGGTATAGACAAAATAAATATTGAAAAAAAAGATCCACGCCGTTCGTAATGCTTACTACTTGTACACGGAGGAGCTACACAAAAAAAGGAAAATTTAAGTTCAGAGGCGAAAATCAGAGCAGAAATAAGAAAAACTGCGGAAATGGTCAGAGAACTAGAAGCAAAAAGGCAAAAAATTCTCGAAGGAGCTGCCAAGAAGCTGCGTTATTGAAAAAACGGATTACCAAGTTGCAATAGATTTTGTTATTAGTTTTTCAAATAAACATATAATAAACATGATAACTGATGACTAGGTAGTTCTGTGTCAGTTATACCCAAGATTTTTAACCGACTTGAAAAATGAGGTCTCTCAATTCGTCGCTTTAATTTGTACCATAATACGCAAAACGTTGAAGTATATAGTACTTAATACGGTTAAGGCCCGTATAAAGTGTTCCCTTTAGTATTTCTCGCTGGTTTATATTATATGATACATTTAACGTATCCAATAAGCCTGCATGGAGGCGGAGGAAACGACCAAACATATTCTACTGGACTGCAAGCAGGTAGAAGTATACAGGAAAAAGCACCTAGGGTCTCCAGACACACTACGGAACGCAGTCAGGAACACAAAGGCACTCACCAACTTTGTAGAGGAGCTGGGGTGGTTAGAGTAGCGCTACCCCACCATTTCACGCAAAATAGGCACAATGGATGTCGACTTGCGGAAAAAGCCCAGTATAACTAACTAACTAACTAACGTATCCAATAAATAGAGTAGTCAGAGGTACTGTTTTAATTGGTTTTTCCTGTACAGCTTTTAACAAAAATGGTCAAAAATTCAATGAATTATTGGGTAATTGTGGAACTGTCTGATAGCAAATTACAATTTATAAATACAATGAAACAATACAATAACGTCACCTGACGTAAGATGTGAACCCACGACTTCCGTCTAACGATGCTTTCGCTCTTAACTACCAACTGAGCTATTCAGATACTACTTCTTATTATTTCCGTTTTTGTAATTTGCTAGCAGATAATTCTGCAAAACTCAAAAATGTATCCCAATTATATACTTTATATTTATTAAATTTAAGATTATGGTCAGGGAAAAACTTGAAAAAAGGACTGGAAAACCGGGAAAAGTCAGGGAATTTTAGTTGTAGTAAATAGTGGTCACCCTGGGTAACTTTTGCGATTCAAACGCGTGACTGTCTTGCGACCGCTCTAAGGCCCTAGACCTAAAATAACTACCTTGCGATTAAATGATCAATATTTTCACGCAATAAAATTGCGCAATAACTTTGATGTTTCTGCCGCTGCCTTCATAATATTGTGCAATACTGTTCCTTCAATATGGGACAATAAAAATTAAATCTGCTCAAACTTTTGTTCAATCTTCAATACTAACCCTAAACGGTCAAAAACATTGCACAATCGGGCCGGCCTAACGTGGTATTTGTACAGTTCTGCCGTCCTAAGCAAAAAGGACGCATCTGACTATGAGACATCTGGCCACAATGTGAGTATTACCGCACGCTGCGCGTACGGTAAAACTTGCATTGTGGCTAGATGAGAACGTAAAATTATGTACTCACCACGGGCAGTAAGAAAGAAAACCCTCTATCGCATATTTACAACCCTCGCCTGCGGCTCGGGTCACAAATACCTGCGATTTCGGGCTTTCTTTCTTTTACAGCCCTTGGTAAGTAATGTACTATTTCAAAACATGTGTTTTTTGAACACTGGTCTAGTAACACAGCTGTCTGCGATGCAACAAGCCATTTCATGTTCAAAGCAGCTAGTTTTGTTACTACCCTAATCAAATTTGGCGTTAGTTCTCAGATCTTGACACTATTTCTCCCATTAAGCATATGCTAATGACTATACTATTTACATATGTAAATGACGATCTTATGGGGAGAAGTATTGTTGCAATGTACACTGTTTGGTATTGGTTTTTTAACGCACTCATTGCTCTTTTCTTTCAAGCACTCACATTCATATATCAAACGGAACTGGGTAAGTAATAATGCTTGACTGTAGCACGCTTTTTCCTCGATAACTAATGTATGATCCTGGGACAATACGTTGTAATTCAGTTCGGCCATTCATCGTTATCATCACATCCATATCAGCTTTTACTCATTTTCTTACCCTATGCTTACGTCGCTTGCTGTACGCTACATTTCAGGCGGCGATCTAATCGGCAAGCAGGCCGTGCTATGTCACCGTGTGCTCCGTCTCGCTCGCACAGTGGCCGGCGCAGCGGACTTGGGAGCGGCCGAGTGGAAGTCCCTTCTACTCTTGCTGCTTGCTGCGGCCCGTGCACTGCTGTCTCCTCCGGCTCCGCATCATTCGTCGGCGGATCAGCTGTGTCGACGTGTGTTGGCCGTGTTGCTAGAAGTCTGGTTGCTGGCGTGTCACAGGTTAATGTTGGTTATTTATGCTGCCCTGGTTACTTCCAAACTGTTCCTTCACATGAAATGTTTGCGTTTTTGGTGTTGGAAATGTTACGCCAACATGCTCAGGTCCAACCAAAGCTAGTTTGCTGCTCAAATAGAACATTGCACTGTTGCAAATCACGTCTCGCATTACCTATAGCTACCAAGACTGCATAATAGTTAAGGATGTCATTCCACAGATGCTTCCCCTCACCCCCGCTGTGGCGCACGCTCCGCGAGCAGTGTATCCGCTGGCGGCACCGCGCGCCGCTCACCGAGCAGTGGACGCGAGTCTCCCTGTGCCTCACGGCGAGACTGCTGCGCCACGTGTACGGCCCGCTGTTCCCCGCGCTGCCGATTAGTGAGTTATTTATTACCAGCTGTCTGGCTTGGCCCGCGTATTGCAAAGAACGCAGGCGTTTGCCGGTATAAAATAAAGCCTATGTCAATCCCGAAAGTCCACTCTACGAGTACGTGGTGTCCATTCTACTAGTGGTCCCGTGATTGTCCACTATAAACTTATAATCTCACAGATGGCTGAAGCTCTGATCGCCATCCTCAACTCTGCATACCATTCCTAACTTGTTCACATTCCATTTCTAGCTAGGCCATATTCCCATTCTATTATGAACGACTCGGCGAGTCTAAAATGTGGACGTGAATAGGGATGATGACTAAGATTTTTTTATGATGTCATTCGAACCAGTTTTTGGAGAGAAACAAATGTTTGTATGGGAGCAACTACAATTAAAGGACATAAATACCCAAAAAATTGAGACAAAGATTGACTTCGCTGGCGGCAGCGCAAAACGCTTCATACTGATAGACGCACAGGTATGACGTCACAACCGACATTTGTATCTTTGAAAGATAGGTAGGAAAAAAAACCGACATTTGTACTAATCGTTGTATGGAAAATCAGGTAAATTGTTGTTTCGGTGGTGAAATACTGCGTTTAAGTCCATAGTTGTCATAAAATTTTGTTTCTATAAAAGCGTAAGGATTCTATTGGTAGCTTTAAATTTACTTTTGGACAATTAAAAAAAATGCATATTTTTTCCTAAACTTTCATGGTTCATATCTTTTAATGAAATTAATTATACTTTATACTTTATTACGATAATTTGATGGTTTAATATCCATTTAGTATCACATGAACATGAGGCATCACATTTTTTGGGATGGTGTACAATCGGGGACGGAGAAAAGTCGAATCTAAACGTTTTAGAAGCATACCAAATCGATTCTTTGCAGGTGAAGAAGACGCTAATCTGATCCCGCCGGACATGTCCGCCGAGGCAGTTATGCAGTCCTGGTACCGCATTTTGCACACCATAGGGAACCCCGTCGACTTGTGTCGCCCGCACGTCATCAGTCAGACTCCGGACTTCTTGCAGGTAAACCTGGGACGAGTGAGATGTACATAACTAGAAGGAATAAGTTGCTTTGTAAGGTCTATTGTTGTCAGCATGTCAATCAAAATGGTGTTCACTTTTAGTGAAAACAAGGTTCAAATTCAAATGAGAAGAATTGTGATATTTTGATATTCGGAAGTAAGTATCACAACTGGCTGCTATCGGAATATTGCCAGCCAATCATCATGGCAAGCAGAAAGCAGCCGAGAACATTCAACTATTTTTTTTAGGAGGGATGGTTGATCTCAGCAACTTTTTCTTTTATACTACTACGGTGGCAAATTAGCAAACCTCCTGCCCTATGGAAATACCTGTAGCCTAAGTACGCTTTGCGTTTGCAGAAGAATCACTAGCGCGATGCCGACCCTTTATTGATTTGATGATTCGTTGTGTTGATAGCTAGCATGCTTTGGGGTTCTGCTGCCATGATTGGCGTTATTTGCCGCGTTTTACGCGAGTTTGAAAGCAATCGCGGTACCAGGAGCGCAGAAGTGATGCGAAGTTTCTCGCAGTACTCGGTGATGGAGGAGGACGCGCGCGACCCGTCGCAGCACCCGTGCCTGGCGGCGCTGCCAGCCATCTTCCACAACGCCATGCGCGGACTGGCGGCCCACGTCGACGCCTTCCTGGGTACGTCCTCCCCTCTCATGTTCTCTCGGTGTATTTGGTATGGATGCGAATTGTTTGTTCCCTGATGAACGCAATTTTAAATCATGTAATGTTATATCGATATGATGGTAATTTCAGTGCAAATGACGTTTTCAAAGAATTTATCAAGATCCCCAAAGATAACATTAGTTTGAACCGACAGCAATATAAATAGCAGTATTCAGTTTTCTACGAGATTTTTATAAGTTAAACTTTGTGAAACTGAAGAAACAGTCAGTATAATCGTTTTACAGAACAACTGATCGTATTTTTGAGTACTTTTGAGTATTCTTTCTCAAGTCAAGGATGAAGTTGAATGGGCGAGAAACGGGTTGACATTGACATGCCCTAATATAGCCAAATGTTACAATTTGTTCTTGACTGTTCAATTCCAACACTTTTATTTTATAGTTGAAATGATTTGAGATGGATATTTATGAATTTAATTATTTATAATCAGTTCTAATATGAACCTTACGTTTAAGAGAAAGGGGGTTCAATTTTGTCTGTCTCTCAATTAATTTCATCTATACGAGTTGGGTTTGGGTGACGGAACTGTTTTATACGTACTGCGGGTTTGCATAGACAACTGAATAGATGTTCAAAGTCGAAGGAGAGAAACCTATGAAAAATCGGTAGATATAAAAATCTAATGAACATATAAGAGAATATCCTTTCAGTCTACCAACTCATCCAAGTGGTCGTAAAACAGAGAGGTCACCGCGAAACGAAAACGAAGTTATTTCGTGTATCTCCCTCTGACCTCTCTGTCGCACTTGCTGATTAGATTGATAGAGAGGGATATACAACAACGAACTTTTCAGCTTCGTAAACGGCTCAGAGGCTCTAGTATAAGTTTTAACGAAACAAAACGTTACGATCGCGTTTGCGTTTTACCCTCAATTTGTATGGGATTTGACAGCTAAACGCAAACGCGGTCGTTATGTTTTGTTTCGGTAAAACTTATACTAGAGGCTCTGCACACTAATTTGATAATCGCTAACAGACGCATTGGACTCTGAGGCTCCAGTATAAGTTTTACCGAAACAAAACGTTACGATCGCGTTCGCGTTTAGCTGTCAAATCCCATACAAATTGAGGGTAAAACGCAAACGCGATCGTAAAGTTTTGTTTCGGTAAAACTTATACTAGAGCCTCTGTAGTTAATTTCACGTCAAATTGTGTGTTCAACTTTGCATATCTATTATTTCAGTTGTCCGAGCTTTATTGATTATTCTGGGGTTATTGTGTATTGTCTTGATTGTGAAACTGGTATTCTATTTATAAATACTTATCTTTATATTCATTCGCTATGGCACAAATCCCTCAAGGTGGCACTGAACTATAATTACAAAAGGTGTACCTTTGCATCTGCTCATTTTACACCGATTTCCTAAGGAATTTATAATATTTGTAAGTGCATGAGAGGATTACTATTAACCTTTTAACCGTTATTGCACTCAATACCTGACATGAGTTAAGATTCAATTAAAAATTAATAGTGTTGACATTTAGCGGTTTAAAGGTTAATTCATATAGGTCAAAAAAGTCAAAACTTTATTGTGCCAGGTAGGTACCGCACCGTTGGGTCTCAAGAATTCTTATATCTTTTTCGGATAAAATAGCTCCTAAGACTGTCGATTTAGCGTTTGCTATGGTATTTAAATTTTTGTAAACATACTTAGGGAGCTATGCTATCCTAGTCGCTCATCATTTAGAGCTGCAAAATAGTCAGGTGATTGGGTACAGGGCGGGGCTCCGAGCGGTGGTGGGAGGCGGGGGTGAGCGGCGCGGCGGCCGACGAGGGCGACACGCCGCCCGCGCACCGCCGCCTCGCCAAGTCCTACAGCGTGGCCGGCAAGGCCCGGGACAAGACCGACAAAGGTATACACGGCTCCAATACTCTTCGGCAGGGCAGCCAGGCAAGAACGAGACAGGTATACAGGTCAGCTTCGCCGCAACACTAGGGATAAAAAGAGAAAGGTATATGAAATTCTTCGCCTTTTTCGATAACAATGAAGGTACTTATTATATACGGGGTCCTATAGTGTCTCCGGCAAGGGGCAACAACAAGACTGGTATGTACAATTCAGCGTCGCCGGCAAGGCCGGGGATAAGAAGGACACAGGTATGTATAAGTCTGTTAACATCTCCGGTAACGCCAGGGTTAAGAACGAGACAGGTATACTGCTGTTCTATGAGTTTGCTGAGTGACTGACTACGCTCTGATCCTCCTGGTACGTGAACGAAGTTATAATCAAAAACGGCTCTACTAAATAGGGAAGAGACCCGTTTTGGGTGTGTTTTTGTGTAATGTTTTTTTTCGCTTTTATACAAGGCCATGAATTAAGATTAAAGTTTTGGTTGTAAATGTAGTGTTTTGTTCGTTATTTGGGTTGAATGCACATTTGGGCATCACATAGCACATAGTTTTCTTTTGTTTTCTCTCTGTATATAAATGTACATTTGTTTTTTTTTTGTTATATTGCATTTTATCTTGTACAAATTAGTACTTAGATTATGCTGAACGTGCTAACGGTTGTGCTCTCTTTGTATCCCTAACTTGTGTTGTATAGGCACCCCGCGATCTTCTCTCATCGGCCTGACCGGCGGCGGCAGTAGACCTGCTAGCGTCGCGCCCACGACGCCGCCTAACTCGATCGTCTCGCAAGGTATGTGCTCCTGGTATCGTGGTAGACAAACTTACGCTAGTGCGCAAGAAAGAGACTGATTAGTATAAATAATGATTTCAGCTTCTCTGCCACTGGCACGATTGGTGGCCACATTTTATGGATTTGAGAAAACAAAAATTCACCATTCAAAATTGGTTTTTTGCAGTGTGCGACTCCGAGAAACCGCCATTGACTCCACTGCGCCCTAAAGTGAACTCTATCTTCCATCTGTTCGGAGAATGGCTCTTCGAAGCAGCACTAATCGGGACTACGTCCTCGTACAACAACCAACGTAATTTAACTTTAAATTACAATAATGTTTAACATCTTTAATCTATTCAGTGTTTTACAAAGTGTTATTTTACAGAACGAGCCGATGGCACGCCACCGCCGCCATCTTTATCGGACGCCACCAGCAAGCTTAATATGTCCGCTTATCAACCAGGTATGTGTTATATTCAGTTTGTGTAGGTACCGAATCAAAGAAATGTGATCCTAAGCTTTCCTTGTTACCTTTACTGCCTGTTATTATATTACATTACACAAAATATTACTTGTTCCCCTGATTATGTTATTGGATTTTCTGCTAGGGCAGCTATACTCGCCATTATTAAATGTTGTAAATGATTTATTTGGTCAATAAACTATGTCTGGTTGTTATTCTGTCCCGTTAGTTATCCAGGAGACAAAATAAAAATACAAATACAAATAATTTATTGTATGAAAGTGAGTAATTAAGGTGGTAATAGTTTTATGGTTCGTCACAATGAACCATATGACAGACTTTATTAGAAAACTTGTTACAACATGGACTTCTAACATGCTCAGAAGATGCTCAGATGACTTATATCATTTACTATGACGCTCGGGGATCGTGAAGTCACGATCTCCTAGCGTTTTCTCTATAATTAAAATGGTTGTAGCTTCGTAATTTATTGAGGGATTTTCGTAATTAGGCATATTTTTTTACCTTCTTTCTTTTAAAGGAATAAATAGCTTTTATTTACGCACACATCATTAGTGCTCCAAAATGCGTTCAGAAACCGTAGGAAATAACCAGCATTATTACAACCGATTTTACTTTGAGAACTTTCTTGTCTGTGGTAGTAGGTAAAATCTGTACTGTAATATTATTATTATTACAGTACAGATTTTTGTAAGATGAGTTTAAATTTGGAACAGCTGTCAAAACTCATATGGGTCTCTATTGTAGTATTCATAGATATTAAAACAGTTATCGATGCGAAACGTCAATTCAGTATGTTTTTTTAATTATAAGCCGCACGATATTTGATCTCAAGTGACATGAGAATAGGGACTTCATTCGTTTGTCTATGATTAAAAAAACACTCTTTTCTCAAACATGCTCGGAAATGTATGCGTTAATATCACGAAATGAAGACATGAAGTTTCTTGTTTAAGGCTACCTACATTTCTTGGCCTTACGCCAAGAAGTGATGTGACTCCAAGAACGATATGCACACTCCGCCGGATGTCATAAATGCAGCCACGATCGTAACAATGATATTTTACAGGTAGCACTATAGTAGCAATGCAGGTTATTTTCCTACGGCTTCTGAACCCATCTTAGAGTACTTATGATATGTGTGTAGATAAAGTAGTGTATGAAACTGTACATAATTTGGCCTTAAACACTCGTGTGATCCTATTATGCAACTCGTTAACGCTCGTTTCATAAAACCACACTCGTATTTTAAGGCCTCTGATTATGTATCAGTTGCATAAACTAGTATTGTGTGTACACCCCTATTGGATTGTGATTGTGTCAGGTCGCGCTGAAGCGCTAGGCGCGCTGTGCCGCGTGCTGTGCTCGAAGCAGTGCCGCGAGCAGGTGTCGGCGCAGTACCTGGCGCGCTGCTACGCGGCCGTCCACCGCGGGCTGCGGAGCCCGGCCACCGCGCCCGCGGTCGTGCTCAACGCGCCCGACATATTCAGGTACTACTAAACTAATGACAGATACACTCATTCAAATTTGGACCTTAATATTTATTCTTTTGACCTTGTAGTTTTTTTTATTGCATGTTTGAGAAAATCACTATACACACAGTTGCCAGCAGATATATCGGAGCGACCAAAGTGCTCACAAATATCTGAATACGTCTCTAATGCCTCGACAATAGAGAGTTAGAGACGTATTCAGATATTTGTGAGCACTTTGGCCGCTCCGATATATCTGATGGCGACTGTACCTCGGCTTAAAAAGGGATTGCCTTTTTTAACCTTTGCATGAAGAGAGAGATACATGACATTACATGTTCATACAATAAAAATATCCCCTACAGATTAGACCTGGACGGAGTTCTCGTGTTGGTCCCGGACTTCATAACAGCGCTCGACCATATCCTCTCCGAACGAGAACCGAAGCTGGAGTGCGGATCCATAGATAAGCGGGAGCTCCGCAAGGCCGCCATCAGCGCGCTGTTGTCTATGGTCGCCTTCCCTCACCATTACAAGGGGCTCCCGGTTCCCGAGTTCCCTGGCTGTAATGAATAGTGAGTATGCTCGGTTAACCTCTTGCCATGTCATGTTCTCCTGGTAGTTACCAGTTGATGCAAAGGATAGAAACGTGACCCCAAGCTAGAGTGCAGTGCGCCTGAGGCGGCCTACGAAACCAACGCTACGTAACCAGTTACGTGTGAATAATTATTTTCCTCCCTACGTAACATTACTTTTTTTTTCGTATTTGGACAGTTTTGGAGTGAGGCTCCTATTCCTGGTCAGTTGGCCCTTCGGGCACCTATTTTTTTGCGATCGTAACAGGTTTCCAACAAGGAAGAGGAATTTTTCTATCGCATCTAGTTTCGTACAAATAATAAAAAAATCGTCGATCGTAACTGGTTTACGAACTCGAACCGAAAGGTGCGGTGCCATAGACAAGTGGGAGCTCCGCAAGGCCGCCATCACCGCGCTTTTGTCTCTGGTCGCCTTCTCCTACCGTTACAAGGGGCTTCCGGTTCCTGAGTCACTACTCACTAGTATATTCCAGTTAACATCTTGCTTAGTCATATTCTCCTGGTACATTCAAAGTAAGAAACCATCTTGTTTTAAAGGTTCGGTATAAGCTGGCTTCGTTGAACCATATCACCACTATACTAACCACGACTCACATTACTTTGCAGCGCTGGCATGACACTTGGCGACTACGCACGTGGCAAAATCTCTCTAATCTGCGTGACAGCAGTGCAAGTAGAAAGCTCGGACGCCCTAGCAGTGCCGTTACTAAGCGCGCTTTACTTGTGTGTGCGCCATAACGCTCAAGTGTCGACTGCCAGACACGCGCATAGCGCACCGCCTGGGTCTACCATGTCGCACAGCACGGATTATAAAGGTAAGCTCTTTGAAGTTATGAGCTCCTGGTATCTTTGGGGACGTTAATGTGACGTTTTTGGGGGTAGAACTGTTGGCATTTCATTATTTCGAAGTTTTAGAACACTATGTGCTGATTTATAGTAACAACATTTATACGGTAAGTATTTGGAAAGTTCTGAAAGCTGTTTTTGATTTGAACAATTCGAGTTAACGTTCACACGCTCCTTTTATGTTGCTGTTACACATTCATGAAACCTTATCTTAAAACTTAAGCCTAATAATCATGTTGTATTATACAATACTTACATGAAAAGTACCTACACCTAACCTACACTCATGTTTAACATTTCCTTTGTTATCTTACATTTTATGACACCATTCACTCTTTAAATTCAAATAAAAGCTATGAAATCGGTGACGCATTGCGATTTTCAGGATAAATCGCAGTGTGTTATATCATTGGTTTAAGATGTTTCCAGCCAGTGTCTATTACTACATGAACCATAAAGACTTGAAAACATAGAACGCGCTTGAATCCATCGCTACTCTTAAAACTTTACCAAAGATTTCGTATCGCTACGCTAGTAGTTGCTAACATCGGAAAAACCTTTTGAAGACGAAAGCACCTTCGAGCACACCGCCCACCAAGCGGGATCGTGGCACTGAAAGTGTTTTGAATACCTCGCAATGCTCTGGATTCAATGTTGCCTTACTCCCCTGTGACACAGGCGACACTAGACCTGGCTGTAATCACGTCATCAATGTAGTTCCCGTTGTCACTGTTGTGTTTGTCACCGTTGGCGTAGCGCGCTCCGACGGCGGATCGGCGGAGCCATCGCTAGACGACCTCGTCACCGACCTAGACCCGGCGTCGCCGCTTTTTGGTAAACTCACTTTTATTTTGCATGATATAAGGTCCATGTTTCATTGTAGAGGTTACTTGTTGGTACACTTGGCACTCCCGGTTCTTAAAACAAATTATACATACGAATATATCGATATATATCTTAGTGTGACGCCAGCAATCCCGCGCGCATAATTAGCTACCTGCCTCTTTCTAAGTGATCTAATTAGAAAGGCACTACGTGTTCTAATTAGACTGAATGTCAGAGGTAAAACTATTATAGTTCTCTATAATCAAACATGGATCAAATTACAAACTTTACATGTCGTTCATTTTTATGTACATTGTTACCTTATAATGCTTGCTTGTTTTTCATTCATATTTTATTAAATACTAGGTTTAACGAATAGTCGTTAAGTGCCTAAAAGAATGTTTGTTAGTTGTAGTATTAATTACTGCACTCTAGAATATTCTTCCCCCTATTTTGATGGGAGAAAATTATCCTATGTCCATTCCCGGATCTCAAACTATCTGCGAACCAAATTTCATCACATCCTATCGAATTTATAAGAGGGTAAATCGCCATTAACTGGCAAGTGTTCAATAACACACCAACACCTATACTAGAATGTTTTTTTTAGTATAACGTGTTAATTACTGGCCACCTTTCACCACGTTATACTAAATAGAATTCTGTTTGTAGGGTAACTGAGTTCATTTTTAGTGGGGGCCAGTTATTGAAACCCGGCCAGTTATTGGCGATTTCCCCATTATAATTATGGATTTTCTCTGTGGAGTAATGTGTTAAAATTGTGTTAATTTTGAATGCGTAATGTGTTAGATTTGGGTGATCTAGTGTGTGAGCATGTAAATACGTTTTTTTTTTTCCTAGAACAAAAAATAAATAATTACGTTGCTAAGAACGGCAGCGACGATTGTTTAAGTACTTTAAACTTTAACGGCCGTATTCATAAACGTTCTACAAGCCTATTTTAACTAAAATCGCGTTAAAATTCGTTTGTCTTTATCTGTCACGTTGACATTTGTGTTCGTCAGAAAGGGACAGAGCACATTTAGGGGGTAAATAGTGTATTTGGTAGAATAGCTACAATGTTACAAGTCTACATTGGCAACTGAGTCGCTTGACCAATAACGGCTGGCCATGTGATGATGTGACTAGGGTTGCCAAGGGCTCATTTCACGAATCTTTGTAGCTGGTCAAAAAGCTAATCGTTATCGGTTAAGAGCCTTAGTGTTGCCATTTTAACCCCCGACGCAAAAAAAGGGGTGTTATAAGTTTGACGTATCCGTGTGTCTGTCTGTATTTCAATTTCGCTTCGGTTCTTTTGTCGGAAAGCTGACGTCATAGAGATGGTTCTTAGCTACGTTTCAACAAAATCGGTTCAGCCGGTTTTGAGATATTGAACTTTGAATTGAAAATGGGGGTTTTTCAACTTTTCAAAGTTGTTAATTATAGACTTGTAATATTGTAACGGCCCACAAGTGTCTTCTATTCAAATGTGTACTCGTAACTGTAGTCCGACCGCTTAACTTAGTCCTCGCCTGCTAGCGCGCGGACGGTATGACGGACGTGCGGGCGCCGGGCTTCGCCTCCCGCACGGACTGAGTTAAGCGGTCGGAGTATAGTGTGTTATCTGAATGCTAGGCGCCGCACTGGTAGTCCGCGCCACATACCTGGTGTGCCACCGGCTCATCTCCTCGTGGAAGGGCGACCTGCAGGTCTCCCTAGCGGCGCTGGAACTGCTCTCCGGCTTGGCTAAACTTCACTCTGCTAAACCAGGTACGGTTTGGTAGCGCTTTTTTCGAAGTATCCTCATCATAACTTTATTTATGTCATCTGGTTTTCTAGTGGCAATTACCGCCTGCTACGTGGAGGAAAATAGTGTACTCGCCACGGTCGGTAATAAAGAAAGCCTCAGATTGCGTTTTGCCCCTGAATTCGGCTTGGGGCGTCAAATACCTGCCGCAAGAGACATTCTTTGGTTTGTAAATATAGGTACATACATACATATAAGGCTGACGACCCCATGTTGTCAGTTTTTAACCTCCTAACATATTTACACCATGTTGCTAAGATACTATTTCAGACATAATTAAATGTCTTTTCTGTTTTCATGCTCGCTAGATTTTGTCATTGGTAAGTGATAAACTGATAAATTAACTGATATTGATAGTTCATAAATTAAGAATGATCCCTAAATAACGCAGAACTAGTTTTATCACGGTTTTATAGTCTGTCGGTGAAATTCTACCGTGTATCAATAATTTTAATACCGCGGTCTTCAATAAGAGTGTCCGAACCTCCGGGGATCCCTTCGGGACACCCCGGCGACCATGCGTACTGCTTGGAGGAGGCGCTCCAGAACTACCTAAAAGAACAAAAAAAAAAGAGTGTCCGATTTGATTTTTCTCTTGCAGAAGAGCTGATGGACGATCGACCTGGTTTTTTTTTGTGTCACAGAAGCCATAGAGCGCAAGCGCGCCGTCCGCTGGATCTGCGACTACATCAGCATCCAGTGCAGCCGGCCGCCGCAAGCTCACTCGCGCGACCTCCACTCTTGCGTGGTGGCCGCGTACTCCTGCCTCGCCTCCTGGCTGTGCCCGGCGCTGCTGGCCGATCCGGACTGTCTGGCCGCGCTCATGGAGGTGGTGGAGCTGGGCATATCGGGGACCAAGAGTCAGGGTGAGCCGTTGTCGGTTTATGCAAGCTTGGTACAGCAGAGTCCAGTGCAGCCGGATCGCTCATGCGTGCGCGTCCTTGACTTATGTGCCTTGTGGTGGGGGTTACTGCTGGTCTAGCAAACTGGCTGCCTGCGCTGATGCAGGTCATTACCTAGAGCCAGGGTGAGCTTCTGTCGGTTTATGCGAGCCTAGTACCTGCTCCTGCTTCTCTTAAGGATTAATTCGAGTGAGTTACCCGTAACCCTTATAACATTCTGTTCTTAGACTGATCTGAATATTTTTTCAGGCAAAACCGGTGAGCCTCCTAAAATGAAAGATGAAAAGGAGCTCAAACCTGTGTCCATGAGAGTTCGCGACGCAGCCGAGTCTCTGCTGATGCTCATTTTGGAACAGGTAGGGATGAACTCGTGATCCTTGAAGCCCTGTGCATACCGCCAGCGGGTTTATGAGAGCCTGGTACTTTTTACCAGTACGTCTAACACAACATGCTGCCATGTCGCGTCGCGCGCGACTAATCAACTCCTCTCTCACTCGCTCTGTTTTTTAGAAAGAGGAGGGTAGATTTTCACTTCTCTTCTCGCGGCGTGAGTTGTGTAAGGTCCGTAGATTATCAACTATCTCTTTTGTAGGTGGGATCCGACACACCAGGCACCGGTTGGTGTCGGTTGGACGAGCGGTGGCTAGCGGCGTTGGGGCACGGCCGACTGCGGCACTACGTTGCCGATGGCAACATCCTGCTCTCTCTGTTGGAAGAGCCGCTGGCTAACAGCCAGGAGCCACAGCCCACGCTTATCGGTGAGTCTCCCGGTTTACTATCTTGCCCTAGTACTTGGGCATCACGGATTCGACGGACACGGAGAGAGAGAGAGATGTAGGGCGGGTTGCACTTACGATTATAGACCGGTTTATGCAATCTCTTCTCTTCTCTTCAATCTTATAGAAACTTGTGAAACATTCCATACCTACTTCAGATTTTAATGAACACGCTTAGGCGGTTTGGTGCAACCCACCCATGATGTTAATAGAGAAATAGTCGTATAAAAGTGTGATTTCGCAGTGACAAATGCATGTTTCCCCAGTGATAATCCGCTGCGGCTGGGGCCGCTTCGCGTGGTCGATGAGCAACCGCGGCGCGCCGCGCTCGGGCGCCCGCGGCGGCGCGGCCTGCGCGCGCCCCGTGGACATCACGGAGCCGCCGCCGCGCCCGCAGCCCGTGTGCCGCCCGCTGCCCGTCGCGCCGCCGCCCTGCGCTGTGTGAGTATACCGCGCGGTTTATGAGAGCCTGGTACTTCGCGTGGTCGATGAGCAACCGCGGCGCGCCGCGCTCGGGCGCCCGCGGCGGCGCGGCCTGCGCGCGCCCCGTGGACATCACGGAGCCGCCGCCGCGCCCGCAGCCCGTGTGCCGCCCGCTGCCCGTCGCGCCGCCGCCCTGCGCCGTGTGAGTATACCGCGCGGTTTATGAGAGCCTGGTACTTCGCGTGGTCGATGAGCAACCGCGGCGCGCCGCGCTCGGGCGCCCGCGGCGGCGCGGCCTGCGCGCGCCCCGTGGACATCACGGAGCCGCCGCCGCGCCCGCAGCCCGTGTGCCGCCCGCTGCCCGTCGCGCCGCCGCCCTGCGCTGTGTGAGTATACCGCGCGGTTTATGAGAGCCTGGTACTTCGCGTGGTCGATGAGCAACCGCGGCGCGCCGCGCTCGGGCGCCCGCGGCGGCGCGGCCTGCGCGCGCCCCGTGGACATCACGGAGCCGCCGCCGCGCCCGCAGCCCGTGTGCCGCCCGCTGCCCGTCGCGCCGCCGCCCTGCGCTGTGTGAGTATACCGCGCGGTTTATGAGAGCCTGGTACTTCGCGTGGTCGATGAGCAACCGCGGCGCGCCGCGCTCGGGCGCCCGCGGCGGCGCGGCCTGCGCGCGCCCCGTGGACATCACGGAGCCGCCGCCGCGCCCGCAGCCCGTGTGCCGCCCGCTGCCCGTCGCGCCGCCGCCCTGCGCTGTGTGAGTATACCGCGCGGTTTATGAGAGCCTGGTACTTCGCGTGGTCGATGAGCAACCGCGGCGCGCCGCGCTCGGGCGCCCGCGGCGGCGCGGCCTGCGCGCGCCCCGTGGACATCACGGAGCCGCCGCCGCGCCCGCAGCCCGTGTGCCGCCCGCTGCCCGTCGCGCCGCCGCCCTGCGCTGTGTGAGTATACCGCGCGGTTTATGAGAGCCTGGTACTTCGCGTGGTCGATGAGCAACCGCGGCGCGCCGCGCTCGGGCGCCCGCGGCGGCGCGGCCTGCGCGCGCCCCGTGGACATCACGGAGCCGCCGCCGCGCCCGCAGCCCGTGTGCCGCCCGCTGCCCGTCGCGCCGCCGCCCTGCGCTGTGTGAGTATACCGCGCGGTTTATGAGAGCCTGGTACTTCGCGTGGTCGATGAGCAACCGCGGCGCGCCGCGCTCGGGCGCCCGCGGCGGCGCGGCCTGCGCGCGCCCCGTGGACATCACGGAGCCGCCGCCGCGCCCGCAGCCCGTGTGCCGCCCGCTGCCCGTCGCGCCGCCGCCCTGCGCTGTGTGAGTATACCGCGCGGTTTATGAGAGCCTGGTACTTCGCGTGGTCGATGAGCAACCGCGGCGCGCCGCGCTCGGGCGCCCGCGGCGGCGCGGCCTGCGCGCGCCCCGTGGACATCACGGAGCCGCCGCCGCGCCCGCAGCCCGTGTGCCGCCCGCTGCCCGTCGCGCCGCCGCCCTGCGCTGTGTGAGTATACCGCGCGGTTTATGAGAGCCTGGTACTTCGCGTGGTCGATGAGCAACCGCGGCGCGCCGCGCTCGGGCGCCCGCGGCGGCGCGGCCTGCGCGCGCCCCGTGGACATCACGGAGCCGCCGCCGCGCCCGCAGCCCGTGTGCCGCCCGCTGCCCGTCGCGCCGCCGCCCTGCGCTGTGTGAGTATACCGCGCGGTTTATGAGAGCCTGGTACTTCGCGTGGTCGATGAGCAACCGCGGCGCGCCGCGCTCGGGCGCCCGCGGCGGCGCGGCCTGCGCGCGCCCCGTGGACATCACGGAGCCGCCGCCGCGCCCGCAGCCCGTGTGCCGCCCGCTGCCCGTCGCGCCGCCGCCCTGCGCTGTGTGAGTATACCGCGCGGTTTATGAGAGCCTGGTACTTCGCGTGGTCGATGAGCAACCGCGGCGCGCCGCGCTCGGGCGCCCGCGGCGGCGCGGCCTGCGCGCGCCCCGTGGACATCACGGAGCCGCCGCCGCGCCCGCAGCCCGTGTGCCGCCCGCTGCCCGTCGCGCCGCCGCCCTGCGCTGTGTGAGTATACCGCGCGGTTTATGAGAGCCTGGTACTTCGCGTGGTCGATGAGCAACCGCGGCGCGCCGCGCTCGGGCGCCCGCGGCGGCGCGGCCTGCGCGCGCCCCGTGGACATCACGGAGCCGCCGCCGCGCCCGCAGCCCGTGTGCCGCCCGCTGCCCGTCGCGCCGCCGCCCTGCGCTGTGTGAGTATACCGCGCGGTTTATGAGAGCCTGGTACTTCGCGTGGTCGATGAGCAACCGCGGCGCGCCGCGCTCGGGCGCCCGCGGCGGCGCGGCCTGCGCGCGCCCCGTGGACATCACGGAGCCGCCGCCGCGCCCGCAGCCCGTGTGCCGCCCGCTGCCCGTCGCGCCGCCGCCCTGCGCTGTGTGAGTATACCGCGCGGTTTATGAGAGCCTGGTACTTCGCGTGGTCGATGAGCAACCGCGGCGCGCCGCGCTCGGGCGCCCGCGGCGGCGCGGCCTGCGCGCGCCCCGTGGACATCACGGAGCCGCCGCCGCGCCCGCAGCCCGTGTGCCGCCCGCTGCCCGTCGCGCCGCCGCCCTGCGCTGTGTGAGTATACCGCGCGGTTTATGAGAGCCTGGTATGTCGCGTGGTCGATGAGCAACCGCGGCGCGCCGCGCTCGGGCGCCCGCGGCGGCGCGGCCTGCGCGCGCCCCGTGGACATCACGGAGCCGCCGCCGCGCCCGCAGCCCGTGTGCCGCCCGCTGCCCGTCGCGCCGCCGCCCTGCGCTGTGTGAGTATACCGCGCGGTTTATGAGAGCCTGGTACTTCGCGTGGTCGATGAGCAACCGCGGCGCGCCGCGCTCGGGCGCCCGCGGCGGCGCGGCCTGCGCGCGCCCCGTGGACATCACGGAGCCGCCGCCGCGCCCGCAGCCCGTGTGCCGCCCGCTGCCCGTCGCGCCGCCGCCCTGCGCTGTGTGAGTATACCGCGCGGTTTATGAGAGCCTGGTACTTCGCGTGGTCGATGAGCAACCGCGGCGCGCCGCGCTCGGGCGCCCGCGGCGGCGCGGCCTGCGCGCGCCCCGTGGACATCACGGAGCCGCCGCCGCGCCCGCAGCCCGTGTGCCGCCCGCTGCCCGTCGCGCCGCCGCCCTGCGCTGTGTGAGTATACCGCGCGGTTTATGAGAGCCTGGTACTTCGCGTGGTCGATGAGCAACCGCGGCGCGCCGCGCTCGGGCGCCCGCGGCGGCGCGGCCTGCGCGCGCCCCGTGGACATCACGGAGCCGCCGCCGCGCCCGCAGACCGTGTGCCGCCCGCTGCCCGTCGCGCCGCCGCCCTGCGCTGTGTGAGTATACCGCGCGGTTTATGAGAGCCTGGTACTTCGCGTGGTCGATGAGCAACCGCGGCGCGGCCTGCGCGCGCCCCGAGGACATCACGGAGCCGCCGCCGCGCCCGCAGCCCGTGTGCCGCCCGCTGCCCGTCGCGCCGCCGCCCTGCGCTGTGTGAGTATACCGCGCGGTTTATGAGAGCCTGGTACTTCGCGTGGTCGATGAGCAACCGCGGCGCGGCCTGCGCGCGCCCCGTGGACATCACGGAGCCGCCGCCGCG
The DNA here is from genome assembly GCA_947049275.1 of Epinotia bilunana. Lineage (NCBI taxonomy): Eukaryota > Metazoa > Arthropoda > Insecta > Lepidoptera > Tortricidae > Epinotia > Epinotia bilunana. The sequence goes on from OX346267.1 coordinate 2,739,066, forward strand.
CCCGCAGCCCGTGTGCCGCCCGCTGCCCGTCGCGCCGCCGCACTGCGCTGTGTGAGTATACCGCGCGGTTTATGAGAGCCTGGTACTTCGCGTGGTCGATGAGCAACCGCGGCGCGGCCTGCGCGCGCCCCGAGGACATCACGGAGCCGCCGCCGCGCCCGCAGCCCGTGTGCCGCCCGCTGCCCGTCGCGCCGCCGCCCTGCGCTGTGTGAGTATACCGCGCGGTTTATGAGAGCCTGGTACTTCGCGTGGTCGATGAGCAACCGCGGCGCGCCGCGCTCGGGCGCCCGCGGCGGCGCGGCCTGCGCGCGCCCCGTGGACATCACGGAGCCGCCGCCGCGCCCGCAGCCCGTGTGCCGCCCGCTGCCCGTCGCGCCGCCGCCCTGCGCCGTGTGAGTATACCGCGTGGTTTATGAGAGCCTGGTACTTAGTACCTGACAAACAGAGATGGGTTTTCAAAGTTTTTAGACTTTATTTAGGGCAAGTTTAATCTGAAGCAATCAATTATGCTGTTGTATGACGACCTTACATGTGCTAATTTTCTTTTTTACTTTGGTTGGTACAGTGACAGCGCCTTCCCCAGTCTGGAGGCAGTGTTACGTCAACTCAACGATCCCGAGGCACCGACGTTGTTCAAACTGCTCGAACAACAAGCAGCCGTCGAGAAACGTGTTCAAGAGAGTGAGAATAACGCGGTAAGTCATTGTTTATTCATATATTGTAGCGGTCACTTTGGCACTCAGTGGACGTCTTTCGGCTGGTATGATGATAATATAGATTAATTGTAATTCTGAATTATTTGTATAGGTACCAGAAGAATGTGTGCCGCCTGAACCAGTGACGGAGTTTCAGACCGCGCGTCTGTTTTTGTCACACTTCGGTTATCTCAACATCGGCGGAGAAAGAAAGGTAACAAATGAAATTAATAGATTCGTAAAAACTCGACTGTTTATTTACAACTAGCTTCCGCCCGCGACTTCGTCTGCGTGGACCCGGGATAAAAACTATCCTATATTTTAAGTCAGGCTATAAACTATCTTCGTGCAAAATTTCATCCAAATCAGTTAAGCCGCTTAAGCGTGATTGAGTAACAAACATCCAAACATCTAAACTTTCGCATTTATAATATTAGTAGGATAGTACATTGGTGCTGGAAGTGAGTAATAGTGGTAGATGTACGAGTGGGCCGAGTCCATTTACTGCACTTATGGCCATAGCGCTTTCAATTTCGCTGGATATCGTTGTGTTTTTGTGTGGCAGAGCTGTTATTTAGGAAAGAGCCCTCTTTTTTAGCCACCCGGATGAACCTCTTGTTTGTGTGTGCCAGGGCCTGGGCCCGCGGCTCGTCGCCCTGGACGACTCGGCGCCCGGGTTCGCTCTGGCGCTGCGGCGCGCGGACGCGTGCGGCGCGCGCGGCGTGCTGACGGCGCACGTGCTGCACGCGCGCGCCGGCCAGCGCGCCGCCGCCGACATCGTGGCCAACGCGCGCCGCCCGCCGCCGCCCGGGTTCGCCAGGATGCTGCGCGGGTGAGTACCAGGGCGCAGGAAACGTGAGGAGGTTTACGGCCGCTGGCAGACATTGGCCGCGACGTCCGCCCGCTTTCTGCTTATCTCACGATAATGTCTATCAATTTGATTCCATTATTCCTATGGAACGTTCAAGCAAAATAATGAAACAATAGTGTTGGCGCGCTGACGAATAATCTCGCTATAACAGGTTTTTTATATATACTACGACGGTGACAAACAAGCATACGGCAAGCCGCAGCAGCGCGTATTCGGGAGCTCTGGCGACCTTATTTACCACCAAGACCATGAAACCCACAAAACAAGTAGTCCTGTTCTTATGGCTCCGGTCTTCCCTACTTAGTCTGCTCAAAATATGAGTTCTTGATATTCTTCACGTTTGTTTTCTTGGAATGAAATGTAACTCAAGCGTATACTTCTCGATGTCTCCAGGCTAGGCAAACCAGTGCGAGTTCGCGGTCACCCGGGCTGGACGGGTCACGTGGCGACGAGTTACGACGCGCAGCCGGAGTACATGTCCGCGCCCCCGCCCGCCGCGCCGGCCGGCGAGGAGAAGACGCCCTCGATATATGACGGCAGGGAACAGGTAGCTATGCGGTTCTGTCACCCTGGTGTATATGACGCCGTGGCTGGACGGGTCACGTTGCGACGAGTTAGCACGCGCAGCCGGAGTCATGTCCAGAGTAAATCGAGAGTATGTCCCAGCCGTCTCAAGATAGACGTGCAGGTAGCTATGCGGTTCTGTCACCCTGGTAGGTATCACGCTATGGCTGGACGGGACACGTGGCGACGAGTTACGACGCGCCGCCGGACCAGAGTACAGGGAACAGGTAGCTACGCGGTTCTGTAACCCTGGTAGGTATTTATAGGTTCTACAGATGTATAAACCTCTCCTATCCTACCTGTGAGTTCTATAATTGGCTCTTCTTTGTATCCACTGCTATTGCTAATGTTTATTGTATGAATATAGCTGTTGGTTCTCCTAATAAATAAATAAATAAAAGATGCCATCGTCTTTTTATTCCTAAACCGCTGTAGACTCTTTTAAAGACAATTATACCCTAACGGTAGCCTAGTGGTTCAGGCGTGCGGCTGTCAAGCGGCGTTTGTGGGTTCGAATCCCCGATCGTACCAATGAGTTTTTCGGAACTGTACGGAATATTCACCGTTACCTTTTCGGTGAAGGAAAACATCGTGATGAAACCGGTCCAATCCCGATAGGATCTAGTTTTCCCTCTGGGTTGGAAGGTCAGATGCAGTCGCTTTCGGAAAACTAGTGCCTATGACAAATCTTGGGATTAGGTGTGAAAGCGGACTCCGGGCTCCTTTAGGGCGCAGCCGGCAATAACGCTAGGAGGGATGCTGATGAAAAGACCAAACAATGATTGCAGGTACTCTACTGGTCGGACTCCAGTAACGAGATAGCGTTCGTCGTGCCCTCGGGCCACGAGGTGGTCGACACTGATGACAAGAACAGCGATGTCGTCAAGACGGACACTGACGGCAACTGTCTGTCTGCCAGGTAAGCCGGAACCCCCAACACTTAGATTCAAACGGGACAGTGAGGGTAAATCAGAAACTATAAAAGATACGGACATTTCTTCATTTAAGGAAAAAAATACGGCTGGGATCGAATCCAATCAGGCTATTTTTCCAAATCTTTTAGTCCACTTTTTTTGTTCTATAATCGGCCTCTTGTCCCAAGAGCAAGTTTCCTTTCGCAGACTTTAATCATGATTAAAATAAATGAGTCAGTCGTTCAAGCTTTTTTACTGTCAAATGTTTAACGAATCACGCCCTCCGGTTACCAGGAGTTCAGAGAAGGCAGCGGGTTCGTGCTGGGACGTGTCGAGCAACAGCTCCGGCGCGCAGTCGTATGAGCGCAGCATCAGCGAATCGGACAAGGGCGAGCGCGGCCGTTCCAGTCTTAATGAGAAAGTGCGCGCTCTCTCGCTTGACCTGGACAAACAGCCAGGGGCGCAGGGACTGACAGGTACGATGATACAGAACACAGCAGGCTCCTGCTAGAGCAGGAGCGAATGGAAAAAAGAGGGACAAGGGCGAGTGTGGATGTCCAGCTTTAACGAGTTCGTAGGCTCTCGCTCGACCTGTATAAACAAACAGCCAGAGGCGCAGGGGCTGACTGGTATGAGGGAAACTTGAACTGAACGTACTAGGAGTACATAACACAGCAGGCTAGTCCTGAGGGACAAAGGCGAGCGCGGCCGTTCCAGTCTGAATGAGAAAGCGCGCGAAGGATGATGTATCGCCCCTATACTTATACATACGAGTATACCTCTGTGCCAAGTCCAACTTGATCTTTGTTGTTGTATAGAACTTGTTACTTATCCTCGTGATTTTTCTTTCAGGTAGTGGAAGGCGTAATCGTGACTTCACGACTAAAATTCTCATCATCTGGTTGGAAGATTTTGAGGATCATTTGAATCTACCGATAGGTAAGACTTGTAGTTATAGCTGGAAAACGCAGAGAGCTCCCATGGCGCTGTAGGAATGATGTTACTTGGAGGTGGAATAACCCTAAAACCCTAGGCTGTCCCGCAGCACTGCTATTGTATTTGTGTTTGTTGGCTCTCCCTCCCTTCTTAGAATATGATAGATAAATTAAGTGGTTCTCCGTTTAGTGAACATTATATAACTTCTTCCACAGACGACCTCCTGCGCTACTGCGAGACCGGCCTCCCCTGGCGACGGCACGAAGTGAGCGTGGTGTGCGTGTGTCCGCGCCGCTCGGGTCTGCTCCGCGTGCACACGACGCCGCGCGCCGCGGGCGTGCTGTGTGACGGCGCCCTGGTGGCGCCGGAGCTGCTGCCGGCGTGCCTGCGCCGCGCCGCGCGCTACCTCGCGCGCCCGCACCGCCTCAACACCGACCTGTGAGTTATGGCACCCTGGTATATAGTAGCGACTATCTGACCGTGGTGTGCGTGTGTCCGCGCCGCTCGGGTCTGCTCCGCGTGCACACGACGCCGCGCGCCGCGGGCGTGCTGTGTGACGGCGCCCTGGTGGCGCCGGAGCTGCTGCCGGCGTGCCTGCGCCGCGCCGCGCGCTACCTCGCGCGCCCGCACCGCCTCAACACCGACCTGTGAGTTATGGCACCCTGGTATATAGTAGCGACTATCTGACCGTGGTGTGCGTGTGTCCGCGCCGCTCGGGTCTGCTCCGCGTGCACACGACGCCGCGCGCCGCGGGCGTGCTGTGTGACGGCGCCCTGGTGGCGCCGGAGCTGCTGCCGGCGTGCCTGCGCCGCGCCGCGCGCTACCTCGCGCGCCCGCACCGCCTCAACACCGACCTGTGAGTTATGGCACCCTGGTATATAGTAGCGACTATCTGACCGTGGTGTGCGTGTGTCCGCGCCGCTCGGGTCTGCTCCGCGTGCACACGACGCCGCGCGCCGCGGGCGTGCTGTGTGACGGCGCCCTGGTGGCGCCGGAGCTGCTGCCGGCGTGCCTGCGCCGCGCCGCGCGCTACCTCGCGCGCCCGCACCGCCTCAACACCGACCTGTGAGTTATGGCACCCTGGTATATAGTAGCGACTATCTGACCGTGGTGTGCGTGTGTCCGCGCCGCTCGGGTCTGCTCCGCGTGCACACGACGCCGCGCGCCGCGGGCGTGCTGTGTGACGGCGCCCTGGTGGCGCCGGAGCTGCTGCCGGCGTGCCTGCGCCGCGCCGCGCGCTACCTCGCGCGCCCGCACCGCCTCAACACCGACCTGTGAGTTATGGCACCCTGGTATATAGTAGCGACTATCTGACCGTGGTGTGCGTGTGTCCGCGCCGCTCGGGTCTGCTCCGCGTGCACACGACGCCGCGCGCCGCGGGCGTGCTGTGTGACGGCGCCCTGGTGGCGCCGGAGCTGCTGCCGGCGTGCCTGCGCCGCGCCGCGCGCTACCTCGCGCGCCCGCACCGCCTCAACACCGACCTGTGAGTTATGGCACCCTGGTATATAGTAGCGACTATCTGACCGTGGTGTGCGTGTGTCCGCGCCGCTCGGGTCTGCTCCGCGTGCACACGACGCCGCGCGCCGCGGGCGTGCTGTGTGACGGCGCCCTGGTGGCGCCGGAGCTGCTGCCGGCGTGCCTGCGCCGCGCCGCGCGCTACCTCGCGCGCCCGCACCGCCTCAACACCGACCTGTGAGTTATGGCACCCTGGTATATAGTAGCGACTATCTGACCGTGGTGTGCGTGTGTCCGCGCCGCTCGGGTCTGCTCCGCGTGCACACGACGCCGCGCGCCGCGGGCGTGCTGTGTGACGGCGCCCTGGTGGCGCCGGAGCTGCTGCCGGCGTGCCTGCGCCGCGCCGCGCGCTACCTCGCGCGCCCGCACCGCCTCAACACCGACCTGTGAGTTATGGCACCCTGGTATATAGTAGCGACTATCTGACCGTGGTGTGCGTGTGTCCGCGCCGCTCGGGTCTGCTCCGCGTGCACACGACGCCGCGCGCCGCGGGCGTGCTGTGTGACGGCGCCCTGGTGGCGCCGGAGCTGCTGCCGGCGTGCCTGCGCCGCGCCGCGCGCTACCTCGCGCGCCCGCACCGCCTCAACACCGACCTGTGAGTTATGGCACCCTGGTATATAGTAGCGACTATCTGACCGTGGTGTGCGTGTGTCCGCGCCGCTCGGGTCTGCTCCGCGTGCACACGACGCCGCGCGCCGCGGGCGTGCTGTGTGACGGCGCCCTGGTGGCGCCGGAGCTGCTGCCGGCGTGCCTGCGCCGCGCCGCGCGCTACCTCGCGCGCCCGCACCGCCTCAACACCGACCTGTGAGTTATGGCACCCTGGTATATAGTAGCGACTATCTGACCGTGGTGTGCGTGTGTCCGCGCCGCTCGGGTCTGCTCCGCGTGCACACGACGCCGCGCGCCGCGGGCGTGCTGTGTGACGGCGCCCTGGTGGCGCCGGAGCTGCTGCCGGCGTGCCTGCGCCGCGCCGCGCGCTACCTCGCGCGCCCGCACCGCCTCAACACCGACCTGTGAGTTATGGCACCCTGGTATATAGTAGCGACTATCTGACCGTGGTGTGCGTGTGTCCGCGCCGCTCGGGTCTGCTCCGCGTGCACACGACGCCGCGCGCCGCGGGCGTGCTGTGTGACGGCGCCCTGGTGGCGCCGGAGCTGCTGCCGGCGTGCCTGCGCCGCGCCGCGCGCTACCTCGCGCGCCCGCACCGCCTCAACACCGACCTGTGAGTTATGGCACCCTGGTATATAGTAGCGACTATCTGACCGTGGTGTGCGTGTGTCCGCGCCGCTCGGGTCTGCTCCGCGTGCACACGACGCCGCGCGCCGCGGGCGTGCTGTGTGACGGCGCCCTGGTGGCGCCGGAGCTGCTGCCGGCGTGCCTGCGCCGCGCCGCGCGCTACCTCGCGCGCCCGCACCGCCTCAACACCGACCTGTGAGTTATGGCACCCTGGTATATAGTAGCGACTATCTGACCGTGGTGTGCGTGTGTCCGCGCCGCTCGGGTCTGCTCCGCGTGCACACGACGCCGCGCGCCGCGGGCGTGCTGTGTGACGGCGCCCTGGTGGCGCCGGAGCTGCTGCCGGCGTGCCTGCGCCGCGCCGCGCGCTACCTCGCGCGCCCGCACCGCCTCAACACCGACCTGTGAGTTATGGCACCCTGGTATATAGTAGCGACTATCTGACCGTGGTGTGCGTGTGTCCGCGCCGCTCGGGTCTGCTCCGCGTGCACACGACGCCGCGCGCCGCGGGCGTGCTGTGTGACGGCGCCCTGGTGGCGCCGGAGCTGCTGCCGGCGTGCCTGCGCCGCGCCGCGCGCTACCTCGCGCGCCCGCACCGCCTCAACACCGACCTGTGAGTTATGGCACCCTGGTATATAGTAGCGACTATCTGACCGTGGTGTGCGTGTGTCCGCGCCGCTCGGGTCTGCTCCGCGTGCACACGACGCCGCGCGCCGCGGGCGTGCTGTGTGACGGCGCCCTGGTGGCGCCGGAGCTGCTGCCGGCGTGCCTGCGCCGCGCCGCGCGCTACCTCGCGCGCCCGCACCGCCTCAACACCGACCTGTGAGTTATGGCACCCTGGTATATAGTAGCGACTATCTGACCGTGGTGTGCGTGTGTCCGCGCCGCTCGGGTCTGCTCCGCGTGCACACGACGCCGCGCGCCGCGGGCGTGCTGTGTGACGGCGCCCTGGTGGCGCCGGAGCTGCTGCCGGCGTGCCTGCGCCGCGCCGCGCGCTACCTCGCGCGCCCGCACCGCCTCAACACCGACCTGTGAGTTATGGCACCCTGGTATATAGTAGCGACTATCTGACCGTGGTGTGCGTGTGTCCGCGCCGCTCGGGTCTGCTCCGCGTGCACACGACGCCGCGCGCCGCGGGCGTGCTGTGTGACGGCGCCCTGGTGGCGCCGGAGCTGCTGCCGGCGTGCCTGCGCCGCGCCGCGCGCTACCTCGCGCGCCCGCACCGCCTCAACACCGACCTGTGAGTTATGGCACCCTGGTATATAGTAGCGACTATCTGACCGTGGTGTGCGTGTGTCCGCGCCGCTCGGGTCTGCTCCGCGTGCACACGACGCCGCGCGCCGCGGGCGTGCTGTGTGACGGCGCCCTGGTGGCGCCGGAGCTGCTGCCGGCGTGCCTGCGCCGCGCCGCGCGCTACCTCGCGCGCCCGCACCGCCTCAACACCGACCTGTGAGTTATGGCACCCTGGTATATAGTAGCGACTATCTGACCGTGGTGTGCGTGTGTCCGCGCCGCTCGGGTCTGCTCCGCGTGCACACGACGCCGCGCGCCGCGGGCGTGCTGTGTGACGGCGCCCTGGTGGCGCCGGAGCTGCTGCCGGCGTGCCTGCGCCGCGCCGCGCGCTACCTCGCGCGCCCGCACCGCCTCAACACCGACCTGTGAGTTATGGCACCCTGGTATATAGTAGCGACTATCTGACCGTGGTGTGCGTGTGTCCGCGCCGCTCGGGTCTGCTCCGCGTGCACACGACGCCGCGCGCCGCGGGCGTGCTGTGTGACGGCGCCCTGGTGGCGCCGGAGCTGCTGCCGGCGTGCCTGCGCCGCGCCGCGCGCTACCTCGCGCGCCCGCACCGCCTCAACACCGACCTGTGAGTTATGGCACCCTGGTATATAGTAGCGACTATCTGACCGTGGTGTGCGTGTGTCCGCGCCGCTCGGGTCTGCTCCGCGTGCACACGACGCCGCGCGCCGCGGGCGTGCTGTGTGACGGCGCCCTGGTGGCGCCGGAGCTGCTGCCGGCGTGCCTGCGCCGCGCCGCGCGCTACCTCGCGCGCCCGCACCGCCTCAACACCGACCTGTGAGTTATGGCACCCTGGTATATAGTAGCGACTATCTGACCGTGGTGTGCGTGTGTCCGCGCCGCTCGGGTCTGCTCCGCGTGCACACGACGCCGCGCGCCGCGGGCGTGCTGTGTGACGGCGCCCTGGTGGCGCCGGAGCTGCTGCCGGCGTGCCTGCGCCGCGCCGCGCGCTACCTCGCGCGCCCGCACCGCCTCAACACCGACCTGTGAGTTATGGCACCCTGGTATATAGTAGCGACTATCTGACCGTGGTGTGCGTGTGTCCGCGCCGCTCGGGTCTGCTCCGCGTGCACACGACGCCGCGCGCCGCGGGCGTGCTGTGTGACGGCGCCCTGGTGGCGCCGGAGCTGCTGCCGGCGTGCCTGCGCCGCGCCGCGCGCTACCTCGCGCGCCCGCACCGCCTCAACACCGACCTGTGAGTTATGGCACCCTGGTATATAGTAGCGACTATCTGACCGTGGTGTGCGTGTGTCCGCGCCGCTCGGGTCTGCTCCGCGTGCACACGACGCCGCGCGCCGCGGGCGTGCTGTGTGACGGCGCCCTGGTGGCGCCGGAGCTGCTGCCGGCGTGCCTGCGCCGCGCCGCGCGCTACCTCGCGCGCCCGCACCGCCTCAACACCGACCTGTGAGTTATGGCACCCTGGTATATAGTAGCGACTATCTGACCGTGGTGTGCGTGTGTCCGCGCCGCTCGGGTCTGCTCCGCGTGCACACGACGCCGCGCGCCGCGGGCGTGCTGTGTGACGGCGCCCTGGTGGCGCCGGAGCTGCTGCCGGCGTGCCTGCGCCGCGCCGCGCGCTACCTCGCGCGCCCGCACCGCCTCAACACCGACCTGTGAGTTATGGCACCCTGGTATATAGTAGCGACTATCTGACCGTGGTGTGCGTGTGTCCGCGCCGCTCGGGTCTGCTCCGCGTGCACACGACGCCGCGCGCCGCGGGCGTGCTGTGTGACGGCGCCCTGGTGGCGCCGGAGCTGCTGCCGGCGTGCCTGCGCCGCGCCGCGCGCTACCTCGCGCGCCCGCACCGCCTCAACACCGACCTGTGAGTTATGGCACCCTGGTATATAGTAGCGACTATCTGACCGTGGTGTGCGTGTGTCCGCGCCGCTCGGGTCTGCTCCGCGTGCACACGACGCCGCGCGCCGCGGGCGTGCTGTGTGACGGCGCCCTGGTGGCGCCGGAGCTGCTGCCGGCGTGCCTGCGCCGCGCCGCGCGCTACCTCGCGCGCCCGCACCGCCTCAACACCGACCTGTGAGTTATGGCACCCTGGTATATAGTAGCGACTATCTGACCGTGGTGTGCGTGTGTCCGCGCCGCTCGGGTCTGCTCCGCGTGCACACGACGCCGCGCGCCGCGGGCGTGCTGTGTGACGGCGCCCTGGTGGCGCCGGAGCTGCTGCCGGCGTGCCTGCGCCGCGCCGCGCGCTACCTCGCGCGCCCGCACCGCCTCAACACCGACCTGTGAGTTATGGCACCCTGGTATATAGTAGCGACTATCTGACCGTGGTGTGCGTGTGTCCGCGCCGCTCGGGTCTGCTCCGCGTGCACACGACGCCGCGCGCCGCGGGCGTGCTGTGTGACGGCGCCCTGGTGGCGCCGGAGCTGCTGCCGGCGTGCCTGCGCCGCGCCGCGCGCTACCTCGCGCGCCCGCACCGCCTCAACACCGACCTGTGAGTTATGGCACCCTGGTATATAGTAGCGACTATCTGACCGTGGTGTGCGTGTGTCCGCGCCGCTCGGGTCTGCTCCGCGTGCACACGACGCCGCGCGCCGCGGGCGTGCTGTGTGACGGCGCCCTGGTGGCGCCGGAGCTGCTGCCGGCGTGCCTGCGCCGCGCCGCGCGCTACCTCGCGCGCCCGCACCGCCTCAACACCGACCTGTGAGTTATGGCACCCTGGTATATAGTAGCGACTATCTGACCGTGGTGTGCGTGTGTCCGCGCCGCTCGGGTCTGCTCCGCGTGCACACGACGCCGCGCGCCGCGGGCGTGCTGTGTGACGGCGCCCTGGTGGCGCCGGAGCTGCTGCCGGCGTGCCTGCGCCGCGCCGCGCGCTACCTCGCGCGCCCGCACCGCCTCAACACCGACCTGTGAGTTATGGCACCCTGGTATATAGTAGCGACTATCTGACCGTGGTGTGCGTGTGTCCGCGCCGCTCGGGTCTGCTCCGCGTGCACACGACGCCGCGCGCCGCGGGCGTGCTGTGTGACGGCGCCCTGGTGGCGCCGGAGCTGCTGCCGGCGTGCCTGCGCCGCGCCGCGCGCTACCTCGCGCGCCCGCACCGCCTCAACACCGACCTGTGAGTTATGGCACCCTGGTATATAGTAGCGACTATCTGACCGTGGTGTGCGTGTGTCCGCGCCGCTCGGGTCTGCTCCGCGTGCACACGACGCCGCGCGCCGCGGGCGTGCTGTGTGACGGCGCCCTGGTGGCGCCGGAGCTGCTGCCGGCGTGCCTGCGCCGCGCCGCGCGCTACCTCGCGCGCCCGCACCGCCTCAACACCGACCTGTGAGTTATGGCACCCTGGTATATAGTAGCGACTATCTGACCGTGGTGTGCGTGTGTCCGCGCCGCTCGGGTCTGCTCCGCGTGCACACGACGCCGCGCGCCGCGGGCGTGCTGTGTGACGGCGCCCTGGTGGCGCCGGAGCTGCTGCCGGCGTGCCTGCGCCGCGCCGCGCGCTACCTCGCGCGCCCGCACCGCCTCAACACCGACCTGTGAGTTATGGCACCCTGGTACATTCCACCTTGACCAGTGACTATCTGAAGTCACACCATACCGCACTTGAGTCAGATTTATGAACACCGTTGCAAACGAGGGGTGTGTTTATAAGTGTATCATGTGTATCTCTGTATCTGTGTGTCTGTCTGTGGCCTTGCAGCTTCTTGCAGGTAGCTTGCAGGTAGACATAACTATGTGTTTGTTATGTGGGGGGTTTTATAAGTAAAGTGCTTACGTATGTGTCCTCCCGCTGCAGCTACCAACCGCCGCACGTGCGTCGCCGGCACCTCATCCAGGAGCTGGCGCAGCAGTTCAAGCGGGACCTCAGCGAGCCCGAGCTGCTGGAGTCCCTCTTCCGAGCACCCGCGTAGACGGCACGGACACATGTACTCGTCTGCTGCCAAGTCCCGACGGTTCAGCGATTTGTCCCACTCGCATTGTGCCGACTAGTGGATCTGTGAGCTGTAGAATTTGCAAGTATGCCTTTAAAAAAAAATTTTTTTCGGAAAGTTACGCTACGAAAAAAAACTATGTAGGGTCATTACGCTGGTTCAATTACGCGACCACCTTCGGTTAGCGACCACTTGAAGGAGAAGGTTTTATTCTATTGAGGATAACATCAATTCTACAAACCCTATTGAGACAATTAGTTGTACATGCATTTTTTTTGTTGTTTTAGAATAGAAATCTACTAAAAAACCGAGAAAATATCCTTTCAGTTCACCAACTCAGCTAAGTGGTCGCCAACCGGCACATTAAATTATGTGGTCGCTACCGGCGAAATGACCCTAATTAACGAACAGCTCACAAAATTGCACGAGAATCAGTTGAGAAATGCGACCCGAGGCTCTATTATAAGTTTTACCGGAACAAAACGTTACGACCGCGTTCGCGTTAAGCTGTCAAAACCCATACAAATTGAGGGTAAAAAGCAAATGCGATCGTAATGTTTTGTTTCGGTGAAACTTCCTCCTCCTCCTCTCCTACAACAACCTCTGTACAGGAGAACAGGCAAACGATTTACGGCCCAAGCTGAACCATTTCGTTCGAGCCGCTCGCTCGTTCGATTAGAAAGAGGAAGGTAGATTTGGTGGGAACTTTATAATCTCAGCAGATTTGCTCATCTTGCGTCGCATCCGTCAGTTGTATGGCTCGTTTCACGAAGCTTCATTTTATAATTTTACAACGCAGGCAACATAGGTCAAATTGCCAGCCGTTATTGGCCAAGAGCTCCAGTGTTGCAAGTACACATTGATGGACAGTAGACGCCTATAGGCGTAATTCTAATGTTATTTCTATTGTGTCTGGAGTAGTGTCCATCAAAGTGTTAAACTTAAAATACAAATACAAATAATTTACTGTCTGAAAGTGAGTAATTGTAAAGATAATAAGTAGTGGTTCTATGGCTCGTCACCATCAGTCATTATATGGCGTACAATAATTAAAGAAGAGATTAGATTCTACAAGCATGTCACTGACATGTAATGTCCTAAAAATAAAAATAAAATGACGAATGTCAATACGAAGAATATGAATTATATAATAATTAAAAAAATGTATCAAATGTAACTAGTTTCGCAAGGACTATTGGGATATTTGGAATAATAATATAACATTTTATACAATTTTGTCCAACTGTGCATTAGATGCTTTTCTGTTTAAACTGGAGGCAGGTTGGATATATTCAACATTGTAATTTGACTGCCACTGTATTTCAAACCAAGTAAAATGCACTTACATGCGTAATAAATAAGGTTGGAATTTACAACACGTACCACACTGAGTCTGTGAAGTTAGCCTCATGTGGCAATTTATAACACTCAGGACATGTTATACGTGTTACACACAATGAGGGACGGAAAGGCTCCTATGCAGCTAAATTAAGAACTGGTCTTAAAATGGATGATGGCTTACCATAAACAACCTACTTAATTTGGTCGGCTAATGGTTTATTTGCCACTTCATACTAAATCAGCTGTCGCAAATAAATTAAGGTGGTTCTATACTACTCAAAAGAAAATAGAGGCCACAAGTATGGTGATCCTTACATGAAAATTATATTAAATAGTTTTTTTTTTTCTAGCTTTTAGATTTAAACTCTAGCATGAAAGAGGTTAGATTCTGCCTTCAGAATACATTCGTATCCATATACGGGGGTTCATTAATTAGCCACTTATCAATTAGTTTATGTCCAATAATTACAATGGCCCTTATTTTCTTTTGAGCAGTATATGAGGACAACGAATGATATTTCCCTTTCTATCACACATCGAGATTTGTGTACTATCTCGCTCGCACGTGGTATTATTATTACCATAGCTTGTCCTGAGTAGTATAGGTCCATGCAACCCCTCTGTCACCTCAGCGACGCCACCAGGAGTTATAGTTATAGTTGAAATTTTCTAAACTAAGCTCATGAATGGCCATTGTACTGAGCTCATTAATGCCTTTGTTTGTGGTCCGAACAAAGGCTATTCAAGACGCGCGCGTACCAAATTTGCAAAAAAAAAATAGCGCCACATAAAATGTTCTTTGAATAATGAACTCTATCTTCTTTTACAATAGATTCCAAATGACCATAGCGCCTTGTACCTGGCTCGATGGGAGCGGGTTTTTGTTATCTTTTAGCCCATTTTGAATCTATTGAATAAGACGATAGAGTTCATTATACAATGAACATATTATGTGTCGCAATTTTTTTTTGAAAATTTTGGTACACGCGCGTCATGATTTATTCGGACCGCAAACAAAGGCATTCATGAGCTCAGTACAATAGCCATTCATGAGCTTAGTTTAGAAAATTTCAACTATAACAACGCAGACGCAAACTTATGTGGCGTACTGTATACGTGTATTTGGCTAAATTTTGTTGTTGTTCGTATTGTTGATGTCAAATAATTGAGTAGCTGTTCCTTAATAGCAAAGGTGTTTGATATGTACAGTCGGCAGCGAATGTAGCTACGCGGTTCAAGTGCTCAAAATGCTCTAATTCCGACTCTAATGTCAAGACTGTCTAGATAATTTTGAGCGTATTATTTTACGTAGCTATTTCTGCTGCTGACTGCACGTTGTATATGTACGTTGTATAAATATAGGTCGAATATGAATTTTAACCAAGTGAGGTCATAGGATTTGCCTTTGTAATAATCAATAATCGTCTATAAAAATGTATTGATGTAATAATAATAATATTGATTTGCAACCATGTACCTTAAAACTTGTGTGTTCCGTTGTGACACACACTGGCCGGTAGTGAGGCATGTAAGTTTAGCGTGAATAAATAACCTGGCAGCAGCGAACGAAAAAACCATAGAAGTCTAAGTAGCGCCGCAAAATGGCCCCGCAGAATGGGTTCCCAGTTATTCAGAGCAATGGCGCGTAGGTGCAGTGTCGAAGAGGTGACCGGATGACTCGCGCTATTTGAGCTCCCGAGGTGTCGTGGAACCGCCCTGTGCAACCCGAACTGAGCCTACTTGGACTGGGCGAAAATAGTGTTTTTTTTTTTGTCGCGATGCAGCCGATTGAAGTAACGCTTCGGAAGCTCAAATACTGCGAGCCATCTGGTTGCCTCGGACACTAAAACTACGCGTCATTGCTTTACCTAAGTGTAGACTCTTTTTGTAGCTTTCTGTAACGGGCCTCCAGCCGCCGGTCGCATAATATTACAGAACTGCGAGTTTTTTTTAAATAAATATTTACGTTAAGACTGAAGTGTAATCGTGCTTATAACATTCCTGTTTAATGTTGCAGTATTTTATTAATTTATTTGGAATATGCATAATATATATTACATATTAATAAAGTTAACTTATTTAAAACTATTGTGTTCGATTCAAATTTTTACACAACGAAATGTTTTAATCCTGAAAACGTTATGTTATTGTTATTATGAGCCCGTAGTGTCCCACCTTTTCAAATGCTCACAATAGGGGTGTAGATTTGAAAATTATTATTACTCCAAAAGAAAGAAGGCAAAAAAATATGCCTAGTGACGAAAATACCATTCAGATATCTCAAAGAATTACGAAGCTACAACCGTTTTAATATTGCTTGTTAGAAAGAGAAAATGCAAACAGCGTGTGACGTCACGCCTTGATGGTCGTCTCACGGTCCCCGCAAGGGGGCCGGAGGAGCCTGATGCGGCATCGCCGCTTTTGGCGGGATCGGACGCCGTCCGCTACAACGGACGGGTAGCTGTGGTGGGCGTGACGCCCGTCTGGTCTGGTGGGGTCGTCTGCGGCGGCCGTCGGCGAGGTCGAGCCCTGCCGGGTGGGACTCCAGAGGGAGAGGCCCGGCGAGCGACCTGCGAGCCGACGGCATTGCAGGAACATCCTTGGTCTGGTCCGGTGGTGACGGTATCGGTATCGGCGGCGGTGGCGGCGGGCTGACCCTTGCCGCGCCTGCCCCTTCCTCGGCGGCGGCGGCGCAGTGGCGCCGCGTCGTTCGCCCTCGCCATGAGGGAGTTGGGGGCATTCTCGGCGGCCCCCACCGAGCGTTGCTGGGGCACGGCTTGCCCACGGCGGTTGGTGACGGGGGCTGTGCCGGCCCTCTTGGAGCGTGCCTCCCGTTGGTAGGTAGGGCACGTCAGGCTGTTCGCTGGATGGGGGCCGCCGCAGTTGGCGCAGGTCCCCTCCTGGTCGCGCGGCCGCTCGCACTGGCCCGCGAAGTGTGGCCCCGCGCAGCGGACACACCTTACGGGGCGACGGCAGCCGTGCGAGGAGTGACGGAAGGCCTGGCAGCGGTGGCACTGCGCCGGCCCCTTCTTGCCGCGCCATGCCTCCACCACTACTCCCGTCATTCCGAGCAACTCCCGGACATCATAGATAGCCGGGATGAGGTCGTGGGCCTTCGTTAGCTGCGTATAAAATACGCAGCCGGGTCTCCCTGCACGCGCGTCCACTTGGCGCGTGTAGATGGGGGCGAAACCCTTCGCCACCAGGTCCTCGGTTATGTGTGCTGGGTCCGTGTTCGCCGGGAGCCCCCTGATGCACACCTTCAGGGGGATCTCCTCCTTTGGTGGGAGCGCCGACCATGATACGCTGTCCCCCAGGGCCTCGAGGTAGGCCTGCACCACCCTGTACTCCTCGTGGTCCTCGGGGAGGAAGCGGAACGGTCGGGACTTGGGGTAGCGACCCAGTCGCTCTCGGATCTTCCTGAAGTGCGCGTGCCAATCCGGGAGACTGTCGACCGTGACTGGTCGCGGCTTCTTCTGGGGCGGCTGGGTCGTGGTTTGTTTTGGTGTTGGTGGCGTCGGGACAGGGGCCGGCGCGGTAACGGCCTCTTCCCGGCGCTCGTCGTCCTTGTCGCTGCCCTCGTCCGACGTGTCCATCGGGGACAGGTCCAGACGGGGGAGGCTCGGCCATTGGGTCCTCGCGGCTGTCGTGGATGGTGCCTGCGCAGGGGTTTGCACCAGTGGCGGCGAGATTGTAGCGGGTGTCCGGTGGACCACCGCGAGCCCTCCGTACGTCGGTGTTTTCCGCAGCGGGAAGGTCTGCTGCGGCGTGGTTTGGAGCGGCGTTTGACGTCGGTAGCGATCCGGGCGCGGGGGGAGAGGTGAGGTCCATCCAAGTGCAGCCAATCCGTGTGACGTCACGTTACGGGATGCTGCTGGGGGGCCGCGTCGACGGTGGCGCCGAACACGATGGGCGCGGCACATTGCCGTCTTCTAGTGACGTCACAATCTCCCAGCGTCATCGTTTCATATGAAGTTGCGTTTTGCGAAAAAAGGGACAGAACATACCCCTTCTTAAAACTTTGGACACTTATAACCTCGTGATTATTTAACCTTTTGCGTTGATTTTTCTCCATTTGACTAAATTTTTAATCCTTTTTCGAGAAAATATGACATTATTGATTATTTTATTTGGTGTCTACACCTCTATTCTCAGCAGTCTAAAGTGTGGGACGTTCAGGGTAGATAATGACTACACAAGACTTGGGTTGTAACTGATTTATTCACATAAAATACAGCGGCTTTTATAGTAAAAAATTCCTTTGTCTCGAAGCTAACAGATGGGTTGGAAAAGGAGAATGGAAATCATGCGTGGGCGCACGGCGCAAGGTTGTGACTCACATATGTTATCTAATGCGCTCTTTACATTGTCGTGATTTATTAATTAGTTACATATGGAAAATATATATTCATTGTCTATCAGCTGTGCCTTCGCTCTCCACTCTGCACGGCTATCACGCGACGGCGCGCCAGCTCTCGATTTTTCTCGCACTATCCGTCTCTCTCTTATTAGAACACGTAGAACAAGAGGTATAGTGCGAGAAAAATCGAGAGTATGTAGACCGGTTTCCTCACGATGTTTTCCTTCACCGAAAAGCTAACGGTAAATATTCCGTACAGTTCCGAAAATACTCATTGGTACGAGCCGGGATTCGAACCCACGGCCGCCGCTTGACAGCCTAAACCACTAAATATGCTACCGTAGCTCTCGTACCAAAAAAAGTACAGCATGCAAAAAAACCCGTTGATTACACAATGGTAAACTCGCTGGACGCTTGTAGAATGACTGTGTTATGCGTGTGTAGAAACTGGAATCTGTATGCATGTCGATGACTCAGTAGAGTGCATATGTGATAACTTGGTAAAGATATAATATTACATATAATTAGTATGTCATTAAAGTTTCCTTCGTCAAAAGGGGTCCGGTTAATGTAAGGCCCAATAATAAGCGTCCACTATATCTCTCTATTTTCAACGCAAACAGCGAAAGGAAAGTGGACGCGGGTTATCGGGCCGTACATTAACTGGGTCCGTTGACACAAAAGCGCGCAAGTTGACATCACGTTGGCATATTACGAATTAAAACTTTTCACAATCACTATTTGCTGTCTGGCCGCGACGCGCTTCGAATTTCAAAACAGAGTGACGGGAACCGGAACGAACCATGGAGTCGTGAAAATTTACCATAGAAATACTATTCGCACTCGTGTTTTTTGATAGATCTATATTTATTAAACTGTCTATAACTGATTATATTTGCTTAAGTTTTTGTAGTAACTAAATTAATGAAGTGAAGTAATGTTGATAAGCCGAGTGCCCGAGGACGGCACGGGGCGGGGGGAGCCGGCAGGCGACGTCGCTCGCAACTGTCAGACGGCCAGCGAGCTGTTCGATCTGATGACCAAGGACCATGACTTCGAAGCAGGTACGTCACCGCCTCGCACATTATGCTTTCCTAGTACCTGGGTCATGAGTATCTACTTCGTATATCGCTAATTCTGTTAATTCGTGTTATAACATCACTTATTATGGTAAACCTATACGCATCACGTTTATAAACTAGTGAGTTTTATACATAACGGCCATCACATCAATCATCTACACATTTTCAACCTAACAGACTTTCAGTAAAGACCTTGTCGTGTCAGTGGCTACGGGCTTGTCCATATATTTCGTCATCGTTTTTGTTTTTGTCAATTTTGGAACCCCCCCCCTCTTCCTTTCATCATCCCGTTAATTCCTTGAATGGACCCCCCCCCGCCTAATAAAATAACTACCATCATCCAATGGTCAGACCCCCACCCCTATTTTGAAATGACGTACTATATGGACAGCCCCTACGGTACTTTCTAGATCCTTTTCTCCACGCAGGAGACGATCCGCTCTCAACCAGCGATCTCGTGCTGCTTTACAAGAACATCGATTTAGGGACCCAGCTCATGTCTAACGTGCGCACCAACCAGTACGTAGAGACCGTGTACCATGATGACCCCGAGACTGACACGGACCTCAGCGAGAGCTGCAGCAGCGAGGAGCTCCGCAACATCATGCTGGCCAACAAAGAGAGGATAGACCTTCTAAACCCCTCCTTCAATTCTCTCAGCCACAAACTCGGCGATCTAGAAATACAAGTGTCTAACCTCTCCACGGACCTATACGACGACCGACACTTTCTACACAAAGATCCGTACATTAAGGAACAGCTGCAGAGTCTACAGTTAATGACCAAGGCGAACGACTTTGACACGAATCTGCTCCCAACCTCGCTGTTGGATTACATCTGCTGCAGACGCTTAGAAGATAATTATAACTTCTACATGGATAACGTGATCACGTACGTCACGCATACCATCGAGCAGCTGAAGCGCATCAGCAACGGAGACTATTTACCGGATAAGGTGAAAGAAAAGTGGAGGGAATCCGATAAGAGAATCGAAGACTCATCAAAAGTTCTTAGCACATCTAACAGTATGCCCCTACAGCGGAATATAAGGCTGACGACCTCTTGGGACGACATCGTCCGCACCGAAGTGGACTTGCGGTCGCTCGTCAAACTGTTGGAAAAGAAAGTCGTCATTGAAGTTCCAAGAATGATCTGTGGCCCGTATAAGTTTTTCAGCAAGTTTCGAACTGACAAGTTGGTGATCAGCTGCGAGCGTAAGAAGGGGGAGGCAGGCGCGCGGGCGGAGCCACGCGTTGACCTAGTGCTGCGTGTGCAGAGCGCCGCCGCCGGCCACCTCGCTAGCCACACCGACTTCATGCTCCCACAACTTGAGCAACAGATCTCTCAGAAAGGTTACCAGATTTTTGCCACGTTTATTTATACATTTACCATTCCGTTTTCACGACTTCTCTTTCTTTTCAGATTGCAAAGAAGTCTTGCCTTTAGAGTATCGGAAAATAGAAGAGGCTACGTTGTCGTCAAGGATAATCGAAATTTCTGATCTGGATGAAAAGTCTGGTGACAAGTCAAGCCTTCAATCTGACGAGTGTAGCTCGCTTTGTTCCGTTTCGGATGATAGAGATGGCGATTACTTAGGTGACGAAAGCTCGAGCGTGGTGAACCGGCCCGGTAGACCCGAGGCCATGGCACAGATGCTCAGCACAGCCGCCCGCGTCGTCCGCACCGAGGCCGCCTCCGACCACGCCACTCCCAACGACTTACACATCTCTATGGTAAAGCTCGATCGGCAAGCATGTGTTCCAGAAGAAAACAGTTTAGAGTCGTTCTACGTCAAGGCTAAAAAAAAGTCCCCCGAGCGTCCCAGAGTCAAATCTCCGTATGAAAACAAATCCTATATTTTAGAAGAAAGAAAGAGGAAGAGATTGTTAGAAATTAGAGAACGACGCGAGAGGAGAAAAAAGGCTTCGAACGAAAACAGTAAAGTGAGCAAACACAAGGCTTATCCCCAGGCGGTCAGCTCCGTCACGAAGTTGTCTATCACGAATAAAGCCTTTTACAATTCCATTTATGGACGCAACGGTAACGGGGAGAACGCCAACCGTGTCTCTGCAACAGCATTAAATAGAGGGCGCAAGGGATCGGAAAAGGTAGATGGAGTGATACAAGAAAACGACCTGGAGTCAGAAGGTGATGCCGAAGAGGGAGGAGATAAACTACCAGACAAAACTATTAAAAAAAACTGTACAAATTTCTTGGATGACACTGAAACCGAAATGTCTTATTTGCAAAGCAAGCAGGACAGTGACTTCTTGCGAGTGTCGACGTCAACGTCAGTCGTTTCGAATGAGTCTGCAACCAACTTGTCACCGCAGTCTGACTACTGTTCATTACATACGAGTTTTAACGGGAGAGGACAAGAGTCGTCTACTCGGTTTGGGAAACGAAGGTACATGTTTTTTTAAAGTCAGTACTGGAACTTTACGTAGTGGGTACGTGGACGTTAGTACGTAGGCAATATAAATACATTCAGATTCACGTATGCATGATTACGCAAAGCCCATATAAGGGTGAGTTGCACCAACTTACGATTACAGACCGATCAGCGTTAAATATGGCGACGGCAGCTGTCATTCAATAGAAACTCGTCAAACTTTCCATACATTCAGATTTTGACGAACACCGCTTACGATTGCAGACGGTTAGGTGCTACCCACCCTTAGTGTCTGAAAAGATCCAGAAATTCAAAATATAACCAAAATTTTTTCGTATTCGTGCATAAGTATTTGTAGGAGTGACTGTGATTAGATTACTATCCTGACCATGATACGCACCATTAGATCCTATGTGTAGGTACTACACACATATTTTTTGCAGGCCGGAGCACGAAGTGGAAACCATAAAAGCCCAAGACGTGATTCTTAAAAATCCCGCTAACTCGCCTAACGGTGACTGCGACAAAGCGCCTGCCGTCGAATGTCGTCGCAGTCTCGAGAAGATATACACATTGATGCAGAAGCTGCATCAGATCGAGACCACTGAGACGTCGAAAAAGAAGGGTTCTGTTAACGATCCACGGGGAGCAGGGTGTGAAAGTGGCACTAATCTCAAACGCCGAGTGTCCTTCAGCAATCCCAGATTCGATGTATTTCCTGATGAAATCTTTAAAGACGCAGACGACGAAGCGGCCGTGCCCAAAGTCGTAATCAGCGCGAAACACACAGACAAAAGCGAGGACAAGAAAGAGCGCAAGACAAGAATCCCTCGCGTTAAAACAATCCCCAAAAACCCTCTAGTAGCTATATCACAATTGCTTCACGAGTTCGACAACATTCAAAAGACTAAGCCAAAGGTCGCGAATCCGAAATCGATTAATCGCTCCATGTCTACCGAGAACACAGAACAGCCTGTGAAGCCGAAAAGACGGTCGCCGGTGATAGAGCGTCCGCCTAAAATTACTGCTAAAGTGAAGACTCGGTTTGGGCGAGAGGAGAGGCCAGACGTGAAGGCTCCAGTGTTGGACAAGAAGATAACGGATTTGATGGACGAGGTGAAGGAGGCACGGGGGGAGGCGGTGCGGGGTCCGCCGCGGTTCAGTTCGCGGCTGAATGCGCTGGCGCAGCCCAAGCGGGCTTACGTTCAGGCCTTGGCCGAGGAGTTCCCCAAGCGACAGGTAATCTAGTTGCGCGCCACCCGACTTTAAGGTGTAGGTTAATTCTTACTATCTTTTTACATGGTGCACATTGTGAATCATATAATCCTTCCCTGTCCAATAAGTATTAATCCATACTATCCATACTAATATTACAAATGCGAGTGTGTCTGTCCGTCTGTTACCTCTTCACGCTTAAACCGCTGAACCGATTGAGATGAAATTTGGTATGGAGATAGTTTGAATCCCGGGGAAGGACATAGGATAGTTTTTATCCCCGAAATCGTCCCCTGATGGGGTGAAATGGGGGATTAAAGTTTGTATCGAGCTGCGATATAATCGAGTTCCACGCGGACGGAGTCGCGGGCAGAAGCTAGTCTGATATAAATAATAAATAAAATAAATAAATATAAGGGGACAATCTTACACAAATCGCACTAGCCCCATAGTAAGCTCAATAAGGCTTGTGTTACGGGTACTAGACGACGATATATTTAATAGATATAAATACTTAAATACATAGAAAACATCCAAGACTCAGAAACAAATTTTCATGCTCATCACACAAATATTTGTCCTTACCGGGATTCGAACCCAGGACCTTCAGCTTCGTAGGCAGCGTCACTACCCACTAGGCTAACCGGTCGTCAAATACGTAGTAGAATTTGAGAAGTTAAGGTGGAACCACCTTAAGTTTCTTAAATAATCACGCTCTTAGCCTGCGAATGTCAAATAACGTTTTGTATGGAAAGCGAACCACCTTAAATAACAACTTAGTACCTAGAACTAAACTTAACTAGTACATTTTAAAAGCATTGTTCTATCGTTACTTATTCATTTAACAACAACTCGCGTCATACAGTTTGCCAAAAACTGCAACCATTCAACATGCCTAGTTAGTACTTAACTTGAAATGTGATACTTTAAGGGTAACTACAGAGTATCCAACCATAGTGTGCGAGGCAGTGGAGCGGTGTGCGAGAGAAAAAACACTTTACCAATAGCCTCGTTCACTCATCTCTTCTTATTGTGTAAGATTTTTTCCTCGCACACTGCTCTGCTACCTCGCACGGCTCTGCTACCTCGCACGGCTCTGGTGTGTAGTAACCTCTGTTTACTGTTTCGTATACTGTCCTGTTTGTTGTATAGAGCACTGAGCGCCCAGCGCGTCCCGCGTCGCACACGCCCCGCACGCGGCGCCGCCCGTCCGAGGGCGCGGTTTCTCCAGTCTCCTCGCGGGCTCCAAATTCCTCCTTAGGTGCGTAACAGCTTGAAACAGCTTGTTCAATCTGAGGTTCAAAGGCAGAGGAAGGAACAGGTTGAAAGATTGTTCCGATAGCTCAGCACGTCTAGCACACAACGGCCGCGACATACTCTCGATTTTTTTTCGCACTATACCTCTTCTTCTAAGTGTTCTAATAAGAGAGAGACGGATAGTGCGAGAAAAATCGAGAGAGCTCGCGCGCCGTCGCGTGCTAGCCGTGCAGATTGCTAGTATCTGTCAAAATCACGCTGCCCTGCCCTGCCTCACCATGGCGACGTATCCCATACAAATACACGTGGCCACAGCGGAAGACCAGCGCTGGCCCTGCAGCATTACGCTGAGTTGTGACCATTTCGTGGCAAATGTGTATGTGCGTATTGTGTCTACAGTTTGTTTGTTTTTTGTCACGAATAAATGTTTTCTTTCCTTCTTCCTTTCTATCTTTCAAACAGTGGTAGCCAAGCGTCGCCAAGTGAGTTAACCTCCATACATTTCTATATGATTTGTTTGGACCGGTAGCCGGCGACGTCGCCATGGCGTCCCAGTGAGGCAGGGCACTAATGTTCTAAATGTAGCAGGTTCGAGCGCTCGGAGCGATAGATTTTTCAATGTTCTCCTAGAGTTTGTAATTTATGATTGATGTCGTTTTTAAACCGAAGTGCAGAGCGAGCCGCCAAGCCGCGACACCCAGCCGGTAGTCCAGAACCGGGCCATCGACTGCCGCCGAATATTGCCTCGTTCGCCGAAGCCACCGCCAGCACACTTCATACATTGTGAGTTCATTATGTTCACATGCCGGTTTTAAACCGGCGGTTTAGTCTAGTAAATAACTGCCTACGAAGCTGACGGCCTGGGGTTTGAGTAAGGGCACATATTTGTGTGATAATCATGAATACCTATTTGTTTCTATGTTTTGGATATAGGTACTTATCGGTCGTCTAGTACCTACCAATAAGACAAGCCTTTTTGAGCTTACTATGGAGCTAGTTAGATTTGTGTAACACCCTTCCCCCCTTAATATTTACGTCACACCTGGCCATAAAGTAGCAATTACTGCGGAAACCTCCCTCCTCCTCCCACTTCTTGGCAAGGGAGAGACGTATAATTGTGTACTCATTTCGGGCGTTAATAAAGAAACCTTCAGATCGCATATTTATTGCCTTGGCTATTTGCCTTTGGCTCCGGCCTGAGAATAACTGCGATCTGAGACATTTTTTGTGTTACCGCCCTTGGTAAGTAATGTACTATTTATATCAGTGTGCAGTTTTTGAGAAAAACCTTTGTATTCGTTAAAGCAATGACACGATAATTTCATGTCCGAGAGGCAACCGGATGGCTCGTGGTATTTTAGCGCCCGAAGCGTTGTGGAACCGCCCTGTGCAACCCAAATTGGAGGGGGGGGGGGGAGAGGGGTGAAAAAAAATCGTTGCCAGGTATTCCATTGAAACAGCATTTCATTATGTAAACAGCGTATCTGAAAAAATATTTTTCATACATTTTCTATTTCCGCCCCAGTCCAAGTCGGCTCAGTTCGGGTTGCACAGCGCGGTTCCACTACAATTCAGGAGCTCAAATAGCGCGAGCCATCCGTTTGCCTCCTGGACGCGTCATTGCTCTGAACATGTAGAAAGCGACGAAAGTATCCTCTTATATTTGGTGATGGTGCGCAGAAAGGAGAGCCCGGCGCCGCGCCGGCCCGCGCCCGCGCGCGCGCCGCTGCTGCCCAGCGACATGCAACTCAGTAAGTACGTCTCAGGCCTGATCTACGTATACGCAGATCATATACATCATCATCGTCACTTAAGAGCTTTGCTCTGGTCGGTGGAGTAACCGCCACAGTCCTCACCATTGCCACCCTCTGGACTTCATACACATCCGACTTGACAGCAATTTTATCCTTTACTTGGCGTTCCTCTACCTGTCTTGCCTTAAATTTTCCCTCCAAAGATAATTAAGAAGAAGCTGTCAGTATCAGGAGGCCCACTATCCTGCCTCTCAGCCTTTTTTTCTGCTACTATACCCATAACTTTCCGTCCTCCGCTTTTTCCTGTAGTCTTTTTCTGTCTCTCTGGGTCAACGTCCACTTAAATGTCCTTGGTTGTGTGTCACAGCTTCACATGATTCGTCGCCGGGTGATGACGGTGCCCCGCAATCCAGCTCCATCGGCATCAAGCTCCACCGCATGGTCCGCGCGATGCTCTCCGAACGCCCCGCCTCGGACACATCCTGCGAACCGAGCCCGTCTGCAAATTACTCTTTAGAAACTCCTACTGTCAGCTCCAAAGAAGTTTTAGTACAACAAACTGTTGTTGAAGAGATATCTCGGGAAGAATTCAGCGATGGAAAGAAATCTGATGAACAGTTTGAAGATGCGGATACTGCTTCTCAGATCAACTCCGTCACTGAGCTAGAGATGCTGGAGCACGCACTGCACCGCAGCCTCTCGTCCGGGGCCTTCGCCGGCCGCCTGCGCGTCAACAAGCTCACCCTCTCCCCCCGCCCCTCCCTGCCGCAAGTCATGATGCAACAGTCCGGAGACACCACTCTCGTCCTCAAGTCCAGCTTACATCAGAAAATACACGTAACCTGCCAATCGTCCGACCAGACAACAGATCTCTTGGGGCTGCTATCGACCACGCAGTTAAACTGCGGATTTGCAGGATTCCCGTTGCAAATATCGACTGTCGGGTTTGCTTTTCCCACGTTTCAATGTGATTTGAAGAAAATAACGCCTCAAATAGTTCGCACGGATAGGTTGCGAGCGGCTGATACGGGGACGTCGTACGAGGTCAGCGAGCCTTCGCCAGCGAGTGCAGTGTGGCAGGTTGAAGATGTCAAAAAAGAGCAGGCCTGCCAGTGTGTAATGGGTGTGCCGGGGCCGGCCAAGACAGAGACTATCACCAATGCTCAAAATAAAAATGCAGAGACTGCTCTAAACCAAGAGACGACCGTGTTCGTCTCACCGAGCATTACATGGAATCGCGATGAAGGAATTACATCCTATGCGGACCAGGAAAATGATCTGCCTTCGGATTACACCGCATCTTTTGACATCTTGGTGGGGCTTTTGAATGAAATACAAAAGATTACCACTTGCGGGTGCGACACGACGAGTGCTGAAACTGTGAGCGAGCCGCGTGACTTTAGTCCGCGGGAGAACGTTCAAGAGCAGCCGTCCGACGAGGACAAGAATTTTCACGTCAACTGCGTCTCGCTATACACGTCCAATTCCAATGACAGCAGCGATGACATTGAGATCTTCGCCCCAGAAACTAAATCGGTCAGCGCTGAAGCTACGGAATGTAAGCCTGTGTGCGAAGACAAGGAAATGTTGGCTCGAGTCGAGCAGCAGCAAGCGGCCGCGAACACATCCCGGCAGGCTATCCTCTCCCCAAATGACACCGCCACGACCTCCACTTGTACAATGAATGTACCGACTACGACCTGTTCTGTATCCGCTCTTGCTGAAAATTGCGATATAGGCTGTAACACATCGATTGAACCCGACGACAAAATGAAAGAGCTTGCGGTAATAGCAGCGAATCGCGCCTCCGTTAAGTCGCTAGTGCCCTATTACAATAACATGATTAAGTTTAAGGTCGAAACGAAAAAAGAAACCGTGTCTGAAAATCCTGTACCTTCTGCTGCCTTAAGAAATGCCACTGCTACCAGTAACGTTTCCAACGTTCCTGTTTACAAAAGCCAACAGGTTCCAAAAGAATGCGAGGAAGTAGTAATTCAAAATAGCAAAAAAGAGGTGAAGGAATTTTGTCTGACCGCTGACTTCGATTCCACGCTGAAGGTGAAGAGAGACATTCTAGTGACGTTTTATTCTATATTAGTGCTGACTGTATTCGCGGCCCTGGCATTCCCGGAGATGTTGCAGTTCGCGTAATCGATTGTCAATCTTTAGAGTTAACTTAAATTCGTTGTAAAGATTATGGTCGTTGGTTATTTATTTATTTATTTGTAAAAATACAAGTTGCCTTTGCGCTGTTAAAGATAGGATTGGACGTATTAGTATGTCAGAAATAGTATAATTTTATAAAAATCTGTTTACAGGTACATGATAAACAAATGATTGCCTTTTATTTTTACTTTTAACATTTAGAAATTTTACTTAAGTGCTGGAGAGCACTTTTCCAATCCTTTTTTTATACTACAATAGTGCCCAACGAGTATACGGCTCCTGCCTGGTTATAAGCAGTTCAGGATGGCGGGTGGACCTCAATGGAATATATACAGTGTGATTTGGTACCTTCAGCGTTTCACTATGCCTTCACTAAAATCCTATGCATCTCCTTGGAAACTATCTTACCTACCTAACCTAACCCAACCTAGAATATATACACATATATGGACACTTGCAATACCAGAAGAATCATAAGCGCGTTGCCGTCTCTTTATTGATTTGAGGATTCGTTGTTAACAGCAGAGACATATATGCCCCACACTCAACACAGTGCATTCTAGGGAGCTCTGGCCACCTTACCCACCGACCACACCAAATACCCGCAAAACACGTACTTAAGTACCTAATGATCTTATTATGGTTGCAGTCTTCTATAAGTGGGAGGTACTTCCCCCAGTTGGGCTGCTCCCGCTGCTCCAAATACGAGATAAACCGTGCCCACGTATTCTTACCCCACCGTGGGTTAAAAAAAAGTAAGAAAGAGGCAGATATAGTTGGCCCGTACATTATCTACCTTTGGGTTTCTTACTCAATCCTAAGGCTGGATCCCCTTTGACCTTCCTAGGCAGGACGGTTCCGGACTGGTGGTTCCACTGCTGGGTTCCCACGAGTGGGTCCAGCAGGATTATCAAGTATTCGTGGACCCACTTATGTAGTGGAACCAACAATATTAGTTTTAGGCAGTATTATAGGCCCCACTAGCCATATTTGACTTCTTCCAACACTAGGTAGATTAGGTTCGTTAGGTATCTTCAGATGCCGCAGAACGGGGCTCCGTCAAAACACGAGGAGACCATATATTAATAGGAGAACCTTGACTTTTTCCATTATCATAACAGAACCTATTAATGTATGGTCTCCTGGTATTACGACAGTTTTGACGGAGCCCCGCGGAGGGCTCCTATTTCTGATCTGTTTGCCCTCCAGGCAGCTGAATATACCCACCATTATTATGCTGTGGTGCACTGGTGGAATCTACAACAGCAGCTACGGTAGCCTAGTGGTGAACCACTTGGCATACGGCTGTTAAGCAGCGGTCGTGGGTTCGAATCCCAGGTCGTACCAATGAGTTTTTCGGAACTTACGTACGGAATATTTACCGTTAGCTTTTCGGTGAAGTAAAACATCGTGAGGAAATCGGTCTAATCCTAGTAAGCTCTAGTTTTCCCTCTGGGTTAGAAGGTCAGATGGCAGTCGCTTTCGTAAAACTAGTGGATGCACTGTTGGAACCTAGCAGTGGAACCACCAGTCCCGAAGGGGCAGGACTGCCATGCCATCCCGTGGGGATGCGCCTTTACGGGACCATCTGGCGGGCTAGTACGCTAAGTTTTATGTCGGACATAAAGCATTCGTCCCATTCTTGCAAATATTCGAGTGCAAGCGAGACGAATGCTTTAAGTCGGACATAAAACCTAGTGTGCTAAGGGGACAGGAACGGCTCATTTCTCAATATCCAATAACTCAAGTAAAAAATTGTTGTGACAAATTGCGAGGTGTGTAATGGCCTTTACTTTTTTTATATGTATATACCGTCGGAACGTCAACTTTTCAAGATACGCTCAAAAACGTTTATCATTTGCTTATATAAATAGTATCCTATAGCTGAAAATAAATTCAATAGCCGAGAGATTTCATGTAATAGTTAAAATTTTGTGAAATAGAAAATATTTTACTCTGGCTCTTGTTAACCAAGTGTATTTGGGGGCAGAATATGATTATAATAATTAATCTTAGTATGGTCTTGTGAGTTGCGGTTTCGGAACGCTCCTATAAAATAAACAAGGCGCGAGGCGTGAACATTATTAAAATATATATATTCTGTTGATAATCTTTCGTCCCAAATATTGCAAATTAAACATGGACACAGATGTGAAGGGCTTTTTCAAGGTATGTCCATCGCATATTTCAGCCAATATTAATATCTAAAGAATACTTTATTTCTAGGTTATATCATTGTATTTTTTTATCTAGAAAAAGCGACCTGAGGGACTAGTCCTAGCCAATATAAATAATACAGCGCCCGTGAAAGAGATCTTAGATGAATTTGAGGATAGTAATCTACTGGCGTCAAGGTTTCTTAACTGGAGCAGAAAACCCCGCTATTACAACCCTGAATACACAGCCAAGCACTTCGTGAATCCCGGGCACCAGCTGGCGGCATTCCCGGATGACTGGGACGGAGACATAGGGCTTGAATACTTCCAATCGTTCCCATACAAGTGCATGCGGCCTAAGATGCTCGCAGAAATGGCCAACCAGCTTAAAGAAGACCCTGTGGCTGCATATATTAAATTGAAGGATGATTGGTACCATCAGTTGAAGTGCCACAAATCAGCTGCTAGTAAGTAGTGACAGTGAGCGCTTAAGTGAGTAGTCTGGTTATCAACACAGTGAGTTCCGTTTTGACTAAGGTCTCTCATAATACGGGTGTACTCGAAAATTATTATTACTCGAAAAGAAAAGGCCCATTCAGATATCTCAAAGAATTACGAAGCTTCAACAGTTTTAATATTGCTTGTTAGACAGAAAACGCTTGCAGTTAGTGACATCACAAGTGGCGATATGAAGTTGAGTTTTGAGGAAAAGGGACTGAACATACCCCTTCTTAAAACTTTGGACACTTATAACTGTGATTATTTTACTCCTTGCATTGCTTTTTTCTCCATTCAACTACATTTTAAATCCTTTTTTCGAGAACATTTTTTTATTTAGTGTCTGCACCCCTATTGTGGTTGAGTTTTGTCATTGTCTCATAAAGTACACATATGTTTGTTCTGTAAAGCATCAAACAACAACTCACATTTTTTTATAATTAGCCGTTTTTTTTTTTAAATTTAAAGTCCTTTTTATTTTTTAAAGTCCTAATTATTTGATTTTATCGCAGTTTTATGTGCTAATGCCATTAATGGCTAATTTAAAGCTAGAGTTCCGACTATTTGCTATGTATGTATTCACATTATTTTTCTACTAAACGAGATTCAAGCACATAGTTAAAATACCTACCTCAATCAATAATTATTCAATATTCACTGTATTTTTTTTTCAGTATTAAACAGTAATTCCAGGCAACCTCTGGTGGAGAAAATAAAACAACACAGCGATAACATTATGTCCTGTCCGAGACACATTGTGAAGATGGCCGAGCTCTGGGAGGCCAACCCCGACCCATACTTTGATAGTACTTACAATTGGTACTACGCTGGAAATGGGAACATGCACCTAGTGTGCATTAGCAGCAAGGAATATTTGATGTCCTGTGAATTCCATTATTGTTGTAAGTAGCTACCTTCATCCTTACTAATATTATGAATGCGAAAGTGTGTGCGTTTGTTTGTCCTTCTTTCACGTCGCAACAGAGTGTCGTATTAATGTGATTTTTTGTACAGAGATAGTTTAGAGGCTGGAGAGTGACATAGGCTACAAAATTCAATATGTTACATTTTCCTATAACCAAGCGGGCGAAGCCGCAGGCATCAGCTAGTATATGTATAATTGCATATGTATTGTGATATATCAATCCATAGTTGTTTTATCTAAAAAAACATGTGTATATGCAGTCCCTGCTCATGTGGGACTGCACTACTGATTCTCTCATTCTTTGTTATTGTTGCTATAGAGACTGTTTTATTTCCTAATTTTTTCACAATTATGATTTATGAAATGATGAAAATAAATAGTATTTATTAACTATAATAATGATAGTCATTTTACAAAATTATAAACCTTATTGGAAGGAGATAAGGTTTAATATTGGTCACTTAAGTGTGACTTACACTAATCAGACAATTTTAACACTCATGACCATAAATACAATTTGTTTCAGATTTGTTTGAATTCAACAGAGCTGCACTAACATACGACAGGCATTCAGCCACAGTTTTCGACTGTGGTGAAGACAACAACATCTGTGAGGGCATTTTCTCGTCACAGAACATCATAGCCTTGAGGACAATGCATAAAATATTCGTACTCAAGGTTGTTACAACAGAGGAAAAGTTAGAAATTCAGCAGTTAAAAGTATCAGAATCAAAAATGGCATACACTGGGATTTCTTTCGATGAATATCATAAGAATATTTTGTATGTCACCGACTTGAATAACAAATTGAAAATAGTGAACTTAGACAGACTCACAGCAAGAACTGTCGAGTTAAAAAACTCGGTTAAAAGTTTAGTGAACAATTGGAACACAGTGATTGGTAATGAACGTGCATATTACACGCATGTGTCTACAAACGCAGTTACAATGTATGACAAACGTGTCAACAACGCCGTACGCCGATGGAGCAATCCGAACAGATTTTCTGACGACGCCTGCTGCAATCTCATCAGTGCTGCAAAATACTCCCCGGGAAACCCTTTCCTTTACATCGCCACCAATCACCATCTATTCTTAATGGACATGCGCTACCAACAAAACCAAGCTCTCAAACCTATACAAAGATGGACGCACGGCATGCAACTCTTCCCCACATACATATCAATCAGTAACTTTGAATATGATAAGCAATTAATCTGTTTGTCGAGCCAGTGGTGCGAGGATACCTGTGTTGTGCCGAACTACGTTTACAGGGACTCGTGCGAACTCGAATTTAAGGGTATAACGATACCGTACCGTCTGCCCAGTATACTGAATACGCTAAACGAGGCTAGACTGCAAGCTCTCTGCATAGATAATTACAAGCTCATCGAGAATAGACTGGTGGCCGCGCTATCCGGAAGCCTGGTGCTTGAACATGGGGAAAAGTATGTTGTGTTGTCGCAAAATAGTCTTGGCGATGTGACTTCACATGTTCTCTACCACCCGGAGTTCATGCCTGCGGGGGAGGACGACGCGCCGCAAGCGCTGCATGGTTGGAGCCTGGACTATGAGGTCGAGGAAAAGGACTATGTAATGTCATTCCTGAAGGACATTAAAGATGTATGGAAGCGCTTAGAGATGATACCGGACGGGGAGATTAACAAGAAATTTGAGGATAAGACGAACTTTAGTGAGCAGGAGGTGATGGATGCGTTTGAAAATGAGGAGCTGGACCCGGCGCTTCTGGACGTGTGGTTGGACAACGAGGTTGGAACTCAAATAGATCTGGATGATGGTGATGATAAGTCTGTATTCAGTCTATCACTCCATGTCACGAAGGAGTATGATTGAATTCAGAATGCGTTCAATGACATTCGTGGTTACTGTTCATGTGCGCTACTGGGCTAAGTGCGCTCATGCCAAGCGAACTTATCTGACATTGTGCCAAAAAACCGCTGCCTTGAAGTGCATCAAGTGGTCCAGATATTAGATGATAAGTAAAGGGCGGACGATTGATGCATTGTAGTGACGAAATCATAAGATGGATAAGACTTATTAAATTTCCAGATTATGATTTTATAAGAAATTTGAGTGATTGTGAAAATGTTCCTGATAATGGTGAAGTTAAGTTTATTTTAACTAACTTAATATTATTTAATGCAATTTAAATGTATGTATGGATGAAAATCTGAAATAAATGACTATTTTATTTTAATTTACGAATACGCACCTCTTACATCTGTAGATGGAGAGAGGCCATTTTCCCTATATACGTAGATAGTGAACCATAAAAGGAATGGACTGAAAATATGTCATAGAGAATTAAAAAAAAAACTAAAACATTAAAATTATATTACTATTTTGCAATTATGTTCTCTCTGTTCAACCAATTATAGTCATATCCATATTACCTATATCGTTTGACGTAAGACTTTTACTTTATTTAATAAAAACAGTCGAGAAATTAAACACGTTTTATTTTATTAATAAACAACTATATTTTCTATCTAAATAAATGACTTGTATTACAGATTCTCACTCATCCAGTTGGGTAACCCATGCAAACATTCACACATAACAATACGTAATTCATACATAACAAATGGTGTTGGCGTCATTCAAAACTTTACTCGTGTAAGTAACTAGTTTAATTTGTGGCAAAAAGTAAAGTTTAAAATGGCGCCCTAACCAACTAAACATATTTTATAATTACATCAAAGCCAATAATGCTATATGAATACAATAGGCAAAGATCGGAATAGATACTACCATTTAAGATTTAGAGACTTAAGAGTCCGCAGTAAGCTCGATTCTCCATACAAACGTAGTCACGCTCTCATTTTAAAACTACATGTTGGATTGTAACGTAACTTTGCATATACAATGACATGAGATATATATATGTCTGTAATTAGTTTATGTAGCTTCAGATACCATAGTAAAAAAAATACAGCGAATTTAAGTCTTTCATACAAAACTTGTTTTTGCTGTATTTCTTTTGTTTTATACACTGGAACCATATAAACTAATTACAGACATAGATATATGCAAAGTTTCGTCACAATCCAACACGTAGTTTTAAAATGAGAGCGTAACTACGTTTGTATGGGAAGGTGAAATTCGGCCGAGCATACTGCGGATTCTTAACAAAATTACCTATTCCAAGCTCTGATAATGAAATTGATGAGACGAGGTAGAAGATATTGATGC
Organism: Epinotia bilunana; assembly: GCA_947049275.1. Taxonomy (NCBI): domain Eukaryota; kingdom Metazoa; phylum Arthropoda; class Insecta; order Lepidoptera; family Tortricidae; genus Epinotia; species Epinotia bilunana. Next base: position 2,773,345 of record OX346267.1, read on the forward strand.
AGTAAAAATACTTTGGCCACTTCAACGTCTTACCTCGACTGTACATTCGTTTACATAGTTTTTCGTTTGAGCCGAAATGGATGAAATAATGGTTGGTGGGAGAAGTTTAGCCACATCTCTAGAGCGTACACATTATAAGAAAATAACAACATACTTGCGTCCACATAAGGTCCTGTTTAATATTGATTAAACAAATGTTAAATAAAAGGTAGTAATTTCTCGCCTCGCCTCGCCTCTCATTGCCGCTGTAAAATCGCAATTATGGAGGCCATAAGGGATCGCTAACTAGGCAAGATAATTAAAGCATTTGTAGCCTTTGACGAATTTCATTGAATGTTATCCATGTGAAAGTCAACATTGCACTATATCAGCATTATAAAATAGTTAACAATAATGAAAACTTAAAAAAAAATGGCATTACAAAGTGGAATTCATATCATTGAAGTATATGCATATTTAATTTATATCATTGAAGTATATGCATATTTTGAAATTATAGCTATAGCTATCGCTCGCGTTTACCCCCATTTCACCTCCTTAAGAAACGACTTCTGAGACAAAAGTAATAATAAAGTGAGCAATTTTCCTCCGTCAAAGTCTTTACGACATTGCCATTAATCATATAATTGAATTTCACTTGGCCTGTAGAAAATGTATTTTCACTATAGCTGCTATTGACTGTTTAAGTGCGCATTGCGCATAGGTAACACAGAGACGAGGTAACGTTTGCCTTTACAATGTTAGTACACATTATATCACACTTGAATCAATTTATGTAACAATGAAATCATTTTCTTTTAATACTGGCTACACTACGCTATTAAAGGTTGAATGTGAAGGTTGAAAACTATAAAACGAAGCAAACTTACAATCGTTGTAGGGATTAATAATTAGTCAGTTCTTGGGGTTATAGTTAAGTTGATTCCGAAATACGAAGTATAAATGCCAATGTTATAATAATTAAATTTTCTAGTTTTTTGGTTATTTCCAATATTCAGCTTTATTTCCGACCAGAGTAGGCGTTTCAAGTCGCAAGTTAGAAATTTACTAGTCTAAGGGCCGGCTTTTCAATCACCAGATAAATGTATCTGTCAGACAAAATTATCACTATCCTTTTCCCCAGACTAAAAATAAAAGGACAGCTAACATTTATCTGACAGATATGTTTTATCTGGGGCCTGAAAAATCGGTCCTAAATAGGCAACATAGGCGCTTGGCCAAACCGACTGGCTGCTTGACCTGACATGCATGTTTACACTCTTGGTATCACTTAACCAGTCCATATTTAATGTTGACCAGTCCGATAAACAATGATATTTACGTACAAAAGGTTCTCTGTCTAAAGGGGCTTCAACGGGCTATACTTTTCCGTAAATGTGTCGCTGGCAAATATGGGCGACTCGTATGGAAGTAAGAGCCCATAATTGCCGGCCTCTTGTTTCCGGAGAAGTATAGCCAGTCTAGAAGCCCCATTTAAAAAACCGAGGTTGACAGCTAGAAAATTAGAATCAAATCAAATCAAATTAGAATCTTCGTGTAGTTAGGGGCTGTCCATTGGATGACGGTAGTCAAACGCCTAGGTTGTCAAAAATCGACAAAAAATCGATGACATAATATATCGACAAGCTCTTAGGGTCGTCACGTTTCCGCGGATATAACGTCGGTACGGTGAGTGTCACTGTCATCAGCGTCAACCGGGTGCGGTGTCCAGGCCTCAATCTTATTGCAAGGGCAAGGTGTTGTGTGTTGATGTTGCTACGATGCTGTGTACCACTTGCAGTGCCAGGAACCCGCTAGAGCGCTGTGCTCGCAGGCCTCTACAAACGGTCCGCGTATTGGCTACGAGCGCTGCGCTACGAAACCGTAGACACTTACTAGCGGCGGGTGAACGACCTGAGTCAATTCCTCAGGAGCGCAGGTTCTTGTGGTTGTTTGTCTCGCTCTTTCGTCTGCTCCATACAATTTCGTTATTGAGAAAGGCGGCGTTATTGCAAGGGGATAAGGTGTTGTATGCTGATATTTCTACAATGTTGTTTACTATCAACCCGCTAGGGTGCTCTGCTCGTAGGCGCTCTCTACGGTCCGCATATCGGCTACGAGCGTAGCACTATGGAACCGATGGTACCGAGTAAGATAATTCATTTTTATCCCGATCGAGCACAAGCTACGTTACGTGTGCTACGCCGTAGCAGAGGCATGACATGGCCTTGGAAGGGTTATTGAACCATGACCGTTAGCGGCGGGTGAACGACCTGAGCCAGTTCCTGGTGAGCGCGGGCTCCTGTGGTTGCTTGTCCCGCTCTTCCATCTGCTCCATGAGCTTCCGCTGGTTGTCGCGGAAGGCGGCGATGGGGTCGTCGAACTGGCTGTAGTAGCGGAGCACGTCGCGAACGTCCGATATTGATGACATTGCAATCGCTGTGAAATATACAAGCATATTATCAACTTAATCGTTCATTAACAGCATAGGCTGCCCAGCAGTGGGACGTATATTGTAACGATGCGTGGAACGGAACGTTACGCACCAACCTACTGGCTACTTTTTTGGATTAACAGTATTCAAATTTCAAATCCCTATTCCAATTCCACGGCCATTGCGCAGCTTTTTTCTGACAGGATAGTTCGATCCAGATTCCTGATCGAGATACTTCTCCAGCACTAAACATTTTAAAATAAGACAATAATGAATACAGTTCTAGTTCTAGTTCAGTTCAGTTTCCCAATATTCATTTTTATCGTGATTTTTAATACTGTGTACTAAAAGTTTACCATAAGAGTGTTATCCAGCTCTTCACCCCTACAAAGGCACAATAGCAACCTATTGTAAGTTACAGTGTTTTTAAGTAGTTACCTAATCAAAATCTGTTTATCAAATCGTAGGCTAAGCATTGCCCGTGTTTGTTACAGGTGCCTTTTCTTTCAAATATAACTGCATACTGCCCTGGTCTCCGCTGTTTTCCTGCTTCCCTATTCATCACCTTCTCTCATCACCTGCGGCCGTACAGGCTGACATATACTTCCCACCGCTGGGCACAGGCCTTCTCTCATGGGTTATAGGGAGTGGGCAGTAAGTGGGGACCCACTTAACCACTTATTTGTCAAAAAAAATCGAAGTTCAAGCATTGGCCAAGCTAAATAGTACCAACATGTTTGGTAAGGTAAAATACGAAAAGCTGGTCCAGCCACCTGAACGCTAACAAAATGAGGATTAACGGCTCGGCGGCATCCGGTTAATGCCAATAATCCGTGCCCACTTATATTTGTCTCTCTCTCTTTATGAGTTAAAAAGAGATGGATATAGTGGACGCGGATTGGGCCTCGAATTAACTGGATCCGCTCGGCCACGAACTTGAGCGGCGGCGGCACACTAAGGCCTTTCTCAGACGGGGCGACGGCCACGGAACAAACTGGTTGGCAATAAGTGTTGCCAACTGCGATGCAACTCAACCTCTCACACGGTGCGGCTCAACTTTGACGATCAATCTCGCGACGCTCACCGGGCAGACGTCCAAGGCCAAAGCAATGGAGTCAAGTGATAATAAAGACATAATATTATATTTATTTTTCCCGGCACAGACGAAACCGTAACAAGAGAACTCCGACGAAAGTTGCGTCGGCAACGTGCGGGCGACCAGCACTGCGAGTTGCGCGTTACTAGTCGCGTCGCCGTCGCAAACTAGTTTTCGATAAGTTGCTTCGTGTGCAGACCGCCATTTAAATACATGTGCCAACGTGTTTGGTCGCGTCACAGTTGCCAACTAGTTTGTTTTGGGTTGCCCCGTGTGATAAAGGCCTAAGCCTAAGTACAGTCTTTACGAGGACGGAAATATGAATCCAGAGCTCGGTGAAGAGTTCTACGGGAGCATCCTGAACTGTAAGATACTCACTCTGGAGCAAATTGGCGAGGTCGAGCAGCGCGGTGTCGTCGTCGGCCCCCTTCCACTTCTGCAGGATGAGCGCGTTCTGCGGGTGCGACTTGGTCGCCTGCTTGTTCCAGTCCACCACGATCACCTGCAATGACAGTCACACACATTGATACATTCAATCTATGTGCATATAGTTTAAGGTCAAGGAAATAAGTGCTTTTTAAAGGCGGCATATGTTTCATCAGAAATATTCAGAATGTCATTATATCACTCAAGTTAGGACCCGCCCACTCACGACGTACTTCCTCGTAACAAAATACCGTTGTCGAGTAATGCATCTTTCCCTGTAAATCAGCATGTGATCTTGCAGGATTCACTTTGATTCCTGACACGACTCATGCGACCTTCAAGTATAGTACACCAATCTTGGGCGACCTGTCCAACAGAACAGCCGTTACGCGATCATCTTGTTTGGGTCTAACTAGTGTCACGTGAGCCAACCTTGGACAGGTCCCTGTTGAGTCCCTCGAGGTTGAGGCCCGTCGACGAAGTGCGTCGACTCCCGGAACAGCCGGTACGCGATCATAGTTCATCTTAGTTCATAGTTCATAGTTATTTATTCAGTAACAATATACATTGTATTTCAAATAAAAATGTCAAAATAATACAAATAACAATTAAAAAAAGAAAAATTTAAAAAAAACAATACAGTAACAGAATGTAACAAATAATAAAAGAGAGAATTAATAGGGAATCAATAATAAGGAGTTTATATAAGTCAACTATGTCTTTATATCAATCAAATAATTTACTAAATGTCAATCTAATGCATAATTATAATATATCACAGTCAGTACACACCGTATCACACAGTAATAAGTCTTAATAATATAGAATAAATAAAAAATAAAAAAAACTAAAGAAAATCAATAATAAGGAATTAATAATGTCAACCATGTTTTTATGCTAATCAAACAATTGACTTAATGTCAATTTACTACCCAACTACCTATCTTGTTATTATTATCCTTTTTTACAATAAAAATTCCTCTACTGTGTAGAAACACTTTCTGAGCAAAAATGCTTTCAGCTTATTTATGAATAGGTTTGTGCTCGAAAGTAACTTCAACTCCATCGGTAACTTATTGTACAGGTTGACTGCTTGGTAACTTGCCGAGTGCCTAACCACTTTAAGTTTAGCCTGGGTAGCCTGAGGCAAGTCCTTCCTCCTAGTGGCCAGACGCTTTTGTCTTTCACCGGGTGTTTCTATGTCTGTAAGGTTCTTAATTAAATCTGTTAGTACTACAAGAATGTACATCTTGTCCGGGTGCAACTAGTGTCACGTGAACCAACCTTGGACAGGTCCCTGTTGAGGCCCGTCGACGAAGTGCGTCGACTCCTGAAACAGCCGGTAAGCGATCATCTTGTCCGGGTCCAACTAGTATTGAGAGGGGCTCAAGTACTGTTGAGCCCCTCTAGGTTCTTGACGTGCACGCCGTCTACGAAGTGCGTCGAGTCGCGGAACAGCCGGTAAGCGATCATGGGTCCAACTAGTGTCACGTGAACCAACCTTGGACAGGTCCCTGTTGAGCCCCTCTAGGTTCTTGACGTGCACGCCGTCCACGAAGTGCGTCAAGTCGCGGAACAGCCGGTAAGCGATCATGGGTCCAACTAGTGTCACGTGAACCAACCTTGGACAGGTCCCTGTTGAGCCCCTCGAGGTTCTTGATGTGCACGCCGTCGACGAAGTGCATCGACACCCGGAACAGCCGGTACGCGATCATCTTGTCCGGGTCCAACTAGTGTCACGTGAACCAACCTTGAACAGGTCCCTGTTGAGTCCCTCGATGTTGAGGCCCGTCGACGAAGTGCGTCGACTCCCGGAACAGCCGGTACGCGATCATCTTGTCCGGGTCCAACTAGTGTCACGTGAACCAACCTTGGACAGGTCCCCGTTGAGCCCCTCGAGGTTCTTGACGTGCACGCCGTCGACGAAGTGCGTCGTCACCCGGAACAGCCGGTACGCGATCATCTTGCCCGGGTCCAACTAGTGTCACGTGAACCAACCTTGGACAGGTCCCTGTTGAGTCCCTCGAGGTTGAGGCCCGTCGACGAAGTGCGTCGACTCCCGGAACAGCCGGTACGCGATCATCTTGTCCGGGTCCAACTAGTGTCACGTGAACCAACCTTGGACAGGTCCCTGTTGAGTCCCTCGAGGTTGAGGCCCGTCGACGAAGTGCGTCGACTCCCGGAACAGCCGGTACGCGATCATCTTGTCCGGGTCCAACTAGTGTCACGTGAACCAACCTTGGAAAGGTCCCTGTTGAGCCCCTCGAGGTTGAGGCCCGTCGACGAAGTGCGTCGACTCCCGGAACAGCCGGTACGCGATCATCTTGTCCGGGTCCAACTAGTGTCAGGTGAACCAACCTTGGACAGGTCCCTGTTGAGTCCCTCGAGGTTCTTGACGTGCACGCCGTCGACGAAGTGCGTCGAGTCGCGGAACAGCCGGTACGCGATCATCTTGTTCTCGGGGTCCAGCTTGTCGATGACCGGCCAGATCATGAACGCGTTCTCGGATGTGAAGATGATGACTTCGAAGTCGGACGCGGCTACCGTCTGGAGGAACTGGTCGACGCCAGGACGCTTTTTGAACCTGTAATGGTATAATGTTATTCAGGCGATTGCATCAGCGTGCGAAGATTTTTATCTTTGTTTTGACTGTGCACCTTTCATAAATATAGTAATTTATTTCGTCCATACTATGTCTTTATGACAAAGGCTTTCAATACGCCTTGTGTCACTGGGCTTGTAAAAAAAACTTATGGGGTTACTTTGAATCGGGGGTGACATTGATCAAATAGGTTTTACTCCGAAATCATTGTTTTTACTTGTCAAATAGGTTTTACACCGAAATCATTGTTTTTACTTGTGGGTGAACTGTGGCAGTGAATATATTAGTATTATATCTTGCTGTTTACTCAAAGCAGCCCCATTATTTCCTAAAGTACTCCAGTTCACGGTACGAAATATCATTTGATATATTAACAGCTTTCCAGTGAAGGTAAAACAACGTGAGGTAACCGGTCTAATAGCCACACACACACACACACAAGGCCTAGATTTTCCTCTGGTTTAGAAGGCTAGATGACAGTTGCTTTTGTTAAATCAGTGGCTTCCCAAATCTTGGTCTTCTTTATATAGGAGGATGACTGTTATATACGATATAATTGCCGAAATTCGTGACAACACGTGTTCATACTTAATATTTATACATTTATATTTATTTTAACCCAGCTAATTGAGCAGAGCAAGAGCGCGTACCCGGTGGATAGATACCGTAAAGGCATCACCATCAGCAGGAACCAGTTATTAAAGGAAGTGGTCAAAGAAGTCTGAGGTAGTCATGACTTTCAGCAATGAAGATGAACTGTGAAGAGAATTGGGCATACCTCCAGCCAGTCTGGTAGGACCAGTCGGGGTGCACCAGCACATCAGTGAACTCGAGCACGAGCGTGTAGGTAGGCTGGTACTGCGGGGGCAGGGGGTCTGGCAGCAGCTTCTCGCGGGACGGCTCCTTGATCATCTGAAACATGCCGAACATGGTTAGGCCTTTTTAAGCTATGCTGTTTGGAATGTCAGCGTCTTTGGCCATCTAGTCAGATCTGGAAAGATTTTAAAAGACCAAATGATGTCGTATTATAACTGTGAGCATAAAACCATCCGGTGGTATAAAAAACAAGGAATTCACTTTCTTCAAATAATGCTCGTTAATAGACACAACCTTTACAATAGGTACGGTGAAAAGCCTTTGCCTTTAGCAGATTATAGGACAGTTACAATACGACATCTATTAACACAGCACGAGCCCCCCACTACCCCACTATATATAGCACATATACATTCAATTATTAAAATATTACCTAAAGAAACTCATAAAACGGCCCGCAAACGTAAATCATCAAATAATCAAGTGGTTTTTTTTCTTACTCTTAAACAATCTGATAGGTAACCCACTATAATGTATTTAATAATAAATACGAATAAATTCCATGTCAGAGGACCATATCATTAAAATTAAATAAATAATGCATCATTTCAAGTTTTTGGTTTGTGGAAATAACGCATCAACCCATCCATTTCACGATTCGCACCCGTCGGCCGGCATGGCGCCGGCTCGGCGCATCGGGTTTACCGAGCTTTTTGTTAGTTCTGCGCCATAGCGGTGCGCAAAGCGCTGACAGCGTTCGCCCTGAAAGGGTTAAGGATTTCCATGCGTTGGTTGGGGACATTCCCTCTGCCTCCTCATGGTCTTTCGTGGGCACTGACATGCGCTACTTGCCTTCGGCTCTTTCACGCATGGCGTTGGTTGGGGACAGTAAAATTTGCAACTAGAACTACATTACAGGCCAGCATGAAATAAGACCGATCAGCTTGGAGAGAGATGGTGAAGAGTGCTCACAGCCGTCATGTCTCACAGCCGTGAGGATATTTATTTATTTAATCATACAAAATGTATACAGTGTGACAGTAAGAAACCAAAGCACTGTACAATTTATAATTCTTAACATGTAAAAACCGATAAAGAAAAAAAAAAATTATATATAATATCTAAACATCCATCGCCGAGCAGTACCTCAGACATATGTGACATACATTCGCCCATCGACTAGCAAATACATCGCACCTGAAGTGCTTGTGACAGAAGAGAGTTCATCAGTTTTAGTGCCCGAACAGCAGGAGACTTTCTGTGTGCTACAGTATGAGTTGAAGGGACTGCCAAGATTGTGATGTCTCGGTCTCAGGACTGTTTTGGGCACAAAAGGTATAGTGAGTTTTACGGCTCGTGCCACTAGATCCGGACAGTCGGTGTCGCCACGTAAGATACTGCACGTGATCACCAGAAGATTGTAGTTACGCCTTACTTCAAGAGAGTTAAAGCCCAGAGAATATGGTGGAGAATAGGATATGATGAAGAGGAAGGTGTTTGAAGTGTCTTTAATCTATGGAGTTGAGAGCCCTGAGCATTTTAGGATGTTTGGACTTCACCCAGTAGGTAGTTTAGTCCCTGCACTGGGTGTATGAAGTCCCTAGCAACGAAAACTTGTACAAGGCCAAAACGCTGTCACAGTTAATATATAAATAGCATTTAGTCAAACAATTGACGATTGCCCCACTCGCAGACATGCCTCGCTAAAATAAATTTAAGCATACGAAGGACTAGGCGGGGCATTGGTGAGAGCAGGTCTTGGGAGACTAGTTGAGATACAGCTGTAGCTAATATATTTACTGTGAACCAAGTTATAATACCAGTATGGTCACCCAAGTTATAAGTAAAACTGGAAAAAAATATACACAGCCATGACAATTGCCTAAGCCCACCTTCTCATAGAACGTAAGCTCCTTCCAAGTCCTCTTCAGGTACTGCAGGGGCACGGGCAGGTGCGAGAACTCGTCCTCGAGGAGTGCCCCGTCCTCGCCGCGCCGTGGGGCGCCCATCTCGATCACCATGCAACCGCCCATCACTGTCATTGCTCCACCAAATACTGCGAACCTGTGCGTTCAAATGTATTGAGCTTTTGCCAGTTCGTCAGTACCATTTGGCCTTGAGATATTAATACTATTCCTGAATACAATGTAATAGTCTGGCCAGGGAAAGATAAGCCTTTATTATGTCAACTTTTTATATGGCAATAGTCAATGATGTAATATAAAAACGAGATTGTTCCTCTTAAATATAAAGTAGAATAAAGTTCAAGTTTTATTTCATACAACTTTACTTCCTTCTGCTTGATCAGTTGCATTGTGTGAAAATAATAATTGTTCAAGTATCATTATTATTTTATCGTGTTATACAGTGTTGCAACTCCCTGTTTTTTTAATTTGGCACTCTTTTCTAGGCTCATATTTCCCTGGCCTATTCCCGGGACTATCAAAAATGCTGTTAGACTTCCCACAAACACTCATAGAAAATTTAATTTACCTTTAACCTATATTAAGTATTGTACCTTATTCCAAGCCCAAACAATTGGAGATGGCAACATCTGTTTCGATTGGCAACACTCCCAGTGGTTCCAATAATTTTGGTTTTACCGCCAAAATCCCCACCTTTGACTTTGAACCAGCATGACGTCAATATCGGCTGCGCGCCGAGCAGCCATCATTGGCGTTCTGTTTCTTGCAGCGGCAACACGTAGTACTAGCCTAGGCAGTACTACATATAAAAAACGGAAAACTCCTTGTAATTTTCTGATCGTAATGTTCCATGATAGTGTCAAAATTGACAGTTTGTATGCTACAAGCTACAGTATCAACGAAATGAAGGTGCACGATTGTACTCTGCTAACAAAAGGTCGCGGGTAGCGAGGATTCTTCACCACCTGGTCACGGACGGATGCTAGTATTGGAGGAAATCGTGAGTAGTACCTTCTCAGAAGGTAAGGTGCTTTATTATTCCTTACGCATAAAGGAAATTTTGATGACTAAGGTTTTTGGTCAATTTGCGTACCCGATGACCTTGAAGCCCCCTTAAGTTCTTTCTCCAGTAAAACTGGCACGGCCTAACCATATGCTAGTGCTCATTTAGAGGAGATTGATTTTAAATTCAAAACTACCCTCAATTCGTCGGGTACTGCAATTGTCTCAGGAGCGCACCGGTATAGTTACCGTATTTCGGTTTCTTCTATTATTTTCAAGTCGTTATATATATGTCAATCTAACTGAACCTAAATTTATTAAGATTTTGGGCGGTGCTCACTGGTTAGCTGCCAAACGAGTGTCGATTTAAATGAGATACTTAAAAAATATGTTCATATTATCTTCTGGTTTTGCCGTGTAAGCAGTTGCTGATTGATTATATTTATTAACCTACGTTTTGTGAATCGAGTACCTATTTGGTGGATTTCACCATGTTCCATTATTAGTCATATCGACTTGGATATTTAAATATGAAAGTAGATTTCATACTATTAAGTGAATCTAATGATGGGGGCCAAGAGGGGGAATTCCTCAATAGTTAATAGTACGGCCGGTACTAAAAATGTAATTCTTATAAAACTGATGTAGTTAGTTAGTTAGAATGTAGTTAGTTCAAACACATTCATTTCTGGAAAAGTTACCAACTACTTCTTCGGTAGTATAGAGGTAAGTATTCCCGCCTGTCACCGGTCACCTGGTCACCTGGTCACCTGTCGACCGGGGTTCGATTCCCCGCCGGACAGCCACGTAATATATGCGTAATTGAGTTTTCAGAGAGCTCTCTACTTTTTCAGTAGTACCTAGTCTTGGTCAGACTGTGCCAAAGGGGGGCCTGATAATTATTGGAGGTCGCATATGTGTCTACTGGCCATAAGTAATCGTTATTACGACATGCCTGTCACGATTTAAATATACTTAGAAACCGTTTGTTTACGTTCCTTTGTATCGTCACTTGCTGAAAATAAACAGACCACGAAACATCTAGCGTATCACTGAACTCTGCTGTAGTGTTGATTTGTACACGTTTTATAGTCAATTCACATTAATAATCACCAGCGAGTCGATGCCACCCCGCTGCGCGGGGTGTCTATTTCTGGTCTGAGGGACACAAGTGAACCCTAACCTAACCGACCTAAGACGGAGTTCACTTAAGACATATACTTTAGTCATATATTCCATTCAATGATCATACTTGTACTTAATACTTCCTGAAAATAGTTTTTAGTCGTCGCGTAGACAGACTTTGAGAGTAACTGTTGCGTACATTCCGCTGAGAGCGTACAGGAGAGAATCTCTAATGAAGAATTACTATGTATTTATTTATATAATCATGAGTTCGTAGCCATGTGTTGACTGTTACGCAGCGGACGCTTGTTCGAGTTCCAACATGTTTCATATGTTTGAATTTCAGAAGCTATAAGGTATTTTCCAGCCTACGCTCTCCTGCGCAAGGAGTTGCTACCAACCGGTCAGCAGTCGCTCCTGCGCCAGCTAGGCAAACTTGCCAATGGTACAGTCAAAGCATAATAAGAAGTCCTTAGATACCTTGCCTTCCGCAGCTTAAAGCTCTCGCTGGCTCTACCGAGGTACATAAAATGATGTAGCAAACAAGGTTGGTCGGAGTGGGGCTACAGTGCGGTTTTCAACGAAGAACAGGTTGTAATAATCAGGACAGTCTAAATACTGCTCACCAGTACCCTCCCCTCAAATGTTGTCAGAACCATTGACGAAAGATATCGAGAGACCTTGCGGACCACGAGTTTTTTATTGCCGGGTATACCAGGACTATTGGACGTAATTTCTCTGGTCCTGAAGAGGGCAGGTGGACGGAGTAATTAATTATTGAAACGACTTCATGTCTGTAAGTATATGTGGATCTTTCCCACATATTGTCTTTTTCAAGGTTCACGATTTTGACCACGTGATTGGATGGTGAGACTGGGCTTTTATGCATACTTTTTAGTCCTGAATGACTAAAAATTATACGTATAACATACAACGACAATTGCCGAAGTTAATATACTTCGATTTAGATATTTGTCCAGTCTCTCAATTTTTCGGCGGTAGCTCATCATTTCCTCAGATCTCGAAGCCTGTGTGCGCCAGAGTCATTCCCAGCTGAAAGGATTCAGCACAAAACATGAGATTTTCATGAGATGTTAGGAAAGTACCTATAAAGTAAACGTCCCAATATTAGACATCTTCTATTTTAATAATTCACATATTGCTCGCCTTTTTCGCTTAGTAAGTTGAAAGTACCCAGTATTGGCCCCGTGTACACTGGAACGGTTACCTTACCTGCGTGTGACGAACGTACATATACCTATGCTTTCTTTACTCTCTCTGCCATAGACTGGGCATACACCCTCAGTCTTGGAGTAAGTCGCTTTGATGAATATTATCCAACAATATGTGCTAGATAAAGTTGAAGCCTGGTGGTCCACTTGTATTAATTAACTATTTGTCTATATCATCACCATTTTTACTGGCGTCAGATCTGTATTAGACGGCGATAACGACTGCTAACGCAGGGTATAGTGAGTCTTGTTGATTTTCCTGGCGTGTTGTTAGTACCGTACCGACACCTAGGGAAAGTAATAGACCGACATACTCGTCGCTATCAAACATTTGTGTTTTACCAAGTAGCATATATTCAGAATCACGCGCTAAATCGCCGTCACCTTCGTACCTACTACATGCATTACAGTCGTAGGTCATACTCCACTAGGGTAGATCGATTTTGAAGATTTTGCTGTCAGTAGGAGTGGCCTACTCTATTCAACAAGGGACTTAAACTATAACGAAGTTCTGGGGTACTCTGTCAGATCGCTTCGCGTTGAAGGAAGCCCAAGTAGTTTCGGTACATACCTACTTAGTGATTAGTTCAGTTAGTTCATCGCTGGTCACAGTGTGTAATTTCAATCGGAGTCTTTCTCGAAACAGTTTTCTCTTATCTAAATGTTAAACTATTACCTAGTTTGGCGTTTTATTTAGTGAGCCCGCATATAATTATCCCATGGAGATTCATTAGACTACACACTTTGTAGCTGACAGACGCCTTACCATAATCTATTTATTAGATGGTTGTAAAAGTTTGGCTGATGAGTATAGTGGGACATCCCAAAGTTTACTTTTTAGCACTATGATGGGATCACCTAGCGCATCTTTTAAACCAACTTAGCTAAGTATTGCATGCACGTACTTACAAATTAAATTACGTTTGAACAGATCATTACCTAAACAGGTTTTATCATGAAGTTTTGTGGTCGAACACGAATCCTTGCTGAGTTCACTCTGTTGTTAGTCAGGATTTCAAAGTTCCATCATCCCAGGTGGGTATATTGACGTGGCTCGATATTTGAGACATTTTGGTGGAAGTAATATTAAATATGTATGTTCAAATAAAATTTCAACCCGATTTTGGCTCTAGGGTTTCCAATGAATTACATATTCAAATTGTCTTGCTCGAAGTTTTTTATTCCAAATATAGACCCACTTATCAAAACATAGATTGACGTTATTTGTCCCCGATACAATGAGGATTTATAGGTGATTAAGTTATGAACATGTGACTTTGTTAAGCCAGCTTCATGAACAATCCATTCATGCTTTTCTGAACGAAGCTAACGCACATATCTAGTAGTGTGAACAGTATACCTAGTCTAGCCATAAGTTCTGTTACTGGCAGTTAACAATGATTTTAAGAAAAATAATAATTCGAATTTCGAATGTTGTGTTTTGACGTAAGTACTTGGATGTTTTTGCCACCATTTATATACAATATAATATTAAAATAAGTAAATTAATAATGGAGTGGGGTGTCAAAGAAAATAGAATTGTTGTGATTGCTCTGCATAAGGTAGGAATGGAGCCGTCCCACATTTTTGAGACACTAAAAAAGTTAGAGATCAGTCGAATGTTTGTGTATCGTACCATTCAAAGATACACCAAAACGTCCTCTGTCGATGACAGTAAAAGATCTGGCCGACCACGTACTGTTAGAACAAAACAAGCCGTTAATGCTGTAAGGGCCAGAATTCGCCGAAATCCCATAAGAAAACAGAAGATCCTTTCTACGGAAATGAAAATACCACCTAGGACACTTTCGCGTATAATCAAAGATGACTTGAGTCTTGCAGCTTACCGACGATATACAGGACATATGTTAAATCAGTCACTAAAGGACAAGAGAGTTGAAAGATCAAAAAGCCTTTTATCTCGATACGCACATGGGAAATATAAAAATATTCTTTTCACGGATGAAAAAATTTTTACTATCGAGCAGCACTACAACAAACAAAATGATAAAGTGTACGCACACAACTCTCGAGAAGCTAAAGAGATAGTTGGAAGGATTCAGCGAGGTCATCATCCCGCTTACGTCATGGTTTGGTGGGGTGTGTCGTATCAAGGCGTCTCTGAGATCCATTTTTGCGAAAAAGGAGTGAAAATTTCAGCTAAAGTGTATCAGGACACGATTTTAGAAACAGTAGTTAAACCACTAAACGACACAATGTTCAAAAATGTACACTGGACCTTTCAGCAGGACTCAGCCCCGGGTCATAAAGCTCGCACCACCCAGATTTGGCTGCAAAGGAATGTTCCGGACTTCATCAAAGCAGATGATTGGCCCTCTTCCAGTCCCGACTTAAATCCCCTGGACTATAAATTGTGGTCAGTGTTAGAGGACATGGTCTGCTCTAAACGCCATGCCAATATCGATTCTCTAAAAAAATCTTTGAAGGTAGCAGTGGCAAATTTCCCAATGGATACAGTGCGTGAATCTATAGACGTGTGGCCGGATCGTTTGAGGGCGTGTATTAAAGCTAAAGGCGGGCATTTTGAATAAAAAATATATTGTTTAGAAACCTTATTAACTTACCTATAAATAAACATTTACTTATGGTAAATTAATTACATCCTTTTAAAAATATGTTTCATTTAATTTGTAACAGAACTTATGGCTAGACTAGGTATGCAATCGTCAAGCTGGCTTGACACTCATTATTTTATTAATACCTAATCGTCTTGGAAAGTGGTAAGTGATTGATTACAATTACGTGCTGTGCTACTATATTTCACAAAGTTTATAAGAAAACTTTCGGCTTTTAAAACACGTTCAGATCCGATTTGGTAGTTTGATATAATTATTGAATATGGAAATTACCCGAGTTTGTACATGAGCATTTCACTGCTGTACTGTTTTCTTATAAAAAGCTAACTAATATTTGTTTTTGCACATTGGCGTACTAACGAAACTATACAGTTCTATTTGCAATGCTTTGAACCAGCAGCCGATAACGAACACTTCTCAATTGTTTAGGCTTGGAATAAGGTACAATACTTAATAGACAAATTTTACCTAAAAATAAAATTTATATTAAGTTACTTACCTTATTCCAAGCCTAATTTCATTGCTGCCTGCTGGCATATGCTTAAATATCTTTCAATGTTTAATAACATTACATAATAATACCATCATATCTTAGCTTAAAGGCTAATTTTTCAGAGACACAATTTAGTACTTAAGCTCTTATTTCAGCTGTACCTATAGAGTATCATAATTTGTCTTCTTCAAAACCAACCACCTACACCCAATGCGGTGTTTGTTTACATAACATAGTATTGCCATCGGACTACCGACCGTGGCTACATCGCCACCTGTCTATCTACAGTGGCTATCTACCGTCCACATATTTCATATTGGACGGCGACTCAATTGAGAATCCAATGATGGCTGCTCGGCGCGCAGCCGATATTGACGTCATGCTGGTTCAAAGTCAAAGGTGGGGATTTTGGCGGTAAAACCAAAATTATTGGAACCACTGGGAGTGTTGCCAATCGAAACAGATGTTGCCATCTCCAATTGTTTAGGCTTGGAATAAGGTAAGTAACTTAATATACATTTTATTTTTAGGTAAAATTTGTCTATTATGCAACAATTACAACTTTTTGACAGAGCAATGCCATTATTGTTATTTACAATACTTTGCAAGAACAATTTTATGTCTTTTTCATCACTAAGGAAGGTGATCGATCTCACTAGAGGCCAGTGGAAGAGCATGTAAAATAAACATGTGAAATAAAAATTGACTTTAAAAACAAAGTTTTAACCGACTTCAATTTAGTACTCCGCCAAGCCACAAGAACATTTCTTTTCCAATTTACCTCATGAACTGATTTCCGAGAGCAAATGCGTTGATTATTATAGAAAAAAACCCAATTGCTGTATGTGACCCGATAATATTTGAGGACTTCCGTCAATTCCACAAGGATCACCCTTGGCACTTCATTAGTTGCTATTTCAACGGAATCTTATCAGAATCTGTGATATACTTTTGTACTTTTAAGTACATAATTGAGGAATTCCATAAGTCATCTGTGGTCTTCATCATCAATTCCACTCCACCAATTTATGATTTCCGGATGTAAATACACGAGTTATAATAGAATATACCAAAATCACTACATGCGTGCCTAATATAATTGAGGAGTTCCCTCAATTCCTCATGGACCCACCTGGAAGCATATACTTACAAACAAAAAAAAAATTGTATGAATCGGCTCATCAATGACGGAGTTCTGAGGTAACAAACATTGAAAAAAAAAAAAAAAAAACCGAATTGAGAACCTCCTCCTTTTTTTTAAGTCGGTTAAAAATAACTGCATTTAAAGTAATTTTAAAAGTATGTTTTAATTTGTCAGTTAGATGAAACTTTTGTCATGTAGCGTTTTATATGGAAAGTTCAATCTCGCGAGATCTCATACAAATAATGTATGACTCAGTTTTCTAAAATATAGACGAGATCTCGCAATATCCAGATTGCATTCCCTAAGCAGAACCAAAGGCAATATTAAACTGCCATCGTTGAGTTATGATCTCATAAAATTCAATGAAAATTATAAAATAAGCATTAGGAATAATTATATATCATATTTGAATTTAAATCATACCCAATTTTCATCCTGCGCCAGCTCTTTTCATTCTCCTCTGTTTTCTCCTTATTCTCTTTGTCAAAGTTCTCCTGTTCACTTTTTATCCTCTGCGCCTCATCCGTCACCTGGTTCTGTGGGAAGAA
Organism: Epinotia bilunana; assembly: GCA_947049275.1. Lineage (NCBI taxonomy): Eukaryota > Metazoa > Arthropoda > Insecta > Lepidoptera > Tortricidae > Epinotia > Epinotia bilunana. The sequence continues at coordinate 2,790,764 of OX346267.1, forward strand.
CCGGCCCAGGATATCCACCTTCTCCCCAGAAGTCCCCGATTTGTTTTTTTCTGGAGAGTAAGGAAATTCACTTAGTACACAAATTACAGGGACTATTTAATAATTTACTATTACGGTTTTTGTATAGGGTTTGCAGAAGGAGACTTATGTATTGTACAAGTTAAATTCCGACATGTATCTTAAATGAGATTTGATACATTAACGTATGCTTTAAAACCGTTATGAATATTGTATAACTACTGAATCACTACAAAGATCTGTATAGTTTTATTCTAAAACCTTCAATAAGCAATCGATCTAACCTATATTTTCGGTCGCGTAGAATCTGAGGGAGTTCGCACTCACGAAACACATTTTATGTCGAGAGAAACTTGTCTTTTGCAGTTTTACTGTATTACAACACGCCGCTTTAGTTAAGAAAAGTACTTTTCTGAGCGACATTTTCAATTTTCCAATTCACATTTATTTTACACAACAAACGTCAATTGCAAAACGAAACGGCTGACCGGTGACCGCTGAAGCTGAAAGGGTTGTCAATGTCAACTTTGGAAAAGAGATGTCAAACTTGTCAAAGAATGTCCTCTGTCATTGGTTTAATACAGCACGTCTAGCACACGACGGCCGCGACATACTCTCGATTTTTATCGCACTATACCTCTTCTTCTAAGTGTTCTAAAAAGAGAGAGACGGATAGTGCGAGAAAAATCGAGAGCTCGCGCGCCGTCGCGTGCTAGCCGTGTAGAGGGGCTACCGCGAAACGAAAACGAACATTGTTCGTGTATCTCCTTCTCTGTCACTCGAACTAGCAAGTGCGACAGAGACGGAGATACACGCACGAAGTTCGTTTTCGTTTCGCGGTAGGCCCTCAGAAAGAAAAAGCAGTTTTTTCTCTTTATATCCCATAATGTTAGTAGTCATATTATTTTCGTCGATTTCTTTCAATAAACTACTCTTTAGTAGACAATAAATTCTCGGGAGCCAATAATGCACGGCCCAATAATGTGATAATCCACTTTTTGTGGACTCGGATTATTGGGTTGTGCATTATCAGCCCGGACAAAAGTGGCTTCCAATTTTTGCCCCGGACCTAGTTTGCTCAGAGTGATAATGCACGGCCCAATAATGTACAGCCTGATAATCCATGTACAGTATGGAGACGGATTATTAGGCTTTTTTATGATATAGGAGGCAAACGAGCAGTCGAATCACCTGATGGTAAGCGATAATCGACGCCCATGGACACTTACAACACCAGAAGAGTTGTAGGTGCGTTGCCGGCCTTTAAGATAGGAGTACGCTCTTTTCTTGAAGGCTGGAAGGTTGTAACGGTCCGGAAATACCGCAGGCAACAATTTATTCCAATTTGCCGTGCATTATCATGGCTGTACATTAACCGGCACCGTTCCGGCAGCGATAATGGGGTATACATATTATGTCATTTTGCCCCAATTTGTCAGTACAACACGTCGAAGTCATAATTAATAGGGTGTAGTGTACAGATGTAACACACTGACCACATGTACATGCAATTTCTCAGTACAACTCGTTTGCCGTTGGATCAGCAGCGCAACATGCCTCCAGACTTGCTCATGACATGTATACATCCCATAACGGCTAGATAATGTAAACACGCTCTAATTGAAGTCTTTTTTTTCGTCTGGCAAGTTCGGTACTTCTAATATTTCGAAATTCGAATACCAAAATTATGAACATTACGAAAATATACAGTGTAGCGGTTGGGCGAGTTTCTTCGAGAAGACAAAATATTCCGAAGAACACAAGTTTGCCAATATTTTTTTATTAATCGTTTGTATGAAATGTTTTCAATTTAGATTCCCTGAATAGTAAAATTAGCGCTTATATGCGAACATACTATACTATACCACCATACATAAAGAATCCGAATACTTCATTTTTCGCGAGATGACCAATGTGACCAGATGATAGGCAGTATGGCCCATGGTCTTAGCCTGTCCGAATGGACGAATTATAAAAAAAAAAAAAGTGACCCGATGACAATGACAGTGACAGCAACAAAAAAATAGATCAAAAGAAAGAGGGAAAACAAGGAATAGAATTAATTTTAGTTAGCTATAGCTCCGAAATTTCTAAAGTTAAATAAATGATATGGCCACGAAAAAAATATCTTTATCCAACAAACAATCATCCCTGATGAATTTTGTGAAAAAGAGCAGTCGTGAATCTTCACGAAATAGTAGTCCAACTCGAAGGTGGGTATATTTTCGCTCACGTTATTCTGGGTCCTAAATAGGTAATTGATGTGTTTTGTAATAATATTTTTATGAAATGGTTCTAGTAACTATTTGAAAATTATGGGTAATGCTGAAGAGGTAAAAAAAATGCAATAATAATATAATAAAATACAAGCAATGCTTTATTTACATATGTATGCTTTTGCAATCTGCCTGAAATATTAGTGGATTGTATACATATCTACTTTATCTAATTATTTCTATGTAGTGATAATTTTGTGGGTAGTTCAAGTATAGTAAATTGCTATGTTAATTAATATTCTTATTCCTCAGCGGTGACAATGAGCAGGTCTCAGAAAAGAAATCGAAATTTGTATGGAGGTCCAAATCAACTCCTACTTCTAATGCTTGTGAGTATCCATCTAATATGTGATTATGTGAACTCTTTCTTATGCTGGCACTTCACTTCGCAGTATTTAATCAAATATTTGTGTTGCAACTTTTTCATTCTGATGGCAAATTAACCATGCAACGTGAACATGAAACACCAAGTGAATTGAGAAGTACCTATTAAAATGGCAAAGCAATGCAACTTTGTTGTGATAATTTTCTTTAAGTACCTCTACCTGCCCAAAGACTTTTTATTTAATAAATAAATATGTAAAAATAAAAATCATTTAATTCAAACCATTTTGTAAGTAAAATCTTATGTTATATGTTATTATTGGAAATAAAATTAAAGTAAGACAAGTAAAAGATTTACAAAAACAATTGAGAAGCTTGACAAAAACTTGGCCACAATCCTTTTAAATGGAATTTATATCATCGTCAATCATAATTAGCAATTTTTCTTGTATGGCCCAGTTAGAGCATAATTGAATAAAATTCTACTGTACCTGATTTTTGCTCACATATGGAAGAAAACAAAATGCTGCACCAACCCCAAAAAGATGTGATAAGACCAAACTTCTGATGATGATAGCCTGCTTTTGGTGAAGTGTTTTATTATTTATTCATTTCAGGGACACCACCACCATTCAAACAGAATCCAGCTGATATCCCTTCACACCAAGTATGTAAATTGGGATCCCCTCATTTTACCGACAATGTTTCATCAAATGCTTTGTTTCATCAAATTTTAATTTCATCAAAGTTTTTTTTCTCAGATACCGTTAACTTTTTAGGTAAAGCTAAAAAGGTAATTGTAATTGTAAAAACCGACTAGGTCAGGTTAGGTTTGTTTTATGAAAATCCTGAAAAGTGTACCGTTTCTGAAAATAAATGCTTTCAATGATAAGAAACTTCTGCGAAACATTCATTTGATGAAGCATTTGGCAGTAAAAGAAGGGCAAACCATGTAAACTTTTAATTTTTCTGAGTAATAAAATAGATGTATTTATACCTATTATAATTTACTATTACTAAACAGTTCTAATCTTACTGCCATGACCATTCCAAGTTTTAGAACCATTTCCTTTCCTTTTAGTTCCTTGTGAAAAGAGGCTTTAGGCCAGCCATACTTAACCTTTTTTCTGCGAGAGCAGCAAATATATTTTAGGGTAGGCGCCCTGGGCCACAGATACATTTATATGGTTTTTATACTAGGATTGCAGGATCGGGCCGCAGGTTGAGTATAGCTGCAATACTTACCACTGGTTACATTTCAATCTCTTTCCAGCCCCAACCTAGACAGAACCACATAGCACCAGTAACCCCGATAGTGAACACACCTCCTTCAGCCTTCAACCAGCCCCTGACACTAAACAGTCACACTGTTGACAACAGCAAAGACATGTTTGCTATGGATGTGGTGAGTCATTTACTGCATACAGGTGGCAAATTCAATTTTGAATCAACCATAGTAAGAAATATAATAGATTCTGTTTTGTTTAAGAATTAAATAAACTCTACACCTCTTAATGAAGCAAAATTATCTTATTAAATATTTTTGTTTCGTTTCAATTTAACATGGAAGTTTTCACAATCAAATTTCGAATCAAAAATCAGTTAATGTCTGGGTGGCTCAGTGGGAGAGTGCTGTACCGACAATACAGAGGGCACAAGTTCGAGTCTTGTCCTGGGCTTCAGACAATGATGGTTTATTTTCCCATCATATTTGTTCTCTGTATCACATTGTTCAAATGAGCTCTGTTTCAATTTTGAATGGTAGTTGTTCCGTTGAAGGAGGATTGCCTCCCAAGGGCTTTTGAAAAGGTCTTTCGGTGGCTACATGTTGTTCTTATTTCATTGTAATGCATGGGAAGAAAGGAAATGGGCTATACTCTCGTCTTTACTATTGAAATATGCTTCGCCAGAACACCTCTCATCAGAAGGCAAGACAGTAAAGCCCACCTAAAAACTTCCACTTAGTTATAACTTTGTTTTTCCTTTCAGGACGACTCAATGGAACTCCCAGATGCTATACCACCCAATAATAAAACCCCTACACCCAAACACAACAGGTCTATTAGAATCAGTTCCAGTCCATCTCCTTCCAAACATGAAACTAGGGATAGGTTAGAAAAGAAGATCTGCAAGACACCAGACAAAACAAGTCCCAGGAAAGATAAGGATCCTTTGAAGAATCTTAGATTAGATAGCACAATATCAGGATTCTTGCAGAAGATCTCTCATCATTCAGCTTTAAAGAAAGCCAGTGAGGTAAAATACTACACCCTATTATTTATACATCCTACTAATATTATAAATGCCTAAGTTTGGATGTGTGTTACTCAATCTCGCTTAAACAGCTTAACCGATTTGGATGAAATTTAGCACGATGAAGGCTTATAGCCTGGATTAAAATATAGGATAGTTTCTATGCTGGGTTCGCGCAGACGAAGTTGCGGGCGGAAGCTAGTCCATTAATAAATTCTTATAGTACTTAAAATTTAATACTCTAAACAGTGTAACCGTAATGGGATCATATACAATTTCTACAAAATTGTACACTTGAATTTTATATACATTTTGTAACTAATTTTACATTATTCTAGGATGGTAATCTACAAACAAAGGACATAGATGACTGTAAAGGAATGTACATAGAACTATTAGAGAAAATAAGTGATGCATTTGACAGAATACCTAATTGTATTAAAGATAAATTCCCCGGCTACGACAATAAAACATACGCCAAAATGAAGCAGTTGAAATCGAAACTAAAGGCAGCAATGGTAAAAAAACCAGATAAATTGACTCAGTACTCTAATTCAAATAGCCAACCTAGCACTAGTACTAACGGTCGAGAAAGTCCGTCATTACTACATAACTATGATGATATAAATGATTTTGAAGTGCCACGAAACAAACATCTTCTAAATGGCGAAAGATCTGTCACTACATCTGATACTTCGACACCAGAAATGTTCACGTTTAATAAAGCAGTACCAAATAAAACGATATATTCTGACTTAATGGCTAAGAAATCCCTCTCTTTTGACGCGTTTTCGCCTTCTAATAATACAACTAGCAATGACAGTGTTCAATCAGATGTAGAGAATTTGGATACACCAGAAAATGCAAACAGGAGTAAAGGAAAATTCGTGTTCAAAAAGCCTTCTAGACAAAGTGAAGACAATACAACACCAAATGGAGACATACCTTCAAAAACTTTGGAAAGATTTAAATACGCTTCTGAAAGACTTAAACCCGTAGTCACTGAAGAAGCTCCTAAATATGTCCCTCTAGCTAACAGCTCAGTAGGTTTCCAACCACCCGAGTTAAGTAAAACATCATTTAGTAAACCGTACACTGCCGTTTCACCTATAGTCAAAGACCCTGTCCAAGACTACGACGAAGAGGACTACGAGGTACCTCTAGACATGGACGATGACACGGACATAATGCCAGAGAGTTCCAAAGCCAGTGTGATCAATATAAGCGACTCTCAGTCGAGCATAAGCAACACACAGATGTTGAATGGTAAGGCGGTTGCCGTGGACGAAGATGGCTGGCCGGAGTACAAACTAGAGGACTTTGAGGATGACATGGAGCTGGCTCTGACGACGGAGCCGGAGGTCGTCAAGTTGATGGAGAGCTCTGTGCTGGAGACGGAGGTGCCCAAGTATAAGGGTATGGGGAATTTCCATGAGGGAACTCAAAACGATGGAATTACGGGTAAGAATATTCAATTCAATTCAATTATTTATTCTGCAAATAGGCCACAAGGGCACTTTTACATGTCAAACCGTAATTTACAATAAAATAATAATAATAATCTTACACAATAATAATTTAAAATTATATATAAAAGGTTAACAAACTAAATGTCACTAAGTTAATGTAAACAAAACAAAATTGCAAAATATGACCATTACATTCGATATAAGATCTGTATCAGCATTAACAAGAAGTTAATATTAATTCAGTATTCCAGAGATGTATAAGGTCTCTGAGCTTCCAAATACAATTAATAATTATTTTAATATTCTAAGAGATGTATACGGTCTCTAAGCGTCAAAACAAGAAAGGAACAATGATGTAATATTGTCAGAGATGTACAGGGTCAATAACAATAAAACGTGTCAAGATCAGAATGATGTCTCTCGTCAGGGACAGCATCCGCTCGGTGTACTCCTTGCATTTTATTAAATTGTCAAAAGGGTCTCTACGTGTTGGCTCAGTTGGTACTTTGTAGGTACCTAGCTCCACGCACGCCTCCCAAAGGTCTGGAACGTCATTGTCCCGTGAGCGGGAAAGACATACATAATAATAACACTAGTATGTAATTAGTTAACTATGTACTATGCCCTTGCAAGCATGAACAGTCCGGACTCCACAAACAGCACCCGATCACGAGTATGACGCATATCTCAGCCATCGCCTCCCTCAACCATATTTTAGGGAAGGTGGCGACCCGATCAACGACGCCATACGATGACGACATAGAATGCCAGCTCCTTACAAATGTCTACCCAAACACGCCTGAAACCCGGTATGCGCATGTTGGAACTAAACGACTGCCCGGCATCTTTTTCACACCCCGCCCCCAGCCCGCATCATTATGACCATAACCATTGCAACGGCACCCATTCTGTGGGGCCAGCTTGCGGCGCGGCGTTTTTTCATTCGCTATATAAACCCTACTCCCTATACCACAAGGTCGCATTTCGCAGGTGAGTTCGACGGCATGGACTACCCGCACTCGTCGCTCATGATGGAGATGTTCGGCGAGAAGTTCGGCCTGCGCTCTTTCCGGCCCAACCAGCTGCAGGTCATCAACGCCACGCTGCTGGGCCACGACTGCTTCGTGCTCATGCCCACGGGCGGAGGTGACACATACATTCCTCTTCATCATATCAGCCGAAAGACGTCCACATAGCCTTCCCCTAAAGAGTGCCACAATGATCGGTCCTGCGCCACACGCATCCAGCGGACTCCCGCGACCCCTCCCCCTCTCCGAATCGCTAAACTTAAAGAGGCAGTTGGCGCCACATTCACTTAGAACCGGTGGCCGTTGGGGCGGAAAAGTTCTCGAGTGGCGACCACGTACCGGAAGGCGCGGAGTGGGTAGGCGCCCCTACAAGTTGGACGATATTTATCTTGCCTTTAGGATATCGTAAGTAACTAAACTCTTCTCTTCTTCGGTCTTTTTTTTTAATTGTCGCCGCCTCACTTCCCTCAAAAGCGAGTAGGAAAGCGGTCCTTGGCAAAGACCGGAAAAACGCTAGGTAGAAGAAGATCGTCGCCTCACCCGACCGTCGCCGTACCAGCTCGCACCGGTCAGTATTCTTTTTTCAAGAAAACAAAATCAATTATTTATTCTGCAAATAGACCACAAGGGCACTTTTTCATGTCAAACGGTAATTATAATTATAATACAATATTAATAATCTTACACAATATTAGTTTAAAATTTGCAGACTAAGGTGGATGTCACACTGCGCCGCATCTCCGGACGGAGATGCGGAGCTCTTATGCAAGTACCTCAGTTTGTATATAAATTCCGCGCGGTACGGCACACTGCACCGCACCTCCGTCCGGAGATGCGGCGCAGTGTGACATCCGCCCGAGGACCGATGTAAACGGTTAATAAACTTAATGAAAACAAAACAAAATTGCAAAATATTATGAAATATGTTGTTATCATATAGGACGACAATAACTTAATATGTTTCCAGGTAAATCGTTGTGCTACCAACTGCCCGCTATACTGACCCCCGGAGTTACCATTGTCATATCGCCGCTGAAATCACTCATTTTGGACCAAGTCAACAAGCTTCTTTCTCTTGACGTAAGTTTAATTAAATCGTAGGGAAGTAAGAAAAGAATGTGTGTTACATAGAATATTGATTCAAAGTATCATTAGACCATAACAAATACTTATGTCACACTTAGAATTATTAAATAGTAGATTCTGTCCAAAGGAAGCAAAGTGATTTATTTACTGCGAGGGCGGTATATTGAATCCTCAAGGAAGCGAAAGATTCTGCAATAGAATACCGAGCGCAACGTGGGGTTAACGCCCAAGACGGAAATAATATTTCACACCTTTCATTCGGAAAAGTAAGTTTTGCTCCACGACGAGAGGGATCTAAATGCCACTTTTCTGTTCAAGCTACTTTTTTAATTTATTCATTGGCACATTGGCAGGTAGCATTTAGGCAATGTGCCAATTGAACACAGATCTTAATAAAATAATCATGGTAATCGATTAAAAACGAACATATTTCAACGTTATTTGTAATTTATGCAAGATTTAAAATTAGTAATAAATATTAAGAAATTTAGTTAAAACTCGTTAAGTAATTTTAACAGCATGTTTTCTAAATTTCTTCATAGTCGGTGTGAAAATTCCCTTCATGGAAGCCCTCGCCTTCAATACGGACTGAAACAATTTCGGCTTGTTGATTAGCTATGTGCACTCTTTGGGGGAGGCATATGATGATGATGATTGGCTATGGTTTTATAGATCCCGGCAGCGCATCTCTCGGGCGACGTGTCCTTGGCCGCGGTGGACGAGATATACCACAAGCTGTCTCTACGGGAGCCGCTCATCAAGTTGCTCTACGTGACCCCGGAGAAGATCAGCTCCTCGCCCAAGTTCCAGAGCATGCTGGACGCACTGTACTCGCGAGGGAAGCTGGCCAGGTCGGTTTTGACAGTTTTTAAAAAACGTAGTTGTTTCAATTAAATGACATCCCTACATAGTATAAAACTAAGTCGCTTCCCGCTGTCTGTCCCTATGTATGCTTAGATTAAAACTACGCAACGGACTTTGATGCGGTTTCTTTTAATAGATAGAGTGATTCAAGAGGAAGGTTTATATGTATAATATAGTATCCGTGCGAAGCCGGGGCGGGTCGCTAGTTCGTTTATATATAACCATCGTATCGTATCGTATTTTACTATAGTATCCTATCCTTAGACCTGCTAAAGATTTTTTGTTTAAATTTAGTTTCACTACTCATATTTTATCTGCTTCGCCTTAAGGTTGACTGGTAGATAATGTTTCATAGCATTAAGTCTGCATTTTGTACCATAAGATATTCTTTTGTGCAATAAAGATTAAATATATAAATAACTATAACCAGGAGCTCATGTGTCTCCAAGAGATTTCCTCTCGTCGAGAACGACTCTCAATCCTCAACACCATTTTGTCTTTTATACGCGCGAATTATTATTTAGTCGGCAATGTGCATTTGAGACTTCTGGGTTTGCAAACGCTCAAAGGCAAGTGTGACCGCTTTGTCAGAAGGGCCGTATGCTTCTTTGCCACCGACGAGGTATAAAAATAGCTTCGGCCTCTTTCATCTGTACAGATGATAAAAAGAGACGAATTCATTGTCGCAACGCACGGCAAAAACGACATTTACAATAACGTAACTTTCCGCCAAACTACCAGGAGCGCATAAATATCAAAGAGCGTTCACACCATGCAGGTTCGTGATCGACGAGGCGCACTGCGTCTCGCAGTGGGGCCACGACTTCCGGCCGGACTACAAGCGGCTGTTCATGCTGCGAGAGCGGTTCCCGACGACCAACATCATGGCGCTCACTGCGACGGCCACGCCGAGGGTGCGGATGGATATATTGCATCAATTGAAGGTACTCGTACTACTCACACATAAATATATTGGTTACGGTAGCAGTAAAATTAGTTCTTTAAAAAGAGTGCTCCTATCTTACACGATCAGCATACATCCACAACGACCCCTTGCGTAAGATTCTGTATCCTTACTAATATTATAAATGCGAAAGTGTGTGTGTGTGTTTGTTTGGCCTTCTTTTACGTCGCAACGGAGCGTCGTATTGATGTGATTTTTTGTATGGAGGTAGTTTAGAAGCTGGAGAGTGATATAGGCTACTTTTTCTGTCAGAAAACATCTAATTCCCACCGGAAAATTCAATATGTTACATTTTCCTGTAACCACGCGCGCGAAGCCGCGGGCATATCAGCTAGTTATATATCGTTTTTCATTTGGAAAAACCGTATCTTTCTTCTATTTCACAACTATCGATGTCGATTGAAAAACGTTTCTATCACTAACTAGATCGCGACAGTGCTTTGTTTTGCCGTGGAAATTCTGACCTCTGTTGATAAAGATCAAGATCAAGATTGACATACAACATGTTTCATAATTTCCCATGAAAAAGAAAATATTTATTTAACCGAAAAAAGTGCCAACCCTAATGACCTGTCACGTCAATCAAATTGAATGTTCATAGATTATTCTAACAGAAGTCTAACTGTTTATAATTTGTATCTAAATTAATCATAATTAAACCATTTTACTCTGACACTTTAAGTACCTAAAAAGACAGAAGAAAATATGGTATGAATTCTGCCGTAATTCTTAAAAAGGCAGTCATCTACAAGTAAATTGTATGAAGAAGACTGCCTTTTAAAAAAGTACGGCAGAATTACAGGTCACCTCAATAAATCTTTATCAACATATTACATGTCACAACTAAAACAAAACACAACAACAACAACAACTAAAATACAATGTCGTGTTTTTGTTTCCAATTCGTATTAAATTGAGAAACATGAACATGTACTCTAACTCGGTTATGGTTGTATTTACCTCTCAGAGGAAATTATGTAAAAATGTACATAACTTTCTGGGTAGTCTACTCTTTCTTTGTACGTTTTAGGGGTCGCGTCTCAATGATGATTCAAATCTTTTTTTTTGTGGAACACTTTTTTTGTGGTTAGTTTTCAAATATTGCCAATACTCTTTACCTTACGGTTTTAGAGGTATTTTTGTAGCAACCTGTATAATATTTTGGTCTAATATTCAGGTTTTCAAGTGTAAGTGGTTCCTGTGCTCGTTCAACCGGCCGAACCTGGCCTACCGCATCCTAGAGAAGAAGCCCAAGAATGTCAACCAGGATGTGGCCAATATCATCAAGGAGAAGTTCTTCCGGTGACCGTCTTTTTATGTATGGTTGAGATTCTTTTTAAGCTGTCATTGGAATTGGAATCTTCTACCTAGGACGGTAGGGTTCCTTTTTGAATCATCATCATGATCATATCAGTCGAAAGACGTCCACTGCTGGGCATAGGCCTCCCCCAAAGAGTGCCACAATGAGCGGTCCTGCGCCACCCGCATCCAGCGGACTCCCGCAACCTTTACCAGGTCATCAGTCCACCTTGGGGCCTATCCACGCCGCGCGTTCCGGTTCGTGGTTGCCACTCGAGAACCTTTCCGCCCCAATGGCCATTGGATCTACGTGCCTCGCCCACTGCCACTTAAGTTTAGCGATTCAGAGGGTACCTTGGTTCTGCTGCGGATAGCCTCATTTCTGATGCGATCCCGCAGAGAAACTCCCAACATGGCCCTCTCCATTGCCCTTTGGGTGACTTTGAGCGACCCTTTTGAATGGACCACTTTAATGCAATTAGGCCAATTCAAATAATCTCAAATACACTAAGTAACTTCAATCAAGAATTTATATAAAGGGTGTTTATGGGAATTTTCGTTCACTTCGGCATATTGCGGTGTAGATTAACAGGAACAAAGTAGCATAATAAATCACAATAAAAACGGAAGCCCTGTTTGATTCATAAATTGAGAGTTAAAATCGTTAGACATACATTTTTGGTTGTTTTGTCAAATTGATTTAATATTTGAACGAAGGTTTAAAAAAGGAATATTTTAAAAATAAAATAATGTGTTACCTAAAAATGTAGGTACTAAATGAATGAAATAAATGAAATTTTACGCCACACCTGGCTATAATGCGAGTTTTACTGCACGCTGCGCGTACGGTAAAACTCGCATTGTGGCCAGGTGAAGACGTAAAATTGTGTACTTACTACGGGCGGTAATTCGTAAAGCCCCAGATCGCATATTTATGGCCCTTCATTCACCGCCCTAGGTACGTAATGTACTATTATTCTGCAAGTAGGCCGTAATAACTTTTACAAGTCAAAATTCTACCAGCGTTTATGAAAAAGAAGACCACTGTTAAGAAGAAACGCCGAAATAAACTCAACGGCGACATAACTTTCTTTCGTTTTTTTTTCTTATAAACTCTACATACACAAGAAAGAACCCACTGTTTTAAGTATTCATGCATAAGCAAAAAAACGATTTTGCACCTTTCCGTTCAAGTAATAAAGTTCACATTTCCAGCGACTCCGGGATCGTATACTGCCTCTCGCGCAAGGAGTGCGAAACCCTGTCCAACGACCTGCGCAAGGTCGGCATTCAGGCCGCGCCGTACCACGCGGGTCTGCCCGACAAGAAGAGAGAGCAGGTGCAGGCTGGCTGGGTCGCGGATAAGCATAAAGTGGTGAGTCTGAGCTGTTAAATAAATAAATATTAGGGGACAATCTTACACAAACCGAGCTAGCCCCATAATAAGCTCAATAAGGCTTGTGTATAATTGTTGCTAACTAACGGTCTTCTTCATAAAAAAACCTTAAAACACCGTTGATCAACGTTTTAGTTAAAACGTTCGCTAAGCCTAATTGACGTTTGTTAAAAAGTGTGATTCATAAACCTCCACTAAGCCTCCGCTAACTAGTGGGCCGTTATTTGACAGATTAGAGATGTTATGTTGCCGTTCTGGGAAATCATAGACCAAATACTGTGATTTTAGATTAAAAAAAAAATTTGATAGCTTTAATACCGGCAAATTGTAGGTAATTTAACTCCACGAAACTAACGTGCGCGTAAATAAGATGAAAACTTATAAAAAACCATGTGAAAACTGGGCGTTGGAAGACAAGGTAAGAAAGGAAACGTATTTACTCAAATTCGGCATTAAATATGAAGTTAATTACCTAATGCTTTTTATATAATTTATGCATTTCTCTTCAGATTTTGATACGGAGGTTAGTTGAAGAATAATATGATGCGGACAGCCGCGCCCCGGACTTTGCTCAGTAAAACAGTCAGTTCAGTTCAGCTTCTTGAAGCTGGCCGCAAAACGGTGGCTCGCCACCTCGACAGGACCCCACTGACTCCAACGACATCAGTGCCTAGTTGCCGCAGGAGTTCGTCGTCGACGTCAACGAGCTCGCTTAGGACACGGTTAACTAGGTAATTACCGTATATAACTATTTGTTATACCTATATGTCTATCCCAAAAAAGTGTATCTTTATGTGCTGGAAACGGCGTTCGGCAAAACCAAGGTCATTCTGTATTAGATTCCCTTTAACCTTCGCCGGCAGTCTGCCGATTTCGCTCGTCTGGATGCGGCTAATTATACATTCAGACACCAGTTTAAGCGTTTTTGTATGGCACAGACCTATGAATTACTCAGAAAGTGAAACCCAGATTGTTCTACTCGTAATCTCAATAATAAATGATTAATCGATACATACCTAGGTACCCTTTGTTCACGATCTTTGCATCGGTGTTTGAAAAACAATTTTCATTAATTGTATGGACGACGCGCAAATGTTGTAGTATTCGAACGTATCAAGAAATCGCTCGCTCTGAGCGGTATCTGTGCTTTTTTTCAACGTCAACGAAAAGTCGAAAACCAAAAACTGTGCTGTTGTGAATGAAAACAATAAAATGTGAATTGATTGTTAAAACGAGACTTTCACGACGATGTGATATTTGCTGTTTAGATAAACTTAAAACTTGAACCTGTGGTACAATAATCATTGAGCCCGGTTTTCATCAAAGCCAACATCCTCTAAATCCAACCAATACCTAAGCTGTATATTGTATTATGAGGTAAGGTGTTAACAATAATAGGTACACAGTAGTGACATGTTGATGTGTTACGCAAACTCTCTAAAACTGCTTAACCCCCAAGAACTCTAAGGAAGAGCTGTATGACCCTCACAATCACAGGGATTAAATTAGCCCCAGGTTCGGAACAACGCCCTAATAGTCACTCTCTAAACAATACTTAAATTACCAGTGAATGCTGTCATACAATTAGCTATGAGCTACGCATATAATACAATAACTGGTTTTTGTCTCCTTCAAAGTATATTTTTAGAGACAGTTACACTATTGACAGTTGTGTTTTTGGAAATTATTTCTTCATGTGGATGGAAAGCTTAGTCAAGATATAGCATTGAATGGCGACTGAGTGCAAGACATGCAGCCCATCTTATGAACTAGAACTCTGCTCAGTTTCTTTATAAAACATACAGGTGCATCCACAGGGATTGGTTATACATATCAGCTAAAAATAAAACAAAAATGAATAAAAATATAAGTGTAATTTAACATCATGTTATATTTTTTCAGATTGAAATAATTCCTGCTTAAGAGTCGGAAGCACCTGAGAGCCCGGAGAGTGGAGAGCCCGCCAAGCTGCATCTAGGGGAATGAAGAGAGAGGTATTTATTTATTACTATGTCATATAATATTTAATTTAAGTTTAATATAATAAACAGCTTTCCTTTGTTATTTATATCTAAAATTCGATAGTTTTTAATTACAGATTGTAGACCTGTGGGTGCGCAATGTGCTGAAATTTAGCGTCGATGAGAACTATACACAATTAAAATGGAGAATGAAGAGTCATATCTCCTTAATTCTGCATTCAGCAGTTTTAAGAGTACTGCTTTAAATATGAGTTTGTATTAAATAGAATAATTATGCAATAAGCAAATTGTGTTTCATTTGTAATATTTAATTAATCGGCTATTCTCAAATTTTGTGTCTGCGGTTGCGTCTAATTACCACGACCATTTACGAACATTTTATATGGAGTCGTGGTAATTCAGTGCAGACACAAAATTTGAGAATAGCCGTAATCTTTTGAGAATTGTACTGTAAAACAATAACATAATTGAGTCAACCTATTTTCCTTGTACATGCAGGGGTATTAATATAAATAATACATAAATATCTGTACAGGACTTTATTGACAATGTCAAAGGTGTGTACAGATATTTATGTATGTAGGTACATCAGTACTCCTGACTTGTACCAAATCCTGTCTGGAATAAGGTATGGTTATTTTATTAAAACTTTCACTGTCAGGAACTCGCCTAACGCGTGGGCTTGTCACTGTCGTAGTATAGGTAAGGGTGGATATCCACCAGAGATGTAGCGCTGAGTTCTGGTGGATACTCACCCAAATGTTCACAAAAAGGTTCTACGAGAATGGCACACAAGCAAGCATACGGCCCACCTGATGGTAAGAACCCACAGTGTAAAACCGAGTAGGTACTCATCTATGTTCCTAACTATAGATCGTTGAATCCACGAGGACGCGCCCCACTTCTATCTATGACTATGCTAAGGACAAAAGACAAACTAGTTTGTAATGAAATGCTGAGGTGGGTCGCATCCTCGTGGATGATACATAACCTGCTACGAACAGCGGCAGTGGCAGAGCGGAGGACGGTATGTTACTCTTTCATACAGGTTCAAACTTTCTTTACGAGGAATAGGTAACGTCACCGACCCGCGCTGCACCGCTCCGCGTGACTTCTGCCTGTGCGTTAAGTAGGTAACAGTTTTATGTATTTACGTACCTCTTGGGCATTCCAAGGAATAAAATCCCTTTCGGTTGATGAAGTATTGTGCTGCATCGCTGGCATTCTTTTGGCGTCAGGCCACCACGTCTCCGGTCTTTTTGTAGGTCCGCTCTCAATTAATTCCATTATATACGTTAATTAGGTAATACGACACGACGAAACACTAAAGTTTATTCACCCACTGTCACTGATAACTTTTTAACTTGAAATGCGCGCGCATGGTGTTCCCGCTATTCTTCGTGCAGGAATTACAATTTTACTCGAATCTATAACTTTTTAAATGTAAAATCTCATTTATTTATCTGGTTACATCATTATAAATTGACAAAATCAGCTTTGATAACATAAAAACATTCAAAATCGTATTGCGAGCTTCCTCGAATACTTGCCGTCAACATCAGGTTGTTTTCAATTTGGCGACCATTTTGTTCCTTAAAATGGAGATAAAATAGGTTTAAAGAAGGGTCCACCGTTCGCTAAGTTAGCGAGTCGTTAAAATGGGCTTGACGGACCGATCTGCGTTAACTGACGTTTATGAATCACATTTTTGCGAAACAGTGCTATAGGCTCGCTATAGCACTGTTTTAACTTTTTATGAATAAGACCGTAAGAAATTACAGGGTATTCTTCTTAGATCGCGGAATTTTACAGGAATGAATGTCGATGTAAAAGTGCTGGTGTAAGACTGAAATTATTGTAACTTGGGAAAAGTTTTTTTGACCTCGTTCTTCTGAGATTTTAAGCGGCTTGAAAGAGATTCCCTATATTTTTTTTAAATAAGATCTCTTTTTACCTCCGATGCAAAGATTTATAAAATATAAGTTTATCGTGTCTGTAGTATCTGTCTGTGGTATCGTAGCTCCCAAACGGATGGACCGATTTGAATGCGGTTTTTTTTAATCGAAAGCTGATGTGATCCCGAGTGTTGTTAGCCATGTTTCATGAATCTTGTTCAGCCGTTTTTAAGATATTGGACTTTGAAATGAAAATGTCGGGTTTTTGAACTTTTCTAAGTTGTAGTTATTTGAAATCTATTCCCAGTTGCATTCATTACAATTTGAAACTACCACTCCTTAAGCTTATTGATGTGCCATTCGGACTTTAGATTTTCACGGATCGCGTATCAAAATGACCAGGAGTACATAGTTTTGAAGGAGTTCCTTATCTCCTCAGATCTGCGCCACAATCGCGTTCGGCATGGGCGTGGACAAGGCGGACGTGCGCTACGTGATCCACCACAGCATGCCGAAGTCAGTAGAGGGCTACTACCAGGAGGCGGGCCGCGCGGGCCGCGACGGCGAGCTGGCCACGTGCCTACTGTACTACTCGTACTGTGACGTCGTACGCTACCGCCGGCTGTTGGATAGTGAGACTGTTTTATGTTTATGGTTGCCTGGTACTCGGTTAACAACGAACGCCAATCTCCAAGTACTTAGGGCTCGTTTTTTGTTAACTTCTTTAGCGACGCTGTGCACTTTTTGGGATGGGGATTTTTTTTTTAACTCGCGTCAGGCCACGTGACCGTCAGATTCGTAAGACGTAAGACTTATGGATGGAAGTTGATTTTTGGGATGGGGAAAAAATGTTAAACTCGCGTCAGGTTACGTGACCGCAAGATCTCACGTGACCGTAAGATGCGAGAGATTGAAAATTCGTAAGACGGACACGTGACCTGAGGCTCTAGTATAAGTTTTACCGAAACAAAACGTTGCGATCGCGTTTGCGTTTTACCCTCAATTTGTATGGGATTTGACAGCTAAACGTCGACGCGGTCGTAACGTTTTGTTTCGGTAAAACTTATACTAGAGCCTCTGATCGAAAATTACAATGTCATTGAGTTTTCACTTCTGCCGGCACTCCCGGAGTACAACCCGCTCTTTTTTTTCTTCTATTATTATGGCGTTAAAGTCTAATTTCGTCAAATCACTGTCTCAGTGAAATGCAAGAAGTATACTATAATAACGCCTTTCCCCGCCAACACAGTGGAACGTAACGCCACGGCAGAAGCGAAGCGCGTGCACATCGAGAACCTCCTCCGAATGGTGGAAGTGTGCGAGAGCGTGACGGAGTGCCGGCGCGCGCAGGTGCTCGGGTACCTCGGCGAGCGCTTCAGTCGCGCCGAGTGCGCGGCGTACAGGGCCGCCGCTTGCGACAACTGTCTGCAGGCCAACGACTACAAGGTATGCTGCCCTGGTACTTCTGTCCCAGTTTACATATTAATGAAGTGGTATTTTGGTGCGCGCTGTACAAGGTTGTGACAACGACCAAGCTATGCTGCACTGGTACTTAAAAAAAATTCACTAACACTTCTTTCTAGCAAAACGGTATTGAACTGATAGTCAAATCAGCAACTTTTTATGTCGGATACCTAAGACCACATTCCTTGCCTTCTAGCCGGTGGACGTGACGGAGGAATGCAAGCTGATCGTGCGCTGCATCCGCGACACTAGCTCTGGCCGCTCGTCCTTCACTCTGCTGCACGTGGCGGACGCACTGCGGGGCTCCATGCAGCAGAGGATACAGGCCTTGCACAAGAGCCCCATCCATGGCCGGTGAGGCCCAATCTGCATTACAAAGTACCCTCAATCCTCAATGACCCTCAATGGAATCTCGTTATGTCCAATGTGCATTACGATGAACACTCTGCTTCGATGGGATTGGAACCTTTTATAAAACGAATAAACTAGCATTTCTTTTGTTTCGTTGATTATTCGAACAAATAACAGTCTATCCCATTTTCTATACAACTCGATTCAAATAACCTTAGCTTAAATTTTATATGTTCGGCCGTAATAATATGTTCAAAAGAATATTGCGATGCTCTTCAGTGAGCGTCTATTGTTATTAGATTTGTTAAACGGCGTTTTGTCGTTTTCGTCAGATACATGGAATCTTTTGTTAATATGATTTTTTTTTATAAATTTGTTGACATCAAACAATTTGATTTGAAATCGTCGGCAATCGTAAAATGTTTATAGGAAAATAGTGTATGTGACACAAATGAGCATTGTGTAGGTGCAAGGCATGGCAGCG
Source organism: Epinotia bilunana (assembly GCA_947049275.1). Taxonomy (NCBI): domain Eukaryota; kingdom Metazoa; phylum Arthropoda; class Insecta; order Lepidoptera; family Tortricidae; genus Epinotia; species Epinotia bilunana. Next base: position 2,809,917 of record OX346267.1, read on the forward strand.
CGGCGACCCGCTGCGGCTACTGCGGCAGATGGTGGTGCGGTCGCTACTGGCCGAGAAGTTGGTCGTCAACAACGACATCGCCAGCGCTTACGTCGTGCTGGGACCCGCTGTTGACAAGTATGTGCCTTCCAGTTGTGTCACTCTTTTTGTGGTATGCGCTCCTGGTACTTTTCATCTAGGTTAATCAAGTTTTAAACTGATGATCAAGGTTGGTCAAGGACGCATCGTGATGAGTGAGTCACTATAGCGAAGTCACAGAATAAATTGTACTTCACGCCCGTTTTCTGGAGGTGTGGGCAGAGATCACAGATTTCCACTACCCCAATCTTGACAAACCTTTCTTGATTCATTAACTGTCATGACATTCTTTAAATATCGTCGGCTAAAGTTGAAAACCTATTTATTAACTCCATATTTAAAAAAAAACATGGTTTTTTACATTTTATATAACAAGTATAGCAACTTCTGAACGCATCTGATAGCAAATCTCTTAAATGCTTCGAAAAAACCGTTTACATATAAATAGCAAACTAGAAAACCTCGCAACTCCCGAACGCCATTTTAAACGAAAACAAAACTTTTAGGTACATATAACAGGTATAGCAGCTAGAAAAACTCCTGTAAAGTTAGATCAGATTGAGTTACGAGGTTTGCGACTTTAGCCAACGAAATGCTCGTCGGTTTAGGGTACTCTTGACCTGATCTTTTACCGGAATGTGACTGCTTTCCGGAGTTTAATTAAAAATTATAACAACCCCTCTTTTAGGTTGATGTCGGGAAACGTCCGCGTAGTATTCCCCATGAAGGTGGAGAAGAAGGCGAAGCTCACCGTGTCCACCGCCGCGCCGGCCGCCAAGGCCGACACGCCCATCAACGCGCTCATCAAGAGGATCGAGGAGCGCTGCTACGCGGACCTGGTGGAGGCCTGCCGGTATGTTCACAATAACTCTATGATAGTATGCGCTCCTAGTACCCTGGCGCAATATCGGGACAAGTGATGACAACACTTTGGGCCGTTGAGCCGTTGAAATTCATGAGTTAGTCAGTAGCCAGGTGAAGCCGAGGGAGAAGGATAGGATCCATCGAATCGTTCGATTTGTGTATCACAACGCGCTCATCAAGACGATTGAAGAGCGCTGCTACTGGCCTGTCGGTATGTTCACAATTACTTCAAGATTTTATGGGCTTCTAGTACCCAGGGGCCCAAGGGCAATAGTTTCCATTGTAGCAATAGGTTTGTGTGTCCACAACGCGCTCATTAAGAGGATAGAGGAGCACTGTAACATGGACCTAGTGGAGGCCTGCCGTCATGTTCATAATAACTTTATGATGTTATGGGCTCCTAGTACTTAGGTGATGTTCGTTGCCATAATTGCAGTTCGCAGCCATTGTGGGTATTTGGTGTTGTGTTCCTGGTGGTGAGTTGACAGGCATTTGTCTCTAGCTGTCAACACAACGAATCCTCAAATCTATAAAGGGTCGGCAGCGCGTTTGAGATTCTTCTCGCGTCGTAAACGTTTAGCGTCGTTGTTTACCATCAGGCGGGGGGCCGTATGCTTGTTTGCCACAGTCGTGGTGTAAGAAAAGAATCTAATCCTGGTTGTGCCTTAAAGGAGCCTGGGGTCCGCTTTGACACTTAATCCCAAGATTTGGCATAAGCACTAGTTTTTACGAAAGCGACTGCCATCTGACCTTCCAACCCATAGGGAAAACTAGACCTTATTGGGGGATTAGACCGGTTTCCTCACGATGTTTTCCTTCACCGAAAAGGTAACGGTAAATATTCCGTTCATAAGTTCCGAAAAACTCATTGCTACAAACGCCAACACTGTTAACTGACTCTGTATTTATATTGAACCTTATTACAGTACATATAAAGTGCACGGATGACCAACACAGTTAACCCTTTCACCGTCACAGGCGGCCATAGCCGACAACGCAAAATCGTGACTCCGACGCTAGAGACGGCGCTGGCCGACAAACATTTTTTGATGAATACCTTTTGAAAAACAGCCCATTTTTATTTTTTATTTATTTATTTATTTACTTTATTGCACAAAAGAAAACTTATCGTACAAAAGGCGGACTTAATGCCAAATGGCATTATGGCGGCGTTATTTCTTTACCCATTTAAATTTTACCCCCGTGGCGTCAATGGCACAGCGTATTGCTTCGCCGTCGGGCGGTGAAAAGGTTAACTGCTGTGTTGGCGATGGTACGAGCCGAGATTCGAACTCACGACCCTCTCTTGGCAGCCGCATGCCTGAACCACTAGGCTACCACAGCTTAAGAAAACAATCGAACTATTCTCAAGAAATCGAGTTATGTGACATTTGTGTGACAGGGAAATGGCGGAGGCCCGCGGCACGTCGCTGATCGCGGTGATGCCGCTGGCCGCGCTGAAGGCCATGTCGCGGCGCCTGCCCGAGGCGCCCGACGACATGCTGGCGCTGCCGCACGTCACGCGCGCCAACTACGACAAGTATGGCTCCGAGCTGCTCAAGATCACCGCGGCTTACGCGCTCGAGAAGATGGGTGAGTGTTCCTCGATAGGTCCTTCCTTGCTGAGGATCCTGACTCTACCGATGTAGCATAGCCTCAAGATCACCGCGGCTTACGCGCTAGATGGTTGGAAGATGGGTCAGGTGTCTGGGTCTCCTGGTTTTTCGCCTTCTACTGTGCCAGTTACAAACTATTTCTCCAAATTCTCGGGTGAGTATATAGAGTATGGTATACAGAGCGATGGAGAGAGCTATCGCATCAGAAATGAGGCAATCCGCTGCAGAACCAAGTTTACATAGCATAGCCCTCTGAATCGCTAATTTTAGTGGTAGTGGTTCTCGAGTGGGGATCAGCATACAGAGTATGGTACAAATGGTGGAGGCTCGTAGCACACCCCAGCCACGAGAGCCAGAATAAGGCTATCCGCAACAGAATCAAGGTAACCGATATGACCTTCGAATCACTAAACCAGGCAGTGGTCAGAAAGGTTAAGTGTCTCCTCTTGACATGTATGTTGATATCCATGTATCATCATCATCATATCAGCCGAAAGATGTCCACTGCTGGCTCCATGTATAACTTGATCAATCCACGAAGAAGGGCCCTACTAACCAGCATTAATTATTTATTTTCCTTCCAGGGCTTCTAATGCAGTACCAAGACGAGTTGGAACAAGAGAAGCCGGCCGCGGATGACTTCGACGAGGGCACGGACTCGGAGACGGACTGGGGCAGTCTAGCGAAAGGAGCTGATGCCAGCGGCTCCAGCACCAGGAGCCGAGGACGCGGGAGGAGTTTCACTAGGGGGGTTAAGAAGAGGTCAGTTCAAATCGGGTTTCGGGTAGTTATTTGTGTTAAAGATTAAGTACTAGGAGTTTAGGATGTGGCAGAAGTATTTTAGTATTGAAGACGCAGAGGTCAATCAATTTGACGGAGACAGGGCGCTGACGCCAGCGGCTCCAATACTAGGGGTTGAAGACTCGGTAGGAGTTTCACTAAATAAAAAAATTAAAAAGGTTAGTTTCCCTTGGGTTTGGTTATGCCAGTACCAGGCTCTAAGGACGCGACAGGAGTTATACTAGAGGAGGTGGCGCAGTATCAAGAAGACTTGGAAAAAGAGAAGCCGGCCGCGGATGACTTCGACGAAGGCACGGAGTCGGAGACGCACTGGGGCAGTCTGGCCAGCGGCTCCAGCACCAGGAGCCGAGGGCGCGGGAGGAGTTTCACTAGGGGGGTTAAGAAGAGGTCAGTATAGTTCTCTTACGGCTCTGTACTTCTGGAATCATACAATCTCGATTTCTTCAAGTAAGCACCAGAAGCCGAGGACGCGGGAGGAGCTGGGTCAGATGAGCAGGGTTTGGGGCTTTTAAGTACTAGGAGATGGTAACGGATTTAGACGCAGAGTGGATAAGTCTGACTGTTAATTTCACAGCATTTTTATGTAGCAAGGAGTTAAAAGATCGCGTGTCGGTCTTCTCGGTCTGTCACTGCACACTAGTCTCAACGCTTGTATCGATCAATATTCAACAATAAGAATAATAGTGTTAATCCAAGTGACTATATATATACTGTTGTTGGTATTGCAGGTTCAAGCGCAAGCGGCCCGCGTCGGCCGCCAAGAGCAAAGCCGCGCGCGGAGCTTATGCGGCCCGCGGCCGCGGCGCCAGCTCGAGCACGGCGAGCGCCAACGCTGTGCCGGCCTGGAAGACTTCAGGTCAGTAACAACGCTACATTTTACTTTTTCTATACTCTTTTGCACCCTCTTAAATTTATTTTGTTAAATCCAACTCATTGGTATGAACGACATTCGCGTCTATTTTCCGTTACTTACGTATATAATCATGCTACACCCGCGACAGGCTCCGACGTAGCACCACCTGTCTGCCGCGAGAGAGAGAGAGAACGGTGACTGACTGTGACCTGTCCCGGAAAGCTACAAGTCACATGTCATAACCGACCAGTGTGTTGCCTGATTACACTTGTAAAATTGTAACTTTTAGCCTCGTAAAAGGGGCCACTGACCACACAAAAAGATAGCCATTACCATAATTCAAAGTACAATCAGCATCAGAAGTAGCTACGCAAATAACACTTTCAACATTCTCATGCAGGTTGTCGCAGGTAGGCTGGATAGTGCCGTGCTAGCCAGGTTTAACGAGCTACACAGCACTATGCACGCGGCGAGAGTGCCTCGATAGCAATATGCATAATAGTTCTTTAATTTATAACACTAACATTAGCTGTTAAGATCATTTTTTTACTAACGTGCTATGGGGCTTAGGTTGCCTGAAAATAAAGATATTTTATTTTATTTTTTATTTAAAATGATCTAAACAGTCCTTATCCACTTGACATTAGAGTCGCATGCGGGTCAGTTTTGAGTTTTGAGCACGTGGCCCGCGTAGCTACTTTTGCTACTAACTGTACGTAACGATAAGTTTAAGAATAAAGAGCCCGTACATTGAAAATTGCGGAAGAGTTTTTTCGCTAGAGACTGCAACACAGTGAAAACTAACGCTTCCACCAGGGCTCCACTTGTGTCAGAAATGACTTTGAACAATAAATATTTGCCAGCTTCCGCCCGCGACTTCGTCTGCGTGGACCCGGGATAAAAACTATTTTATATTTGAATCCAGGCTATAAACTGGATAGTTTATACGGGGGGATCCCCGTATAGTGTCGGGTTAGAATTTCACCACCTCCTTTCTTCCCGCGGGTGTCGTAAAAGTCGACTAAGGGACCAGGGTTGAAGTATGTTGTGGGCGATGGGCTAGCAAACTATCACTGCAATATCATATTAAGTCGATATTTCATAGCCACATTTATGCTAAAAGTGGCGCTGGAACGTGGTTTCATGTGCTCTGCCTACCCCTTTTGGGAATAGATGCGCGAATTTATGTATTGTAACTAACATCGTGCAAAATTTCATCGAAATCGGTTGAGCCGTTTAAGCGTGATTGCGTAACAAACATCCAAACATCAAAATTTTCGCATTTATAATATTAGTAGGATACATTTTGTATACCATCGGCGCACACCGAGCGTTTAATGGCCGCATCTGGGCTGTTATTCGCTACGCGTTAATGCGTTTCACCCCGCCGATTGCCCGTCACGAAGCTAGAGCTCTACCTACTCTTAGTTACTACGCATCGCGGTGTCAAGATATATTTGCGGGTGAGCGTTGAGGTGAGCTTAAAACAAGTTACAGAATAGGGGGGCTGAGCCTCAGGCCCCGGGAGTGGCTCGCGCTCGTCACTAGCGGCCATCATTTGCGGGAAACTAGCCGCGTTTCGTAGCGACCATTAATGGCTGTAACGTGCAAGCGCAAATACGCCTGTCCAAGATCACATTTATGTATGTATGTATGAATGAATTAATGAATAAGATTTATTTCGAAACAACAACAACAACAAAAACAGTTTACAGAATTCTTATATCTAAAAGTATATTGTGGTTAGTTGTCTCAAAAAAGGAGCCCACTCAGCATGAGACGAAGCAGAGGGGGCCCCGACTAGCGTTGAAAATGTCGGAAAAAATCAAATTATTTTTTCGGGAATTTATGAAATTTTCGTTTCTTTCCGTTTTTTCCGATTTTTAACGAAAAAACCAATAGGTCATTGTGACAACTGAACTGAACTGACACGGATGTTAATGGCAAAGTAAGTTTATAATCATTCACCTACCCACCAGAAAAATAACCGATTGAAACCTGTTTAAATCGTTTTTATCGAAAAGATTGAACCGGTAAATCACATGGTTTTTTTTCCGTAAAAATCCGAAAAAAACGAGCCGTTTGTAAAGAAACGGGATTTTTTCCGGAAATTTTCAACGCTAGCCCCGACGCTGATTTTCAGTGGGTCCTGCAATAAGTACCTAACATTAAGTAATCGCGTATAATGAACAGGCTTACATCTAAAGTCGCCGTCAATGGAATTTGCTAACTATGTAAACAAACCGTCATAGTGAAAAACAATTTTAATATGGCGGTTTGTTTACATAGTTAGCAAATTCTATTCACGGCCACTTTATATTTAATTGCTAAGATTGTACAGTTCAGGTTATTTACCTTAGCGATAACCAAACCAGAAGTTGGATTGACATGATAGAAGAAACAGTTAATAAATAGGCAGAAAGGCGTGATTACGTATGCATTGTTGGTATAAGAATATGTGTTTATTTACATACGTACGTATTTCTAAATACTATTTCTCATTTATTTCCAACAGCGGGCAACAAACTAGGCAGCATGCCGGTGCCGCGAGCCAACGCCGCGCTCAACACGAGGCCGGGCGTCTTCAACCCGTCCAAACTCAACCTGCTCTAGCCAGGCCAACATCAACCTTGCCCGCTCACGAATATGGCTCACAGTCGGTTCAAGGTTGTTGCACAAGTTGAACTTGCTCTAGGCCACGCAAACAGCAACCTTATGCTCCACCAGCTAGGACACGGTCGGTTGAAGGTAAAATCCAACCCGTTGCAATCCGCGCCAACTTTAACCTTATTCACACAGCAGCTAGGGCTCATAGTCAATTGAAGGTAAAATCCACAAATTCAACCTCTAGCCACGGAAATAGCTACCTTATGCTACGACATACAATTGGATGAAAATATTCTTCCAGTCCAAGCGAAGCAAAATGTCGTTGTAAAACAAATTATACCATATGTTCAGTTTACGTCAAAGATATGTTTACACTTTTGCACCTTATTGCTTTATACCCAAGGTGCAAAGTCGATAATCTGATGTAAATATATTTCACATCCGTCAGATGACCACTCCAATTGTGACCCTATGCACACTTCCTAAAGATGATAATAGGGTGAAAGAGGCTTTAAACTGTCACATTCTAATAAGTGCCTTATGCTGACGAGATAAAGATTAAACTTATCAGGTGTATGATTATAGGAGAGAAAATGATCAGTATTTTAATTGTACGAACTTCAAGTGACACGCCGTAGCTTTTGGAAAGACGATTGTCAGTGTTTAGATGCATGTGTTTATTTGAGGTGAACTGTAAAAAAATATTCGTTCAAATATAGACCTCATAGTGTAGAAAGTAAGATTAATATTATAATGCCAGTCTTCGTTCATTTCAAATAATTTCAAACACCTAAATTCGACTGACTCTCAATGTAAGGGATTGTTCCAAGATTATCTCAGCCAAGTGCCCAAAAATTAAATTTACCTCATTTTTATTGTTCAAAACTGCTGGCAGTTAAAGCATTAGCGCTCTCAATGTGATTCAGTTATTACTTTGTTTTTAATTTTATTTTCTAATTTGACGACCGCTTCAGCCTATTTGTTAGGGAACCTGTGTACGAAGCAAGAAGTTCTGGGTTCGAATCCCGGTAAGGGCATTTATTTGTGTGATGAGCACAAATATTTGTTCCTGAGTCATTGATGTTTTCTATGTATTTATTTATCTATATAAGTATGTTTATCGTCGTCTTGTACCCATTTGCTAAGTTAGGGACTAGGTCGATTTGTGTAAGATTGTCAGCAAATATGTATTTATTTATTCAATTAAAATGGTTCGCCATTTATTTTCCACCGATAGCAATAGTTTAAAATGCCAGTGTTCTTAGTTTTAAGTATGATCGAATAAAATGATTTTTAATTGATGTGTTATTTTTATTTATTCATTTATAATATCCATCCACAAGAGCTACGGTAGCCTAGTGGTTCAGGCATGCGGCGGTCGTGGGTTCGAATCCCGGCTCGTACCAATGAGTTTTTCGGAACTTATGTACGGAATATTTACTGTTAGCTTTTCTGTGAAGGAAACGGGTCTAATCCCAATAAGATCCAGTTTTCCCTCAGGGTTGGAAGGTCAGATGGCAGTCGCTTTCGTAAAACTAGGGCCTATGCCAATCTTGGGATTAGGTGTCAAAGCGGACCCCGGGCTCCGTTAGGGGCATAACCGGGAATAACGCTAGGACGATGATAATATCCATCCATACCTACCTAGTACCTACTAATATTATAAAGAGGAAGTCTCGAGATTGTAATTTTGCACGTTTGTATGTGGAGGGGATCTCGCGAACCATTTCTCCGATGTCCATAATTCATTCACCTGTGCATAGAGTAGACTTTCTGGACGGGCATAAGCTATATATACTCGTAATCCTCTGGCTCCGCTTGTCTCCGTAATACGCAGGCTACTGCAGGTAGCATTTTTAGGCGAGGGGCATACAGTATCAAAACGATTTAGGATGCTTTAGTACCTATATTATATTGATTAGTTATTAGATATACATAACAAATACATGTGTTTATCATAAATGCTAGCTTATAAATGTTATCTTTTAAGATTTATATTTAAAAAAAAAACTTTATTTAGCCTTCACGTAGGTCATAGCTGCTTACAGAATAGGTACAAAATGTCTGGTAGCAAAAGGATAATATAAACAGTGAATAAGCGTCTTCTGTTCCCCGTACTAGTAAAAACTGTATCACGGTGGAACAGGATTCCCCTCTCCTCGTTGTTGTTTACAATATACATAGTATTTAATTTTAAATCTAAATTGGTAAGCCCGTTACAAAATATGTGGTTAAAGTTAAAAACAGAAAAGAAAAGAAATATTATCAACAAGGTTGGCAGAAGACAGCAATATGAATAGTTAGCTCAACACTACACGCCCGCGCTGAGCAGAAGGACGTATGTCGCTAAGGATCGAGCACTAACATAGACCCCTTTGGCTCAGCGCGGCAGAGCGGATAGCTAGTAAACAGCTAGTATATGCTAGGTTAACAAATCAATCATTACTAAAGTTATATGGGACTTTTATGCCATAAAACATTATTGATATTGATTGATTGATTGCTAAATATATCTACAAAGTAGTCTGTAAACCCCTGTTATTGAGACGAGTCCAAATTTATTGCCGCAACATTCGTAATCACAAGGTGTGTTTATGTCGCGTCGATAACACGCTCGGCGTAGGTGTAGACACTAAATAAAATACCGTAAACTCAGGTTTCTATGGTCTTAGCGTTCATCAATAGTCCAAACACGTCTCGGTAGTTATGTTAAATTATGTGACTACTAGTGACATCTGTTAGAACTGTCATGCATTTTCTATAAAGTTAGGCCCGCGACGTAATACTGCCATCGATTTACGCTAGATGGCGGTTCAGCGAGTCAGCTGGCCGGTACGACCAAGTTGAACAGGTTTGTGCAGGTCTGTGCAGTCGCGAAACTTTCGGTGGTGCAGCAAAAAGTAATGTGCATCGTATTGCGGAATACTTTGTTTAAAAGGTAAGTTATTCAGTAGTGTTTTATCAATTTGAGTTTATTATGAAATGGTGTTGTTTATTTTTTAATATTATTAAACTAAATTTTCGTACTTTGATTGCAACTATGACCACGCGGTTATTTAGGACCATATTTGAATACATTTTTTTTAATTCCAGATTACCCACCTACATCTACAAAATGTCGCGGCGTAAGCCAGGAAGCAGAAATTACAAGTTTTATAGCGCCCACCAGATGGAGATTTGTCTGTCGGATATACGAGATAATAAAATAACGCAACGGGAGGCTTCTGCAAAATATAAAATACCTAGGAGTTCCATAATTTTGAAGCTGAAAGCGATCAGAAATAATTTGATTAGAAAACCCGGTCGTCAGTGTGTTTTTACCGAACAAGAAGAAACCTGCTTAGTAAACCATATTCAGGAAATGTGCAAATATGGGTTTCCCATAACGGTATTTGACCTGCGATGCATAGTTAAAACATATTTAGATAAAAGCGGAAGGCACGTTCCACAGTTCTCAAACAACTTACCTGGTCGTACATGGGCTCAACTGTTTCTAAAAAGGCACAAAAATCAACTAACCCAGAGAATATGCAGCCACATTAAACGTGTTCGAGCGGCAGTTGACGAAAATATTATTAATAGCTTTTTTGAACATCTTAAAAAGGAGACTGAAGGCGTTCCTCCAAATTTGATATATAATTATGACGAGACCAATTTAGTCGACGACCCGGGTAAAAAAAAGGTTTTGACGAAGCGTGGCACGAAATATCCTGAGGCTATAAAAAACTCCACCAAAGCTGCCGTCAGTTTGATGATCTGTGGAAATGCAGCAGGCGAAGTGTTGCCTCCGTATATAAATTATAAAGCAGAACATCTGTGGGATACTTGGACGGAAGGAGGGCCAACTCATACACGATACAACAGGTCTAAATCTGGCTGGTTCGATGCGACTAGTTTCGAAGATTGGTTCTGCAGTCAAGTGTTGCCAGTATTGCGAAAAGAACAGGGGAAAAAGGTGATTATTGGCGACAATTTAAGTTCCCATATCAGTTATGAGGTTATAAAAGCATGTGAAGATCATAATATCGCTTTTGTGGCATTACCACCGAATAGTACACACCTCACGCAACCACTTGACGTTGCATATTTTCGACCACTCAAAAACCATTGGAGAAAGATCTTGGATGACTGGAAGTCTACTCGCGAGGGCCAAACTAATCCGACAATACCGAAAAATAAATTCCCTGCACTGTTGAAATTATTATGGGAAAGAATGGTACCCAAATCTGAAGCAAACTTGAAAGCCGGATTTAGGAAAACTGGAATTTACCCCACTGATCCTCTTCCAGTGCTCCAGCGACTGCCAACTTATAAGCACCCAGAAATCGGAGTTGTAGAGCCGGAATTTGTGGGTGAGTCGTTTATTGAATTCCTTGAAAATAAAAGGAAGGAAGTGATTGGTCCCGGTTCAGGTGGGCGGAAAAAAAAATTAACGTTGCTGCTGGAAAAAGCATTTCCTCCAAAGAGCTTATGGTACTAGCACAACCCAGCACGTCCAAGCCGCAAACCAAAAAACCTGGCAATAAACGCAAGAAGAAACAAACGAAACAGGATAGTGAAACGGACTCAGAATCAGGCCACATGGAGCTTGTGGATGACTCCGATTCAGATGGACCTATTATTGAAGAAAGTGACGCCGAGGAGCCCACTGCTGCCCAAAACTCAACCTCTGTAAAGTCTGGCGATTTTGTTGTTGTAGAATATGAGAAAGAGCTGTGGCCAGGGCAAGTGCAGACCATGGAAAAGGATGGAGCTTACGTTAGGTGCATGACTCGTAGCGGATTAGCATGGAAGTGGCCTGAAAAAGACGACTGTATTTTTTATCCATTAAAGGATATTACATTCAAAATTGATCCCCCAAAGAAGAAAAGCACAAAGCGGGCTTTATATGATGTGCCAGAGCTGGCTGCCCAATGGGGTATATCGAAAAAATAAAACTTTTTATATGTAGCTAGGTAGGTACTAGGTACCTACTTACACGTCATTTATTAACGAACGATTTAATTAACCTACCTACCTCTTGAGACTGATTTATTAATGTTTAAATTGTTAATTAGTATAATACACATGAAGAAGCTGTTTTTTTTTTGTTGATTTTTAAACTTTTTGTTCATGGAACAATCTTGTGTTCACTTTTTTAAAATTTTTATAATGAAAAAATATGAATATTTGTTGTTTCTTTGATCATCTGTATTTTTAAATCACCCATATTTGTAAGACGGCCTGACAAATATAGTCCCAAGGATCCGTTTGATACGTTATCGTATGCAGTTAATCGCTGGTAGAAAGTTGAAAACATGCTTTACAAGAATGGTCCAAAATTAAAAAAAAAAACAAAAAACAGGTTTCACGTTGGTAAGTAATGTGCTTAAAAACTTATTAACAATCTAATTATCTGTGTAACAAACCCAAATAACAATCACTATTGCCATGCATTACAGAGAAACAGAGTTCGGAATTAGTAATTGTCAAATATTGGACCATAGAAACCTGAGTTTACGGTAGTCAATAATTATGATGTATTTTCTTGAAAAAGGATTAAGAATGTAGTCAAATGGAGAAAAAAGTAACGCAAGGGGTTAAATAATCACAAAGTTCAGCATCATCATCTCAGCCGAAAGACGTCCACTGCTGGACATAGGCCTCCCCCAAAGAGTGCCAAAGTGACCGGTCCTGCGCTTCCCGCTTACCACTGATGTTAAAATCACACTGTTTTAGGCGTACTGCCAATCTTTTTACTCGAGCAACCTGTGGGTAAGGTACACCAAAAAGCCTATTTTAACGCCCTGCGTGTACAGTACAACAATGCGTTCAGGATGCTGTTGGGACTGCCAAGGTGGTGTAGTGCCTCGCTCATGTTTGCGGAGGCCCGCACGGACAGTTTTCAGGCACTTATGCGGAAGAAGATCGCCTCGCTGCTGAACAGGCTCAGGGGAAGCTCCAACGGCATCCTGGGTGTCATTGCTGGCACGTACGACTGCCCTATTTTACAATACTGGGTCAGCCAAATAAAAGCGGTTGCTCAATTTAGAGTTAAGTAGATATAAGTACTAGTCTACGTACATACTAACTAACTTAGATTAAGACTTACTAACATTATATGGATATTGCAATAATCTGAAATTTAATTTAATTTAATTTAATTTAATTTATTTTACCAGGTCATCAGTCCAGCTTGTGGGGGGCCTACCCACGCCGCGCCTTCCGGTACATGGTCGCCACTCTAAAATCTTTCTGATCACAAAGTTATATATAGACTTTGTCATTCTTTTAAAGTAATAACAAATTTTGAGTCTACGAGTGTTGGGGTGCAAGTAGGCGATTGTTTGGAGGAATGAAAAGATAGAGTTTAAACGTCAATTGTTATATATTACACTTCTACAATGTTAATAAAATAAGTAAAATGTTAAGGTTAATTAAATGTTATAAAATGTTAGAATGCGATCGCGACGGTGTCATAAAACGCACTAACTTTAGGAAACGACCGCATCGCCAAAGTAGGGCGCGAGCGGCCTGTCACGTGTTCGATGCACATGCACCGAACACGAGTATACCCCTAATTTTTACCCCCGGCAAAAATGAGGGGTGTTATAATATAAGTTTAAGATGTCCATCTGTGTGGGGTGTCTGTCAGTGGCATCGTAGCTCCCAAACTGATGAACCGATTTGAGTACGGTTTTCCGGAAGTCTTTGATGATGGTTCTCGGCTGTTTCTTTCGTCGGAGATGTTTTTATGCGAATGAAAAGCCGGCGACGCACGTATCAGGGGGCCGATTTTTGAGTTTAGAGCGCTCCAAAATCAAATAAAAATAAATACGTTCGTAGTGTCAAAATGGCAGGCACTCACTTTCTACCGTTAAAATTTAATACGAGTGGTCGATACCACTCTTTTCATTTTTCTATCGCCATACTAAAATAGCATTTCATCATTTTTGCCAGTTTTTAACACCCGACGCAAAGAGAGGGGTGTTATAAGACTTATAAGTTTAACGTGTCTGTGTGTTTGTGTATCTGTCTGTGGTATCGTAGCTCCCAAACGGATGGACCGATTTGAATGCGGTTTTTTTTATTCGAAAGCTGATGTGATCCCGAGTGTTCTTAGCTATGTTTCATGAAAATCTGTTTTGCCGCTTTTGAGATCTTGGACTTTAAAATGAAAATGTCGGGGGTTTTTTCGAGTGAAAGAGTCTACGTCAAAAATCGGTCTCCAGGTTATTCCTGCACGTGTATGATGACCTTCATGGCTTCCCCGCTCTGCGCGAGCCGGAGCGCGCGCTGCGTGTCGGCGAGCGGCGCGCGGTGCGAGACGAACGCCTGCAGGTCGACGGCGCCGGACGACACCGCGGAGATGGCGGCGGGGTAGCTGCGGACAAATCCATGCTAATATTATAAAGCCCGACGAGGAAAATTAAAAATTTCGCCATATTGCGGAAAACTATTGGAACTAATTTCTTTAACTGACAACAGCCAGATTGATGATTCACTCCCGTAAACTCTTGTATTCCAAATTTCACCGAAATCGTTAGAGCCGTTTGCGAGAACGTGATTGCAAATATATGTATAAATAACGGTATTATAGTATACAAATATTGCGCATTTAATGGCATAGCATATATAGTACTTGGGCGACCGAGCTCTGCTCGGGTGAAATTAGAGAAATTACGGAGAAAATTAATTTTCTCAGATATGAGACCTAGTTAGACCGACTCATCGCCCCCATAAACCCCTATATTCCAAATTTCATCGAAATCGTTAGAGCCTTCCAGAACCTGATTACAAATGTATACAAATATTGCTCGTTTTAATAGTACAGGACAGGATAGGATATAAAGCGTCAAATCCGCTGAAGAGGGTACACTCCTGATAAGGCCCCGCCCCCGCAGCGGAAGACCGAATGAACGAATGGTTACGTGTTGAGGATCCGGAAGGAGCCGCGCAGGTCCACCTCGCGCAGCAGCGTGCTGCTCAGCGGCAGCTCCACGCGCGGCGCGCCGATGCCCACCACCAGCACCGCGCCGCCCGACGCCGTTACCTGCACGTCACTCGCATTGTAACTCGTTAAGGCGCTATATTGTAAATAAATCTAACCCTGAGGGGCGTGGCTCTTGCGCAAACGCGGGGCGCCTTCCCCGTCGATATGTAGGTAGGTAGGCACTTGCTTCGCAGGTGCTAGCGCGCGCGTTCCTATTTTGTGTGACTATGAGAATACAGGATGCATGGAGTTGCTACGGCCGAATTTATATACTAAAATCAAGTAATTTTGTTTATTATAATATATAGACACTTTAAATTCCTTAGTTTATTGCGTAAAATATATATTCACATGACTTTGTACTAAAAGCGCACTGCTAATAAAATGTGTATTTGTGTACCTTTTCTTTTGTGTGTATTTTTACTAAATGTTTGATTTTAAGTTCCTTAGTATATTTATGACCCGCTTTTGAGAGATCCCTAAAATGGTCAATATAAACTTCTATTGTTCTGTTCCTAAGTAAAGTACTTATGCAATTTGTAAACATTAATAATCTATTTGCATTTTATTATTATTGTATAACTAAGTGCATTGTGCAATGGTATTTTCTGTCACTAGTTGCCATTGTTCCATCTCCTGAGTCACTTTGTAAAACTGAGGTGTATTGTTGGTGTGGAGTTTTCTTGTCAAGTTCGAGATATTTTCGTATGGATTTCTAGGCACGTTAAAAGTGCGAATTGCAAATTTTTTTTAAAGAAGATCTGTCGTTTTGTCTCCTGGCTAACGGGACAGAATAACAACAAGAAATAGTTGCTTAGGTCATTTCATACATAATTATGAACGATTAGCGTTGAAATAAAACGGTGTTATTTTAATATAGGAGTTATTTGCCTGCCAAAACAAAGTTAACAACAAGAAACTGAAAAGTAAAAAAATGTTGTTTTATATTTGGCGAGTGGGCAATAGAAGTGAGTCGACGGAGGGATGCTACTATGTCGCTACAATGCTTGATTATACTGTACAGGGTGTACCAAAAATGGGGTGTGAACCGATCAAGGGCTCAACAGGTATCCTTTAGTACCGTTTGGTAGCCAAAGTTTCGTAACCAGCTTCGGATTGGGAATAGAATCCCAACTCGTAACTGGCTTCAAATTGGGAATTTTAATTTACCGATTTGTAACCACGTTTGGTAGCTAGCTCCGAAACGGGAAAATGAATCCCGTGTTGTAACTGGTTAAAAAATCGGACTTTATCATTACCGATTTGTCAACCACGTTTGGTAGCTAGCTCCGAAACGGGAAAATGAATCCCGTGTTGTAACTGGTTACAAAATGGGACTTTATCATTACCGATTTGTAACCACGTTTGGTAGCTAGCTTCGAAACGGGAAATAGAATCCCGTGTTGTAACTGGTTACAAAATGGGACTTTTCCATTACCGATTTGTAACCACGTTTGGTAGCTAGCTTCGAAACGGGAAATAGAATCCCGTGTTGTAACTGGTTACAAAATGGGACTTTTCCATTAGCGATTAGAAATCAGCTTCGAAACGGGAAGTAGAATCCCGTGTTGTAACTGGTTACAAAATGGGACTTTATCATTACCGATTTGTAATCGCAATTGTTAGCCAGCTTCAAAAGCGGAAAAAAGTCCCGTGTTGTAACCGGTTAAGTACAAAAAGATTTTTCTTTTGTCGTTGAACGCTGAATACATTACTTACCTATTCGAATAATGCTGACCTCTGGTCAACTTTTTTTTGTAAAAATACTGTACAAAATGTAAAGTAACATAACCTTTAATATAAGCTTGTTTAATGACTAGTGATACCTTTGAATACCGGTTCCAAACAGGTATTATTTCGATACTGATTTTTTTTGTTCTTAAGCGGGTCTAGTTCGCTCCTCGCTGAAGGCGAAAAATCGGTTACTTTTACAACTTTTATGAAAGCGTTTACGGTACCGGAAAAAAATAACCGTAACCGTTGTTTTATGGTAGTAAAATATGCAGCAAAATATGCAGCAGGTATCGAAATGGTCCGGAGAAAACCGACATATGTATTTAATTTATTTTAATTTTATTGACGTACATAAAGGGAATGCAAACCGCCATCCTGGAATCCCGCAATACCTTCCGGTATTGCGGGATTCCAGGACTGGTTTTTCCATTATTCTAATACCGAAATTGAAAAGGACCAGTATTGAAATCCTGGATTACCGGTATTTAAAAAAACATTAATCATACAAATATTATAAATGCAAAAGTTTGAATGTTTGTATATATAGATGTTTGAATGTTTAGATGTTTGTAACTCAATCACGCTTAAACGGCTCAACTGATTTAGATGAAATTTTGCACGAAGACAGTTTCACTGCCTAAGGCCCATGGGTAGGACTTATGCTGTCGAAGGAATGAATTATATTCAACTGGAATAGAGCTGAATTTCCAATTTCAATGCCATTTTGTATTTGATTAAAATAAAGGATAGTTTTTATCCTGGGTCCATGCAGACGAAATCGCGGGCGGATGCTGGTTTTTAATAGCTGGCTACAAGGAGGGAAACCATATTTCCCATTTGGTAGCCAGCTACCAAATCCGGCTACGAGATGGGAAAGTTATTCCCATTTCATAGCTGGCTACCTGGCGGGAAACCATATTTCCCATTTGGAAGCCAGCTACCAAATCCGGCTACGAGATGGGACAGTTATTCCCATTTCATAGCTGGCTACATGGCGGGAAACCATATTTCCCATTTGGAAGCCAGCTACCAAATCCGGCTACGAGATGGGAAAGTTATTCCCATTTCATAGCTGGCTACCTGGCGGGAAACCATATTTCCCATTTGGAAGCCAGCTACCAAATCTGGCTACGAGATGGGAAAGTTATTCCCATTTCATAGCTGGCTACCAGGCGGGAAACCATATTTCCCATTTGGTAGCCAGCTACCAAATCCGGCTACGAGATGGGAAAGTTATTCCCATTTCATAGCTGGCTACCAGGCGGGAAACCATATTTCCCATTTGGAAGCCAGCTACCAAATCTGGCTACCAAACGGTACTAAAGAGACTGGGGCGACAAGCTCCATAGAAATGTAAAAAAAAAATCGCATCAAATTTTTTTTTTCGGTTTTTTCTTATCTGAACACGATATCTGTTAAGCTCTTGATCGGTTCATACCCCATTTTTGTTACACCTTGTATAATAATTTAAGTTTTCTATTACTGAAAATTCCGTTTGACTTTTTATATGCTAATAATGTATATACCTACCTAATAAGGGTTCTCGTTTTTCGAAGATTTTTGACCCCCCCCCCCCCCCTTCATCATCATACCGTTAATTCCTTAAATGGACCCTCCCTGTGGTCAGATCCCCCCCTCATGTTTTAGTATTGACAGCCCCTAAGTATCGTACGAAAAGAACTAACTTATGAATAGCTTAGTGGCATTCTTTATTTAGTTCATTTTAGTTATACACTTTATATTTTTATTTGCTAATAATGTACGTAGTAGTAATACCTAGTTACCTCTTTTGAATACCCAATGATTTCGCATGACAATCTAAATCGAGTATCGACTCCACTGGTTGGCTTTGTTCGGTCGGTGTAATTTTCGTGGTTTTGTTTATGCTAACAAGTAATAAAACATTATGAAGATACAGTTCTTGCATTTCACTAATGAGGCGAAACTAGACTTAAATTACATAAAACTTGACGAACTATTTTTATTTATTAACATTCTATTACAAACTTACCTTTTCCTTGCCTCAGACATTTTACGAAGTAATTCTTTATACCGTTGTATTCTTTTCATTTTAGACTCCAAGACTTTCTTTCTTCCCATGATTGATGTTTACAAAACAATTTAAGTATTAGAATTGGATTGTTTTACTTTATTTACCATTGTGTTCAAAATTTACACGTAGATAATATGCGTAGAGGTAATGTTATTGGCGACTTGCGCGGTAGGTAGCGGTTAGAACAAACTGACACAGGTCCTACGTCGAAGAGATTCGTCACCCCACTGGCGCTGCGAGCCCACGGCTGTACGGTTATACTCAATTACTACGGTCATACGGTCGGAAATGTACTGCACTCACGCGTACTCCGTGCGTT
Source organism: Epinotia bilunana (assembly GCA_947049275.1). NCBI lineage: Eukaryota > Metazoa > Arthropoda > Insecta > Lepidoptera > Tortricidae > Epinotia > Epinotia bilunana. The sequence continues at coordinate 2,828,814 of OX346267.1, forward strand.
AGAAATATTGACGTAAGCGACAAAACAGATTTAATTCATTAAAAAAATAACCGTTACGATTAGGAAAAAAAAGCTTCTCTACGATCGTTAATATTTTTGATACCTATATACTAAAGCAATTTTGACGTGCATACCTTATGTATTTTAATAATAATCTGAACATTTAGGACTTTTTAGAGGTCTCTTCGAAATTAAAATCTATCGGGCCAAAATCATCCAATTGCGTTTCCGCTTCATGCTAAGTCAAGATAAAGATATGAACTAATATATACCTTTCTTTGAGATTTTTAGGATCTTTGAGCTACATATTATGGCAATACACCAAAAAGAGCTTTTTTTTCAGAATGTCATCTTAAACTGTCGCGCTTGCGTTTAATGGGGCTTCTCCACTCTCGCGAGCGCCCCGCTCGAGGCGCTCGCCACGAGTCTTGGCGAGTGGAGGCCGTAGGAGTGCTAGCCATCCACACTCGTTCAGTTGCTCGCTACCACAGAGCTACACGGATTTTTGGGATCCCAATTACTCGTTCCATTTGATACAGCTCCATAAAAGTAGAACACAAGTCATTACTCCACTCCAACGTCTCCGTCATTATAAAAGATAGTTATTGTTAGTAAACAGATTACGCCGTTACTCTGCAGCAGCAAACACACAGTGAGCGAGCGCGAGAGTGAGGACAATTGCCTCGCCTCGCCTCTCGCGTCCGAAAAACCGACAACAAGCGGATCGACCGCGAGGCAGACGAGAGAACACGAGCGCATCGTCCACACTCTCGTACTCGCATTCCCTCGTGTACGCTCGCGAGAGTGGAGAAGCCCCAGTACATATACATAATAGGGGTGTAGACACTAAATATCATATTTGTAATAATAATGTCATATTTTCTCGAAAAAGAATTAAAGATGTAGTCAAATGGAGAAAAATCAACGCAAGAGGTTAAATAATCACGAAGTTATAAGTTTTAAGAAGGGGTAAGAATGTTTTGTCCCTTTTTCGCAAAACGCAACATCATATGAAACGATGGCACTTGTCGATTGTGACGTCACACTAATAGACGGCAACGTGTCGTGCCCCATCGTGTTCGGTGCCGCCATCGAAGCGGCCCACCGCGCGCGCGTCTCGCTCTGCGGCAGCCTCGCATAAGTATTATGACGTCACACACTGTTTGCAAGCAATATTGAAACAGTTGTAGCTTCGTAATTCTTTGAGATATCTGAATTGGATTTTCGTCACTACCTAGGCTTATTTTGCCTTCTTTCTTTTGGAGTAATAATAATTTTCGAGTACACCCGTATTATTTACAATGTATTTCGCCTGAATTCGGAAAATTGCTAACCGGCATCGAATTCTCTTAAAACTACGTGAAATGTAGGCAATGACTATAAAGCAGTTCAGTTCAGTCAGTTTCTGAAAAAGCCGGTAAAATACGTCAATATTGCTATAGTCGTAAGCATCAGTATCACCAGCATAGCCCCCTCAACCCGAACAAGCAACTGTTCGACCTTGTCTACCGTCGTATATTAGGAGTATTCCGTCATCACCAGGAGCAGTGCAGCAGCCAAGGCTTTCTACGGCTTCTAGCGTACGTAAACGAATATCACCCCTATTCCCATATACATAAAGTCTCACCAGCATAGCCGCCCTCGTGGCAGACGGGAACGCGCACGCGTCGATGCTGACCTCAGGCCGGCCGCCCAGCAACTCCTCCACCTTGTCTGCCGTCTCCTGGTCGGAGTACTCCTTCTTCACCAGCAGGGTGTAGTCAGCAGCCAGAGCCTTGGCGGTTTCCAGTCTTGTCTGGATTACATCTGGAATTTTGATTGGATAATGGATATTACTACCTAGTTGAAAGGTACCAGGTTTCCATGATTGCGAGACTGTCAAACTTACGTCACCCCACAGCAAGCACAGTCGGCCATCACAAGCAGGGCGGAAGCATATATAGTCGCCTAACTGCAAGCGCAAAATTACACCCCTGTGTAAACGTGTCTCAAGAGAGACATCGTGTTTGTCACGAGTATAATGTCGGCTGCGGATGTGTCGTACACCTACTGAAAAGTCACAGCATCATAAAGTAATTGCATCTACTTTGACAAAACGAAAAATTTGAGGGTGACTGACAGCAGTCACCCTAAAGAACCAAGATCTGCATGTTCAGCCTATCACCAGAGGTTCGAAAAGGCGTCTATTTAAAGACATTGCAGTCACCGTAGCCTTTGGGGGCTTGTGACTAGAAATATCACAGCTTGTTGCCGACCCCACTTAATTTCGCGTCTTATCCCCCTCTTTACCTGCTACTAAAAGTCTTAGTTTGATTAACAATAAAACGAGTACTGACCGGTCATAAGGATCTTGCTGGCGCCCATGGCGCGCGCCGCCATAGCGCAAAGCACGCCCACGGGCCCCGCCCCGAAGATGGCGACGCGCTGCCCGAGCCGCACGCCCGCGCGGTTGCACGCGTGGATCGCGATCGCTAGCGGTTGGACAGCGGCTCCTTCTTCCATTGACAGATTTTCGGGCAGCCTGAGTAAAGTTAAGAGATTCAGTCGTTTCCAGGGTTCAAACCCTAAAATCTCACGCGGAAGTTATCATAGGCGCGCGTAAATTATACTATTAGCGTGCCTATTTGGGTGGCCGATATGGTAATTAAAACAGTGCATGCATGCTATATGTCGGTCTATCGCGCTATGGAAGGTACGCGCCATTTGAAGGCACTGCATATCTAGAAAGCTTGTGATAAATGAGTTTTACTTGTGGCAGCTAGTACCTAATCGAGCACATGTTTTAGTAAGTGGACAGGTTGCCGTCGGCGGCGGCGCCGAGTGAGGAGCAGTAGCGAGGCTCGGGGCACAGGTTGTAGCGGCCCGCGTTGGCTCCCACCTGGCAGTAATACCTAGTTGTGGCAGAAGTCCGGCACGTGCTTGAGGTGGACAGGTTGCCGTCGGCGCCGAGTGAGGAGCAGCTGCGAGGCTCGGGCACAGGTTGTAGTGGCCCGCGTTGGCTCCCACCTGGTAGTAATACCTAGTTGTGGCAGAAGTCCGGCACGTGCTTGAGGTGGACAGGTTGCCGTCGGCGCCGAGTGAGGAGCAGCTGCGAGGCTCGGGCACAGGTTGTAGTGGCCCGCGTTGGCTCCCACCTGGTAGTAATACCTAGTTGTAGCGGAAGTCCGGCACGTGCCTGAGGTGGACAGGTTGCCGTCGGCGCCGAGTGAGGAGCAGTTACGAGGCTCGGGGCACAGGTTGTAGTGGCCCGCGTTGGCTCCCACCTGGCGGTAATACCTACTTGTGGCAGAAGTCCGGCACGTGCTTGTAGTAGGTGGACAGGTTGCCATCGGCGCCGAGTGAGGAGCAGTAGCGAGGCTCGGGGCACAGGTTGTAGCGGCCCGCGCGGCAGAGCGCGCATGCGCGGCACGGCTGCGTTGGCTCGACCGCGACCCGGTCGCCCACGACCAGGCTCGACACGTTCGCTCCCACCTGACAATGATGTAATATCAAAGTATAACATTGGGTATGATCCTTTACGTCACACCTGGCCATAATGCGAGTTTTACCGCACGGTGCGCGTACGGTAAAACTCGTATTGTGGCCAGATGAAGACGTAAAATTGTGTACTTACCACGGGCGGTAATTGGTAAAGCCCCAGATCGCATATTTATGGCCCTCACCTTCGGTTCGGGCCACAAACACCTGCGATCTGGGCCATTCACGAATCACCGCCCTAGGTACGTAATGTACTATTATTACAGATTTATTCACAAGTTCATTTTTAAGAGCTTTTTCGTTTCGTTGGAGGAACTCCGTAATAAAACCACATAATCCCATCGAGTTTGGGCTCGTTAGAATCGTCTCAATGAGTAGTTGATGACGGTTACAGAAAAGTACAGTCGGCAATAAAAGCTAGCAAATATTTTTTAAAAATGTAATCACCTGTATAACAAGTTTGGCTCTTGATACACACACCATTTTTTTTTTCAAATATGAACCAATTTATATCATACAAAAGTTTCATCGACCTAGCCCAGAAGGAACATTGCGAAATTAAAATGAATTGGCTCCTTGGTGCCCACTATTAACTCCTGCTAAAAGCTTTGCATTATTAATCCATTATGACCTGAATTAATTAAGGGGCTTGGAAATTGATAATTTTTTGATATATTGTTCATAAAGGTCCCTCGTAGTTGTACTTGATAAGAAGCCCTAAGGTTAGCTAGGGTAGGTACCTTGGCAAGGGCATTAGTGTTGCAGTGGTGGCGGAGCCATATTTTGTGTCCCCTCAGCCCAACTGGGTGGGGGACACTTATGGCCTGGTGGCAGTGGTTGTCCCGCCTATGGGCAGCCACCCACCAATAACTAAAATAAGGTGCGGGTCGGGGTACGCAGCGGTCAAGTGGGGGGAAACCGTGCTGATAGGCGTGTACTTCTCCCCCAACCGACCGCTCTTCGCCTTCGAGCAATTTCTCGAGGAGCTCGGGAGGGTAGTGGGCGGCGCAGCCCCGGCACCGGTATTGCTCCTGGGGGACCTTAATGCCAAGAGCACGGCATGGGGTTCCCCTAGGACGGACCCGAGGGGAGAGGTCCTGGAGGACTGGGCAGTGGGGCTAGGGCTGGAGGTGCTTAACCAGGGCACGGAAAATACGTGCGTGCGTCGGCAGGGGGGGTCCATCGTAGACGTAACGTTCGCGGCCCCTGCCGTTGCCGCACGCGTAATAGACTGGCGTGTCTTGGGAGACGTGGAGACCCTGTCCGACCATATGTATATCAGGTTCGGGCTGAGGGTGTCCGAAGCGGGGCGGGTGCAGCCGCCCGGTGCCGGAAGAAGGGGAGCCTTCCCAAAGTGTTGCCCAAGTTGGGCAGCCTGGACCGGAAGGTGGCCAAGGAGGCTGCCCTGATCGAGGCAAGGTGGGGACGGGCACCAGACCTGGCTACAGGGGTGGAGGAGAGGGCGCTCCAGTTCCGCGGGTCGCTGGCGACAGTCTGCGACGCGAGCATGAGGAGGGCAGGGAAACCGACAGCCAAAAAGCAAGTTTATTGGTGGTCGGAGGAGGTGGCTGCCCTCCGATATGCTTGCAACAGAGCGCGTCGCCATTACGGCCACTGCCGACGACGGAGGCGCACCTCGGAGGAGGAAGAGCTCCTGCACAGGGCCCTAAAAGAGGCAAAGGAGGCCCTGTGCACTGCGATAGCGAAGGCCAAGGACGCGGCTCACGATGCGTTCTTGGCTACATTGGACAGGGATCCATGGGGGCGGCCATACAAGGTGGTACGCGGCAAAATGAAGAACGGTCCCTCCATGGATTCCCTGGAACCGGAGCTCCTCTCGAGGGTGGTGGAAGGCCTGTTCCCGCCCGCCCCCGACTTCACCCCGCCTGTAATGGCGCTGCCCCAAGTGGAAGAGGGACCCGTAGAGGTGGTGCCAATCTCCGAGGAGGAGTTGGCCTGGGCAGTGCACCGCCTAAGAACCTTTAAAAAGGCCCCAGGGCCCGACGGGGTGCACGGGAGGGTTTTGCCGCTGGCAATGGATGAACTGGGGGACCGCCTCAGAGAACTCTTTGACGATTGTCTTGAGGCGGGGCGGTTTCCAAAATGTTGGAAAGAGGGGCGACTCTGCCTCCTCAGGAAAGAGATCCGGCCAGCGGACTCCCCCTCTGGGTGAAGGCCAATCGTCTTGCTTGACGAGACCGGGAAGATGTTGGAACGAATCCTCTCTTCCCGGATCGTCAAGCACCTCGACAATACGGGCCCCAACATGTCGGACCGCCAATTTTGGTTCAGGGCGGGGCGGTCCTGCATGGACGCGCTGTGGACCCTAAGGGGATTTCACGAGGAGGCGGCAGGGAGGGGGCAGGGAGTGGTGGCGGTGTCGCTCGACATCGCCAACGCGTTTGGCTCTCTCCCGTACACGGTAATAGGGGAGGCACTCCGGTATTACGGGGTGCCTCTATCTGCGGCGCATCGTGGAGCACTACCTCACGCAGCGGGTAGTGCTCTACGAAGAACGAGGAGGGCAGAGGAGGAAGAGGCCCATGGCCTGTGGCGTGCCCCAGGGGTCCGTTCTTGGACCCCTTCTATGGAACCTGGGGTATGACTGGGCCATAAGGGACGCTCTCCTCCCCCGGACAGCAGTGATCTGCTATGCGGATGATACGATGGTAGCTGTCCGGGGGGCAGAAATGAGGGAGGCTCTGCGGCGGGCGGAGGTGGCTGCGGAGTTAATGGTGACCCGCATCCGGTTACTGGGGTTGCGGGTCTCCCTCCCCAAAACAGAGTCCATAATCTTTGGGGGGAGGGGGTGGCGGCCGCCTGCGGGTGCAGCCCTAAGAGTGAGCGGGGAGATGGTCCAGCTGAGGCCCCACATCAAGTATCTGGGCCTCATCCTGGACCGGAGGTGGAATTTCGGGGAGCATTTCCGCCAACTTGCTCCCCGCATAGTGGGCGCGGCTTCGGCACTGGGGCGGCTGCTGCCCAACGTAGGGGAGCCATCTGTCACGTGCCGCCGCCTCTATGCCGGTGTTGCCCGAAGCATGGCCCTGTACGGGGCCCCGATTTGGGCGGATCGGCTCAGCGCGGCAAACAGGGCCCTGCTTCGTAGGCCACAGAGGGTGGTGGCCATACGAATCTGCAGGGCCTACGTGACGGTGGCATGGGTGGCGGCGTGTGCCTTGGCTGGCACACCTCCGTGGGAGCTAGATGCGGAGGCGCTGGCTGAGGCGCACAGGGAGCGGGTGCGATGGAGAGTCACCGGGGAGTATCCCGCTCCCGAGGAGGTGAGGGAGGCCAGGAGACAGACGCAGAGGAGGTTGAGGGAGAGATGGAAAGGCGACCTCGAGGACCCCCTATGGAGTCCGCACCATAGGGGCACTCCTCGGGTCGATGGACAGTTGGTTGGATAGGGCCCATGGCAAGGTGGGGTTCAGGCTTGCACAGGTGATGACCGGACATGGCTGCTTCGGTCATTACCTGTGCAGGATTAGAAGAGAGGATAGCCCCGCCTAGCATGAGTGCGGCGCGGAGGACGACACGGCCCAGCACACCTTGGAGTGGTGCACTCGCTGGGTCGAAGAGCGCCGCACGATGGTGTTGGCCCTCGGAGTGGATGACCTCTCGCTGCACAACGTGGTGGCGGCCATGTTGGGCAGCGAGAGATCTTGGGAGGCGGTGGCCTCCTTTTGCGAAGTCGTCATATCGCAGAAGCAGGCCGCGGAGCGGGAGCGCGAAGACAGCGCGGACGCGCTCTCGCTCCGGCGCAGACGGAGGGGTCGAAGACGCGCGCGGTATGCAGCCGCGGGCCGCGTCTTCCCGCAGTAGGGCCAGTGGGTTGGGGACCCACATTGCACATGGCCCTACAAGTCTGGGGGGAAGGTCAAGCGTCTCTGACCTTCCCCTCCCTTGGCGCGGGTGCCCTGGCTTGGCAGCCAGGGCTGCCGAGGGGCGTCGTGGTATGTAATGCTGCATCCCACGACGCCCCCTTAACGGTAGGTGAGGGTGACGCCGCTGGAGTTTTAGTGGGTAGGCTCCTCCCCTCTCTCCGCCTTGTGCGGAGGGGGTTACGGGAGGAGAGATCCCCACATAATCCCCCACTATGGCCTTCCCTGGGCTGGGGGTATGTGTAACACATTTCTCCAGCGTCAAAAAAAAAAGGTACCTTGGCAACGACGCCCGCTCCCTCTTAGTTGTACTTGATAAGAAGCCCTAAGGTTAGCTAGGGTACCTTGACGACGACGCCCGCTCCCTCTTAGTTGTACTTGATAAGAAGCCCTAAGGTTAGCTAGGGTACCTTGGCGACGACGCCCGCTCCCTCGTAGTTCATAAGTAGCCCTTAGGTTAGCAAGGGTACCTTGGCGACGACGCCCGCTCCCTCGTAGTTGTACTTGATAAGAAGCCCTAAGATTAGCTAGGGTAGGTACCTTGGCAACGACGCCCGCTCCCTCTTAGTTGTACTTGATAAGAAGCCCTAAGGTTGGCTAGGGTACCTTGGCAACGACGCCCGCTGCCTCGTAGTTGTACTTGATAAGAAGCCCTAAGGTTAGCTAGGGTACCTTGGCGACGACGCCCGCTCCCTCGTAGTTGTACTTGATAAGTAGCCCTTAGGTTAGCTAGGGTACCTTGGCGACGACGCCCGCTCCCTCGTAGTTGTACTTGATAAGTAGCCCTTAGGTTAGCTAGGGTACCTTGGCGACGACGCCCGCTCCCTCTTAGTTGTACTTGATAAGGAGCCCTTAGGTTAGCTAGGGTACCTTGACGATGACGCCCGCTCCCTCTTAGTTGTACTTGTAAAGAAGCCCTAAGGTTAGCTAGGGTACCTTGGCGACAACGTCCGCTCCCTCGTAGTTGTACTTCATAAGTAGCCCTTAGGTTAGCTAGGGTACCTTGGCGACGACGCCCGCTCCCTCTTAGTTGTACTTGATAAGAAGCCCTAAGGTTAGCTAGGGTACCTTGGCGACGACGCCCGCTCCCTCGTGGCCGATGACGACGGGCGCCGTCAGCACATCGAACCCGCACTTGCCGGTCGACCACAACTTGACGTCCGATCCGCACACGCCGACACACGCCATCTTTATCAGCACCTCTGTCAACATAATTTATAAGTAGCACAGGTTCACAAAGCTACACAAGTAATCATTTTACAATTATACAATACTGATCATTGGACAGTCGTCATTGGTTAAGCGTTTTTGCAGATATCTTACACTTTTATAATTCTAAACGCCCGTTTATAATTATAATAGTTCGTAGAGCAAGAAATAAGAAATACGTCTCGTAGAGCGAGTATTCCAGTGTTTAAACTGCCCCCGCGTGGTCGTGCCAGAGGTTTCCCCAGGATTTTTCCTGGGCTACTCTCCAACCTCCAACCACGCAATTCGACCGCTTTGTTGTAAAAAAAAAAACAAATTGGGTCATTACGCTGGTTACGCGACCACCTGAAGGAGAAGGTTTTTTCTATTGTAGATAACATCAATTCTACAGACCCTATTGAGACAATTAGTTGTACATGCATTTTTTTCTTGTTTTACAAGGGCTGCTACTTATGTATCCTTACACTTATACTCCTTACTACCTGTACTTTATTAAACACAATTTTTGACCTCCATGGTAAAATTTGAACTTTCTTTTAATACTGGCCGCTATTATTTTTTTTCTTGAGTACGCTAGTCTTTTGTTTTTGGCGGGTTTAAAATGTTATCTCGTTGCAAGAATGGAACTTACTCGTGAAAATATTCGTGCTATGATTTATTACGATTTTCGGCGTGGCTTAACGCAACAACAATGCATAGATCAATTAACTTTGACTTTTGGTGATGAAGCTCCATCAAAAACTACTGTGTATAGTGATTGAACTCACTAAACCAGTGGGTTTAGTGAGTTCAATCGTGGACGTAGTATGCTTACGGACGAAGTTAAGGAAGATCGCCCGAAATCGGCCGTTGTACCACAAAATATTGAAGCAGTGCGGAAACTTATAATGCATGACCGTCATGTTACGTATCGCGAGATAGAGGCAATTCTGGGGATATCTATGACGAGCATTAATAAGATATTACATGAACATTTAGCTGTAAAAAAAGTTTTGTTCGCGTTGGATACCGCACAATTTAACTAAGGATCAAAAAGAGGCTCGCGTCGAATGGTGCAAAAAAATGTTGAAAAAATATAACCGTGGTGACTCAAAAGCTGTTTATAATATCTACACAGGTGACGAATCTTGGATATATGCGTATGATCCCGAAACTAAACAGCAATCAACAGTGTGGATGTTTCAAAATGAGCCGAACCCTACGAAAGTTACTCGTGCAAAAAGCACCTTGAACAAATGGTCGCCTGCTTTTTTGGTATGAATGGCCATGTGGCTACAGTGCCACTAGAAAATCGTAAAACGGTTAATTCGGAGTGGTACACGACCATTTGTTTGCCAGAAGTGTTTGAAGAAATACTTAAAGACAACCAGCGACGCAGAATCATTCTTCACCATGACAACGCCAGCTGTCATACATCACGCAAAACAACTCGATTTTTGGAAGGTCAAAATATAGAATTAACGGGTCACCCACCGTACAGCCCTGATTTGGCACCGATCCGTGAAGATGCGGTCGACGCGTTCAAACAACACGTTTTGGAGATACCTCAATCATAGTGGCAAAAGTGCTTTAAAAATTGGTTTACACGTATGCAAAAGTGCATCGATCATCACGGAGAATATTTTGAAAAACAATAAAACTATATTTAGTAATGTACGTTTGATTATTTTTTCTATTCCGAATACATAAGTAGCAGCCCTCGTAGAATAGAAATCTACTAAAAAACCGAGAAAATATCCTTTCAGTTCACCAACTCGGCTAAGTGGTCGCCAACCGGCACATAAAATTAGGTGGTCGCTAACCGGCGAAATGACCCTACGTCTTATTGTTAGCGGCTCTAGAAATACAGTCGTGTCAGATATGTATTTATTCGCGCATTTTTGTGGTAGATAGTATGAATGTTGGTGACTATAAGTACCTATTATTGAAATAATGTGGCCAAAACAAATCTCTTACTTCTTACTCAAAGTGATTTCGATAGTCGGTGTAAATAAATATTCTGTTTGCGACTTACCATTGTCGTTTATCTCGGGCATTGGCCATTTTTCCTACACCATGAACAAAGAACAGGAAAATAAGTTGGTTACTCATTAAAAAAATAAATAAAAAAAATCCAAAATTATTTATTTATATAGTGCCATAGATTTAAACAAAACATGGTTTATGTGAAATAATGGTTACGGAACACTGTCATTTAGCTTAGTTTTAATTAGGTAATATTATCACATTATCAGGGTTTTTTAAAGGATTGTGACAAATTAAAGCTAACATATATAGGTACATTACACTTTTTGTTACAAAAAGTAAGTAATGAAGACTGCTAATTATTATCGGTTATACACCTATTTGACATTGTAGATCATCTTAACCAGATATTTATCCTAGGATTATGATAGGTATCACTTACTATTTTGACATCATAAGGCCCGTGGAGGATAGCAGCGTAGTTTACTTCTCCCATCTTTGCACTATAAAACCACTTAAGTACAGTAATTTAAAAGGTCACTTTACACGGGTCTAATTTATGTGTGAAATACCTATGTAACTTCTGTACAAAGAGTTTAAACTATTTAAAGAGTCATCACAGTTACACAAGACAAGTGCCTTAAGACAAGTGTAAGTACACCCGTTGTAACTATACAACGGGTGTACTTACACCTAGTAGCCTAGTGACTGCAATACAGCCACATCTCAAGAATAAAATACATTTGAGATGTGGCTCTATTGCACAGTGCAATACGGTCACATCTCGAAAGTAAAATACATTTGAGATGTGGCCGTATTGCAGACACTAGGCGTAGTGTAAGTAGTTAAATAGTTCTGATAAAAACAATCTCTCGTCAAACAAAAAGATTAAGTAATTCCTCGCAAGTTTATTATTAAAATATTTTAGAGTTCTGTAAGAATCAGGCATGAATTGGTAATTCTAAGATACCTACTCTTACATCCACGATAGTGACCACTTGGACAACAATGGTCACCAACATGGATGTAATTATTTTCTTTCCATATTTTATAATGATAATTAATCATTGTATTGGCGTATTTTTCTATTATTTCGATTACTTACTTAATTCTTCATTTAATAAACTTGGTGAAAAGACGTTCGTAACGCAAGTATCTCCCTAGTACGCTTCCCTCAACGACTGGGCAAAAAAACTCCCAACTGGGAAGAGAGGAAGGGAAACGGGGATGCCATTGCCCAGTCTGCATTGTGACACTTCACACACATATGTAGAAAAAATCGGCCAAGTGCGTGTCGGGTCACGCGTAGTGCAGCTGGGCATTTTTTGAAATTCGTGTACCCAATTAGCGTGAGTTGTTAAATAAAAATTAACTCGGTGTCAGTTTTGTGACGACAATTAAGCATTCCAATTATGTGAAATTGAACTTGTTTCACATGTAAATAACGTGTATATGCATAGCATTTATAAATTGAAAAGAAAAAGTTAAGTTGTATACAAACTGTATACTTAATTGTCATCACATCACAAAACTGACACTGACTTAATTTTTATTTAACAACTCAGGCTAATTGGGTACACGAATTTTTAAAAATGCCCAGCTGCAGGGTTCCGTAGTTGCCTGTCTGTCTTAGTTACATCGACACGCGCGCTTCAACTAAATGGTGCGGTTGCGTCAGCCGAATTTGTACGAAAGTTGGCCTTTCTAAGTACATTTTAAGTTGGTCGACTATTACTCGGTAACTACGTAGTTATGCCTGTGATAGCTTTCCTTTTAAATTCATTATATGTACTACAGTCACGATTTTTTTCACAACCCCAGTAGTAGCCATTTAGACAGAGGGACACACACACACACACACACACACACACACACACACACACACACACACACACACACATACACACACACGCACGCGCCAATTAGGGCTTTAAAACCCAATATCTCGCAAACGAATCACTGAAAAATGGATTTGAGACACTCATAATATTTTTGCACAAGCTATCCAACGATACCACACTATGGGTTTAACGAGAAAAAAAAAGTACATCCCCACTTTAGGTGTAGGGCAGGTACCCCAAAAAAAATATTTACAAGATTTTATTCTACTGTTTTGTCGGCGTGATTGATTTATGTACCTATGCCGAATTACAGTGTTCTAGTAGTAATGATTACTGAGCTAAGCCGAAGATGGACGGACGGCCAGACGGACATGGCGAAACTTTAAGGGTTCCTTGTTGCCTACGGAACCCTAAAAAACCAAAGTAATAGAAAAACAAGCAAAACAATATTGACTTAAATTAAAAAGTATTAATTAACTTTAAAATCGTAAAAAGTAAAAAAATCAAATATACTTAAACAAGAACACAAAAATATTAACATAACCTTAAAAAATAATAGGCAAAAGTAGCACATTCAGCAACTGCTGGCGGCCCATAAATAATGTAGGTCATGTTCCACCAGCGCTGATTTTCAATTGCAATTAGAATAGGTAGCCTAAACATCCGGAAATTCTAGTGTTTTCTCATCTTTTAAGCGTCACCCGGATTTGCTGTGTTTGTAATACTGCACAATCTGGTTTCGTCACAATATGCTAGTTACCATTTTTTGCACCTGTTAAGATCTTGTGTAGTGAAGAATTGCGAATGGGAGGAAATTCTTTTGTGTTAAATTGAGGCCTGTAAATAATTACGAACAGGAAGAGGAGCTTTTGCGTAATGCTTAGCACTATTCATATCCCGGGACCCTTTGTAAGATTCTCCTGCGTAAGTATTACATAAGTTTCATAATTATTATTGTTATCTTACATGACATTTAACATTTGCGTAATCAAGACATGATAACGAATTGCTGATTGCCATTCTTCGTATTTACATCACTCTTGTCAGAGTGGTGGTGGCCGTCATGTAGTGAGTGGCGAGTTTTACCACCCAGCGGCATTCTTCTCTCCCACCTGCACTGCTGGCGTTAGTGTAGGGGGCAGTTCAATGCGGCCTTCATTTGATTTTGACACTTGGAGACCTCTCTAAGAAATAAGATTGTTTTTAACCGACTTCAAAAAAAAGGAGGAGGTTCTCAATTCGGTTGTATTATTATTATATTTTTTTTTTCAATGTTTGTTACCTCAGAACTCCGTCATTGATGAGCCGATTCATAATTTTTTTTTTGTTGGTAAGTATATGTTTCCAGGTGGGTCCCATTTTTTTGAAAATTCAATTGGATGATGGGATCCATGAGGAATTGAGGGAACTCCTCAATTATATTAGGCACGCGTGTAGTGATTTTGGTATTTTCTATTATAACTCGTGTATTTACATCCGGAAATCATAAATTGGTGGAGTGGAATTGATGATGAAGACCACAGATGACTTATGGAATTCCTCAATTATATACTTAAAAGTACAAAAGTATATCACAGATTCTGATAAGATTCCGTTGAAATAGCAACTAATGAAGTGCCAAGGGTGATCCTTGTGGAATTGACGGAAGTCCTCAAATATTATCGGGTCACATACAGCAATTGGGTTTTTTCTATAATAATCAACGCATTTGCTCTCGGAAATCAGTTCATGAGGTAAATTGGAAAATAAATGTTCTCGTGGCTTGGCGGAGTACTAAATTGAAGTCGGTTAAAACTTTGTTTTTAAAGTAAATTATTTTTTCTCTTATTGTTATTGACATTGTAAACTTTGATGTAGTTAATTATATTATGAATGATGTACTCATACTATTTAGAGACTATAGATAGACATTTTGATTCGTGAAAGTGCCCTCGTGGCCTATTTGCTGATTATATATTTTGATTTGATAAACAAATTAAGACATTATACATATCATCGGAATGGCGTGATATCACAAAATTGGTGATGTCACGATTTGCGATTTAAGCGCATTTGAATAAGGCCCCTGTTTACCAAACCGTAGCCAAATCAGACAATCATTCTACCCTAAATCACCACAGCCGTCCGTCATTAAAAAGTTATCAGAATATCATTTGTAGATATATCACGCAATTTCACAATGTGATTTTACTTTTAAAATACACGTTCAAAATCGTTCAGTAGGTCATTTCACTACTTGAAAATTCCACTACCAATAAAAAGGTTCCCATTGATCAAGTCACTAGTGGATTGGGAGTTACTTTGCACACCTGTACTGTACCTACTAGTCACTAGGAATACAAAATAGTGTGTGACTGTAGGAATAATAGCTCAATAATAGCACGCACTAACGTAGAACAGGTGCCTCAAGTACCCTACACGTGTCCTAACTTGGAAACCTCTAGGAACTACGGTATCTACGGTGCGTGTTGAGCTAGAGGTCGTTAATAGCTACACACACTAGTTCCTATTCCTAGTGAGTAGGCAGTAGTTGAAATTAAAGTCACCAGTAAGCCACAGTTACCATTACACCTGTCTGGTCTATCTTGATCGAACAATGTTCATCCTGCTTCCACCCACGGTGCTCTTCCTAGTCCTCCTCTGCCCGTCCCGCTCTTGCGCCGTGGCGGCCCCGACGCACCTGTTCCTGAGCCGCGCGGGCCCGTGCGCCGGCGCAGACTTGCCCGTCAGCGTCTCCGAGCTGAGCATCATGCGCCGGTTCTACGACTTCATACTCACGGGAAACTTAAATATCACTGCCAATATCACTAATGGGTGGGATGTTAAGGTATTATTACTTATATTCTTTTGTTTTTCCTAAGTATAGGTACTTTGAGCTCAAGATCGAAAATACTAGAAGCAGAGCGGAATGTTGCAGTAGCAGAATGTTCCCCATAACAATCATCAGCACGGCTATCATGCGACGGCGCGCGAGCTCTCTCGATTTTTCTCGCACTATCCGCCTCTTTCTTATTAGAACAAGATATATAGTGCGAGAAAAATCAAGAGTATGTCGCGGCCGTCGCATAATAGACGTGCAGTTCATGAGGCAAGAAACGAAGATACTTACAACCAGAGGCGGCTTAATTTGGCTGGGAAAAGTTCAGGCATCATCAGATGGAGCTCGGCGGGAGTACTTGATGAATTAAGAAACGAAGACATCACCTTTACGACTATACCGGAAGATCGGATCAATTTCATTATTTATTTAGTACAGTGTTCCTAAGGAAAGGAAAAATTATTATATATGCATTTTTCACACGCACTTAATCCAATATTTTTTATTGATACAGGGTGTCCAGAGGCAGATCTCTGTGTTCAAATAAATATTGTAACTGGGAAGTTCCAGAGAGACGTGAATGATTATAAATACACCAGCATTCGAAGGCCCACCGAAAAGTTACCGCGAATCTTTTTTTCAGGCAACGATGCAGAAGTGCCCGGATATCCGGAACACGGACACGTGCGACCACTACCGGTCCTTCACGGTGGTGCGCGGCGGCTGCTTGGATGAGAGCATGCCGGGCTTCCATCTTTATAGCATGTTCTTCCACTTCTTACAACCCAAGTGAGTAAGGCTTGGTCACACTGCCGCACAGCTGCGCGACGCCAGCGGTCGCTATAACCTGTTAACGTAGGTACATTTCATCATCGACCACTCCATGGGGCCAAGGCTACTAATAAGCAACTTCTTTCGACATTGAAAATAGAGAATTCGTGCTCTCGCGGCTGTATAGCCCAATTGAGTGAGCCCAACCCGTCATGCAACTACTTTTGGGAATCTGTAGAGATAGGAACGCCGAGAACTTTCAGCTGGAACTCCAAAACCGTTTAGATTGTCTGGGCTGTGGGGTAGACGACGATGTGGACGAACTGAATGACGGGTTTGTTGAAGCTGTTCGTGCCACTTAGGCATTGCAAAGTCGTATTAATAAAATCCGGAACAGGGATGATGACTAAGATTTTTTATGATGTCAATCGAACCAGTTTTTGGAGAGGAACAAATGATTGTATGGGAGCAACTACAATTAAAGAACATAAATACCCAAAAATTTGAGACAAAGATTGACCTCGCTGGCAGCAGCGCGAAACGCTTCATTCATACTGATAGACACACAGGTATGACGTCACAACTGACATTTGTCCTAATCGCTGTATGGAAAATCAGGTAAATTGTTGTTACGGTCGCGAAATACTGTGTTTGTTTTATCGTTGTAATATTTTTTTTTTTCTATAAAAGCGTAAGGATTCTATTGGTAGCTTTAAATTTACTCTAGGACAATAAAATAAAATGCATATTTTGTCTAAACTTTCATGGTTCTTTTTATGATTTTAATAATATTTTATAATTTATACTTTATTACGATAATTTGATGGTTTACTATCCATTTAAGTAGCATCACTACGTTATCAATTTGAACATGAGGCATCATGCCTATTTCAGATAATATTTTGGATGAAATCCGGACTTTGAATAAAACGGAATATTATTGCGAAACATGAGTTTAAATCACTTGCAGTATCCACTGCCCAATCAAAGCGGGGCAGTACCGCATCGAGAATTACCCGTTCTACACGGAAGACAACTACCTGGCGGTGGCGGAGGCGAAAATATCCACCAGCGTGTTCGGGTACACGGTGCAGTTGCACGCGTACAGCGAGTCGGAACAGGTAGGTCCAAAAAACTATCATTAAGAGTCCGTATACAGCCGTTTGCTGAATTCGCTAAACTTTTTGAGGTCAGTAAATATTCTCACTAAATATTCGTTTTCCTGCAGATTTTATTGTGTAATATGAAAGATCATTTCAATTCAAGTTGAATAAGTGGAAAGGTTGTTTACATTTAGCTCTCAATTTACCATATTTTGGCTCAGTCCAACAGCTGTTTTCTCATTTTTCGCTCGGAGACGTGTGAAACGACTTAGGTTTGAAGAACTATTTGATTTCAAACCGACATGAGACAAATAAATATATATTGTATTGATAGTCTTCTTAGGAATAAGTGGAAAACATTTTATAAGTTACATATTAAATTGTTGAGTAAGTATTATTTTAGATTCAAGTATAGTGCATAGGAAGACAAATCGTTGATTTGGTAAAGTAAAGAGAAACAATATATTTTGTGGCCCTAAAACATTAAAACCAGACTATAACGAAATCAGCACAACGCTGGAATCTGGGAAGGTTAACGAATGATTCTTATTTATCTGGTGATGAAGCTTATTATATTTCAGGAACATTTACTGTAAAAAAAAACTGTTCCTTAATTTCAAAATTACCTGGTATTTTATTTCAACACCTACACTAAAATCAAGAAACGAATAAGTAAAAACAGTTCACCTAGAATTTGATAAACTGGAAACTGAAAACTCTAACAGTAATTAATTATCGACCGAGTGAGCGGAAGCGAATAAGGTCTCCGTTTCAGCTTGGACAAAAATGCTTTCGTATGTCTATCCGGATTTCCGGCTGTTCTCCTCTAGAGGTCGCATTTCTCAACCGATTATCGTAAAATTTGGTGAGCTGATTCGGTAATTAATTATATAGAATTTTTGCCGAGCCAGTTTTTGGGAATTTTTCAAAATGGCGGAGTTATGCAAAAAGACAGATTCGCGAGGTCTACAGCTCACAGAGCCACTAGTAAATGATATAAATAACCTAAGTTTTAAGATGAGTAAAGATAAATAATAATAAATATTGGGGAAAATCTTAGACAAATCGACCTAGTCTCTTCTTCTTGTACTATGTGTACTAAACGACGATATACATACTTATATAGATAAATAAATACTTAAATTCATAGAAAACCAATATCCATGACTCAGGAAGAAATAAATGCCCATACCGGGATTCGAACCCAGAACTTCCAGCTTCGAGGCTAAAGCGGTCGTCAAACAAGCAAGTACTTAAATGAATTCTGAATTTTTAGTAGTTACATAAATACATTATAATGAACGATACAGTTCCAAGTTACCTGATATTTTATTTAAATACATATAGGTACATATAAATGTTAAGAAACGGAAAAGTCAGATAAAACGGTTAATGCGCCGTAGGTTCAGCAAAGTTAAGCGAACAGAGTTTTTGAAACAATATAATGCGTCTGTCTATAATAATATGGTTTCAAAAAAATACGAATATTAATCTTGAGGCTTTTCTGCAGCGAGATCAGTGATTCGAAACGATAGAAAAAAATCACGAACATAGGTCCAAAATACACTTAAAATATTCGTAACAAATTATGCACAAAAGCTAAAAATATTAAAATTGCTTCTAAAAATCGGCAATATTTTTGAGAGAACTCAGTGATAACTTTTTATTTTATTTAAACGGCCAAAAAATTGAAATTTAAAAACATGATATCCGCGCTTCCGAGTATGCACTTCCATCTCGTTCACGCTTATGCTCAGTGAGAGGGAGAGACGACGGAACCTACGGCGCCTTAAAGTATCAAAACTACTCTACGCCGACCTAGCCGCCTCGCTTGACCCCCACTACAATGCCTGCGCTGGCGCGCTCGGCCGCGGGTAATAATACCTAGAATCGAACTTTTTCCGGGCCGATACGGACTCTTAATTCCCAAGTGACCGTGGGCCGTGGCAGAGATCGAAGCAAGTTTTTGTTATATTAGGGGACGATCTTGTACAAATAATATGGAATTGAATTGAGATACCTACATCGGCATATGTTTGCGTTCGTATGCATCACCAGGCATGTTATTCTGAACGTGCCAATTCGCCTCACCTCACCCGTCACGCCTAACGAAATAAGACCTCTGGAGTCAAATTCACTAAAATAATGATATACATGTATTTCGCGACGGCGTCCCAAGACATCACCTCAAGACCTCACTGGTCATCCCACCTCTCACCTCACCTGTCACCTTACCAAACCGGTTATTTTGACAGTGTCATAAGTAACTGGGTTTTGGAATTTCGAATATCTAACCGGTTATGGTTATTTTCGGTTATTCCTTTCCAGTGGTGAATTATTGGATAATTGCTAAAAAAGGCATTAACAGTGTGCTCATGCTTGTTAGCTGTGGTTTGACTACATCTGTAGGTATAGTGAAATTCGAACTACGTCGCTTTTGCTCTTATTTATAAACGATAGCCTGTATTTGGGCTGTCAAATTTGTCAGACAGGTCTAGTAGTTATTTTCTGTTGTTTAACCGAGTATTTCCTTGTTTTGGACATGAAATAGCCGCAACCGGGTTATAACCGGTTATCGGTCAATGCTCCACCATAACCAAAATCATAACCGGTTATGAAATCTGACCGGTTATTGCATTCCCTAGCAGCAGCCCTCGCGTTAGGTTGACGCCGCGTGGACGGCAGGTGGATGGCGAGTGTGAGGCAGAGTCGATCCTGTGCGGGGGTGATGAGGGTGATAAGGGTCACAGCTCACTAGACCCACCCGGCACACGCACCGCACCGCCTCGCCATACTACGTTACGTTAGCGACTCTAGCCGCTAACGTAACGTAGTATAGAGTCGCTAACATAACGTAGTATGGCGAGGCGGTGCGGTGTGTGTGCCGGGTGGGTCTAGTGAGCTGTGACCCTAAGGGTGATAAGTGTGCGTTAACAAAGTTAAATAAATGCCAGGTGATGTGCATAGAGGCGCACCTGCGACTGCTGTACATGCGGAACCACAACTGGCTCGACCCGGAGGACGACGCCGTCGCCGTCGCCACCGAGCCCGCCGAGCACGACTCCGCATGATGTGACAAGGGCAGCGAGAAATACATGCCCGGCAGCGAGCCTTCCATACCAAACCGGAGGGCTATTCAATGTAAGAGGAAGACACACTGCAAAGCGAGCGTTTTTAGGTCGTGCAGTATTTATTTATTTATGTTTATTGCACAAAAGAAGAACTTAATAGTACAAAAGGCGAACTTAATGCTATGAAGTGAACCTAAATATGACAGTAGTTACTTTTTTTAACGCTGGCTTAACTCAAAAGACAATAGTAGATTGTATGACTAGTCTAAAATAAGCCATATTACCACGAGATGGTTATTCTCCCAAGCGAAGTGAGGGAAAATTGTTCGAGGGGTAATATGGTTTTTAGACCAGAGTTATACGTAGAGTGTATAACTGCGATTGTTTGACTGCTATTCTTTGACTGCGAGAAAATGGTAAAAACAAAGTTTATGTATCCACAATCAATAATAAAATCCACTACGAAAATTTGGCGGCATGAGTTTTCAAATAACCTGCTTTGATACAGATACAAAATATTGAC
This sequence comes from Epinotia bilunana, assembly GCA_947049275.1. NCBI lineage: Eukaryota > Metazoa > Arthropoda > Insecta > Lepidoptera > Tortricidae > Epinotia > Epinotia bilunana. The sequence goes on from OX346267.1 coordinate 2,849,476, forward strand.
ACCATGAAAAACGCCACAGACCATCTATAGGCGCGTCCAAACGACCGAGTGCAGCGGCATACGGGGCATAAGATAAAGCGAGATAGACAGCAGTCTATCTCGCTCAATCTCATAGTTTAATGCTGTTAACGCGCCATCCATGTGTGCGTGAGCACACGCACACAGCACCGACGTCTACACTACACGGCGCCGCGGCATTGCTTCATGCAACTCGACGCCGACCGCACGCTTGCCAGTCGCGCGTCAGCAATCAAGATATATATATAATCACTCCAAAAAAGTAAATCATCTAAAACTCCATCCCACGGTGTCGACTACTTTATTTTAAAGAACCTGCGCCAACAGTCCGGCAACGGGCCGCGGCGCCGTGTAGTGTAGACGTCGGTGCTGTGTGCGTGCGCTCACGCACACATGGATGGCGCGTTAACAAATGCCATGTATGCAGTCAACCACGCTTGAACGTTTGGACGCGGCTATAGACGGCCAGAGGCGTTTTTTTAAAATTATTGTGAATTCGGGAATAAAATACACCTAATGTTGGAAATGAATTCTGTTTCTTGATGGGTCGATTTTAATATCTAGCTGTATTCTGGTCAGTTGATAGCAAAAACAATATTTTTTAAAGAGTTTGGATTGGTCAAATTAAAAGTTTAAATAATGAAATAAATCATAAATTATGTATATATGTATACATATTTTCCCAGGGGGTTTAATGTACTAATTTAGCCCCGCTTGCTAAGCCTAATATGACAACACTTTTCGAGCATCAGAATAGGAAACACTGGAAATGATATATACGAGAAGGGCTGCAAGGCTTGGTCACTCGTGCAGGTGCTTGTGTAGGCGTACCTCCGCTTCCGAAACTTCGAGACCATGGTTAGACTAATCAAGATACTTACATACTTACCCTACATACTATGTATCACTGTATCTACTAATTTGATAAAAAAACGGTTTTAACCAAAACCAAAGAAACCGGTTATAACCGATTGTTTCGACAAAAAATCATAACTGGGTTTCGGAATCTTGAATAACCGCTTACGGTTATTTTCGGTTATATTTTTCCAGTTTCTTACATCATTTCTATCTGTGGTTTCGGCAAATAAGTACAGTTTTAGTGGTTAGTGTGTGTTGTAGTTAGTGTTCAAGCGAGAATTTCCTTGATGTGAACATCAAATAACCGCAACCGGTTATAGTTTAATGTTTCACCATAACCAAAATCATAACCGGTTCTGAAATATGACCGGTTATTGCATTTCCAAAAAAAACCTGGTTGTAGAATGGCCTCTCTAAATGGCCATAGGCCCTAATTTTATTTCTAGCGTTCTTTGCAATACGCGGGTGAACCCGCGGGCTAGTCTTTACTAATATTATAAAGATGAACAATCATGGGAGGTTGCAATTGCAGTACCTAAGGGATATTTCTCGGCACTACTCATCCGATAAAACAAATATTTCACGAGAATGGACCTTCAGAACGATATGACAGGACTAATATAGTCTATTTTACCCAGCACAGCTTCTTTTGAGTTCTTAGGGAGCGACCACACCGGTGCTTAACGCTGCGTGTACGCGTTGACGTGTCGTATGCGTCACGTATTCTTCACACAGTGCGTTAGCGTGTTTTGAGCAGCGGTGTGGTCGCACCTTTACTCTCTAATATGCGGGCAGAGCCTCTAGTATGAAGAAAAGACGTCCACTGCTGGACATATGCCTCCCCCAAACAGTGCCAAAGTGACCGGTCCTGCGCCACCCGCATCCAGCGGACTCCCGCGACCTTTACCAGGTCATTAGTCCACTTGGGGGGGCAGTTAATGAAACAGTTTTTATTTTTTAACAGTCAAGTCTCATGGCACGTTTATTGGCATATAAGTCAAATATGTAGTTCTCAAAACAATTGATACATCGCTGTTCCACTCTCTTTATAATACACATAAAAATTTTCCTATAATAATATAAGAGTATTAAAATAAAAGAAATATACTATAACAAAATAAAAATCACCCTTAAGTCCGCAGTAAGCTCGGCCGAATTTCACCTTGCCATACAAACGTAGTTACGCTCTCATTTTAAAACTACGTGTTGGATTGTGAAGAAACTTTGCATATATAATGACATGAGGTATATCTATGTCTCTAATTAGTTTATATGGTTCCAGATTATAAATAAAACGAAATACAGCAAAAACAAGTTTTGTATGAAACACTAAAATTCGCTAAAGTAAGTATGTACGAACGTTAGGTAGATCTAAATGTAAATTTTTATATGGCAAAATTACAGTTGGATTGTCCTAACGCGCGTTTGAAACGTTACGTGACTAGTTGACTACCCCTCAGATAAAGAAAAAGTAGGACGATTCGGCTGTCACAATTGGGTTTGATATTTTCGCAATTTTGTGTTTATTTTAGGTTTTCGTGCTTAATAGAATATGTAATTGTTTGTGTTTTTAATATACCGGTGTGTTGAAATTTGGCGTTATTTACCCCTCGCACCGTCTATACTAACAGGAAAAACATTGTTTTTTTCATTCAAAAGGTAGCCTATGCGACCAGGAGCATCATTTCGTATCAATACGGATGTAGACTCTCTACACTCCTATTGATACCTCATTCATAAAAATCGGTGCAGTGTATATACTTTACGATGGATATCACAAACATAGACTGATAATCATATCCCTCTGCCGAAGTCAGACGAGTCGACGAGTCGGGCAAAAACTAGAGCACGCTTCTAATCTATGGAAGTCATAAGTAGGTTCTAATGAGTAAATATCGCATGTGTAAATTGCGCTCTAGTAGTCGCAGGAGTAGCCCAGCTTGCTGATATCGTCATCGAAGTCTTTGTTCCTGTAGTGATGGATCTTGGTCAGCCACGTGTAGAGAGAGGTCTCTTTCCGTTTCCCACCGTAGCGCGTCGGCAGGCATTCCGGGTCTATGTACCTGGAGAACAGAAACATGTAGGATCAATAACTGCCTGCTGGCTGAAGACTATTATATATATATATATATATATAATCTACTAGCGTCCGCCCGCGACTTCGTCCGCGTGAACCCCGGATAAAAACTATCCTATATTTTAATCCAGGCTATAAACTATATTCGTGAAAAATTTCATTCAAATCGGTTCAGCCGTTTAAGCGTGATTGAGTAACAAACATCAAAACATTCAAACATCTAAACTTTCGCATTTATAATATTAGTAGGATATACAGGGTGGAAAAAAATTATGGGCCCTGTAGTTTCCCTACCCTAAATCTTTTAGTTAGCTCATTTTACTGAAAGGAGACATTTTTTTAAAGAAACAAAACGGCAATCAAAGATCTTCTAAAATTCGCGTGTCTCACCCGGGAATCGAACCAACCAAAAACTCAAAAAATAAACCCTCTCTATTTTATACTTTTTCAAGCTCAGCAAGTAAGCAAGCAAGTTAAATAAAACCTAGTAATGAACTGAGGATCAGAGACTGAAGCCGATAAGTTTGCGTTGACGTGACAGGAAAGGTGAAGTGTACCCGCTATTGTAGAAAGGGTTTTCAGATGGATTGAACATACACATTTTGTTCCTTCTATAGAACGCTGGAACACCGGGGAATAAAGGTCGTCGGGGAATCTATTTGACGAGTTGATCTGATGATGGATACAGAAGATGGCCAAAACGACTCCTTAACTAAGATAAACTTGTCTTGTTTGGGCTTCATAAAACGCTCTCAACGAGTAGTAGAAAAATACGTCAATAAAAGCTTGTACCAAACAACATTTTTGACAACAACTTATTTCTAATTCAAATGTCATTCAAATACAAACCTATGCAGGGAAGTCATATCCGTGTGAAAGTATACTCTCTTCCACAATTCGTCCGCGGGCGCCAGACGCCTGAAGAAGTAGAAGAGCGTCTCGAACACGCGCGAGCAGTTCACGATGTGCACGCCGCGCTGGTGCACCGGGAACGCGTACTAGGGGTGCACAAAATTATATTAAATGGTAAACTTATGGCTGTCCAATGATTTTGCCAGCTTTGTAGTGCTAGTAAAGACAGAAGCTGCGGTAACCTAGTGGTTCAGGCGTGCGACTGTCAAGCGGCGGTCGTGTTTTTTGGTATACGCGCTAGTTTTACGAAAGCGACTGCATCTGACCTTCCAACCCAGAGGGAAAACTGGACTTTATTGCGCACACAACGCAATATTTACCGTTAACTTTTCGGTGAAGGAAAACATCGTGACGAAACCGGTCTAATCCCAATAAAGTCCAGTTTTCCCTCTGGGTTCGAAGATCAGATGGCAGTCGCTTTCGTAAACTTAGTGCCAATGCTAGATCTTGGGATTTGGTGTCAAAGCGGACCACGGGCTCCTTTAGGGCACAACCGGGAATAACGCTACGAGGATGATAGTGCTAAAAGACGGTCAAAAAACCCTTAACATCCTCCGAATCGTGACCTTAGTGCCGTTCAGGCCATGCTCGATCGTCAGTAGGTAGCGAGGTTCGCGAACCATTACATGTAATGGTTCGCGAACTAGGGTACGCTACTTAGGGCAGGAGTTCGGGCGACACGTATGAGGTGGTGGCGTTATGAGGTGCGACTCGAATTCCTACTGCTTTGGAGGATACCAATGTGAGCACTGGTTCCCGAAAAACCGGACTTTATACTCAACTAGGCTTTATACTCTACCGGTAGGGGAGAGTAAAATTTGAGGAACTTGCCTTCACTTTATCAATTGGTACCTCTCCAAATCAGTCGCTACGGCCGAATACGGCTGGGAGACGAGACGACTTACCTAATTACTTCATAGGCTAATTAATTCTACCTTATTTTGATGAAACTAATGTAAGTATTTCTAATCATCATCATATCAGCCGAAAGCCGTTTGGAGGCGGCCTAAGTCAATGGATATCACAAAATTCACAAACCTTTGTTTTGTATCCTCCTTGGATGCATGAAAAGAGAAAATAAATCATGGTGACATTACATTATTCGACAAACTTTCTAGTCTGTCTGTCAAACAAACACCTAATCCTGGGAAGTCTCTCTGAGCCGGTACCTGACTCTGTGAGCGCTTACGTTCCAGCAGACTACGGTCCGAGAGCTCTTAGAATAGTATTCAGGTCCAGGTGAAATCGTTTATTTTGGCATAAGAAATGTGGTCTACATCCATGCCATCCTAAATACTCAGAGGTTGTACGCTGCTATTGTTTTCCCACCATCGTCGTACCATGTTTTTCTGGTAGTATCACTTCGTATGATGAGGCTGAGACGTACCCCTAACCCCTATATACTAGGATAAAGTACACGATTGAGAACACGTACCCCTAGTATGTTCATAGCTTGCAGCGCAACCGTCGGCGTGAAGTGCCTCATGTGCTTCATGGTGATGCCCTCACAGTCCACCATGGCCACTCCTCCCAGGACCTGCAGCTTCGGCTGCATGATGCCCACCTCGAGCAGCAGCAGGCTGCCGCGGACCAGGTCTTCTACGGGAGTCGTGTCAGGATTCCATAGACCTGAAAACCGAGTGATATCGACTTTAATAATAATCAATTACAATTATGAATACTTAACTAATGAACCTGTGATGATACAAAGAGTAATACATTCATTAATTGGAACCCAAAATATCAACAACAAGTTTTGGTGGGGTGTCGCAGTTGCGATAGTAATGCAACAGTGTTACTTTTGTCATTTTACACCCCCGACGGCGACGCAAACGAGGGGCGTTATAACTTAACATAATTACTGTGTATCTGTCGGTGGTATCGTAGTTTCCAAACGGAGCTTTATGTAATTACTACCGCATGTGCAACGCGTGACAAAATCGATTCAATATTACTAATGATTAATGATGCAAAATCTTTACTAGTAAGTCATTGAATATCATATGTATGTGATGTGATGTGTACGAATAAGACGCCTACAATATTTGTCATAGCTTGCGGTATGAGAAACATGTTTGCTATTTTGTATCTCTTCCGATTTCTGGCAAAATTATGCCAGCCGAGGACCATGTCGTCCAGGACGGCTATCAAGAACCGGCGCGCGAGCTCTCTCGATTTTTCTCGCACTATCCGTCTCTCTCTTATTAGAACCTTAGAACAAGAGGTATAGTGCGAGAAAAATCGAGGGTGCTGACCGTGTTTGTTGTCGCTCTTGTTATTGTTGGGTAAAGACGTAGCTATGGTGAATTCCGAAAAGAGCTGAACGAACTCCGGGCCGTCGACTAGAGAAAAACGGCATTGCACTGGGAAGCCTAGGGGTGTTTAATGTCAGAGGCCAAGATCTGCATTTGTCGTTGCGCCATAGCAGTAAGTAAGTAAGTTCTCACCGAGTCTGCACAGGATGAGTCGGCCCACGTCTGGCCGGTCGTACAGCACTCCCTCGAATACGCTGCCAAGTCGTCGCAGCCCGAACCAGTCGACGCCGCGCCAAATGTGCGGGTTCTGTTCGCGGAACTTGCAGTAGCGGACCATCTGGAAACACAACACAAGTATGAGGAATGTATAGTCAGTTTTCTTCTAGCGTTTGTCCCGGTTGTGCCCTAAAGGAGCCCGGCGTATGCTCTGGCACCTTATCCCGAGATTCGGCGTAAGCACTTTTACCAAAGCGACTACCATCTGACCTTTCACCCAGAGGAAAAATTGACCTTTTTGGGATTAGATGGGTTTCCTGACGACGATGTTTTCTTTCACCGAAAAACTAAGTTAAGTATCAAATGATATTTCGTAGGTACATAAGTTTTTAGAAAAAAATAATACTAAGGATTATTTAAGTTGACCGAATTGTATCAAAGTAGTCCATTCAAAAAGCAACTCTACCGTCCGGGGTAAAAGATTCAAATTCCAATGACAGTTAAAAAGCCTGTCACATTAATTAATCTCAACTATACGAGCCGAGGTTAGAACACGACCTCCAGATTAAAAGCCGTGCCTTACTGCTCGGCTACAGTGGATAGTATGAAAGAAAGAAATAAAGAAAGTTTACGTATGAAATTTTGCTGCAAACAACACGGTCGGCCGGACAAAGGTCGCTCGGTCGGAGGGGCTTATTGGCGAACCGTCCAACAGACGTTTAAGTCATCCAGTGACAAGCACAGCACAAGGCCGCTCAAAAGGGCGAAAAACATAGGCAATAAGATTATTGAGAGATTAGATGACTTTTTGCAGCGAACTTGCTAGGTACCATCGCCAACACAGTTAACTGACCATCCGGGCACTTTATGTTTATTGTAATGAGGTTCAATATAAATGCAGGTGGTCATTTAACTGTGTTGGCGTTTGTACATCGCTTGTGAATCGCTGCAAATATCGCGGGACGTTTAAAGAAGAAGAAGAATAGCTCGACTAAATCACGACTGCATTGCTACAAATAAGTATGCAAATGGTGGCTTTTCACGGCGGACCTTTTGATGACAATTAGTTGTCCACTAAGTAAATGACCTGTTGTTGGGAATATTCATTCATCTATTCATTCAAGTTTATAAAACCTAGGCTCGGACGACAGATGTACGTCATTCCATTATTAATCCGCAAACAGTGGAATTTACTGTATACGGTCGCATCAATTTATAAGTACTAGGAAAGCATAACTAACCAGTCGATGCGCTCTCGCGGGCACGGAGCGCCTGGCGCGCAGGAACCGCAACAAGAATGCGTCATCCATCTGCGGCGGCTGGCATTCCCCGCGCTCTGTGGAACGTTGATAACGTTACTACTCAATACTCATGGTTGCCTGGTACCGAATAAAATCTTTCATACGTAACAATTTATTGATATCAAATTGTATATTTTATTAGTGGTTTGTGTGTGCGCGTGTGCGATTGATTGAAGCGTTGCTTAAAAATTCAGACATATAACTGATATAACCTAGTAGAACTACTTACAGGTTATCGATGTGTGTGTACATGTTATATGTGTGTGTTTGTGTGGTCTTTGTCGTGTGGCCGTAGCGGATGAATACCTACCTACATTAAAATGTTTTATGCTTCCATTCCACACGTATAATTACATCTTTTTTATTTTTACAATCTTTTTAGGGTTTCGTATATACATATAAGTATTTTCACCTATCCCGGTGTCTGTAATGAAATCTTGCAAGTTAAATTTGACCCACTTCGCGGTGACCGATTGAGCTGAAATTTTGGGTACATAAGTATAGTTTAGATGACAATTAAATACCTATTATGGTATCATCGAGCTGATCTGATGATGGAGACAGAAAGTGGCAATGTGAATTCATTAACCGACGTAACCCCGTTGAGTTTGGGCTCGTTAGAATCTTGTCAATGAGTAGTTGAAGACGTTTTGTACAGAAAAGCGTGTTGCTATCAAGGCGATCATATATGATGCCGAGTAAAGTTTTGAGTGGTATTAAGCTACTTTTTGAGTGGTACGTATATGAGTAAATGAATTAGCCTAATGGAATATTGTATGTCCTGTGTAGGATATATGGTCTGTGTGTATGTATTGTATAGGTGGAATGTTGTACATTAACTTTGATGTTAAATGTATTTTAGTTAAGTACTAAGGTGTTGTAAATATATTATTTCAATTTTTTTTTTATTTGTTTTTGTATACTTAACTTATGTATCATCATCATCGTCAGAAGTTCAGTTTCTTTAGTAAATCACTTTGAAATATACTTAGATTATGAACGCGGCGCACGAGATAGACTAGGTATCCTTCCCTTTTAATTAGAACACTTACGAGACGGGTTACCTCACACGCGGCCTTGTGCTCGCAACTCGCAAGTGAAAATCACAGCTTGCTTCTTCAATTCAACCTCATTTCGAAAATGCATTGTTGTGTTATACACGGTGTTACCGGGAATTTCTGTTAACTTCGGCATATTGCAGAGTACATTCACAGAAACAAATAAGCATAATTATTACTTGAAAAAAAAAAATGTTAAGATACTACTGTCTTGGAGAAATGAACTTTATTTGATCTAACCTATGCCCCCTTGCAATTAACGGAAATTGTCAAAAACACGTAGTATATAATCCTAGGTAATCAAACAAAAGAGGTCTGACCCTGTAGCATGGACGGCCATGTGATTTTACCCCAATTTGTCAGTTAAACATGTCGAAGTCATAATTGGGTGTGTCGTACAGATGTAACAATCCGACCACATGTGCATGCAATTTCTCAGTAAGTACAACTCATTTGACAGTTGGATCAGCAGCGCAACATGCCTCCAGATTCTAGGAAATATAGCAATTAGTCAGCTTCTCATAAATTGGGGCTGACAAATCATGACATGTGTAGACCCCATGATGCAATTCGGTCAACTCAAATAATTTCAAGTACCTATACATCACGGACGTTCATAAGCGCAATCGATCCATCAAACCCCGTAAACTTTCATAGAATTTCTTCCATGTGTAATATGTGTATAATGTGTTGAGACGTGCATTCACTTTGAGACGAAGTTTTGTATGGGCCTTTTTAGAGGTCGCCAGCAACCTCTTACGTTTCTCGGTACTCTAAAAACTCGTTCGAAGTTCGAACGATTATGGAGACCAGGCGCCTACTTCACTTTCTTATTGACAATTACAGTTCGTCAGACTTCTCTGGGTCGGCAAGCAATAATATGGTAGCTGGGTAGCATTGTTAATTCAAGTAACATGATACCCCGCAATGTACGTTGAATTGTGGTTGTGGCGCAATTTGACGTACACTGCTGGGTTGATAAGTATCGATGTTGTCTTTTACTTGTTGACCCAGCAATGTACGTCATTCACATTGCCAGATCACAATAAGTGTTGTATTGTACCGTACCGTATATCATATCCCTCAGCTCCTGTATCTTGCTGATTCTGTTGCCCCAGTCCTCGGCGCACAGCGTGTACGCCTCCTCCTCAAACTCGGGGCTCTCGTGCCGGTCGCACTCCGCCTGGTAGGCGATCTCCTCGAAGGGGAACGGCATTCTGACTTCCTGGTAAACCTGGGGGAGAAATATAATATAAATATTAATTATCATGTTATTTAAAAATTAAATGGTTATGGCCGGTTCCAATAATCAATTCACCGATAGTTTTCCTTACCGGCAGTTACATTTTGACACATTAGCCGTAGAAAATGTGTCAAAATGTAACTGTTGGTAAGGAAAATTATCGGTGGATTGATTATTGGAACCGGCCATTAGAGAAGTAAATAAAACCGTCACAGGGTGAGGTAAGGATAAAACAAGTTACAGAATAGCGTAGCTGACTTCTATGCAATGCGTTTTACACGATCTAAGTTTTGAGAAACATAAAAAACTGCCACGTACGCGTTTCAATGCCACGGTAGTGACAAATTGTCAGTTTAAACCCCATTTAGGTCCCGCACATAATAGCGCTTCTTTTGCCGGCTTCAAACCTAACTTGCGCAAGAAGGCTGTTATTCGCTACGCGCTAATGCGGCTCACCCCGCCGGTCACCTGTCACGAAACTAAGACCTCTACCTTCGCTTTAGTTACTACGCATCGCGGCATTAAGTTATATTTGTGGGTGAGCGTTGAGGTGAATTAAAACAAGTTACAGAATAGGGGGCCGATCACGGCGCCGTGACGTCAATCGGTTAAGTATCTTATATCTTAAGTCATTACCGTTAGTCACTTGTTTTTGTTATTACGTGCATTGAAACGGTTTGTTGACATAGATCATCAGGGTCATATATAATGCTGCATTAGTGAGGCTACTTTACTTTCAAACTTCACCTTGCTAGTTTGATTTATACTTATGAATACTCGTACCTATTAGTCAACATTAAGTAGGTAACGGTACGTAAATATATACAATCTTACGTCAAAACCTAAGCTATTCTATAAATTGTTTTAACCTTACTTCACTCGTCACCCGTCACCCACGAATTTATCTTGACGACGCGGCGAAGAGCGATCTCTTACAGACAACCTTTGGGTATCGGAGAAAGAGATAAAACTAGATTATGTAGTAGGTGGTGCAGAGATTATAATAAGCCAAAAATCAAAATAATTATATTAATGCACGTACATAAATAGCTCTATATATAAACATACATACACAATCATACATATATACAAATAACACAAATAAAAATACAATTACCTACAATACAATACTCTTTATGCACTTCCCATATACAAAACACAGTTACAATAAAATAGAGTACCTAAGTTGAAGCCCGTGTAATACTTTAAATTTAAGTTAGCTACCTACTGGTCAGTAGATGGCGTAAGCTGTGTTATTTTTGTAGCGAACGTAACCGTTTGAATATAAGACGCATTAATAGTAGATTGTATAACAAGGGGCTAAAATGAGCCATACTACCACAAGATGGTTATTTTCCCGAGCGAAGTGAGGGAAAATTGTTCGAGGGGTAATATGGCTTTTAGACCAGAGTTATACACTCTACTTTTCACTTCGACAGCGAGAACATAGTAAAAACGAAGATTTATCCATCCATAATCACTAATAAATTTCACGGCGAAAAGATGGTTCAAAACTGCTTTGACACAGATACAAAATATTGGCACTACGAATAAACGCCTCTCACCGTCTATAGCCGCGTCCAAACGTCAGAACGCGGCGGACAGCATACGGGGCATAAGATAAAGCGAGACAGAGAGCATCTATCCCGCTCAATCTCAAAGCTTATTCCAAGTATGTAGTTAATGACGCTTGAACGTTTGGACGCGGCTATTGACGTTCAGAGGCGTTTTATTTTTTTAATGATTGTGATTTAGGGATTAAAAACACCTAATGTTTGACATGAATTCTGTTTTCTGATTGGTCGATTAGAATATGTAGCTGTATTCTGGTTAGTTGATAGCAAATACAAATATTCGTTTGAAAGACTTGTGATTGGTGGATTTAATACGGTGTTGTTTTGATTGGTCAAATTAAATGTTTTCAAAATCATAAATATGTCTACATATTTTCCCTAGAGGCTAAATGTACTACTTTAGCCCCGCTTGCTAAGCCTAATATGACACACTTTTCGAGCATGAGATGTGATAAATAAATAATAAATAAGCGGATTAATATTGAAAATTGTACACTTATAGAACACTAGCTTCCGCCCGCGACTTCTCCTGCGTGGACCCAGGATAAAGCTATCCTATATTTTAATCCATAAACTATCTTCGTGTAAAATTTCATTCAAATCAGTTGAGCTGTTAAGCGTCATTGAGTTACAAACATCTAAATATCCAACCATCCACACTTTCACACTTATAATATTAGTCGGATTATCCTTTACTTTATATTTTATCAATGGATTTTTCACTTTTTTGGTAAACTTCAGCACAATTCTATCACCGTAGCGAAAATCGTGAATAAATCTCATTCATTCAACTATTTAATCGTATGGAATATATTATTTTTGGCCTTTAAAGTTTGTCACTTTACTACCACCCAGGGGACACGTACACTACGTACAGGGTTGTGGTAGGTAGCTCCAGCGACCGCGAGTAGCAGTTGTCCCCCCTTGGTCAAGTGAGTGGGCAACTCGACTGTTAGAAGTTCTTAAGCCGCCCGAAGGCCTCTAACTCGGGCCGAGTTAGAGGCCTTCGGGCGGCTTACTCGGCTTAACGACTACTGTCATAGACAGCAGCCGGGATCAACTGCTTAGCGTGCCTTCCAAAACACGGAAGCGCTCATTTATATTAACCGCTCAAACATCAGGCGGTCACCCATCCAAAGACTGACCGCTGCCATCTTTGCTAACCCTGCGTTATCGTTTCCGACTCGCAGGCTATGAGCGCATCGAAATTAAATAAATTCATTAAACATAAAATGCCTGTTAGAGTCTGTCAATAGCGAGTCGTGTCCCTGGAAATTTTGCAAATCCTACTAATATTATGAATGCTAAAGTTTGGACCTCATTCACACATACATATATATAGTGTATAACCTGGATTAACATACAAGTATATAATACTTTTTATTCCGGGAATCATCGTCTAAGGGGGCGAAATTTTGTAAGGAGCTACGATATAAAAGAGTTCTACGCGGACGAAGTCGCGGGCAGAAGCTAGTCTACATATAACCGCGAGTCGTGGTCTCACTCTTTTGTACAAAGTATCAGACTGAAAGAAGTGTCCAAATTTATTTGTCAATCTAGATATTATTGCAAGTGACTGTACCATAGCAATCCGGCTTTTTACTTTTCTTTCACTACATACAATGAACATTAACTTTAGCGATGAGATGACTACTACCCACAGTTTGTTCATGATATATTCAGAATTATTTTATTAATATAGTGATGAATGATATCTTCTATCGATCTTCCTAATCCGTCGGCTTTGCCTGTCATGCCTCCACTACACGCCTGCAGATGCGGCGGACTCCTCTGACAGATGCACCCGCAGATGAATCACCTCGAGCCGTCCGCACGTCTGTAGGTCGATCTATGTTCATTCTCGACAGACGCAACGTTTAAATATAATATTAAAACCGTAGCTGCTGCAGCTATTTTAGTACATTTAACTACTACTTCAATGTGCATCGCTATAGTTATTAAAAAGAAATGGAAAATAAGAAGGTGTTGGATCCGTGCTATACTTAGAAACAGAACAAAGTAAGCGGAATTTTTATTTCGACTTTCAAATCAAATCAAATTGACGTAGTTCAAGAAACTTAAAAGTTTCCTCGGCGCTCATATTGTTAGCCATTGCGCGTGCACGCGTGCAGTCTCAATCGCAACTCTGGACAAACTGATTGATGTGTCGACAGACGTGTGGACAGACACCGGACGTTCGCGCCAAAACCCTTTGATCAGTGCCACAAAAACCGACAACAATTGAATTCAAGTTGGACGCATCTGTGGACGTTAAATACCAACAACAGACGCGCGAATTACCCCCTCTATACGTTAGCGGACGCATCCGAAGATGGCGTCTGCAGATGCATCCGTAGACGTGTAGTGCAGGCTTCAGACGTCAGCGTTGCATCAGATAATCCATCAGCCCCCCTAGCACACTAGGTTTTATGTCCGACGTAAAGCATTCGTCCTTCTTGCACTCGCATATTTGCCAGAATGGGACGAATGCTTTATATCCGACATAAAACTTAGCGTACTAGCCCCCCAGGCGTTCATAAATACAATGCACACTTGAAGCTAAATATGCGCACTTGAAATTAGTTGAAATAACGATTTTATCTTCTTAGCTAGAAGGTTGAAGTTGTAATAACCTTACTTATAGCCTACGGAAATCCCAATTTCCCGTATGTTCTGCTTCCGGTAATCTTGTTCCATAGTCCAATTTTAAACGAAATGATATAGTTGAAATTTGGACCTTAGTACGAAAGACAGAGAGACTATTTCAAGTTTTCTGGTAACTAGGTTTCTTCCCTTTCGTATTAATTGCTTTTCACACTGTTCAGCATACTTATTAACTTCAATTGCCATGATTACCTAAGTAGTCTCGAAACCAACCTGGTTATTAGGTCTAGAGTCAAAATAAGCCGACAAAGCGGAACAATTTCCATCTGACATAGACATAGAAAAACTTTATCCAACATCACATATTTAAGATAGTGCACAAATTAGACTTAAAGCCGTACCGTTACTACCGTATGATACGAGGCATAACAATGTGTGATGCAAAAAGGGGCCAGACTCAGCGTAATGTTGCAGCGAGTAGGTAAGTACTATCGACAACACAGCTAACTGACCATCGGTGCACCTTAAGTGCATTGTAATAAGGTTCTATATAAACACAGGATGGTCAGTTAACAGTGTTGTCGTTTGTACCTACACCGCAACGCTGGTTTTCAGTTAGACCCTTACTTAAAATAAGCTTTACTCATAATTTCATGTCGGAACCGAATAAATATGTATTTTTAGTGCGGGTAATGTTGTAGTTGTACGTAAACTGTGTACTTTATTTAATTTATACTATGACCGTGGACCATCCAGGCACTTTAGTGGCCTGATCAATCTGACTCTTAGATTTCGGATTCTAATTCGATACGAATATGTCGCGCGTACGCACGTTAATTCATACATATAGTGTACCAAAAAATGGGGTGTGCACCGTTCAAGGGCATAACAGTTATCGTGCTCTGATAAGAAAAAAGTAAAAGTAAAAAAAATTTGACGCGTTTTTTATTAGTTTTATTACATTCGTATGGAGTAGTTTGCCCCAGTCGGCCAACGCTCCATATAAATGTAAAAAAAAACGCGTAAAAAAAATCTACACCCTGTATATAATCACGGCAGTCTCCGCAGCGCGCAGGCGAGGATTGAGTGAAGCGGTCGGACTATACCACGGAATAAAGAATCCATGGATTCTTTATTCCGTGGACTATACTATAGTCACTATATAGTCTTCTCGATCTTGTACGCTTCACAAATGTGGACCATAAAAGCTCGTACTCGTGTCAGGATAGTTGCATTTGAGATGCCGTGCTGGAGGAGAGCTGTGCCTAAGTATACTGGTAAGGTCGGCCTCACATGGGGCTGAACACCTTTGTACTGTGTTTGCTTTGAGAGCGAGCAAATAAAACGGTACATTTTGAGCAGGATTTCAACCAGAGGGTGTAGCTTTTTTGCTCTTGAGTGGAACAGGTACTGAATTCAGTTCATGAATTCAGACTGTGTGAGCCCAGCCTAACGTTGTGTTTAAACTTCCATTCGCAGTTATCAAAAGGGCTAAACTTACGAGGTTCCAAGGTGTCCAGCTACTACTTGCGAGTTCGACTATTCTAATTATGTTTCCGGAGAATAAACGTCATTAAGATAAAGATATTCTCAAAAGAGTAAAATGAGTCGATGCCACTCGTGAATAGTACTTATAGCTATTATGTGTCAACTGCGAGTACTGGGGTACACTTAAGTTTATGTACACATCGAAGATGTGCGAAGAAGTAACAAGTATGCTAAATGTACACAATAGTTTTCCTTTAAAGTACGACAAACAGTATGACTGCAAGTATTTGACATACTTAATAACTGTCTTCTTTCTTTAACTAAACCATTTGAAATGTAAGTATCAGATAAGATAAGGCTGAGGTCTCGAACAAGCAGAAATGGCTTATGCTTAGATATACTTATAATTTATAATACAGTATATAGCAGATTTTATTATGAGTAACGGATATAAGAGTATAACTATTGAAATAATTGCCTACATATAAGAGGCAAGGTCCTACAAAACAACAGTTATGGTTAAAACTACAAGAAGAATAAACTTTTTTTTCTATAACCTTTCTTATTTTGGTTATTTTCATTTGCTCTATAATATTTGATAAATCATACAAAAAATTACAGAGAAGCTTAATTTAAATCTACTTATATAATAACTTCCGGGTGGAAAGTTTGGTGGATTCTTATATGAATCTAATTAATCTAGAATTCATCTAATAACATTTTAGACTGATTAAATGTTTTACAAAACAGTGTTTTTCTCTAGTACTTAAATTAAACCATAACAGAGGCTCTAGTATAAGTTTTACCGAAGCAAACCGAACCGCGTTTGCGTTTAGCTGTCAAATCCCATAAAAATTGAGAGTAAAACGCAAACGCGATCGTACAGTTTTGTTTCGGTTAAACTTATACTAAAGCCTCTGACAATTAGAATAGCCTAAAGAGAATGACTGCAATGCCACGGGCGATTGCAAGCCTATTGCCTGTGACGGCAGATATAGAACTATCTATTGTCATAACGGTTGAGAATAATAAAATACCGTTTTACCTAGTCGTCGGCAGCATAAGTGTAAGGCCTGAGTGGACGCCCCGCTCGGCACGGCTAGCATGCAACGGCGCGCGAGCTCTCTCGATTTTTCTCGCTCTATCCGTCTCTTTCTTATTAGAACACTTAGAACAAGAGATGCGATGAAAATCGGGAGTATGTCGCGGCCGTCGCATGCTAGACGTGCAGAGCGGGGCGTCGAGCGTCCATACAAATTGCTTTTGTTTTATATGGACGCCCCGCTCTGGGCGGGGC
Source organism: Epinotia bilunana (assembly GCA_947049275.1). Lineage (NCBI taxonomy): Eukaryota > Metazoa > Arthropoda > Insecta > Lepidoptera > Tortricidae > Epinotia > Epinotia bilunana. The sequence goes on from OX346267.1 coordinate 2,866,377, forward strand.
GTCCACTCAGGCCTTACACTAACGGTTTTGTGAAACCGAGCGTTTCTCAGCCATTTTGATAGCATACCAATATATGTATAACACTTTTAATTCTCGCGCTTTGCATACGTTTAAATTATTGTTTTACACGGGTTTGACGCGTGTTTATTTCTGACGTTTCGACACCGATTGCACACCGGTCATGGTCGCAGATGAATGTCGTCCGAGCAAGTTGTGAACGGAGATATGGGTGCATTATCCATTAATTATCCATACTAATATTATAAATGCGAAAGTGTCTCTGTCTGTCTGTGTTACCTCTTCACGCTTAAACCGCTGAACCGATTTGGATGAAATTTGGTATAGAGATAGTTTGAGTCCTGGGAAAGGACATAGGATAATTTTTATCCCGGAAATCATCCCCTGAGGGTGTGAAATGGGGGATGAAAGTTTGTATCGAGCTACGATATAACCGAGTTCCATGCGGACGGAGTCGCGGGCAGAAGCTAGTAATATTATAAATGCGAAAGTGTGTCTGTCTGTATGTCTGTCTGTTACCTCTTCACGCTTAAACCGCTGAACTGATTGAGATGAAATTTGGTATGGAGATAGTTTGAATCCCGGGGAAGGACATAGGATAGTTTTTATCCCGGAAATAATACCCTGAGGGGGTGAAATGGGGGATGAAAGTTTGTATCGAGCTACGATACAAACGATTTCCACGCGGACGGAGTCGCGGGCAGAAGCTAGTCGTATTATATAAAAAAAATGTTCGTAAAAACAGCGCGTGTAAGCAATGCTAAGTAAACAAAATGTTTCTTAGTAAACGTGGTTTGAGTAAGCTGTAAGTGGGTTTGGTAAGAAAATAAAGTTTCGTCTTAGGTAAGTACCTACCAAAAAGTTATGATGTGCACGCCACTGTCTACTCAGATAGCCCGACCAGGTGTTATAACACCGCTCATTTTTTTTTAATAATTTACTCTATTGCTTGTTGCGATCTCAGATATCGCAAAATTTACCCATGTTACAAAAAGTGCATTTAGGTGAAAGTGGGTTAAAATACCGATATTCTCTATAGCCGTGGCTCCATCCGACATCGATCAGGATTGCAGAAACTATCCGGAGTCGCAGCAGCAATGGACCATGTCCTAATGATGATTGCAAGCGCTATTGGGGCCTCGAGTAATGGCTGTGGGAGATCGATTTGAAACATAATGATCATAATCATAGTCATTTATTTGTTGCAACACCTGCAACCATGGTATTGACAAGAAGTTATTATTTACGGCGACTATAAACTTTCAACATTTGTTTAAATACAGCCAGGGCGGCAAACAAGCATACGGCCTGCCTGATGGTAAGCAGACACTATAGCCTATGGACGCTTGCGATTTTGGAAGAATCACAAGCGCGTTGCCGACAGTTTATTTATCTGAGGATTCGTTGTTTATAGCTACAGACGAACGCGGGTCCCTAGCTTTCTCTCAACACTACCTTAACTCATCAGAGGCTCTAGTATAAGTTTTACCGAAACAAAACGTTGCGACCGCGTTTGCGTTTAGCTGTCAAATCACATACAAATTGAGGGTAAAACGCAAACGCGATCGTAACGTTTTGTTTCGGTAAAACTTATACTAGAGCCTCAGGCCACCATGAACACAACACCATATACCTACAGATTTGCCATATACTTAACGGTTAGTACGAAAATTATTTATTTATTTATTTAAATGATGCTGTTACGTCCGACTCTCTTTTTGACTTTTTACGTGCTCTAATATTGTTTCAACTATGTTTGGAATAGAGCTGGGTCGTTTCGACTTTTCCGTGAAACGAAACGTACTTAACCGTTTTTTTTTAATCACAAAACTGTTTTGAAAACAGCTTCAAAAATAACTAGTATCTCCGTGCGTTGCCGCCGCGCGCCGGTCGCCAAACGAACTGAAACGAAACGGTTCGAGTTGCGTTTCCACGTTTTGCATTGCAACCGTTGCGTGCGACTGTCGCCTTCTACTCGTAGCTCCTTGTCATCGTTTTTATAAAAACGGTTTTTGGTTCTAGCCACAAACCGTTTCCGTTACTGTACGAGAAACTGTTTTTGAAAACGCTTACGGGAAAAAACGCCCAGCTCTAGTTTGTAAACATGTCATGCACACGGAAACTGGTTCACAAGTTTTTTTTGTCGTGTTATTGTGGATTTAGTGCATTTTAAATAAGTTAAGTAAATGAATTTTATTCTGCAAGTAGGCCGTAATGGCACTTTTACAAGTCTAAATGCTACCAGCGTTTCTGAAAAAGAAGACCACTGTTAATAAGAAACGCCGAAACAAACTCAACAGTCAGTAATTTTTTGCCATAAAAGCTTATTACAATAATAATTCTTAACCTACTTAAAATAAGTCAAACAAAGAAAAAAAGAAAAAAAATCCATGCGTTGTTCTACAAGAACAAATGTCCGAATAAGCTATATGAATGATTAAGCTATTTTGGGTTCTGGTTTGGGCCATGCATTTCTGTCAGTTAGATAGTCCTCAACCCTGTAAGCCTATATAATAAGCCTTTGACATCAATTTTTTTTTCAAGTATTTTTCAAGAGTTAAGTTTTAACTAACTATCGATTTTGTACGCCTACAGGCAAAACATAGTGTTCCACAACCCATTATTTATTCACCAATGACCCCACCTATGTTTACAAATAAAACACTATAACTCTAAAGGCACCGTTAAAAAAAACCAATTAGCCAATTGAGATTGAAGGTGCCAACTATCGAGGTCTAGCACATTTACATAACTCGAAAATAACCGTTAAAACTATTTTTTTCTTGCGAAATCTCGTGTTTGCTACGAGATAAGTGATCTCATGCCTCGAATAAATATTCAAGATAAATCTTTGCTCAGATTGCGAAGTGTCCCTGAAAATTTAGAAACGGGCGGCTAACCTTTGGACAAATGCAGATATTCACTCATATTTACTAAGTATTCATACGTATATCACAGTAAACGATTTTCGATTTAAAAACGACAGACAGGCACACAGATATAAAAGTTAGTATGTCTAAGTAGTTGAGATTTTCTGAACTGGACTGATCTTCTTATCTTCAGAACAATAGCATTCAAGTCTAACAATACGACGTGTGGTCGGACGCGTGCCATTTTTTGCAAGAAAAAGGTTAGCGCCACATAAAATATTCATTGTATAATGAACTCTAGTCTTATTCAATAGATTAAAATGGACTAAAAGATAAAAAAAGACCGGGTTGCACTCCGGGAGTGCACCTTGAAAGCTCAAGATCACTAGTTATAGGGAGTCTTACATGCAATGCAATCCACTGTAAGTATGTATTTTAACGACAAAATCAATGTTAATGTTTGCACGCGAAATAGTTCAAAGGATGTTTTGACCTAGCGCACTACAATAAAGGTTCAGTTTCTTAACTCGGTTGATGTCCGTCGCAGCTCGCGCACTGTAAATGGCCGTGAGAAAAAGGTCCTAAGCGCTATGCAGATTAATGCACTTACGCGTCTCGAGCAACGACTGTCTTGAATTTCACGTCTTACGAATCTTACGGTCACGTGACCTGTGGCGAGTTTAACAATTTTTCCCCATCGCAAAAAGTGCACAGCGCCGCTAAAGAAGTTTCACTTCAAAAACCCGCTCCCAGCGAGCCAGTTACAAGGCGCTATGTGTGGTATTTTATCTCGTAGCTAATTTGGAATCTATTGTATAAGAAGATAGAGTTTATTATTCAATGAACATTTTACGTGGCGGTAACATTTTTTTACAAAGGAAAAAAGGCAAACAAAAGCTATTCATGAGCTCAGTTCAAATAATCTAAACTATATACGTGTTAAACGTATTAATAACTGCGGTCGCCTGCGCCGAGGTGGGAGTTAAGAGTCCGCAGTAAGCTCGATTCTCCATACAAACGTAGTTATTACGCTCTCATTTTAAAACTACGTTTTGGATTGTAACGAAACTTTGCATATACAATGATATGAGGTATATCTATGTCTGTAATTAGTTTATGTAGCTTCAGATGTCATAGTAAAAAATACAGCGAATTTAAGTTTTTCATACAAAACTTGTTTTTGCTGTATGTTGTTTGTTTTATATCTATGTGTCATTGTATATGCGAAGTTTCGTTACAATCCAACACGTAGTTTTAAAAAGAGAGCGTAACTACGTTTGTATGGGAAGGTGAAATTCGGCCGAGCTTACTGCGGACTCATAGGTTTTTAGCTGACAACATGCAAAGACGGGGGAATTTTGAATTCGACTCTATCTTTGCCCGACTACGGGAGCAAAAGAAGGGGTTTGTTTTTGGCAGTGTATGGTAATGGTAATATACCCCATTTTTTATTAAACGATCGAGCGAAGCGAACCAAGTTCACAGTTTCAGTTTGAGACAAAATTATTTCGTATGTCCGGATGTCGATATCGAGATGTCAGGCTCTTTACCTCCACAGGTCGCATGACTCAACCGATTCTCGTGAAATGTTGTGAGCGGGTTCTATAATTACATCTCTTTTGGGGATTCTGTTTTCGAAAAGAAAAGACAGGCTCGCGATTTCTACAGCTCACAGAGGCATTCGTTTTATGTTGTTATAACTGGAATAGGTTTGATGACAGATTGTGAATAAGGGCAATTAGTCCGAAAGTTTGAAGAGGAGTGTCGTTTTATAGCGGCTGTAAAGATTCTCTCGAAAGCTCGGCGACAGGGACAGACACTTTCAATCGCAATAACTGGATTTTGAGACCTCATTCCGTCGAAAGTTGCCATAGCCATTAACACCAAAATTCTACTACTTATAGGAGTATAATTTTGTAGGTATTTAAATCCTTTTTGTAATAATATTCAGAATTATATTTCTTATTTTATTGAGATGTCGATATAGCAGAATAAAGCGACATTGTCACTGTAATTACAAGTAAGTACTTACCTTGTTTTAAGACGGGCTGCCAATAGATAATTATATGTACACTTTAAAGTCGAATGGTCACCTACATTCCCATTGCTATCGCTGCTAGATAATATTTAATTTTTGAGTTATTCACAAGCGAATCATTAGAATCAATAGACTGCAAACATGCAATCGCCATTGTCGTGCCGGCATCGATAACAACACGGCCATGACTGCATTTACCAATTACAATTATAACGCACTGGTCGGGCGATTAGCGACGTGACAGCGATCTCAGTACATCACGTCACCCAAGTTGCACCAGGGGCGGCGCAGTCCGCTACAAGTACGGCACGGTCTACCGGCCGCAGGGGGTATCTCTCGCAGCGCGTTGCATACGATAGAAAGGGATGGCTACGTTTAGGCTCGTTCGGCATACCTAAACAGGGACAGGGGATTTACACTCTAACCCATTTATGCCCAGACTAAGCCTACAGTATGGTTAACTGTCCCCATACGAGTACAGCGGGCGTAAATGAGTCAGAGAACCTTCTGTAAATGGTCCGGAATGTTCGCGAAAGCGAGAAGGGGTGACTTTTTTGCCGTTGAGAGAATTAAGAGTTGAGTCACTGCTTAGGCGGGTGCGCGTGCAACGCGTGCCGGGGCAACAGCAACAGCCTTCTAATGCCTGATTTACATACAACCGAAGTGAGCAGGGAAGTGGGCAGGGAAGTGGGCAGGACGGGCGCAAAATGCAGTATTACGAGAAATATTTTTTTAATAAGTGAAGCCGCTCCTCCCAGCCGATCCGGAGTTAGATATGCATAATTTGATACACAAATATAATTTACAATCATAAAAATAACAATAGGTAATGATGAAAGAAAAGAAACTCAATGATAGCTCTTATGATGTTGAGACAAGTCTCCGTCCAAAATTTTGGGCTATCGTACAAAGAGTCGTGACGCAGTGATGTGTGACGTCACTCGTGACATGTGTGACTCAAAGTAGTCATAAATATAATCTAGATTTACCAACTTGAAGGACCTTTTGATACACCCTGCATTTATTTACAATGTCATAACATAAAAAAAGACCGGGTTGCACTCCGGAAGTGCCGGCAGAAGTGAAAACTCAATGACATTGTTACAGTTTTTCGATCAGGTCACGTGACCGTAAGACGGTTTATGTCCTTTGGAAAATTTATAAGAAAAAATGTTACAACATGGACTTGCAACATGCTTAGAAAAGATGACCCTTAATCGAAGGGGTTGAAAATATCAAAAAGAACGTCTCGTTTGTTTATTTGGTTGACACATCAAATCACAGTTTGAAAATTGCCCTACGAGACGTACCTAGGTAATCATGGCAACTAACGGCAGGAAAAAGTTGATTCACCCCTCTTACCTTTTTTAGTGATGAATCAAGACTGGAGGTTTATCTACTAAAAAAATATTATTCGTTGATTAGCATACATCGTATAATCAGCCTCTTTAACAAGATGTTGGTAAACATTACCGCACTTTTCCCAGAGAAATCTTTCGAGTGTTTATGCAGCAGGTAAGTATTCAGTTGTATGTAAACGCATGTTTGTGTACTTAGGCCATCGTACGGCACGAAGAGAAAGTTTGAGAACCACGAGTTTTACATAAAATCTTCAGATTATCGATGGTACAGAAAAGCAATAGTATCCGCAAAGCCAAGTGGCGAGTCAAGCAATAAAAGTCAGTACTATTGTTGCACGGCCCGCTCCATAAGGCGCCAGGTGCGAAAGAGATAGCATGATCTAATTATTTATGACCTGACTCGCCACTTAGTTTTGCTGAAACTATAGGTCACAAGTTTAAAAGAACGAGAAATCTTCATCATCTTTTATCGCCCGCAAACTGTACTTCCAGAGATTTCTAGTAAGTAGGAGGTTTCCGGAGAAACACAATTCCTTATTAAACGAACGAGCGAAGCAAACGAAGTTCTCCGTATCAGCTAGATATGAGCGCCGATGGGTATATCGCCGGCGGCGCGGCGGCGTGCCGGTAAATATTGACCGGCGGTTTCCAAATATTTATTTATTTTGTGAGCACGTTCAATAATTAGGTTTGTTTCGATATTTAAAAAAACATAGATAGGACAGGCTTGCGAGTTCCACAGCTCACAGAGCCACTAGTATTTTAATTACCTATATGGTAATCCGATGATAAAGATACACGGTAGTCTCTGGCCAAAATAAATAAATATTTGGGGACATTCTTACACCAATCGACCTAGTCCCAAACTAAGCAAAGCTTTTATTATGGGTACTAGACGACGATATGACATACTTATATAGATAAATAAATTCTTAAATACATAGAAAACATCCATGACCCGGGAAAAAATATTCATGCTCATCACACAAATAAATGCCCTTACCGGGATTAGAACCTCCGGCTTCGTAGGCAGGGTCACTGCCAACTAGGCTACAGATGTCGTCAAGTTTGGAGAAAAAGCCGAGCAAACCGGCAGTATGTGAAATGGTTGAGATTATTGAATGTGGCCCACTTTTTATAAAACTGTGAATGGAATTGGAACCTTTGACCTCGGACATTAGAGTTGCTTTTTGAAGGGCCTACTTTGATGCGATTCCGAAGTTCGAGTTTCAACTCAACAAGAGATTGGAATACAATTTTAACCCAGTGACACGCAGAGCCTAATTTCTTCGGAGCATAATTATAACGGGACCGCGTGGGTGGGCGAATATTCAGCGTTTTTTTCGTCATTGTCGTAGACAGCAAACACTATTAAAAGGTACGAGTATCAGTCTACTTTTGATGAAGATGCTAGCCAATACCAGTACTGAATCTTTTTAGATTAAAGGTTCTGCGGTACGTTTTACCTCTGCTGAAATAATCTTGAGCCGACAATGACGTTAAAACCGAGCGGTTCAAACGCTCGGAGATTCGCCCGGGTGCCAATACTACGAGGCATTGTAAAGCCATACATACATCAACAAGTACACGGAATTTTAAATAGATTTGAGATTATTTAAGTTGGCCGAATTGCATCAAAGTAGTATTCAAAAAGCAACTCTACGAGGAAAAAGGGAAGATTCCAATCCCAATGACAAATTTATAAAAGTCGGACATAAAAAATAACCTCAACTATAATTGAAGGACATTTGAAGAACACACAAATGACCATACCAATGATAAACACTTATCAGGTTTTTTTATTCATATTATTCTTCATAAGTTCTCGTTTGTTTATTCATCTTCTGACTCAGTGGCTACCAGACAGAGGTTGGTCCGAGCCGCTCAAGCTCGCTTTTTGCCCTCCGGCCGCGTGGTCCGACTGCTTCGTCCGACTGGTAGGACCACGTGAACTGTTACTTATCCCCAAATTTAGTGAACCGTCAAACCTGGCAACTTTGCCCATTGCACATAGCTTTGTCGACCACGTAACATTTTAATAAAACTGGACTATCACAAAAATCGTTGCAGATGCATTATTATTTTTAGCTTTGGGTTAAAGTTAAACTTATTACTGACAACCGCGTTATACACAGTAGTTGCTACACGCTTTTTGAAGTGAAAACTTCATTAGCGGCGCTGCCCACTTTTTGTGATGGGGGAAAAATCGTTAAACTCGCCACACGTCACGTGACCGTAAGACGGACACGTGACCTGATCGAAAAACTGTTACAATGTCATTGAGAGTTCACTTCTGCCGGCACTCCCGGAGTGCAACCCGGTCTTTTTTTTACGTAATTAGTACTAGTACGTAAAGCAAAATGGAAAACTCACAAATCCAACCCGAGCAACTACATTTGGAATTAAAATATTTACTTTGTTTATTATTTATTATTTGACAAACATACGTATGTCTATTAAACACATCACAGGTAGAAAAATAAAATTGACAACCCTAGCACAGTCTGTTTTTATCATGGAGCAGCGTAGATACATTTGCGACTTTACCCACTCAGGATTAAAAGTAGAAGTATTATTTTTAAATCACTTATAATTGAAAAAAAAAATCATGTTTATCGTAGTCTTTAGTCTTTAAGAAATATATCAATAGGGTCGACAATGCTAAAGTTATAAAAAAATACGTAAAAGTGGGCAAACTTTTTTTGTTTTTTGGCCCGTTCATTTGATTAGTAGATAATTTCTAAGATAAAAACACTTCTGAACTCTGCGCACTGCTAACGCACAAAGATAAGTATGTACACTTATATGCGCTATGAATAAAAAGTAAATAAAAAAGTTTGTTAAAATCGGGCAAAGTTGCCAGGTTTTACGGAAGGCACTAGTGAAGTTTTGGGAATACTTTGAATTTTACACTAGACTTTTTCTAATTAGGATCGTGTTTTGTTTAAATATTTAAAGCTTCAGTAATTTCTACTTAACAGTCTTCGTAAATTATGTTGTTTTTGGGTCAATTTTCAAACGAGCTGTTTTTGCTGTCCCACGGCTATAATTTTAAGTCAGTTTAACATGGAGTATTGATACATATATATTTGTATTCCGTGTATTATAAAGTACTTAAAATATATATAACAATACCTTAAATATTAATTGATTCTGAAAAAAAATTATTTTGATATCGTAAAACAGCGAAATCTACCGCTTTTTCCCACTTGCGGTTTTGCTCAAACAAAAATTCATAACTATAGATTACGGCAACGTATAAATAAACAACTTGTACTGTTATAAAGAAGATTTATTAGCGTATTCATTAAAGTGTCTTGCAATTAATGCGTGAATAATTAAAACCAGTGAAGTGTTTTAGTAGTTGTCCCACTCGCGACCCATTTATTAGGACTCAAGCTCAAAACCCTTAAAATCTGGTTTTGTATTGTCCCACCGTTACATTTACTTTACGATACGATAGACAGGTTAGTTGGGCTTCAACCACCAACGGGAGGGGAGGGAGCGCCAGTATTTTTGGCGGAGGAAACAGGTTTTCTTTATACGACGTATTTTGATACGACTATGACGACATTTGTATGGGCGTTTATTTATTAATATACGATTGAAATAAAAATGTGTCTTTCATAACAAAGGTTAGCAATATGGGGTAAGAGTTTCGTGTTTAACTAATTAGTGAATTCAATTAATAGTGTACGAAGGACAGCCAAAAAACATTCATGTTGACATTTGTACGGCTTTTTTGACCGTACAAATGTCGAACGTGGCATACAAATGTCGATTCAAAACAAAATCTAAGTAAAGCACGAAATTAATGGACACTGGAAAGGGAAACTGGCCTCGATTTAGGCACTGGTTCCGTGACACATTTGTTGTTTGCTACCTTACCAAATTTTTATGGTTCCGTACCCAAAGGGTAAAAACTACGGGACCCTATTACTAAGACTCAGCTGTCCGTCCGTCTGTCTGTTTGGCTGTCTGTCCGTCTGTCACCAGGCTGTATCTCATGAACCGTGATAGACTGTTGACATTGTCACAGATGATGTATTTCTGAATAAAATAAAATAAAATAAAATAAAAAAACAGAATAAAATAAATATTTAAGAGGGCTCCCATACAACTATCATTTTGTTAGGCAGAATGAAATAATCTGTTTTCTAAGTGATTTTTAATATTTTGGACAGACACAGAATAAGTAATAGTACAAATATAACGATCATCATAAACCATATACCGGAGATACTATATCGAAATAGTGAGTTTTTTAGTATGGTACAAATATTTTAAGCTTTTTCATCAATTGTATGGCAAAATCGACATTTTGATGGCACTCGCAGACATTTGTATGCCGCTATCGACATTTGTACGGCAGAATCGACATTTGTATGGCACTATATCGACTTTTTTATGGCGCTGTCGATATTTGTATGGCGCTGACGACATTGGTATGGCACGGTGTTTTTAAAGCATCAATATCTAGGTAACCATTAGAAGCAGACAGGTGCCTTATGCACCATATTTTTTCTTTTTAAAAACCCTACCTCACGTTGTCGGTACGAATCTGATATTCAAAAAAAAACAAAAAACCATACAAATGTCGAAAAAACGGCCTCTTCAAAAATTTACCCTTTTATAGAACAATTGTGTGTTATGGAATAATATTGGATTATTGTTTCTTGATGTTTACAGGCAGACAGATTTATTTTGTGCCCTAAACGAGTAGGCGGATGTTTATGCTATAGTGATGTTAGTGCGAAAACAAACTCCTTGATTTTTATTCGTGTTGGATTTCTTCTATCGAATGGCCGCTCCACACACTGGGCCATCCTGACCCATCATACAGGACGCGGCTATGCGGTAGAACGATGATGGGTCAGGATGGCCCATTGTGTGGAGCGGCCAGAACGGTGTCAGCCAGTGACGGACGCTCTATCTTGCCACTTATCGTGTGATTAAGCCGACCATGATACGGGGTCAGTTTATCGTCGCATAATTTATAGGAGTGATACAATTTAAGATACTTTCTATAAACACGCGTAACGGGGCCGATTCATTTAAAAGATTATAGTAGGTATTTAACTTGTTAGCAACTGGTTTAAATATATTGTACTTATTACTACTAGACTGTACAATGTCATAATAGTGCCAAGTTTCCTACCAATAAAAAATGGTTCAATGTGTTGTTACTTCCATACCTAAGTGTGTGACCATCATTTCAATTTTCCATTATATGTGAAGCACTGGCGAATAAAAAAATTTGTAAGTACCTAAGTAGTGATATTTGTAAAATAAGTAAATAAGGAAAGCAAAATATTTTTCTTACCGGTTGGTAATATAAATACTTACCTAAATATTAAGGTCCATATAATGAAAATTCCCAAATTTTTCCAAATCGAAATACAAAAAAAAAAAACTTACTTGCGTTTTACATTCAGCTCCTTCAAAGCTTTCCAATCAACTGCGGGAAATCACTTAGCACTTCCTTAAATTTTCAGTACCACGAAATAAAATATACTCGCTCCGAAACACTTTCAGACACAACACAATACATTATAGACATAAATGCACCATAATGAGACTCATTTTATTCTACGGAACAGAAAATCCGGTCTCAATCGTGGTCCATAAACCATAATTATCGCCTTTCAAATCTGCAATCCTGGTACCACCGTTTCGACACCCAAGTTCCCTTTCGGAAGGATACGTCAATTAATAAATATAGTTATATACAGGGTGATTATAATTGCAAATTCTAAACTCAAATCTAAGTTAATTGTATGGTACTTATTAAATATTTTAAATGGTAACGATACGGGCGGAGAAGCGCCGTGCGCGTGCGGCCGGCCGCGGCGAGCGTCCAAAACTCCAAATGTAGTCTGTAGGCGGTCAGTGACTGCGGTCCGGTGCAAATTACAGGCGAAGGCGATCGCTGGCCGCAATTAGGTGGGTGGCACAGTGGTTAAAATTATAACATTTACGACGCTAGTTAATAATCAATAAATCATATTAAGTTACCAACAGGACTCGTAGGTAAATAAAACACATAAAATTGTAAACATTTAGCGCTGTATTTCACGACCAAAACATATACATATTACTTATTTTTCCGTACAATAGTTAGTACTAGTACGCATATAAAGTTGGTCGTATGTGGACATTTGATCCTCTATACAAACAGCTTCTAATGGGTTGATAAAAAAAAGGAAACTAGCCATTTGCACCGATTAAAGTTCATCAGATGCACCGCTGGCATACTCGTACTCCGGTAATGTATTTATAAGAGTTGTGCAACTAGTATTACAAATGGTAATTATTGTTATTCTTATCACGGCTACCTCATTCCAGGTAACAAACGATTTTTAACGGACAAACTCTTCTGCGTTTCTTCGTTTATCTAGGATAGCAAAGAGAAATATTTTCAATCAATCAATCAATCAAAACATTTATTCGTGACAAACACAACACAGATAATAATAAAAAAAGCACATTTCCTTTTTGTCACGAAATGGACCCAGCTCAGCATGTTGCTAGCTTTGCAGCCAGCGCTGGTCTTCCGCAGGGTCCATTCGGTGAGAGCACGGCGAGTAACAAACAAAACAATTAAAAGGAAATACCTATATACTTAACTAAAATACAAACATAAAAAATAAAATACACAAAAAAGCAGTGAACGGTTTTTTTTTTTTTTTTTTTTATTTTAACTACTGATTTTAAGTATTTCGATCATTAAGTGCTTTTCAAACACAACGATAGGTAAGTACTATTTTTTTTCGTTTCGCAATGTATTTTCTCAAACTCGCATGCCGATTAACATACGATTTTTCATATCTTATATGGGACAGGTTATAAAATAGGTATTATTATTTTAAGTATATTTAGATGCCGCCACAACTTTGGAAATTTTGGCTTTCACCACTATGTTTGAACGCATAGTCATAGGTAATCTAATTTGGAAGAAGTAATATTTACGATATTATATTTTCGTGACTTGTACTACACACTTTCAAACTAGCGGTAGAAGGTGAAGGAAGCCAGAAATTGGACGCCCAAATTGATCAATTTAAGCATCTCACAGACTGGCGCGGCGCGGCCGCGGCCGACAATAGTTAAGCAATAGGTAGTCATAAGTCTTTGTGACATTGACACAATGTTTTATTTATTTTAATCAATTATTAAGTGATTCGTTTGTATGAAATGTAGGTACCTTATGTGTAAAAAAATTAAAGTATCTATCACTTCCTAAAAAGTTTTACGTACTGTTGCCCGAAAAGTAGGCACATCGACTCGCTGCTCTTATAATTATCTACACTAATATTATAAATGGGAAAGTGTGTCTGTCTGTCAGCCTGCCTATCTTAGCTGCCATTTATTTTATATACATTCATTTTGCACACAAGCAACACCTGTCGTTTTGTCAATAGCAATGGTTTTCGAACTGATCGTACAACATAATTCATGACAGGCACTTCTCTCTTCACCCTAGCAGTATTCTAGTTAATTGCATTATTTATAATGAAGCCTGGGGCTTACTTTAACGAATCCCAAGTATTGGTGTAGGAGTTTTTGCGGAGCTGACTGCGGTCTATCTTTATGCACGATTCTCACCGACCAGGTGCGCCTGTCTGCGCGCTTTTTACAAGTTGCCAAAGGAATTTGAAGGAATTGAATGTACTGATGGAATGAAATGGAATTGAATGATTGAATGGTCGGCTCCTCGCGGACAGCTGTCGTCGCATGTGACCGGCTCCGTCCGGTTTTTGCCTACTGCACTCTTTTAAAACGCGGTCGGCTTCCGCCGGGTGCTAGCGCATCCGTTGCGACGCGGTGCCACTGGACCCGGCCAGGCCCGTTCGGTGGGAATCGTACTTTATTAATATAATATTAACCCTAGATTTAAATAAAATGTTACTAACACGTTATGGACTTGGTCCGAAATAAAATTAATTGAATTGAATTGAATTGGGGATTAGGTCTCGTCAAGTGACTGGGCTCTGGGCAACTTTACCGTTCTTATTATCAGCGCTTGTTATATTTATATAATAGTGGGCCTGCAAAAGTCCCGGGCCGATGGTGTAACTACGACGTGATTGACTTCATCATGTCGACGAGGAAGCATACATTGAATGGTATCTCTTGTGATCAATGCGATCAAAACCGGGAGTGATCACCGCCTGGTATGAGGCACATTGAATATATACTGTGTCAAGGGAGAGCGCTTTCGGCTGATGAAGTCTACGATCCCTCCAGCATCCACCCAAATCCAAATCTCAGAGTTTGCAGCTGGAACTCCAAAACCGTTTCGAATGCCTAGATGGCGATGTGGACGAACTCAACGACGGGTTTGTGGAAGCTGTCCGTGGCACTGGGTCTAAGTTCTTCAAGCTCCAACGGGCTAACAGAACTATAAGGCTCTCTAGCTCCACTCAGACGCTCTTGAAGGAAGGGAGTGAGATTGTTTCTACAGTTTTCAGCCGATGCGATACTTATTATACCGGCAGCTCAATAAACAGATCTCCAAGTTTCCTTACCCGCGAACTTCGACTTTCGAAGTTCGCGGTTATAGCTCTGAACTTTTGCAAAAATTACACATCGTTAAGAACTTTCATCAGTGAATCTTAATTGGTTCCTCTACGTCACGAAAGTTTAGCCATATATATATATATATATATATATATATATATATATATATTCTTTATTATCGTGACTTAGTGGAACGAATACAATTTCACAATGAAAGTTCTTAACAAAGTGTACCTATTCTTTTTTGGAAATGGCTCTCCC
Source organism: Epinotia bilunana (assembly GCA_947049275.1). NCBI lineage: Eukaryota > Metazoa > Arthropoda > Insecta > Lepidoptera > Tortricidae > Epinotia > Epinotia bilunana. The sequence continues at coordinate 2,881,445 of OX346267.1, forward strand.
CCCATTCCTCGGAGTCGGATAATATATAGTTATATATTATGTATGATAGTTAAACCGTGCTGTTACTGCGATGTTGTCGTCGACTCAGTGAAGCGGTCGAACGATAGACCTACCTACTTTTCCGTCTTAACGTGTACACGAAACCTGAAAAGCCTAAATATAATATAAAAAATACTCAGGACAATTAATCCCTTAATAACCTCTGTAACTGAATAAGTCTGTAACTTTCATATTCGAGCAATTAAGAGTCCGCAGTAAGCTCGGCCGAATTTCACCTTCCCATACAAACGTAGTTACGCTCTCATTTTAAAATTACGTGTTGGATTGTAACGAAACTTTGCATATACAATGACATGAGGTATATCTATGTCTGTAATTAGTTTATATGGTTCCAGTTTATAAAATAAACGAAATACAGCAAAAACAAGTTTTGTATGAAAAACTTAAATTCGCTGTATTTTTTTGACTATGGTATCTGAAGCTACATAAACTAATTACAGACATAGATATACCTCGTGTCATTGTACATGCAAAGTTTCGTTACAATCCAACATGTAGTTTTAAAATGAGAGCGTAACTACGTTTGTATGGAGAATCGAGCTTACTGCGGACTCTTAAAATAACAACCTTAAGTTATGGCCAATAAAGTTCTAGTTTGCAGTTAATAGGTATCATACACGATGTCGGGAAAGTTACTATTAACGCGATTATTGTGAGTTGAGACAGAACGGACTGTCGTGTTTTCGTTTGGGATGAGCAGAAAAGTATACCGAGTTGGCGCCCGGATATCCGGCCAGACATTACGCTGTCAGGACGACAGCTGTCTCGGGTTTCCGTCTTTCATTTTCAGTTGATATATTTTTAGACACATTTTTATATCATGGTACAAGCTACGGTAGCCTGGCGGTTCAGGCATGCGGCCGTCCCAATCAATCCCGGCTCGTACCAATGAGTTTTTCGGAACTTGTGTACGGAATATTTACCGTTAGCTTTTCGGTGAAGGAAAACATCGTGAGGAAACCGGTCTAATCCCAATAAGGTCTAGTTTTCCCTCTGGGTTGGAAGGTCAGATGCAGTCGCTTTCGTAAAACTAGCGCGTATACCAAATCTTAGGATTAGGTGTCAAGGCGGGCCCCAGGCTCTGTTTATATAGGAGTTTGTATAAACGTACGGCTTGTTGTCTTTGGTAAGTCCTTTAACCCCCGATGCAAAGAGAGGGGTGTTATAAGTTTAACGTGTCTGTGTATCTGTGTATCTGCCTGTGGTATCGTAGCTCCCAAACGGATGGACCGATTTAAATGCGGTTTTTTTTATTCGAAAGCTGATGTCAGCCCGAGTGCTCTTAGCCATGTTTCATGAAAATCTGTTCAGCCGTTTTTGAGATATTGGACTTTGAAATGAAAATGTCGGGGGTTTTCAACTTTTCTAAGTTTTATATAATATTATTATAACCATGACTACCGCGAATAAATAGTACTTCAAAATATCTTAAGTATTTTAATTCATTTGAAATGCATAATTAAACAGGCTCCTTTAGGGCACAACCGTTAAAGGGATGATGATGATGAGACCTGGTGGTAAATTGACACCGTAGCTAGCTTTTATGGACGCCTACAACTTCAGAGGTACCCCTCTGAAGTTGTAGGCGTCTAACACGCGCCTTGCCGACCCTTTATTGGTTTGAGGATTGTTTGTGACGGCTGCAGTTAATGCAGGCTGGTTATTCTCTAAACGCGAGACGCTTTCATTGAACGAGCGAGCGAAGCGGACGAAGTTCCTCGTTTCAGTTTGGGCAAAAATGCTTTCGTATGTCCGACTGTCCAGATGTCCGGCTGTTTTCCTCTACAATAGGGCTGATGGCTAAGACTTTTTTATGATGTCATTCGAACCAGTTTTTGGAGAGAAACAAATGTTTGTATGAGCAACTACAATTAAGAAGAACAAAAATACCCAAACATTTGAGACAAAGATTGACCTCGCTGGCGGCAGCGCAAAACGCTTCAAACTGATAGACACACAGGTATGACGTCACAATTGACATTTTTACTAATCGTTGTATGGAGAATCAGGTAAATTGCTGTTTCGGTCGCGAGATACTGCGTTTAAGTACATAGTTGTCGTACAATTTAGTTTCTATAAAAGCGTAAGGATTCTATTGGTAATTTACTCTTGTACAATAAAAAGAAATGCATATTTTTTCTAAACTTTCATGGTCCATATCTTTTTATGATTTTAATTATAATTTATACTTTATTGCGATAATTTGATGGTTTACTATCCATTTAGCATCACTATGTTATCAATCTGAACATGAGGCATCCTGCCTATTCGCATTTCTCAACCGATTCTCGTGAAATTTTGTGAGCATTCATTAAATGAAGAAGGAAGATGAACTGGCTCGATAACATGAAAAAATGGACAGATATCAAGGACGCGGCCACGCTCGCAAGACTGGCCAAGAATATCAAGGACGCGGCCACGCTCGCAAGGCTGGCCAAGAATATCAAGGATGCGGCCACGCTCGCAAGGCTGGCCAAGAATATCAAGGACGCGCCACGCTCGCAAGACTGGCTTAGAATATCAAGGACGCGGCCACGCTCGCAAGGCTGGCCAAGAATATCAAGGACGCGCCACGCTCGCAAGACTGGCCAAGAATATCAAGGACGCGGCCACGCTCGCAAGGCTGGCCAAGAATATCAAGGACGCGGCCACGCTCGCAAGGCTGGTCAAGAATATCAAGGACGCGCCACGCTCGCAAGACTGGCCAAGAATATCAAGGACGCGGCCACGCTCGCAAGGCTGGCCAAGAATATCAAGGACGCGGCCACGCTCGCAAGGCTGGCCAAGAATATCAAGGACGCGGCCACGCTCGCAAGACTGGCCAAGAATATCAAGGACGCGGCCACGCTCGCAAGGCTGGCCAAGAATATCAAGGACGCGGCCACGCTCGCAAGGCTGGCCAAGAATATCAAGGACGCGGCCACGCTCGCAAGACTGGCCAAGAATATCAAGGACGCGGCCACGCTCGCAAGACTGGCCAAGAATATCAAGGACGCAGCCACGCTCGCAAGACTGGCCAAAAATATCAAGGAAGCGGCCACGCTCGCAAGGCTGGCCAAGAATATCAAGGACGCGGCCACGCTCGCAAGGCTGGCCAAGAATATCAAGGACGTGGCCACGCTCGCAAGACTGGCCAAGAATATCAAGGACGCGGCCACGCTCGCAAGGCTGGCCAAGAATATCAAGGACGCGGCCACGCTCGCAAGGCTGGCCAAGAATATTAAGGACGTGGCCACGCTCGCAACACTGGCCAAGAACAGGAAAGACTTTTAAGAAGGCAAAGGTGGTCACTGACGCCCGACAGGGCACATGGCAGATAAAGAAGAAGAATCAATAAATGTTTCTTTTTCATCATCATCATATCAGCCGAAAGACGTCCACTGCTGGACATAGGCCTTCCCCAGAGAGTGCCAAAGTGACCGGTCCTGCACCACCCGCACCCAGCGGACTCCAGCAACCTTTACCAGGTCATCAGTCCACCTTGCGGGGGGCCTACCCACGCCGCGCCTTCCGGTACGTGGTTTCTTCTTGATAATTCAGTTTAAAAAAAAAAACAAAACAATAGGCGTGTAGCACTGAATAAAAGAATCAATAATGGTGTATTTTCTTGGAAAAGGAATTAAAACGGAGAAAAAAGCAACGCAAGAGGTTAAATAATCACAGTTATAAGTGTCCGAAGTTTTAAGAGGGGGTATGTTCTGTCCCTTTTCCGCAAAACGCACTTTCATATGAAACGATTGTTGTAAATGACAATCGAGGATCGTGACGTCAAGAAAAAAAATGTCGCCAGGTATTCGATTTCGACCAGCTTTTCATTTTACAGCGTACACACTTTCAGGTAACCGCTGTTTTCAACGGCTGCCTCGCACAAAAAAAACATATTTTTTTCTTTTTTCACCCCAGTCCAACTTGGCTCAATTTGGGTTGCACAGGGCGGTTCCACAACACTTCGGGAGCTCAAATACCGCGAGCCATCCGGTTGCCTCTCGGACACTCAAATATACAGCTCACAGAGCCACTTTAATATTACTTGACAGCTAGGTGTCAAATATATGGAAACACAGCCTCGCACATCTCTGGTGAATATGTACCCTTAGACTCGGTTCAAGATTTTACAATAAAATAATCAGGAACGATATATGTTTTGCCCTAATTATTTTATCGAATCATACCGTCAACTATTCTAGGAACATTTGAAACAGTCGACGTATTATGTTTACGATTTGGACCTTATTCTGCTACGTTTTAAGCGGGCGAGATTAAATTAAACAACAATGATAATCTACTCTGCATTTATTGCCGCTTAACGCCGCGAGCACACGAAAATGAAGGTCGTCAGGTAGGGGTCATAGGCCGTCTGATTTTTGCTCCCTGGCTCCAAGGGGGGTGTTGCTGCCACCACGCCAGTACTTCCCTGGATCTCGGGACCGCCGTGAAGATGGAACGGGCTGAGGGACGTCAGCCGGCAGCACCAGGAACTCTGGTGTAAGTTCTGCGGCACTCCAGCCGTAAGGTAGCACCCTGGAATTTTCGACCACCCGTGTAAATAAACCTCGTTCCGCATTTATCTCCGTTGACTGTGACCGGCATAAGCAGAAGCAGAATCAGGAAGAGAAAGTACTGCGTGATGGTGATGGTGAAATGGCTTGGTGAAATGCGGATGTCACAGTCAGACGGAGTTTACAAAATGAGATGGAGAATGAATTCTAATTTAATGAGATTTATTATTTTACTATATAATTTATACATCAAAACATTAATGGTGCGTGATAAAACTGATAAACAATAGCGGAAAAAAGATGAAATTTGTGTAAGTTCGTCTTTACAGCGAAAATAAGCAGAAAAAGCATAATAACGGAAATACCGTTAGACACGCCCTTAAATCTACCTACTTACAACTATTTCTTACGGAATGTTCAGCACTTACCCAATATCTTAGGGGTTTTCAACACTCACTGACTTTAGTCAAAGGCAACTCGGGGCTATCTAGTGCCCGGAACGAAATCATTAAAAATATTAGACGAAAACGGGCGCGACGTGTGATGACACTGTGAGAAGAGTGTACGTGCGCCTGCGTCGAATGCAAAATATCTCTCTGCCGGCGGCCGCGGCCGGTCGGGCCATCGCGGGAGCGGGCGCGGGCGCGGGCGCCGGGGGGCGCAGCGCGTTCCACCGGTTAGAACAATGGAGCTGCGAGCGAGGTACAGTTCGTCAGGGAAATTACGTGCCGCAATGAAATATACGATTAACATATTTTAATGTATGTTAATTCTAGTTGTTATTATTTAGGTAAGTGCTTATAATAAGGGTTTGATTATATTTGTTTCATTATTTATTATAAAAAGTGTTTTATTTATTTATTTTTATACGTAGTTCATAGTAACGAAAGTTATGTAACGCTGATACGTTACAGTACCCCCGCGCGTCGTGAAGGATTTTATTGCATCTTGCTGTAATAAAATCCGCACTGCCTAAGTACCTGTACTTACACTACCATAATTCTTCATTCATACATCACGCTTGCATATTTACGTCAACAATTGTTTTACATTTAGTTATATATTTGCTGACGCTTAATATCATAATATAATGAGGTAACTTGTTACAAGAACTCGAAACCTGACAGGTACAAGTGCTTAAGGATGATTAGACGCTCGAACATTAAAACTGTATATATTTTATCATATGATAAATAATATACCTAGACCTATTCTATATTATTTATTAAGACCAACTAGTTTGATGTCTTTTATGTGCCAGGTGCCCAGATCTTTACCTGTTAAGTCCTGAAGCACATACACTAATGGGGACTTCTTAGCTGTAATTTTCGCTTTAATAAATTTAGGTGCTAATTTTTTGGTGAATTGTTTGCCCTTGTCACTTAAGAAGTAAGCACGTTTCATGACAAGGTCACCCACCTTAAATTCAGCAAAAGATGAAATTTGTGTAAGTTCGTCTTTACAGCGAAAATAAGCAGAAAAAGCATAATAACGGAAATACTGTTAGACACGCCCTTAAATCTACCTACTTACAACTATTTCTTACGGAATGTTCAGCGCTTACCCAATATCTTAGGGGTTTTCAACACTCACTGACTTTAGTCAAAGGCAACTCGGGGCTATCTAGTGCCCGGAACGAAATCATTAAAAATATTAGACGAAAACGGGCGCGACGTGTGATGACACTGTGAGAAGAGTGTACGTGCGCCTGCGTCGAATGCAAAATATCTCTCTGCCGGCGGCCGCGGCCGGTCGGGCCATCGCGGGAGCGGGCGCGGGCGCGGGCGCCGGGGGGCGCAGCGCGTTCCACCGGTTAGAACAATGGAGCTGCGAGCGAGGTACAGTTCGTCAGGGAAATTACGTGCCGCAATGAAATATACGATTAACATATTTTAATGTATGTTAATTCTAGTTGTTATTATTTAGGTAAGTGCTTATAATAAGGGTTTGATAATATTTGTTTCATTATTTATTATAAAAAGTGTTTTATTTATTTATTTTTATACGTAGTTCATAGTAACGAAAGTTATGTAACGCTGATACGTTACAATTCCTATACGATAAGGCGATCAACGTATACATATATCTGACGCCGACTGAGCATAGTCCCGTCCTACGCGGCTACGACGCTACAGGTATCCAGTCGCCTACGGCCTACGGCGTAGCACGCACGCCGCCCGCTCCCGGTTGCGATCTGCTACGAAATCCCCTCTCGTCTTCAACGAAAACTATTTTCAGTCGAGAAAAAAATGTAATTTGTGTGACGTTGCAATACTCTAATTGAATTGTTTTAGTGTCAATAGTGACTTTTGAAAGGGATTGAAAGGTGAGTTTTCTATATGACTACTTGTATTATATTTAAATAATATAAAAGCCTTTCAGCTTATTGTGTCATGTAGTAAGTGCTTGTCTCTTTAATTTTGTGAAGTTGTGACGTTTGTATAGGCTATAAAAATCTGGCATTTATACTAAAAAGTATAAAAATGATTTCAATAATCTAGCTGCTTAGCAGATATTTATAGTATTTTAACCCGCGACGAAAATTAAGTGTATTATAAAAACACTAGCTGATGCCCGCGGCTTTGCCCGCGTGGTTATAGGAAAATGTAACATATTGAATTTTCCCGTGGGAATTAGATGTTTTCCCGCTGGTAAAAGTAGCCTATGTCACTCTCCAGCCTCTAAACTATCTCGGTACAAAAATCACATTAATACGACTCTCCGTTGCGACGTGAAAGAAGGACAAACACACACACACTTTCGCATTTATAATATTAGTAAGTAAGGATGTCCGTCATGTGTCAATGTGTGGTATCGTAGCTCGCAAACGGACAAACCATTTGTGGGCAGTGGTTGTTGACCGACGGCAATATTCCTGCAAGCTGTAAGATAGACCGAGATAGGGATATAGATTCCGTTGGTGGAAAGGTAAAAAATAGCGTGCACGTATAGCCTAGCATAACTTGCTTTTAAGTCGTGTCGCGCGCGACTCAGTGACTCCTGTCTCACTCGCACTGACCAATCAGAAAGAGGTGGGTAGATTTGCCTCGCGTGGCGTAATGGCATCGGTTGTGTCCCGACGAGATGTGTCCAGCCCGAAGGAGCTTGCTATAAACTTATGAAAGATTTTTAAAACCGGATGAGTATCTAGTGCTGGGGAATACTCCCTACACATTTACATACAATACAAAGCTTCACACTCACAAACTCTACCTCTTTATAAAATGTAGATTGAAGGCAGGGAAACACATCATTCGCGATCGTCTTACAGACTGAATCGTGCGTCAAATCATTCGAAACAATTCAAAATACATCCGATCGTTTCTCATACATCGTCTAACAACCAGCACCATACAGTCGTCAAAAAGTACCAACCCACATGACATTACAAGACTTGAGACAGTCAAGTGTAATAAGTTTCTGTCAAAAAATTCATTTTTGGGACAAGCTTTTATTGCCGACTGTACTTTTCTGTATACCGTCATCACCTACTCATTGAAAGGATTCTAACGAGCCTAAACTCGATGGGGTTATGTGGTTTTATTACGAAGTTCCTATGGCCACCTTCCAGCTCCATCATCATTCGTGCATTAATCGGAAACCGGGAAGTGGATCAAATTTAACTTGCAAGATTTGATTACTGACAGACAGACAGACAGACAACGTCTGTCTAGACAACGGGACAGGTGAAATAAATAAAAGCTTGTAAAAAAATGGGTGCATACACTCTTGTCCCAGCACTCTTAATCCGCTGACATAAGAGCGATATGACATATTTCAGAGAAGGTTGTATGCACCCATATTTTTACACTTGACTATACATTAGTAAAGAGTTGTTGCACAAAATACCAAACACTGAAATGTACAGGAACACGTTTAAGTCGGCGGCCAAAACAGCTCAAATAAAACAACCATCTGAGGGAAATATGAAGCGAATTAATCAAGTTTTAGTGGTAACATCGTTAAGTAACGACATGTCATTACGAGGGTCGAATGGCCCTCTTGCCAGGGTCGGGTGATTCTTAGGAAGATTGCGCTGTTTTTACAAAAAAAACATATGATACAGAAAATTTGGCCCAAAAACTTTTCGTGATTTCAAACTATAAATTGAATAGATTAAATATTTTTTTAAATAATTAAATGCATTTTCCTAATTTGGGCCAAATTTATTTCCGGTGTGTATATTATCCTCATTACTTGGTTCTTACAATTTTATCTTTAAGTATGTGAACGAAAATGTCAATTGAAAATTACATGATTGGATTAACTAAGCTGGATATTACTGCTACAGATAATTGACGAAATATTCTGCTTAGGTACGCTGTTAAATTTAATTTGAAATAAGGTTCTGTCAAAAACTTTAATTTTTGGTACAATCTTTTATTGCCGACTGTATTTTTCTGTATATCATCATCAACTACTCATTGAGACGATTCTAACGAGCCCAAACTCAACGGGGTTACGTCGGTTAAGTACTGAATTCCCACGGCCACCTTCTGTCTCCATCATCGGATCAGCTCGATGGTACCATAATATTGAATTGTCATCCAAACTAATATTTCAGCTCAATCGGATAACGGACAACTTACATACGAACAGGTCAAGTTAATATAAAGCTTGTAAAAACAATAGTAAGTTTTCGAGAAAGTGGACCTTTGTTTAATATTTACTGTCGTCCCGTAGTTGACAACAGTGAAAAGAAATGATTACATACATACATAGATTCACGCCTTTATTCCCAAAAGGGGTAGGTAGAGCACATGAAACTTATGTTCCAGTGCCACTTTTAGCATAAATGTGGGTATAAAAGATCGACAAAATGTGATACTTATCGCAGCGATAGGTTGCTAGCCCATCGCCCACAACACACTCCCTTAGTCGACAATTAACAATAGCCGATAATAAATTATTCCGTTACCAACCAAATTTCACGAAAATACACGGAAAATATATTTTAATATTTTTAATTAATGAAATGGATGCTCGGATTAATGATACGGAGCGTTCTGGACGTTTCATAAAAAGTTGCTGAATTGACCTTTTTGTTTCAAATACTTAACTCTGTGAAATATTTACAAAACTGGGTATATACAGGGAATGGTTTTGTACATATTATATTATACGTACTAATTACCTATACATACAGGTAGGAAACACGGCAGTGGGGAGATCTCTCAGGGACCGAAGTCCAATGGGAGTAGGTCGGGTGTTGTATTGATATCCATACTAATATTATAAATGTGAAAGTGAGTCTATCTGTATGTCTGTCTGTCTGTCTGTTACCTCTTCACGCTTAAACCGCTGAACCGATAGAGATGAAATTTGGTATGAAGATAGTTTGGATCCCGGGGAAGGACATAGGAACGGTTTCCGGGATAAACACTAGTTTATCCCGGAAACCATCCCCGGAGGGAGTAAAATTGAGGATGAAAGTTTGTATGGTGCTACGATATAAACGAGTTCCACGCGGACGGAGTCGCGGGCAGAAGCTAGTTATAATATATAATATTTATCATCCTCCTAGCGTTATTCCCGGTTGTGCCCTAAAGGAGCCCGGGGTCCACTTTGACACCTAATCACAAGTTTTGGCATACGAAAGCGACTGCCATATGACCTTCCAACCCAGAGGGAAAACTAGACCTTAATAAATAACGACACTTGTCTTTGGTAACGTCCCCATGTAGGTCGAAGATGTCAGTGTTGTTGCCGCACCCAATATCGCAAACCTCTTAAGTATTTCAGTATTACTAGAATGGCGCAAGAAGTAAAATATTTAAAGGATGTTATTATCTTTTATTGAAGTTGAATCGTATAGAGATTTGAAGGAAAAGGCAGAGAATAGAACAGAATGGAAATTACTCCACCGAGAAGAGCCAAGCTCTTAAATATATGATGATGATTATTTTTTAATCATCACCGTCCTGGATTTAGCTGTTGTCCACGTTAATCCCCTAGCCTAATCCCCCAGGGGAAAAAAACGATTAGGTTGTTAGTTGAACTGCGACCCTACAGCGCGCGACCCGAGCGAGCGAAGCGAGCGTGACGTGGTAGCGTCCGGCGAAGCGCCATAACCGAACATTATCATTTTTTCCTAGTTGAATATAAAATAATTGCCGCTAATTCCCCTGGGTGATCGGGGTCAGGTGATTAACGTGGATAACTTGAAGATTTAGATGGGTTCTAAGTTTATTTTTACGAAAAGACTGATATAATTTAAATCGATGTTTATTGGATCCGTCAACAACCCCCACGGACACCATCGTTAGTCATGTATTGTTTATGGCTAAAATTTGGCAGCTAAACTTCTGTACCTTAGAAAGTACTATTCATATTTAGAACATATCCGACGCACATTTGGAGATAAAATATTCCTGTTTTAAAATAAAGAAATTGACTCCCCTTACTCTACAAGTTTTTTTATTCATTTATTTCCAAATACAAGTTACATGATAAATTACAAATATACTCACCAAACTATTAAGTTTGATGGCGAGACGCGCTCATTTACTATAACTATTGTAACTTAACCTAATTTGCTTTTATTTCTATTACCTAAATCTCTTCTCTAAACTTTTTAGATGTAGGTAGAATGGCAACTAAAATAATAATAATAATAAAATACCGTATTTGGGCTCGACCTGCGGCGACAGTGGACGTAAACTTATTTGGTTACTAGATTCCTCGATTGAACATACGAAACAACAAACTTTTTAATGGTCCCTTCACGCAAAAGAAATTAAGTAACTCTTTCTTTTATAGTTATAGAACATGTAAGTCCTATAACAATATTTGTTCACATGTTGACTTATTTAATCTTTCATTAGCGAAGTTTTATCGTGTAATATTGAATGCCTTGAAAGAGAGATTGAACCAGCATTAGTTATTAACGCAACATAATTCGTAAGTTTTGTTCTTTGACGAGATATTTTTGTTTTCTTTCTGAACTGCTTTACCATACTCTCTTCAGCTATAGATATTATGTAGTAATTAGTTGTGACCACTTTTTTGGTTTACGATATAAGTAACTAGTAATTCATTTGAAGAGCGATTGTAGGTACTGTTTGTGCCCAAATAAACATTAAATACATATCCTGTTTTTAAACTCAGGAGGGAATCGCCGCCCTGATTTAGAAAGAAAGATACATCAAACTAGAGATATCTGTATGACATAGTGGAGACATGAAGTCGAGTCACTGTTCATCCAAACCGTGTTCCATATTTGCTCGCGCCATGGGAAAACCGTCAGAAAAACCTGCAGTAATTCAAACGTTCAAACCAGGTACCAAACTCCTGACTGAAAAATAAAAACTGCGATAAATGTGTAGATCGCTAAGGAATAATGGGCTCTCCATCCACGCTTTTAAGAACTATTTTGCATGCTTTCGTTTCTTGGTTTTATTTGAACTGTGTTTTTCCGTTATTTTCACCACAAAATAGCGAAATTCTAACGAATTGTTTTCAGGATATGAACCCAACACAGTTATTTGCAATGGCAATACGGCCTGAACTAGGAAACTGACATTCGGCATGAATAAAAAATCGTCAACAAGAATTTACCATTTTGATAACTACCACAAGCGCAAGTAATGAAAATCTGATTACTCAAATCGACCGAGTCCCAAACTCAGCAACGCTTGTAAGGTCAGGTGGGGTAAGAAGAACTATACCGGGAAAGCGAAACAGTAGTTGGAAGGTAGGTAATACCATACCAACTACTGTTTCGCTTTCCCGGTAGTTCCTCTTACCCCACCTGACCATATATACAGGGTACTGGATGACGATATACATACTTATATGGATAAATAAACAAGTAAATACATAGAAAACACCCATGACTCGGGAATAAATACTCGTGCTCATCACACAAATAAATGCCCTTACCGGGATTCGAGGACCCTAAGCAGGGTCACTAGCAACTACGCTACAGAGGCCTCTGTAGCGTAGTTGCTAGTGACCCTGACGGCCGTCATGTATTAAATTATATCCTACTATCCTACTAATATTATAAATGCGAAAGTTTAGATGTTTGGATGTTTGTATGTTTGTTACTCAATCACGCTTAAACAGCTGAACCGATTTCAATGAAATTTTGCACGAAGATAGTTTATACCCTGGATTAAAATATAGGATAGTTTTTATCCCGGGTCCACGCGGACGAAGTCGCGGGCGGAAGCTAGTAATAGTAATAAACATAAGGACAACCCTTTAGAAATCCTACAGGAAGGTCAGGTCAAAAACCCTAAAACGACGACCAGAGCAAGAAAAGTTTGTCAGGATCGTAGCAAGTGGATATCCGGACATTTTCCATTTGTGACAGTAAATCACAGTAATTTCAAAATGTTTATGCGGGTTTGACCAAGTTTTATTTAATTAAGTAGTCTGTGTGTTTCTCTTTTATCTAAATAGTTTTGTTTGCCTTTACGACTTCGCCGGAAAGAGGGTAGGTAATGGACTCCCAGCGAGAGGCACTAAGTAGCATGCCTAGGGGAGCCCCTATTGAGACGGGCTTGTATTTATGCTGCTAATTTATCAGAGCAGTTTAAGTACTCCTGGTTTTAATCCATTTAGGTTTTTTATACGTTGTGATTTTAATGCTTTTAAATGGGAAGCACAACGCATAGAATAATTGAAAAATATCCAATAAAATATTGTATGCTAAGTTTGGGTCAGTACAATCAAGAACATCCGAAAATGTCAGGGAACTCAGACATTCTTTGAAGCGTATTAAATTTTCAGGACTTCTGTCACGCCGGATAATTCGCCAAGATCTTAGTACACATGTTTTCTTTACCGGTTTTCTTTACAGGCAGTTATGATCGAATCGTTTTTACGCACATTTTACGCTTTCTCCCCGATATAATTCCAAAAACTTTATTGTTTCGTGTTGAGGCCACGTCCACGTCATTTTCGATTTAAAAAATACACAGCACGACCGTCCACACTCAACCGCGGTGGACTGCGCACTGCGGAATGGGCCACGTGTGGCACGTGTAGATGCGTATCTCCATCGCTGGCCCACTCCCTTTGATGTGCGGCCGAAAAACCGACACCGCGGCCATCCTATTGCCATCCCGCCGCGGTGTCAGTTTTTCTGCCGCATATCAAAGGGTGTGGGCCAGGGATGGCGGTACACATCTACACGTGGCCCATTCGCAGTGCGCAGTCCACCGCGGTTGAGTGTGGACGTTCGTGCTGTGTATTTTTTTAAATTGACAATGACATTTAAGTGGCCTCAACACGAAACAATAAAGTTATTGGAATTATATCGGGAAGAAAGCGTAATAGGTAAATTGCCGCAGGGACTAACGCTTCAACGTCCATCTCGCAAAACGATTCGATCACAACTGAATATCGCCATAGTGTAGTGGCGTTCAACCATCACATGGTCATAGCGCTGGGCCATAGGGCCATAGGGCCATTATGTAGAGGAGTCATAATAATTAGTATGCATACTTATCTATTAAATATATTTGTTTATTGGGATCGCCAACAGAAAATATAACGCACATTAATAAGCAACATTTTAAACGACATTCATTATTGATCTCCCACTTACAGGCAAATCACAACAGAGTATTTTATTTTTAAATGCTGACTCACTATCGTGATCGTCGATATGTACCCATACCACAATATTGAGCTTACAATGAAGGGGAATATTGCAATCTCACCATCATCTAACTAGCCCCATAATAAGCTCAATAACAGAAGTTATGGGACTAGGTAAGAAGTATTTTAACTTATTTTATTTATTGCAACGCTTCCGTGATTTGGTTGCGCCACTACAAGTAGTCAAGTACAGGCCTACCGGCCCCAGCGGGCGTAGCACGGTTGCCATTTTATCACTTATCGTTGTGGATAAGGCGTCCGTCACTCTCGCACTCGCATACTTGTCAGAGCGTGATGGGCGTCTTTACCACAACGATAAGTGATAAAATGGCAACCATGCTACGCCCACAGGGGTATGTTAGCGCTGCTACGGCATGTACGCGTTCTACGTAATAGCAGCGCGTTGCATACGATTGAAAGGTACTCCAGGCAGAATACGGTTTTGAAAAACATTAATTTATAATAGCGTTTTTTTTGTTGATTTCGTTTTAAACTGTTGTTCTAAGATGATATATTCAAGAATCCGGCAAACTATCCACCCGGAAGTAATTATGTAGATTTAAATGAAGCATGCATTGTCTTTTTTTGTACGATTTATCTTGAATATTATAGAGCAAATATAAATGAACCAAAATAAAGACAAAAATATTTATTAATATTTTTTCTGACTTTTCAGTAGCTAGTTAATTTATTATTTTTTTGATGTCTGAAATTTTGTCGGATTTTGTCGCTGGGTAACTATTTAATTGATAATATATCAGTTACACATAAAAAATTAGCTATTATAAATTATTTCCAAAATTGATTTTTTTTCCATACAAGTTGTCAGTTCATTGACTGGACTAAGGAATGACCACCTTTAGGCTCGTTCGGCATGCATAACAGATTTGTTAACAGAGAACATTCTGTACGTATTAAGCATAGGTGAACGTCGCGTGGCATTGACGGGCGTCGCTGCATGTCAAATAAACGCGCAACGCAAACGCCCGTTCGTGCCCGTGCTCTAAAACAGTGCCATAATATACCAACTGCTCAAAACAAAATAGGGGGCCACTTACATTTTTCTATTATATTGTTATTTATTGGACATAAACGAATTGATAAGTGGCTAATTAATGCTGTCCCGCGTCCTACAGAATTCAACCTCTTTCAAGCTGGTGTTTAGGTCTAAATATTTATTACTGTTTAATATATTTTTTCAGGTAAAGATCACCATACTTGTGGCCCGGCCCCAATTTTCTTTGGAGTAATATACAGGGTGTACCAAAAATGGGGTGTGAACCGATCAAGGGCTTAACAGTTTAAGAAAAAACAGAAAAAAAATTGACGTGATTTTTTTTACCTTAGTATGGAGCGTTGGCTGACTGGTCGCTCCAGTCAGCCAACCTCCATAGAAATGTAAAAAAAAAACGAGTCAATTTTTTTTTTCTGTTTTTCTTATTAGAACATGATACGTGTAAGCCCTTGATCGGTTCATACCCCATTTTTGTTACACTTTGCGTATTATGTTAATGCAAACGCGAGCTCCGACGCGCGTCCCGTGCCGAAACGCCCCGTCAATAGAACACGGCCTCAGTAGTGCGCAAAACTGTGTCCCTTATTTCATCGACAAACGTTTTATCGAATGTGTTGTTTCGCAGTATTCTTATTTCATTAAAAAAAAAATCGGAAACTGTTTATTTATGTAGGTACAACTAAAGGTCATCGGATAGAATCCATGAGGTTAGTTTAGGTTTTCTACTAGTTATACTCAAAAGACTAACGTTTCGAAAAAACTACGTTAATTAAACTTTCGTGAACGAAACTTACATTCGGGGCGACATTATGTCGGTACAACCGCGCAAAACACATTGAAATGAGAATAGAAATACAATGCTAAAATTAAGAACCAAATTGAGTCTGTAAATGTGACATTATTGTTATCTTTATTGCCGACGAGCCGGAAAATAAGGAACAACCCAAGGGACGACGGTGCTGAAAAAGGTGCACCTTTTTACTCTACTGAGCACGATATATGGAAACTTCACCGATTTTATCAAACATTAAAATTACAATTATACTAACATTAAAATTATTGAGGGATTTGATAAAAAAAAATTTTTACAAAAATACTAGCTTCCACCCGCGACTTCGTCCGCGTGGACCCGGGATAAGAACTATCCTATTATTATATATACTATTTTAATCCAGGCTATAAACTATCTTCGTGCAAAATTTCATTAAAATCAGTTCAGCCGTTTAAGCGTGATTGAGTAACAAACATCCAAACATCTAAACTTTCGCATTTATAATATTAGTAGGAAGTAGGATAGTAGGATACTGGCTAATACATTGCACATTGGGGTTTAACTGATCTTGCGTTTTTTTTTCTTGGGTGGTACGAAAGTAAATAGATTCAAATTAATTTAATTGAATCTTATCTGCATTATAACAAAATGAGTGTGAGTATGAGTGTTAGTATATGTGTAGTGTGATCTAGTTGCAAAACTGAGGTCTTGCAGAATTTTTTATTTTATTTATTTATTTATACTTAAGGAGTACCAACAGCTGCAAAAACATGATATAAGTTTTACATAGTAATACAAAGCCAATTAAAGGAACTCACAGATAGAAATGGCATAGAAAAATGATTGACGCACTTGGCACACAATATCGCACTAGGTAATTACTTGTACTTTTACAGCAAACTGCAGTTTTTTGGGCGTATTTAATGACGCAATTAGAAATCGATATAGCGGGACCTTTTGCTTGGGAAAACCATTATTTTTTCATGGATCATTTTAAAAAGTAACAAATACAACAATAGAAAAAATTGAAACACCCCGACACGACTATTTTGACAGAATACTCGTATAAGTACCTATCGATTATAAAAATGGTATTCACGATATGTTAATGGGTGAACGTCCCAGCCCCCAGGCATGAATTTGAAATGGCATGGATGATAACGGGGGTGCTGATTGGTCGAATATGTTCGTGATATTTTTAAATCTAGTTTAGTCGATTTACTATCCGGTGCAAATAATGCGATTGTAATTAAAATAGTATTATGCACTTTAACCCATTTATTTTAATTATCGACAAAAATATAACCAATCCCACAAATCGCTTGTATATGTTTTGGTCAGTGTATATGTCTCTGTCCTGCGAAACTACCTCATTCCGGTGAACAGTTTCAGTGCTTATAGTAGCCATGCAACGCGTTGTAGATGCGCTACCCCGATGCGAGTAATGCGATAATGTTCGATCAGTCTCGTACTAACGTCCGGCGCAAGCGCACGTGTTCTGACCTGCTGCGGGTTCGAGCTATCACATCGGTTGTGTAGTGACAAAAAAAATATCATTTCAGTTTTGTTTTTTATGTTTATAATTTATTTCAAAAGGTAATCCAAATAAACAAAGAAATACGTACAAGTAGAAACTTATGACTACATTACAGTCCAAAGTATATGTACACATCATGGCTATCCTACTAATATTATAAATGCGAAAGTTTAGATGTTTGGATGTTTGTTACTCAATCACGCTTAAACGGCTGAACCGATTTGAATGAAATTTTGCACGAAGATAGTTTATAGCCTGGATTAAAATATAGGATAGTTTTTATCCCGGGTCCACGCGGACGAAGTCGCGGGCGGAAGCTAGTGAGTTATAATTTAGAAAAGAAAAATGTATTTATATGTATTTATGAGAAAAATCAGTTCTTTACAGAGGTATTAAATTTTGAATACATTTTAATAATGTACAATGAAACGAAAGTGATAACAAACACTCGTGCACTTAACAGTTATAAAAAATTATTATTATTTGTGGCTAAAGAAACAGACTTTTTAAATTGAGCGATCCTTACAGACGCGTACCAAATCATTGAACTCCTGACACATGCGAACAATTGGATATAAAAGGAAGTATTATTTCGATATACAGCCAGAGTAAAATGTATTTGGAGAACGAATCATGTAATTTATGTTAATGGGTCAATCAACTTTTTCTTGATTCTTAGTTTTTTCTTCATTATCAGTTACCACAACATGTGTATTTGATAAGAGCTATAAGTTCGTATAGCTAGATAAACAGTCTATTTGAACATATATCATTTGCATCACACAAAAAAATATTCTAGCGGAAAACATGGTTGCCCAGGTGACAAACCAGAATTTTCATACAAATCGGGGGACATTTTACGTCCGCTGGGCAACCGGTGAAATTAAGGGCAAATTAATATTTTTTAATACAGTTGTCATGTGGTTTCACGCTGTAATTAATTAAGTAAGGAATCCAACAACAATTATCCACAGCAAACATCGTATTTTCTGGTCATCTCCTTAAACAGCAAACATAGTGACAACGAAAGCATAAGCCCCTAAAAAAAAATCTTTGCACTCTCGGTTTTATTAGTGTACAGCATAAAAAGGCGACCATTATAACTGATCCATATTCTAAAACACTGCGTACCAAACTATAATATAATAACAGTATACTTTGAGGGGTTCTAAAGTTTTTAGTGATACATATCAGAAATCCCAAATGCCGCAACTTTTATTAACCTATGTTCATAGTGCGCACGAAAAGTAAGTTGGCTATCAAAAAGAACGCCCAAGTCTTTAGCTACGGATCTACTATACAATACATGCGACGATAATTTATAAGGGTAATTTATAGGTAATTTTGATATATCTTGTTTATTGTGCACGAGTTTTGCTGATGAATCGGATATGCTACGTAAGTTAACGTTCTATTTCATCTGATATGTTTAATTTTAATATCCATAAGACACTTTTCTTTTAATTCGAGTTTAACCCCACTTTTTCTCATTTCATCGTTATCATTTCTGTTAATTCGGTGAACATTTGACTCAAAACTCCTCACCGTAATGAAAGATCAAGGATGATATTTTTTTAAATAAGTTGAAGGGCTGTTACATCTTTCATTTTGTTTTAACTATTATTTCGATGACTGTCACATCGATGAAAATTTTATAATTTCGGTTTTATAAATATAATTTCAGTGAGATTTTATGTCATTTCGGTAACGGAATTATCACATCGGTGATGGGTTTGAATCTTCGGTGAGTAAAAAACTTAAAGTCAAATATCTCCGTAACTGTTTATAATATGACAGGGCCGCTAACCTCCATTAAATATAGTAGTCATATCTACCATTTGATGTTAAACTATTAACGAAATACTTGAATCTAAAGATTTTCACCGAAGTGATAAAAAAACAGGTTTATGGAAATTCACCCTTATAAGTTTCTGTCAAAAAAAAAAATTTTTAGTACAGGCTTTTCCCCATGGCCACCTTCTGTCTCGATCACCAGATCAGCTCGATGTACCATAATATTTATTTGGCATCTAAACTATACTTATACCCTTTCTTAGACGTGGAGGGAGCGTTCGATCGCGTCACGTATAAAGCTATCAGCGAAGCAGCTGCAAAACATGGTGTAGAGCCGACCATTTGTAAATGGATAGGCAACGTGCTAAATGGCAGACTAATAAAGTCATCTCTCCTGGGGGATGAGATAATGGCCACGGCCACAAAGGGATGTCCGCAAGGTGGGGTACTCTCACCAACTCTCTGGAGTTTGGTGGTGAACTCACTCCTGGTAGAACTCAATAAAGGTACCCCACACGGTAGGATATGCTGATGATTTAGTGATACTGGTGAGTGGGAAGTTCCCAGGCCCGTGCCTGATACCGTTATCAGAAATCATAAACAAGGCACTGCAGACAGTGGAGAGATGGTGCGACCGGCACCAATTATCCATTAATCCAGGCAAAACTGTAGTAATACCCTTTACTAGGAAAAGGACCCTTCGCGGCGTACAGCAGTTAAAACTGTACGGGAGGGTACTAGAACTGTCCAATGATGTCAAATATCTAGGTGTCACCCTGGATAAGGAACTGAATTGGAAGAATCATACAGATCTCACCATTACAAAGGCACTGAGGGTATTTGGAATGTGTATGCGTATGGCAAAACATGGGGACTGAACCCAAAGGTACTGAACTGGATCTACACCATGATGGTGAGGCCCATATTATTGTAAAGTAGCCTGGTATGGTGGCCAAGGACTTTAATAAGCACATGCAGAGATGCCCTGACGAAGGTACAGATATGCATGGCTATAACAGGGGCGTTTCGAACCACGCCTACAGCGGCGCTAGAAGTCCTACTGGACCTACCGCCACTTCACATGGTGATTAAGTCAGAGGCGCGCAAATCGCTCTACAGACTAAGAACTCTTGGACTCTGGAGGGACAGCAAGCCAAAGACTAGCACCCAAACATGGAGACTGACGGTTTCTTAGACAGAATAACAAACATGGGATGTGACAAAATGCTACCAAAGTATGTATTCCACAGGAACTACACAACAAAAGTTCCATCCAGGGCCGAATGGGCCGAAGATCTAGAACCACCGAGGTCTAGTGTCGAAGACAGTATATGGTACACGGACTGATCTAAAATGGGATCCGGTACGGGAGCAGGCATTTATGCGATTGACTACAGTAGTAGTGTAAGCATGGGTAGTTTGGCAACCGTCTTCCAGGCGGAGACATACGCCATAATTGCCTGTGCACAGGAGAATATAGACAGGCAAACTAGAGGGCAGACCATCTATATCCTCAGCGACAGTCAAGCGGCCCTTAAAGCGCTTACAGCGCCGAAAGTGGATTGTGGATTGTGGAAAGTGGACTAGTCTATAATGGCGTCTAGGCACTGAACAAGCTTGGAAAGCACAATAAGGTGCAACTAGTTTGGATACCGGGGCACGAGGGCTACATCGGCAACGAAAGAGCGGATGAGCTTGCAAGAGGGGGGTCTACAAATCACTTTGTAGGTCCAGAACCATTTGTGGGACTCTCGCAGAGAACCATAACTTCGGCCTTTAAAGCCTACGCCAAAACCAAACACTAACACGAGTGGAGGAATGAGGCGGGCTTAAGGCACTCTAAGCTCTTCATAGAAGGAGTGGACTCGGGCTGGACTAACAAGCTCTGGAAATCCAGTAGGAAGCAACTCAGAATCATATCTGGGGTGTTCACAGGTCACTTCGGGGTCAAGGATCTCTTGGCCAAGATGGGACTGTCGGACAGTTTAGACTGTAGAATGTGTGGCGAGGAGGATGAGACCATGGAACACTTACTGTGTAAATGTCATGCCCTTGCCAGACAAAGAATGAATTACTTTGGTAGCGACTATCCGCAACCAAAGGAATTCAAGGTGCTCCCTCTGAGCTGCATCATCCGCTTTGTGGAAATGATGGAGCGACCTTGGGAGTAGTTTAGTAAATAATTCAAAATTCTGTTTACTAAAATGATTATTACTATTATTACTACTATTACTATTATTACTTAAATTAAAATAAATTATCATGTCTATAAAAATATTAAATGTTTCCCAAAAGCTAGACAGCACACTACTCCCAACCTGAGAAAAACAAATGATCTAGCTCTATCCAGGCCAAAATTTAGTCATTTTAATATTAGTATTAATAATAATGCAATTAAAGTTTATAATCATCTAAATAATGATATTAAAGATTGTAATGACATCAAAATATTTGACAGAAAACTAAAACAATTTTTCATAACCAGACCATTCTATACCATTAAGTAATATTTTACAAATGCACTAGATTAAGACAAAAAATGTATATGTAAAAATAATTATAATGACTACCAATAATGTGTTAATTTAATATGTATTTGCATGTATTACTATATACTTATTGCAAGTAAAATAATTTTGATTTTGAATTTTTTTCCAGTTCCAAGATTTGTCCCACACTAACAAACTAACAAACAAACGGATAGGCCAAGTTAAATAAGCTTGTAATAACTTAACAGCCCTCATTTTCATCGAGGTTTTAAAAATGGACACATTCCTTTTGTAGGCGACTGGATTTAATCGCCGGGCAACAATTGTTAAATGATTTATGTGTGTAGGTATGTCTCTTTCAAATATCGAATATCCCTAAAACTTATCAGGTACCCAATATAACAATTAACCATCCCAATAAAGTTTCGCTCCTGATTTGGTAAAACTTATCAATTTTCAGCAATTTGCTTAAAAATACAGAGAAGCACAGTGTATGTTAGCGTAGATTTCATTTGAAACGAAGGAAAACAAAAACAGTCCAGAAACGGCATTATGTTTTGAAGTGGCGAATTATTAACAGGAAATTAAACTTGGAATGAAATAACAGGTTTTTTAACACCTGAATTTAGTACAATGGGCTATTTTGAATTGATTATTACAATTTCATAACTGTATATTTTTTATATAGCAAAAGAAATAAAAGACATAGGTAACAATAAAAAATCGGCCAAGTGCGTGTCGGGCCACGCGCAGTGTAGGGTCCCGTAGATACCTGTCTGTCTTAGTAACATCGACACGCGCGCTCCAAATAAAATGGTGCAGTTGCGTCAGCCGAATTAGTACGAAAGTTGGAATTTCTAAGTACATTTTAAGTTGGTCGACTATTACTCGGTAACTAGTTATGCCTACTTAGCTGTGATAGTTTTCCTTTTAAATTAATTATATGTACTACTGCCACGATTTTTTAAAATCCCCGGTAGTAGCCATTAGGCGGCGGAAAATTACATCCCCACTTTAGGTGTAGGGGAGGTACCCCAAAAATATTTTCTTTCAATATTTTATTCTACTGTTTTGTCAGCGTAATTGATTTATATACCCATGCCGAATTACCTACAGTTTTCTAGTAGTAATGGTTACTGAGCTAAGCCGAAGACGGACGGACGGACGGACGGCCACACGGACATGGCGAAAATATTAAGGGTTCCTTGTTGATTACGGAACCCTAAAAACCGACCAAGTGTGTGTCGGATCACGCACAGTGTAGGGTTCCGTAGTTACCTGTCTGCCTTTGTTACATCGACACGCGCGCCAACTAAACGGTTGCGTCGCCCGAATTTACGGAAGTTGGTCTTTTCAAGTACATTTTTAAGTTCGTTGACTATTAAAGTAAACTAGTTATGTCTACTTATCCGTGATAGTTTTCCTATGAAAATCATTATATGTACTACTGCCATGATTTTTTAAATATAGGTACCCAGTACCTAGTATAGTATCCATTTAGCCGGCAGAGAACCGGACACAATTAATATTTGGGATTCAAAGCGAGCTTGCCAAAAACAATGATATCAAATTGGTTTTGTGGCTAATGTAAGTGGTTCCCGGCTCATAATATCCACCTACTTAATTACATTATTAGTTAAGTTATTGAATTAGTTAAAAATTACAGGTACATTGTTTTGGTATCCATACTAAGAGTATAAAAGCGATAGTGTGTCTGTCAGTCTGTTACCTCTTCACGTTTAGATGAAATTTGGTATAGAGATAGTTTGAGCCCCGGGGAAGGACATAGGTTAGTTTTTATCCCGGAAATCATCCCCCTATGAGGGTCAAAAGGGGGGGGTGGAAGTTTGTATGGAGCTACGATATAAACGAGTTCCACGCGGACGGAGTCACGGGCAGAAGCTAGTTTGATATAATGTATCGGTCGTGAACGCTCCAGCTTAGCTCGGCGAGTAGAAAGGAGCGGAACACATCAATGGAGTGCGAAACCTAAGGTCGTATTCATGAGCATACGGCGCGTGCTGCGGTGCGACAAGCGTGCTGTCTGGCGAGTATGGAAACGCTAACACCTGTACACAAACGAACACTTTCAGCCCCAGTCTTGCCAGCAGCTTAAACACAGAAATGAAGATCGGAAGCAAGAACATCCGATCTGGCAATACGTAGCACGTAAGATTTGCTGGCTTTTCCCCGGTTTTACCTTGGACTGTCAACAAATTTACTTACGTACTAGAAGCAAACATACCACCTAAGAGCGGTTACACACGACTTTTGACGTGTATCAGTGCATATATACTTAGTCCATTTTGCAACTGAAATTGGGTTTAAATTGAATACCAAACCCATTTCCACTATTTCCATTATGGCGGTATGTAAATAAAAGTTTCATACAATCAATAACTAAATGTGAAAACATCTAAAAATATTACTTCATCTATCGTCTGGTTTTGAGGTAAATTTTCATAAAATTTGTGCTTCAACGATTAACGTGAGTCCATTCATCTCTTAATATTTCAATTTGTATAAAGAGTGGGCAGGCGTAGCTTTATTACCTACTGCAGGCGATCTCGCTCTTGATTAAAACTCAGCCAACTGTTATAAATTTCGCAACTTTAGAGCTCCAAAACGCTGTATAATCACAACGAAGTCCATCGTACTCGGAACCTTTTGGTCCGGCGGTTCTGTGACCATCGCTTGGGACCACGCATTTAATATTCAACCTTGTCGCAAACAAGCAAAGTTTATTTTCGATGTGAGTTTGGGGGAAAATGAGTTACCTATGTTTGCAGTGACAACCGCGCTAAAATCCTGTCAGCGCTGAAATTGGAATGCAAGGAATTTTGTTCATAAAACTCAATATATCGCAGTCAAGTTTTTTGAACCTTTCATCAACTCTAACCCGTACAACAAAGACGTGTTTTCCATAAGATTTTTTTTTTAATTCACTAGCTAGAGTTGGCCGTTATCTGCATTAAAAATAAATAATTAATAATAAACAAATAATTATTGGGGGACGATCATACACGTATCAAACTAGCCCCCATAGTTCAGCTCAGTATGGCTTGATATATTTAATAGAAATAAACATCCAAGACTCAGAAACAAATATTCATGCTCATCACACAAATATTTGCCCTTTCCGGGATTCGAACCCAGGACCTTCAGCTTCACAGGCAGCGTCACTACCCACTAGGCGAACCGGTCGTCGAAAAGTGGTTGGTCGGAAATAACTATGAATATCGTGTTTCTAATAGACGTACATATCCACAAAAAGAGTCAGATTTGTATAAAAATCTGACACATAATGTAGGTATGGAGAATTGAGGACATTTTTTCCTGATCGACAAATAAACGAGAGATACGTGCCACACATTGATATCAAAATTTTACATTTGATGCTCAAGCTGGAACGCCGAATGTTGTGTCAGATTGACCTCTTGATATAGAGGCAACTATAACTTTCGTTCGGAAACTGTGTAAATAAACAATGGGGAACCACAATAGCTGCTTCGGGCATACGGTCGACCACACGACTCTGAGGATACATCACTATTACTAGTTTTACACACATATATACACGCAAACTATTCATTTGTTATCGCTACCCATTGAGGGTCACCGGACTCGACTCTCCATACAAACATGGTTCGGATCTAATAGTAAACGATAGGTATGCTAGAAAAACATGAAGCTTTGTATACCTACACAAAGAGGTACCTCTATAGGTCGGAAACTAGTTTCTGTTGCTAGAAATTAAAAACCGGAATCACTAGTAATGTAAATGTGGAAGTGTTTGTTAATATTGGGCATAGACATAGTGACCTTGAAGCTCATCTCGAAAAGGGATGAAATTGGGCATGGAAATTCATTGGTGTTGGGACCCGCTTTCGTCGCTATCAACACAAAGCTACAGTGTGTGCTTACATCTGGTGTATCGTACCTATGGTTGTTTTCCACCGGCGTTGTTTAAAAAACACATATGATACGAGTGTACTTAGACTCAAAATTTATTAGTAATCCAAAAGAAAGAACAGACAATCGTTTCATATGAAGGTGCGTCTGGCGGAAAAGGGAAAGAATATACCCCCTCGTAAAGCTTTCCACACATTAACTGTGATCATTGAATGGTGATTTACTTTTTTCTCCACTTCACAATAATTTTAATCCTCTTTCGGGAAAATTCAACATTATTGGTTATTTTATTCGGTGTATACACACTCCTATTGAATGGGTGACAATACACTCAATCGCGGTTGACTGTGATCGATCGCGCGGCGTAGTGCCATGACGATGGCGCGTAGACGGTAAACGAGGCAGTCCTAACTAGACGAAAGAGCACTTGGGATGCCATGATTTGAGTTTTTTAGCAGTTAAATCATGATCATAAAGATGCGGAGATTGCGGAGATATTAGAAGCGTTCGAGATGTGGTGTTGGAGGCGAATGGAGAAAGTTAGCTGCATGGATAGAGAAAGAGTAACCAATGAAGAAGTGCTGATTAGAGTGGGGCAAACCAGCCAGTTAGTAAGAAACTTGGGAAATAGAAGAGGGAAGAAGGGAAGATGATAGGGCAATTCATACGACATGACAATTTCATGCTCAATATAATTGAAGGAAAAATAAAAGGGAAGCGAGGAAGAGGAAGGCCTAGGAATAAACTACATAGAGCAACTCAAAAATAGAGTTGAGGTTAGGTCGTATCGAGATCTCAAAGAGGTTGCGTGGGATCAGAGTAGATGGAGGGCGTATTTTGAGCTATTTTCTTCTCTCTTATGAATAAGAAGAGAGCAGTTAAACATCGGTTTCGTTTGTTAATTGACATAAAGTTATATCATATCAGCCGAAAGACGTCCACCGCTGGACATATGCCTCCCCCAAAGAGAGCCACAATGACCGGTCCTGCGCCACCCGCACCCAGCGGACTCCTTTACCAGGTCATCAGTCCACGTTGAGGGGGGCCTACCCACGCTGCGGAAGGCGTGTTCGCCACTCGAAAACCTTTCCGCCCCAACTGCCATCGGTTCTACGTGCAATGTGCCCCGCCCACTGCCGTTTACTCGTAAGTTTAGCTATTCGAAGGGCTATATTGGTTCTGCTGCGGATAGCCTCATTTCTGATGCGATCGCGCAGAGAAACTCCCAGCATAGCCCTCTCCATTGCCCTTTGGGTGACTTTGAGCCTTCTTATGAGGCCCCCAGTAAGAGACCACGTTTCCGTGCCATACGTCATCACTGGCAACACACACTGGTCAAAGACTCTCGTTGTGAGACACTGCGGAATATTGCACTTAAAGTTGTGCTGTAGACAGAAAGTCCGTAACTAATATTATTTATTCCGTGACAACAGTGCACTGTTACGTGCGTGTCTATCCAAAACTAGTTTTATTGATTATTCCGTATGTCAAGCGGTATGCGTTATCATAGAGCTGAGGCAATTACACGAATAATCCGATGCCATCACCGTAATTGAACGCCTAATTGAATATTTTTCGAGAGCGTTCCATCATAAACAACGCCTGTGTTTGTGCAGAACATACGTATTACGTATTATGTACAAACATAGACACTGATTCGAGTGTGTAATGGAATTATCTCGAAAAATATAAAATTAGGCGTTCAATTATACTATACTGACTATTACACTGTTTGGTCCTATCCACATAACATACACACTCACGCCTATTATAGTCGCTCTAGCTGTAGATCTCGCGTGTGTGTTTTTTTATCAATTTATTTGAAAATATTCATAAACCAGATCGATAAAATAAAATCGATATAATTATCAAACCCGGTCACAGAATTGCAAGAGAGTTAAGAAATGCGACCTGCGGGCGTCGCATGGTTGCTATCACTGGTTGTCGACAACGACAAGACATCCGTCAGTCTCGCACTCGCATACTTGTCGGAACGTGACGGTTGTCTTGTCCAGAGTGATGATTGATAAATGGCAACCATGCTATGCCCGCTGTAGAGGAGAGCAGTGCGATAGCCGGACAGCGGGACGGCGGGACATGCGGAAGAATTTTGGCCCAAGCTGAAATGGAGAACTTCGTTCGCTGCGCTCGCTAGTTCAACACGGTACAAGGTGGCCCAAAAATACTAATGATGCGACGCTATGAGCTCTACGTTTGACGTAGTGAGAGTTGTCATTTTGTAACTCAGTAGGTAACACTTTTATAAAACTGGATTTTCGTAAAACGCGTAATGCACATATACACACATATCCTAATAAAAATAAGCACCAATGGACCAATATTGTCATTTGAAACTTATTCAAAACAACATAACTCTCTATAGTTCTCATAAACCTAAGTGATAACAAAAAGGTTCCATTAGGTTGTATATTCGTAATCAAATGTTTATAAAAATTCAATTAAAAAATTCAATTTTTAAAGAAGGGCTTAACTCATTGACCTCAACGCTCCGCTGGACGCTAGGTAGGACGAAGCTAGCTACTTTATCATTTTTTTGACCTTTTTTATCATTTTTTTGTCCGATTCTGTCGCTGGGTAACTTTTAATTGATAATATATCTGTTACACATAAAAAATAAGCTATTATAAATTATTTCCAAAATTATAATTTTTTCCATACCAGTTGTCAGTTCAACTGGACTACTATACATGTACTTAGCTAAAAGCGCACGTAAAAGACGCTACGAATGTACCTATGCACTAAATGGTTAAGTAAGTAATTAAATAATTCTTAGAAGCCGGCTCCAGAGGCACCTGATCTCCTGGTATTCCATAACGCCAATTAGCTAACGCTAATTACAAGAATCCTTATTAGCAGTATTTACCAACTTCCTTCGTTCCTGTGGCAGGGGCCGAGCTGAGACATAAATATCGATAATGCATAACGTCGCAACGCAGGATTGTTAACGAGTGTTCTGGTTCCTATATTATTAACCTTTTATTAGAAAAGTTGGAAAACCCACGACATTTTCATTTCAAAGTCCAATATCTCAAAAACGGCTGATCAGATTCATAAATCATGGCTAAGAACCAGAGGGCGGAATTGCTCATGGCAAAAATCAAACGTTATTAGAGTTAGAACGTTGTATTTTATCGACTTTTTCAGCTATCGATACTGTTTCATAAAATACAACGTTCCAACTCTAATGACATTTGATTTTTGCCATGAGCAATTCCGCCCTCTGCTAAGAACACTCGGGAACACATCAGCTTTCGAATAAAAAAACCCGCATTCAAATCGGTCCATCCGTTTGGGAGCTACGATACCACAGACAGATACACAGACACGTTAAACTTATAACACCCCTCTCTTTGCGTCGGGGGTTAAAAATAGGTAGGCTCGTCTCATTTAGTTATTTTTAACATAAATATGAAAGTAAGAAATAATAACTTATTATTTATTTAGTGCTTAACTTCTAAGAGAACTATAAAATCAGGTAAAACTTGCTATAAAGGTCTAAATTACAATTTTATCGCTATTATGGCTCTATCTATACCTTCAGTTTACGGCCTACGTCTTGAGCATTTTTTATAAATTACTTAAAGTAATTTTATTTTTGGGGTAACTACCTAAATTAATAAATGAATACATTACGACTGGGTGGATGCGTGTAGGTCGTCTATATTTTAGAATCAAGCCTGACCAGTTATTGTTGAAATAAGTAAGTATTAGATGTTTGACAGTAGGTAAATGTCAGTCCATTTTTTATGATCCAGGAAAACCTCTTATAGCCTCCGACTTACAAAATGTGACATGACCCGTTTCGTGTCTTTGTCATTCGAACTGAAAGGAACAGATACAGAGATGAATGTGATGATGATGATGATGATGATGCTGTCATGACCGATTTCGGCCACAGCGACTGTGTGATCTAGACTTGATATCATCGATTAGCAATATGACTTGAGTGTTGTTGTTATACTCTCCGGTGCGCTCTCATGTGGCTTGCATATCCATTTTTTTTTGTACGAGCGCAAACTGGACAGGTTAATACCCCGCCCACGACGTTGTACTGGATGGTTGCCGGTAGGCAAGTCTTCAGCTCGTCCCGCTTTCTATCGAGCTCGTTACGACGCTCAATTTCGAAGGCATTCATTTGTCGATGGATTAGACGTCGCCATTCGGGCCGCCGTGCTGCCTTCTCCTCCCAATCAGAGGGCTCTAACTTGCATTTCTTCATGTGTCTTTTCAGAACATCCTTATAGCGAAGGTATTGGCCACCACATTTACGCTATGAATGTAGAGATATCCCAATGACATGTCACTTTTAAAGTGTAATCGCGCCCCAGGTTTGTTTTATTGTTTTGTATCATTTAAATATAATTTCATTGTATTATAGCTACGAAGGCATCAAACAGGCTACTTGTTTTTCTTACAAAGTTACTAGAACACAAAGAATCACAAACGACTTAATAAACAATCTTTCTCGAAGAACTAACGGATGGAAAAATATCTTGGCTCGGTAAAATGTAGCTTTTAGACAGAATAAATATTAACTTAGGCAGGACTACGAGCATTTGTTTTCACATAAATGGCGTTCAAATTCGTTTGTCACTTTGACATTTGTGTTCGTAAGACAGGGACAAAGCACATTTTATTTAACAGAGGCATTTTAAGTTTTGTTTATGAATAAGGGGGTTAGTCAATATTTAAGAAAACAAAACTGTAAATCACTGTGACATATTTGTAAGATATGCAATCAGTATTAATTGTGCCTATGACCTCGGTATTGGTTAGGGTGGTTCATTAATATAACAGTTTAATTATAAAGTCTATCTATTTATATTATTTATCAAGAGAGTCGTGCACGTTAACTATAGGTACGTTGTTCTAACGCAACTAGTGTGAAGTAAAAGCTTCGGATAAAAATCCCTAATGAAAAAACATGAAACACTTAAGAGTGCATTAGTATTCACGTGACTGTAAAAGAGAAAGTTATACAAACTCCAAGATAGAGCAGGACGGATTGATATTTATGAATTCCAACACTCGGGCATTTAAATTCAAGATTAGGTTCTGCTCGACAAACTGAACCGCTTTTGTTGTGCAACTTTTGTAAAATAACCCTTATTTCTATCATTTATTCTTGTATGAACTTGAACTGTACCATACGTAACTTTAACTGTAACATAACGCAGCCTCATTATTAGACATCCATGAGAGTGACAAGTATGATAATTAACGAATGGATGATGTACCATCGCCAACACAGTTAAGTGACCATCCGTGTACTTTATATGCATTGTAATTGTATTGTGTTGTATTGTTGTATTGTGTATAAGGTTCAATATAAATACAGGATGGTCAGTTAACTGTGTTGGCGTTTGTACATTAAAGATTTAATTTAATTTGTATGAAATAATTATAAAAGAACATATTTTTGAAAAGTTGTAGAACTAAAGCAGTTCCGTTTTAGGTGCATCATCGATATTTGCATTTAAAGCCCCAAGCTCAGAAGCAACCAGTATAAGCAGACGCATTAACTAAGTATATGTATTTCGAGCTAGTGTTTATATCGCCGTGTTTATATTAACATCATTTTCTACTTTGCGTTATTCCGACCTTTGTCACGGGGTATTCACAAATTACAAGACAGATAATCCAGGAAATATAGGAGTTTCATAAATTTACAAAAGCTTTAAGTGTATTTTTGTACGCATTGTAATGCGAATTAAAGTGAAGCGAGAATTGCTTAAAAGGGTTCAAAAGGGCGAGGTAAAGGTCAAAAGACACGCTCAAAGCGATCACATGGTACTAGGTTAGCAGGACAATGGGGATACAAACAATAGGAATCAGAATCAGAATTTAAAAAAAATCGTGACACTACTCACACAACACAACACACAGTAAAAACATGACAAAGACAAAAGAAAACTTGAATTCGTGCCGTGTCACAAAATAGCTAAGCGGTGTAATAGCAAAAAAAATACAATTAGAAACATTTCATTCGTTTCGTTCAGGGCCTAACTCGGCATGATGCTGGTTTTGCCGCCAGCGCTTTGGGCGTAGTTAATATAGGTATTAAACACAGTAGGCTGTGTTTACCCCTAGGGGGGGCACTGGGTTTAAAAGGAAACTTAAAACTTGACTTGTCGGTAAATGCAAGGATTTTAAAGACTTATTTTTCGTATTCCAACTTTTATGAGTTAGTAGTAGAACTCGCTCATATTTGGGGCAGCCCTACTTAAGGAGACCTTATGATCACCATTACTAGCTCGGTGTGGCGCTGTGTTTCTTTCCGGTGATAAGTAAAAGTAAGGTAGCCAGCGTTCCTTAGGATGGGCTTCATTCTTGCATTTGGCTGTGTGACCTGCATTTGTTGCTCTGTCTTTCAAAACAACTTTTTAAAGGTTATGCATAGATCTTAAGTTAAAGAAGACATTAAGTATTCTGAATAAATATGCCTATTTTTTGCTGGTTACCAAGGATTTCTCATCTTTATTCTAAAAATCCCAAACTAGCTATAATATAAGTGAATTTTCAGATTCGGCGTAGTTATGTGTCGCAGTTAGTTTATCTTATGCGTTCGAGTTATTCCGTTTGAGATAAACACTTCCTTAAATAGATTTTGAACCATTTCTTCCATTTATTAAGTACCCACGTTGTAAATTTTTGCAATATGTGACGCTTTTTAAACAACAAGAGAGGCGTCTCATGTTCAGGGTGCGGTACCATCAGCGCGAGCATGCGTAGCAGAGCTGTAAAATGGTGTGTTTCCACTAAAGGTGTGGGTGGAAGCTGTGCGGAACGAGGATGCGTCATCATCATCATATTAGCCGAAAGACGTCTACTGCTGGACATAGGCATACCCCAAAGAGTGCCACAATGACCGGTCCTGCGCCACCCGCATCCAGTTGACTCCAGCAACCTTTACCAGGAGGACCTTTACCGAGGATGCGTACCGAAACTGTATTTAAAATGTGTACGAATGAGCCGTGTAAATTACATAGACTACGTGGCTGTAGTGTGTAGTGCGGAGAGGGAGATGGCGCGCACATCGTAACAGTTTGTATGTACAGTCCGCTGAGCCCCTATCCAGAGCTGCGCTGAACGAATATAGGAAAATGAATTATTTCTAAATTGTCGATTTTTTCCTGGCAAACCGCTTAGCTATCTCGCACAATTTTACTTTAGTGGATGCCTACTCATCCTAATAACTCCTCCATGATCCATACTCACAAAAAACCAAATGTAGTAAAAACACCACTAGCTAAAATTAACTCTGGTTAGAATTACCCCTCCTAATTATCATCTGTGTGGATCGGTATTCCATACCAAAACTCGGCGAAGTTCCTTTGTGAGCCCGCATCAAGCGTCAAACGTGACACTCCATCACTCAGTCCATTACAGAGGTCGTTAATCGAAATTCGGTGCGTTCTAATTGAAAGATCCAAAACAGTTGGAAGAGTGAGCAGAGAAAGGTCAAAGTCTACCAGACGGCTTAGGAGTTCAATACGGTATTGAGACATTTGAGATTGAAACTGTTTCCCATAATAATAGTTCAGTTTTTTTCTTTAATACTATGTCGGTGGCATACATAAGCGTAACATCTAAATGTTATGTATCTAAACTTAAGCTGGGAATTTTCACCGAAGCACTCGTTTCTCTTGGTGCCAAATGGATGGAAGGTATAATTTGACTACTTACATCCACTGGCGTGCCACGTAGCTGTCACCTGCTCGAGGTCGTGTGTGTTTTACCGACATTCACTAGCGCGCCCTTTGTCTTGGCGACAGATGGATGCATCCAAATGGATCGGCGTTGACGTTGAATGAATGAATGAAACATTTATTCGTGACACATCACAACACGCAGTATTACAAAACAAAACGAAGACAAAAGAAAAAAGTGAATCTGTACCGTGTCATGAAAGGGGCCCAACTAAGCATGATGCAGGCTTTGCAGCCGCGACTTCCGTTGGGTCCATTAACGTTCCAATAGTACGTAAGCCCACTCCCAATACACCTACGTCTCACAACACGATAAAATGCATGGCAGCAGGTCGAGAAAGTTGTGCTAGAAGAACAAGAATCAGAACATTATCGCACCTGAAATTTGCCGAAAGTTATCCTTCACTTCCGGTCAAAATTTGTAAGGGTATATTTACGTCATGTGACAACAGTACGATACATGTGGCATCATTTAGCCCTTTAATCGTAGAGAGAGTAAACTTAAGTCTGTCAGTCCTGAAATGGCCGGAAGTACCTCGCAGACGATGCCGAAGTTGGCTGGGTATGACATTCACGTTGTCACTGGGCTACACCGGTCGTCAAATTGAATTTTTCTACTCACACAACTAGGTTATTGGGCCGACACATGGGTTCCATTTTAGTCTGTATACTCGTACAATCTTTTCCATGATGATACACTTAGTCTTCTCTCAAAAAGCAATAGTGATACACAGGCTCGGCGCAGGTGCGAGACGTAAATCAGGGTGATTTATCCGAGAAATAAATCTCGGCCGCACGCGACCCAGACTTCAAAACAAACTTTGGTAGACTACTTATACTCCGTTCGGTAGCCAATTGGTTTACACACAAATTATAGACTGGCTGAGATGAAACCGGCCCCTGTTTCACTAGTGCGACGATATTCAACTGGCAATGATAAATATGACAATGCTGAAAGTTACAATAAAATCTATGAACATTCGCCGTACATCTCTGGATCGTTGCAAATTCGCGCCTTCAAGCTGCAGCTTTATAAGTAGGTGTGTAAGTTTGTATGTAGGAGGTAATCTCTGAAATACTCATCCGGTTTCCATTATCCTTTCACCTGTGTATAGATAGATTGGACCCCCGGGATGGACATAATGGTCGTTTATTAAGTTACCTACAATACCTTCTGTTAAGTAAAAAGTCATACACAATGCGAATTAGAATAATGTGTTTGGTCATGAGTGGCATATGACTGCCATTGTCAAAATTACGCGGTGGCCCAAAATTTAATATTTCTGAGTGAGATACCATTATTTACTCGTTTTAATTATACGACATGACGATCCCAGTGTATTGACATCCTTCCATTATACGAGGATAAACAAAAGACCCTTTTATGTTTTTTGTCTTGTATTAAGTGAATATTATTTTTTCAGCAAAAATACGTTCCTCCAAACATTATTGACCATTTTTAACCTATCACAAGCGAAAAAAGAGGCTCAAATATATATCTTAAGAGGCGAGGTGTACCTCCGTCATCTCAAACAGAAATATTAATATTGCCACAGACGTGGGTGGAGCATAATTCAATTAATTTTTCATAAGCCCTCACAAACACTAATTTAAAGAACTCAAAGTCACTTTTACGTTTGTGAATTAAACAAACAGAAAATAGGTAATAATAATAAGGTTCTTTTAAAAAACCGAACAAGTGCGAGTCGGACTCGCCTACCGAGGGTTCCGTACATAATTACAAATGAGTAGTTCTTGTAGTATAAGACAATATTACTTGGCAAATTTCATAGTTCTAGGTCAACGGAAGTACCCTATAAAATTTTATTTCCCTGAGTGTCGAAATATATACGTTTTTTGCGGCATAAAAAGCCGTATTTTTTTATGTAACTTATAAATTTGATTATTGCACATCAGCTTCAAAAAAAAACAGTTGAAAGATTTGACCCGCCCACACTAACTAACAAGTTTAAGTTTGTTAAAATTCATAACACGTTCAGCAAGACTGGAATTATGGCAGTAATTTATATGAATTGTTTCCAAAGAATTGCTGAGAACAATAAAGTGTAGAACAAGAGCATCTGAAAGTTAAAATTTCTGGAGCACTGTCTGACGGCGGCGGGGATTCCGAGTGAATAGGTACGTGGTGAGCGGGGTAAATCGCGTGCGTATTGGGATAGATACTTGGGCTTAGGTTATCCAGCTTTATATTTTAAACTAAACTTCGTACACATACAATAAAATACGTTTAACCCCTAGACAAGGGCGTAGCTATAGCTTTTATATAGGGGATTATTTCCGGGATAAAAACTATCCTATGTCCTTCCCCAGGACTCAATCCATCTCTATACCAAATTTTATCTACATCGGTTCTGCGGTTTTGTGGTTTAAGCGTGAAGAGGTAACATACAGATAGTCAGACAGACACTTTCGCATTTATAATTAGTATGGATACAAGCTGTCTGTGGTTTGGCTGCAAGGGATTCGCTCTGTATCAATTCTAAGAAATTAAGGCTATCTCTAGAACTCCATCACAACTACCTCAAGAGCAAAAGTTTCGGGTACACTTTGTATAGATTTACAGAACAAACTGTACCCGAAATTTTTGCTCTTGACTATAGTTCAGCAGTTAGGCGTGAAGAGATAGATAAAGAAACAGATACTTAGACTGGTATATTGCATTTACCTAAGTATACTAGTAATAATTTTTAAATATTTAATCAACACATTAATCACTTCGCTAAGTCCAATAACTAAGACAGACTATACCTTAGTTTTGAAGTGAAATTCTATCGTATTGCGGGCTCCAAAACACGTCCGCAGATTTACGAACCTGGATGCAACGCCTGATTTATCAGCTTAATTAAGCGTAATTTATTTCCTTACAATGAGATCAATGGATAGTTAACGAAAAGGTGTTAGAGGAAATGGCGGCAAACAGAGCTTTCCATATTAATCGTGGTTCTCTTCTAATATCCAATACTATCATTAATACGGAAACCAAATTGTTGTGGAAAAAGGTTTTTTTTTTTTAAGTTCGCTTTATGAAATAGATGCCTATCTACATCTAAAGATAAAATGGAAAAAGAAAGAAGGCATTTATTCACTACACGAAAGACACACAGAGACAAAGGGAGTAGACATAAAATACAATTGCCACATATTGTGTGTCTTCGCGGCAGTGAATCGGTCGCTGTCTCAGCAATATGCCGAGGTGTCAGACAGACACCTACAGCGCTGATTTTCAGACAGCACCGTACGTGACTCACGGAACGCAACACGAACATACTACCGATCCACACTTTAAGGCCTTCTGGAAAAGCACAAACAAGCTTAATGTGAGGACTAGTGTCCCTGTGAGTATAGGGGGAGTTAGCGACAAGAAGTACATCGCGAATAGTTTCAGACGTGTGTTCTCTGTAGACCCCATCCTGCATAAACCTACAAAGGAGGTGCGATGTGCTGAGACCGTTGTGGACCGGTGTTTGTCCGACCTGGGAAATTGCCAACTCATTTCTCTGGCAACTGTTCTTGCTAAAGTGCTTGATAGCCTTCTTAATGAGCAACTTTGTAAGTAGGTACATTAAGCTGCACGATGCACAATTTGGTTTCAGACCAGGATTGTCCACAGAGACTGCAATATTGTGTGTTTAGAGGGCTATCAGGTACTATAAAGACAGGAACACACCCATATATGATGTTTGATTTCTTGACCTGTCCAAAGCACTTGACCTGGTTGTGTGCGACGTACTGTGGGACAAGCTAGCAAAAACGGGTTTACCGAGTGACAATATTTACGATCATGGTGTGCGGCGTGCTCGCGAAGAGAGTTGAGAGGTTTAAATACCTGAGACATATCCTTACAGAAGACCTAAAGGATGACCTGGATCTAGAGAGGGAGAGAAGGGCGATGGCGGTGCGTGGCAACATGCTTGCCCGCAGATTGGCAAGGTGTAATGATCAAGTCAAATTGACGCTTTTCAAAGCCTACTGTCAGCCGTTCCACACCTGCATTCTGTGGGTAAGTTTTACACAGAGAGAGCAGAATATTCTGAGGATGCTGTTGCGGCTGCCGAAGCACTGTTGTGCGTCCAACATGTTTGCCGAATGGCGAACTGATAACTTTTTCGCAATCAGACGCAAGCGTGTTGGATCACTACTCAGGCAAGTGCGTGGCAGCGGGTATAGCCTCCTCGGGGTATTGTCGGAGTCTGGACTGTCCCATAACCAAACATTGGGTCGAAGTGGCCATCGATAGGGCCAAATAGGATGAGGCCGCGACCAATCGGACGCTTTTGCCGTGTTTGTTTCGTATTTTCTTTTATTAAGAAAGTACCTACTAACATAGTGTTATTAAGTCAAAATTTGTTACTAACATCCTATGGATCATTGGTCTGCAATAAACGATTTTTAGTTTTTATTTTATAATAAATAAAGAATGAATATAATATATATATATATATATATATATTTCTTAAATTCATACATGACTTGCACATATTACAAATAATACAATTCACGCCTGTACGGTTTTTTACTTGGCGCGGCCGCTTCGGGCGACTCGAAAACTTCTAACACTCAAGTTGCGCACTCACTTGACGACGCTAACCTCAACACAGTCGCTTTTCCAAAATCTATTTCCTACGTCAATATTTGGGAATAGGTAGCAAGCACACCCCAAGCTCCGTTAAGCTAAGATGAAACAGTATTCTAATATTTTTTCCGACACGGCGCGAAGTATTGGCCGTGGGTGTGACATACCTACTAAATAATTTATGAACAGCAAACCTATTAAATTCACGAGCACCAAAATGGCACGTTATAACGGATATTGCATTACAGTTCAATTAACGAGCTCGATTTATCGAAAAAACACCGTATATTTATGGCAATAAATGACGAAATTACTCCTGTTCGTCGCCACGCCGCCGCCTCGCTGCGTACGGCTGATGGTCAATCAAACACTTACGTTTTGAATTTTTCAATAGCATTTATTTTTTTATACGACGGTGGCAATCAAGCATACGGTCTCCCTTATGGTAGACACCGTGGCCTGTGGACACTTCGCTTTTTGTTATTTCTTATTGAGGCCCGTATTTATGGACCGCCGCCAGAGTAAATATGTCTCAATTGCTCAAATACGTTCGCATTTCTACTTTGATCTATGTGTCATGTATATTCTTTAACCTGTTATTGTGTACAATAAAGTGCTTACATACATACATATTTTAGCTAAAGCAATATGTCATACGACCTTTCTAAACTTGCCCGTGTTGCAAACCACTGGAAAGTCAGGAAACCAGTGCTACGCGGCACATGCGGGACACAAGTGACTAATGCATGGAATCCACTTAAGTTTATTGTAATGACGCGTGACTGTGCAGGAGCTTCAAATCGTACAGATTTGTTATACTGCTTTAAGCTATATATCTAGGTACTCGGCGCTAGGACCTTATTGCTTAGAGATAAAGTCTAATACCGTATAGGTACACGTTTATGGTGCTGACTATACAAGCAATGCTAATGTGCCGCTTGCGCCCGTTTCTCTGTACGCGGTACCCCCGCGCTGATCTAAACGCGTGTCTAACGAGTAAGCATTCGAAACACATTCAAATCAAATTTGAATTCGAAATATTAGCTTCTTACCGACCCCTAGGAATTCACAACGACCACAGTCACAACTCGCCTTGGCAGAGCTAGTATAAAGCTGTTCTCCGATGAAGCACAGTTATTAAGCTGGGCATCCACGCCCGCTAACAAACCGAATAGAGTGGAGTCGCGCCAAAATGTTGTCATTCATGGACCTAATGTGGCCATAACCCGTTGCTATCGCAACGCGGCTTCCGCACGGAACGGTCGTGAATGTAAAAATTTAACGCTAGAACAATATTACATCCATCCATTTGTCGCAGAGATAAATAAAAAGAAACACGATCACGACCTAATAACTGCTAAGTGCCGCGTGAATGTAGTTAAAACATTAAGTCCAACCAAGTTATTCTAGACACGAGTGAGTTGAGACGAGGCAGGTTTTGAACGTATAGCAGGATTTATGGAAGCAATCAAATGTTCCCAGTTTAATCATACTCTGTATTATACGATGCGTTTCTGTGCTCAGCTAATTTGAACACGTAATGAGACGCGGAGATGACGACAAAAGCTACGTAGTCATCCTTGGGAACTCGGAGGGGAAAAGACCCAGAGCAGTGCTACCTAGCTGCACCGTGGGAACTCAGAATTATACCTACACTTTTTAGAACAACAACGACCCACTTTCAAAGCATGGGATATGAAAAATACGTTTATTTAACCGCACAGATTCCACAATTAAACAAAACATGCAAAAGAAATGACTTAGGTAATACGAAGATGCTAAACTCCTGTTTACTCCCGTTTGTCCCCACTCATAAAGCCACGGCAAAACACACCAAGCTCAGGCGCTGATTGTTGGTGGGGACCTAACATAAAACTATCATAAATGGCGACACAAACGCCAAAAACTGGTATTAACTATGAAAATAAATAAATAAATACCTAAACCGTTAATAAAAGTAACAGAAAAGTAAAATAAAATCATTTAATTTTATTTAAATTACCCTCAAGAACTAGAAATATTAACGCATAAGATTTTTTTTATATTCAGTGCCGGCTCATTTTATAGCCTTCTTCTTTATCTGTCAGTTGACATTTGTGTTTTTGAGAAAGGGGCAAAACACATTTTTAGCCATCCAAAAGTTTGTTTAGTTGAATGAATAAGGATATCCCATTTGTTTCATGTCTAATGCAACTTTGAAAGACAGAGACAGATTATTGTGATATAACTATCACATACCTGGGTCCGTCACATTTTGAGCTTCGCATAGACGCCTCGTAGGCATATATTTCTAATTATGTACCAGGAACCCAGTAATAGGAAGAAGGTATCCGCTTTCAAGCTTCTAAGAGCCATTAGGCCGGAGTGGGGGCGTGGCGCCAGACGGCTGCCAATTGTGAAATCAGAGCAGATAACAGCCCATATATCTACGTCACGGTAATAATAATCTCACTGACTTGAGCTCTACGTACCAGTCGAGATCGATACGGAAAAACTTACAAAAATATGTATATACACAACATTAAGGTCTTGCATACATATTTTTATAACTTAGGCCGTATCGATCTCTTTGTAGTCAACTTGCATTTAATTAAATTGTCGAAAGGGTCTCAACGTGCTCGGCGAGTTAATAGTTTGTAAGTACCTGGCTCGACGTACGCCTCCCAAATGGGCCTAAATTGAGTAGGTTGTTTATGGAAACATTCAGCCATTCTTACTTTAACTGCATAGGTGACTTTCCGTTCCTTATGATGGCACCCGTGTAGCGCCTCTATTAGGAATCCTTACTCTAAGATCGCAGAAGATGTGACATACATTATATAAATAAATAAATATTGTGCTGTTTAGATTTGCGGTTATAATTCAGGTCTAGGCTAGCTTAATTACCCCGTAATAAGTCGTGCTTTTACATTTACGTAAGTCCAAATACAAATCGGGTTTGTAAGTCTAATTAATATGACAAGGATTTCACTCCTTGTTATGACGTAGATAGGTCAACAATAGTAGATTGGTCTCAAGGGAGCAAAATGACATATTTACAGCGAGGGCGGTAGGTATATTAAATCCTGGGTGACGCGAAAGATTCTACAATAGAATCTATAGACATTTATAGTATAGATTTTATAGTAGAATCTTGACGTAATTCGTAATTAACGGATTCAGGTGTTTACGCCCTAGGTGGAAATCATTTTGCTACCAAGTGGTACATTAGTACTGTTTTTCATACCTTCTACGAGAAAAAAATATTTATTTATTTGAGTAGCTTATCTGAATAGCAGGACCAGGAAAGAAAAGTAGAACTTTGATCCCTCATTTAGGGGCAACAATAACTCGAAATATCGATCAAAGTGGAAAATTTAACAATTATTCGCCACGAACTGAATTACCGTCGGCTCCGATAGTGGCTACGAATCTCTCAATCTCTTCCGCGGTAGATGTCGCTACGAGCCTCTCTAAGGTGTAATTAGAAGATTTAGAAGAGTGGAAGAGATTTTTCAATTTTCCACTTTGCTCGAAATGTTTCTGCTTTGTAAACATTAACAATTACTCGTTTATGAATAACAGGTGCAAATATAAATTGACACGTCCAGTTACATATCACTCGATCACGTCTTATATTCGTTTCACTTTCAAATAACGGACTATCATTGATTCAGTGCTTTAGAAAATGTTCACTCATTACTAAGAGCTCTACTGGTCGTCGCTTCGCTTTGCATTTTCAATTTCGAGCGTTCGTATCCGAGCTATAACTTATGATGAGACGTGGGTCAGCACGGCTATCACAAGACGGCGCGCGAGCACTCTCGATTTTTCTCGCACTATACGTCTCTTTCTAAGTTTACTAATAAGAGAGAGATGGATAGTGCGAGAAAAATCGAGAGAGCTCGCGCGCCGTCTTGTGATACCCGTGCTGATATAGCTTGCAAGGTTTAAGTGACTTAACCACGTGACTGACATGACAGTATATGACATATATAATTTAGAGTAAAAATTGAGCAAGCAACTTCGGTGAAATTTCTCGGCGACCGGATTGATTCGAGTTTAAATTGGAAGGATGAACTGTCTTCACTAGACAAGTCTATCAGCTCTGCTTGGTTTCGCGCTTAGAAGTCTAAGAGAGGAGGTAAATTGTCTCAGTCAAAATGGCTTATTATGCTTTGGTGGAATCGAAATTAAGATACAGCATTACATTTTGGGGCAACAGTTACCGTTATTCAGTCCGCCTTTGTAGCCCAGAAAAGAGCCATCAGAACCATGGCCAGAATATGTCTGACTACATCTTCTAAAACGTATTTTTCAGTTACAAATCCTCCCTGTAGTCTACATTACCTAAACCGTATTAAAACACTGACAGACAGACTAAAGTGCCTAGCAACAAGAAGAATGTTAACCACCAAACTCAAAGTTGTCAAGCACTCTTCGGGATACCAAGCCAGTGGACCCGATTCTACAGTAGCCTCTAAACTTCCTAATTTTATTTAGGTGTCGCTAAAACACTTTGCTATTCTTTGAGCAGCTGTTATAATGAAATGACAGCGCTAATTTGAATCTGACGTTTGTTATTTTAGGCGGTCTATACAACTTACTTAGCCTAAATGCTATTCTAAATATGTCGATTTTAATCTGCCGACTAAATTATGTCTAAAATTTAGTTGT
Source organism: Epinotia bilunana (assembly GCA_947049275.1). NCBI lineage: Eukaryota > Metazoa > Arthropoda > Insecta > Lepidoptera > Tortricidae > Epinotia > Epinotia bilunana. The sequence goes on from OX346267.1 coordinate 2,924,112, forward strand.
AGGCTAGTTAAGCCATGTGCACGTAATCGGGTCCATTGGTCTCTTTAATAAGCTACCCGCTGAATTAAAATGCATTTTTAATTTAAACATAATATAAAGGCTTTTTGTTGGAGAGATGTTTAAGGTACTCGATTGAGGAGTTTTTTCAGCATAGGGTTTAAGGGCATTTTCAATAATTCGTGTACCCAATTAGCGTGAGTTGTTAAACAAAAATTAACTTTATGTCAGTTTTGTGAAGAAAATTAAGCATAAAAATCATGTGAAAATCAACTTTTTTCACATTTCATTAACGTGTATAAGCATGACAGCGGATTAAATTAAGGTTTCTGTGATATATGAGAGGGTCAAATCAATAAATATTTTGCATTTAAAAACCATTAACATATGCCAGACGACATTCAGTCTTATGTTTAGCTTTGCATGTATTAGCTTTTTCCCACTCTATCAAATTTCCAAAAATATTATCGTAATAGGAAACAAACGCATAACATAAGCATTCTATGCTTAATATAGGTGGTATTCATCTAATTATGCCTAGTATAGTGAAAATGCCTTTACATCCAATATTTGACAGCGGTCATCCCAGTACGATTCATGTCATCATATGTCATCATTGACGTTTATTGTTCCGGGATGACGGCTGTCAAATATCGGATGTTAATAAAATCTAATTAAAGCAGTTAGTATACATATCTGTACAGCAATCCATCATTTGTATGCTCATATTATAAGGTTGTAATGCCTCATACCTATTTACCTCATTAAGAGCAAACTGAATGTATCATAATTTATGCAGAGTTTAGATTTCATGAATAATGTAAATTGTTTACCGAGTAGTGAAAATTTAATACTCAATACGATGAGCACCGCTCTGGCATTATCCAGGTGCTTACAATACAATACATATTATATCATACTTACCACTAATTTATTTCTTTATAGTATGGCAAATCAGTGTATTTAGATCCGTGAGATCTTCGAAAAGGCAGTACGGTTGCCAAGTGGTTGCACTTTTAGAACCGGCCAGGGGTCACGTGTAGGGTAGCGCTGGGTAATTCCCACGGACGTGGTGCAACTTCGACCCCAATATTTACCACTACTTAGTAAAGTTAGGAATAAATAAGTTTTTTGCTTACCTAACTCGTCGAAATAGTACAGTCGACTTCAAGGATCTGATCTGATCTCTACACATTTTTCGTGTTATTACAATGAAATAAAGAGCGAAAGTGTATTCATATCTTTCACGTCGACTCTACAAGTATCTTTTTTTTGGGAGGGAAATCCGTTATAGATACCCCCGCGCCACGGGGGTAGAGCAGAGGTGTCGGACTCGCACCAACTAAAAACCCGCCAATGGTTCTCGCCGCATTCCGGACGGCTCTGGGATCTCCTACGGAACTCACCAGCGCCGACCTAGCGCCATTATGCCTCTGTGGGTCGTACCTCTTTAGGGTTCCGTACCTCAATAGGAAAAAAACTGAACCTATAAAATAGAAAACTATGAAATATGGCAAGTAATATCGTCTACTACAAGTACCTACAGGGAAAAATCATGAAAAACGATACATTTGTAATTTTGTACGTTACCCTGCCTCGGTGGGCGAGTCCGACTCGCATTTGTCCCGTTTTTTTTAATCATTCGAGGCGACTGACAGGGGTCCCTCGGGTGGTACACGGTTACAGTTGGGGCTGCAATCGTTGAATAAAATAACGACGACGACGGTACAAGTAGGTACCTAAGATTTTCCCCAAATATTGGGTTGCGTATTTTTTATATCTTGTATATCTGCACACGCTTAACAATTCAAATATTCAAATATTCATATTCTTAATATTGATATTCTTATGTATAATTTCAGATGCAGGTACCTACTTATTAGGTACTAGAACATTAAACTACAATGTTTTACGCCATACATTGTTACGAACCATTTGTCACCTTTAAAATTACTCACTTTCAGACTGTAACTATTTGTACGTGTAATATCATTTAATTAAAATATTGGAGTTTTCCTTAATAAAGGGTGAATTTTTAATGAGCGTCTAAATTTTTGTAGGCATTTGGTATCACGAATAGACCCCATTTTTGGTAAAAAACCGGTAGGTATTTTTTTCATTATAAATTGTCTATCCCAAAAGAATTATACGTACAGCGTGGTTACTCGGGATTCAGTGCCGCGCGGAGCGGGGCGGGGGCGGGAGAGAGGGACGCGTGCCGTGTTAACCCATTCAGTGCCCATGACGACACATATGCGTCAGACCGCCGTAGTCGCTTTCCGCTACATACGAGAAAAACCACGGGATCGGCTACGAGCGTAGCGCGTAGCGATTCTGGGCCCTGAATGTGTCCCTTACTACCCGCTGAGGTGCCCGCGCGGTAAGGTTTTTTTGGGATAACTTTAAGCAGCAATAACTAAAAATTGTAGTACTGAATGATATGAAATCTTATACTGGAATATGGAAACTCATTTTAAATTCACTCTGTATAGGAGTGAGACGTGGACGCTAACCCAGAAAGAAAGAGCAAGGCTAGAGGCTTTTGAAATGTGGTGCTAGCGAAGAATGGAAAGGATTAAGGATTAAGGATGGACGGAAAAAATAAGAAAGAAGAAGTTTCGAGCATAGTAGGAGGGAAAAGATCTCTGCTTAAATCTATTCAAAATAGGAGAGGCAGGATGGTGGGCCATCTGATACGGCACAACAGCTTCTTCTTAACATCTTAGGAGGGAAAATTGAATCCAAGAAAGGCAGAAAGAGGCCTAGAGATGTATGAGCCAAGCGAAGGATCAAGTTACTGTCGAGTCGTATGAGGAACTCAAAAGGCTGGCAATGGACAGAGGAGAGTGGCGGTTACTCCACCTACAAGATCAAAGCTCTTAAACTAACTATCCTTATCCGTATCATGATCGGCCTTATCACGCGACAAGTGACAAGATAGAGCGTCCGTCTCGTTCTATTGAACGGTGTCAGCCAGTGACGGACGCTCTATCTTGTCACTTATCGTGCGATAAGGCCGCCCATGCTACTGGGTCAGGACGCGTTCTCTTAATGGGTACTTCTCGAACCGAACTTCTCTATTGGAAAACGGAGAGTACAGAAATTCTACTAGGAAACAGCATACGAATAAATTACCCGGCGAGTCTATTAAACACTTACATTTCGCTTTCCAATTGGTTATCAATTTATAATGCGCGCTCGCTCACCCGCGCACCAAGCCAGTTGTCATAACGAACGCCCGAAACACATTGACGAACAAATTCAAATGTGAAATGTATGCGCCGGATCGGCCCCTGAGACTTACTCTTAGACGAGAACCGTCAATCAACAAGTTGGCGAAAGATTCATTACGTTTTAAATTGCATTCCTTAATTATATTTGCTATAAACCAATGTACGTCTGTTTTCACGACCAAGACGATGTTCCCATTCAGGGCCAAATAAAAATAAATAAATGTATATTATTTTGTAAGACAAGAAGACAACCAATGCAATTCATATAGAATACACATTTTTATCTAATTATCAGAGCGCATTCACCCGTTTGGCTGCGTGATAACGTAACCGAGAATGTAACTTATTCTTCAATCAGGGGGAAAGGCAGTGCCCCCGCCTAGTCGAGCATCTTATCTTCAAGACTTTGCAATGCCAGTTATGATAGCTGAAGATCCGTGTTGACAGCAACAACACTACAAATGCTCAAACTAATAAAGAGGTTTACCGCAAGCGTCCGCTACTGAATGCTTGTTTGCCAGCTCGTGGTATGGCTATGATATGCACAATTACACCAACATCAACATCATCATAACATGCGCCCCTGCTTTTAGTCTTCCGTAAGTACCACGTACTAAGTTCCTAAGTACATTGGTCCAACGGATCCCTTAGGACGTGTGGCACCAATTGACGATTACTGATCGATCAACGTTAAATATGGCGCCCGCGTTTGTCAACTTGTCTAACTTTTCATATATTCAGATTTTAATTTATCCTCTTACGATTACAAACGGCCTGGTGCAACTCACCCTGAAGCGGCAATTACGCAGCATGCGGCTACCGCAAAAGTGTAAAGAACACGGTAGTCGGCCGCATTCGGCGATCGAAAGCTGCCAACACTTAGTAGTAGGCGGACAGACTAATGTGAAGATGACGTTTGTTGGCCTAAGTAGTTTAAAATGATTTCGACGACCGCATTAGGCGAACGACGCAGTGTAATTGCCGCTTTAAGCCATTCGGTGTCTGTTCGTCAGTCACAGGCAATTATCAAATACCGTTTGACATAGAAAGCTGTTTGTTTCAGATGGCCGGCGAAGGGCGTTCACGTGTGCAGCAGAACGACTTGCTGCTCCACGAGGCTGTGATCAAGAACGAACCTGCCGCGGTGCGCGAAGCGCTGCAGCGGCCGACCGACGTCAACTGCAGGAACAATGTATGTGCTCCTCACAAACATGCGCTCCTGGTACAACATGTAGCTAGTCTCTCAGCAGGCAGGAATCAAGAACGAGCCCGGTGCAGGCGCTGCAGCGGCCGACCGACGTCAACTGCAGGGACATGAATTTGCTCCCCACAAATATGTGCTCCTGGTAGAACCAGCTGGATGATTGCGTAACGTTTTATACGTGCGTACAATACAATACAATACAATACAAATACTCTTTATTGCACACCTCACACAATAAAGCAGTTAAAAAGAAAAACAATACAATAACATGTAGGTAGAGTTAGACAACGTGCGGTCTTATCGCTGAAGAGCGTGCTCTTCCAGACAACCTTTGGGTATCGGTGAAAGAGATAAAACTAGATTATGTAGTAGGTGGTACAGAGATTATAATATAATAAGCCAAAAATCAAAATAATTATATTAATGCATGTACATAAATAGCTCTATATATAAACATACATACACAATCATACATGTATACAAATAACACAAATAAAAATATATAATATATAAACAGTCAGCCAATAATAATAATAGTAAGACAATCAGGGTTAGGGGAAAGACAAATAATGTTCTTTAAGAAGAGATAAGAAGTTGCCGATAGATTTAGCTTGTCTTATATGAAGAGGGAGAGAGTTCCACAGTCGAATAGCCTTAAAGGTGAACGAAATACTGTAAAATTTGGAAGATGGCACAGTTAATAGCAAATTGTTAGAAGATCTAACAGAATTCAAATAACTAAAACGCACTTTGAGATAGCGGGGAGTTGCAGGGTTAAAAAGGACTAAACAGAAGCGAAATAATGTGAGAGTTACGGCGATAACGGATAGGGAGCCACTTGAGTTTGGAACGGAAACTAGAAACGTGGTCATATTTGCGTAACCCAAATATGAACCGAATGCAGACATTTTGGAGACGCTCAAGCTTATTAAGCTGCTCCTCAGAAATGTCGAGATAGGATACATCAGCGTAATCAAGAATAGGAAGAAGTAAAGTTAGTGCGAGCGCAATTTTAGTACGTTAGATAGATCTAAATAGCATGTCAGCTGACAATAGTCAGCTGCACGGTTAGCACAACACGGTACGCGAGCTCTCTCGAGCTCTTCTCACACTATTCGTCTCTCTCTTGTTAGAAAACTTAGTAAGATACGGATAGTGCGAGAGAGCTCGAGAGAGCTCGCGCGCCGTCTTGTGCTAACCGTGCTGGTGAAATAATACGAGTACAGTCAGTCTGTGAGCAGGCAAGAGTCGACAAGAGCAAACCCGGTGCAGCGGCCGACCGACGTCAAGTACAGGAACAATATATGTACTCCTCACAAACATGCGCTCCGGGTAGGTACAACCTGTAGTTAAGGGTCCGCAGTAAGCTCGATTCTCCATACAAACGTAGTTACACTCTCATTTTGAAACTACGTGTGGGATTGTAACGAAACTTTGCATGTACAATGACATGAGATATATCTATGTCTGTAATTAGTTTATGTAGCTTCAGATACCATGGTAAAAAAAATACAGCGATATTAGGTTTTTCATACAATACTTGTTTTTGCTGAATTTCGGTTGTTTTATAAACTGGAACCATATAAACTAATTACAAACATAGATATTCCTCATTACATTGTATATGCAAAGTTTCGTCACAATCCAAAACGCAGTTTTAAAATGAGAGCGAAACTACGTTTGTATGGGAAGGTGAAATTCGGCCGAGCTTACTGCGGACTCTTAATCTGTCTGTGCTTCTTACGAGATCATTGATATTGTGATTGTCATTGCTGTCATCTTGGAAGCATAATTTTCAGAATTTATTTGTATTTTACTCACCCACATTGTACCAATTTATTTCGTCTGTTTATGATTTTGCTATTTTGAGACACGGCGGAATTAATAATTCTGCCATAAGCAGACATCTTGTCACTTTGTTACCTGGGTTGTCAGAAATATGTATTCGAAGGTATTTCTGAACAGATTTATTTTTCTAGTAAGTAAGTACTTAGATAAATTGTGATTCTTTATCCCATATTCCCAGAAGATCGCCGCTGTATCATTTACAGAGCTTTCAACGATATTGAGGTCACATTTATAAAAGCTTTATTTGAATGTGACCAACTATAAATTTAACGCCTGGCTCCCTGGAGAGTGACAAAAGTGACAATTTAGGTAACAAACATTAATATTAATAATTTATTTCGCAGTACGGGCGGGCGCCGATACACTGGGCGGCGAGCAGGGGAAATGTCGAAATTGTCAATTTACTTATCGAAGCGAAATGTGATATTGAAGCTGCTGACAAGGTACTTTTGTATTTTATTGTTAATTAATAATAAGATATTTTTTCCTCAAAAACGAGGAGCCAAGATAAGGATATTATTAGATACTAAATATTGTACCTACTTAAATAATACAGTAGACAGCTAGGTAATTCAGCGCGCATAGCATGACAGACTTATCGTTGTGGATAAGACATCCGTCGCTCTCGCACTCGCATACTTGTCAGCGGGCCTAGCATGGTTGAAATTTTATCACTTATCGCTGTCGAACGTGACGGATGTCTTATCGATAGCGATAAGTGATAAAATGCTAACCATACTACGCCCGCTGCACCTACTCAAATAGTACCTACATAGGGTCATTTCGCCGGTTAGCGACCACCTAATGGTATGTGCCGGTTGGCGACCACTTAGCTGAGTTGGTGAACTGAAAGGATATTTCCTCGGTTTTTTAGTAGATTTCTATTCTAAAACAACAAATAAATGCATGTACAACTAATTGTCTCAATTAGTTGTACATGCATTCTCCTTCAGGTGGTCGCTAACCGAAGGTGGTCGCGTAACCAGCGTAATGACTCTATATTACCGTCTAGTGAGATTTGCTTTGGCTGGGACTAACGCAATTTATGTAATATTCTTCCCGAATATGTAATTGAACGAGTGAGCGAAGCGAACGAAGTTCTTCGTATCATCTTGGACAAAAATGCGTTCATACTTATGTCTGTCCGGCTGTTCTCCGCTACAGCATGTCTATCATGAGACGGCCGCGACATACTCTCGATTTTTCTCGTACTATCCGTGTCTCTCTTATTAGAACACTTAGAAAAAGAGGTATGAGTGCGAGAAAAATCGAGAGTTTGTCGCGGCCCACGTGCAGGTCGCATTTCTCAACCGATTCTCGTGAATTCTTGTAAGCAGGTTTGAGTATAGAATTTTACTGTGGATTCAGATTTAGGAAACTTTTCAAGAAAAAGAAGACTCGCGAGGAGCGAAAGAGGCGCGAGTAGTCATTTATTAAGATAGTATATTATGTTCCTCAGTTTGGCATGCGACCGCTGCTCATGGCGGCGTGGCATGGCCACCTGGAAGCAGTGAAAACCCTCGTCGCGGCGGGGGCGTGTCTCGCTGCTACTAACAAGGTGATCTCTTATTATCCTGGTCATTTCAAGCTTAAAATCAATACACTACAGGTACGCTACAGGGCAGGTTTGGGGTTCAATTTGGGCATATGTTAAAATAAAAATAAATTTGACGACCGGTTAGCCTAGTGGGTAGTGACGCTGCCTACGAAGCTGAAGGTCCTGGGTTCGAATCCCGGTAAGGGCAAATATTTGTGTGATGAGCATAAATATTTGTTTCTGAGTCATGGATGTTTTTCTATGTATTTAAGTATTTATATCTATTATATATATCGTCGTCTAGTACCCATAACACAAGCCTTACTGAGCTTGCTATGGGACTAGGTCGATTTGTGTAAAAAAAATTGTCCCCTTATATTTATTTATTTAAATAAATATTAGGGGACAATCTACCACAAATCGACTTACTCCCACTACTACTAACCAAAGCTTGTACCTACTATGAGTACTAGACGACGATAAGCATACTTATATAGATAAATAAATACTTAAATACACAGAAAACATCCATGACTCAAGGAACAAATTTTCGTGCTCATCACACAAATAAATGTCCTTACCGGGACTCGAACCCAGGACCTCTTGCTTCGTAGGCAGGGCACCCGCTAGGCTAAAGCGGTTGTCAATTGAATTAAAATTCGAATGACTCGCTCGCGCTCGCTTCTTCCCGTCAGCGATTCAAGTAGAGGCAATATAAGATTCCAAATACAAATAGTTTATTTGTTCAACATAGGTAGATACAAATTGTACATAGGCACAGATCTTAAATACGTGTAGGTATTATTGGTATCCCCACTAGTCCCCATTTTAGCTATTAATGGACTGTCACTACAGAGGTGTACAGTTACGATTAGTTGTAGTCTGACAGAAATTCATTAACAGTATAATATGCTTTGTTCACTAAAAATTTAAACATTTTGGTTTTGAAATTATTTATGTCATCTATATTTCTTATGGGGTTCGGAACTTTATCATAAATTTTAGGAGCCATCCCAAGTACACTTTTCCCTGAAAAACGCTGTTTTGGATGGCATGTAACTTATTTGATTTCTAAGACATGTACTTCTAAAACTTTGAAATAAATGCAGATTACCTTTCACAAAGACTACAATTTCAAAAATTATTAAACAAGGAAGTTAGTATGCCTAATTGTTTAAAGTATGGTTTACATGAATCTATTTGCTTAAGTCCACATAATGATCTGACGCACCTTTTTTGCGCTTTAAATGCAACTTCTCTGTCAACTGAGTTTGCCCAAAATAATCATAATCATATTCATCATAATCATAATTTTATTTGTCGAAAAGCAGGTGATGATAAACACAAGTGTTACAGGCATTGCCTTACTTAAGACTTAAAGTACTCCACTTTTTGCCATACAAGACATACGAATATTTATATTTCAGCGTCTTAAATTAAGCAGTCAGAAGTAGAAACAGAGATTGTAGATATCATCACAAATACAATATTTAAAAGTACTTAATTCATAATATGATGCCGTATCTAAGCGTTGTGGTAACAAAGGCTTCATAGGTCGTTAAAACTACCGGTTCATTAAGAATCTTTCTTAAATTATACAGGACATATGAAAATTGATTCAGTTTCTTACATATAATGTCAATTAGATTCCTCCATGTCAACTTATGATCTACGCTTATTCCTAATTTTTGTCACATCTGTTCCTTCAATTTGTTCCGATTCGGTTATTAAGAAATAATTCATTAACGTTAATGTTACATTGTCTTATCCATGTTGTGCTCAATTCAATAAATCTTACCCCGACTTTTGCTTATATTTTACATACGTTACACGGACTATACCAAACAACAAAGAGCTATGTGTTAAAGTTTTCAAAGACCTTTGCAACACGGAATCACATTCCAGAATTTCATAGACGTGAATGCCGCGGGGTATTTGTTCGTATCAATTTATATCAAAGTGAATACGTAATGTGGTGGCAACGGGTCTATACTACTAAACGTCTTGAATTGATATCAAATTTACAATAGTCGTACGCACGCTTCCAAGCGCTTCAGGGATTCAGTGGCTAATATCATCGCAAATCACAATATCAGCGCGTCGGGATAAACTGGGCTCTTGACCGTCACATCTCAGAAATTTACGTTACCCGTTGACGACCATACATTCGCTCTGTCTACAGCTGGAGACAAATGAAGGCCCTTTACTCTAAACGGGCATCCTTGGGAACTCTGGTAGCTTACTCACCACCCGGACCTCACCACTACATATACCAACAACCAAAAGAACAATCTTTAAACGATATTGAATATGTACAAAGTATTTAAAGTCCATTTTATAAAGCCTCGCGTTGTAGCATACTTTCGCCCGCTGTCAACCCGCTGTGCGCGGCTTGGTAAGGCACTTTAAATACCGTGAAATGATTTAATATCGTTTTTATAGTCAACATCCTTTCTGGTCCGATGCAATGCGTGCCGTTTGGTGGAAATTATCCTTAAGTAACTAGGTACCTATTTATTCATACTTCTAACCAACCGTTAAATAATCATGATTTTATATAGGTATTAATGGTGTTAGCTTCTTATCCCGTATCAGTCATAAATCTTTAGTACAGTGAAACCAACCTTAAAATGAACGCCCTCCACTAGAATTGTCGTGGTTCAATGTGTGAGGAAAAATATTTATAGCAACACTAATACATTTCTAAAGTGTAGCAATACATATTTTCCTTCAGCCTTCGAAAGGCTCTCGCCGGAGGAGTACTTTCCAAGCTATTCTAGTATTATTTGTTAAAAGCAGTGGCATTAGGTAGAAATATACAGAAATGAGTCATTGTTGCCTTCAAATGAGGGATTTCACTATTCCTCCTAGACACTTTGAAAATCGTATGGCCACTCGGTAGCAAAATAATTTCCATCCTGGGCGTAAACACCTGAATCCCTCGTTGCGCTCAAGATTCAACTTTAGAATCGCTCAGCGAGCGTAGCATGGTTGGGTAAATATCACATTTCATGTTTTGCATTTGTCTGTACGTGTAACATTAAATAAATTAAATTAAAACTAAGTTAAATATCAAAAAGGCCCTTGAAGCATTGTACCGAGGATGCTGGCGGCATTTCCTCGCTGAATTGCAATTTTGATGCGTTGCGCGAGAAACCCGCCAGATTTTCGGTCACCAGTTAATGCTAGTACAGTATAATCTCACTAATCCGGCACTTCAATAGACTAGTCCAGTCAATGAACTGACAACTTGTATGGAAAAAATGTCAATTTTGGAATTAATTTATAATAGCTCATTTTTTATGTGTAACTGATATATTATCAATTAAATAGTTACCCAGCGACAAAATCCGACAAAATTTCAGACATCAAAAAAGTGATAAATTAACTAGCTACTGAAAAGTCAGAAAAAATATTAATCAATATTTTTGTCTTTATTTTGGTTCATTTATATTTGCTCTATAATATTCAAGATAAATCGTACAAAAAAAGACAATGCATGCTTCATTTAAATCTACATAATTACTTCCGGGTGGATAGTTTGCCGGATTCTTGAATATATCATCTTAGAACAACATTTTAAAACGAAATCAACAAAAAAAACGCTATTATAAATTAATGTTTTTCAAAACCGTATTTTGCCTGGAGTAGACCGGCACGTCCAATAGTCCGGCCCCCTCCGCTCACGCCTCCCTTGTCCCTCTGAGCCTACGCGTTCCGGTCGCTGCGTCGTCGTCTAAATAGTAGTAATTATGATTTTTTCTCTATAATCCAGTAATCCGAACATTCCAATAATCCGGCACCCTCTGGTTTTTAAGTGCCGGATTAGTGAGCTTACACTGTATTTCTAAACTTTTTTTAACGTAGGTATATATTTACCTATACTACCATTTCCTACATTTTTTTTACATAATAAATTATATAATAAATAATTACATGTATGAAAATTTTTTGCGGCCGTTTTATCACTTCGGTGGTTCTAATTTAAATGTCGCATTTTCTAAGATCTATGGCGCCTATTCATCTCATCGGCGATGGCGGACCTTTTTAAAAGAATGGCCGGAGACTGCTACGAATCAAGAGGGTTGGAAAAATGGGGAGGAGATAAAATAAAACAAGCGTATGTAAAAAAAGCGCCATTGAAATTAGAAAATCTCAACTGATACTTGATATTCACCCGGTTGTGGATAAGAAATCCGTCAATCTTGCACTAGCATACTCGTCAGAACGAGACGGATGTCTTATCCACAGCGATAAGTGATAAAATGGCCACCATGCGACGCCCGCTGGATTCTTTTGTAGAATCTTTCGCTTCATTCCGGATTCGATATACTTACCGGCCTCGCCGTAAATATATCATTATGCTCCCTTGAGACACAATCTACTCAATCTACTAGGTATTTTCGCACACATTCTGCAATGGTAACCCTAAGTTTACCCAACGCGTTTATCGTCACAGCCGGCTTCACACCGTACCTTATCGAAGCCCGTTTGTACGCAAACATTTGGACGCTTCATTGAAGACATTTGGACACGTGTGTAATATTTGAATAACAAAACGCATAGTGTAGTTCCTACAGGTCGATCACGTAACGCATTACGCGCGTCATATAAGTGTCACTTTTTATGTGGAAAAATCACAGTTGAGGGGAAGGGGAAGACAAAGACACGCTCATGCCTTCCGCGCACGAGAAAAAGAGATGTAACCCTTCGGGAATGGCTTTTTTGGACAAATTTCGATAAATACCTAACTTAGAGAAGTTTTATTTATATTTCATAAAGTGAGATTTTAGATGAGATAAAATACTATAGTATTCACTTGATTGTGTCGTAAAATAATGTATCGTTTGAGTAGGCTGAGTAAAAAAAAACCGGTCAAGTGCGAGTCTGACTCGCGCACCGAGGGTTCCGTACAAACTATCAATTAACTCAAGGTTCAGAAAATGTCCCTATATTTGACACCTTCATTCAGTAGCTCATGATGAGCAAGAATTGCATGAAATTTATCCACGCAGTATCTTCGATGTAATTATTTTCAATTACGTAAGAAAAACTATCAACATCCATATACAATTTTCTCTTTAAGCTTTTATAAACCTGTAAAATGTAAATTACCCTCGTATGAAACAGAAGAGAAAACAACGAATTCTAATACCTCAATGTATCAATGAGTATATTTTATTTAGTTTTTTCCCAGCCGATCCGCTTCAGTTTTTCCGATTACGAAGCCAAAGCCCAACGAATACGACAACAAATAGACCGAAGTAAATTTGGTCTGTTAAATTACTTATTTTAACCCAACACAACAGAATTCAATTTCAAACAACGAATAACTTTAACACCAAGACCATCGAACTACCAAGACAATTGTATTACGAATTCTTTTTGATTATAATTGCTATTGAAAGATACCCGTCCCAACCCCATTCATCCTAGAAAAATCTTAACAGGGAGATGTAGGAATGGGGTCAGCGCCATCTATCGGCCCCATTTGGTACTAACGTGCAAGGGCAATCAGCTTAGTATGTATGTTGGTGTTTTAGCGATTATTGTTTATCACGTGAACCAATCTCGATTATTATTTTTTTATTTGAAAGAGAGTACTTCTATTATAGTCTTATAGGAATTTCAAAAGAAAAAAATACTTATAAAGTTGATTAAATTGCAAACTTAACTAGGAAATGATTTTTGAAAATAAAACAAAAAATACGCTAGATATAGAAAAAGTTATACTTTTCCAGTAATATTTATGTTTATCTTAATCACAAGTAATTATTTCAAATTTTTCGCTTGGATAACTTTGGAGATAAGGGGGGGGGGGGGTGGTATTTTTTTTTACATTTTCCTTCATAAATCAAAATTTTACCAATGTAGAAAAAAAAGGAAAAACCGTTTCAAAAAGTACAACTCAAGCCCTTTCATATGATACCCCACTTGACCTAATAGTTGTATTTTTTTTTTTGCCCCCCCCCCTCCTCATATTCGTAATTTTTCATAGAAAATTAAAATGTTTATTTAAATTTCTCATTTTCCATGCACGTGGATAACTCTCATTAGTATATGTATCATAAGTAGTTCGTGATATATTTCACTTTGTGACAGACAGACAGACAGACGGACAGACGGGCGGAGTCGCACCATAAGGGTTCCTGTTTTACCTTTTTTGGTACGGAACCCTAAAAGGAAAATTCATACCCAACTTTGGAACTTTTTCTATCGAGGAAATTTTAAGCAGTCATGTATCGGTAAAATCAGAAAGTCAATCATATCGTCAAGAATCATATATCGAAAATCAGGCCTTCTTGTTTCTTAATCTAGTCAGAACGGCTTTTCAAAGCACGCGATAATTTCCAGTGCACCGCCTTAAATTGTGTAACGCGCGTTCGAAATGTTACGTGATGACCCCTCTGGTCATGGTTTAAACGATATGATACAGAAAAAAATATTATGGAAAAGTAAACCATCATCGTCTGAAGCCCAAGACAGGACTCGAACCTGAGCCGTCTGTTGCCCGCACTGAAATAAACCGCCCGTAACTAATATTTACTAGTATTGCTCACCAGAAATAGCTAGTAGGGGCCTACATAATAGAAAAAAACCGACTTTAAACAAAAAACGCACTTAAAACCATTATATCAACCAAACAGTCGATTTCACACGTTATTTTTTTATTTTTTAGTGCGTTTTTTGTTTTTCTTGCTAAAAAATTGGATTATTTTAGTCGTTAAGCTCATTTTTTAAAATTATTTATTTACATTAGGAATGCAAGAATCACCATAAAAATTACCTAATCACTTCAAGTGTGCTTGTGAAAATTGAAAACTTCCCTCTATTTCTCCAGGATTCCATCATCACATCCTGATCTGAAAAGTACTTATACCTTTTGTAACAAAAAATTTCATCCCCTATTTTTTCACCCTTAGAGAGGGTATTTTTTCCTAAAATTGAAATGGTCCTAAAGGAAAGCATATCCTTCCAATAAAAAAAATATTTAGAAATCCGTTCAATATTAGGTCTCAGCACGGCTATCACAAGACGGCGCGCGAGCTTTCTCGATTTTTCTCGCACTATACATCTCTTTCTAAATTGTCTAATAAGAGAAACCGATAGTTCGAGAAAAATCGAGAGAGCTCGCGCGCCGTCTTGTATGTAATAGCCGTGCAGTTAAGGTGTCCAGTAAGAAAAAATTTTCACTCTTAAAGGGGGTATGTTTTCTTGTAATTGTAATGGGATCAAACGAGAAGCATATGCTTGATACGAAAAATAGATTTTTTCAAGTCGGTTAAAAAATGACGGAGTTCTGAAGTAACACACATAAAAAATATATAATCGAATTGAGATCCTCCTCCTTTTTTTGAAGTCGGTTAGTAACGGAGCTAAGTTAAACATAAACAGTGGTAGACAACAGTTGGTCTTATCGTTAAAAAGGAATCTCTTGCGGACAACCTTTGGGTGGTGGAGACGATGTTTTGTGGGACAGACGCTAACTGTAAAATTGTACCTTTTTATAATAATAAATAAGTAAATAATATGTATATGTATATAATCATATGATTAATTTTTTAATTTGATTATATAATAGTAGGTAGAATAACCGAAATGGCGGGAAATTCTAATAAATTACCATGTTTGTTTACGTTTATTTGACCTTTGGACACTGATGTGAGATTATACCCCAGTTGCCATATATCACTTTTCATATGTAGCTGGTTATTCATTATTCGCAATTCGTCATGTGCTTTCGCTGTAGGTAATATCGCGAGGAGAGCTAGCAAGTCGAAATTGCGTTGCAGTTCAAAGATGAACTACGTCTGAGCCGTCTTACACAAATTAGTTCAAGCTATATAAGATTAAATTGTGCTCGATTGGTGTACAGTCAGCTTAATTAAATTGTTGCTTTATTTTAACACATATACCTATATTAGCCCAATGATGCAGTGCAGTTGAACTTTAATCCTTGAAAATTGTCACCTGACAATTCGTCGTACATTTTTGGGTCAATAAGTAACGAAAATATCCAGGGACCATCTTTAATACTTGTCAACAGTGAAAATAAATATTTTTTCATTAGCTACAAATAAACATTACGAAAATACTCGGAAAGTATCAATTTTTCATTTATGTTTGCTATTTAATTTATAAATTATATTGTTTGAGTGTCACGTCACAAGCACTAAGTAATCCCTACAAATTCCATACTAATTGTTTTTTTTATATACCACGTCGGGGGCAAACAAGCTTACTGTTATATAATTAATTAAATGCGAGAGCATTATTTATTCATCACAATGTATTTCCTAAGTGACAAGCAAAACATGTCAACAACGGTAGCTAGGTAACAGAGTTGGGTCTATGACACGCCTCCGCCGCGATTCCCGGAAATCCCTGGAGTCGGGAGCAGCTGATCCAGGTGGCGTCTCCAGACGCGCCCATCGTCAGTGGCTATCTCATAATGTAGGTTTCCAAGGCGGGGAGCCACTGTACCGAACTCCCACTTCTTCCCAGATACGGAGTAGTTCCGAGCTTGGACTCTGTCTCCTAGTAAAAGCTCTCTGACTTTCGCCCCAGGTGGGGGTGAGGACTTCGGTGGCGCTCGGATCTTTGCTGCCAGCCTCGTTCTTATCTCTCTCCCGAACATGAGCATATAAGGAGAATCTCCCGTATTGACAGGCGTAGCCCTTAGCAGACCTTTGACCTTTCGGATTTTGTGTAATATTGTGGTTACCTATGGTCGCTTGCAACCCCAGGGGTGTTACATGCCGCGGACCCTTAAATAATGTATACATTTTTTTTTTTTAAACTTCATACTGGCGTTTTTGACTTTTCATTAAAAGAAGCTGATTGGACTTTTGTCAAATACCGTATTGTAGATTGTAGATCCAGCAATGTGATGCGCAACGTTATTGTTGGGTTTTTTTAAGAGTCCGCAGTAAGCTCGGCCAAATTTCACCTTCCCATACAAACGTAGTTACGCTCTCATTATAAAACTACGTCTTGGATTGTGACGAAACTTTGCATGCATATACAATGACATGTGGTATATCTATATCTGTAATTTATATGGCTCCAGTTTATAAAACAAACGAAATACAGCAAAAACAAGTTTTGTATGAAAAACTTAAATTCGCTGTATTTTTTTAACTATGGTATCTGAAGCTACATAAACTAATTACAGACATAGATATTCCTCATGTCATTGTGCATGCAAAGTTTCGTTGCAATCCAAAACGTAGTTATAAAATAAGAGCTTAACTACGTTTGTATGGAGAATCGAGCTTACTGCGGACTCTTAATCAGCCATAATTACTCAAGCTTTTTCTACGACGGTCGCAAAGACATTTTAGCGTAGGAGGCCCGGGCGACAAGGTACATTTATGTGTTTTTTATACTAGGATCGCATGGTGGAAGGCGAGATGGCCACAGGTTGAGTACCTATAGCTGGGTTAAATTGTCAAGATGGTCAAAAAAGGGCCACTCGCAGTACATTGCTGAGTGTAAGTTTAAAATAGCCGCTAGGCACCATCATAACATTAGAGACGTGCTTAAAAATACATAGAAAACATCCGTGACTCAGGAAAAATATTCATGCTCATCACACAAATAAATGCCCTTACCGGGATTCGAACCCGGGACCTCTTGCTTCGTAGGAAGGGTCACTACCAACTAGGCTGCAGAGGTCGTCAAACTTGCGTAATTGTTTTACAACCCTACTTGGAGATCACAATTAAACAATAAACGTTGGTAATGGTTGGTTTTAGGTACTTTTCGTCGTCTAAACTAAAATAAACTATTCCTACCTGGTATGCATCTGCATAGATAGTCCCTATGGCTCGGCGTGTGTAGGCAGACTGCTTAACTCAGTCTACAGTATTTCATCTCAATCGGGCATTATAAAGCTTAAAATAACCTACGATTATGACCCTGACTGTACCAAGTCATACTAGTTTGTAAGCAAATTGAGATCGAGAGCTGTTCGTGAGGCAATGCAATCAAAGTGAAAATACTCAAAGTTCAATTTAAACACTGATGTTTTCTTTAGGTATTGTATTGATTTGTATTGTATTGTATTTGCATTTTGTTATATATTGAATTCCATGAGAAGTATATGCGTTTGTATTCCTTTTGACAGTATGCAAGTTGTCGTTCATATAGTTAAGTATACATTATTTAATCTTTATTACACAAAAGAACAACTTATCGTACAAAAGGCGGACTTAATGCCGTAAGCATTCTCTACCAGTAACCCTTTGGGCAAAGCCGACAAATTATGAACACAGTTATACTTATAACTAAATACCCGCGCGGCTTAAATAGGTGTAATAGTTCATTCTATACACTACTGAAAGAACATTTGAAACCTGACAACCCGAATAGTTCCGGCAATTACTCCTTCATTCAACACTACAACCTCACACACCTTTCCTCTTTATAATTTTAGTAAGTACTTATCCATACTAATATTATAAATGCGAAAGTGTGTCTGAATGTCTGTCTGTGTGTTACCTCTTCACGCTTAAACCGCTAAACCGATTGAGATGAAATTTGGTATGGAGATAGTTTGAATCCCAGGGAAGGACATAGGATAGTTTTTATCCCGGAAATCATCCCCTGAGGGGGTGAAATGGGGGATGAAAGTTTGTATCGAGCTACGATATAAACGAGTTCCACGCGGACGGAGTCGCGGGCAGAAGCTAGTAGATTATAGACGTACATACTAGTCTGTGCTACAAGATTTCCATTTGCATATTATGTCATTACGGCATCGATATTGGTATCTTAATGATCACATTACAGAATTGTCACAGTAATACTAATGGCGGTCATTATAAATGATTTCTGAATACGTGATTGATAATTTACTATTAGTATAAGTCAAGCACATCAAGAAAAAAAACTGAAATGGTGAGCGTATTCATGGAAATATAACAACAAGCTAAACATTTACTCACGCACGAGTGTACAATACAATACAAATACTCTTTATTGCACACCTCACACAATAAAGCAGTTAAAAAGAAAAACAATACAATAACAGAGGCTCTAGTATAAGTTTTACCGAAACAAAACGTTACGAACGCGTTCGCGTTTAGCTGTCAAATCCCATACAATTGAGGGTAAAACGCAAACGCGATCGCAACGTTTTGTTTCAGTAAAACTTATACTAGAGCCTCAGTAATAGCAGTAGAGTGTAATTCAGAACGTCAGATCAGGTCCGTTTCTAGATCTCGGGAAATAAAGTGAGCTTAAGGCAAACTTGAGGATGATGAATATGAATATGAATACCTCCATAGGGCACTGGTCCCACCGCCGGCTAGTAAGCTAGAAAAGTTGGGCGAGTAACGGTTCATTGCGTGCTGACCAGGCACAGTGTGATCATTCGACCTTTACAGATCCGCAATGTAATGCAACTCGCCCAACTTTTCTAGCTTACTAGCCGGCGGTGGGACCAGTGCCTAGTTCAGGAACAGTCACAGGAGAAATTAGTCAGAATCGAAATGCCATGTACCACTGCTACACATTCACAGTCAACGGTTTTTGGCGCTACGCTCTTGCAAGAAACCGCCCTAGAGGAAAACGCCTCCGAGCAGAGCGCCCACCTAGCGGGTTCGCACTGAAAGTGTTAACGAATAACATTTTTTTCTAGAAAAACAACGACGTCCTTCAATGCGCGTGTACCAGGGGCGCAGCCGACGTAGCAGCATACGCGATATCGCTCGGGGCCAGCGTGCAAGCCGTGGACGCCGCCGGCGACGCGCCGCTGGCGCTGGCGGCGCGCTCGGGGCACACCGCGGCGGTGGAACTGCTGTTGGACAGCGGGGCTGACATCGATGCTATTAATAAGGTAAGCTGTGGTTTATGCGCTCCTGGTAAATTATCTGGAAGTTTACCGGTTGATCAGATACTAAGACCGCGGCCGAAGCGGGTATGAACAACTCCGGTGCCCGCTGGCGTCAATAAATAATAATTTTGCTTACACTGCACGCAAATCGACCTTTTATGCCAAGGACCTTTAATCTCTTTGTTAATTTGCTCTTTGACTATCCACTATAAATATAAATTAATATAGTACCTGCTCTCGCTAAACTTAAGTAGCAGTGGGCGGGGCACATAGCACGTAGGTAGAACCGATGGCCGTTGGGGCGGAAAGGTTCTCGAGTGGCGACCACGTACCGGAAGGTGCGGCGTGGGTAGGCCCCCCACAAGGTGGACTGGTGACCTGGTAAAGGTTGCTGGAGTCCGCTGGGTGCGGGTGGCGCAGGACCGGTCACTTTGGGACCCTCTGGGGGAGGCCTATGTCCAGCAGTGGACGTCTTTCGGCTGATATGATGATGATGATGATGAACTGCTCTCAAATGAAAACCGTGGGTCATTGTTTATCATGATTTGCCTGGGAATGCCAGTCTGATCAAACAAGCCGGGCATCAAATATTTGTTTTGCATATTTGTAGACCTATTGATGAATATTTCTTTGAAGTCTGCTGTGATCGATCGATCAATCATTAAAACTGTCACTGATATTGAGAGACGCTCAACGTAATGACTAATGATATAAATTTTAATGGACTTTTAGTACTTTCGTTCCTACAGAGTTTCGAAGTCTTACCCCGTTAGTAATAAATCTTGACAAACCTCTGTTAACTAAGTGTTTTATGTCCATCCCACAAACACAAAAAGGTATACGAACCTTAGCGGTATTTTAACAAAATTGGTTTAACGAACCTTTATGAATAAGCTTTATTAAGTTTAAATACTATACTCTGTTTAATAAATAAATAAAAGGAATTTAACTAGCTTTTGCCCGTAACTTCGTCCGCGTAGTCGTTGATCGCCTTCAGGTATTAATACTATGCCTGTAAAAAATGTATTAGCAAATATAATCTACCAGTTTTTGGCTTTAATAACAAGTTTCTGTCAAAAATTTCATTTTTGGTACAATGTTTTATTGCCGACTGTACTTTTCTGTATACCATCATCAACTACTCATTGAGACGATTCTAACGAGCCCAAACTTAACGGGGTTACGTCGGTTTAGTACTGAACTCCCATGGCCACCTTCCGTCTCCATCATCAGATCAGCTTGATGGTACCATAATATTGAATTGTCATCCAAACTATACTTATACCCAAAATTTCAGCTCAATCGGTCACCGGGAAGTGGGTCAAATTTAACAAGATTTGATTACAGACAGACAACGGGACAGGTGAAAGTAAATGAAAGCTTATAATTAAGTATTTTCTTTAAAAAATCCCACATTTTTTTACGATATTTTGTGCAACTTTTGTGATTTCTACTCAGGATCTCTTTCCAACCCAATAGGAGAAAAATGTGTCCTTATATTGCCATTTTGTGAACCTTCCATTTATGTTACCAAACAAAGTAGAAATGGTAACAAAATAGGAAATAATTAATTTGGTAATATTTTGTCTTATTAAAATCGAATGCAATGAGCTCTCGATTCTCAGTGTAAATAACATTAAATTCCTAGAACATTTCACAATTTATATAAGTGGCATTTCTTTGTGAAACGCTCATTTTGTACATTAAGGTTACAACATTTTTTGCAACACCAATTTCTTGGGTAACTGTACGTTGTTAGCATTAGAGATACCTACGCCTTAATATTGCTTTTCAAACACAGTCGAAAGGTAACCGGGAGAGTAATGTTAAAGCTAAGATTAAAATTGGACCTGCTAAGACCCGACAGGGGGACCTTCCCGTAACTTATAACGGTTAAATTAATTTTAGTTAAATGGTCCATTCGCGCTAACTAGTTGGAGTGGTTTCCATGAGAGCACTTGACAGTTCCATTTAGCTAAGTTAGCAGAGACTTATAAATATGCAGGTCCTAGAGGCATGACGCAAATTATATGGTTAAAACAAAAATATATATCGAGCCATCTAAATTCAACATCTAAGAAAGAAATTTCCGAGATATTTTGAAGTAAGACAGCTCAACGGGTCCATATTGGCTGCCATAAAATTCTTTGTCCTCATCGCTAGTCCTCATTTTTTTCGTCCTAACTTTTATGTTCCAAAATTTCTGTAACTATCTTTGGAAGTCATAATGATCAGTTGTCCTAAAAAAAATCTTCATAATTTCATTACTAAGAACTTGCTTGAAATCATAATTTTGTTAATCATAATTTTGTTAGTCCTATTATCATAACTAAGAACATACTTCAACTCCTAATTTTGTTTTTCCTTATAAATAAACGCTTTCGCTAAGTACCTAAATGTAAAAAAGTCGGTTTAGGGTCGCGGTACACCTAACACTCCTCCTCGCTTCGCTCGCCGCACAGACAAGCAGGCGGCTTGCTTAGCGTCTAGCTGAGCCTTGTGGCCTCGCCTCGCGCATTGCAACAAAAACAAACACGTTTATTTACTTCGATAACGCCAAGCGCGCAGTGCGGCCGTGGTGCGGCCGGTCGCGAAAATTATATAATGTTCGTTTTACTAAGCTACTCGCTAGGTGACTCGCTAGGCACTAGACCCTAAGCAAGCCGCCTGTGTGTGCGGACGTAGCCTTTTTGCGTAAACAGGTGACCTTTTCTATGATTCGGGTAATATGATTATTCAGTATTAGACAATAAAATCCAAGTAAAAACGTTATGCGTACATAGGATAAGTAACATTTATGATGAAAAATATTATGAAAAACAGTTTTAGGATTAGAAATATATGACTAGTGTCATTATGAATTTAAATAACGTTTTATTTAAATTCATAATGACAAGTGAGTGTTATGATGAAAAAAAAAATTTGGATATGAGAAATTTATGATTATTGCCATTATGAATTCGAATGGTTATGACTTCGACGATCGTTAGGAATAAGAATTATTAGTATGATAAAATTGAGAATTTATAAGCTGTACAAAAACCTCATGAAGTTTTCTCAAGCCGAAAGTGAGACCTGCTTAAATTCTTACTCAAGTTTAATGAAGTTACCTATTCTTACACCGAAGCACTTCCAACAACTTCTAAAGTTGGCGAGAACTTTAGAACTGAGCCGACGCCACAGATCAAAAGTGCCCTAATCCAGCTTTAATATTCTACGAGGCAACTTTCGTGATACCACTCCAGTATATATCCTTATATCCTTAATAATTCTACTATCTATCAAAAACTGAAACCACCTGAAATCTTATTAGGATATTGTCGACGTCCGCACAAATTACTCCGTCGATTGACCGTAAATTGAAAATGTCAGTGCCATTGAATAACTAACTTTAATACAAGTCGGCTCAATAGAATTTCAGTTATACTTGCCAACAATGGATCCGAAATATTTTTCAATCGAAAAACAACTCTAACCAAGTGCAGTTAAAGCCTTTGACGAACTTTTCAACAATGAGAAAGCAGAAACAATTCCGCTCCGTATAACGAAGTACCAGGGCTGCATCACTGGCGAGGTATCAGAACGAATGAGTGACGTTCCAATCACCCAAATCAGATGAACAGGAAACGCTTCGTTCAGGTATTTACTTGATTTTAATTGATAAGAGTTTTTGACGGGAAATGGTGAAAGATTAGGACAAGCGTTGCCAACTCGGGTCCGAATCAAAGACTCGCTTTAATTTGAGAAAAAGACAGGATACTACCCATACTTCACTGTGATATCTAGGTTTCCAGTTTCTTAAAACAACCCTGTTCAAACAAACACTCACACAAGAAAAATATAGGTAGACGTTAAATTATCTCGAATGAAGCCACATTATCTTGAGTCAAGATGTTTTTTTCTCTCGGTTCGACAAAATCATCCTAATTAAATAAGCCTTAACAATCTGGCACAATAAATAAAAACTTGAATCAAGAACGGCGACTGCCATTTCCGAATGTAAATAATAAAATTAAGATGACATTCTGAAAAAAAATGCTCTTTTTGGTGTATTGCCATATGTAGCTCAAAGATCCTAAAAATCTCAAAGATAGTTACTTAGTTCATATCTTTATCTTGACTTAGCATGAAGCGGAAACGCAATTGGTTGATTTTGGCCCGATAGATTTTAATTTCGAAGAGACCTCTAAAAAGTCCTAAATGTTCAGATTATTATTAAAATACATAAGGTATGCACGTCAAAATTGCTTTAGTATATAGGTATCAACAATATTAACGATCGTAGAGAAGCTTTTTTTCCTAATCGTAACGGTTATTTTTTTAATGAATTAAATCTGTTTTGTCGCTTACGTCAATATTTCTAACGCACGGAGTACGCGTGAGCGCAGTACATTTCCGACCGTATGGCCGTAGTAATTGAGTATAACCGTACAGCCGTGGGCTCGCAGCGCCAGTGGGGTGACGAATCTCTTCGACGTAGGACCTATGTCAGTTTGTTCTAACCGCTACCCTACATCGCAAGTCGCCAATAATATTACCTCTACGCATATAAGTATCTACGTGTAAATTTTGAACACAATGGTAAATAAAGTAAAACAATCCAATTCTAATACTTAAATTGTTTTGTAAACATCAATCATGGGAAGAAAGAAAGTCTTGGAGTCTAAAATGAAAAGAAAACAACGGTATAAAGAATTACTTCGTAAAATGTCTGAGGCAAGGAAAAGGTAAGTTTGTAATAGAATGTTAATAAATAAAAATAGTTCGTAAGTTTTATTTTAAAATGTTGGTATCAAATCAAGTCTTGCATTTCACAAAGGCGAGTAGTGTGATTCCTATTATTATGTATCTTAAGTCTAGTTTCGCCTAATCTAAAACATGGGGGGGGATCTGACCACAGAGAGGGTCCATTTAAGGAATTAGCGGTATGATGATGAAGGGGGGGGGGGTCAAAAATCTTCGAAAAACGATGACGTAATATATTGACAAGCCCCTATTAGGTAGGTATATACATTATTAGCATATAAAAAAGTCAAACGGATTCTTCACTAATAAAAACTTAAATTATTATACAAGTTGTAACAAAAATGGGGTATGAACCGATCAAGGGCTTAACAGATATCGTGTTCAGATAAGAAAAAACCGAAAAATAAATTTTGGATGCGATTTTTTTTTTACATTTCTATGGAGCTTGTCGCCCCAGTCGGCCAACGCTCCAAGGTAAAAAAAATCGTGTCAATTTTTTTTTTCTGTTTTGTCTTATCAGAACACGATACCTGTTGAGCCCTTGATCGGTTCACACCCCATTTTTGGTACACCCCGTACAGTATAATCAAGCATTGTAGCGACATGGTAGCATCCCTCCGTCGACACTTCTATTGCCCACTCGCCAAATATAAAACATCCAGTTTTTTACTTTTCACTTTCTTGTTGTTAACTTTGTTTTGGCAGGCAAATAACTTTTATGTTAAAATAACACCGTTTTATTTCAACGCTAATCGTTCATAATTATGTATGAAAGGACCTAGGCAACTATTTCTTGTTGTTATTCTGTCCCGTTAGCCAGGAGACAAAATTACAGATCTTCTTTAAAAAAATGTTGCAATTCGCACTTTTAACGTGCCTAGAAATCCATACAAAAATATCTCGAACTTGACAAGAAAACTCCACACCAACAATACACCTCAGTTTTACAAAGTGACTCAGGAGATGGAACAATGGCAACTAGTGACAGAAAATACCATTGCACAATGCACTTAGTTATACAATAATAATAAAATGCAAATAGATTATATGTTTACAAATTGCATAAGTACTTTACTTAGAAACAGAACAATAGAAGTTTATATTGACCATTTTAGGGATCTCTCAAAAGCTGGTCATAAAAATACTAAGGAACTTATCAAACATTTAATAAAAATACACACAAAAGAAAAGGTACTTATACACATTTTATTAGCAGTGCGCTTTTAGTTAAAAGTCATGTGAATATATATTTTACGCGATAAACTAAGGAACTTAAAGTGTAAGAAAGAAAGAAAGAAAGAAAGAAAGATACATTTATTCACAAACACACAGGACACACGTGTTAAACAATAAAATAATCAAAAAACAGAAAACAGATAAAACATGAAACAAGTGTGTCTCTGCGGCAGTGAACCGGACACTGGCTCAGCATTATGCTGAGGTGTCAGACACCTGCAGCGCTGATTTTCAGCCAGCACCGTCAGTGACTCACGGAAACGTCATACAAATGTAATAAATAAACTACGTACAGTATTGGGACAGGCGAAAGAGAAATAAACATAAATAAAAAGTGAGATAATACATGTACACACTACCTAGATGCAGCTTCAATAAAATATTTATATTTACAGTACACATTAAAAACAAAAACTAGATAAGAAATTGGCATATTTATTGCTGTCACAGTGCTGGGGATTAGGATTTTGATTTCTGAAGCGTCTTCAAATTGCCTTTAAGCATACGCTTAAAGGTGTATCTGCTAAGCGCCCTTTGGATAGGAGGAGGGATATCATTCCAGCACTTAGACGCCGCAAACTTGAAACTACCTCTGAACGCAGCGGTTCGGTGCATAGGTATAATGGCCATTGCCTTAAACCTGCGCGCACTTTTGGACCATACCAGTTTATGAAAAAGGTAGGTGGGGGTTTCCTGTTTTACCACCCCGAACAGCAGAGTGGCCAGGTGCAGGCGCCGGCGTGCAGGCATGTTAAGCAAATTAGCGGCGTTCAAGTATGGAGTGATGTGGGATCGGGGAGGGACTTTGAAACAAAAACGAGCACATGCGTTCTGCACTCGTTGTATGAGCCTCTTGGAACGACCAGTAATGCACCCATCATACACGACATCACAATAGTTTAACCTAGATAATACAAGTGATTCACATAGGTCAACACGCAAATCGACACTAAGGTAATCTCGTATATTATATAGAACTTTAAGGCGATAGAAGCAGTTACTCACAACATTAAGTATGTGGTTCTCAAAGCGCAGATTCCCGTCCATTAGAAGGCCGAGGTTGGTTGCTTCTACCACCCGTTCTATTGTACCCGTATCTATATATTGTAATAAACAAAATTACTTGATTTTAGTATATAAATTCGGCCGTAGCAACTCCATGCATCCTCTATTCTCATAGTCACACAAAATAGGAACGCGCGCGCTAGCACCTGCGAAGCAAGTGCCTACCTACCTACATATCGACGGGGAAGGCGCCCCGCGTTTGCGCAAAAGCCACGCCCCTTAGGGTTAGATTTATTTTCAATATGGCGCCTTAATAGACGAAATGTGTGACTATAATGGACACTTTATTTAAGTCCGAATATTATGTTCCGGCGTGAGCCCGGGCTCGACACGATGTAATTATGAGTCATCTCTTAATTGTCTAGACTAATCAAGGAATAACCCCTATTCTTAGTTCCTCGCTTAAGGGGCGCTTAGTTCCTAGCTCCCAATGACCTTCGATCTGTAACTGTCGGTTTTTTCGTGTTTTTTATGGCTTATCGTATTAACAACAACGAGGTTTACTGAAATAGTTCCAATATTTAATTCGAAACTCACAGCTTTCGGGATATAATATGGCACCAAACATTGGCAATTTCGGGCCAAAAATCCAGTTTTATGGACGTAACTTTTGTGAAAATGAGTTAAAAATAAAAATCTCTCGTGGGTTGTTAGAGACGTCATTAAGGAACAGTAATATGTAGATTTCATTAATAAAATTGCATAAACAACATACTAATATCAGATAAATCATAAAAAAAACAAATATTAATAATTTTCAAAAAAACTCTCGTGTAAATGTAGATAAACGATTGAAGAACCGATATGTGTTTGTGCCATAATATAACTATAGTTTTGACGGAGGAATATCAACTCAAAACTCGCCAAAACTAGCCAAAAAGCGCGTGGAGCCCCTTAACAAACGAAATCAATGCAAAGAGCCATGCTTGAATATTAAATACCCGGAGGAAATTGCATTATTTTATCAGGAACGGCGGCGTGGGTAGCTCGTAATGAATTCAATCTAGCTTGCGCGTTGCCGTGCGCGGATGTGGGAAATATCATGCTGCTACCTATTTATTTGAAGGGATGCTGATGAATCTTTGATCATGCAAAGCATGATGTTCAGGAGATATACACCACGAAGGGAAGAACGGTCATCGGTGTTAATATCTACTACAACAAGGCGCGCATAAATATCTGACACGACTCTATTTATAGAGCCGTAAGGACGTGTCAGATATTTTTGCCCGCTTTCTTATGGCAGATATTGATGCTGGTGACTTCCATGTCCCATTGCATATCAACATAATATGCAACAGTGACACAACTAACACTACATTGCCTTGTTCATTAACTAATGTTTAGATTTATTGCCCACCGATGAAAACACCTCCATTAGATTTATATTATAACACACAAATTAAATAAATATGAGCCAACAATCTTACACAAATGAACTATTCCACTATTAACCCTTTAAGCTTAATATGGTTTGTGTTATGGGTACTAAGTAGATGACAATATATTGAATAGAAATAAATACATAGAAAAGTCACCCAAAGGGCAATGGAGAGGGCTGTTGGGAGTTTCTCTGCGGGATCGCATCAGAAATGAGGCTATCCGCAGCAGAACCAAGGTAACCGATATGGCCCTCCGAATCGTTAAACTTAAGTGGCAGTGGGCGGGGCACATTGCACGTAGAACCGATGGCCGTTGGGGCGGAAAGGTTCTCGAGTGGCGACCACGTACCGGAAGGCGCAGCGTGGGTAGGCCCCCCACAAGGTGGACTGATGACCTGGCAAGGGTCGCGGGAGTCCGCTGGATGCGGGTGGCGCAGGACCGGTCATTGTGGCACTCTTTGGGGGAGGCCTATGTCCAGCAGTGGACGTCTTTCGGCTGATATGATGACGATGATGATAAAATACATAGAAAACATCCAAGACAGAAACCAATAAGCATGCTCATTACACAAATAAGTGCTCCTATACTCCTACCGGGTTTCGAACCCAGGACCTCCAGCTTCGTAGGCAGCGTGACTTAACCCACTAGGCTAACCGGACGTTGAAATTGACGTGGATAACTCTGCGACGTTATTGATATGTTTTAGTGGTTCTATTTAATATCATTTTGATTGTGCGCCCCGGGTGTAATGGTCGGCAACGCGCATGTATCTCCCCTGGAGTTGCAAAGGCTGCGGTGAACGTTTACCACCAGGTTGGCCGTACGCTTGTGTGCCACCGACGTGGTATAAAAATTACAAATATTCTCGGTTATTTTATACAACAACGGTGGCAAACAAGCGTACGGCCCGCTTGATGGTAAGCGGACACCGCAGCCTATAGACGCATGCAATTCCAAAGGAGTAACATGGGCATTGCCGACCCTTTATATGTTTGAGGATTCGCCGTGTCGACAGCTGAAGGAACAAATTCCCTCGCTCTCAGCACAACGCATCCTCGGGAGCTCTGGCGACCTTGCTCACCTCCAGGAACACAACACTACTACAGAGCAAGTAGTAGTGTTGCTCTTGTGTGTTTATCCGAGGCATCTTAGCTCCCGAACAGATGAACAGTTATTTTAAATTGAAATTCTGTTGAGATGGTTTTCAGCACAGCTGTGTTTGTTGTGTGGGAGTTTTGATTTTTTAATTTACATAAAAGTGTGTAAATGAAACAAGTTTCTGTCAAAAATTTCAGTTTTGGTACAAGTTTTTATTGCCGACTGTACTTTTCTGTATACCATCATCAACTACTCATTGAGACGATTCTAACGAGCCCAAACTCAACGGGGTTACGTCGGTTAAGTACTGAACTCCCATGGCCACCTTCCGTCTCCATCATCAGATCAGCTTGATGGTACCAATTACTTGTTAAATATATTTAAAAATAAGTTAAAGGCCTTTTTATTGATGAAGTGTTTTTATTCTGTTCATGAGTATAGTCAGCATAATTAATACTATAGACGCAATGTTTTAACTGTAAGGACGTATTATTGAGTTTGTAGATATTTTATTATGTTTTGAATTGCATTGTGTTTCGCATATATTTTATTAGAATAAAGTAAATTATTATCGCGTTCGTTGATGATTTGCCAAGGAAAATATATGATAAACAAATAACTGAATGCAGCTTTATGACCGTAATGATACGTGTGAAGAATCCGTAACGATATTATATTTCCTTACCTTCACTCCACAATCTCCACATAGTAAATGGGCCATTTTACGGAAAGTTGTACAGTCGACTTTTTTTTTAAATTGATATAATCGAGCTTTATCTACTCAGAATAGAGAGCACTTTCGAACCTAATAGGAGAAAAAAACTGTCCAAAATTTTACATATAATTTTCGGTTTTCCGTTCCGTTACCACCATACATGCTTAGTATGGAAACGGTAACGGAATGGAATAAAAAATCTTGGCACTCTTTTTTTCTCCTATTAGATTCAAAAGTGCTCTCGATTCTAAGTAGAAAAAACCCATAAAAAATATCATAATTCATAAAAAAGTCGAGTGTACAATCTTCTGTAAAATGGCCCAAATACATGCCTTACCTACACATAGGTAGATATAAACGAAATACTTTCAACATTACATCATTGTTTTAACAATTCCTTACTTGAAAAACCGGCCAAGTGCGAGTCCAAACCTGTAGGTATATAAGTAATAACTTTAAATTATTTAAAATATTTTTATTATATCATGTAACTAAAAATTTACGGTTTCCGAAATTTTTCCTTTATCTGTGCTATAAAACGTTGCTTCGTACCAAACAAGATTCTGAGTTCACGGGAAGTACCCTGTAGTTATTATTAGTAGAATAGAGCCCAAAGTCAACGGGGTTACGCCGGTTAAGTACTGAATTCCCATGACCACCTTCCAGCTCCATCATCAAATCAGCTCGCTGGTACCATAATATTGAATTGTCATCCAAACTACACTTATACCCAAAATTTCAGCTCAATCGGTTACCGGGAAGTGCGTCAAATTTAACTTTTAAGATTTGATTATAGACAGATAGACAGACAGACAGACAGACAACGGGACAGGTGAAACTTAATAAAAGCTTGTAAAAAGGGGATATATTAGAGGGAGAGCGGCGCCATAAATGCAATTTTAGAATAAAGCAATCTCAGCACGATTCTCGCTATATAACATTGATCCTTTCACTATATTTAGCATTCCGATAGCAGTGGGCGGACGGTATGATAATTCGAATGACATTACACCCACAGCATCGTCCCACACAGGGACTATCTAAAGCTGATACATAGCTTGATTGATCGCCTTAAGGTTAACACACACTTATCACCCCCACACCGGATCGGCTCTGACACGCATCACCCACCCGCAATTCACCCGACGTCAATCCAACGCAAGCTCGTTATAGCACCGGCTTAGCAGTGTTGACGTGGCCACGAGGCAACACCGCACTTGTCGCAAGGCGGCCGCCGTTTGACAGCATTTTAACAACAAGAAAAAAAGCCAAAGCAACAAAGCTTTTATTTAACTTGACCTTCGTTTGTTAGTGAGGGACAAATCTTGGAACTGAATTTTGAGCCAGTAAACCTCAACTGATTGAGCTGAAATTTTGGTTATAAGTATAGTTTGGATGACAATTCAATGTTATGGTACCATCGAGCTAATCTGACGATGGAGACAGATGGTGACCGTAGGGATTCAGTATTTAAATACTGGTCGGTTAACCGACGTAACCCCGTTCAGTTTGGGCTCGTTAGAATCTTAATGAGTAGTTGATGACGGTACACAGAAAACTACAGTTAATAAGCTTGTAGCAAAAATGGCATTTTTGAAAGTTACTTATTTTGTTTGAAGCAGGCCGCCTCGCCCGCGTGCCGCAAGCGCTTTCCCACTTTCCCCAAGCTGGCGGCTAGCTGTTAGTCACCCGGCGATTGGGACATGCCCACCCGCCGCTAACTTGTCCCGAGCTAGGACGATGCCGTTACGGAGTTGATAAGTGGGCATTGCAGTGTGGAGTTTCATACAGAGAAACTGTTTTTTTTTGTGGGCAGTCTTGTAAAAAAATTAAACTACACTGGACTTCGAATCACTCAAATTTTTGTAAAGACAATACACTTTTCTGTTAACTAAACCCAACAAATACCAGTGAGCACATGAACGAGGAAAAGTAATCGCCATCATTAGGACTGCCCTGCAAACCGTGCAGCTGCTTCGGAATCCGAAACTAGGTCGCACTTGTTTTGTTATCTCTCCCTTTTGCTGACTTTTCTGAGAACAGCATTAACTTGATGAAGAACGTTGTTCGTGTTGTTATTAATAAAGATTACTTTGTATTATTTTCCACCCCTGACGCAAATGATGATGTTAATGATTGTGTTGTATGTTGTATGTTTGTGTGGGCAATGCCTGAAATAAAGAATTATTATTGTCATTAAAATTAGAGGTGTTATAAGTTTGACGTGTCTTTGTATCTGTGTGTCTGTGTGTATGTCTGTGGTATCGTAGCGTAGCTCCTAAACGAATGGGCAAATTTTAATGCAGTTTTTTGTCCGAAAGATGCCGTGATCGAGATGGTTCTTAGCTAGATTTCAACAAAATCGTTTCAGCCGGTATTGAGATATTGAACTTTGAAATGAAAATGGCGGGAGATTTTCAACTTTTCTAAGTTGTTAATTATACTTAACCACTCACTTGCTTGTGGCAACCACAGTTGCCAATTTCGCGCACGCCTAAACTGATGGTGGCAACTGTGGTTGCCAAGTGAAGTATGGACTTCTTTGATAAAGAAAAATTGAAAGCAATTTAGGCTACCTTTTTTAAAACCCGAAAGCAAGTGAGTGACTAGGACATACAATAGATTCCGAATCCTGAACCTATTGTAACTGAATTTTGATCTAAAAAAAGTGTAAAAGTTAGTAGGTACATTATTTTTGCTACCTTATCACTTAATAGGTAAGTATCTACTTTACTGAACTTAAACTGTAATATCGCCCCTATGTCATAAAATTGGCCATAATTTGTGTTTATCCGCCATGTCACGAGATTTCATTATAAAGTCGTGAATACTGTCCGTGCTTTCAATTATACAACAACCCAACAAAGCGGAAAAATGGGGCTGAATGTGTTAAAATAGTATCCACATACTTCGTATTAAAATAATTTTTTGTCACTTACTTTTTCGTAGTCGGGTTACAGTTCTTTGAACTGTTTATGGTTATCTATTTATAATTTTTCGTATATTGTAGGTATCCCTCTAAATGCATACATATGTATAATCACGCAAGTTTCCCGGAAGGGTGGGCAGAGATCACGGATTTTCACTTTCATATGATTATTCATACATGTTCGGTAGGGTCTTATACATATTTCTTTAGAATTTACCTTATTCCGAAAAAGTTTGGCATCCCCTTCCAACCGTACCATTGACTTTTCCCTCGCACTTCGCTCACTAATTATTGGCGAGATAGCGAGTTTTACCCTCAATGGGCATGGCATGTAAATAGGCAATTTGGAACTCTGCAGTAATAATTAAATGGGTTACATAGTAACGGATGACGTGCGGCATGGAAACGCCGTTGTTTTATTTAAAGTTAATAATTTTGCACTATAAATAAATAGGCTTACTTTAATTAATGGGCTAATCAGATAGTGGGGAGTCACGGGGTTAAGTTAATTTCTGTTCTTGTTCACATAATAACTATCTTATTTCGCGGAACTGCAATAAATATGAGCGTGAATATTTAAAGTGTCGTTCTGGGAATGCATATTATTATTTAGGGTGCAATAATAGTGTAATTGCTCGCGAGTATATTTAAATAAGCTAAGGTTCGGTTGTCACTTTTGACGCACAGATTGACAAAACATTTTCGCCTCTTAAGCGTGTGTTATAAAAAAAAGTTATGCCATAACGAATTTAGATCTGATGGCGTTAACAAGCTTACCTCTGCACGTATGTAAACCCTAGGCAATACTGGGACTTTTGCTGGGAGTCCTGGCTGTTTGTGAGTGGACAGCACGATGATTGTAAAGAGCGAGCACTTGTATAGGCTAAGAGCGGTGCGCCATACGTGAGAGCGAGAGGCCGCGCTCCGATCTCTCGCTTCCACGCATGGCGCATCGCTACCGCCACCGCTCGATGTCGTGCCATTCGTGGCCAAGCCGCAAGGGAGTTTCACTTTCTTATATTCCCCAGGCCGGCCGAACATCACTGCACGTAGCCTGCGAAGGCGGCCACTCTCGAACTGCTGCGGCCCTGGTATCCCGGGGCGCCGACAAGGAGTTCAGAGACCAGTCGGGGCGGACCCCGCTCCACCTGGCCGCCATACACCGACACACGGAGCTCGTAAGAACGCTGCTGGAGAACGGGTGCAATGTTGATGCCACAGATCAGGTCAGAGGAATTAGCGATACATCTGTAGAACTCGAGTTACACCGGCTTTCGTATTTTTACAATAACTCGTATGACACAGAGTACACTATATTTTGCACGCTGGTTCTGAAACGCTAAGTGTTGTGAGCGAGCGCGTGAAACACATTCAAATGACAGCCCCAATGAACAAAGCAATACCTCCAGCTCTTGAAGCAAAAGTAAACCAAAGTAGGTAGAGGCACAGAATAAATAATATTACCTACGTACAGAAGGTTCTCTGTTAATAAATCCTCTGTTTAGTTATGCCGAACGAGCCTAAACTTGGCCATCCCTTTCTATCGCATGCAACGCGCTGCGATAGAACGCGTGCATGCCGTAGCAGCGCTAACAGTCCGGTTGGAGTCAGCACGGCTATCACGCGACGGCGCGTCGCACTATCCGTCTCTCTCTTATTAGAACACTTATTACAAGAGGTATAGTGCGAGAAAAATTGAGAGTATGTCGCGGCCGTCTCATGATAGACGTGCAGATGTACTTGTAGCGACAAAATCACGGAGTGAGCCGCCCCTAGTAGAGGTAAGGCAAGGAATTTAGAGAAGCCGCCTCTAGTAGAGGTAAGGCAAGGAATTTAGACCAGCCGCCCCTAGTAGAGGTAAGGCAACGAATTCAGAGCAGCCGCCCCTAGTAGAGGTAAGGCAAGGAATTTAGACCAGCCGCCCCTAGTAGAGGTAAGGCAACGAATTCAGAGCAGCCGCCCCTAGTAGAGGTAAGGCAAGGAATTTAGACCAGCCGCCCCTAGTAGAGGTAAGGCAACGAATTCAGAGCAGCCGCCCCTAGTAGAGGTAAGGCAAGGAATTTAGACCAGCCGCCCCTAGTAGAGGTAAGGCAAGGAATTTAGAGCAGCCCAAGTATGGAGAAGGGACTCTTAAACCCCTGTCGCCTTGGTGGCGCGGGCGTGCACACGGATTTCAGAGACCACTCGGGCCGGATCCTGCTACACCAACATCCGTTAGTACAAGAGGTATATGAAAAATAATAGGTGATAGGTCATACTAATTCCCACACAGACGGGGTGTGATTTTTATTATCACCATGTTGAATAAAATCATCATAGCTAATATTTACTATTTGATTTCGTGGTCATTGACTCAGTTTGACAAAAAGTAACGAAGATAGTCATACTGAACCACTTTTCCCATGGAACCATGAAATTGCGAAAGCCTAGAATTTAATTATATCAAAAACATACAAAGAACCAAAAAAAATCAAACCCGTGTCGGAATTATTACGACCCCAAAGGCTAATATCACTTCTACAAAGTGGCTCGTTTCACGAAGCTACAAGTTACAATGTTACAAGTTTAAACCAGGAACATAGAGGCGCTTGACCTATTGGTGTTGGTGGTGGGGTGACCTAAAGGCCATCTGACCTGTGTTGCTGTATAGACTAGTAAAATTGTAACTTGTAGCCTCATGAAACAAGCCGTCACACACCGACACAAGCTCGTGACGAAATAAAAAATGAAAACATTTATTCGTGCCCAAAAAAACCTGTAGACACAAAACGCACATACACATTTGCCAGAAAATGGTCACAGCTCAGCCTAATGCTGGCTTTGGTGAAGCACGAAACAACGACACTACGATCACACACATACGCCATAATTGCCTGTGCACAGGAGAATATAGACAGGCAAACCAGAGGGCAGACCATCTATATCCTCAGCGACAGTCAAGCGGCCCTTAAAGCGCTTACGGCGCCGAAAGTGGATTCTAGACTAGTCTATAATGACGTCCAGGCACTGAACAAGCTTGGAAGGCACAATAAGGTGCAACTAGTTTGGATACCGGGGCACGAGGGCTACATTGGCAAGGAAAGAGCGGATGAGCTTGCAAGAGGGGGGTCTACAAATCACTTTGTAGCTCCAGAACCATTTGTGGGACTCTCACAGAGAACCATAACTTCGGCTTTTAAAGCATACGCCAAAACCAAACACCAACACGAGTGGAGGAATGAGGCGGGCTTAAGGCACTCTAAGCTCTTCATAGAAGGAGTGGACTCGGGCTGGACTAACAAGCTCTGGAAATCCAGCAGGAAGCAACTCAGAATCATATCTGGGGTGTTCACAGGTCACTTCGGGGTCAAGGATCTCTTGGCCAAGATGGGACTGTCGGACAGTTTAGACTGTAGAATGTGTGGCGAGGAGGACGAGACCATGGATCACTTACTGTGTGAATGTCATGCCCTTGCCAGACAAAGAATGAGTTACTTTGGTAGCGACTATCCGCAACCAAAGGAATTCAAGGTGCTTCCGCTGAGCTGCATCATCCGCTTTGTGGAAATGATGGAGCGAGCTTGGGAGTAGGCATAAAGGAGAGGGCAAATGCACAAAAGATCCCGACGGGTCGAAGTGCATCCGAAAGGGCCCTCATCTAGATAAGATAAGATAAGATAAGACGATCACACACAAGGACAACTTCTAAAATACAAAACTATAGAATAACACAAAAAAGCAAAAGCAAAAACCAATAAATAAAAACATGAAAATACACCTATAACTTACAATACCTAACTCTTTTGGAAAACAGGTGCAATGGACTAATAACGCAAAAACATCGCTTTAGCAAAATTTAAAAGTATTTGAGTAATGCCATCTAATCGGGACGCTGTTATTAATTTATTTAGCAAACTAAAAGTATTTCAAGAACCATGTGGATTTTTATCAAGTATATCTCTACCCTCGAGGGTTCTATTCATAGGGAGAGCGTATAGTTTTTGTGTCTGACGTGGCTTTGAATGTATGTGACCCCCAATCATCTGACGTAACTAGGGCAAACCTAACAACTCCGAACAAGTGAAGCGAGTGCATGAGAATTGAGTTTATAATGATTAATTACCCTACAGGAACTTTCGGAGCCAGCGGCTCATTGAAACATCCGGTGACCAGAGGGCTGGCAGCTATTTTGGCCAAATAGTCCTACTTGTTACGAACAAAATGCTGCACTTTATGAAGAAAGCAAGCCGCTTGGCACAGTGGTAGTAGGGACCAAACTGAGTGATTTGACCTGCAGCAGCGGAAGTTTCACCCCTTAGGAAACGAGATAGCGCCACTTCTTTAAAAAATATTTCAAAAAATTCTACAAGCTAAACGCATAAACCAATTGCAATTAATAATATATCAAATGAAAGCTTAATAGAATGGCAGTTTTTACTTGATTTCTTAAAAAAAATGTATGCAACATGAATGGCTTAATGAATTTATATATTACTGAGTAAATAACAAGTATTATAAAAAAACTCGACACCAATACCTTTCATAGTTCAGTAAATATTAAAGTTTAATTGTGAGTGCTATTTCTTTCAAAACAATTTGAAATAATTATAGAAGCTAAAAAACTTAACTAATTTAGATGTGTAATATGTCAAATGAAAGCGCATTTTATGTTTTACATATAAAAAAATAAAATAAAAATATATACCAAAGGTTTTTGGCAAAAAATGGCATATTAAGTTTTTTTTTTACTTTATTGGTAGTTTTAACTTGATCTCAATAAAAAAAATGCAAGCCACATGAATATTTCAATACTTATGTTTATTACTGCTGGGTCAATAAAAAGTGTATTAAAGAAAAGACAAATCAGAATATCTTTCATAGTTTACGAAATATTTAAGTTTAATTGTGCTCTAAATTAAATTAAATTAAATAGTCATTTATTTCAGATTTTCATCCATACACACATTTAAATTGCATTAAATAATATTAAGTTAATTAAAATAAAATCAATAAAAATAAAAACGTAAATTTAGAATTCGGAATACGTCACAAATTAAAATTCATTAAAATATATAGGTGTTAGTGACATTATAATATTACACCTAGTGTTAGTAGGTACTTAAACATTGACATTATGATGAAGCTTAGTGCAGTGGTTTAGGTAGGCCCCATCCCACCTGCCTGCAAACATTGCTGGGATGCTGTTGGTGCTGGCCCTCCCCCTGCCAAGTAGCGAGGCGGCTCGCTTGCGCATGATGGCAGAGAAGCTATCGACGCGCGCCTCCGCGAACATTGTTGACGCACTGCAGTAGCGAGGCAGCCTCATCAGCACCCTAAATGCATCGTTGTACTGCACTCGTAAGGCGCTGTACTGTTTTTGCGTATAGTCCGCCCAAAGGCTACCCGTGTAAAAAGACGTGCAGAATGCTCTGAATAATGTCAGTTTTACAGCAGTTGAACTACGGGCAAACCTGCGGGCAACCATGCTCTGATTTGAATGTTAACTGTATGAAAATGATTTTAATAAATAAAATAATATTTTAAAAAAAAACTGAATTAAAACCGTTTTCCCTGGTGCTGAATTACGAATAAATATAATAACTTTAAAATAAATAATTATTTTTATTTACTGACTACAATTGCAGAAAAAAATGAAAACAATATCGTCCCCGGCATAGTTGGTTCTGAGACTACTACTACTTACGTTGAAATGTTATGATAAGTAACTTGGATATGTCACGTATTGAAATAAAAGACTATTAACAAAATTTCCTCTTCGGGTTCGCAGGTAGATGTAGAACTGAAAAAGAAAAGTCGTTTTGAAGTTCTCTTACCATTCCACTACTACAAAATCACTCATATTTTATACACGGACTGGTTGCTGTTGATTACCGTTGAATTATTTTTGTGCCTAGTTGATTGCCATTAGAGTAGAAAGTTGGGCTCCACAAAGCCTCTTGGACCATTGTGCCTGCAAATCTCGATCTATCTCATTAGATCCATCAATCAGATCCACTGTGTATCTTCTGAGATTTTTTTTTACCGCTAGATACATTCGTATTTACAATGGATCTACTGGGATTTTTTCTTTCATCTGATACACTTTTCTAAATCCATTGAAGAATGGATCTAGTGAGAGTTTATTTCCCATTAGATCGGATTAAGTAATTTGCAAAAATGGATCTAGTGAGAAGTTTATAAAAATGGTTTATTATTTATTATTGCATTAATATTTGATATTTTTTTACTAGATATTTCTACTAATACTTAACTAAACTTTATGTTTTATGTTTGGATATTAGTTACTTTATACCGCAAAAACAAATATACATATATGTATTGATGAAATACAAATTATTGTCCTGATATACAGAAAAACTTTTTCTGGTGGCGAAAAACTTTTTATCCTTGAATTATCATCTTTTAAGCAAATATCGGAGGTCACACATACAAACAAGTGCTGATTTAATATTTTACAGAAAGGAAAAAAAAATTACCACTTCGTCCTCCCGGTATGCGGTTACGGTTGTGGCTGCGATACTATGCGTTGTAGGTGTCGTCAAGTCAGTAGTTTACCATGCACTGCCCACTGTAGGTCGAAGAGGAAATTTAAATTTAAATTAAAATATTTGATAAACATATATGTAAATCGTCTTATTTCAAGACGTGACATATCTAAGTTACTTAACATGACATTTCAACGTAAGTAGTAGTAAGTCTCAGAACCAACTATTCCGGGACGATATTGTTTTAATTTTTTTTCTGCAATTGTAGTCAATATTTGAAAATAATTACTAATTTTTAAGTAATTATATTTTTTCGTAATTCAGCACCAGGGAAAAAAGTTTTAATACTATTTTTTTATTTCTTTATTTAAAAAAATATATTTTCGTATGACACTTAACATTCAAATCAGCGCACAATTAAACTTAGATACTTCGTAAACTATACAATATATTGACGTGTGTTTACACTTTTTATTGACCCAGTAATAAACATAGGCATTAAAACATTTGTTGTTTGCATTTTTTTATTGAAATCAAGTAAAAATTACCAATGAAGTAAAAAAACCGTAATAACTATGCCATTTTATGCCAAAAAACTTTGGCATATATTTTTATTTTATTTTTTTATATGTAAAACATAAAATGCGCTTTCGTTTGACATATTACTCATTATCATTAGTTAATTTTTTTAGCTTATATAATTATTTTTAATCATTTTGAAATAAATGGCGCTCACAATTCATCATCATCATCATATCAGCCGAAAGACGTCCACTGTTGGACATAGGCCTCCCCCAAAGAGTGCCATAATGACCGGTCCTGCGCCACCCCGACCTTTACCAGGTCATCAGTCCACCTTGTGGGGGGCCTACCCACGCTGCGCCTTCCGGTACGTGGTCGCCACTCGAGAACCTTTCCGCCCCAACGGCCATCGGTTCTACGTGCAATGTGCCCCGCCCACTGCCACTTAAGTTTAGCGATTCGGAGGGCTATATCGGTTACCTTGGTTTTGCTGCGGATAGCCTCATTTCTGATGTGATCGCGCAGAGAAACTCCCAACATAGCCCTCTCCCCTTGCCCTTTGGGTGACTTTGAGCCTTCTTATGAGGCCCATAGTAAGCGACCACGTTTCCGTGCCATACGTCATCACTGGCAACACACACTGGTCAAAGACTCTCGTCTTGTGACACTGCGGAATATTGGACGAAAAGATGTGCCGTAGCCTCCCAAATGCTGCCCAGCCGAATCGGATTCGACGATTGACCTCTTTCTCAAAGTTGGACCTACCTAACTGAACAGTCTGTCCTAGGTATATAAAATCGTCTACAACTTCGAGCGTAAAGTGTCCGATTGAAATGGGAGTCGGTACTACATGGGTATTTGACATGATCTGTGTCTTATCCATGTTCATCCTTAGACCAACTCGCTCGGAGGCTTTACTGAGGTCATCGAGCATCGTGCTTTAGTCCTTTAATATTTCCTGAAGTATGAAAGGTATTGGTGACGAGTTTTTTTTATAATACTTATTATTTACTCAGTAAAAACTGCCATTCAAGTAAAAAAAAACTTAACAAGCGATTTTGTACCAAAAGTTGTTAGTATATATTTTATTTTTATTTTTTTAATAATTAATATGTATATTAAGCTTTCATTTGATATATTATACATTGCAATTGGTTTATTCGTTTAGCTTGCAGAATTTTTTGAAATATGTTTTAAAGAAGTGGCGCCATCTCGTTTCCTAAGGGGTGAAACTTCCGCTGCTGCAGGTCAAAGCACTCAGTTTGGTCCCTACTACCACTGTGCCAAGCGGCTTGCTTTCTTCATAGTGCAGCATTTGGCCAAAAAATCGCCATAACAAGTAGGACTAAAAGGATGCCTAGCAATCCAAAGAGGCAACGCTGCCAGCCTTCCGGGCACTATAGCCTATGACGGGGACCTTGGGGGCATTTTTTTTATAGGTTTAGTTTAGTTATATTTCGTTATAAATATTTTTATGTTACTTAAGTTTATACCTTAGTTGTTTTTGTTTTTTTACAAGCTTTTATTTAGTTTCACCTTTCCCGTGGTCTGTCTGTCTGTAATCAAATCTTGCAAGTTAAATTTGACCCACTTCCCGGTGACCGATTGAGCTGAAATTTTGGGTATAAGTATAGTTTGGATGACAATTCAATATTATGGTACCATCGAGCTGATCTCATGATGGAGACGGAAGGTGGCCATGGGAATTCAGTACTTAACCGACGTAACCCCGTTGAGTTTGGGCTCGTTAGAATCGTCTCAATGAGTAGTTGATGATGGTATACAGCAACGTACAGTCGGCAATAAAAGCTTGTACCAAAAATTAAAATTTTGACAGAAACTTTTATCAAATCAAATAATAATATACAAGATTATACATAATACAGTAAATATACTATATTCATTTAGAGTATAACACGTTTGCACGCACGTATTACTGCAACTTGCCACTTACAAAAACCTACTCCTAATCCTAACTCTTCTATTTATTAAGTATTACATTCTTAAATAAAATTAATTTATATACTAGGTATGTAAACTGTAATTTTACTACTAAATGTAGGTTGTAGAACCACGTTTGCCACTTTTGCTGTTCGGAACTACCTTACAGCCCAGGGCTTCACGGAAGACCAGCGCTGTGGCATTGTTTAATGTCAGTGCATATGCTGAGTGGTGTCCACTTGCGGCCACTATAGCAGCACCACCAGTCTTCTTTACGTACATGTTGTTCTTTTTAGTTGGTATTTATTGTTTCTTTTTATACAGGGTGTAACAAAAATGGGGTATGAACAGATCAAGGGCTTAACAGGTATCGTGTTCTGATAAGAAAAATCAGAAAAAAAAAATTTTTTGACGCGATTTTTTTTACATTTGTATGGAGCTTGTCGCCCCAGCCGGCCACAAAGGTAAAAAAATAATCGGGTCAAAAAAATTTTTTTTCTGTTTATTCTTATCAGAACACGATACCTGTTCAGCCCTTGATCGGTTCATACACCATTTTTGTTACACCCTGTATATTGTGTTTTCTAATTAAAAACGAAATTGTGATGTGGTGTTATTTTGGCTGGCAATAAATTCATTTCTATTCTTTATTCTATTCTATTCTATTAACCCATTCAGGGCTATTGACTCACATGTGCTACGGCGTAGCACATGTAGCGATGCGTGGCCTCGACTGACACGCGAGCTGTTCGTAGGCGCTTTCCTCTACTAACGATTGCTAGCTGCAAAAAAAGGTTTCTTTTTCATA
Organism: Epinotia bilunana; assembly: GCA_947049275.1. Classification (NCBI taxonomy): domain Eukaryota; kingdom Metazoa; phylum Arthropoda; class Insecta; order Lepidoptera; family Tortricidae; genus Epinotia; species Epinotia bilunana. The sequence goes on from OX346267.1 coordinate 2,966,698, forward strand.
CAAGGTCGCCCAATGCCCTTTGATTTGACGGACCTATAATCGTTAAATTTGGCACCGGCTGCTATCATCGTATTTTAACGGGCGTAACTTACGATTACCGAAGACGGTTTGATGCAACCCGCCCTTAACCGAGGCGTTTAAGCAACACCAAGTATAGCATTGTTCCGCTGTATAGTAGAGACATGACTCATATACTAGTCATTGGCCTTGAATAAAATGTCTCCCCATGCGTCACTAGACACAGAAGGTAGCGCCATTAATTAATGTGATGTAAGGCTCTGATCTTCCCCAAGATAATGTAACGTGTCTCTTCATTTCCCTTTACTAATTACTCCAAATTGAGCGTGACTTCCTCATTATACGGCAGACGTTTGGTTGTTAAAGCGCGCTTGCTGAACACCAAAAGGGTTTTAATGTAAATTACTTTTGCCATTTTAATTTTAACCTTGGCACCGGGACTTAAAGTAAGTTTTCTTTTCACCGTGGAACGGCGAGGCGGTGCTAGAAATATGAACTTCACTTACCTGGCATTTCAAATTGATCCGTGTCATCTGTAATTACTAGTTTTATTTTGACTGCTGAACAGTGGGACTGCGGCAGTAATATGAACTTCACTTGCCATTTTAATTTGAACCGTGTCATTGCAAATTAATAGTAGTAGGAAGTAATACATTACTACAGAGGCCGGTTGCCGACCGAGTACATATAGATGGCCGAGCGAAGTGAGGTCGAATAGTTATGAGGCTGGCAACCCCTTTTCACGCCGAGCTATGTATAGTGCTTTTCTCAAACTTACAATGAAATAAATTAAAAAAAAACTTTCATGGCTGAACGCCGTGATCCTGTGCAACAAATTGTGGAATGGAGATTAAAAAAGACCCTCCAATTTTGTATGAAATGCCATTACGGATCTCTCGTCTCGCTCCGACTGAAACGTGACACTTCGAAGCCCATTATGAAGAACACAACCTCAATATTTCATTGCATGTTTGAGAAAAGTAAGTTTTCTTTTCACTGCAGAACGGCGTAACGGCTCTGCAAATGGCTTGCGCCCAGGGATGCCGAGGCATTGTGGAACATTTGCTGGCGTTCGGGGCCGACGTGCATCTGCAGAATAATGTAAGTAGGTACTTAGGTACTATTAAGGCACTTCAATTTTATGCGCGCCTGGTACCTTTTATATGCCTATAGTAATTCTAATGCTTTGATCTTTCAATACGAGTAAGAGCATTTTTATGTATCGGAAAGACTTCGCAGGGTTGCGAATCACGTGGCGGAAATAAGCATGTTTGCCTCGCAGGGGAATTGTGATCTCAAAATACCTATTACCTATTCATTCCATTCAACAAGGCTCGTCGAACGCTTTTTGGGTTTACATACCTCTGGGGAAATTTTGTGATGCTGCTGATCGATTGCGTAACGTTTCGTGTTCGGTCGTTAGGTAGATAAATGTTTTTTTTTGCATAAGATTATTACAGTTCAGTTGCGCACGTTTGGAACGTTACGTGATTACCCCTCAAGCTGTTCTAAAGTCAGTGTTCCTAGAAAATTGGGTCTAGGTACGACAGAACCGAAGTATAAACCTTCACCACTGTACTTTATGTCTGTCAAAGCGTCCGAAATGTTAAGAATCATGGACCAATAATACTCAGGACAAGCTATGGTAATAATAATACCACTTCCGAGCGAGATGGTAGCATACAAATCTCAATAAGTGTGACAGAAAGAGAAATATCATTCATTGTCCTTGTCATAGTTCCACTAGTTTTTATGGGCCGGAACTGATTTAGCATGAGGTTGCGGCAAATAAACCATAACTCGCCCAAATGAAGTAGGTTCCTTATGATAAGCCATCAGCCATTTTAAGACTAGTTCTTAATTAAGCTGCATAGGAGCCTTTTCGTCCCTTCATTGTGGCAACACGTATAGCTTGTCATGAGTATTATAGTTCCATGGTTTATATATTGACTGTGCCGTGTTATAACAAGGTTTTGAAGTGAAAACTTCTTTAGCGGCGCTGTGAACTTTTTGAGATGGGGAAAATTGTTAAACTCGCCACAGGTCACGTGACCGTAATATGGGAATGCGTAAGATGTGAATGTCACGTGACCGTGAGATTCGAGAGATTGAAAATTCGTAAGATGGACACGTGACCTGACCGAAAAACTGTTACAATGTCATTGAGTTTTCACTTCTGCCGGCACTCCTGGAGTGCAACCCGGTCTTCTTGAAGTGAAAACTTCTTTAGCGACGCTGTGCAATTTTTGTGATGGGGAAAAATTGTTAAACTCGCCACAGATCACGTATGACCATAAGATATGAATGTCACGTGACCGTAAGATGTCACGTGACCGTGAGATTCAAGAGATTCAAAATTCGTAAGACGGATAATTGACCTGATCGAAAAACTGTTACAATGTCACTGAGTTTTTTAGCAATAGTCGTGTTGGCAGGTGGGGTCGTCAGCGCTACATGCGGCGTGCGCGGCGGACGCCACCGACATCGTCGAGCTGCTGCTGGCCCGCGGGGCCGACCCCACACTCACCGACCAGGTAACCTTGCCGCCCCGCCCACTCTCGAGGACAGTCACCTGGCATTTGTATCTGCCACACCCAAGCGCGCAGAAATATCTGACACGACGCTATTTCTTGGGTCACAAGGACGTGTCAAATATTTTTACTCGTTATGTTATGGCAGATATTACCGCTCGTGATTGTACAACAGTTGCCTACCTATTTGAATACCTACCTATACACAGTCTTTATTGTTACTGACACAAGACGCACGTGTAGATATTTTTGAAAGGTTAGTCTGTTATATATCGGAGAACCTGACTGTACTTCTAGGCATGGACAAAAATATTCACTTTCTTCCCGAGGGACAGGACAGATTTCGTCATAATTAAGGTACGAGAGTTAAAAAGCTAATTATATAACTATTGCATACAATACTTTTTCTACGAGTTAACGGAAATAATAATTTATTAAACAAATTTGTTATCTATTGAAATTCGCCCTGCTGAAACAAAGTGCAGCCAAACGCTTTTTTTATTTTTGCGCGTTGATGTCTTCTGGAAATCGAGCCTCGTGATTGGTCAAAATTAATTATAGTTCTGTACACAGTTATCTTATATTCATCACTCGTAGCCGATCCTGTGGTTTTTCTCGTATGAAGCGGAAAGCGACTACGGCGTAGGCGCCCGCTAATAGGCGGGTTCCTGGTAGCGAAAGTGTTAATCCGGTTATCAACTAATCCTTAATTTTTAAAGCCGTTCAGCCGTTGCTTGTCTGAGTAACAAACATCCAAACATCAAAGGTTTAATTCGAGTCGGATAAATTTCACACATTTGGGTCCATGCGATGAGATACCGGATATCACCGGATATCGTTTTTTTATTATGTAACCGTGTCGTTGGTAGGTATAATAAAATTATTTTTTCCCCTCACTGCCTCGGAAAGCCGTCTTTTATCCTTTAAAACCAGTGGGCAAAAACGCATTTTATCCCCTAAAGGGGTGTGTTCCAGTGCCACTTTTAGCATAAACGTGGGTATAAAAGATCTACAAAAAAATGTGATATCGCAGTGACAGGTTGCTAGCCCATCGCCCACAACACACTTCAACCCGGTTCACTTAGTCGACTCTTACGACACCCACAGGAAGAAAGCTGTCCACTAGTGGGGAAAGTAATTTGACCTTGGAGCGTGTTAAAGTAGCCTTTGACAGATAATAAAATAAATATTTTAGAACTTTTAAAAAATTGCTTGTTGTCTTCATCAGGCGCTGCCCTAGTACCATTTTAAGTTGGCCCCACGTTGGGCCATTGATCACCGAGTTGGCCCAACGAAATGCCAACGAAAATGCTGCTAGGGTGGGTCTCAAAATGTATGGGAAAACCAAAATCCGACTCGCACTTGACCAAAATTCTACTTAATATTACTTAACGTTATTATTACTGTTAAAAAATATTATTTAAATTAAATAAAGTTATTTTGCGTGTCACACTTTCCTCGTTACAGTAAAGTGAAAAGTTTTGTGTTACACACGGGTGCAAATGTATTTTACTTCTCGTGTGTTGAAACACTCGCTACGCTCAGGATTATATTTTAGAACCTTTTCAACTATAGCATCCTTTCGCGTGCTCGTGTTTAAATTACACACTCGCGGGTAAAATACAACTTTGCACCCTTGTATAACGAATAACTATTATTATTCTAAGCTAAAACAAAAACGGTTATGTTATGTTAAAAATAAGGAAAATGTAGGACAAACAAGTTTCTTTGCTAAGAAGGCGGGGCTTCTCTGATAAAACCGCCGTTCCTGGTATCAGTTAGTTACAAAGTGGCGCAATCTCTTGTACGTATATATCACATCTCCAACGAGAAACTTTTCATGATAAAATGGGGATCACTTTTAACGGAGTATTACAAACTTGTTCCATTCATCCCTTCGTGTGAAGTTGAAAATGAACGCTGTATACAATTTCTTCACTACATCGTATAAAACAGTCGCTTCCCGCTGTTTGTCCCTAATGTACGAGTATGCTTAGATCTTTAAAACTACGCAACGGATTTTGATGCGGTTTTTTTTCATAGATAGTAGAGTGATTCAAGAGGAAGGTTTATATGTATAATACAGTATCCGTGCGAAGCCGGGGCGGGTCGCTAGTATGTTATATGTAGTTCTCAATATCGTATTCAAATTATGTTATTGACGGGTATACGTGTTACCTTAGAAAAGTTTCATTTTAGCTCAGTATGTTAGCCTGTTAATCTAGGAAAGTAAAACGAAAAGTTCTTAATCACTAACTTGTAAGAAACATGGGTAAAATAAAGTGAAACTAACGCATACAATAAATTGTGTAGCAATAAATTGACATGTATAATATATTGTAAATATTTTTTTAATGCTGTTCGATCTTCCTTTCAAGTAATTTATTTAATCGTATGACATACAAAAACTAAAGTCGCTATTACAAATTGATATCAAGATGCCCAATGTACCCATATAGCTGAGTCTTCACTTGGAGCAGTGGGCTGGGGGGCCACCACCAATACTTTCTTTCCATAATAACGAGAATAAAATCGAGATAGTAATGCATTTAACATAAAAAAATTAAAATAAATATCAGGGGACAATCTTACTCAAATCGACCTAGTCCCAAACTAAGCAAAGCTTGTACTATGGGTACTAGACGACGATAAACCTACTTATATAGATAAGTAAATACTTAAATACATAAAAAAAAAAACATAAACAAATATTCGTGCTCATCACACTAATAAATGCCCTTACCGGGATTCACACAACTAGGCTAAAGCGGTCGTCAACATAACTAATAAACAACGGTTTTCGTAAGTAAATATTGAATGCACCTAACCGTATTCACTTTCTGCCTATGATCGGTTTCCGAATATCGGTATCGCGCGCGGCGCAAAATGACCGATCAGTCAATTCACTTGTCAGCGTACTCCTTGTGATCTATGATACGATACGGTAGTATGCACCCTTCTTGGGTAATGGGTGATTGTTGAGACATGACACCGCTCGGTGGATGTCGTTAACAAATAACAAATGAGACCGGTTATTATACGTATACCAACAGACGGAGAGCTAGCTACGGAAATAGGTTTGCAATTTATAGAGCAACGAAATCCCTCTAGTTAGTGTACGTGCCATACTATCATTATTAATTAATTCGTGCGCCTGGCAGCTGTTCAGCGGTGGGTGTGACAGTGGTTGGGCAACAAAGGGTTGTAAAATCAATTGAAGGTGTGCAATTTATAGAGCTCTGTTTTTCATCATATCAACCGAAAGACGTCCACTGCTGGACATAGGCCTCCCCCAAAGAGTGCCGTAGTCTCGAGTGATGTTCCTCCCTTGCATACAGAAGCTGTTTAAATCATCTGGCAAGATACATACCTGGCGGCACGGTAGTGTCCCCGCCAAGACAAGCCAAATGGCATTGCCTACCTTTTCTCGAAGCGTTTTAGGGTTTCTTAAAGTGGGGTCCAAAACTTTAATAGACAAGTTTTTATCAGATATATTTGCATACCTTCGCGCACGCTGCAGATCGTCCGGATTCTCAGTAACGTCGAACAAAACTAAAAATGGCTCCGCGGTATTTCAGAAATTCTGAAAGTGGTCCACGCCTTATAAAAGTGTAAGAACCACTGCCTTATGATATGCTTTACTTACACAGCCGCAGGCGCTGAAATAGCAGATTCACTCACTGTCAACAATTTCGTAGCGCTACGCTCGTAGCAGATAACACGGGAAAACGCGTTACGAGCGTAGCGCCTACCGATTCTTGGCAGTGAATGTGTTGACACTTGCAAATGGGTTGAGAGCACCCGCCCCTGGAAATGGGTTGAGAGTATCACTTTCAGGTCCGCGAATCGCTACGCGCTTCCCGTTTTCCTCCGTATGACGTATGGCTACGGCGTAGGTGTCTGCTAGGCGGATTCCTGGGAGTGAAAGTGTTAAAAGAGCAACGTTCTACCTTACCCGTCTGTCGTCACATATTTTGGTTCGCAAACGCGGCGTCAGCGTACTTCAAATTCGGTGTGGTCGATCCTATGTGTTCGTTTGTAAGATACGGGAGGTTACTCAATTGATCGATAGCGTAACATTTCGCACGGTACGTTAGGTAGATCTAAATGTCATTTATTGTATGGGATAATGACTGTTGAGTAATAACAGTAGTTTGAAAAAGTTACACATTTTTGCTCGTTGCCCTCACATGATGCAATAATGAGGACATGTGAACATGTGTGTGTGTGCATGACATGGGAACTTTCTGGATGTGATTTTTCAACTGTAAATCAAACAATGTATCAGTTATAACTTTGTAATTCAAAAACGAAACCGAATTTGTTTCATCGTGCTATGAGTAAATTAAGAAACCCATAATATTTGAACAAGCTATTCAACGATACCCCACACTATGGGTTTAACGAGAAAAAAAAATACATCCCCACTTTAGTAGTAGGGGACCTCCCTAAAAAAATATTTTTACAAGATTTTATTCTGCTGTTGAATTACAGTTTTCTAGTAGTAATGATTACTGAGCTAAGCCGAAGACGGACGGACAGCCGGACATATCGAAATGATAAGGGTTCCTTGTTGAATGCGGAACCCTACAAAGGGACGAACTTGAAAAGCAGCGCTGTGCAGCCGAAATGGCTGGCATGGCACATGCTTAGTTCGTTTCTTTAGTCACATAACATTAAAAAAAAACTTTATATTTACCAATCTCCCAGCAGTCCTTGTTAATCGATGCTTTTGAACGAAATGAAGGAATGAAATCTTTTATTACAGATCTTCATCTACCCATACAAGAGGTGTTACTTACATTTTACATTAATTATTGAGTAGATTAGGTAACACAATACAAAGCTTACATGACATATAATTTTACACACAACATAAACTGACATACAGAGGACGTACACTTACTTAATACATTTCAACGTAGATTTGACTTGCCCAATCCAAGGACAGTCAAACCTAACAGCTATCATTTTCAGGATTTTTCTTTTAATGTAAATAATAGGTACCTATATTTATTTATTTATTTAACAATAAATAAAAACACAAAAACAACAGATAATAAAGGCTTAAAACTAAATAATGGCGCGGCGGGTAACGGTAATAACGGGGCGGGTTATTTAACCAAGTACACGTATATTTTAATTCACATGTAAACTTTCCAACAAATGAACGTAATAAAGTATAAATAATAGTAAAATTCTATTAACCTTAATCATTTAATTCATCATTAGCTATGAAAACGTTTTGTCAAAAATAATTATAAAGATGAAAAAGTTCTTGTTATTTCGCGCCTAAATAAGTACTACGGACGTGATGCTAGTTCGGCCTGAAAACAGGTAAAGTGTGCTTTACCTACTCTATCACCGTAGTTACGTACCGGATTAACGGATATTGGTTCCGCAGATGTGCATGCGCAGGTGTTAATGGGATGCTTTGTCTACTGGCACTATATTCTCTAGTTACAATGCTGAGGTCTATCTGACACGATATAGGTCTATACCAATTGTGTTGAGCTCAGTATTGTGTCATACGTACAATGATGTATTACAAAAAAAGAGGTCGATACGTTGTCTATACGAAATTCCGTGTTTTAAAATGGCCACCAAATCTGACAGCTGAGACACGTTTACACATTTCCATCGACGACGCGAAACTGAGGCAAGTCAATCGACTCAGTTTTAGTGTGCCACTTTTGGAGCGCTTATAACCTATCTACCTCTTTTTTATACTACATAATTGCATATATACATATAATCACGCCAATTCCCCGGCGGGCTAGGCAGAGATCACGGATTTCCATTTACTACGATCTTGACAAACCTTTCTTGCTTCATTCGCTTTCATTACATTCTTCATACATGCTCGTCGGTTTAGAGTAATCTTGATCCGAACTTTCTTCAGGATTTCTCTGATTTCGCGCTATTTAAGCTACGGTAGCCTAGTGATTCAGGTATGCGGCTGTCAAGCGGCGGTTGTGGGTTCGAATCCCGGCTCGTACCAATGAGTTTTTGGGAACTTATGTAACTTACTTACATTACGTATGTGACTCCAATGTAGTCGCAAGCGCCCATAGGTCAAGGTGTCCGCTTACCGTGAAGCAGGTCTTATGCTTGTTTATTGCCGTCGGTATATTAATGAAAATGCAAGCGGCAGTGTTCTGAACGTGGGGGTCCAGCTGAGCTTAAACACGTGGAGTTGGCGAAACACATTGAAATATTATTGAGACTAGAAGTGACGAATAAGAACCCTCATCGTCCGGATCAATTAATTGTCCCCTTAGTTAATAATCAGATATCTTGGCTACGAAAAATAGAATAATGGAACTAGGTTACTAAGTTAAGCTAAACTATTTTGTAATAACTTTGGAGTCGTTTCAAATAGGAGTGTAGACACTAAATAAAATAATCAATAATGTCATATTTTCTGGAAACGGGATTAAAAATGTAGTCAAATGGAGAAAAAATCAACGCAAGAGGTTAAACAATCACGAAGTTATAAGTGTCCAAAGTTTTAAGGTTTTATGTTCTGTCCAGTCTTCGCAAAACGCACTTCATATGAAACGATGACGCTTGTAGATTTTTTGTTTGTTTGTTTTTAAAATGTCTTTATTTAATATATCAAAGGATTTACAAAACTTACTAGTCTAGTGTACGTTAAAAATCCTAACATATAGCTGCCAACAGTTTAGTGAGCTAAAACGCTAATTATAAACTTTTTAAATAGACAATACAGGTCTATAATACACATAAATTTGAAAACATAATTAATATTTACGCAAGAAAAGGTAATCACAATGTTTAATTAAGTATGCTTGCCTTGAACAGCGCGCATTTATTGCATACATAAAATAACTAAATAATATTACTACTTATAACTTATCTACCATTACGTAGTAAGTAATTAATGAGTATACATTAAAATATCAGCAATTTCGTTAATAAAAATGTATAAATTTGGCTATTCGAAAAACATTCGACACCATAAAACATAATTTTACTTGACAAAACATAAAAGTGGTGTCGGTAGAATAGCATTTGTGTCGCTAAGTAAACAATTAGTGCATACAATGTAACGAGTGCGTAAGTGCAAGCGGTATGATGCGAGCCGTCACAGCGGGACCGGTTCCCGCGCGACGTCATCGGACCCGAGCACGTAGTGATGTGGTAGCCTGTAGCGTTTGTACGTATCGATGTATGGTAAGTTGCATAAGCGGCTTTTACCTATATTTCTCACGAGTTTATTTTTGTGATGTGGGTTTTTAACTAGGTAAAATGATCTGGTTTGTTTTAAAATAAATGGTTTTATCAGTGGTAGGTTAATTTTAAAATGAAGTTTTTTAAGATTAGTGTAAAATGGAGTATCACAAGAAATCTTCACCGCCTTATTTTGGACTACTTGCAGTTTATTATAATTTGTGTCGGAAGTGCTACTCCATACGGGACAGGCATACGTGATGACGGGCCGTACGAGAGTAGTGTATATTGACACTTTACTACTGGGGCTCAGTTTAGATCGTCGATTCATTATCTAAGATAATGCACCCATCGTGTGCGGCGCCGCCGTCAACGCGGCAGCCTCGCAATCCTCGCATATTGTGACGTCACACACTGTTTGCGTTTTCTCTCTAACAAGCAATATTAAAACGGTTGTAACTTCGTAATTCTTTGAGATCTGAATGGGATTTTCGTCACTAGGCATATTTTTTTGCCTTCTTTCTTTTGGAGTAATAATATTTTTCGCCCCTGTTAGTACTTACTTACTTACTTACTTCGCTGGCTCGATGACTTGGTCTCCGACACAAGAGAACTTCACTCTTCCCTATTCTGAAGTAATTGTAAATGTATGTGCCTGACTTATATTTAAACCATTTCTAACCTGTACGTCTAGCACAACTTGCTGACAAGTCGCTTTGCGCGCGACTGAGCGTCTCCTGTCGCACTCGCACCGTGCAAATTAGACAGAGGAGGATAGATCTTCCTCGACTCACATCGCGGCGCGGCGTCTGTTGTGCTAGCCCCCCTGGAAGGGGAGGTAACTATTTTTAAATAGCTTTAAAGTCACATGACAGTCAATGAACCACCAAATTTAGATATAGGTCAGACAATGTAAGCGGATTCAGTGAATAACGTGCTAATTTGCCTTTTGTAGTGGTATTTTTCTTTATATACTACGTCTTTAGTTTTAATTGGCTTATGTAATTGCAAAATAGTTTTTGTTTAAAAATAAATAAATAAAAAATATCATATTAATTAAAAACGATTGTAATATGACCATACCAATAAATGTGGCATATAAAAGACCACCCATTTTGAAGGATTTTTTGACATCATTTTAGTATCCTACGAAAAATTTAAACATTCAGACGATTAATGAAATATTAAAGAATAGGATATTTATTTATTTATTTATTTATTTAGTGGTTCACAGAAAATTACACAGCATTACAGTAGGTACTTATGCACTGCGAAATTAAGGACAGAATGTACACATAAAAACAATCTTATTAACTAACTGAGGACGGATGGTCATCCATTGCCTCACAAAGGTTTTTGCATTTCTCACTAATTAGCCTCCAACCACTTTAGATATATATTTCTGATTTCAGGTCGTCTCATTTAAGAGCTTCAAAAACCAACATTTTGCATATATCTATAGATGTACATTTGCTGCACTGAAAGCATAATTAACTTTCCCGGTAAGCTCCACCAGCACAACCGTTCCAACATCGCATCGCCACAGTAGAAATATAGCATAAAGCAGTAGTGTACGATTCTTACCGACCGGGCCAGGCCGAAGCGCGCCTGAGCGTATTTTACAAGGTGACACCAGAATTTGAAGATTTAATTACAGACGTTACATGTCATATTAGAATAGATTTGGAGGACGTGAAGGGCTGTGCCCGGCTGCCGTAGCGTACGACCGGCGCCGTCCGGTTTTTGCCTACTGCGCTCTATTAACACCTTCGCAACCGGACTAAAAATGGAACAATTCACCAGAAACCGACAGAATTCGCTAGGCGTGTAAGTTCATAGTACTGCCCGCCTAGCGTGCTCAGCTGGTATCTGAACAAACATTACGAGTTCCCGCTAGGCGGGTTCTTTGGTTGCGAACGTGTTAAAACTCGGTCGGAGGCCGCGGGGTCCTCGCGCCTCCGTGGCGATGCGGCGCCACGCGTGACGTGACGCGGCCCGGCCCGCGCGTTCGGTGGGAATCGTACATAACAAATCCGCACAAACATCCGCTGTGGCGCACATCAGTTCTCATAAACACGCTACGCTAGAATAGCTGCATCAGTCCGCGTGCCACTTGTAGAACTAGGTTTCAATAAAGCTAAGGTCTAAAAAGGTATTTTGAGAGACTTTCGTTGAGATACTACTTTAGCTTATATATTTACTGTGGCATCGCTGAGGGAACACTGTTTGCTTTATACTTATTACGTTGCGCTTTAACTCCTGCAGTTAAACTGCTTTGTATGAATCTTGAGGCTCGTAGTACTAAACTGAACTCATTTCAGGTTGAAAGTACGAAATGACTTGAGGGAGTAATACTGGTTGTTACTGGTAGGTACCGGTTAAGTATTTTATACTCGAACTATTGACGCTCTTAGTTCGTTCGAGCGTTGAAACATCTCGTAGGAGATCGGTTATTCACTCTATAGTGATTCCGTGTTTTATTTGGTGGAGCTACGTCGTGACGTGACCTTAACGCTATATTATGCACTAGCTTCCGCCCGCGACTTCGTTTGGGTGGGCTCGGGATAAAAACTATCCTATTTTTTTATTTTTTTATTGACCTCATAAAAAGAATACTTAAAATGTAAGGTACAGATTTTACCTCGCCAAACTATAAACTATCCTAACTATTTAATCCAGGCTATAAACTATCTTCGTGCAAAATTTCATTCAAAATCGGCCGAGCCGTTTAAGCGTGATTGAGTAACAAACATCCAAACATCCAAACATCTAAACTTTCACATTTATAATATTATAGTAGGATCAATGTATTTGTATAATGTAAGTAGTATCTTAACCGAACGCTGGTCACGACACACATGCGTCAAAGAGCTACAAGCTTTTCGCTACACATCCCTTATTTGGCTGTCAGTAACTGCTTTAGGTTGTTAAGGTATGTTTATAACTCCGTACGCAACCGTCCAAATATTGTCACCGCTTTGCCGATATGAACTGATGTCTGCCTAAATTGAAGTGGTTCGTCAATAGACAAAATTGTATTCATCGCCATCATCATATCAGCTGAAAGACGACCACTGCTGGACATAAGGCTCCCCCAAAGAGTGCCACAATGACCGGTCCTGCGCGCCTCGCATCCAGCGGTCTCCCGCGACATTTACCAGGTCATCAGTCCACCTGGTCCTGGTCTACCCACGCTGCGACTTCCGGTACGTGGCCGTCACTCTATACACCTTCCGACCCATCCGCGATCGGTTTGCAAAATTGTATTGTCCTATCCTATACTATTAAACGAGCAATATTTGTATATACAGGGTGAAATATTATTCACCGTAAAAAATTTGGGAGGTGATTCGGTGGGTCATCTCGATCAAAATTGATCGAATAAGTTGTATCCAAATCGCGAAAAAGAAAACCAGCTGTTCCATACATTTTGTCGGCTGAGCTCGCGCCGTGTGTATGGAACAACTGGTTTTTTTTGTTGCGATTTATAGGGGAAAAATCGATCTAGCTAAGTCTCATGTCTGGGAAAAATCGTTTATTCTCTGTTACCCGAGCAGAACTCGGTCGCCAAGGGACTACCAAATAATTTAACATAAAAGCATTTCCGAATAATGGCTACCAGGAGTCCATAAAGAGGCTGGTTACTTTGCTACTAGGGTTCCTATGGGATTACCGTCCTTTGTAAAATATTTACACTGCGCTTACCGAAGTGCTTTCAAAGTCGCTCCTTAATACCTCGAGGAAGGTTTCGTGTACGAGCAATAATATGGATAAATTGATGCTTATGTTTCAGGTTGCGTGTAGGTACAATAAAACCAAGGTTTCTAAATATCTTCATCTGAATTTACATACAACTGTCTGATTGCAACTGCAGAAACTGCATATAACCACTCCTATTTTTTGGAGGGGTTGACTGAGCTAACAGATATCCGCTTACTACCATCCTGACAGACATTTTTTATGCATACCTAGGTACGTTTTAGTCTCTTGGGGTGCGAGACTACGTTATTAGGACGTCCGTCGAAACGGCTATCTACATAATGCTAGTTGAATCGAGATCACGGTTACCTCCTTACCTAATTATTATTACGATAATGTTAAAACAGAAATATTACTCTAGGTCGTACAGTCTCGTTATGGACTCTGCGGAAACCAGTGCTGGCTGTAAAAGCTAGCAGCATTCGGAGCTGGGTCTATTTCGTGACAAAACCTAATGAAAAAAAATTTTTTTTTTCTGTATGTATGTATAGTCAGCGTCATATAGTTAGTAGCAGCCAAGGTAGCCAAATATTTCGGTACACGTCTTTATTACTGTAAGAATAATGTCAAGGGTGTTGTTACGAAATATTTGGCTACTCTGGCTGCTACTAACTATATGACGCAGACCGTACATCATCATCATCATCATATCAGCCGAAAAACGTCCACTGCTGGACATAGGCCTCCCCCAAAGAGTGCCAAAGTGACCGGTCCTGCGCCACCCGCATCCAGCGGACGGGCACAGCAGTGGGCGGGGCACATAGCGCGTAGAACCGATGGCCGTTGGGGCGGAAAGGTTCTCGAGTGGCGACCACGAACCGGAAGGCGCGGCGTGGGCAGGCCCCCCGCAAGGTGGACTGATGACCTGGTAAAGGTTGCTGGACCGTACATACATATATGTAATTATGTAAGCACTTTATTATACACTAAATCGGTTAAAACATAAACATAATATATAAGACTACGGTACAATGGCGAATATATACATTGCCCAAAAATGTTTTCTCTCACTAATGTGATAAAAACGAATTCTTTAGTCTGACCGGCCCGGGGCGGAACCCGTGGTGTGCTCAAATAATTAGGTACACATATTGTAATACATTTCTATCATAATTTCTCTCTCAAAAAGCTTTAGAAGGAACATGAGATATAGATTAAAATATTATTTATTTAAAAATCCGTTATATATTTTAGCAATCCGTGGAATCCAAACGTTTTAAGTAGGAAGTTTCATATATATAGTGTCAAAACAAACATTTTAATAATGAGGAATCGATTGTACCTAGTAGTCTAAGTAAGATTGACTTAGGTAAATAATCATCATCGTCATATCAGCCGGAAGACGTCCACTGCTGGACATAGGCATCCCCCAAAGAGCGCCAAAGTGACCGCTCCTGCGCCAACCGCGTCCAGCGGGCTCCTACGAACTAAACTTAAATAAACGATATTAAATAGTAGTTTATACAATATCTCATTTAGCCCTTCATGAGAATGTAGTAAAAAATGTAGTAAAGAGAGACCTTTACTACATTTTTTATTGGAAGGTAACACCCCGGTTTGTACCGGGCACCATTCATTCTACAGTCGAATGCTCTACCACTGAGCTAAGTATATCCCCGATTAGTAGACGATGGGAAATTACACATCACAATCCTGCAAGTCAGCCGGGTGGCGTCACGTGCACACACACACACACACACACATGAAGGCTTTATGGCGATGTCGCAGTTTATACATCCACACATGTATTGTGCTTCTAAGGTTGGGATTAGGCTTCTTGATATAACCGAGATACTCGTAACACAAAGATGAGGAGGATATTATGCTTTAAAATCACTTTTATAAAGCATTTACTGCGAATTTTTAAACAAAAAACCGGCCAAGTGCGTGTCGGGCCACGCGCAGCGTCCAGTACAATACAATTTAGAAAAATATGTTTTTTAGGGTACCTCCCCTACATTTAAAGCAAGGATGTATTTTTTTGAAAAGGGTTCCGAGCTATCCAACGATACCCCTTACCATGGGTTTGACGAGAAAAAAAAATACATCCCCGCTTTAAATGTAGGGGAGGTACCCTAAAAAACATATTTTTCCAAATTGTATTGTACTCTTTGGTCGGCGTGATTGGTTTATATACCCACGCCGAATTACAGTTTTCTAGTTGTAAGGGTTACTGAGCTAAGCCGAAGACGGACAGACAGACGGACGGACATGGCGAAACTATAAGGGTTCCTCGTTGACTACGGAACCCTAACGAGTTGAAGTAGGAAAAAATTACGTATGGTTGAATTGATGGCTAAATACATGATGGCGATTCCCTTTTGTCCCTGTTTGAATAATTCCTTGATTGACCCGGCTGCGGTAGAAGGAAGGTTATGTTTTTCGAGCGTTTGTATTTACGTATAAAGGCCTCCACCCACCGAACGCGTGTCGTGCGCGGCGCGTGTGCTGCGCGGCCCGCGCAAGTTGTAAAGCATTGAAACTACACTTCAAACACACATCGAACGCGCGGGCCTGTGCGGGCCAGTGCGGACCCGCGCGGCAGCAGCGCGGCAGCGGCGCAGCAGCAGCGTAGCAGCAGCGCGGGCCCGCGCGGGTCCGCGCGTCATATCTATCTCACTACCAACACATTTAATATGTATCTCACTATCTCTATCACACTCAGCAGCGCGGGCCCGCGCTGCACACGCGTTGCTAACGCATCGCTGACGCGGCGGGCCCTCCGCGTAGGTACCCCCGCGTTGCTACACGGTGCCCGCTTGCGGTGTGAATATACCGCTTCAACCGCGCCCGACACGCGCCGCGCACGACATGTGTTCGGTGGGTGGATGCCTTAAATGTTTCTTTGGCACGCTTAGAGCTCAGAATCTGCAGGCCAAACTATTGATTTTCCAACCACACGATAAACCATGTTTCAAGACCAGCTATCAATAAATGATCGAATATAAATCATACATGTTAGGTCCGTAGGTATATGACGTGAAATATAGATTCTCGTGCCGTGCTCCGCGAAAATAACAAGTAACAAATAATGACCGAACATACGAACGGCAATAAATTATTACTTGGTAAAGCTCCAGGGATTGTAATATTTGAAATCAAATACAATTTTATTTCACGGACGAGCATTTGTTGTGCAACATACTTATATGTATTTATATTCCTCGGTACGATGCCTCGAGGGCCTTTTTTATATTTAACTTAGTTTTAATTTAATTTATTTAATGTTAGTTATCATCTTGTGTATACTTTAGAAAATAAATATTATTTATATATTCGCATAAGGAAAAATATTTATATTTTGTTTACTCGGAACCGAATTCATTGAAATCTATACCAATATTATACAGAGGAAATTTTGTGTTTTTTTTTCAAGTTTTTATAAAGGGTGAAATTTCCGGACTACTCATCTGTTTTAAAAATGTATCCACGATATACCTGTAGAACGGGTCTCCGGTATGGACAAAAGCTATATTTTATCCCGCGGGTTTATTTGCACTCTTGACCCTTGTTCTTACTGTGAGACCTCCATTACGCGTAGTTACTAATATCAGGATCATAAATTACACGGGGGCTTCTTACCATCAGGCAGACATACGCTTGTTTGCCACCGTCCTAGTATAAATGTATTATTTATACCTGTTGTTAATTTTTGGGTATTTTTTCAATCGATTTCATGATTTTTACGTCAACGGGATCTACTCTATAGGTTTTTGCTATAAACACGGTGCGACCGATTTAAAATCATTGCAAACAAGCGACAGATCTTCTCACCTGAGTGAGTGTGGCGAATCCATCGAAGTCAGATTACACAAATGAGATGACGATTCTTAATGACTAATGACGTAAATACCTAAAACGCGAGAGAAACGCGCCGCTTTAACCCCTTTCATGTCGCGACTTGTACTACATCCGAATCCGCAAAAGTCATTACTTTTTCATTAAATTTCATGATTTTTACGTCAATGTCAACGAAGTGATCCAAAAAGGGTAAGTATAAAGCACAAAATATGAATATGAAATTAGGTCACGGCATGCTTAGATCGCGGGTTCAAATCCCACTCGTATTTAACCGAGAGAGCCGAGAGAGCCGATATATAAAAAAAGTATATTTAATTATTGAACCTGCTCGCATAATTTCACGAGAAACGAGTGAGAAATGCGCTTGTACAGAACAGCTGGACTAACGGACATACGAAAGAATTTCAGCCCAAGCTGAACCACATACTTCGTTCGCTTCGCTCCGTCGTTCAATAAACCCAATACACTTGTTTGCTTCGCTTCCCCCATCTCAAATCTCTGTCCTGAAAATATTTGGCAATATTGCTTGTCAAAGAATCACCTTCTCAAAGTCATACAATTCAACGATTTAACACACCCGACCTGGCATAAAAGCTCTCCTTTGTGCCCGAGAGTGAATGTTTCATCAGGATGTAGATATCGAATTTAAGCATGAATCAATACATGCCAAAAATAGCTACCCCGCTATTCTGTAACTGGTTTTAAGCTTACCTCAACGTTCACTCACGATGTATGTTGGCGTAGTAGCTAAGCGTAGGTAGAGGTCCAGTTTCGTTAGGTGTGACGGGTGAGGTGAGACGAATGAGAAAAAGAACAGACTGAGTAGGAGTCCGTATAAATCTCTGAGAATATTAGATTAGTATATTAGGGACGGCTGTATACAGTATAGTATAGTATAGTATGTATATGTATATGTTACCGTCCCATTGTGAACACCGTCAGTTTTTAATTTTACTCGCGATATTATGAACTGTCGAAAGTCGACTAAGGGAGCAGGGTTGAAGTGTGTTGTGGGCGATAGGCTAGCAACCTATCACTGCAATATCACATTTAGTCGATCATTTTTATACCGACATTTATGCTTAAAGTGGCGCTGGAACATAAGTTTCATGTGCTCTGCCCACCCCTTTTGGGAATAAAGGCGTGAATATATATGTATTATGAACTGACGAAAAATAGTGAACTGTCCAAACCGTTCACATTTTAACGCATTAGTTTTCATAAGGTGCGTTCCGTAGCATGCCGATTTTATCCCAGTTCACAATTAGACGATCGATCCGACATTGATATATAAACGAATGAAAAAGAATGCGTTAAATTGTTTACGGTTTTGACACTACACATTTTTTCGAGAGTTTATTACCTATATCGCAAGTAAGATTATGCATTGATGGTGTTTAAAATGTGACGGTAACATATACATACTTAGGTACTATATTGCCCAGCGTTAATCATCTCACAAAATCTTAGACATTCCCTGTACACAACCGGTTCACAATCTAACGGTGACTAAAACTAAAAATAATGTATTTAATAGATTACTTACTTTTTTAAACGAGCCACTTTATTAAACGAAACAAGAAAAGCAGAAATTTTAGAAAAACAATTAAAATTCAAATAGTTACTAGTAATAAAAAAGTCGCATTTCTATTTCTGTTTTTGTAATTAGGTTCTCTAAAATGGCTCTAACGAATTTGCATGTAAAATTAACGATCACGACGATAACGATCGATAATCTAACGATTTGCCATTTCCCAGAAAACTATTTTCTTTCGGAAAAACAAGACGCCAATTTTTTTTTAGGTTAGGTCATAGTTCCTAGGTAACATAAAAATACTTTGTATCCATCTTAGGGCCTGTTTCACAATCTCCAGTTAAAAAATATCCGTCAGATAAATGTTGGCTGTCACTTTTCTTTCATATATGACAGGAGAAAAAGATAGCAATCATTTTAACTAGCAGATAACTTTATCCGACGATTGTGAAACAGGCCCTTAATCTCGAAAAGTACCTACCTAATATTATTTTGTGGCTGCGAGCTATTAATAGAACACACCAGTATAAGTTTTGTTTTCGAAAAAAATCTTTTTGTTTAATTTCTATAAATGAAGTTTCTGAAAAAGAAGACCACTGTTAAGAAGAAACGCCGAAACAAAGTCAACAGTCAGTCAATTTTTGCCAAAAAAAGTTTATTACAATGATAGTTTCTTAACCCACTTAAAATAAGTCAAACTGAATATGAATACAAAGAAAAAAAACATCATAATGCGTTGTTCTACAAGAACACATGTCCGAATAAGCTATATGAATAATTAAGCTATTTTGGGTTCTGATTTGGGCCATGCATTTCTGTCAGTGAGATAGTCCTCAACCCTGTAATAAGCCTTCGACATCAATGTTTTTTTCATGTAATTTTTAAGAGTTAGAAAGTTAGTAGTAGAGTTAAAATGGATACATTGACCCGAAGACCATGCATTTCTGTCAGTGAGATAGTCCTCAACCCTGTAATAAGCCTTCTACATCAATATTTTTTTCATGTAATTTTTAAGAGTTAGAAAGTTAGTAGTAGAGTTAAAAATGGATACATTGACCCGAAGACCCGATTTTTATTTCGTGTATTAAAATTATAACAGAATTTTTACAGAATGAATATAGATTCATGTCATTAAGGACATAGGTCCTTAATGACATAAACAATATTTTCATAAATGTATTGAACTAGGCGAGCTGTTTCAACATTGGTCAGTTGTCTAATTCTTCTAATAGCATATACGGCTGAACTTAGTTTACGCGCCAACACGGCTATATGGGCACTCCATTGTAGATTTTTGTCTAATGTTATACCCAAGAATATTCTATAGTCGACTATTTCTAAACACTCGTCATTTACAAATATACTTACTAGTTTCCACCGGTCTAACATAAGGCAAAGAAAATCTAACTCATTTCGTATTCTTGGCATTTAATAGCAGATTGTTAACGGGAAACCAATCGAGTACCTATTTTAACCAGTGTTTCATTAACTTTGCTTGTAAATAGAAATGGTCATAAGATAGAGCCCTGAGGCACTCCTAACGTTACTGCAGCTCCACTAGACTGGGTTCCATTTACAACAACTGTTTGTGTCCTATTGCTGAGATATGAAGACATAAGACTTAATGCGTTTTCAGACAGACCGTAATGCAGTAGTTTCAAAACGAGCGTTCCATGATCCACGCAATCAAATGCTTTAGAAAGGTCACAAAAAATACAAATTGCATCACAGGAATTCTCCCAAATATTGGAAATATGTTTAATAAGAACAGATGCGGCATCAGTCGTGGAACGTCCTTTTGTGAAACCAAACTGATTATTCGTATTTCTATTAAAGTGCATTATCATATTGTTTAACATTAGCTTCTCAAAAACTTTACTCAACACAGGTAGTAGGTCGCTCTTCAGCGATAAGACCGCCTGTTATCTACCTCTACCTACATGTTATTATATTGTTTTTCTTTTTGACTGCTTTGTTTGTGTGAGGTGTGCAATAAAGAGTATTTGTATTGTATTGTATTGTAGTATAGATATGGGACGGAAATTGGTTATTCATTAGGTCATTCAAATCACCCGATTTAACAAGAGGTATGACTTTACTGTATTTCATAAGATCTGGGAAATACCTTCTGAAATGCAAATATTGTAAGTATATTAAAGCTAAATAGGGCGTAATTACATCTATAATATGATAAATGACTTACTGTCCCCCATAAATCCTCCATTTTCTTTAAATTGAGCGACTTAATGTTTTAATAACGTTGACTAAAATTAAATATTACATTATACTTACTAAGATAAGCACAAAGTAAAGCATTAGCTTGGGTCGCAGATGACGGAAGACATTTCGTAGTGCTACTTGCTATATCAGAAAAATAATTTTCGAATGCCATTTCGTTATTTGATATGATCTGTTGGCTTCCCGTAATAATGTTGACTTGACAATCGCGAGTTTTAAGTTTACCTGATAACTTAATTATCGAACCTGTTTAAAAAAATCACGAGAATCCCTCTCGAAATGCGACATGTAGAGGAGAACAGCTGGACAGCCGGACAGCGGGATAACGGCACATCCGGACATACGAAAGGATTTCGGCCGAAAAAGAACTTCGTTCGCTTCGCGCGCTCGTTCACAAAATTTACAATTATTTTATCATTTGCCATTTTAGCAAAGTTTACACGGCAGTGCTGATATGCGGTGCAGCGACAACCCCCACAATTTAGACCTGACTTGACCAGAAACAAGTAATATTTCGTGACAAAACGCAAGTGGGATACTTAGGTCCGATAAAAAAGTGGTGGTTGTTAATTAGTATCATAACAAGGGTTGGTCCTTTGGAGTTGCATGCGTCTATAGGCTGCGTTGTATGTACCATCAGGCAGGCCGTACGCTTGTTTGCCACCGTCGTGGTATAAAAAAAGTATTTAAGTAAGTACATATATATTCCTTTGACATAGCGCTACGTTTGAAGTTTTTGCGTGACTCGAATTGAAGTAAAGGGTACACGTACAGCCGTAGATACCTACTACAACTAGACGGTTGTAAGAAACAAAATATAATATTCATATTTTCGGACAATCTTACATGAGTTGCAGATGTAGGTGTTTGAATATTTTCCATTTTCATTCAAATACAACTTATTCTGAAATTCCGTTCATAGAACAAGGCAAATCGTGGTAGCTGTATTAAGTAGTAACTAGTGACTCTGTGAGCTGTAGAACACGCGAGTCTGTCATTTATTCTTTTTTTTAATAACGAAAAACGGAATCGACGAGAAATGCTATATAACTATTGAACCTGCTCACTAAATTTCACAAGAATCGGTTAAAAAATGCGACCTGTAGGTTCGTTCACTTTGCTCACTCATTAAAATGTCGTATGTTTAAAAGTAGGTACCTAAACAAATAAATCATCAGTATTGAACTAAGTTAAAACGTTATGTAACTCAAAGAGCTTATTAAGCTTAATTTCTCGCCTAAGATTTAACTAGCAGCCAAGCGAGAGCAAAGTTCACTGAAAGCTTCCGCGCTAAGGCAAAGCGAGAACGAAAGCTAATAAAGGTGGAATGCTATGCTATTATTTGGTACCTACCTATAGGCAGTGTCACGCAACTAGGAACAAAAAGAAGCATGACATCCATATCCATGTTCACATTTGCCAGCAATAAGCATGCTTGTTTTAAGAATACTCATATAGGAGTTTAAAGGGCGCGCGCGGGTGCCAGCATGGGCAAGGCCCCCGCTATTCCGCCTCCTCGTCCTATTGAGTCGGTTGCGTATTCAATGATCTTCCTCGGATCTCAGGTGAAAATAAATGCCAGTTAGAGTTGGGATAGGTGTATTAAAACATACTCAAATCTGAATATAAATAATATGTTCAGGACTACACAAGCATTCGTAGACAAAAATCTCTGTGTCACACTTGACAGAAAGAAATCAAGACATCTCTATGTTTAATATTTCCAACCAGCCTAGCCTGTTGTGCAACAAGGTTGCCACACTCATAATAAGCATGCTCAAAGCAAACGTACGGACTGTTCAGCCGCGCTCGGAGCACGCCCCCTTCCACCCGCGCCTCGGGTAGCGTGCTCGAAAATCAAACGTCGGTTGATTTTTGAGCACGCGCTAAATAAGCATGCTCATTACTAGCAAAGTTGTTACACACGTGCTCCTAATGAGCAATTGCTCAATAGTGGCATCCTTTCGTGCTAGTAATGAGCACGTCTGTCTGTACCTTTACTTGTGTACTTTCTCCTTCTGACATTATTAGTATACGTTTACCCTCCTGAGACCCAGGGTACGCTTTAAGTAGTGCTTTTGAATTAAGAAGTTTTTGACATTCAGTAAAAGTTTAGTTATTTTTTAAATTCGTACAAAATTTTGTACGCGCGTCTTAGGAGGTTGTTAAAATAGTAGATTCGATTGATATTGGCTTGTATTTAGTAATATAATACGCAAAATACGGCCATATTTACAGTCCCCCCCAGGTTTACACAGAAAATGGCAGCAACATTTTCAAGAAATTGCACGGTTTGCCAAAAAAAATAGTAGAAAAAACGGCACTAGAGGAAAGTTGTTGTCAACATTTCCGCTATATCCCGATCGGTATACGCATAAGTATTCGTTATTTTATACATTCAAAAAGACTTCAACGATACGTTAAATTGATACATTTTAGTTTGCATTTAATAGGTAGGTAATGATGTCAATCGTCATTATCGATAATCACGAGCACCACAACACACTTCTACCCCGTTGCTTTAATCGAATACTACTACTCCCACGGGAAGAAACTTGATTGTGAGTGGCTATTCAAATCCAAATTTAATCGTTTTAGGGCAACGGAAACTACCCTAAAAATTTTGCTTCCCTTGACAGTGTCGAAAATATACGTTTTTTTGCGGCATAAACGGCCGTACCTTTTTTTACGTTAACTCAGAACATTGATTTTTTTACAACGTCAAGGGACTGTAGACTTGAGTATATGGTTTTCATTTCCACTTGATAACGTCCACGCGTTCCCGAGATAAAGGGCCTTGACAGACAGACAGGCAGGCGTACAAAAAGTGACCCTATAAGGGTTCCGTTTTTCCTTTTGAGGTACAACATTTGAGACAACATTTTCGTTTAAATAATCATCATAAAGTTCAGCCGGTCATCGGCCATCGCCCGCTGCTGAGCAAAGGCCTCTATCTATACCTACGAGTACGCCATCCGTCTAAATGCAATTAAAATTTGCAATAAATCCAATAACTGATCCCACTTGTAAGCAAACCGATGTAGAACAGCAACTGGGTCAGAACTAACTCGCGAAGTAAGTTACTCGAATAACCTAAACCGCGTTGAAAGCTTCAAGTGCACTTTTAGGTACAGCTTCCGCTGTAAACAAAACAATAACAATATTAAACGAGCTTTTATTGGAAGTGGTTCGGAGCTTTTAGTGTTGTAACTCGTTTTGTTCGGCCCCGCTTTCAAAGATTACTCAACGATTAGTATTAGAGTAGGTAATAAAGCTCAATTAGAGTCAAAGTCAAGTTTTAACTTTTTTAACGAAACCTTAAAAAATGCTCTAAATAAATGCATCCCTAAAATTTATATTAAATTTAAACCAAAAAAAACATACCTGACTCCGGGCCTAAAAGTGTTCTGTCGTAATAAAAGGTATTTAAAGCTAATAGTATCACAGTCAAAAAGTGAAACTTACGAAACCACTTTAAAGTATACTGCAAAATACTGAAAAGAACAGTCCGTAAATCCAAAAAAATTTAAAACAAACGAAAATTTGATAATTCTCACAATAAAGCCCAGTCTATGTGGCAAATAATAAACAGTGAGTTGAATAAAAAACCACATACAAAGAGAGCCAACATATGTCTTCAAACACCAGATAACAAGCTTGCCACTGACCCCAAACAAGTAGCAAATATTTTCAACACTTTCTTCTCGTCTATCGGGAATTCTCAGTCGACGCCAAGTAAGATACCATTAAAGAATACAATAACGAACTTCTGAGCTTTTCTTGAGCCCGGTTGATCCAAAGGAAACACATGCAGCAATTAAAAATCTTAAAAGCAAAACTTCATTCGGAGTAGACGAACTACCTCCAACATTGATAAAAAATTGCGCTGAGATTTTAAGGCTTGTATACCCGCTAAAGTCCTTGAGCGTATGGGCGGAGCCTCGACCCTCTCCCCGCGCAAGTCGCACAACCCGCCGTCGTTTATTAAGCGTTACATAGATTAAGTTACAGACGCGTCATCGCGCATCGTTACCAATGCAAGGGTGGACGTGGGTGGGTGACATTCGTCATGCTTAATTGAAACGTGATATTTGTCATACATAAATTACATAATTGATTAAGTTCAAAAATTATGTCTCTACTATTATAATACTATTTACTTACGATTAGTGTAGTTTCGTCAGCACGGCTAGCACGAGACGGCCGCGACATACACTCGATTTTTCTCGCACTATCGGTCTCTCTCTTATTAGAACATTAGGAAAGAGAGGTATAGTGTGAGAAAAATCGAGAGTATGTCGCGGCCGTCTCGTGCTAGCCGTGCTAGTGAAAACGAAATTCTTTCGAATAACTCTGTCGCTCGAACTAGCAAGCGCGACAGAGAGGGAGATACACGAACGAAGTTCGGTTTCGTTTCGCGGTAGGCCCTCAGCACGCCTAGCACTAGACGGCCGCGATATACTTTCGATTTTTCTCGCACTATACCTCTGTTACTAAATATTCTAATAAGAGAGAGACGGATAGTGCGAAAAAAAAAAAGGTAATAATAATAATCCATACCTACTGTTGCCCTTAGGCCATTTTTTAATGTCGCTATTGATAGGGGCCCATCTAGCAGTTAGCGAGTTACCGTCTGCCAGAGATAAAATGTGAAACAGTTTTAATGGGCAGGCGTCCGATGTTTCATCCAATAGCCCAGCTACTAGTCCATCATTTTCACCCAATAACCCGTTTTATTTAGATTCCATCAACTAGCAATAGACTCTTACAGCACAGCGGGTGCTGTTTCTGTGTGCGTCCCATGACACGGGCAGAGACAGCATCCGCTTGGTGTACTCCTTGCATTTCATTAAATTGTCAAAAGGGCCTCTACGTGTTGGCTCAGAGCTCCACGCACGGACATCATTGTCCCGTGAGCGGGAAAGACATATAATCCATACTATCCATACTTCTATATCCATACTCCATACTAATATTATAAATGCGAAATTGTGTCTGTCTGTCCGTTGCCTTTTGTGTAAGTGTAAGGTTGTTAAGTTTTAAACTAATTTTCGGTATATTTATTACGTTCTACTTCCTTGATTTGATGATGATGGCGTGTACAGTCAGCATCAGATAGTTAGTAGCATCCAAAGTAGCCAAATATATCGTAACACATTCCTTACTCCTACTTATAGTAACAAAGACTATTTCGATGAATGTACGTTCCGATATATTTGGCTAACTTGGCTGCTACTAACTATATTATACTGACTGTACAGAAATCGGCCTCGGGTAAATATATACTTATAGATTAGTTGTACGTTAACCATATTTTGTTTCATATCAAATAATAACTCTGTATCGAACTTGGAGTTGGTATGCAACCCATAGGTAGGTAGTACTTACAATATTTGCCAATCCCACTATTTTTATTAGAACTTATTCTATTAAGGGGCTCCTAGCTGCCAATGACCTTCAATCTATAACTGTCGGTTTATTTGTGTTTTTTATGGTTTATCGTATTAACAACAACGAGGTTTACCGAAATAGTATCCCATATTTACTTCAAACCTCACAGTTTTCGGGATATATGGCACCAAACTTTGGCAATTTCAGGCAAAAAAACCAGTTTTATGGACGTAACTTTTGTGAAAATGAGTTTAAAATAAAAATCTCTCGTGGGTTGTTAGAGACGTCAATAAGGAACAGTTATATGTAGATTTCATATATAAAAGTGCATGAACAACATAATAATATCGAAAACAGAGCTTTATTGGACCATGTTTGAATAAATCATAAAAAAATAAATATTAATTATTTTCAAAAAAACTCTCGTGCAAATGTAGATAAAGAACTAAAAAACCGATAGGTGTTTGTTCCATAAATATATCTATAGTTTTGACGGAGGAATATCAATTCAAAACTCGTCAAAACCAGCCAAAAAGCGCGTGGAGCCCCTTAACACTTAACAGTCATTAATACGAGCAGATAAAACAATATTGTTAGTAGGCAATAGATATTGTAAATATATTTACTAATAAAATGTCTGGTTTTAGCGATTTCCCAATTTTGATACTGTTTAGATATTTGATACTTTGATAGAATAGGTATTTACTTGTGTATTCTTTTTGCTCTTCTCTTGTAAAATTTCTTGATATTACGTATTTTCCTCCTGCGCTTATTTAACCCCAAAGACCCAAAATAATTATTGAAAAATTTGTGAGACCTAAGCTAAGACCTACTAACTCTAGTATCGTAAGTTTGTATGTTACTAACAATCTATGGGCAAACTGGCCTGAAATAAAGAATTTATTATTATTATTATATTAATAATATTATATTATTATTATTATTACCCGTGTGGTGTCGGGTTAGAATAGCACCACCCCCCTTTCTTCCCGTGGGGGTTGTAAGAGTCGACTAAGGGAACGGGGTTGAAGTGTGTTGTGGGCGATGGGCTAGCAACCTATCACTGCTATATCACATTTTGTCGATCTTTTATACCCACATTTATGCTAACAGTGGCACTGGACACAGGTTTCATGTGCTCTGCCTACCCCTTTTAGGGATAAAGGCGTGTATGTATGTATGTATTATTGTTATTATTATTATTTCCCATCTTGAACTAAAAACAAAATGTAAACTATACCTACGTAAATGTTAATTAGGTACAAATGCCAACACAGTTAACTGGCGATCCTGTATTTATACAAGAACCTTATTACAATGCACATAAAGTGCACGGATGGTCAGTCAGCTGTCTTGTCTATAGTACCTACTACTTTACAAACCACGAAATAGATTGTCCACTCTATGCAACAAAATTATCTGTCACTAAAAACTAAACTATACGCAAATATTTATTAGTTACCTACTATACGAATCACAAAACGGATTGTCCACTCTATGCAACAAATATAGTCCACAATTTCGACAAATATTTAAAAATTTCGGCGCAGCGTAAATTGACACAGGTCCGTCATGCAACGTGTCTCGTCCCGCACTGACCGTATGGACGGAAACGGGGAGGCGTAGGAACTTTGGCGGAATATTTCAGAAAACGAGATAATTTTTTAAGAAAATTAAGAAAGTAAGAAAATTATGCTCTTGTTCATTATTGTATGAAGAAAGTTATAGAATTTCATATTATTCTGATAAAAAATGGAGCAGTAAAATGGTTACAACTGAAAAAATAGGGGTGACTTTAGATTTCTTTTTCTCTAATTTTTATTGTTAAAATGGATTTCTACGAAAACTATGACCCGTCGCATATCTTGCAGATTATGATATATTTTTTCCGACAGCAAAAATGTTACGTTATAATGTATAAAACGGTTACAAAACAACTCATTTTCACGAAAATTTCGAATGTGGAGCCTTAACACTTCCGTTCACCCAACTACTAAATCAATTTTTCTCGGAAGGATGTTTCCCAGACGCGCTTAACATTTCCTTGGTAAAACCAATACATAAAAAAGGCAATACCTCTGATGCTAACAACTATAGACCAATTGCCCTATTGCCAACCTCAGCTAAAATATTTGAAACTATCATGATTAAACGACTTTATTGCTTTTATGAAAAGTATAAGATTCTAAATCAAAATCAATACGGTTTTAGGAAGCATCACTCCACTACTCTAGCAATCTATCAATACGTCCTAGAAATTCTTAATGAAATAAACAATAAAAAATATGCTGTGGGCCTCTTACTTGATATGAGTAAAGCTTATGATAGGGTCTGTTATGAAACCCTTCTAATTAAATTACATAATACTGGAATCAGAAGACCTGCCCTTAAATGGTTCGAGTCATGTTTTGAAAATCGCATCCAATATGTACAAATAGAGAATGCAGATTTCGAGACCGGATTTATAAACCAAATCCGATCAAATAGTGTCTCTATTACCGGCTCTATCCCTCAAGGTAGCGTCCTTGGTTGTCTCTTATTCCTTATCTATATCAATGATTTACCTAACGTATAAGATGACCATTGCACGCTCTTCGCGGATGATATATCAGTATTACTGCCTTGCTCTAATATTAGTGAAGTCGTCAATAAACTAAATGTAACGCTTGACAAAATAGTAAACTGGTTACAAGTCCACAACCTCCAGCTAAACTTGAGTAAAACAAAAATTATCCAATTTAAACCTTATCAAAAACTTAATTTGCCCATAAATAATAGCTATAATAATAATAAAATAGATTCAGTGAGTTCTGCCTCATTATTGGGAGTAGATCTGGACACCAGTATGAGTTGGAAACCACATATCCAGAGGTTATCTAAAGCCCTATCATCCTTTATCTATGCCCTCAACCACCTTAAGCGCGCAACAGACCTTAAAACATCACTCATGGCATATTAAGCCTATGCCTACTCAAGAATTTCGTACGGCATTGTTCTGTGGGGAAATAGTTGCGATATAGATAAGATTTTTATCCTCCAGAAAAAGTGCATAAGAAATCTAGCTAATATAAATCCAATGGAATCCTGTAGGCCATATTTTGCCAAATATCAGATACTCACCCTTACTTCAATTTACATACTTGAATCGTGTAAATTTGTCCGGAAACATATAGGTTTATACACACAGATAACAAGTATCAAAAGAAACGATCGGAATATGCACAAAATTAGAGCACCGTTCTCCAAATATAAACTGGTCACGTCTAATACGCATTACATGACAATTAAAGTCTACAATCATCTTCCTAATTACATAAAAGGCCTCGATAAACCAAAAATGTTTAACCAACAGTTGAAATCACTGTTAATCCACAAATGCTTCTATAGCCTGGATGAGTTTTTTAGCGAAAAATTGTGAATACTTTGCTTTCAACTTTAGTTTTATTTATTCATTCCTGAATCAATAGTCCATGTAGGTATGTTATAATAAGTTTAGGTATAAGTCTGCTGTCTTATTGGAACCTGTTCCAATAATCAGCTCCATCTATTGTAGTGCCCGTGCAGGGCGTCACATGAATACGTTGTTAATTTACCTACCATCTATTTTTTGTAATGTGATACGCAATAAATAAATTGAAATTGGAGTCAATTGATAATAATGACCTTTACAAAGTAGTTAATAAGCTTAATGGTGGCGTACGTTTGCTTGCCTGTAGGTACGTGAGTAGGTTATAAACTTGTATAAATCAGTCAATCAACGAAGAACTGCCCCACTCTTCCCAATGTTACCGACGAAACACTATACTGTAGGTACCTGAGCAAGAAGATAAAGTGGGCCACGTTAATGTGGGTATTAACCAACTCTATAGAGCTTTTAAAAAGATTTAATGGGTTTCAGCGCTACCAGCCAGTAACTAAATTAGTGCGAGTTGCCGAAAGTTTCTGAAATATGAGAAACTTCTCGGAAATTTCAGGAAACTTGCCCTAGAATGTAAGAAAGTTTCCATTTTGACTGAGAAATTACCAAGATCTTTCCACTGGAAAAGTTTCGCAATTTCGAATACTTTCCGTTGGCACTTTATTACCAGAGACACATGTAGGATTTATCATAGTGGACCTGACGAAAAAACTATACAGTAATAACAATAACGGACCTGCTCACAAAACTTCACGAGAATCGGTTGAGAAATGCGACCTGTGGAGGAGAATAGCCGGGCAGCGGGACATACACGACGGACCCACGAATGATTTTCGCCCCAAGCTTGATAGAACTTCGCGTGCTTCGCTCCCTCGTTCGATTATTCTGCCAATCCCGAGATGTGCAATGGCTGAGCCGGTATAATGTGGTTATTTCCACTCGCAATGCGTTCGTGACGGGTCGCCAGTGGACACCCGCACAGACGCTCTGCACGTCTAGCACACGACGGCCGCGACATACTCTCGATTTTTATCGCACTATACCTCTTCTTCTAAGTGTTCTAATAAGAGAGAGACGGATAGTGCGAGAAAAATCGAGAGAGCTCGCGCGCCGTCGCGTGCTAGCCGTGCTGTACTTATTTGTTTTTATTTCAGAGAGTTGTTGATAGTCAACTTTATTCTATTTCTTTACTCTATTCGTCTAGGAACCAGATTTCCAGTAACAGGTGTACGATACTGAAGTACTAGGCAAACATAGCTGTAGCGGAGGTCAACTGAAAGTTTAATGCACAAAGCGCGAATGCGAGCTCGTGAAAATGAAATGAATCTTCGCTCCACCCCGGTCGGCACTCGCCCTGTTATTCACGCCGCCTACAGAACGTCGCTTGTAATGAACCAGTATGTGTTTGATCACCTAATATTTGTTTACACTACGATGGTGGCAGACACGCATACGGTTCCCTATGAATGCTAGTGAATTCAGAAGAATCACAAGCGCTTTGCCGACCTTTTATTGAAGTCAACGAACTGTTGTGTTGAAATCTAGGAAAGCAGGTCCCAAACTCGGAACTCAGCGCATCCTCGTGGGCTCTGGCGAACTTACTCACCACTAGAAACACAACATCACATACCTACAGACAATTAACTATGTAATTTAAAAATGAAGTAAATAGATAGTTTATAAGCGCTCTAAAAGTGGCACACTAAAACTGAGCAACTCCAACTCGCCTCAGTTTCGTGTCGTCAATAGAAACGTATAAGCGTGCTTCAGCTATCAGATTTAGTGGCAATTTTACACAACGTTCCTACCTCTTTTTTATATTACCATCATTGCCTACAGCACGTCTATCACGCGACGGACGCGACATACTCTCTATTTTTCTCGCACTATATCTCTTGAAGAAAGAGGATAGTGTGAGAAAAATCGAGAGCTCGCGCGCCGTCGCATGATAGCCGTGCAGAGCAAGTAGTGGTGTT
The DNA here is from genome assembly GCA_947049275.1 of Epinotia bilunana. NCBI lineage: Eukaryota > Metazoa > Arthropoda > Insecta > Lepidoptera > Tortricidae > Epinotia > Epinotia bilunana. The sequence continues at coordinate 2,998,558 of OX346267.1, forward strand.
AATATGGCTGCGGTTTTCTGTAAGGAGGACTAAGAGTAAGTACCCTAGAGGGGTACGTAAAGTACTCCTAGTTGGTACAAATGTATAGATCAAATTATACTAGGCAGAAGTCCGCATGCTTTACATGCTTTGTAAATAGGCAGGGAGTTGTTGAATTATTGAAAAGACCTTACACGCTCTGCGCTCCGGGTAGCATAATCCTTTGCATAATATAAACATGAGGTCAGGTAAACAAACTTCGATTGAAATGTCGGATTTGAAAGTATTCTGCGCATGTGTGGAAATATTTAAGAGGATTGCTTTATTTTATAACAGGATTGCCACAGGGCAAAATCAAAAAAAAAATCGTCACGCAATCACAGACAATACAGACGTCCTCTATAATTACCTACAGTATTTAGCCATGCATAATTAAAGTACTTAGGTACAAGAAAAAAAATTTGAATCAACAATCGCGTGAGCTATTAAAACTAACTTTCCTGACGAGACTTTTTTATAACAACACCCATCAAAACATAATGAGTCGTACTTTAACCTTCACCAAGTCAAAATAACCCAACCTTAAAATAAATTCAAACTCTAGGCCGACAGAATCATAAAATAAATTGTGTTAATAACATTTTCTTTACAAATCATATAGCTGCCAGGCTGGCTTTATTCGGGCCAAGTTTGTAAAAAGTTGTGCGCTCGGGGCGAAGATAATTTACATATAAGATCTTTTACCGAGACTAACAAGCTCTTCTAAGTTAAAGGTAAACAAGTTTCTAAGTCTAGTGGGCCTTAAAGTTATATTTTTATTAAATGTTTGATAGCATAAGCATAAGCATGATTATAAAAGGCCGAACACACTGAAGTTGCCGACGTGTTCACGCACCAATATATGTATGGCAAATCGTGACGTGTGTGTCAAGCTCCGGGGTCGTTCGGACTGCTAGAACATGGTAAGCTACATTATTATTTGTAGGTACCTACAAAGTAGGTACCTCCCATTAACTTGTCGAATTATCTAACCTAACCTCCATAGTTTACCTAAAGCCGTGTTTAGGTAAACCTATGGACGTTAAGGCTGGACAGAAGATGCACTGTTCGCCGTCGAAAGTTGCCCAAACACAAATATGGTACGACATTGCTTAGGAGTGATTATGTACAGTGTACACACGCCTGACAGCACGCGTGTTGTATCTGCTGTACTTAAACAAGGTTTTCATCATCATCAGCTGGTCCTTGAATGCTGAGGAGCGTGACGTCATGTCCTTTCTTGCTGACTGACTCCATAGGCTCGTCACCCGCATGGCCTCGTGTAGATCTACCTTACAAGGCAGTGTTGGGCGTAATGCATTGCATTTGTAATCGCATTACAAATTAAATTACATGTAATGCAATTGGGAGTAATGAATTACATTCGTAATCGCATTACATTGCAATTACGTGTAATGCATTACACGTAATTGCCTTACAGTACGATTACTGTTAGTTAAGACCTGACAGATGGATTGCCTTCATTTAATTTTCAACTTTAATCTTATACAAATAAAATAGTTATTACTAAATTGGTAGATGTGGGTAACAGTATTCTGAAAAATGCTTTATCTATATGAAATTAAAGTTGAAAATTAAATGAAGGCAATCCATCTGTCAGGTCTTAACTAACAGTAATCGTACTGTACCTACATGTGTTAGGTTTCAGCATTTTACCAATCAATTGCTTAAGTTTTTTGGCAGAAAATAGTTATGTTTAATTTATTAAGACTCATTGATTATGCAGTGGGCGGGGCACATAGCACGTAGAATGAGCCGATGGCCGTTGGGGCGGAAAGGTTCTCGAGTGGCGACCACGAACCGGAAGGCGCGGCGTGGGTAGGCCCCCCGCAAGGTGGACTGATGACCTGGTAAAGGTTGCTGGAGTCCGCTGGATGCGGGTGGCGCAGGACCGGTCACTTTGGCACTCTTTGGGGGAGGCCTATGTCCAGCAGTGGACGTCTTTTGGCTGATATGATGATAATGATGATGATTATGTAAGATTTCATTTTGATTAGTATTATTTGTGGCGCGAAAATAAAGCGGTTCTCTGATTGGTTCACGACACTGATATCGCGTGATGTCGGGAGTCATTCAGAGAGCTGGATTTTCCCACCAAAACGGTGAGTTGCTTGGCCAGGGGTGGATGCCTGGAGGGCATTCTGGTGCTGGCCGTCAACGGCGTAATGTTACTGTCTTACCATTTATAATTGCTGGTACAAGTTTGTAAGTGTAACTATACTCGTAATGAGTAAAAGTATGTGAATAAAAGAAGTAATGAGATGTTGAAGTTTCCTTCAAATGCTGCAGCCTTACCTGATTGTTACGTTTTACACATGTAATGCGATTACAAATGTAATGCAATTGTTTATTTAGAGGTCATTTTTTTATTTATTTATCTCACAAGAATGGTTAATACCAATTACACTTGTGCAACAGATTCTTAAATATAGGGATTAAGTACATAAAAGGTATGCATTACGGCATTACATTCGTAATCGCATGCAGCAATTAGTATTTTTTTTTGCCAAAGCGGTGTCATTATAACACCTGTTTAAAATTATTGTTACGTATAGAACACGTCAAAATAAGCATCTTTTACTTGAAAAACTTTTCTATTTAAAAAATGACCGAAGTATAAGCGTTCCAAAGTTTTCTAACTTCACAGCACTTGGTAATTTTTTTGCCAATGTGGTGTCATTATAACACCTATTTTGAATGATTGTTACATACAGAACACGTCAAAATAAGCATATTTTTCTAGAAAAACATCGTTTTTTTCCGTTCTTTGATAAAAAAAATAACACCTATCCGTCATCCGAGTCGGTTATGCCACCTTTAAATGCCGGACCTTTGAACCCGAATATCTCGGTAAATATCGATCTAAGAGAAAAAGTTTAAAGAATAAAACATGCTTATTTTTACGCATTTTTTACTATAAGAAAAGATTTTTTTTTTATTAAAAAAATTAAACTGTTTATTTCAAATTACAATTTCACATTAGTTAATTAATATCTCAAGTTGTTTAAGTCCAAAAACCGGCCCCCTTTCCTATACCCCCAACCCAAGGTTAATAATGAAAAATATTTGATTAAATAAAAGTAATTTGTAATTTTACGAAGTATAATGCATTACAAATTAAAATTACATAATGTAATCTGTATTGCGATTACAAATTACATTTGTAATCTGTAATGAGATTATAAATTACATTTTGTAATTTGTAATGCAATAATTGAAGTTAAATTTTGTAATTGTCATTTGTAATGCAATTATTTTTTGCCCCACACTGCTACAAGGGCGCAGTGATTTCGGTGCTCCATCTAGCACGCGCAAACAAACAAGGTCCTCATCATCGTCAGCATCATATCATCAGCGGCTTGACATAGGCCTGCCCCAAAGAGTGCCAGTCCGAACAAGGTCTTATCTAATATATATATCCATTGCAGTGGTCGCGTTCTCCAGTGAGCATCGCCGGGGGTGCCGCGGACGCCCCGCCTGAGGGCTTCCGCCGCGCTGCGCGGGGATCCTTCTCCGCAATCCTTGGACTGCTCACGGCCACCGCCAACCTGGACCACCACCAGGTCAGTTTGCGACGCTGTGGACACTCAGCTCGCCTTTTTAAACCTTTGTCTAAGTAGGTCCTAGCTATGACTCGCGTACTTAAATTATGTTGCCGAGTTTGGAACACTTTGGGCGATTTTGCAGTGAAATAACGTTTGTCATAACGTTGCACATCGACTACATTAAACTGTGCATACCTACCCTAATCTCAATCTTCACTCGACTACAACGAATGCCAGACATGCCAGTGTAATCGGCTTTAGACTTTAAAATTACGTTCCAATATGGTCTGAAAGTATGCTACAAAAACCAAGGCAAATAAATGTAATACCTTACCACTACCGTGGCAATTTTAGTTATGCGTACCCACTGCGTACCTAATCTTTCCCTTATATCTTTTGCATCTCTCATAATCTGAAAGTAGGTCATTGTTTATCTAAACAGCGGGTTGAAAGTGAGGCATGTCGCCTCTAGGGCTGAAAAGTAATACAAAATAAAAAAGCAATGGCAGAAACCTGTACAGCCACAGTTTCAGAAAATTGTACTGATTTTGAAACTTTTTGACGCATGATTGTTGTATTTTAATTTTAAAATATTGGCAATAAATAAATTATTGTATTATTGCTATTTGAAGACTATTTAATATTTTTTAAGTGTTCGTTGTTCAATGTAACCGCTTCAGAACAGCGCTCTAAGTTCATTAAAAAAAACCTATACTGCCACACTTCCATAAAATCGGAGTTTGCTGATAATTATGATGGTTAATTATGGTGTTAAATATAAATACAATTATAATAATGTAATTTTTCATCCAAACAACAATTCAAATTAGTTTTTCAATATAACCACTTCAAAAGCGCGTCCAGGAAATGGTCCGCACACTAACATTATTAAAATCTGCCAACAGTTCCCGCCCAAATGGTCCATACACAAACGCAATGGGTTCATACAAAATGGGTTCTATAGGATCTGACTGATTTAGAAAATATTTAAGAATCAGAATCAGAACTTTATTTGCTCAAAACATGGTACAAAGTAGGTAACTTAATTAAAATATATAGATCTACATGTTTCGTCATACAGACATGCAAATATAATATGGTCATGTGTATCGCATGCACAAGTTGTTACAATACTAAGTTCAATCCCTAGGTACTAAGCAAAAAATGTCATTTAAATATTCTTGAGTTGTGTAATGAGCCTTGAATGCTAAAAACGTGTACAATGTTTTCTTAACCTCTATTAAGTCATCTTATAACTTAACTAAATTGACGATGGTAATTTGTTAAATATTCTGGGTGTCATTCCAAATATACTTTTCGACATTAAAGCTGTTCTGGATGGCCTAAATTAATTTTTCCTTTTTGACGTACGCTATGAAATTTCGAAAATTGGTCCATATTAAGTTTTTGTCTTTCACTTCCTTTCCTCGTATTCGAAATGAAAAGTAGTGTTTAACTCGGGGAAAGCCAACCCTTTCAGCCTCGAACTATTGGCGCTCTCACTTCGTTCGAGCGTCAAAATATCTCATTACTCAGTAAGTATTCAATATTTTATTGCAATTTCACAAAGTAGTTGTACAACTTGTCAGGTGGTAAACTTATAAGCTAGGGCTTTGTGAACCCTATTGGGCACTGCAATATTATTTAGGTACAATTCCAGGGAGAGGAGAATAATAAACCTTTAAAAATAAATGTTACCTACCCTAATGTCTCTCGTCAGGAATGGGTGGCTTTGAACCCTCGGTTAACAATCTACTATTCCTTTGATAAATAAATCCGTAAAAGTTCAAATTCATGTATATTATTAATAAAACACTCGGAATTCAAATAACGTGCGAATAAAGGAATGTGAGATGAGAGGGAATTATAAATGCTTTGTGAACTTACCTAGACATGCTACCGGGCCTTTCATGTCGGACTCGTTTTCCTTATTAAACCCGATGTTGCGACGTTGCGAAGGCTCTTAATCCTCAACTCGGCGTCAAACGTGATTGGCAGTTAATGTCTTGTAGTTGTAGGGATGCACGAGTTTAAAAAGTTTAAATATGCATTGAGATGGATAGAGAATACTGAATTTGCTATATCAAAAACAATCTACCTAAACCTAATCACTTAAAACAAAGTTTTAACCGACTACAATTCACAGTACCACAAATCTGGGGGCACGGCAGTGCCCCCGCCAAGTCGATCGCGAAGCAAACACTGCCGTACCATCCTTTACTGGATGGAACCTTTTCGCCGCATTTTCAGGCCCCTATTTGAGAACCTCTGGATAAGACCAGAACGCAGAAATTTTCGTCATCCAGTAAGCTATAATCATATACTTAAAATCCATCAAGTCTGTAGGTCATTTAGTTCCGAAGTTAAGTGAAAGCAAAATTTCACTCACTCACTCATTCCCTCATGATCATCAAAATAGAACTAGTACTTCCCATATTGTCATATAGCTGAAATTTGGTACAGAGTTAGGGTTTAATGGCCACATAAAAAAAAACTATAAAAACTAGGATAATCGAAGATCTGGAGTACCTGGTGACCCTGATTAGAAAACACAAGAGCCCAACCAAACTATTAGAGATATATCTATACCGCCTTTACAAAAAATATTCAACTTGGTGGGCCGCTTCATTTGATATCAAAAATCGAAGGTCTGAAGTATCTGATGAAGAACCCTCAGCTGGTCTCAGCTGTATTAGAGATTTGGTCTTCACAATTTTTTTCTTCTAGGATCGATATTTTGGAAATTAAACCAAAAAAAAGGTGGGTACCAAAATTGTTCAGAATTTGATTCTCTACAACTTTGTTTCTCTTCATTCATGCCGTAAAACGTGGAACATAGGAGATAATGATAATATTTTGAATTTGTCGCGTTTTTCAGGTTTAATTTCCAAAATATCGATCCTAGAAGAAAAATGGGGGAGGACCAAACTTGTAGAGAATCAAATTTCCTATAATTTTTGTTCTCACGGTTTTACTGTAAAATCAAAAATGGCCGAGTTATTCAAGAAAAACCGTTATTCGAATATACGCAGAAGCCTGATTCAGTCTACTTTTTTAATTTACCCTCCCAATGACCCCCCCGAGGAACCTACGAAAAAAAATCCAAGAACGAATTATTCACGGGTAGAGTCGGTTTTTTGGATATAATGCCTGGGCTACAAAGGGGAGGGGGGGGGGGGGGGGTCAAAAGTAGGCCAAATATGATCACATGATTTTTGGACGAGCCCTTTTCAATGAAATGAAAATTCTGCAAATCATATGTAGGTACATTCGATGGAAAAATTGTCGGTAAAACAAGGTACCTACCTACAACCGAATAAATAACAACTTACAAAAGTTGAAAAACCCCCGCCATTTTTATTTCAAAATGCAATATCTCAAAACCTCCTGAACCGAATTGTTGAAACGTAGCTAAGAACCATCTCGATCAAGTCAGCTTTCGGACAAAAAAAATCGCATTCAAATTGGTCCAGCTACACAAAGGGGTGTTATAAGTTTGACTTGTCTCTGTAGCTGGACCAATTTCATTGCGATTTTTTTGTATTGATTTGTGTTTGATCGAGATGGTGCTTTCGGTTCTTTTTTGCTTCCGGGGTTTAAAAAAATACAACAATACACATCCGAAAAAATATACAACCTAACTACCTATTAACCTATAAGTATATTGATTTCAACCTTCACGATTCTCACAAATTATTTATACTAAACTGGACTTAATCGCGTATAATTAACTTATTTATTTACCTCACTCCCGACGTTTCGGATGTGTCGCAACATCCATGGTCTCGGGACAACAACGAGGTAAATAAATAAGTTAATTATACGCGATTAAGTCCCGTTTAATATAAATAATACCTATTAACCTTTCCACCACAAGAAAAAGCAACTACTTCAGTATTACTAAGAATTGTTTTCTCACTGTATTTTTAAAAGAGGAACTGTAGTGAGCACCTTTTAGTATCAAAGTAACTTTCTTGCGTCAGTATTTTTACAAGTAGATACAATATATTATATATTCGGCTCGCGTCAAAGAAGCCATTTATTTTCTTTTATAGCCTGAAGAACTTATTTTAATTTAAAGAAAATATTGTCAGGCTGTTCCTTAGCAATCCACCGATTGTATGGGGATGCTGTAGACAGGGTTGAGGTACGGTAAGACCACACGCCTTTGTACTAAGTGCCTCCTAAATATAACGGTGCTTTTAGGATTAATACTTGAATAGATATAGATAACAAACAGATAAATACCATAATATTATATTATTATTAATTTATTAGGTTACGGACACTCATCAGTGGCGCTACCACGAACTTTGAAAGTCGAAGTTCGGGTATTTCCATCTCTATCGCACTCCCTTACTCGAGTGACAGGTATGCATGTATTACGAACTTCGACTTTCGAAGTTCGTGGTAGCGCCGCAGTTTACAAATATGTATGCCCTTCCTTGCGTGGTCGTGCCGGAGGCTTCCCCTGGATGTTCCCCAGGCTACCCTCCAACCACGCAATTCGACCGCTATATTGGATCCGCCCTATTATAGCAACAGTCAGCTTAAAAAAAAAAAATTTAAGCTCCGACGAATTCATAAAGCTACCGATTTGTGTAACCACCTCAGTACCTACGCCTACGTTGTTCCAACCAAATGCGGAGTCCCAATTCAGTTCGAATCTCTCTTTCGTTAATTTCCATCACATATAGATATCTTCTAATATAACTACCTACACGGGTAGCTAGATGTGCATAAAATGATCCCTCGAGGTAAAATGATTCCGCGAAGCTAGGTCAATCTTTGAATGTATTTTTTGGGTATTATGTTGTTTTTTGGGTATCTATGTTCTTCAATTGTAGTGGCTCACATACAAAAATTTGTTCCTCTCCAAAAACTGGTTCAAATGAAAAACATCTTAGGACACAAGCCTATTTTCTACCTTCAATTCAGGGCACTGCCACAGGATAATTTATTAAATGCACAATTGTATAATTTAATAATTTGTCAGCACACTATCTAGCGAGGTAACTCCACTAATTAACTGAATGCATATCAGAAAAATGAACCGCTGTTTTGCTCGACTTGGCGGGGGCACTGCCGTGCCCCCAGATGCTGTGCAAGAGACTGGTTGATTGATTAAACATCTCCTACAAAAAAAAACTAAAGTATCACACAAAACGAGATACCCTTTTTTATCTAATTCAAACTAAAAATGTGGTTCGTACATCGGATATATGATTTAAATAAATGTACTACTTACGTGCAGAAGGTTCTCTGTTAACAAACCCCCTATTTAGGTATGCCGAACGAGCCTAAAGGTGGCCATATCTTTCATTGCATGCAACGCGCTGCGATAGAACGGGTGCGTGCCGTAGCAACGCTAACATACCGGCTGGGACCGGTAGGCCGATGTACCTACTTGTAGCAGCGCGATGAAATCACGGTGTGACCCACCCCTGCCACGGTTTACGGTACCTATGTATCGGAATGTTAGCGATTGACAACCGCGAGCGGCGAGTCGCGCCGCGAAATTACGCCTGTGCGTAAACGTGGCCCTAGGTAGGTACTATTTGAGGTTTCTGCTGAAATCACCCTTATAATATTTCAGGATCACTCTGATGGCTCGACGACGCCGCGCAACAAGTCCGGAGGGCACTCTCCTGCCGCTAGCGAAGGTAACTTAATCTTTTATGGACGGTAACTTCAAAGAATGAATGAATCAATTTCAAAGCATCCTAGCTCCGACGTTTTTAAAGTTGAGAGTGTGATTATTTTTATTATGGTCGAGTCCGACTCGCGCTTGTCCGGGTTTTATAATTTGCCGCTCTTCTCTATTACTGGCCAGACTCTACCTACTCCGCCACATTCTTGATTGGCCCGCAGGGGTAGAGGGCGAGGGCGAGCGGTGATGGTCGGCGACGGTGCTTCTGGACCGGCTGGCGCAGCGCGGCTTCGCGGCCGACACTCGCCTGGCGCTGCCGCCCACAGGTTCGACACGACACATAATACCTATATGCTTTTCCACCGGCGATTGAATCGAAACGCCGATAGAACAAATTACTAGATAGATCCACCTGCCTACTTTATCGCTGGAAATATACATGTCCCGCTTCGCTTCCTCTTTGGAAAAACTCCATGAGTCGATACAATTAGTTACTTCCTAATAGTTTGGATAATAAGCGATTCCTAGGTTGTACCCGTCAAAGGTACTACATACATACCTATACATGTACATTTTCAGCCAAATTACAATAAGGTGCAATTAAATGTGTAAATACGCGTTTGCCACCTTCTATACAATCGAGGCCAATTAGGCAATTACGGACATACATAGGTATATATGAGATGAGCTCTATTACCTACCGCTACAAAGCGGCAAAATATGCAACGCGCCACCCCATTGCTTGGGCTCGGATGGGTTAAACCGTAGATTTAAAAGCTCACACCGCACCTCACCTTTTCAACGCTCTGTCAAAAAGAAAAATTGTCAACCACACGCCAAATCAACAAGACATTTAGTGCGGAGTTATGTCAAGCATGTCAATGCAAGAAGGTTGCTATCGTGTTGGGCTCCTTGACGCATACTTACCTATATCAGTCGTTTGGCGTTGCCCCGCGGTCTGTGCGCAAACGGCGCATAAGTACTTATATAGTATATCATGCGCCGTTGGCGTTATAAGGTTAAGAGATCAGTAAGCTCAATTCTCCATACAAACGTAGTTACGCTCTCATTTTAAAACTACCTGTTGGATTGTAACGAAACTTTGCATGTACAATGACGAGGTATATCTATCTTTGTGTTCTGTAAAAGGTTGCTAACGCTACCACGCTGCCCTATAGTTTACTGTTTTGCCAGGCTGCGCGCGCTACCGCGAACTGTGCTACCGCGCCGCGCACTCGCACCTACCGGACGAGGACCCTGCGCCGGCGCCGGAGCCGTGCGCGTGCGCCAACTGCACTAAACGACGCGGGCGCCCTCCCTGAGCCGCGCCCGTTCCCGGCGTTAGCGGGCCCAGGCCGTCCGTGGCGGTTACCTGGAACGGGTGAACGTGGACGCCACGGGGCGATTTTTGACTTTCAAGCGCTCGACTGTTACACTCGAAAACTGTAAAAAACTATTTTCACGCAAGGATTTTCGTTTAGCTCGATTTCGATTAGCTCCGCAGCGGCGAGGTGTTCCATAAAACTTAATTCGTTACCGGCTTGCATATGAAGATTATGAATTATGGGCACCTCAATAAAAAGCTCTTTAATATAAAGTAAGGCAAAGGGATTCGTTACTGCTTTCGTAGATATTTTTAACGCCACGCCACTGCGACCAGTATAAATATGTGACTTACAAATATACTTACCATTCGGGAACAGCAGTCGACGAAACTTAAATTTAAATACAACCCAAGTATCTATCAGCTTCTTCATGTGTGGTTACACTGTAAGGTATATGTAGATATTATTTAGCTTGATGCAGAAGCTGAACGATTGAATAGTTACCGTCTGTCTTAGCACCTGCTTTTATTCCCATTTTTTTAGCTTTTCCTTAAAGTAGATGTAATTGGATATGCAAAATCTCAACATAATTTACTACATGACTGCGCATCTACCACAAATGGACTAAGCTACGTCCATACAAGTGAACGCTCAAGATTCTAACTTTGAATCAATGGCTACGCTCGAGATTAATCTTTCACTTGCTCGAGACTCGAAATCAGCAGTCGCTGCAAAAACATTACTCAGCCCTCTTGTTGCACAAATAACTATTACCTATAGCAGGCACTTACCTAGTCATCCAATACCCAAATCAGTGAATAACTTGGCGATTTCCAAAGTAGTTACGAAATTAAATACCTACTCAATTTCGAGCCCTTTCGAATGCTGGTTGTTGGACCCTCTTGATATGCCGGAACTCGCTTTGTGAACAGTTCGTCTAATTTTGACATGTCGCAAGACGGGCAGAAAATCCCTTGGTAACTCGATCGTCATTAGATTCCAATTAATGTTTAAACTTATTGATATTTAGTATAACCAGTTGACAGTCCATGGATGCTTTAGATATTGAAACCGAAGCGCATGATCATACGCGCGTAAATACCTAGTCAGTGCTAGTCTATTTATTCTGTATTTTTCAATTGAGGCTTATTTTATGCACCCATGAATGTCAATCAACTACCTAACTACTACCTGTTCGGAAAAATGAACCTCTGCCACCGGAAGTCTGCATAAAAACCCGGCTAGCAATATTTAATTCAAAACAGTATAATCAAAATGTAATTTAAAATGCATGTGAGACTTTGGACATATCTGGGACTAAGTGCCATCCATGAACCTACGAATCGACACGATATAAGTACATACTTACACTGCTTGCATCTACGAGGGCTGCTACTTATGTATCCGGAATCCAGGATTCTAACTTTCTTAAACACAATTTTTGACCTCCATGGTAAAATGTGAACTTTCTTTTAATACTGGCCGCTATATTTTTTTTTCTTGAGTACTTACGCTAGTCTTTTGTTTTTGGCGCGTTTAAAATGTTATCTCGTTGCAAGAATGGAACTTACTCGTGAAAATATGCGTGCTATGATTTATTCAGATTTTCGGCTTGGCTTAACGCAACAACAATGCATAGATCAATTAACTTTGACTTTTGGTGATGAAGCTCCATCAAAAACTACTGTGTATCACTGGTTTAGTGAGTTCAATCGTGGACGTAGTGTGCTTACGGACGAAGTTAAGGAAGGTCGCCCGAAATCGGCCGTTGTACCGCAAAATATTGAAGCAGTGCGGAAACTTATAATGCATGACCGTCATGTTACGTATCGCGATATAGAGGCAATTCTGGGGATATCTATGACGAGCATTAATAAGATATTACATGAACATTTAGCTGTAAAAAAAATTGTTCGCGTTGGATACCGCACAATTTAACTAAGGATCAAAAAGAGGCTCGCGTCGAATGGTGCAAAAAATTTTGAAAAAATATAACCGTGGTGACTCAAAAGCTGTTTATAATAGATATTATTCTTCATCTGTGTAGATACACAGGTGACGAATCTTTGATATATACGTATGATCCCGAAACTAAACAGCAATCAACAGTGTGGGTGTTTCAAAATGAGCCGAACCCTACGAAAGTTACTCGTGCAAAAAGCACCTTGAAGCAAATGGTCGCCTGCTTTTTTGGTATGAATGGCCATGTGGCTACAGTGCCACTAGAAAATCGTAAAACGGTTAATTCGGAGTGGTACACGACCATTTGTTTGCCAGCAGTGTTTGAAGAAATACGTTATGGGCGCATACCAAACAAATAATTTCGTGCGCGGTGTGCGCGCACGACACCTGCAGTGTGCGCCGCCCGTTACCAACCGGTCCAGCGGGGCGCAAGCCCAGACAGCGAGCAGCGGCCGGCAGAGCGACCCAGACCGTATCAGCGCACGCACGTACCACTTTGCTCAAGCGCAGCCGCGTCATAACTCACGCGAATTGACGGTTTTAAGATTGTATCGTTCCGCTTTTGCCTACCTATATCTTCTGTAACGTCCAATATCTTTCTACATTACAATTTGTATAATTTCTGACGCCTACGTGTTTTCTTCAGACGCCTGCAACCTTCTGTTCGAGTTAAATAGCGAGTAGGAAAGTAGCTAGTTAACCGACAGTGCAACTCTTGCTATACTGGTGACCCCGAATAAGAACATCGAAGATGCCGAATACGGATGTAACACCGAGTGGATCGCAACCGGGCGCACGAGTTGACGCAACAGATGACGAGCCGAAAACGGTATTTCGACTTGGTGTGAAGATACCCCCATTTTGGCCGGAGGATGCTTCTTTATGGTTTGCCCAAATTGAAGGTCAGTTCCACGTCTCTAATATTACTGCCGATGCTACCAAATTCCACCATGTAGTTTCTCACTTAGATTACAATATTGCTGCGGAGGTTAAAGATATTATTGTGTCACCGCCAGCTTCCGATAAATATCAAAAGCTTAAAACTACGCTTATAAATCGCTTATCGCAATCACGTGACCAGAGGCTAAAGCAGCTATTGATGCATGAGGAGCTTGGCGATAGGAAACCCTCGCAATTATTGCGTCATATGCAATCGCTAGCAGGCACCACGAGCGATCCCAATGATTTCGTACGCACTATGTGGATTGGCAGACTACCCACTAACATACAAACTGTACTTGCTTGTCAGGAGGATATTCCGCTGGACGCGCTTGCGACTTTAGCGGACAGGGTGCACGAGGTCGTGACTCCATTGGCTCCAACACCTCAAGTTGCAGCTGCCAGCAGCCGGATGACGTCACAAAGCGCAATGATGACGCAAGGTAGTAGCAGCGCACTTGAAAGGCAAGTAGCAGAACTGACCAGGCAAGTAGCATCATTGATGGCAGGCCAGCATTCCAGACAGCACAGTCGCTCCCGCAGCAACCAACGTGGAAGGTATCGCGGTCACTCTCGTTCCCGCTCCCGCTCCCGCTCAGGCAAGGGAAATCTGGACCATTGTTGGTACCACAACAATTTTGGCAGTAATGCGAGGAAATGCGAAGATCCCTGCACCTACAAGAAGGAAAACATCAACGGCAGTCGCTAATGGCGGTAAACGACTGTCCACGATCATCTGGCCGTCTCTTTGTCACCGACCTTCAGTCAAAGGTGCAGTTCCTGATCGATACAGGATCAGACCTGTGCGTATATCCTAGGTCCGCCGTCAGAGAACGCCGTAAAAAGACACAGTACGTATTGTGTGCTGCAAATGAGTCTACCATATCTACCTACGGAACCATACACCTGGAACTGAACTTAGGACTTCGTCGCGCGTACTCCTGGAATTTCGTCATCGCTGACGTCACCAAACCCATAGTAGGCGTAGACTTCCTGAGCTTCTACAACCTTTTAGTGGACTGCCGACATCATCGACTCATTGATGGTCTCACCACTCTCTCTATCCAGGTTCCACACTCCAAGTCGACGGAAGCCATATCGTCCGTCAAAGCTGTATCAGGTGACACGAGGTACCATGACGCCTTGAAGCTGTACCCTGACATCACCAAACCAGCAGGTAAACCTGTACAGCCTAAGCACGCAACTGTCCATCACATCAGGACTACACCTGGTCCACCTGTCACTGCTCGTCCTCGACGTCTTGCGCCTGATCGCCTGCAGATAGCTAAGAAGGAGTTTGAGGCGATGCTCCAGTGTGGTACTGCTCGTAGATCCGAGAGCCCTTGGTCTTCTGCCCTTCACCTGGCCCCAAAGAAAGACGCTGGATGGAGGCCATGCGGCGACTACAGAGCCCTGAACGCGAGAACGATTCCTGACTGCTACCCACTGCGACACATCCAAGACTTTTCTTACCAGCTAGCAGGTACCCAGGTCTATTCAAAGATCGATCTCATAAAGGCCTACAATCAGATCCCGATATTTGAAGATGACATCCCGAAGTCAGCCATCACCACTCCCTTCGGTCTCTTCGAGTTCCCCTATATGACCTTCGGACTCCGAAATGCTGGACAGACGTTCCAGAGGTTCATAGACGAGGTACTCAAGGGTTTGGATTTCTGTTTTGGCTATGTCGATGACATACTCGTGTTCTCACGAACTGATGATGAACACCTGGAACACCTGGAAACTATATTCAAGCGTCTAAGCGAGTTTGGGGTACTTGTGAACTCAGCAAAGTGTACATTCGGACAAAATGAAGTCACATTCCTAGGATACAAAGTCTCTTCTGCCGGAGTAGAGCCTATACCAGAGAAGGTGCAAGCAATAAAGGAGTTCCCGGCACCTAAGACAGTGAAGGAGCTGCGTCGGTTTCTGGGTATGACAAACTTTTACCGTCGTTTCTTACCAGGTGCTGCACGAATCCAGGCTTCACTCAACGCCCTACTGTCCGGACCCAAAACGAGGGGTTCTCAATCCGTCATACTCACAGCAGAGCAACTTCAAGACTTTGAGGAATGCAAGGCAAGTCTTTCACGAGCCACCTTACTTGCTCATCCCGACATGGAAGCTGAACTGTCAATTTACACAGACGCATCAGACACAGGCATCGGAGCCGTGCTCCAACAGCGCAAAGGCGACTCGTGGCTGCCGTTAGCATTCTTTTCTCGTAAGCTCAAAACTTCACAATCCAAGTACAGCCCTTACGATCGAGAACTTCTAGCTGTTTACGAAGCCATAAAATACTTCCGCTACATGGTTGAAGCAAGACACTTCACAGTACACACCGACCATAAGCCACTGACTCACGCCTTCAGCACATCTCGAGACAAATGTTCACCACGCCAATACAGATATCTTGATTTTATTGCGCAGTTCACAACGGACATCAAATATGTTCCAGGACAGGAGAACGTTGTTGCTGACACAATGTCTCGTGTGGAGGAGATAGTGTCCCCTGTCGACTTCACAGCACTAGCGCACGATCAAGAAGGCGACACTGAGCTGCAGGTTCTACTACAGAAGGGTACTAACTTGAAAGTAGAGAAGATCAGAATCCCAGGTAGTAACCAACAACTATATTGTGACGTGTCCACTGGTATCCAGCGACCCTACGTGACCACCAGGTTTCGTCGTCAAGTTTTTGATGCACTCCACAACCTGAGTCACCCAGGTGCATCAGCAACGGTAAGGTTAGTGACTCAACGTTTCGTCTGGTCCGGCATACGCAAGGATTGCCGCCGATGGGCGAACCAATGCATCCAGTGCCAGAGCAGCAAGGTCACACGTCACACATCAGCACCATTGTCATCGATCACCACTCCCTCATCACGATTCCAGCACGTCCACATAGACCTGATTGGTCCATTGCCCCACTCACACGGATACAGGTATTGTCTCACAGCAATCGATAGATTCACTCGTTGGCCTGAGGCATACCCCTTAGCAGACATCACTGCTGAAGCCTGTGCCATGGCTTTCGTATCCGGCTGGATTGCCAGATTTGGATGCCCAGAGCATCTAACAACAGATCGCGGAAGGCAATTTGAGTCCCGTCTGTTCCAAGCTATCGCAAACATCATGGGCACCAAACAACACCACACCACCGCGTACCATCCAGCTAGTAACGGTATGATAGAGAGGCTACATCGACAGCTTAAGGCAGCTATCATGTGCCACGGCAACAGCAGTTGGGCAGAGACACTACCTATGGTACTTCTTGGCATACGCACGGCCTGGAAAGAGGACATACAGGCCACAGCAGCCGAGTTAGTATACGGTGAGCCACTACGCTTGCCAGGCCAGTTCCTAAGCCCCAAAGATCACTCAGCACCAGCTGAAGTTACAGATTTTGCGCAAAGACTTCGTGCGCATATCAGCAAACTCTCGCCATGTCAACCCAGGTGGCACATTACCAAAACTTTTTTTGTTCCCAGGAAACTCGCCACTTCATCCCATGTGTTCCTGCGAAAGGGGCAGGCTCTGAGGTCTCTCGAGCCTCCCTACACCGGGCCACATAAGGTCATCACCCGGGGGGACAAGACCTTTGACATCGAGGTCCAGGGCAAGGTCATCACCGTGTCCATCGACCGGCTCAAGCCAGCCTTCTCCATCAGCGAGGGGGCATCCTCGCCCTCACCTCCGGCGCCGCCACCGGCGCTGCCAAGTTCCTCAACGAGCCAACCAAGGACAACACGCAGTGGAAGACGAGTAAACTTCCCGGACTATTACCACTGTCGACCGTAGCACCGGTCTCGGCAGGGGAGTAGTATGGGCGCATACCAAACAAATAATTTCGTGCGCGGTGTGCGCGCACGACACCTGCAGTGTGCGCCGCCCGTTACCAACCGGTCCAGCGGGGCGCAAGCCCAGACAGCGAGCAGCGGCCGGCAGAGCGACCCAGACCGTATCAGCGCACGCACGTACCACTTTGCTCAAGCGCAGCCGCGTCATAACTCACGCGAATTGACGGTTTTAAGATTGTATCGTTCCGCTTTTGCCTACCTATATCTTCTGTAACGTCCAATATCTTTCTACATTACAATTTGTATAATTTCTGACGCCTACGTGTTTTCTTCAGACGCCTGCAACCTTCTGTTCGAGTTAAATAGCGAGTAGGAAAGTAGCTAGTTAACCGACAGTGCAACTCTTGCTATAACGTAAAGACAACCAGCGACGCAGAATCATTCTTCACCATGACAACGCCAGCTGTCATACATCACGCGAAACAAATCGATTTTTGGAAGGTCAAAATATAGAATTAACGGGTCACCCACCGTACAGCCCTGATTTGGCACCCAATGATTTTTATTTATTTCCAAAAGTAAAGAATAAATTACGTGGTCAACGAATTCGACCCGTGAAGATGCGGTCGACGCGTTCAAACAACACGTTTTGGAGATACCTCAATCAGAGTGGCAAAAGTGCTTTAAAAATTGGTTTACACGTATGCAAAAGTGCATCGATCATCACGGAGAATATTTTGAAAAACAATAAAACTATATTTAGTAATGTTCGTTTGATTATTTTTTCTATTCCGGATACATAAGTAGCAGCCCTCGTATGTATGTATATTCACGATTCGACTCGACTCTCGCGAGTAAGACTTGTTCGGACGGCTAGTATTTTAGTGCGAGTCCATACATTTGCTGCAAGTACGAGTAGCTTTTGTATGGACTCGCACTAAAATTCTAGCCTAGTCCGAACAAGGCTTTATCGTCCGAACTTAGCTCGTGGTCGTGACCGTTAGCCTAGTTGGTAGTGACCCTGCCAGGAAGCAAGACGTCCTGGGTTCGAATCCTGGTAAGGGCATTTATTTGTGTGGTGAACACGAATTTTTGTTCCTGAGTCATGGCTGTTTTCTTTGTATTTACTTATCTATATCAGTATGTTCATCGTCGTCTAGTACCCATACCTAGCAGTCAAATGCAAAAATATAGGTGCATACAACGTTCTCAAAAATGCCCCATGGCTCTTATGTCGTCGAATAAGGTAATATTACTATCGACACAGCTAACTGACCATCGGTGTACCTTAAGTGCATTGTAATAAGGTTCTATATAAACACAGGATGGTCAGTTAACAGCGTTGTCGTTTGTACATATTTAGAAGTAAATAAATGAGAGGATTATTCGACATATATTTTTGCACTTGACTGTACCTACAAGATTTGCTTAGTTTGGGACTAGATCGATTTATGTAAGATTGTCCGCAAATGTTTATTATTTTTAGACTGTCAAGTGGAATTAAATAAGTAGGTAGACAAATGCACGTTTTATAATTATTCTCACGTTTTGTGAAACTAAATGTCAAATATTTTGCACATCCGAAATCGCTTTTATAATTAAGGAAGTAGCGCGCAATTTTGTGTCAATAAACTATAATGACTTAGCGTAAAAATTAATGTCAAATTCGATTTGTCTGTCCATTACCATAATTCGAATTACCCTAGAGTAAGTTTACTGTAAACAAACAATGTGGGAATTCTCTTTACATAATTTATTCAGATTATACATAAGAATTTTCGTATACTATTATTCTATTGCAAGAAAATGTTTTAAATATTATAAAAATCTAAGCCAAAATAGGATACTTAGAAATAAAGGAATAAAATTAGTGTGTAGGTGGCTAATTAACTCTATGGTCCAGAATGAACTGCTAAACTAAAGTAAAACTGTGTGCTAAATGTTAAAACCTCTTCATTTTAGTGCCTAATATTAAAGTATATCTAGGGTCATTTCTATAGTAGGTATACAATCTCAGCAATCTCTATGCCTGGTCACCTGTGTCCGAAGTTTATTAGATTAATTAAGAACTTTATGATAATGTACATTAAAATCTATTTTATATTACATCGATATAAATATAAACATTAATTTTAATTACATGCTTACCGATGTTTTTAAAATTTATTCGTACAGTATTTAAATATATTCACAAGGCCTACCCTACGCGCGTTGTATAAAATGTAGTTTAAAATCATTCAAAAATAAAGGTTTATTATAAAATATCGTTCAGTTATTTCTGGTACCCGTCGTCGATCAGCAGGCCGCGGCCGGGGACGCCCTCCACTCTCGTGCCAGTGATTTTAAATAAAACTTAAAATTACTTATTACTTTTATTGTACATAAAAGAAATACCTACACATGAGAGAACCCAGTGCTTCGTCACAGGACACGTCTGATTTTACCGCGAAGAAACATTGTCTGATCAGTTTCATAGTGGTGCTGGTGGCTCAGAGGACACCGGGAAATGGAATCATTTCACGGCATGGAGAACAGCGGTTGCTGCGGCGGAGCGGACATATCGCAGTCCCAGTAATGTTGCCCCGGCTAAATCACATACTATGACACGATTGTTAGGCGTTTGACTTATATTACAAGTTGTAAAAAGGTTTCATACATTTCAGGCAGATGCAAAAATTACAAGCAATTTATAAACCATGCCTATGGTTACCACATCTAAAATCTATAATATTCATAGAAAAAATACCGATTCACTCAACATTTTCATGGCAACAGGAAACTCCCAAAAGTATTATAACGTCATGTCGAAAAGTTCCTACTATTCGCAAAAAAAAACCTATTGATAGTTATCTGCCTAGAGGAAGTATCTTCATAAGACGAAGAACGCTAAACTAGATAAGATTCAGTATGTGTTCTCATTCACTGGATTGAGTCATTCCACACTACACAAATGTATGTCCAAAAGAAAACTAATCTACTAACTTAAAGTATAAGACAGGAAGTATATAAGGAGCTTCAATCGTAATTGGAATGCTATATTAGCATTTGGACAACTTCATACCTACACAAGTTCATCAATTCATCATAAATTAAACGGGTGGGACGCAACGGAATCAACAGAATTCTCACATCATCATACCTAGCAACAGACAGACTCGTCTAAACAATTTGCATGTTTGCATTGAATGTTCTTCTTATATACTCCACGTCCACTAAACAACATTTACAAACTCAATATTATACAAGTAAGAAAATTGACAACTGCTGAAACAATTCATTGGTTTGTGATCTGCGTGTATAAAAATAGACTTCAAGTTTCCGAAAACCAAACTTATAAAACTAGAAAGCTTTTGAAAAGTACTTGCACCATTGAAACGAAACATTAATTAATACGCCTATGACTACGTCGAAAACATAATTGAGACGATATAGGCAGGCGTCGTTTGACATTTCGACACAAGTGACGATGGTCTCCAAATTGTTGCTTGTCAACAATTCACGTACACGAAATTTTCATCATCAAGTAACAGTTGTCAATTGAAATAAGTCTATAGACTGTGTATACTATTTTTAGCGCCTTTGTCAATGTGAGTACCTGCAATGGTACACTAGTGTAAAATACCAATAACGGTACGCGAGTGCTCAGTGCAGTTTTGATCCGGAGCAGTTGTCAATTGTTGATTGATAGCGCATTCACCAGGGTCACATAATCGCGAGGTGGCCGGCGCGAGGTCACTCGTTAACGCCGATAAGGGTGGTAAGACGAGGCAGATGCGGAGCCCGAGCTCGTTCCGTGATAGCTCCGCTTCGAAGACCGCTGGTAGCCGTCGCCCGAGCCCCCAGTATACTCGTAATCGTCACCTACACGAAACATAACGTTAAAATGTGTTTAAACCGCTAATAGCAATTGTATAAAGCAATTTAATTTCATTACTGTAGCGAAAAAAATGTGAAACTTACCCGCACCACGCACCAATCAACCCCGAGCATTTAGTTTACGTAAACCATTTTCCTTCAATACTAACTATATGGTTACCACACTACATGCCTACCCACCAGGCTAAAGCATTCGTCCTTCACTAGCAAGTATCCTTCACTAGTGTGCGAGAGGGACAAATGCTTTAAGTCGGCCGTCCACGCGCTCATACCAATGCAGGGTTTCACAACGCCACAACTCGAAGTGAATACTAGCAACACCAATTCCTCTAGCATTGCCAGTTTTCACATGAATATGTAATTTTGTCAAACGGCAAGTACATGAATCTTATCTATCAGTAAGTAAAGGTATCTAAGCTAGGTTTAGGATGGGATGGAGGATAGAAGGATTAACCTGAGGCGGACGCAGATATGTCGGACACGTTACAAAACGACGGTTGGGGCGAGACCATGGCACCACAGTATATCATGGGCACCTGGAGACAACAGTTTTAGTAGGTACATAAAACTTATTGGGCATATTTAGCAACTTGGGCAATAAACTTCTAGATTAGAAAAGTAAGTACGCGAGGGATAAGATACTACTCAGGTCCAGCCAGCCTATTATTCGACCGCTACGTCAATGAGAATTGATTGTAATTTCAGATCTTTTTCTGTGCAATGTCTTCTTAGGTACTTTTGAAATATCCGACATATAAGACCTAAAAAGTACCTAGCTAGGGAGAAACGCCAGTTTCTATAGCAGCTAGAGTTGGACGGACAGTACTACCAGGGCAATAACGGCTTCACGAATACTAATATTAAATTGTAGGTAGGTATATTCCAAAGCAATACAACAAAGAATGTCTCCGATCGCAATTATTCAAAACCCAGAGCCGAAGGCTAGGGCGATAAACACACGATCTGAGCTTTTTTATTGCGGCCCGTGGTCTTATCGAGCGTAGCGCACAGTAATTGCCACATTACGGCCAAGGGCGACGTAAATATATTGGCGTTCGTTCTTGCTTCAATGCTAATGACAAAAAGTTCGTCCGCGTTTACCACGCGGTAAAAATAAGATAAAGCATCCGTCTGTCGCGTTTCGGATAGAATCACTGTTATCTGACCACTGAACTAGTTGGCGCTGCAAACAGCAGTGCCGTGTAGCGCCATCTATTTTAGCTGTCAAATCACAGTACAAGTCGTTTCAATAAAGAAAAGAATCTAAAATGGCGGCATATATACAGGTGCCGGTTAATATACAACACATTACATGTGTATGTGTAATGTATGTGTATGTATGTAGCCCAATAATTGGCGTCCACTATAGCACTGTCACTTTTTAACTCATGCAAAAAGAGAGAGGGAGAGAGATGGGCGAGTATTATCGGGCCGTACATTAACCGGCACCGCGCGGCTTATACGAAATATCGTTCGACTTCAATCGCCTATTACAAATGTTGCGTTCGATCTTGCTTCAATGCTAATGACAAAAAGTTCGTCCGCGTTTACCACGCGGTAAAAATAAGATAAAGCATCCGTCTTGTCTATATCAAGCGTTTCGGATAGAATCACGGTTATCTGACCACTGAACTAGTTGGCGCTGCAAACAGCAGTGCCGTGTAGCGCCATCTATTTTAGCTGTCAAATCACAGTATAAGTCGTTTCAATAAAGAAAATAATCTAAAATGGCGGCTTATACAGGTGCCGGTTAATGTACAACACATTACATGTGTATGTGTAATGCATGTGTATGTATGTAGCCCAATAATTGGCGTCCACTATGTCTCTGTCACTTTTTAACTCATGCAAAAAGAGAGAGGGAGAGATGGGCGCGTATTATCGGGCCGTACATTAACCGGCACCGCGCGGCTTATACGAAATATCGTTCGACTTCAATCGCCTATTGCAAATGTTGGACAGTGAACCGGACGCTTTATCTCGTTTATCGCGCGACAAACGCCCGTGTGGCACTCGTACTTGTATATACGAGTACGTGGCACATATCCACCTGTGGCGGCGTTCCGACCGCGTCGTTCATCTGCGGCACTCCCGCGAACTTGGGGCTGCCAGCCGAGCTGCCCACACCGTCGCCCTCTAATACACAGAGCCGGTTACAAGAGGTTAGTGACTACGGAACGACATCTCGGCTACTTGAAATGTATGCTATCCAGACTCCGTTTATAATGTCTGACAACTAGGACATAGAACTACGTACCAGCGAAAATCTAATGTCGATGTGTATATCTCTTATCTTGGGCGCAAGAATATTAGGCGTGAATTATACAGAGACGGCGTAAGGTGAAGGTGCAGCGCAGGCGTGATGCCGCTTCAAAACGCTTTCATACAAAATGTACGTAGGCGACGGGAACGAAATAGGGTATTTGACAACAGTGAATAAATTGTTTTTTGATTATCAACAGATAAACATTACGAAAATACTCGAAAACTATCAATCTTTCATTTACGTTTGCAATTTTAAGATTTGTAAATACATATAAACTAACAATAAGGAGGTTGTTTGATTGTGACGTCACAAGCCAGTAATCCTTACAAATTGTATACAAACGGAGCGTTTTCGCAGTTTCATAAAAAGAAGCCGATTTAACTTTTGTCAAATACTCTATTACACTTACACTCGAGCGGCGCGGCGCAGACACATGGACATTATTCCATTGTATGGTCTACAATCGTTTGAAGCCGCATCATGCCTGCGCTACGGTTTCACCCTACGCTGTCTCTGTATAATTAAATCCTTATAAGTGCGTCAGAAATGGAAGTATCTGAACGGCGAATTTCGATTTCGTGGCTAAAGCTCTGGCACGTAGTAGAGCAAGTATCTATTTAAGTGCGGGAGCGACGAATAATTTAATGTCGGACTAAACGACGACCCGACCGGTACTCAATCGTGGCAGGAGATTTAAAATGATAATACTTAATGTTCTGAAGTTACAGTTGAAATTTCAATGACCAACGCGTGGAGTGAAATTGTAGTAACTTCATAGCGTTCAGTTTAACCTTTCGTAAGTTGACAGTGCTGCACGTTTATCACATGACGCCATTCGAGTTGTCGCGGCGAGATAGACTATCCGTCTCTTTCTAAATGAACACTTAGAAAGAGACTGACAGTCTATCTCACCGCGACACAGCTCGCGCGCCGTCTTGTGATAACCCGTGCTGTAAGAACTAAAATTTTTCGTTTGTCACGTTAATAGGGATGTAAACACCTCGAAAAACGATGAAAAATGTAGTCAAATAGAGAAAAAAGCAACGCAATAGGTTAATATTCTGTCCCTTTTCTGCAAAACGCGCCTTCATATGAAACGATTGTCATTTACTATGACGCTCGCAGTTAGTGACGTCATTAACTGCGAGCGTATTCTCTCTCTATCAAGCAACATTTGAACGGTTGTAGCTTCGTAATTCTTTGAGATATCTGAATGGGATTTTCGTCACTAGGTAATAATAAATGTTGAGTCTACATCCGTATTTTCGATAGCACGATCATACAAAAGGTATTCCAAAATATTCACTGCCGTGCAGAGAGTGAGCACCAGCCCTAGACTAGTAGGATATAGTTAAAATTTAGTGCTGAAATCAAATAAGAAAGAAAGCCATGAAAATAACAAGCTTACTTGACGATTATGGCAGCTTAAGGGCTGGTTTACACATTAATTAGTGATTAGTGCGAGTCCATACATTTGCTGAAGTGCGAGTAGCTTAAGTATCGACTCGCGCTAATCAATGTGTACACCGGCCCTAAGAGAAGATGTGTCGGGAGTTAAACGCGTATTGCGCAAACTTGGCAACTTCAAATTTATCTATAGATTGTATAGGTTAGGTCAGGTAAGTATAGTATCCCATCGTAATCACTAAATTTCATTTCCCAACTACATCGTTTGTCCGGATTTTCATTTCAGCAAAGAGCCAGTTATCTCGAAGACCACAAAGATTTTAATTATTTTTAAATAAGTATCGTATGGAACCCAGTAGGTTAGGTTTGTTTTTATAATCCCGAACATTTCAGTTTCGCAGAAAAACTACTTTTTGCCGAAATGAAAATTTTGGGATATGAAATTTTGTGATTGCGATAGGCAACCTGCACGGCTATCATGAGACGGCGTGTGAGCTCTCTCGATTTTTCTCGCACTATCTGTCTCTCATTTATTAGAACACTCGGAACAAGAGGAATAGTGCGAGATAAATCGAGAGTAGGTATGTCGCGGCCGTCCCATGATAGTCATGCTGAACCGCGCTATTTGAACAGAGTTTTAAATCTCAAGGTCATCTTTGGATTAACTAATTTTGACATCAGCATATGAGGGGTTAAAAGAGAAAGCTTGGATCCGCTCATTGGATTGCATGGCACGGGCACTAGAGATACCGCCATTCGAAACTGCTATTTTCACAGCATACAATTTTTTTTGATTAGCACTCAATTAAACTATCTAGTCAGATGTATTCCTGAGGGGCTACCGCGAAACGAAAACGAACTTCGTGTATTTCTCTCTCTGTCGCTTGAACTAGCAAGTGCGGCAGAGAGAGAGAGAGAGAGAGAGATACACGAACAAAGTTAGTTTTCATTTCACGGCCTTCTGTACGTCTAGCACAACTTGCTGACAAGTCGCTTCGCGCGCGAAGCGACTGTCTCCTGTCTCACTCGCACCGTGCAAATTAGAAAGAGGAGAGTAGATCTTTCTCAACTCGCGTCGCGGCACGGTGTCAGTTGTGCTAGCCCCCCTGGGCGGCTACCACGAAACGAAAAATTGGTTCCTTCGTGTATCTCTATCTATCGCACTTGCATTTTCGAGCGACAGAGAGAGATACAAGAACAATCGAATTTGGCGTTTCGCAGTAGACGATCTAAACTTTCTAAATATACAGGGTGGAGTTAAAATAGGCTGCGGCTTTCAGACATTTTGAAGAAAACTTCGCAATTTCGTTTTTTGGCAAGAAATGCAGCAGGTGTCTTTTATTTTTATGTTATGACACATCTCAACTTTTCCCTCTAAATACCGAGTCGTTCTAGACTATTCAAGTTGTAATTTCTAATCGATGTTTCTTAGTTTGTTTACTCTACGGTAGGTGATGGTAAGATTTTTTTACTTTCTATGGGTCCGTATAATGTAATATGTGTCACCACGTGTCTTTCTCTCTCTCGCTATGTATAGGTTAAAGAGACAGATATACAGGGCGTCCCAAACTTATGGGACATGAAGGGGAAGTACCTTAAATATCGTAGATAGTGAATTTTGCTCAAAGAAGACTTTATGTTATTTTTAAAAGTTAGTAATTCTGCATTCATAGATTTTCTAAAAATTACTTGCTTCGTCTGGGAATCGAACCGACTAAAATGTGAAAAAAAAATCACCCTTTTTTTATGATGCCAATCGAAAGAACAGCTAAAAAATAATAACTCAGCTTAAGTAACATAGTATTTTAAAATAAAGGAACAACGTGAAATTAATCATTTTAATCAAATAAAAAACATACATGAAACTGCCGTAGTCAATTAAGTAGGTATTTTTTTGTAAATTAATTAATTAAATGCTCAAAATGTGATCCCTCTTGTCTTACGCAAATCGCCAATCTATTTTATTAGATGGCCGGCCAGATCCCCGGACCTCACACCATTAGATTTCTTCTTTTGGGGATACGTGAAAGATATGCTATACAAAAAGCGATACGAGAACGTAGGCGAGTTGCAAACAGAATTGTGCCATATCACATCGAGTGTTCACCATAAAATGATTAGAAAATCAACAGGCAGCGGGCTTATTAAAAGATTGGCGATTTGCGTAAGACAAGAGGGATCACATTTTGAGCATTTAATTAATTAATTTACAAAAAAATACCTACTTAATTGACTACGGCAGTTTCATGTATGTTTTTTATTTGATTAAAATGATTAATTTCACGTTGTTCCTTTATTTTAAAATACTATGTTACTTAAGCTGAGTTATTATTTTTTAGCTGTTCTTTCGATTGGCATCATAAAAAAGGGTGATTTTTTTTCACATTTTAGTCGGTTCGATTCCCAGACGAAGCAAGTAATTTTAAGAAAATCTATGAATGCAGAATTACTAACTTTTAAAAATAACATAAAGTCTTCTTTGAGCAAAATTCACTATCTACGATATTTAAGGTACTTCCCCTTCATGTCCCATAAGTTTGGGACGCCCTGTATAGGAGACGCGATTATTGGACATTAACCGGACCCCATCTTATACGACGAGACGAGGTTGATATAGCAATTACAATAATGAGATCTATCTACATATGAAGGTGGAAAGAAGACTTTTAGTATGTATAAAGGTATAAGCATGTCACTATAGAACAGTCAAAGAATATACTGTAAAATGTAAATAATAAAGGAAATAGATGTAATAAAGTGTTTCCTAGTGTTAATCGTTTTAGTGGTGTAAGACAATTACGGGACGCGGACCTAGACTTTATGCCCAAATATAAAAACAAAAATTATGATATCCTGCAGTGCCCTGGGGAGTCATCGGCTAGGGAAGGGACGCAAACATTAAAAATGCCAGTATTATTTTGAATTTTTTGATTTCTTTTAATTATCTACGTTTTATAATGTCCTTAAAGTAGATATATATTTCATCATAAGATATCTCAAATATTTGCAGTGGTAGATAATATTAATATTTTAATTAATCAACCAGTAGTATTATTTAATTCATTAAGATAGAAGAAGCTTAATTATAGGAAACTACGACAAAACTGTTTTTTTTTTCATTACAATTACAAACTACGTACTTATATTAACCAGTTAAATCTAATACTAATATATACCCAAAATACCTAATATGATTAATGCATAAATTTCTACTTCAAAAGACCAGTGTTATATTCTGTGATAGCACTTTTAATCATTACATCAAATACTTATTCGCTTAATATTTTAGAGTTTCGGTTAAATTAATAATTAGAACCGTAATTAACTAATTATCGTTAGGTAATGTAAAAAGAAACAACAAGGACGCTCGTGTAAGACTATCATAATTTTCCTTTTTATATAACGAACATAAAGTAACTTATGTAGGCCGCGCGTTGCGGCTCTCTACGAGTAGGCTTCACTCAATATGCACAACGTTAGGGCTAGGCTATAGTAGTTTACACATTATAAGATTATAACAAATCTAGATAATAGTCTTACAATCGTAACATGCTTAGTTTGTGGCGCGGTCGCGGTCGAAGTCGCGGTCGCCGCTCCCAATCATTACATTTTAGGAAATGAATACAAGTCTGTATAATACAGCGCCCGCCGCAGGGGCCGCGGTAATAAACTTATATACTGCCGTAATTAAATATTACTTTAAATATTGTACATCAGTCGATACTTCACCTAACAATTTTGTAATCTAATCAATCGAGAATTATGTACTTTAATCCACTATCAAGAAATCATAGTTTAAAAATAATCAACATCAATTTTTTTAATTAAAACAGAAATAAATAACAACTTGCCCTAAGTTTTTTATAATAATTAATGTTATAATTAATTGTAAAGCCCGTGCATATTATTTTACGATAAAATGGGTCTCATAATTACATTTATATTTAAATTCTAGTATAAATATGAGGTTGTATATTAATAATACCTGCATTGTTTTAAAATAAGTTTCGAAAAGACTACAGTAAAATCGACGTCAGCTGGCCGACACATTAAATGCAAGTAAACTAAACAGTCGAGTAGAAGTGAACTTAACTCTCGGCTAACCTAAAGTTAACACTAGGGGGTCTCATCTTGTATAATTAGTCAATTACGATCATAAATATAGTATAATGAATGTTCGCCATCGCGAGCGAGTGCGAGATATCAAATACCAAAATACACTTTTACACAAACATGTTTCCTTTATATTATACTACAGAATAAACATACACATATAAAAACCGCGTACACTATAATATAAAGTAATACAAACAAGAGTCGAAAGGTTAACTACACAACAGTACTACAGTTAAGCCATGATTAAAATATTATTCCATAAACATTGTTATATTATAAGATACAGTAGTTTATATCTTGTCGGTATCGTCTAAAGCGGCGCTCGCGGCCGACGGGCGCCCGCGTGACAACATTTGACAGACGACCCTCAACGAGTCTTACCGTATTGTATTTTGCTAACTATTTTTAATTAATAAATTCATCCAATATTTTATGCTCATCTCCTATATAATAATAATTAAAAACCCATATAAATAGTCTTCGATTGATTTCCACAATAATTTGCACTAAGTTTAATGTTGTGAGTAAATCTAAAATTTCTAATACATATTATACTTTATTTTAAATAAATTATACTCTTTATGTTAATTAGATGATTGCCACGACGGTTCATTACAAACTAAGTTCTTAAATTGTTCCGAAGGTTTGTGAGGGTGGGCCCGAGCCCGCTAACGCCTTAGTGCTACGTTATCACTGAAATCAACACAATATAAAACATCTCTATACTCACTTAACTTTTTGTAAGGCATCGTTTCCTAATATTAAACAGATGTGAACAATTTTATCGTATTTATATCGGTGGTTGTACAATTAGCCTACAGTAGCGGTATAGTAGGTCGGGAAGGTCCGGCCGCGCGGCGCGGGCGCGGACAAATGCGAGTAAAAGCGACTGGGTTACGACCGAAACGAGAGACAGTCACAGGAATGGATGAACACAAATTAATCTAAGTAACTTAGGAACGAAGAGCAAACGAAACGATACGAAGCGGTACTATATACGAATGCACGTAACCTAGTGGGCAGTTTAGGCACCGACGTTTAGTTAACATTATTACATTATTGTTATTAAGGTACGAGTGTCGATTGGCTACACACTGATCGCGCGTCAGTCGAGTATGTACTATATAGAGATATAAGAATGTACCAATATGCGAGTTACCTATGAACATCACAATGTAAGGCGTTTCACTATGTTTTACCGTTAATTTGGGACTCCGCACCCCTCGTCTCGGCCGCATTACTTATAATTTGCTTATACATCTCACAATACTTCTCATAGATAAATTATAATTTACTTACGGAGCGATCTTACATAACCCTATTCTAAACGATCAAATTATGCATTCATTGTAAACATCAACAATTCATCTAATAAAAGTTATAACAAATCCTATCGGGCTCTGCGCGAGCTCGCCCCGCGGCGAGGCCGCGCCTCGGCGCCGGCGCCCGCGGTCGCGAGCCGCTCCGTTATTACTTAGCTTACCACTAAAATTTTAATCAGTCGATCGGTCAAATGATTGAGCGATATAATACAGTAAAGGACTAACATTAAATTTAATCTAACAATGTTATTTTAAATTATAACTCACTTTGTGTGGAGCGGGGCGACCGCGCGGCCGGCCGCGGGCCGCGGAGCGAGGCGCGAGCGGAGCGGACCGACACTGAGCGGACCGCCACGGAGCGGACCAACACTGAGCGGACCGCCACGGAGCGGACCGACACCGGACCGCTAGGAGCGGACCGACACTGAGCGGACCGCCACGAAGCGGGCCGACACTGAGCGGACCGCCACGGAGCGGACCGACACCGGACCGCTAGGAGCGGACTGACACTGAGCGGACCGCCACGGAGCGGACCGACACTGAGCGGACCGCCACGGAGCGGACCGACACCGGACCGCTAGGAGCGGACTGACACTGAGCGGACCGCCACGGAGCGGACCGACACTGAGCGGACCGCCACGGAGCGGACCAACACTGAGCGGACCGCCACGGAGCGGACCGACACCGGACCGCTAGGAGCGGACCGACACTGAGCGGACCGACACTGAGCGGGGCTGCCACGGAGCGGACAGACGAACCACGAACGGAACGAACCGCGAACGGAACGAGCTACGACCTGCGGCTGACGGGGCCTCTATATACTTTTAAAAATATTTGGCAATCACATAAATTAAAACTTTAAAACTATGTGACGAGAGACTTGATTAAAATTATGCTTTACACACAAGTAAGTATATATATGTATATGTACAGGCGCGGGGACGAGGGGCGGGCCGCTATATCCTAGTGCTTGAGCGTCATCACTTAACAAATACGTCATATTTATCCTTTACTTTTTGCTCATTGTTAACAATTTGGCAGGTAAATTTAATTCATTAAAGTATAAAATCCGTATTATCAAACTTAAAGTGCGTTAAAAAACTAAAATGCGTACTAGAAAACGAATTAAAATTACGAATATTTATACAGAGTTGATCCCTTTACAAAAAATCGGGAAATAATTAAATATTAAAATCACGTTCAGTCATACTATGTTTTGTTAAATATTAACACATAATTATTTCATTACATCCCTACCGTTTCCTAAGTCTAGTGGGTGGTAAATAACCAAAATTCTAATATTAAACATACATACCGATATATATATACCATATTTATACATAGTTATTAGCTTAAGTTAAGTTGTTTTAGGTCATTTCCCTAAATTGGCCTTGTTTATGAGCGTCTGTCAAATGTTAGCCCGCGACACCCGGCGCGGCGACCGCCGGCCGCCGAGCGCGCGTGCACGGACCGTGCACGAGTAGCGAGATCCTACCGAAACTACATGACAAATATTAAAAGAAATCATTTAAGAACTACAAAAAATAAACGACAATCTGAAAAAGTGTGAAGTGAATCTTCACGAAAGCCCGCATCCAAAAGAATAAAAGCAAAGTGAAAAAAAAAGTGTACATTCGATGTACACGCAGAGCCGGGCCTGCGTCTGGAGGGGGTCGCGAGAGTCGCGATGCGGCCGGTGCCGCGCGCATCGCGACCGCCGATTGCGATGACGATTGCGATTGCGGTCCGTCTTAGCTTAGCGCGTCCGAGCGTGTTTATTGCAACGACAATTGCTCTTACGAAATTAGTAGACAAGCTTAAGTTTTAACACCTAGTAGCCTGATTTGTTAAACTATGTTAAATTTAATATTAAATTAACGTCCTTACTTACGCGTGTGGGTTTGTGTTAATGCAGTCGTTAGCGAACTTTTAACAATAATTAATTCGCCGTAAATGGCTCTAAGATAGATTGCATTGCATCTAGCAGTCAACAAGATTTATTTTGATATCAATTACGTTGCAACAGTAAACTTACTCTTTTAAATTTATTGATAATTTGCTCGTAAAATTTGTCACTTACACAAGACACAAATCAAGTTTCCAAAAGAATCGACTTTACAAAAACGGTCACTACATTTGAGAGCTAATTGAGAATTGTATAAAAATTAACTCTATATCGAATCGTCAAACTTCTACAATATTTCATATTACACCTAACATGTCGCGTTATATCTATCTCGCATAGTTTTGGTCGCATAGTTTCCGTCAATTTTTAAGAGCGGTAATGAAAGGTGTTACCGAGTGATCGTCGGCAGCCGGGCCGACGGCGCGATGGGGAAGCTCCGACTAACTGAACAGTAACGGCGTGTATTGACGCGCAGCGGGCAACTAAAGGTGTCGTGTGCGTTAGACGGGCTGGACTCAAGACTCGACGCGGAACCTACCTACATTTTGTAACGTCCCTCTGCCGGTCGGGTGGAGCAGAGGATGGGTAGAGTACCGTGTGAGACGGGTGTCTGTGTGTCCGAGTGTCTCTGTGTGCGTGTGTGTGTGTGGTCGCCTACGCGGCAGGCCACTCCTTGTTAAACTCGTTGGCGTTGAAGTGTTTGGGCGCGTGATGCGGATGCGCGTGCACACCTGGCGGCTGCGCGGCGGGCGAGGCGTGGTAGTCGGAGCCGCCGTAGCCGCGGGACGCGCCGCCGTACGAGGAGCCCTGGGGCCACAAGTCAGTCAGCGACCGGGCATGACCCGACATGGAGGATCGAAATGAGGCCATCGATTTTAAGTTACGAATTTTATTATTTAAAAAAAAGGCGCTAAAGTTAAAAAGTGAGGGCCGCATTCTGAGATGCCCCATGATTTTCATTTTAACATAATTTCTCGTTACATGAATAGTATTATAGTCGAGTTTTCATCTCTGAACACTTAAAGTACAGCTCTTAAAATTATTTTTATCGATTACATTAACTGTTAATGAACCTGTAACAACATGAGAAAAATCCAAATTTTACTAATTTGTACTTTAAATGCCAATTTACAAGTGTTGAGATGAAACGGAGCGTCTGATCCATCTCGCACGGCTATATAAATGCATTACGATTACGAATCGGAACTAGGGGTAACATTATAACATAGTGCGTTGCGATGCCTTTTTGATGAGCGTTATCGTCGCAAGAACCGACCCGTCCGGTGACAAATCCCCATAGTTTCGCGACTTTCCCTCATCCGAGCCCGCCCTTATCTCTAATTGTCTTTCGGGATGAGCCAATCTTGTGGGCCCTGATCGACCAACTGGAAAAGAAGAATTACACGACATAAAGTCCCACTCGCCAATTTTTCCACCTCGTTAGCAGTATGTAAGTAGCGCAGCGCGTGATCATGGCCGAAAGCGTGAACCCCGGGGAAGGAGAGGGAGGGCGCGGTGATGAGAGACCTTCAGCGAAACTTGAACCGACTCGCGGACCGCCGCTCGCAAATCAAAAAGACATCGCACAGTAATCTCGCCACTGAAAACATGCAGAGAAGGGCGTCGTCGTTTCCAGCAAGCGGGCATACACTCGGTCACGGCACACGGATGCAAGGAGGCAAACTATTGGCTCTAAATAAACTCATGCGCATTCTGCCCGCGACACTCGCCCGAGATTACAGTTCGCTGAATTTCACTCGCTCACCGACACATTCAGGGCACCGTTCATTCACAAGCAGAAACGACAAAAGTACAACCAAATGGAGCTTATATACACTCACGCGTTTCACACAAAACCATTCACGTAAGATCCCGAGACAGAAAACGAATGAAATTGAAAAAATCATCACTCATGCACTTCATACATACCGAAAATCACGCCAAATAAATGAGGTAGATGCAGGATAAATCAATGAGTAAGCGAGGGAACAAATGGATACTATGGGAAAGGATGCAAGCCCCGAGGTATTCAGCAAATAATATCTTAACAAATGAAGCTGTTCCTACTTGGCTGTACTTTCGTAAAGATGCAATATCACCATAGCCATTATAAATATGTTACGC
The DNA here is from genome assembly GCA_947049275.1 of Epinotia bilunana. Taxonomy (NCBI): domain Eukaryota; kingdom Metazoa; phylum Arthropoda; class Insecta; order Lepidoptera; family Tortricidae; genus Epinotia; species Epinotia bilunana. The sequence continues at coordinate 3,032,838 of OX346267.1, forward strand.
TCTAACTTTACAGATGGTTTAACTCGTCTTTGCGCGCGGCTAGGCGAGTGCTCGAGCTTGTAACTGCCGCTGTGTGTGGGTCTATTAACGACAACGTGTCGCTGCCACACAAATTAAACCAAACTTGTATGTAAGCTCTTTGTTGTACGCAATACAATCAAAGTTGTATAGGTACAAGCGCCCGCTCAAATTCAGCCGCGCGCAAAGAAGCGTTGAACTATCTGTACCTTGAATATCGAATCAATTACAATATATATATTGATTATTGCATTACTTAGTTCCCCAAGTCTTATCAAAAACTCGAGATAGGATTATGAAATCGCAAAAGTTAATGGCAATTGAAAATATAATTCGTTATTTGCTTCATTCAGATATTCAAGATGAATTCATGAAAACATTCCGTCATAGAATTATTCCACGTGGAGATTCATTAGGACATTGAAAGTATATCTTGAACGCAGTTATGCAAAAACGGGGAACACTACAGGAAGCAACACAATCAAAATTAATAACTACGTTTTTCGTCATTCCGCGAGTGTTGTCCTTTTCGTGTACATGAATTGGAAAATTCAAATGATGACTTGTATGTTTCGACATCAGATATTTGCCAACTCGATCTTGTATCTATCCTATTGCAAACCAACACCGGGTAAACACTACCACTCGTTAACGCAGCACTGACCTCGCACAAGTTCTTTTCGGTCCAGAGAAGCGATCCGTTCGAGTATCTTGCGTTAGATCATGCTGATTCATGCTTGATGGCAAATCCTTAGAGCTGGGCCACGACTTCGGGCGCGAACGTATCGCTGAGCGTATGGCGCACCGCTGCCGCTGACGCCCGAAGTCGAGCTCGAGCCGTAATGCTTACTTTTGGATATGTTTGAAAGTACTAACAAGCAAAGGTAAACTGTCCGGCTCCGATTTGATTTATTTTCATAAATGTTATAGAGTAGTCTAAAATAACAGACACTTATTTTTATTAGCTGCCCAAACTCAACCTGTTGGGAGAAATTGTCCCTCAAAGTACTAAGAAGTGACCAAACCCTCTAACTTCTGTAGATATATTTGTTAAAGCAAACTATGAAACTTTGGCGCGTCTGTTTTATTTAAAATACTAGCTTCCGCCCGCGACTTCGTCTGCGTGGACTCGGGATAAAACTATCCTTATCTACTATACTTAACTATCCAGGCTATAAACTACCTTCGTGTATAATTTCATTCAAATCGGTTCAGCTTTTGAAGCGTGATTGAGTAACAAACATCTAAACTTTCGCATTTATAATATTAGTAGGATGACTGAGGTGAAATAAAAAAACCTGTGTCCATTATGTTTTAGGTACTTAAAAATCGAAAAGTTGTGGCAACCTCTTATATTGTTCTAATACGTGAACAAATAAAATATGGTTTTTTTTTATGAGATTTGGCTCGAACCCGCCGGTCGCGACCGAATTTTTAAACTTTTTAAGGCATTTCTTCATACTAAGATTATTTAAAAAAAAAACTACTTTAATGAGCTACATTTGATAACAAGGCATAAACCATCCAGAAAATACGAAATTAATTCACTAAATGTTCGACACTTATTTTAAAGCCAAGATTGGCAAATTTTCCAAGACAGTAGTATCTTAACTCTTACTGTTATCAAGATATTCAATATTTGCAGATTTGCAGCTTTAACCACTGTTAATGATACATTGAATTATTTTGTAAAAAAAAAATTCGCAGTTAACGGAAATTCCCGGAAACACCGTGTATAATAGTATAAAATAATGCAAATCGGAGCTATGCTACGGAACAAGTGAAATTAATGAACCAACAGGATCTAAATGATACAAGCTTATCCATCAAACGCATCCAAAAGCTGGGAGCAGACGACGGCAAAAGCCTCATCATGTTCTTGTATACCTCCTAGTAGGACTACGTAATAAGCAAATTGCACGAGTCCTGTATTTTTATATGCACTTTCAATGAACAAGAATATCTGTTATGACAGATGTTCCAGATCATGACAACATTAAGGTAATATTTCAATCGTTGATCAGTTGTTAATGTTAGTGCTATCATGATAATGTTAATATTCCAGTCTTGTTTGTTCTGAAAGATAATTGTATTAGAAATATATTTTCAAGTCTTCACTAAAAAGATAGTAGTTTTTTTTTCGTTAGAAAAATATAATTAATTCCGTTATTCAATGAAAAGGCCGCAGATGTGCAAATTATGATTAGATCTTAAGATAGATGGGCAATCAATACATAATTTAGCGAAGGCTTGACGGAAATTGATAGGTTATTTCCTTTGTTTCCAAAACGTTCGTTTATCTCGCAGTTCTGGAATCTTTGCCGCAAATCATTAAAGTATAAGCAGATAGACATACAAGATAAACGACAATTAGGATGCACGGAATATCAGTGTTACGACAAGTATTCTTCGTCAGTCTACTGCGAAAAATCGCCCACATGGAAACGTCACACAAATATATAATAAATTACCGACTGGCAGAGAAGCGGCCGGACCAAACATGTTTAGAAAAATAAAGGCATCAAGTCAGTTAACTCGGCTACAGACAGAGCGGTCAGTTTGCAATAGTGGGACTGTCTCTATGGAAAAGTCCAGATAAAGTCACCACGAGTACGCAAAGGTTTCGGGCCGCTTCTCTTGGTGTTGGGGCGTGTTCTCGCAGCGACTGGTAGTGGGTGGTGGGTTCAGGCGTGTTGGTGTTGATGTAGGTGTAGGTGTTGGTGTGACATGGCTACCTGGTCCTGCTGGTAGGCGGGCGGGTACTGCTGGTAGGAGGAGTAGTCGGCCGAGGAGGACTTGGAGAGGCCGGCGGCGGAGGACAGCGCGCCCGTGAGCGCGGGCGCGCCGCCGCCGCCGCTGCGGCCGTACATCTCGCCGCCCTCGGACAGCGGCACGTACGAGCCTGCGGGACACCACGCCGGTTACACTACACACACTCTACTACCACACCATTGTGCGCATTTGGACCAGCATTGGCACAGGGTGCTCCACCACAAAAGGTAAACGCACTCTAACAACTCTAATACTAAATATTATAAAGTGGTAAAATTTGTGAGTGTGTAGTTTTGCAAGTTTGTATGTGTATGCCTAAGCGACGGCCACGCAGCGACCATTTTAGTTGAGCCGGGCCAACCAGAATAGTGAACGCAAATTACCACGGAATCAAGTCGAGTTATCCGAATTGAGAACCAACCAACATATCACATTGCTGTAATACTATTGAGAAATTCAAGATAAATAAATCACTTTTGAATTTGCTAAAAAAAGGGAAAGGCTGTTGAATCAGGCTCTCGAGCCATCAGAAATTGACCAATGTACGGAGCTATAGGGCCATCAATGTTTCAAACCAATTAAACTTTCAGTTCATTGGAACAAAAAGCATATGCGGATTTGCGTTGCTCTCCCACAAACATCTGAACGTACCGACGGCAATAAGTCGCAGCACTGCCTGGATGTGGACTGGTAAATCACCACTTGCACAGTGTATATTATATTTTTTCGTCAACATGCTTCGAATATATAAAGTACCTACATACTGGGTGAGGACCAAATTTTTGGCCAGTCCAGACACAAAGTGGTGTGCACTATGTTGAAGACTGGAAAACAATATAGTGTATTTTGATAGTCACAGATAAAATACATTTTAAAATTATATAATTAAACTGTAAAATATATTTTCTTGTTTTTTGTTCTTTAAGGCGATGTCTTGATTTGAGTCGAACACGCCCTCTAGACAGAGACACGAAAAGAGATGTAACACTCTTCGGGAATGACTTTTTTGGACAAATTTCGATAAATACCTAACTTAGGGACGTTTTATTAAAATTTCAAAAAGTGAGATTTTAGATGAGATAAAATACTATAGTATTAACTTGATCGTGTCGTCAAATAATGTATCGTTTGAGTAGGCTGAGTAAAAAAAGGAAAATACAGACCCAACTTCGGATTTTTTTTCTATCGAGGAAATTTTAAGCAATCATGTATCGATAAAATCAGATAAACAATCATATAGTTAAGAATCATATATCTGAAAATCAGACCTTATTGTTTCTTAATCTAGTCAGAACGGCGTTTCAAAGCACGCGATAATTTCTAATGCAGAGCCTTAACAACATACGTAAAAGTTTATTGCTTTTTTCTGCTCCATAGAAAGTATGGCTGTCCACTTTACGGTTTTTTGAACACTTTTTTATTATTCATTATCATTAGCAAATCATTGCTCACGGAATGAATGATAAATTTTCTAAACGATATTAAAGTCTCAATGAGAAATATTCAATATTTTCAGCTTTAAATTTTAAAACCAAAGTGCGTCCCAAAAATGTTTTCCGTTGGTTGTGCGACAACAGAATTCCGAAGCCCATCGCGCAAATAAGTAGTTTTTGCTTTTTTTTAATGGCAACATTGACTTGTTACTGGCAATCAAAACTTCTTCTTTTACTGTCAGATGAGTCATTTGTTTGTGCCGTCGCGTGCGTCATTAAGATTTTCTGTGTATTAAAAGCAAATAAAAGCCTCTGTCAAAAATTAAATTTTTGGTACAAGCTTTTATTGCCGTCTGTACTTTTCTGTATACCATCATCAACTACTCATTGAGACGATTCTAACGAGCCCAAACTCAACGGGGCTACGTCGATTAAGTACTGAATTCCCATGGCCACCTTCTGTCTGCATCATCAGATCAGCTCGATGGTACTATAATATTGAATTGTCATCCAAACTATACTTATACCCATTCAGCTCAATCGGTCACCGGGAAGTGGGTCAAATTTAACTTGCAAGATTTGATTACAGACAGACAGACAGACAATGGGACAGGTGAAAGTAAATAAAAGCTTGTAAAAACGTGTTTTGTGACGATTGTGTTGACAGTGTAAGTGTTTATTTGAAATATTATACCCTAAACAATAAAAAAAAATCTAGCTGGCTACTAAGTGAAATTTAGATATTGTGTGATTTGTTAGGTTCTTTTTTATTCCGGTGTGCAACGAATGACACAGAATTGTGCGACGTGTTACAACGGAAGTGTCTAAAGGTAAGTGCACAATAGGCACATATGTGAGATCATATATTTGTAATTTCAACTTTTATTTTTAATTCTTATCGGTAAATCGTGTTACAAGCAGTGTTTCCAGTTATTTGTCACCTATAAATAGTGATATGTAGGGTATTGAATATTACATTTTAGGTATTGACAAACAAACAATTTATATTTTTAACTCTGAAATAATTATAATATTCTTAAGTTTCCTACCACTGAAGCAAAAGTGCATAACTCGTTTTTAAAACGCATTTTATTCTCTCGACAACAATTTTTATGAATTAAATTGAATTGGTTCAATACTGTATTTATTTATTGTATATTTGCGATAGCTATGTAACGATACAGGGTGGAAAAAAATCGTGGGCCCTGTAGGGGAACTACCTTAATCCTTTAGTTAGTTAGCCTTATTTTACTGAAAGAAAACATTCCTTTTTCTTTTTAAGAAACAAAACTGTATTCAAAGATCTTCTAAAATTCGCTTGAATTTTTCAATATTTAATTATTACCTTTCCAATATTTAAGGTAGTTACCATCCATGTGGCATTCGATCTTTCCACCCTGTATATGTAACTATTGTTTTGTAATTTTCATGGTAAAATAAATAATTGTTTTTCAGATGCCACTCACTTCTGCCGAAAGATGTCGGAAATACTGAGAAAAATTAAAAATAGAGAACCCCATAAAATTTGAAGAAATAAAGAGAAATGCAGAAAGAACTAAAGCTATGAAAAGAAAAATTAAGGACATGACAATAGGTGAGAAACAAGAAATAAGACAAAAGTGGCGGGAAGCTGAAAAACCAGAAAAAAAATTTACGTGATTTTTTTACATTTGTATTGAGCGTTGGCCGACTGGGGCGACCTGCTACTGTACAAATGTAATAAACGCGGCAAAAAAGAACTGTTCAAGGTTTTTCTTAACAAAACACGATACCTGTTTTCCCCTTAAACGGTTATGCGCTATTTTTGTTACACCTTGTATATTTGCGTAAAAAAATGTTATCTCACAATCAGGGCCCGTAATTTTCATGCCGATGACATCAATTTGACGTCACGATCCATATAGGTGATCGCAAATAGTTTTATTGTAAATTATTAATCATTAGTCGTCAATCATTTTAATAATGTACAAATGACTTAGAAAAGTGGTATATTTACACGTGGAATAAATCATACTTACTTGATACGTGAAACGTAAATAAAACTATTTGATTTGTTTTTATACATACATTGTATTAAATAGTATTGTTATCACATTTCCATAATTACGTAGAAAACAGAATTCCTCTCTAACGTAAAGCACGCCATCCTTCTTGCCCATGCAAAGAAAAACTAAGTCATCTTCGCGTTCATACGTAATACGTAAGTAAGTTATTTATTCCACATGTAAATAGACTACTTTTCTAAGTAATTTGTACATGATTAAAATGATTGACGACTAATGATTAATAATGTACAATTAAACTATTTGGGATCACCCTATATGTCATCGGCATGAAAATTACGGGCCCTGCTCCCAATTGTTAAATTTTTTCGATTGTTTTATTTATATTGAGCAGTGATTGTTAAACGATTTTTTTTTTTTATAAATCAGATACTTGATTTAACGTGTTTTATATATTGACCGACATTTTTAAACCTTGTAAACATACTTTTACAATTCTATTATGCTACTTTTTTCCGGTGTCACACATTCCAGTGTGATTTCCAATGTGCTACACTGCCAAAAATTTGGTCCTCACCCATCACGTCCTTGTTCAAACATGGTTAAGTTATGATGATGAATGTGTCCGAAGAATAGGGTTCGTTGTAAATATCTCGGGGCCGACACAGCCGAATGCCGAGCAAGCTCAGGGGAGTGACATACGAGACGATCTGATATGTAGTGAATGTCGGAAGACCGGAGATGGGCATTCATCGATTATTTTTTTAACCAATAATTTAATCAATTGGGCATTTTCCATAATTCGTGTACCCAATTAGCGTGAATTGTTAAACAAAAATTAACTTGATGTCAGTTTTGTGACGAAAATTAAGCATAAAAATCATGTGAAAATGAACTTTTTTCACATTGAATTAACGTGTATAAGCATATCCTTCATAAATTAAACAGAAAAAGTTAGTTTTTCTACAAACGGGATGCTTAATTGTCGTCACAAAACTGACACCGAGTTAAAAAAATAACAACTCGCGCTAATTGGGTACACAAATTATTAAAAATGCCCATTTACACAATTAATCGTCACAAGATTAATCACGATTTAATTAATCGACAGAGTTCGAATGACGATTGATTAACCGACTAAAATTCACGATTAAATCAGGTTTTAAAGTGGGAAGACGCTCATTTTACACGTAGCAAAAATGTAGATATTTTTATTGTCATGTGTAAACTTGAAAAATCATTCTAGTCTTCTGTGTGATATATTACATTTGATCCAATAATACATTATGGTTTCTATAGTACTCGTATACTGCAGCACTCTAGCTAGGAGCTAGGTTTACGGCTTGAATGAAGCACAAGTAGAAATTTAGAAAGAGAAGGATGTATGAAAGAGGTAGAAAACCATTTTTTGTAGCTGTTTGTCACCGTTACTCAAAATATAAACTTAGAAAAATATACCTTATATATTATATTGTTTCTCACATTAATTGAGAGAAAATTAATGTAATTAATTATTCGAATAATAATGTAGTCGATGGCGATTGATTAATCGATGATTAATTTAATCGGAGCTCGTACGACTAAAATTAATCAATCGCCATTTGTAATCGTTGCTCGCAATCAAGCAGGTTAATCTTAATTGTTAGTCGATTACATCTTGTCCATCTCTGCCGGAGACTACACGGTCGCGATTCTCAGCAGCAGGGGCCCGGTACTAAAGAGTAGTTGCAGAAGTTCTGGCAGACCCTTGTGTGTGTATTATGTGTGCGTGTGATGATAGGTGCGGTGTCCAGGTGTCAGTGAGTGGGTGGGTACTGGGTACTGGGTATGTACTGATACTGACCGTAGCTGCCGTAGCCCTGCGCGGGCGGCTGCGTGTGCTGCGAGTAGTTGTTGTTGGCGGGCCAGGCGGGCGCGTGCGGCGGGGCCTGCGGCGCGGGCGGCGCGCCCCAGCCCTGGTAGGAGCCCGGCCCGGCCGCGCCGCCCGCCGCGCCGTAGCCCGCGTACGACGTCTGCCCCGGCGACGTGCCCCAGCCCTGGTATCTGCGCACCAACACACACACAGTTTACAACCCAAGCTATATCCACGTACATACAACCAAATATTGCCCAATACTGTGATGCTTATTTTATTTAATCGTATGGCATACATTTTTTCGCCTTTACAAGTTTGTCACTCCTTAGCACCACCCAGGGGACATGGCCAGGGTTGTGGTAGGTAGCTCCTGCGGACGCGAGTAACAGTTGAGTGTACAGCCATACAAAGTGGAGGAAAGCGAGTAGGAAAGCGGACCCTGGCAAAGGCCAGGATAACGCTAGAAGAAGAGAAGACTGTGATAAGCAGTATGTTGCACGAAAAGGTCTTATGAATTTGATCAGGCCAACAATGTTATGTACTCCAGTTGGAACAGCGATTCGACTAATCCTCGCAGCCCGCGCTTCGCACCCCCGATTATTAGTAATTTCCTCGCAGTAGGCGTAAAAGGCAGTGCGGACTAGTGAGACGAAGGGGTACGGATTAGCGGCAAGAAGCCCATACCATTTGAATGATGTGTCGCAAACCTTGTAGACTTTCGAGTTCACAGGAACACAAAGTATATGCTAATTTGCATTTAATATTCCACAAACATCTGAACGTACCAACGGCAAGATTAGCTATAGGCACTGCCTGGATGTGGATAAAATCGCTTCAATATTGACATACACTCATACATTCAGACAATTAGTGACGGACGTCATATTTTTAAAAATACATTTTTGGGGGTCAAGGTAAAACATCAGGACTCTTGCAGGATGATGAAATTATCAAGCAGTATTCTTCACCCAACGAGATGAATAAAAAGAGACATTACTAGTCTGCTCCAAACATGTTCAAAGTAATGTCCATTTTCATTGAGATGTCAGTAATAAATTTAGTATGGCCACATCGTTTGTTCACACCTATATGTTCAACAGTGGACTGCAGACACAAAATAAATAATAGTGTCACTATCCGGCGGAGTAAGCCGCCTCCGGATGTATTGGCACCTCGGAGGTGTACTAATCATAATGTCAGTGTCGTGATGAATTTGCAACTCGGAGGTATGCTGGAGCCGACTTCAGCCGAAGTGGCAAGAGGGACAGGCCTGGCAGAGGGCTGATGATGAACCCGGCGAAGTCAACCGCCTTCGGATGAATGTGCAACTCGGAGGTGTGCTGGAGCCGACTTCAGCCGAACTTGCAAGAGGGACCGGCTTGGCAGAGGCCTGATGATGAATCACGCTGAGTCAACCGCGTTCGGATGAATGTGCACCTCGGAGGTATGCTGGAGCCACAGTATAGGAACAGTAGATAAACTTTGATCAAAGGTACATCCCACGGCTGCACACATGCGCGCGTGTTCGGTACGCACACACACACACATAGCCTTCGGGAATGATGGAGAATGCTTCAATCGGGGCCGCGCCGTAGCGGTGTTCGCTCGTTCTCACTCGCTACGTCAAAGGAAGCCGCCTCGTAGGTATGAAGACAGCGAGCCGCCAGTGCCACGATATCACAAGGAGCCGAATAGGCTTGTAACTAAGCACCTACCAACCTAGTGCAGTTTAGCAACTATTATACTACTAGGAAATATTTTAGGCATAGTATAGTGGTATTAAAATATTCGATGAAGTGGGAAACTAAAAACACATACCTAACTATCTATAATATTATAACTTTGTGTTTACAATATTGTCTATTAAACTGAAACAGAAATACTTTGCATACTTAAAAGCAAAATTAGTATTATAGGTATGCCAAGCCACAAACTTGACACAGCCCTGCGCATCGAGCGAAAGTAGGTAACGAACGCTCCTAAACGGCCCCAGATTACCTACTGTATTATTCTTCTATACTGTGCTGGAGCCAACTTAAGCCGATCTGGCCAGAGTCGGCTTGGCACAGGGCTGATGGTGAATCCGGCTGAATCAGCCGCGTTCGAATGAATGTACACCTCGGAGGTATGCTGGAGCCAACTTTAGCCGAACTGGCAAGAGGGACAGGCTTGGCAGAGGGCTGATGACGAACCCGACTGAGTCAGCCGCGTTCGGATGAATGTATACCTCGGAAGTATGCTGGAGCCGACTTTAGCCGAACTGGCAAGAGGGACACCCCTAGCAGAGGGCCGATGATGATCCCGACTGAGTCAGCCGCGTTCGGATGAATGTATACCTCGGAAGTATGCTGGAGCCGACTTTAGCCGAACTGGCAAGAGGGACAGACCTAGCAGAGGGCCGATGATGATCCCGACTGAGTCAGCCGCGTTCGGATGAATGTACACCTCGGAGGTATGCTGGAGCCGACTTTAGCCGAACTGGCAAGAGGGACAGACCTGGCAGAGGGCCGATGATAATCCCGACTGAGTCAGCCGCGTTCGGATGAATGTACACCTCGGAGGTATGCTGGAGCAGACTTTAGCCGAACTGGCAAGAGGGACAGACCTGGCAGAGGGCCGATGATAATCCCGACTGAGTCAGCCGCGTTCGGATGAATGTACACCTCGGAGGTATGCTGGAGCCGACTTTAGCCGAACTGGCAAGAGGGACAGACCTGGCAGAGGGCCGATGATAATCCCGACTGAGTCAGCCGCGTTCGGATGAATGTACACCTCGGAGGTATGCTGGAGCAGACTTTAGCCGAACTGGCAAGAGGGACAGACCTGGCAGAGGGCCGATGATAATCCCGACTGAGTCAGCCGCGTTCGGATGAATGTACACCTCGGAGGTATGCTGGAGCCGACTTTAGCCGAACTGGCAAGAGGGACAGACCTGGCAGAGGGCCGATGATAAAGATTGTCGTTGTAAATAAATAAATTTTAGGCCGTAATGGCACTTTTACAAGTCAAAATTCTACCAGTGTTTCTGAAAACGAAAACCACTGTTAAGAAGAAACGCCGAAACAAACTCAACAGTCAGTCATTTTGGGCCAAAAAAAGCTTATTACAATGATAGTTCTTAACCAACTTAAAATAAGTCAACCTGAATATGAATACAAAGAAAAAACTTCATCATAATTCGTTGTTCTAGAAGAACACATGCCTGAATTAAGCTATATGAATAATTAAGCTATTTCGGGTTCTGGTTTGGCCATGCATTTCTGTCAGTGAGAACTATCTCACTCTTGAGGACTACCTCAACCCTGTAATAAGCCTTTGACATCAATGTTTTTTTTTTTCAAGTAAGTTTTAAGAGCTGGGAAGGGCAGAGCCAAAATTTCATTAAGTCATTTATTATAAAAATGGATACATTGACCCGAAAAAGACTTGTATACTTTACGAACAGGAAACTTTTTGGTTGCTATCTTATTTTTATTTCGTGTATTAAAATTATGGGTATCAGAATTTTTACGGAATGAATCTATGTTCTTAATGACATAAACATAGTTGTGTACTCACCCCTGCATGATGTTGGGACCGGCCATGGGCATGTTGATGGGCGGGCCGCCCATCTGGCCGTTGTGTCCCTGGATCATGTTGATGGGCGCGGCGGCGGGCGGCCCCCACTGGCCGGCGTTGGGCGCGTCGCCGGGCGCGCCGCCCATGCCGCCGCCCATGCCGCCGCCCGAGCCCAGCTTGCCGGACCCGTCGCGCGGCTCGGCGCGCTTGATCTCCACCTGGAACGTTGCCCACACTCAGTCTGCTATCTTTCTCGGATTAAATGCTGAGGACGGTTGCATCGACCACACTTTAAACGCCGGTAACGTTAATATGGCGCCGGCAACTGTCATCTCGTAGAGAACTGTCAAACTTCCCATAAAACGAACGAACGTTTGTTACGATTACCGACGGTATAAAACATACGAGTCTAAGGGTTGAATCGACCACACTACACACCGGTAAACGTTAATATGGAGTCGGCAACTATCTGCCAAACTCTACTGTCAAACTAAGGACGGAACTTCCGATTACAGACGGTTTGAAACGACGAGCCCTAATCCTCGGGTACTTGACGGCGAGTTCTTCGTCCACAAGCGCATGGCCCACCCTTTTATTGGAGAACTATAATCGAGTGTTCAGAGCCAACAGAACTGTATTGAAAATGGCTCATTTGATTGATTGCGTGTAGATAGATAGTGTTGTGTTGTATCACGAATAAATGTTTTATTCTTGATTTACGTCTTAACTAAAACAACCTGACAGGACATTGGTACACAACGTATTTATGGAAATAAGTTGTGTACCAATGTCCTGTCAGGTTGTTTTACTACACTTATGGAAGTGTGAATATCAAACTTAGTTGAAAGCATGAAGGTGACTTTAAAAAGCGCACGCCATAACACCCAGGAGCCGTTACAACAAGTCGTCTCAACACCTTTAGATGTTCTTGGCGTACAAATACTGAAGTGTCAAATTTTAGTTTTTTTTTTTGTAGCAAACATTTTAGACTTTCAAGTTCAAAGGAACATAAAGCATATGCAATTTGCGTGACGCTGTCCCACAAACATCTGAACGTGTCGACGGCGAACATTACCGAAGGCACTGCCTGGATGTGGACATTTGTTAAGACAAGTTATAAGTAAACGTTTTGTTATAAGTAAATTATTATAGTATACAAGCTGACCGCGCGGCTCCGCTCGCGTATTATAAAGAACGCAAGCAAAACCGAGGGATGAAATATAGATATTGAAGAATTTTTGAAATCGGATGTGAAGTTTCTTATGTTACTCCTACCCTACGTACAAACTTACAACATCACATTTTTTTTAATAATGCTAGTATTTAGCTCTTACACAGAACCCAGGCAGATGCGCAGGATAAACATTCCAAAATTCACATGAACTATTATTTAATCGTACGGCATACTTTATTTCGCCTTTAAAGTTTGACAAAAACGATGAACTTATACAATGCAATTATAGATGTTTACGGCCGTATTCATAAACGTACTACAAGCCTGTTTTAACTAAAATGGCGTTAAAATTCGTTTGTCCTTATCTGTCACTTTGACATTTGTGTTCGTAAGAAAGGGACAAAGCACATTTTATTTAGCAGAGGCATTTTAAGTTTTATGAATAAGGCGGTTAGTCTTTAAAACCACGTAACTATAAAGTAACTTTATATTATGTACTCATTATTTATTTGTATTACAAATATTATTAGCAGAATTTCTGAACACGCCTTATTTGGGAGGGTTGGCAACACGGGAAGCATTATGGCGGCCATTTTATTGCATAACTACAATCGAGTAGTAAAAAATTTAACAAATAAAACTGCTATCAATTCTCAAAAATAATTGTTAAGACAGAGCCACTGGTATTGAAAATTACTCGTTGGATTAACTCCATTACTAAATCAAAGTGACAGATATGAAATTCTTTGCAGGCAAGCAGGCAAATAATGGCACTTTAATTACTGCTTACTTGCTTATGTTTCAGTTTGATAGAACAATTATTGTGTACGGTACGTGATGTTCGAGCATATAATCGTAGGTAATTAAAAAGCTGTTCCATTTGGGTAGACAATGTAGACATGTGTGCTCGCAAAACCTGGTTAGCATAATTAAGATTAGCGCTAATTATAAGACAACACACATTGAAACAAAATGAGATTTGTTTATTACGCGACTAAGATTATCAATGGTCATTTTTAATGTTTGAACGTGATAGGCTTTTAAGTCAGTCACGAATTTTGGTTAGGAACTTGGTCCGGCCGCGGACCGAAAGGAACTATTTCCTTTTGGACAATCCAACTTTGTCTCAGCTCCTTATATCATTAAAATCCAAGGAGCTCACGAGGGAACGATGCGGGTAAAACTCGTTTGTCTTTATCTGTCACTTTGAGATTTGTTCGTCAGAAAGGGACAAAGCACATTTTATTTACCTGAGGCATTTTAAGTTTTATGAATAAGGTTGTAAAAGTCTCAGAACCTCGGATACAAAGCGGTCTAAAGCGTGATGTGAACGATCAATAGCACTGAACGAAAGGGCCAATGAACTAGTTCCTTCGAAAGTTCCCTATTAGGTACATGCAAATGAAAATAAAAATACCAAAGCTGTTAGCTCATCATCAGTTTCATTAGCTAGACTCTAGTCATGCACGTCACGTGGTCAGGTAATGATTTTAACGTACATTTTTAGTATGGGGAATTTACTAACACTTAACTGTTAGTAATTAATTTTAATGCGAGAGAAAGGTGCATAATATTAACTCTAGACCTCTACATAACTCAATTTCCAGTCAGGTAATGAATTACACGAGTGCTTAACAATATTTTGAGCATGAAGAATTAGCGTTCAACTTATATGTCAACGATATTGCACGAATTTTTAGTGTAACAACTAACAAAGGTATTCTTTATCTGCTGTCATTGTTTCTATTAAGTAAAATATGTAAATTTTACTTTCGTGGAATTCAACTCATTTCACCATTATCAACAGCTGATGTCATACCATTACTGAAATAGATATTTCCTTATCACTATCAATTATTTTTACAATGGAGTATCAAGACAAAAGGTATGTTTCTTGACTGATCACTACCAAAGTTCCACGAAAGAGATGTTTTAGTTACATTGCGCCCCAAACATAATCTTCCAATGATTTGCTTTTATTTTCCACACAACTTGAACTTTTACTTTCCTTGAGTTACATTTCTACTCCATAATAATAAATGCTCATACTTTGGTATATGGTAATAACCGATGGAAACTTTAGGAGTGCAGATAAAGTTGAAGTGAAAGACCTGAGCTCTAATAGCGAAAGTTTCAAAAGCAGTGATTATTACGAAACCAAGTTGTGTTTGTTCAGTTGAACAGCAATTTAATATCTCCTACAACTAAGCTAGAATAAATAAGTGATGCGCCTCTATATCTAGCCCATTAGACGTGTCAGATGTTTTTTCCAGCTTTGCTGATAACTGTAACTACGGAACAGACTACAGAGCAAGATGATGCGATGACTGTAGAATAATCGAGATTGACGTGGATCTAAAAGTATTTTCCGCAGAGCTGGCAGTTAAATCTAAGATCTTGATAGGAAGATTAATCTCTTCTTATTTGCAGTTTGAGTTGCAGAGTCGCACCCGTCGCGACTTAGCAGCGAGTTGTGTTAAACCGCCAGCGTCATTGACTTTCGAAGATAATTAGTTGTTTTATTCATATCGACAATAACCCGAGACATTCCAAGCAGAGCAGTGCGAAGCTAAAAATAATATGAATGACAACAAATAGATAAAATTTTTGAGAGTAGGATAAACCTAAATATTGTCAGCATCCTGCCATTATTTGGAATCTAGTGCTGGAACTACCGCCCATTCCATCTCATAACGGCTCATGTACATAGGTCATCTCAAGATGGTTACGCGTTGAGGATATATTTACCTGCTTCCCGTTGAGGTTGATGAAGTGCTCCTGGGTCACCCGCTCAACGGACATCTCCTCCTCGAAGGACAAGAATCCGAAGCCTGTAACAAATTGAAAATATTACTTTAACCTTTCCTGTATTTGTGCATATTTAAGTTATAAGATGATATAGATGACCCTTTGGACGCCCTTCATGTGCGAAAGTGACATGGACGCACCAAGTTATTTCCGTTAGTGTAAATGTGAACCTTGGTTGAAAGCATGAAGGCGACTTTGAAAGCGCACGCCATAACGCCTATAACCGTTCAACAAGTCGTCACAGCACCTTTATACACTTGTCCCACTGCCGGCGAGTAAGCGAGTGTTACTACGTGCTACTCGCTCAAGCGAGCAAGAATTACTATGAGAGTACTCGCTACTCGCCGGCGGTGGGACAAGTGCCTTAGGTGTGTTTGGCGTCCAAACGGTTAAGAGTAAAAATTTTCAAAATTGATATTTGTCGCAAATATTTTAGACTTTCAAGTTCAAAGGAACATAAAGCATATGCAATTTGCGTGACGCTGTCCCACAAACATCTGAACGTGCCGACGGCGAACATTACCGAAGGCACTGCCTGGATGTGGATATTCGTTTTAAGACAATAAAAATATTTTTGAAGTGAAACCTTCTTTAGCGGCGCTGTGCACTTTTTGTGATGGGGAAAAATGGTTAAACTCGCCACAGATTTTTCAGGTCACGTGACCGTGAGATGCGCAAGGTGAGATTCAGTGTTGCCAATTCGGATTTGTTAATGTTTGAGTTAAGACTTCCTACACTAAAATCACACACTTTTTACTATAGAGGTCCCAACTCAACATTTTACAACTGTTTAAAAATCTAAAATAAATTCGACCAATCACGTGGCGCCATTACTGAAATATAATGAATTTGATCAATAGGACGCCGTCTTGAGTACAGAAGAAAAGTAAAAGACATCAACGACCAAAAAAGAAAAAGCCGTTGGCTGCACTTCGTTTCAACAGGGCTTACATTTTCAATAGATACCAAGTTTGTTTAATTAGTTTAGTTGACTCGTAGAAAAAGTATTGTATACAATAGTTATATAATTTAGCTTTTTAAGTCTCGTACCTTAATTAGGCCACTCAGCCAAGCTTCGTGGCCTAAACATGGTGCTCAACTGAAAAAGCATACATTATATAACGATTGCATAAAATATTAATATACTCCCTGAGCGCGCGGAGGCTCGCGTATTACAAAGAACGCAAGCGAAGCGTCGCGATAAAATATACATTTGTATATGTCCGTCCGGAATGCCCGCCCCGCTTTGCAGATAATCATCATCATCGTCATCATATCAGCCGAGAGACGTCCACTGCTGGACATAGGCCTCCCCCAAAGAGTGCCACAATGGCCAGTCCTGCGCCACCCGCACCCAGTGGACTCCCGCGAGCTTTACAGATCATCAGTTACACCTTGTGTGGGCGCCTACCCACGCCGCGCCTTCCGGTACGTGGTCGCCACTCGAGAACCTTTCCGCCCCAACGGCCATCGGTTCTACGTGCATATTAACCACAACATTACCTCTCGACTTCTTCTTCTCCTGGTCGTACATGATGACGACCTCCATCACCTTGCCGTAGCGGCCGAAGAACACGCGCAGGTCGGTCTCCGTGATGTTCGAGGGTAGACCGCCGAGGAACACCTTCGGGTAGCCCCCACCCCGCTTCGGCTTCTGCAGCGTGCGAGGGTTGCACGGCTTCGGGTCGATGGTCCTGGGGACAAGCAACTTCTATTGAGCATAGGCCGTCAAACATAATCCAAACCCTTAAAAATAGGTTAAAATGTCAAACAATGACAATTTTAACATATCAGTTTTAACAGGCATAAAAAGTTCAAAAAACTGACAAAGGAAAACGGTCGTTTTTTTTTATTTTTTATACAATATCCCAACCATATCCCTCTGCCGTAGTCGGACAAAAAGGGACCCACAAAAGACGGCACATGGGGGCCATTCATAAATTACGTCATTTCAAAATGGGGGGGGGGGGGACTGGCAATTGGATGAAGGGTCTACCAAGGACCAAGGCAGCATGATGCAGGACAGGATGAGGAGGTGGTGATGGAGGCAGGATGATGATGGGGGGGGGGGGGGGTTGTGTCGCCAAAAACGACGTAATTTATGAATGGCCCCATGGCAAGCTAGTCGCCTTAATCAAAAAAAATGTATTCACCCTCATAGTATATTATTCAGCTGTTATATGTATTGATACAGTAGTTTGACATGGATCCTGGTATTTCTGATAATACGACATATATAGCAAATTATAATTCGAATTATTACAAATTAATCTTATCATTTTCAGTTAATTCAAAATAAATCATTAATCGACATCTAATCAATAAATAACAAATAAGCTGCTTAAAAGAATAGTACAATTAATAAGTTTCTGTCAAAAAAATCATTTATGGTTATGGTACAAGCTTTTACTGCCAACTGTACTTTTCTGTGTACCGCCACTAACTTCTCATTGCGACGATTCTAACGAGCCCAAACTCAACGGGGTTACGTCGGTTACGTACTGAATTCTGATGGCCAACTTCTGTCTCAATCATCAGATCAGTTCGATCGCACCATAATATAGAATTGTCATCCCAACTATAATAGGGGTGTAGACACGAAATAACATATCAATAATGTCATGTTTTCTCGAAAAAGTATTAAACATGTAGTCAAATGGAGAAAAAATCAACGCAAAAGGTTAAATAATCACGAAGTTATAAGTGTCCAAAGTTTTAATAAGGGGTAAAACGCAACTTCATATGAAACGATGACGCTGGAAGATTGTGACGTCACTAATAGACGGCAATGTGCCGCGCCCATCGTGTTCGGCGCCGCCGTCGACGCGGCCCCCCGGCAGCATCGCGTATTGTGACGTCACACACAGTGCGTTTTCTCTCTCTAACTAATATTAAAACGGTTGTAGCTTCATAATTCTTTGAGATATCTGAATGCTATTTTCGTCACGAGGCATATTTTTTTGCCTTCTTTTTTTTGGAGTAATAATAATTTTCGAGTCTACACCCCTAAAATACCCAAAATTTCAACCAATCGGTTGAGGTAAACTGATTCAAAATTCATTTCCAAGATTTGTACCACACAAACAAACAACGAGCAGAGGCCCTACCGGGAAACGAAAACGAAATTCGTTCGTATATATCTCCCTCTTTGTAGCTCGAATAAGCAAGTGCGAAAGAGAGGGAGATACACAAACGAAGTTCGTTTTCGTTTCGTAGCGCCCCATTACGTCTAGCACAACATGCTGCTCTGTCGCTTCCCGCGCGACTTAGCGTCTCTTTATCTCACTCGCACCGTGCAAATTAGAAAAAGGAGGGTAGATCTTTCTCGACTCGCGTCGCGGCGCGGCGTCAGTTGTGCTAGCCCCGCTGATCAAGTTAAATAATAGCGTGTATAAAACAGTAAAACACGCAGACCTGAAGCAAAAAATAATAGCTATGTTTAGTTTCACATATATTAGTGTTCCTTGACCAACGAGTAACTTTAGCAACCGCTTTCATAATATAAGATGTAATATTATCATGTTTGCTTTCATTTGAAATAATCGTATGTAGAATTTATAGTCCAAAATTGGCATGATGACTAAAAAAATTTTATGATGTCATTCGAACCAGTTTTTGGACAGGAACAAATGTTTGTATGGGAGCAATTACAATTAAAGACCATAAATACCCTTAAATTTGAGACAAAGATTGACCTGGCTGGCGGCAGCGCAAAACGTTTCATACCGATAGACAGGTATGACGTCACACATTTGTTAGTACAAAGTACATGTATAGTTGTCATACAAATTTGTTTCTATAAAAACGTATATCTATTTAGCTAATTTACTCTCGCCCAATAAAATAAATGCATATTTTGTTTAAACTTTCAAAGCCTCTCCCCTGTCCATCTTTTAATGATATTAATTACCTATATTTTGTAATTTACACTTTATTACAATAATTTTATGGTTTACTATCCATTTAGCAACACTACATTATCAGTTTTAACATGGCGCAACTACCCTATGCATTACATAATAATTATTATTTTTATAAAAAGTACATCCACATCATATAAAACGCAAAGCTACTTATATGGAAATTAGGAATATACAATTAGAAAAACGTATCCAAACTTTGCCCTTTAGGCAGGGTGCCCATCGCACAGCAGGCAGCATTCCCGCGCTGTATAAACCCTACTATTACTACCCTATTATTTTGGCTGTAGATATAGTTGCCTTCTAAAACATGTATGAATTTCTTCATTATAGCCATGTAATAAGCTCGATAGGTATTATATAGACCAAGCTTGGCCCATTTTCCGTGCAATGATTAGTACAAATTGCAAAGTGTGACGTCATACTTTTACGTCAATTAGTATGAAGCGTTTCGGCTGCCGCCACCGGCCCCCGTCTTTAACTCATCTTTTTGGGTATTTATGTTCTTTAATTGTAGTTGCTCCCATACAAACAATTGTTCCTCTACATAAACTGGTTCGAATGGCATTGTAAATAAATCTAGGGTCACAGGCCTATTATTATTATTTTAAAAAAATCTTAAAGAAAAAAAAACCCGGAATGTTTCCGATCAGAAATCCGCAGGCGTTAATGCATTAAATAGTTTACACGGCGCGAATTATCACCGGAAAGATAAGGGGACTTGATAAGAATCCCACCATTGGGAATCAATTCTTAGACCTCATGCATGAAATACACATTCCTTGAATTACAGCCGGCCAGTTATCGAGTCGATTTTTGAAGCGTCGACTAGAGACGTCGATTTTTGAAGCGTCGATTTTTAATAACGTAACCGACAACGGTTTGCGAGGGTACCCTGCATTATAGCCGCCTACAACATGCAAAATTGGCAATCAATTTAAACCAACTTTGATAGGAATTATTAGAGTGGAGTTTGTTTTGTTTTGAAATCGAACGAAAGAAAACAATCCAATAAAGAATGACATAAATTCCATTGAATGTTACTAAAGATACTCAAAAAACAAGAAGCTCTGGTCAGTTTTCGAGGTTCACCTATTGAGTTTGTTTACGAGCGCTCTGATGGTGATGACCTGATGACTAATTTAGACGGACGTGTATCTATTTGTAGCGAGCCCAAATTTTCACTGAATCCATATTTTTGAATAGTGCAAATTCCTCGTGATACATTTGAAATAAAATCAGGCCACTAAACTGCCGCTATCGACATAATGTACACGTTTAGTCACAACAAAAAAATCTGCAATACAGTTTGGACTTTCACCCGCTTTGCAAATACAAGTGGGTCACGTTAATGTAGATTCTCAACACACAATTTAATTTTAATAGCTTATTTTGCTGACCTAGTACCGCACGGACATCTTGCGATCGCGAACATATATAGTTTGTGGTGGTGGTTATGTCCAAAAAGTAGAGTAGGTATTGTAGGAAGGCCTAGGACACTGGGTTGTAAAGGTATATGTCGTCACCTTTTCAGTGTGCAGAGTCAGAAGCAGAGAAATGTCACCCGTCTGCATAAAAGTATGTAGGCGGGGTTAGGCGGATGTCACACTGCTCCGCATCTCCGGACGGAGGTGCGGAGCTGCATACAAATTTCGCCGGACGGAGGAGCGGTGCAGTGTGTCGTACCACACGGAATTTATATACAAACTGAGGTACTTGCATACAACGAGCTCCGCCGCGTCTCGTTTGTACTGTGATTCTAGTCTATTCTAGTGATCTTGAACCGCTGAACCGATTGGAAGAAATTTGGTATTGAGATAGTTTGAATCCCGGGAAAGGACATAAGTAGTAAAGTTTTTATCCCTGAAATCATAGCCTAAGGCGGTCAAATGGGGGTAGAAAGTTTGTATGGAGTTCAAGTTCTACGTGGACGGAGTCGCGGACAGAAGCTAGTAATAACTAACAGTACAAAGTGCTCAAAAATATCTGACACACAGGATTCGGGTTCGGGTACCCTGAAGAACTCCCGAAGGGTTCGAAACATGTCGCCCGTAGTTAATGTTATAATTAATACGCGAGTAAAACCGTTAGTGTAACTTTAAGCGCTCGATCGATTTTAAAGTTCATATCGAATCTTACTCACATTAAATCAGTTTTGTTTCACACCAGCTAATAGCTAAACTAATCTGAGTTTTTTTATAGTCAAATTACTGCCAAACGAAAACATGTCCATCTTTATGAAGCCACGTCTATATCGGAGGAAACCTTACAGCGAGCAAATGATAAGGAATCACTAAAAAGAATTTAATGGCCGAATAACAACGTTAATAGCAGACGGCAGAAGTGTTCGTAAAACGGACAGACATCGGAAATAAAGATATCGATGTGCTTTTATAGAAGAAATCAACAACTAATCAACTATTTCGTGGAGGCGATATAAGTTTCTTCGATAAATTGTTACAACGTGGACTTCTATCATGCTTTAAAGTACATACATATAAAAAGGGGTCTAAAATGTCAACAAAACCCTACGCTTAGTGGATAAATGACCTAGGAGACGTAACCATTGCAACTAGCGCCAGAAAAAAGTTGGTTCACCCACTTGCATTTATGTCTCAAGTTCACCAACAGGGTTGTGGACTCAGTGAATTGTTACTCCAAAAGTAGGCAAAAAATATGCCTATTGACGAAAATCCCATCAGACTCTAAAGGAAATAGGTAGTAAGTCCCATACGATTTTAATTCTCGCCTCGTCTCATCTCGTCTCGCCCCTCCGGTGGAAAACCAGCTTAAGACTTCATTAGCAAGTGCAGGAACGATTACAACCTATTCCGTATATTTACCAAGACAGGTGACCAACAACAATGGAAACCTTTTGACAATAACAAAGCTTAATCGTATTCTTTGTATTATGTTCAGGTACCCGGTGCAAGCAAACAACCGTTTTTGGTGGATTCCCGTCCTACTGGCCAGCTCACACATTAGGAATTCTCCCATGAGATAACTGTACACTGTTGTCTTTGCATTCATTGCAAGTTGCATTGCGATCAATTGGAAGGTGGGTAATGGCCCTAAAAAACACTACCTCAAACACACTGCGTCACGCTCACGCACAATTATCCATGCCCTAATGCAAGGGAGAGTAAGCACCAAGACGATCATTTTAATGCGTGTGTTGTACAATCCATACTAATATTATGAGTATTATGACCATACTAATATTATTATAAATGCGAAAAAGGGGCTGTCTGTCTGTCTGTTACCTCTTCACGCTTAAAAACCGCTGACCCGATTTGGATGAAATTTGGTATAGATAGTTTGAGTCCTGGGGAAGGACATAGGATAGTTTTTGTCCCGGAAATCCTCCCTTAAGGGGATGAAAGCTTATAAACGAGTTCCACGCGGGCGGAGTCGCGGGCAGAAGCTAGTTAGTATGCTGTATATATTCAGTTAATTTAGACCGTATAAAGCAGTAAAGTCAAGTCATAACTTTATTTTCGTGCGGACACTTTTCGAACTGGGTCACATTTAGCGTGGTTAGACACTGGAGTTAATTTCGATCACTGAAGGTATTAGCGAACTTGCAATCTTCGCCCAAAGAAACCAGCGTTGGTAGTTAGTAAGAATAAGACAGCTTTGGTGCAAAATAGTCCACTTGTAATGGCACCAAAATTGTTCAATAAGTTGCCAGAAGCATGGCAGACGGCCACAATACACAAGTTTGAGTCCTTATTATTTAATATCTTACTGTTTAAGTGTTATTATAGTGTAGCGGATTATTTAAATGATCTTTGACATATGCTGAATTTAAGTTAATGTTCATTTGTAATCTAGTATTAGAGATAGGCTTCCTGGTGGAAATGGGTTGGCACGAATAGCAGTAGTGCCAATAACCCATACGCAAAATAGGCGCTATTTATGACGTAAAGTTGCAGAAACCCAGCCCGCGTACACCTATAAACCAATAAACCATTTCGAAGTGGTGGACCTCGCTAGACTGGACTGAAGAATCAGGACGCTTCTGTAAGTGATCCGGAAGCGAAGAGTGTCTTCCTAAATGAGTTTCTTATCTCAAGAAAATTGCTCGATCCGTACCTGCCATCCAGCTGATGCGGTCCATTCTGCAGCACAACGTTGACCAACGAGGGCTCAGCGAACGTGACAAAGCCGAAGCCCCTCGAGCGGCCCGACTCGCTGTTCTTCATCACCACGCAGTCGATCACGTCGCCGTAGCGCGAGAAGTAGCGCTGCAAGTTCTCTTGCGATGTCTCCCATGATAGCCCGCCGACGAACAGTTTTCTGTGGACAGGTTCAACGTTAATGGACAATCCATACTGATATTACAAATGCGAAAGTGTGTCTGTCAGTTTGTTACCTCTTCACGCTTAAACCGCTGAACCGATTTAGATGAAATTTGGTATAGAAATAGTAGTCCCGAGGACATAGGATAGTGCTTATCCCGGAAATCATCCCCTAACCAAGGTGTTGAAACGGGGGTTAAAGTTTGTATGGAGTTACGATATAAACGAGTTCCACGCGGAGTCGCGAGCAGAAGCTAGTATAGACATAAAGGCTCGGCCGCAAGCGCTCGGTCGGTGTGGACGGGCGTTCGGGCAAACGCGCGCGGCTCGCCCGAGCCAAATCGGATCGGGCGAATTTACCTACCGATAGCAGAGCTCACGATTGCGATGAAGCTGCACGTGCGCACAGCTGTCGTCGTAAATTATATGCAAAACATTTTTACTACGATGGTGGGAAACAAACCAACGACCCGCCTATAGCCCGCCATACCTACATCAACTTTTTTTTTCCTGAAGCCAATTTACCTACATCCTATAACCTATTATTTTACTAACTTTCAAACGAGTAATAGGTACCTATTCGTATAAATATTTGTAATCACGTTCTCGGAAAAGGCTCTAACGATTTCGATGAAATCTGCAATACAGAGGTTTTCGCGGCCGAAAACTCGATTTAGCCAAGTCTCATATGTCACAACTCATATTTATAATCGCTTCCATTCGCTTTTTTTCCGCCGCTACATAAAGTAGGTACAGTCAAGGTCATCAATATGTATAGGTACACCACAAACTTACAGAAATATGTATACATACCTTATTACTACGGAAATAAGGTTGTTATATATTTATTTATTTTGCAACTTTGGGTATATACATATCTTTGACCTCGACTGTACATACCTGTCAGACATTTTTTTTACTTTGTCAAAACTTGGATAACTACCGATATTTACAACTGTCTTACGTAGGGCAAAAATCGCCCTCGCCCTCAGTCGTTCGGCCGAACAATACCACCGTCCACATAGGCTGAGCCGCTCGCGGCTCGGGCAAACCGTTCGGGCAAGCATTCGGAGACTCGCCCGAACGGCTCGGGCGAGCCACCGTTCGCCCGAATCACGTCCACACCGGGCGAACACGTTTGGGCGAACGGTGTTCGGGCGAGCCGTTCGTCCGATGTGGACACGGGTATTTAAGACTCCGGACTGGGAATTCCAAGTCTCATGATCAGCTTTAACACGTTCACTGTCCCCATACGCAATGATCTGCCTACTTCATGATAGAATAGGGGTGTCGACACTAAATAAAATAAAATAATCAATAATGTTGTATTTCCTCGAAAACGGATTAAAAATGTAGTGAAGCGGAGAAAAAAAGCAACGCAGGTTAAATAATCACGTAAGCACGTCACGTATAAGTGTCCAAAGTTTTTGGAGGGGGTAAGTTCTGTGCCTTTTCCGCAAAACGCACCTTCATAACGATTGTCATTTACTATGACGCTCGAGGATCGTGACGTCACGAGCTGCTAGCGTTTTCTCTCTTAAGCAACATTACGGTTATAGCTTCGTATTTTAATGAGATATTTGAACAGGATTTTCGTCATTATTAGGCATATTCTTTTGCCTTCTTTCTTTTGAAGTAATAATAAATTTTGAGTCTACACCCCTATTGTCTATAGAAATAGATTTTACAAGCGAAACAGCCTAGCACTTTGCTACCTTTATTCGAATAAGGCAGTTAAATCTAAGCTAATGCTTTCAAGGTAAAATGAAATATTCATTCCATTAATGGATGGCAAATTTAATCAAGAAATGACAACGAGGTAAAAATGGCGTCGCTTAAGATACCTACTTTGATAGCGTTCAGCATTGTATTATCTTTCGAGTAATTTAAACGGGGCTCTGTGGACTTAATATTGTTCTCAGACATGAATAATGAAAAAGGTTAGTACAATCGTGTTGTCACTACTATAAAGATTTATACAAATTAAAACTTAAGTCTGAGAAATATGGCTCAAATTTGTTTACATGATTTTAGTGTTGGCCGTATATGACGGAATATAATTTAAAAATATTAACAGCAGTCACGCAAGTTAATTTTATTTTACACTAGCTTGCGCCCGCGACTTCCGTCTGCGTGGACCCGGGATAAAAACTATCCCATATTTTAATCCAGGCTATAAACTATCTTCGTGCAAAATTTCATTTAAATCCATTGAGCCTTTTAAGCGTGATTGAGTAACAAACATCGAAACCTTCGCATTTTATTAACGACAATAAACTAGCGGCTGGTTCTGTGAGCACATCTCGGGGGCCCGTTTTTTTTTATTTTTTTTTGTAAATTTCCATAAAAAAAAATATCAATATAACTGTCGAACATGTTCACAAAATATCACGAGAATCGTTTGAAAAATGCGACCTGTAGAGAAAAACAGCCGGACAGCGGGACATCCGGACATATGAAAGAATGTTTGTCCAAGTCGAAACGGACAACTTCGTTTGATCGTTCAATTACTTACTTTTGCTATTTTACAGTTTTATTAAATACGTTATGATCAAAAACATTATGATGTTTGAGCATAGAAAATCGTGACATCACTGTCCGTCCAAACTTCATACTAACCGAGTTTTTGATTTTTCATTATAACTATTTTAACCTTTAATTACCGAGTTATACATGTCACAGACGGCTATAATTTTATTTCCAAATTATAATTTAAACAACGCCTGCAACGCAACAATGCCACCTACGGCATTGCACCACATATGCAATCAAGAAGCTAGAAAAAAAACTAGCATTTGAATTCTATTTATATGTTATTTTTAAATGTACGTCTGCCAGACAGTACCTCGGTGTAAGTGCTACTCAAGAACCACCTCGGTAATTAAAGGATAAGTTAGAAAGAAAGAAGACATTTATTCACTACACAAAAACACACAGAGACAAAGGGAGTAGACATACAATACAATTGACACATATTGTGTGTCTTCGCGGCAGTGAATCGGTCGCTGTCTCAGCATTATGTCGAGGTGTCAGACAGACGCCTACAGCGCTGATTTTCAGACAGCACAGTACGTGACCCACGGAACGCAACACAACATACTACCGATACAAACGTATACACATAATAAATAAATAATTAATATAATAAATTTGTTAAATATATGACATTAGCACAATGGGGTGAGAAACACAAAGTAAAAAACGCGAAACGGTTGGGATGTTTAAAAAGTTATAGAATTAGTTCTACTAATTGAATTAGTGCAACTTAGGTTGCTGATTTGATCACAGTCAACATCCCTATTTACAAAATAAATACTCATTCAGACAAAACTATAAGTATGGTCGCGTTCTTTAATTTATGACCCTTTTTGCTAAAATATTCTTTGTATTCTTATACAATTTGACAGGATTGTGAACCTTAAGTGGGTCCCAAATTAAAGTTCGTGACTGTACCTACCTTTTGTGCCAGTGACCAAATAATCTTTATGCTTTTAGTATAACTGTACTGTCAGCATTAACAATAAGAGCATCGACCTTACCTATTTTTGATGAAAATACCTACATTTACAATATTATTAAAACACAAGACCAAATTACCTACCATTTATTTTTCAAATTTGGCTTAGCGCAAAATTAACTCTTGAGAATGTCTATAAAATCCCTAGAACACATCAGAATGGATTTTGTTTATGTCCACAGGTCAAAAGGCCAAACATATTGCAACTCACTGACAAGAATGTTTAACATACTATATGTTATCAAAATGATGATAAACTTTACAATTGGCATGTCAAATATTTCAGATAAATCATGTATAACCATTAAACAGAAAAGTATTAAGACATATCTTCCTTTGGCCTTGACTTTTGTTAAAGCAGGTTAGCGTTCTTGTTTCCTTAAATGTAAAAACAGGTGCCTTAAGAACTTGGAGAATTCAAGTCATTCAAATATTCAAGTCTGTAATTAATTGTGTGTTCATTGAAAATAAACAAATAATTAAACTATAGACATGGAAATTAATTAATTCAAAATATAATAGTCTTTATTCCAACATTTACAGTGTTAGATAAAGTACCTTTTTGCATTTAAGCTTATTTGTTGGTTCGGCCAGCGGCATAGGCCTCCCCTATAAGTTTCCTTATCTCTGTGTCCCCTCACAACTCACATGGGTATATGTGTATGCTTACTAGATTTCAACTGCTAGGAGTGCAACTAAATCAACCAGTTTTACTACACCGATAACAAACAGTGTATTTGTTCATATATTTATTTATTTTAAGGCTAGTAAAACTACAGAATGTTATACCATACTGATAAAATGAAAACCCAGATAAAATAAGAAGAAAGCTAGTGTACAAAATAAAATCAAGTAATTAATGAGGGGCAATTACTAATGATGTATTACTGAATATTAATGTTAAAAAGAAACCACATGGCTGACTACAGGAAGTTGAGATGGCAATAACTTTTAGAGTGCTATTTTAAGAACTAAAATGCTAGTACACAATGAAAAACAATGTGACATGTGTTGTGAACTACTTGGTAGGTAATATAAGTTAGAGAAATTGAAGTTTAACATTAAAATTATCTGCTATGATTTGTTTATGGTGTTAGAATAACTGGATTATTGTAATAATGAGGTCAGATATTTTAACCATTACTCCACACAGCTTAGAAACAGAAATTAATAGTAACACACATCATTTCAATGAAATATGTAGAATTAGACGGTTTAATATACAGTATACTTAAGTATGTATATAGTAAATATGACCTAAATAACTAATCATAAAATATATTATCAACTACCATGCCAGTTAAGTTAGACTAGTGATAAGGTGAGAACAATAATTCACAGTAAACCTTAGTGGTTAAGTAAATAAGATTAGTGTAAAGAAATACAAAATATGTACTTTTTAAATGACTTGGAAATTGTGACTAAGCCACTGGTGAAGGAAGCCATTCTATTTAACATGATAATAATTTCGGTGGTATCTTATCTACATAGCTGTTGTATGGGGATAGAATGAACCTAGCAGAATAGATTGTAAATGCTTACTGAGACTAACTTTGTAGGCAGTGAAAGTAACATTCACTTTAGTAACTAGTCATGACACAAGTACAATCAGATCATTTTCTTGATGTTTTTTAGTTCCTTGAAAGAGCAAGGTAGAGATTAGGAATACAACTTATGAGAATGGTCTGAGCGTATAGATTTTATTAAACAGATACTTGTTTTTGAAGACCAAGAGGTTATCAAGCGAAATGTGGCCAAACAAACATTAAATTCGTACATCGAGTAATTTGGCGGCGAGTGGCAAACAGCCGTGAGAAGGAAGTTTTCGAACGCGCGACGTAGGTAACCATATGTAAATGATTCAGCACGTTTTAACCGAGCGCTTGGATCGGGACCGAGCAACGCGGCACTTTGAACGGCCGAGCTGTAATAACCTCGTTAACGTTCACTATGATCGAAAATATTGTTCGCAAAATACAACGCTCTCAATGCCCTGACGCGAAATAAGCGATAAGAGAAAGCTACGAATGCCCACATAAAGGTTAATTTCATAAATTGCGACGTACCCAAACCGGCTAACGCTTACATTGGGATCTATTATATAAACATCCACAACTTCCACAAGCAATCTTTGCACTGCATCAAGGTTGTAAAATCGAAAATTCAGATATTATGCCATGGGAAAGTAATAGCTGCCATGATCGCATACACGCAAGTCACACGGCGAGGCTTGGGGTCGGTGGCCGCGAGCCGGTAGAAGGCTAATTGACCAAACGTGAACTTTATCCACATTTTGAAGAGGTTCCCAGCTTCGCGCGAGCATCATAGTGTAAAATGAGTGTTACAAAAAACACAAGAAAGTGGGTAACGCTACCCCACAAGCCTCGCTGGCTATTAGTGAAATGCGACATACGAACCAAGCCAACATGCTGTTTGACCTATTATTGTTTGCATACCTCAGATTACCCTGATTATTTAGTAAAAATATTCAAAATTAACTTACCCCTTCTCATCATCGTCCATGTCTGGATTCATACGCATAACTTACTACTAATTAAAAATAATGGTTGGCACCGGCAATACACCCCAACCACACAAGCACAGACCCACACGATTATGGCGGACCAACCATATCCGCTTTCTCAAAAAAGTCATGGAAAGAGGAAGTAGTCAACTGACCATTTAAAAAAATGACATCCATTTTATGTTTAAATGTTATAAAGCTGATATGTATTATTTTATAAAACAAGGTATTGAATGTCATATTTTATAGTAAAAGTTATTATTTTTACGTAATTTTAATGTTACTGATTTTAAAAGTTCCTAAAATATTGCCAGTTTTATGAAATTCACAATAGGTGGCAGTACCCTGGCGCGTTAGTGTTACCATAATAATAAACGAACAGTGTAGCCATTACAAGCTATGCTCATAAATCAGTATTAAAAATATAAATCTCAATGAATTGTAGTGTTGGATCAGTAAACCGGATACTTGGAATAAGTTAAATGACCTCTTTGAAAAACTATAAACTGTACGTTCTATGAAAACTGTACCTGTAAGGAAGTCAGGCAACATGTATTTGAGCTTTATAAAATATGTACTTCACTGTACAATGATCGATAAAAGTGGAGTTGAAAATAAACACAATTTTTATTACTTGATAATTTAATTAATCATATATAATAATAATTCGACTAGTTAAAACATTTCTGAATGCATCACTGGTACTGTAGACACTGTCACAGGTATTTCCTTGTGCAAGGAAAAATGATATGGGAAATCCAAAACCACCTACGAAAAAAATACAATTAGAACATGTAGGTACATTAACAATGGCTTTATCTCGTGCTTCTTGCGGCTTTGTTTTCTTTTAGATTTAGGTAATACTGGCTTCCGCCCGCTACTTCGTCTGAGTGGAACCTGGATAAAAACTATCCTATATTTTAATCAGGGAAGAGTTTTATCTTCGTGCTAAAAGTCATCCAAATCATTTGAGCCGTTTAAGCGTGTTTGGAAACAACAACAAACATCCAAATATCGAAACATCCAAATATCTAAATATCCATACATCCAAACTCTCTCATTTTTAATATTAGTAGGATCTGAATCTGAACGATATACTTCATATTAATTTGTGGGTCCGCAGAGGTTTTCATTTTAACAATATTGAAAAGCACAAGTTCCTAAGTATCTGAGTAAATTGAGAAATAATAATAATTTTAGATCCAGTGATACATTGTATATATTTACCAATAATTTATATTCTATTTTGATCATAGAATAATTGCTGGTCGGATTCGTTGGCGGTATTTTCATGTTCATAGTGCATACTTCCTTTTGTTCGTTCTTAAATTCGCTAGAAGTAATTTTCTCCACCTTTTTTTCTTCTTTAAGGTAACCCGATGATACATTGTACTCTATTTGCTGTAAAGGTTAAATTGAATGGTTGGTGAACTGAAGACATTGTCGGCACATACTAGAGAAGTAGAAACTAAATACTTAGGTACATACTCTTACTAGTGTGATGCTAAGCTTAGATATTTTTATCCGATTCTCATTACATATCATCACACCAAACGATATCGTTTGATTTGGCGCAAATCCCACGTGTGTTTGTAACTGCATTGACAGTTTGCTCGAATTCCAAAATATTTTATGTATTTCCACAAACGTGGGCACCTGAAATTAGTCCTTCAATGTTACTTAGTATTATAAATGAGTCTAAGGGTGACGCCGTATATCTTCTCGTTCTATAAAAATGCAGCTGGACACCCATACAACTTGATACTGTAGGTACATGGTGTGCAGCGTCAGCTGGAAGCACAGGACCTAGATAAAAAAAAGAATGATACATACCAAGAATTCTTCTAAGTGGTTTAGGTCTAAATTCCTCGAAACGTTAAAAGGCTTACAGATTTTCTTTTTGAACTTGTACGCTGCTTTACATTGAACTTTTACAGCATAGAATACATTTGCTATGGAACTTTTAAATGACGAAGGTAAATCCGGTGGCAGCGAAAAATAAAAAGGGTGTGTATATATTCCAGGAGCTACAGTTTTCCCTGAAATTGAAGTATATGAAAATTATTAGATGAGCGTTTCTCCAAAAAAATGTTACTACATTTTTTCGGAGATTTTCTGCAACTTTATGTTATTTCTACTCAAAATCACGATGTCTTTTCATTCCAATAAGAGAAAAAAAGTGTCTAATAAATGACCATACATTTTTAAACTTTCCTATTGTGTTACCATCATACAAAGTAAATGGTAACACGATAGGAAAAATATCTTTGGGACAGTTTTTTGTCCTACCAGGGTCGAAACAGCTCCTGATTCTGAGTGGAAATAGTTAACATAAAATTCCGAGAAGTACAATTAATAATAGTGGCATTTTTTTTGAGAAATGCTCAGATACTGCCAAAAAACTTCTTTAGATAGATACACAGATAGATAAAACGTTTATTTAGAGAGAAGAATACATACCTTGTAGTTCAGCAAATATATCAGTATTGATACCGAGGATTATTCTCGTTTCTGAATATGTTTTTCTGTACGGGATTGTTGGCATTGGTCTAGTCCACGATGCTTTACTAATTCCATCGATGTCAAGTTTAAAATCTAAAAATGACAAAAGATATACGTAACGTTTATCTTTCATTCATGAAAGAACATGAAACGTGTTTATTAAATAAGTTTATTACGTTCAATTTTCTGTTTTTGCTTAAACTTCACTACGACTGTTCCAGTTATAATATCACCTGCGTAAAAACAACCTCTTGAACCACTGTTCAAAATAATATTACACGATTGCCAAGGCATATTATTTTTTTCAAGCTTAATAAATACTTAATCTACACGTTCAACAACACGAATAAATTATATCTATCTTTATTATCAGACGATTAGGTAACAACCTATATTTGCGTGATATAAGTAGATAACATAGTTGAATGATATCAATATATCAGATCAGACAATTTTTATTCTTTTTGAATTTAACATAAATGCAGGGAGGATTTTTCTGTTATGTAAATATGTAGGTACTTGCTGCTGGTTATTCGTTTAGGGTCTAAATAACGGTTAAAAACGATAAATGTACAATTAATAAAAATCATAATGCGTGGATTAAAAAACAAGCGAAATTACTTACAATTAAATATTTTTAAAATTCTTACTATAAAATAAATAGATAAATTAAATACTAACGAAATGATTACAATAATATCTAACGATTTTAAAGCAAAGAAATAAACTGTAAGTATTTTTTTTTTTGTAGCTTTTTACCTAATTTGTAATTTTATGTGAAATAAACTATTTTGTCTTTGATTGTACAGGGAGATGCGCTGGGAACCTTGAAAATAATAGTACAATTGGAATTAAAAATTGTTGGCAATTTGCGACTCATTGAGCAACCGAAATATGATGATAATTCATATTATATTATAATTTTTTGTATCTCTTCCTTTTATTTTTTGAAACAGTTAGCGGTCCAAAAAATGTTCTATCCGGTGCGAGTCCAGCACGCCTAGCACACGACGGCCGCGACATACTCTCGATTTTTATCGCTCTATACCTCTTCTTCTAAGTGTTCTCATAAGAGAGAGACGGATAGTGCGAGAAAAATCGAGAGAGCTCGCGTGCCGTCGCGTGCTAGCCGTGCAGAGCATGTCCGCATGTCCAGTGACACACAAAAAAAGTTAAATTGACATTGACAACTCGCGGCTGATTATTTCGCATACCATCGCATACCTATTTTCCCTTACCATTACTGTGAATTTTGGAAGCTTGAGTTGTGGTCATGTGGTGTTTAGGATGAGTTACCTTTCGAAATTCTCTGTATAAGTTTTTAGGTAATCACTGTTGCATTTTCGGGTTTTGTATAGTATTTGTTGCTTGTGGATGTGATGTGTGAAATACGTAGGCAGAGCTAGGTTATGTTATGTCCTTTACCTTTTTGCGGTGAAAAATACGTTGTTTTTTCGGTTCAAATTTTTGTTATATTTTATTATGTAGTTTCTTTATTAAGTAAATGATGATCAAAAAGGTAAATGAATAACCTGGCAGTCCCGTGTTTTGCTTAACACATAATGTTGATATTCAATTGTTACATTTCCATAACATATGATAGTACATTTTCATATGACATTATAATAGGTATAGATGGTAATGTGGTGTTAATTACCTTGCTTGCGTCTTGCATTAACCTTAGATGACCCTTGGGAGCTAGCAATCAATAAGTTGTTATGACACTGTATCTATTTTCGTTGTTTCACTTAGTTTTGATTTCTTAAATTACGACAACGAAGATTTATGTTATTAGCTACATAGTTAGGCTATCAGGCAGGCCGTTTGCTTGTTTGCCACTGTCATAGTATAAAAATGAATAGTATTGTTATTATATGCAATATCAACAGTTATTGTAAAAAAGTCAGTTAAGTATTGTCTATTGTTTACCAACATCATCCTCTCTAGAAACAAGGACTTAAACCACAGAATAAATAATAGGACTTGCTCACAGACGGCCCTCTAACAAGTTCTGTTTGATAACTAGGAAATTCTAATCATGGCATCCTACTTGCATGTTCACCCTTTTTCCTCATGCCGGTTTTAAATATGTCAATAGAGCTAGAATGAGAACCCTTGAGTAAATTATTGTAACATAGGGTCATTTCGCCGGTTAGCGACCACCTAATTTCATGTGCCGGTTGGCGACCATTTAGCAGAGTTGGTGAACTGAAAGGGTATTTTCTCGGTTTTTTAGTAGATTTCTATTCTAAGACAACAAAAAATGCATGTACAACTAATTGTCTCAATAGGGTCTGTAGAATTAAAGTTATCTTCAATAAAAAACCCCTTCAGATGGTCGCTAACCGAAGGTGGTCGCGTAACCAGTGTAATGGCCCTACATGGATTGATTTCAGCTATGCACTGTGACATCTTACAAAACTTACTCAATACCTATTCCAAAATAATTCTTATTTGGATTCCCTCAATGCATTGTGTCCCAGGTTTAGCTTAGTTATTTATTTATTTCTTTTAAATCAGATAACACGGCCCATATTACAAATACCTTAAAGTCTAACATACATATCAATATAAACTTGCGCCATTTCGTGGTAGCCGACCGCGCAAACATCAAAACTCAACTCCCTTCGGCCAAAATTCTTCCTTCTTTAGGAGGAGATCGATAGATGGTCTGTTGGAACTCTGACAAGGAATTAAAATTCACCTTATGGTGAGGCTCCAACCTCACGACCCTCTGGATGAAGTTATAAGCGGCTCTTGTGCAACTGCTTAGGGATTACCATCTGGATCACTCTAGTATCAAACTGGATAACAAGGTCTGGAAGAAGTGCCACGCTTCAGATACCTAGGAAGTCAGCTCCGAAGTGACAAAACCTTAGCATCTGAAATACCATCCCGGTTTTTAATATCTCACGCAGCTGCTGCTTTTGGAAAGCTTGACAACCGTGTATGGAAGTCACATGACCTTAAACTATCTACAAAGATTATGGTCTACACGGCCATAATCATACCAACTCTACTTTATGCTGCAGAAACATGTTGCTGCTATAAAGCAGATTTCAAAAAATTAGACTCCTCCATTCCATGTACAATGTCTCCACTCAATTCCTGGCATAAATTGGCAAGATAAGAGTCCTAAACAAAGATGCCTGAAAATGCCTGGTATTGAGGCTCTTATTATGAAACACTTAATGAGATGGTGTGGTCATGCGCATGGATGACAAAAGACTGCCCAAAGCAGTGTTCTACTCCGAACTCTCTTGTGAAAAACGAAGATATATATAAATATAGATATAAAGATGTCCTCAATCGCCACCTGACCGCCTGCGGTATACCGAGTGATTGCTGTTAGGAAAGGGCACAACGTCGTTCGGATTGGCGCTCTGCTGTTCACAGAAAAATAGACCAATATGAGCAGCGTGAGCAGCGGCGTTTACAAGACCTGGACGCTAAGCGGCATATCCGAAAGACTCGTCCAAAGCCCTCCTATAACTACACCTATAACCAAGCTGGACAACTTAATTGCGCCCCGTGTGACCGCATTTTTAAAACAATATTTGGTTTGCGAGCCACATTAGAGCATTCCATAATCTAAATATATAAATAATTGAGAGTCACTGTCGCCGGACACGGCGAGGAGGACTATAATATGGGCAACAGAGAGTATGCTCCATTAACATCTTCGTCGTGAATGCGTCCACTGTTGGATACTGTTGGCATATCCCTCTCCTCTTCTGCCATTCAGCCTGATTTGCTGTTGCTAGCGCCTAGACCAACCCTGCAATTGTTTTTATGTAATCCAACTGTTTAGCGGGGTTTTTATAGACACGCGTTTCCAATCTTCCGGCGTTCCAGCACATACGTGTCCGCCAAGGCCCATTTTGAAGACATGTGGTCGGTTAACTAATAATTTGGTCTGTGGCCGGCCAAGGCCCATTTTGAAGACATGTGGTGGTCGGTCAACTAATACTTTGGTCTCCATCTAATCTTCTCATTATGGACTTTGTCACAAACATATACATATGTAAAATGATGTGTATATATATATATATATATATATATATATATATATATTTAAACTATGGCTTTTACCCCTTGCTGTTTTAGCAAGGTGGATTTGCCACTATCAGTTGTATATTTGACATTGGCACCTCGCATGTTTGACAACTAGGTGTTAAATATATGGTAACACAGCTTCACATGTCTGGTGGATATTCACCCTAAGTCTGTTGATCAGACAGACACACACACGGTGACCATACATTGTGCAAATTACAAACAAAACAATGTCGCTTCATGAACCATTTTTATTTTAGTTAATCACCATGGATCCCAACATTTATGCAGTGGTGTTGGACACCCTGAACCGGGCCACCAGCCAGGATGCGGAGGTTCTGAAGCCGGCTGAAAAGAAGCTGCAGGAATGGGAGATAGAGCCCGGGTTCTACTCAGTCCTCTTGGTAAATATAAATAGTTGTTATCAATCAAAATAAACTTTTTATATGTACTGTTTATTTCTTTGAAATTCCTCCGCTTTGTCACATCCTCATGACTGAGGATGTGACTACATGACGTTGTCACGTCACTTTGCACACTATTTGAGATATTAGTGAATCACATTTCAAAGGGCTGAGGCATTAATCGAAAGAGCAAGCGAAGCGGACGAAGTTCTGTGCTTCAGCTTGGTCCGAAAATCGTTTCTCTCTGGGGTCTTTCCCGCTGCCCGGTTGTTTGCATTTCTCAACAGATTCTCGTGAAATTTTGTGAGCAGGTTCGTTCATTGTTTAGATTTTTTAGTTGTCGGTTTCTCGATTTTTTTTATTGTATATATTTTTTAAAACAGGCTCGCGAGTTTGTCGTTTAACAGAGCCACTGTAGTCTTATTTTAAGATTTTCGATAGCGTCTAGCCCGAAAGAGTGGTTGTAGTCATCAGATGTTGGTAACAAGCTTTACAACACGCGGCCACTCCTATGTGACAGCAGTCTTCCTTACGCTTGTGTACCTGTTCAGCACGGCTATCACGCCGTGCTGAACAGGTACATGGTATCCCATGATAGACGTGCTGGTGTGTCTATCATTGGCGATCTACCTCGCGGCTTTCGACTTTTCCCTGACGCAAGTCGCTCGGTGGTTTTTATTTCTCGTTTAAGAAAATTACAATGAAATACTTAAAAACTACAGTAACCGCAATAATGTACACTTCTGTTTGTCTACTGGCAAAGGCCTCCCAGTCTTCTCCATTTTTCCCTGCCTGCGACCACTCTGGTCCACATCTTGCAGACCGTTTCTATAATTTCGTCCTCCCATCTTTTTAATTGTCGGCCTCTTCCGTTTACACCCTCTTTGGTACCATGTCGTTGAAATTTTGCACCATTTCACCGGTCCTCGTATTGTACGTCCTGCCCCGCTGGGTGGTTTACTTACTATCACTTTGATTTCCCACAGGACATCCTCTCAAACCACTCGATCAACATCAACGTGCGATGGCTGGCCGTGATGTGCTTCAAGAACGGCGTGGACCGCTACTGGCGCCGCAACGCGCCGCACGCCGTGGCCGAGGAAGAGAAGCAGAAGCTAAGGCAGGGTCTGCTGACAGCCAGCGTGCTTAGCGAGCCAGTGGCGCAGATCGCCACGCAGCAGGCGGTGCTCATCGCTAAGATCGCGCGGTGAGTTTTATATAGGCTATAGGTGTACGCGGGCTGGGTTTCCGCAACGACGTCATAATAGCGCCTATTTTGCGTATTGCGTTGAGTGTTTTCCCTAGACCCAGAATAAGGTCATCATCGTCATCATACCAGCCCAAGACGTCCACTGCTGGACATAGCTCTCCCCCAAAGAGTGCCACAATTACCAGTCTTGCGCCTACCGCAGCCAGCGGGCTCCCGCTACCTTTACCAGGTCATCAGTCCACTTTGTGGGGGTCTACCCACGCGGCGCCTGCCGGTACGTGGTCGCCACTTGAGAACCTTTCCGCCTCAACGGCCACTTAAGTTAAGCAATTCAGAGACTTGATGAGACTCTTCTGTAGAATGGATCGTTCGAGGTTGTGAAGTAGTGTCTGTGTGTAGAAACAAGAGCTAGAAGAACAAGTGAAGATCACATGTTGTCCTACTCATCTTAGGGTTATCCCGGTATCCCCTAAAGTCTGGACTAGATTTTGTAAAAGCCTACCTTACCAGGTTTACCAAGTAACTTTCCCAAAGGGAAATAAGACCTTGTTGGGTGTGATGTGAAGTCGGCTAAAATGCAAAATATTTCTCAGGCTAACCTCTTAAACAACAAACTAACTATAACAACAATGTTAGGACTGTGTGACACAAGGCAGTGCAGACTCTGCCTTGTAGCGGAGGTGACACCTACACACATCCTAACTATTGCCCCTGCCTTATGCGCAGCCGTAACTCCATTCTAGGCAAACACATCATGTGCCCAGAGGAGATCAAATTTCTTGAGTTCGACAGTATCCTGCAGTTCTTCGAGTTTGCAGGACTTGACCAAGAACTGTAGTAAGTGGCGATCACAATAGCTCAGCCATGGTCGCAGTGATAGAAATGAAATGAAATGAAAATTATTTATTCCAGACAGAGTCCATAGGTGCAAATTAAGTTAAATAACAATATAATTACACAATTTAAGAATGTCAAATAATAATAATAAATAAAAAAATTAAAATAAAAAACCTCAAAAAATAATAATAATAATAATAAGTAAATAGACTAGTTGCCTTACATACGGCTACCCCAAGGCCGCAGTGTAAGGCTTGTGGTACTCCCGCCATCGCTGATGCAACGGGCTGGCATCCCACTCTCTCACCGCTGCAAGCAGTGTATTGGAGGAGCCATAGATTGCCTTTCTGGCGTTAGCTGTCGTAGCTCGTAGTAGTGCGGGCCAGCACGGCGCGCGGCCCTCTGCGAACATCGTACTCGCACTGATAGAGAGCTCTCACAGCCCGGAAGCCACTACCAGAATAATAATACAATAACCGCACTGTAATTCCTTTAAAAAATATTCTTTATTCAGGTTGGACTGTCCGGCGCACTGGCCGAGCTTAGTCCCTGATTTGCTCGGCGCGCTGAAAGCTCCCCAGCCGCTCGTTCAGCACCGTTCGCTTCTCATCTTCCACCACATCGTCAAGGCATTAGCCTCTAAGAGGCTAGCTGGTGATCGAAGGACATTCCAAGTAAGTCACTTTCTCAGGGACCTCGTCCCTTCCTTCCTGTCCTTCTCCGAAGGAAAACGAGAAGAATGGAAGAAATTGATGTGGGAATGCCGCCGGGCCGAATCCCAATAACGCCCAAAATAATACTGGTATGGGTGCAGAGTTCGTTATGGGGTTAAGCTCCTACTTTAGGGAAAGGGGCTGAATTAACGCGACAAATGATCCACAGTCCGCCTGTTTGTGCTAACCCCACTAAACTACGTAGTCTCATGGAGACTACGTAGTTGTTTTGGATTACTCAAACTGATGGGACAAATGCTCTTAAAATATATTTTTTTTCTCAAACATGCAATGAAATATGGACGTTGTGTTCTTCATAATGGGCTTCGAAGTGTCATGTTTCGGGCACAGCGAGACGAGAGATCCGTAATGGCATTTTATACAAAATTTGAGGCCTTTTTTAATTTCCATTCTACAATTTGTTGCACAGCACCACGGCGTTCAGCCATGAAAATTAAAGTTTAATTTATTGGAGTTTTTTTTATTTATTTTATTGTATGTTTGAGAAAAGCACTATACATATACCTCGGTGTGAAAAGGGGTTGCCAGCCTCAACTATACGGCCTCGCTACGCTCTGCCGGCAACCCCTTACTTCCCGGCCTCTGTAGTAATGTACTATTCCCAAACGGTTCCCATTTTGAATAAAATTGTTACACTACTCGTATTTACAATCTTTTGTAAACATTGTTTCAACTAAATCTGCTTCTATTCAAAACTTTATCTCCACAGGATTTAACAAACTCCGTATACTCCTTCATCCTGAATCTCTGGCATGAGAACACAGAAGTCTTCCTCCGGCACATCCAAGAAGGTGCAGCCACTGACCTGATCACAGAGCATCTGGAGAAGGCTCTCCTCTGCCTCAGGATACTGCGGAAACTGACTGTGTTCGGGTTCAAGAAGGCCCATGAGAGCCAGGACGCTGTGGCCTTCCTTAATGTCGTGTTTGACCGGGCTAAGACTAGCTTGGAATGCAGTAAGTAATACACTCTAAAACTAGTGACACTGTGAGCTGCGTGAGCCTGCTTGAATGTCGAAAATGTGACTATCATAAAAAAATAACGAACCTTCTCACAAAATTTCACGAGAATCGGTTAAAAATGCGACCTGTAGAGGAGTGGGAAAGCGGGACATCCGGACAGCTTAAAAACGGTTTACTGCCCGAGCTGAAACACTTGAACTTGTTCGTTTCGCTCCCTAGTTCGAAAAACTCCATTTTAAACTTTTTAACGCGCTTCATAAAAGGAGGCGGTTCTATGTTCCACTGTATTTATTTTTCATGTAATTGTTCGAATCAGGTGTTACTTTGCGGAATTTCATGATGTTTCTAGAACTATGTTCTTTTGTTATTCCGCTGATGAAGTGCAGGTCTATTAGCGATATGAGATGCACTGATTTGCGTATTTTGGCATGCAGTTCCTTCTACATGAACTCAACCTTCTCCATCTCCATGAGCTCCTAATACATGGCGCCAATGTGTTAAACAGAGTTTCTCTTCTCTTCTTAATCGTTCCCCCATTGCTGAGGATCGTGACTCCTAATGCGATTCATGGTCTGATCCGGTCCGTCGCCTGATGAATGGCGGTGCTGACAGGAAGCTCCAGTTGTTCGGAGATCTGTTCTGACCATCTCTTTGGGCTTCGCCCTTAGATCTTTTGCCTACCTTTCCCGTCACTATCAATTTTTCCAGATTGTTGGCCCCTCCGTGTAAAGGTGCGACCACACCGCTCCTCAAAATACGCTAACGCACCGTAAAACGCAGCAAAATGTATGAAGCATACGTGACGCATACGACACGTCAACGCGTATGCGCAGCGTTAAGCACCGGTGTGGTCGCTCCCTAATACGGCCAAAGTAGGTAACAGCACGGTGTAGACAGATTGTCCATACAAAATGAATAGTAAAAAGATCTCTAGTAAAACTAGCTACAGCAAGCTCATTATTACAGTTGACATGACGAACAACCTAGTGAAGCCGGCCATGCCAAATAAGACTAGCAAACGCTCATGCACACATAAACAAATTAAATCGCACAAAACTCGAAATACGTGAATTCGACAGCATTGCGACACGCACTGAAGAGTTTCGTGCAATTCTGTTAGCATGTGCGTGAGCGTCTGCTAAAC
Organism: Epinotia bilunana; assembly: GCA_947049275.1. Taxonomy (NCBI): domain Eukaryota; kingdom Metazoa; phylum Arthropoda; class Insecta; order Lepidoptera; family Tortricidae; genus Epinotia; species Epinotia bilunana. The sequence continues at coordinate 3,074,570 of OX346267.1, forward strand.
TTATTTGGCTTGGTTGAAAACGGGCTTCACCAGGTTGTTCTTAATGCTCTATCTTTTTTCTTGGTCTGAATATAGACCTCCTAGCGTTATTCCCGGTAATGCCCCTAAAGGAGCCCGGGGTCCGCTTCGACACCTAAGATTTGGCATAGGCACTAGTTTTACGAAAGCGACTGCCATCTGACCTTCCAACCCAGAGGGAAAACTAGACCTTACTGGGATAAGAACCGGTTTCCTCACGATGTTTTCCGTCACCGAAAAACATAAGTTAAACTTAAGTACATAAGTTTCGAAAAAACTCATTGGTACGAGCCGGGATTCAAACCCACGACCGCCGCTTGACAGCCGCATGCCTGAACCACTAGGCTACCGTAGCTTTATAGTTTTGTCTGAGTGTAGACATTATTATTATTATTATATAGCCTTTTATTCAGATCTCTTTCCTTAAATATTAAAATTTCACTGTGTTAGTTTTATGTTTATTCTATAGCATGTAAGTTGTTTATCTGTTATTGTTAGTCTTACTTGTTAGGTTTGGATAGAGACCCCTCTTTTTTGGGTAAAGGCCTCCCCCAGTCTGGCGCACTCTTCTCTATTAAGGCCCTTGCTTGGCCATTGTTTTCCTGCTGTTGACACTATGTCATCTTGCCATCTTTTGCGTGGTCTACCGACTCTTCTTTTGCCTAAAGGTCCATTCCAAATAGTGGACTCTGTGGTCCATCTCTTGTCTTTATAGCGCATGACGTGTCCTGCCCAGTTATGGTTTTGTCGAAGAACAAAATTGAGCGCGTCTGTTATTTTGATCTTGCTTCTTATGTGCTCGCTCCTAACTTTATGTATTTTTCTTATTTTTAATATGCTCTTTGACATAACACTATTTTAGCTTTTACCTTCTCTGTGAACACGCACACAGAGCACTTTACAGAGTATAGACATTAAGCCTTTATAAATATAAATAAATATAAGGGGACAATCTTACACAAATCGACCTAGTCCCATAGTAAGCTCAGTAAGGCTTGTGTTATGGGTACTAGACGACGATATATATAATAGATATGAATACTTAAATACATAGAAAAACATCCATGACTCAGAAACAAATATTTATATGCTCATTACACAAATATTTGCCCTTACCTTTATAATTGACTAGTCTCTATTATTATAGTTTCTTGACTCCTAAATAATAGTGGCTCCTACAATCCACGTCTTTTCCAGGAAAACTCCTCAAGGGACGCGGCATATACCCCTTAGAGCTGTGTGAGAAATTCATCATCCACCTAACCAAAGTAGCATTGGGTGTGCTTGGCGTCCATCCCTTCACCTACGTGCCCCTCATCCGGCCTTCTCTGGAATTCGCCATATACTACTGCTTCACGGAACAGGGAATGAGTCTGATATACGAACGGTTCACCATACAGTGCCTGAATATAGTTAAAGGGATACTGCAGTGCGTGGAATTCAAACACCCTAAGGGAAACCAGGACAAGGCAGCATGTGAGCATGGTTTTATTTTATTTTATTACTATTTTAAATTAGTTACACGGCATAGCAGACGAAACTAAATCAATGTGAAACAATGTATATGGCGGTACTTATAATTGTTCAACAGATGTCAACGTTTCAATTCAATTCCTTTATTTCGGATAAATATCCATATCGGGTTAGTTACAGTAGGAACATATATCTATGTTAGTTACACATAAATAAAAAGATACAATAAAATAAAAATTCAAATCAAAACAAATCAAAACGCGGGGTGACACAGATCACGGCTATTTTATATATCTTACTAATGTCCTGAACTGTGCCACCCAGTGACAGTTGTACCTATCCGCTATCACCATCAAAATGCTGTTTTGACTCCCCCTGACACGGTCCATCAACGATGCAGTTTTTTTTCTTATGATCGCGTGGAACCCGTTCGTGTGAGCGTCCGCGAACATTCCTGAGGCTAAACTGCCGTAAATTATTTTGTCATCTGTCACTTTGACATTTGTGTTTGTAAGAATCGAATGGGACAATACATTTTAACTAAACTGATATTGGCAAATCCACTTTGCTAAAACAACAAGGAGTAAAAGCCATGCTTTATATTTATTTTTATTTTTATTGGAGGCATTTTGTTTTATGAATAAGGAGGTAAAAGATAAAAAGATATAAAGATAAAACCACAGCCAATAAGGGTAACACTAGAACTTCATTAGACTTTTTTCAAGCTTTTATTTATCTTGACCTGTTTGTTTGTTTGTTTAGTTGTTTGGTAGTTTGTTAGTAAGGAACAAATCTTGCAAGTTAAATTTGACCCACTTCCCGGTGACCGATTGAGCTGAAATTTTGGGTATAAGTTTGGGTGACAATTCAATATTATGGTACCATCGAGCTGATCCGATGATGGAGACAGAAGGTGGCCATGGGAATTCAGTACTTAACCGACGTAACCCCGTTGAGTTTGGGCTCGTTAGAATCGTCTCAATGAGTAATGATGGTATACAGAAACGTACAGTTGTCATTAATAAATTACATTTTTGACACAAACTTATACAAGTTTTAAGTTACATGTAAATTGTCCTAAAATATGCAACCAATTTTCAGCCATTTGCAGGTATCCGATTGAGCTGAAATTTGGCATGCTTATAAATTCGGTGACTGTGTAATATTATGGCACAACCGAGCTGATCTGATGATGAAGACAGAAGGTCATAGCAATTTCTAAATGCAAAAGACACCAGTAGTGTTTGGACTCTTTTAAACCTTCTCAACAAGTAATTTATGGCTGAACCAAGCATACATACACGCCCATTCCCAAAAGGGGTAGGCTAAGCACATGAAACTTATGTTCCAGCGCCACTTTTTGCATAGATGTGGGTATAAAAGATCCACAAAATGTGATATCGCAGTGATAGGTTGCTAGCACATCGTTCACACACTGCTACACTTTAACCCTGCTCCCTTAGTAGAATTTAACGACTACCTCGGGATGAAAGAGGGTGGTGAAATTCTAACCCGACACCACTCTGGGGCAAAAATAGTACAGCTGGCACTAAAACCAAAGATCGGCCAAGTGCGTGTCGGGCCACGCGCAGTGTAGGGTTCCGTAGTTGCCTGTCTGTCTTAGTTACATCGACACGCGCGCTCTAACTAAATGGTGCGGTCGGATCGGCCGAATTTGTACGAAAGTTTTTTGAAGTACATTTTAAGTTGGTCAACTAATCACCGAGTTGAAAAATGGTTTGAACAAGCTATCCAACGATACCCCACACTATGGGTTTACATAGAAAAAATATTCCACCGCTTTAGGTGTAGGGGAGGTACCCTAAAAAAAATGCGGACATGGCGAAACTATTCCTTGGTGACTACGGAACCCGAAAAATGACATTTTTGACAGAAACTTATTAACATAATTAGCTAATCTTGCAGTGACCGTGCAAGCGCACCAGTTCAAAATGGAAGTGTTGGACACGCGTACCGTATGCCACATGTGTCGACACCTCGTGACGCGTTACTTCCTGCTCAGTGCTGACGACCTAGCTCTCTGGGATGCCGAACCCGAGAGCTTTGCAACGGATGAGGCCGGCGAGTCCTGGAAGTATAGTCTCAGGGTGAGTATCTATTCGGTTATGGTTCCCTGGTATACCTATGATAGCGATATGGCAAATTAAGAAGGACATGTTGGACAGATGAGACAGAAGCTTATCTTGATAGATCTTGACCGCATTATTTGATGGAGGTAACTTCCATGTTAACCTTTTCTCAGGCAGATGGGTCATACTGAGATTTGGGTTTCCATCTTTCCTGTGCACATTGCCAAAGTTAAGAGCTGTAAAGCCTAAATGTAGTTTGCCAAATGATTGTTTGTGAAATAGTCTGTCTCTCTGCCTGTCTGTCTGTTACCTCTTCACGCTTAAACCACTGAACCGATTTAGATGAAAATCGGTATAGAAATAGTTTGAGTTCCGGGGATATAGGATAGTATTTATCCCGGAAGTCATCCCCTAACTTGGGGATGGAAGTTTGTATGGAGCTACGATATAAAGTAGTTCGACGCGGACGGAGTCGCGGGCAGAAACTAGTAATTTATAACCAAATACAATGTTTCAGCCATGTACAGAAGCAGTGTTCATGGAGCTATTCCACGAGTTCCGCGGAACGCTGGCGCCGGAACTAGTCCGGTTGTTAGCAGACTTGCAACACTCCCCCGCCGAACCACACGACTTGGACGCCATTTTGAAAAAGGACGCCATTTACAACGCCGTCGGACTCGCTGCCTTCGACTTGTACGATGACGTGAGTGCTTGGTGTTTATGGTAGCCTAGTACCTGATTGACTATATTGACTTGCAAATTAAGAGAAATTATGTGCGCTGTCGACCTTTAAATTATTTGAGGACTCCATGTGAGTAAACATTGACAAAAACAAGTCTCTCGCTCTCCACACTCCATCCGCAGAGCTCTGCGGCGCTACCACGAAAATCGAATATCGAAGTTCGTATATATCTGTATCTGTCGCTCGAGTACCATAAACCATAAGTGCGATAGACACGGAGATAGACGAACTTCGAGATTCGATTTTCGTGGTTATAGCTCTGACCACCAGGAGCCCAACACCACATACTTATTAACTTATTATTGATGTGTTCTGCAAGATGAAATATAGTTTAAATAATATGAACTGAGCTCATGAATGGGTATTGTTTGTGGTCGGCGCGTGCCTTACGTGATATTCCGTTGTGTTGTGGCACGACTTTGAGCAGCGGACCACCATACGAGTGAGCGAGATATCGAAACGCGGCCTCTCGCTCACTGCTGCCGCAGCCGCCCCCAGCTGGGTAAGGTTTTAACCGCCACGCTTTTATGTAACGATTTATTGCCGAATAAAAGCTCATGGTGGTATGGTCCCGAGGATGCGTTGTGTTGAGAGTTGAGAGCGAGGGAATTTGTTCCTTCAGCTGTCAACACGGCGAATCTTCAAACATATCAAGGGTCGGCAGCGGCTATGTTACTCCTTTGGAGTTGCATGCGTCTATAGGCTGCGGTGTTCGCTTACCATCAGGCGGGCCGTACGCTTGTTTGCCACCGTCTTTGTATTAAAAAAAACCTGTATATGTAGCAAAGCAAGCTTATTTGTTTTCATTCGAACTTGGTGATATGTCACGCTAGGGCCTCCACAAATCGTTATATAAAAGTGCGGCGGTTGAAACGCTCCGCGGCCTTACCCAGCTGCGATTTTGAGCAATTTTTTTCATCAATTTTCGATTAGACGTACGTCCAGTCAAGTGCAAAAATATGTATCGATCACATCCTCTCATATAAGTACCAAAACCTTAATCTGTCATAAGAGATACTGGACATATTTATGAGTAAGTTGTATGCACCCATATTTTTACACTTGACTGTTCAAGAGTCCATGTATCCCGTGGTTGAGCTATAAGATTACATCTGACTCATCATCATCATCATATCAGCCGAAAGACGTCCACTGCTGGACATAGGCCTCCCCTAAAGAGTGCCAAAGTGACCGGTCCTGCGCCACCCGCATCCAGCGGACTCCAGCAACCTTTACCAGGTTATCAGTCCACCTTGTGGGGGACATTTGACTATGACACAAAAATTATAATAAATGATAAAGTGTTTGATCTAATCCGCATTTTTCAGGTGGATTTCGACGAATGGTTCACAAACGTGCTCAGCCAGGAATTAAAAATAAAAGATGACAATTACAGGATCATTAGAAGAAGAGTCTGTCAATTAATAGGTAGGTTATTTTGCAATGTAAAATTTATCTATACATTTTTCGGACACTTACACAAGTCGACCTATTTAGTCCCAAACTAAGCAAAGCTTGTACAGCAAGGGCACCAATATGTCACACCGCAAAGTCTTAAAAATATGTACACAGAACTTATTTCTGCAACAATAAGGTTGTATACATATTTCTGCGCCAACCGCATCCAGCGGACTCCAGCAACCTATACCAGGTCATCAGTCCACCTTGTGGGGGGCCTACCCACGCAGCGCCGCGCCGGTCACTTTGGCACTCTTTTGGGGAGGCCTATGTCCAGCAGTGGACGTCTTTCGGCTGATATGATGATGATGATGATGATACATATTTATGAAACTTTGAGTGAATACATATTGGTGCCCTTGACTGTTTTATGGGTATATGCCAGACGACGATAACACACAGATGTATTTATCTGTGTGTTATCGTCGTAAAGAATACATACTTAGAAAACATCCATGACCCAGGAACAAATATTCGTGCTCATCTCCACCCATCATTCGAACCCAATACCTCTAGCTTCTTAGGCAGGGTCACTGCCAAGTACCAACTAGGCTAAGCCGGTCGTACAGAAGAACAGAACAGAAGTCACTTTCCATAAAACTTATGGCAGTAGTTTCATTTCCCAAACGAACAAATAGCAAAACCACCAAATACCACAATACCAAATGAAACTTGACTATATAAAACTTTGCCAATCAATAATTTGCGAAGTAATATTTTGCCATAGGAGATAATGCCAAGTGATTAAATGCGAAACAATAATTTGACTAGTGATTTTTTGCCAAATAAATCTTTGGAAAAAAAAATTGAAGTGACACTTTGGGAAATAATTTTTGCCCATACAATAGAGAACCCTCGCCTAGCCTTTCATTGTGTAAATAACGTACTAAACAATCGTTGAGATTGGAAAATATTTAGAAGTGGACAAACATTTTCTGCTTGTATGGATGATTACGTAGTATTCTTCCCTCTTAATATCACGCGAGAACTAAAATGTATAAGGACGTGGATGGATTTTTAGTCCGTCGACAGCGATAAGTTCATTATTAGCCTCTAAACTGACAGCTGATCTCATACACTGAGAGTGAACCATCTGTACCTTGGTAATACTACTTAATCTGTAATTTACTTGATTGAGGTTTGGAATCTGCATCGTACCGTATCCATCACAGGTCAATGGTGCGGCGTGCGAGCCTCGCCCTCTCTCCGGCCGGCAATGTACGCCGCTCTACTGGAACCTCTCGCCAGCCGGCAAGAAGACGCTGCAGTGAAGCTATCAGCCGCCGAGGCGTTACGCAGCACTATAGACGACTTCAACTTCAATGTTGAGCAGTTCGCTCCCTTCGCGTCTCATGTGCTTGCTGCGCTTTATGCGCTCCTGGTAAGTGAGAACTTTAAACTTTTCATTGCAGTTTTTTTCCATTACACTATTCATAATGAATAATAATGAGCATGCAAAATGACACAGTTGTACGGAACTAGTTTTTTTTTGTCGTTAGTCAATGCATAGTTCCGTTGAAGCCCGGTTGCGTGGCCAGTTGCTAGCGCGGGGGGCTCATTTTCAATTGGATCAATTAGAGTAGAGTTTGTTTTGAAGTCGACGTACTAAACAATTCCAACTTTGTTGAATTTAAGCCAGAATTATATAATTGAGGAAATAATGATAGAAAGTTCCCGAGTTATGGATTTTTTATTTTTTTTATTATTTAATTGAAGAATGCCTTTTAATGAGCCTTTGAGCGGCTAGAGGTTGTCAAATGCCTGCAAATAAAAAAACCCATTCTCAGGTGGAATCGGAAGAATGCGACACGAAAATGCACGTACTCCACGTGGTCTCCTACGTCATGGAGCGGTGTGGTCCCTCGGTGGCCCGCGGCGGAGGTGCCGATGCCTTGTTCGCGTACTTACCCCAGCTGTGGCACCACGCAGCCAAGCATGACATGCTGCGAGCGGCCGCGCTCACTGCGGTCGTGAATCTCCTCAAGGTACATGAGCTCCTGGTACATCTGCCGACGTTGTTCGAGTACCTGCTGCAGCTTTATCACGCCACTAAACACGACAGGCGAGTGGCCGCGCTTACTGCTGTCGTGAATCTCCTACGTTACATGTTTACCTGTTACTATATTTCAAATCCTGCTGCTGGGATTTCTAGATACTTTTTAGGAGTGATATACATGTCATGTCAAACATGTGCTTTTCAGTGGAAAAAAACGTTGGTTCTGATAAAATAATTCACAAGGCTTAGCCATATTAACAACAAGAGAGACGTGGATCCACGTTTTGGTAGGATATCGGCATATTTGTATTCATCTTGAATCTCCTGTACTCCACGCCCTCGGCGAATGCGCTCCGAACATCCGCTCGTGGTTCCTCGGCGTGCTGAACGAATCCACCATCTCTCTGAACCAGCACACATCCTTCTAGGATCCAGACTATTCATCTAGAATCTCCTATTCCCCAAGCCACAGTATAGAAGAATAATACAGTAGTTAATCAGAGGCCGTTTAGGAGCGTTCGTTACCTACTTTCGCTCGATGCGCAGGGCTGTGTCACGTATGCAAAGTATTTCTGTTACAGTTTAATAGACAATATTGTATACACAAAGTAATAATATTATAGATAGTTAGGTATGTGTTTTTAGTTTCCCATTTTATCGAATATTTTAATACCACTATACTATGCCTAAAATATTTCCTAGTAAGTATAATAGTTGCTAAACTGCACTCAGTTGGTAGGAGCTTAGTTACAAGCCTATTCGGCTCCTTTTGATATCGTGGCACTGGCGGCTCGCTGTCTTCATACCTACGCGGCGGCTTCCTTTGACGCGGCGAGTGAGAGCGAGGCGAGCGAACACGGCAACGGCGCGGCCCCGATTGAAGCATTCTCCATCATTCCCGAAGGCTATGTGTGTGTGCGTACCGAACACGCGCGCATGTGTGCAGCCGTGCGATGTACCTTTGTTCGAAGTTTATCTACTGTTCCTATACTGTGCCCAAGCCCTCGGCGAATGCGCTCTGAACATTCGCCCTTGGACCCTCGGCGTGGTGAAGGAATCCAAAAAATCTCTGAACCAGCGTAAGTCTATTTTCTAGACTCTAGAATATTCATCTAGAATCTTCCATTCCCCAGGCCCTCGGCGAATGCGCTCCGAACATTCGCCCCTGGATCCTTTTCGTGGTGAAAGAATCCACCTAAATCTCTCAAGTACCACAAATCTATTCTAATATCTAGAATCATCATCATCATCAGTCGTTCCCTCAACGCCGAGGGTCGTGACACCATGTCCTATTCTGGTTGACCAGCACGTCAACCATGGGACGGCCGCGGCATACTCTCGATTTTTATCGCACTATACCTCTTGTTCTAAGTGTTCTAATAAGAGAGAGACGGATAGTGCGAGAAAGGTCTTCTCCATAGGCTCCTATCACCCGCTCTATGTATGGCCTCGTGCAGAATTAGTTACAAGGGTGCAGTGATTCTAGCTATGGTCAATCTCTGGTATATTAATCTTGAATCTCCCATTCTCCAGGCCCTCGGCGAATGCGCTCCGAACATTCGCCCCTGGATCCTTGGCGTGGTGAACGAATCCACCAAGCTCTCTGAGCCAGCGCACGTCTACCTTCTAGAGGATGCGCTGGACCTGTGGCTGGCGATATTGGAGACGTCGCACGCGGCTGATGCAGCGACCTTACAGTTGGCGGAGAATTTGTGCCCTATACTTGGTGAGTTGGAATTGGGGTTGGACACCAAATTAAATAATCAATAATGTTGTATTATCTCGAAAAAGGATTAAAAATGTAGTCGAATGATCACAAAATTATAATTGTGCAAAGTTTTAAGAGTATGTTCTGTCCCGTTTCCTCAATACGCATTTTCATAGATTTAGATTTAGATTTATTTATTTCATAATATACAATTTACAATATAAATTAAAGCTAGCTTAATCTATATGAATTTATATTATGATCGTCAAAGAGAATTGAGAATTATAATAAAATGACAATAAAATTCAAATTATAACCACAGTAAATAAGTTACGAAGATATCACATAAAGATCGTCAGATAACAGAGTATACATTAATAAACGAAAAATAAAAATAAAAATAAAAATACAAATAACGATATAATTTACGATGTCAAAAACAGTGATAATATTAATGTTTAATGTCCATAAATTGCTTTACCGAAACGATTGTAATTTACTATGACGCTCCCAGATCGTGACGTCAGTATCTGCGAGCGTTTTGTCTCTAACAAGCAATATTAAAACTGTTTTTGCTTCGTAATTCTTTGAGATATCTGAATGGGATTTTCGTCACTAGGCATATTTTTTGGCCTTCTTTTTTTGGACATTTTGAGTCTACACCCGTATTTAATGGAGTTTTTTATGTGGACTAAATAGCCCTTGCGCTGCGGTATATGTATATTCTCCTTCGAAACACGATCGCGCTATACTATTAAAAATAACGGTTATTCGCTGTGTAATATATAATGTGTCTCAACAACCACCACTAACAGTATTTATACTAAACGGGACTTAATCGCGTATAATTAAATTATTTATTTACCTCACTGAAATAATGTGTGAGAATCGTGAAAATTTAAATCAATACACCACTAACAGTGCCAGGAAACTGCTAGGTGCGCGCTCTACTCATAGGCGCTTTTCTCTACAAACGGTTTTTCGCATGTTATCAACTACAATAACACCGTTGGCACTGTATGATTTCATTGTATGACCGCTTTAGCCTAGTTCGTAGTGGCCTTGCCTACGAAGCAAGAGGTCCTGGGTTCGAATCCTGGTAGGCATTTATTTGTGCGATGAGCACGAATATTTACTACGGGTACGAGACATGGATGTTTTCTATGTATTTAAGTATTTATTTATCTATATAAGTATGTTTATCGTCGTCTAGAACCCGTAGTACAAGCCTTGCTTAGTTTGGGACTAGGCCGATTTGTATAAAATTTTCCGCAAATATTGATTTATTGTCACTACGGGCGACATGATTCGATCCCTTATGGAGTTGTTCCTTAGGACTCGAGTTGTCGCGGCCATATCGCTCCGCACACCGACTGTGCCCGCTCCGCCCGCATTACGGACGTGACGCACGCGCTGAGAGGGCCAAGGTAGGGAGACATCTAAGGGTTCGACATATGTCTCCCGTAGTGACAATAAAATCTTGTCAAACTTTCCATACATTCAGATTCTAACGACCACCGCTTACGATTTTGAATAAAGAATTTGAGACATGATTTACGAAAGTTTAAATTAAATGATCTTTATTGTATCGGCCGTTAACTATCCGTCATTCACTATCAAGTACGTGCGGACGAGATGGACGAATATTTTTTAATTTAGAAAACATGAACTATTAGCTTCCACCCGCGACTTCGTCTGCGTACACTCGGGATGTACCTAAACTATCCTATATTTTAATCCAGGCTATAAACTATCCTCGTGCCAAATTTCATCCAAATCGGTTGCGCCGTTTAAGCGTGATTGAGTAACAAAGATCTAAACATCCAAACATCTAAATCACTTTTTTTCCAAGTAGGATTAGTGAGCGAGTGTATAGTAAATGATCTAACTTATAAACTAAATTTATTTATTATTTGACACCGCTTATGAGATGGTCTTGCGTTTTCGCCTCCCTTAAAGCTTGCCACGCTATCCTATTGTGGATAACCCTGGTCCATGCAGGACCAGCCAACTTCCTTTTCTTCTTTTATTTTGTCTCTGACACCATTCAGTAACATCCTTGGTCCATTTTTGTTTTTGACTTCTCATCATGTGACCTGCCCATCTCCATTTTAGTTTTCTTTCTTCTTGACGTTAAGCATGCTTCGCCCCATACCGTGTTGACGGGTCTCAAGTTTGCGCGTATTTTCTTTATTTAAGTTCCAAGTTTCTCAAATTAATAATATCCTTTTATTCCAGAACAAACCTCAGAACACCTCCGCATAATAGTGTACATAATGCAAGCGTACACTCTCCTATGCCCCGAAGAATTCCTCCTAGGGGCCGGTGGCAAATGCATGCAACTGCTAGAAGACATGCTCAGTGACATGCGCACTGAGGGGATCATCACCGTGCTCAAGATGGCGGAGGTGTGCGTCAGTGTGTCGTTCCCGGAGAGAAATACGTTCCTGGGCGTTAAGGTCATATGGCCCATCTTGCTGAGGGTTATACAGTAAGTGATGTGCTGATGTTATATACATTGTCATGGTAACTTCATATTTTCTTGTCTTTTTCAACGTACTTTCGACACACCCGCATAAATAAATCCAGCGGGGTTAGCACAACTCTGACGCCGCGCCGCGACGCGAGTCAAGAAAGATCTACCCTCCTCTTTCTAAGTTGACGACGTTGACAGGTCACGAAACTTCAATCTAAGCATGATCTGTAGTCAAATTAGAGTCGAAAACATTTATTGTAATCATTAGACTGAGCTCCCAAGTATGAGCTGTGAACCTGCATTTGTTTCTGACGGTCGACAACAAATCCCCTTATCAATAAAGGGTCGGCAACGCACTTTAAGAGCAGCAAGCCTCCATGGGCCCCGGTGACTGTTCACCAAATGCATGCTTCTATTAGAAGACATACTCAGTGACATGCGCACTGAGGGGATCGTCAGTGTGCTCAAGATGGCGGAGGTGTGCGTCAGTGTGTCGTTCCCAGAGAGAAATACGTTCCTGGGCGTTAAGGTCATATGGCCCATCTTGCTGAGGGTTATACAGTAAGTGATGTGCTGATGTGATATACATTGTCATGTTAACTTCATATTTTCTTGTCTTTTTCAACGTACTTTTGGGCACATCCGCGTTCATATAAATAAATCCAGGAATGTCGTAAACATAAATGTAGAACATGCTGTTAGTAAAATACAGAGTGTACCAAAAATGGGGTGTGAACCGATCAAGGGCATAATCGAACCCCTGGGGATCGATTTTTGAATCTCACCAAGTGACTAACTCTCACCGATGTGAGTGATTTCCGAAAGTTCGTATTTTTGAAACTCATCGGTGACTTACATTTGTCATACCTATGATATCGATTTACGAGTGCCCCTACCCACTCGTAATTGAAATCACCATGCGATTGTTTTTGTCAGTTGACGTATGTGACATCGGCCAAAAGTGCCAAAGTATCCTACTAATATTATAAATGCGAAAGCTTAGATGTTTAGATGTTTGGATGTTTGTTACTCAATCACGCTTTAACGGCTGAACCGATTTGAATGAAATTTTATAATATAATAATAAAAATATAGGATAGAGTTTATTTAATGCCTCTCTATAATATTTTAATTTTATTCAACTCCTTGTGTTCGTTTGTACCATTTATTAATTTATTAACAACTTTCATACATACATACGAGGGGAGGCTGGAAAGTAATCTACCTAAGTATGAAGTAAAAAACTGTCGTGGCTAGTTTTTTTTTATTTTTCTATATAGTCTCCTGTAAGAGAAATGCACTTATTGCATTTGTCATAAAGTGACATTAGACCGTTAAAATAATATTCTTTTGTTTTGCTGTCAAAATGCTCGTTTACTGCAGACTTCATGTCTTCATCGGTCAAAAATCGCCGCCCTCTTAGGTCTTCTTTTAAAAGCCTGAACAAAAAGTAGTCGCAGGGTGTTAAACCTGGGCTATAAGGTGGGTGATCCAGCTGGTCGTAGCCGTTTGCTTTCATAGCTGCCTTCACAACTTGAGCGGTGTGCACGGGGGCGTTGTCGTGCAATATAAGAATTCCTTTGGCAAGTTTGCCTCGTCGTGTCTGTTTTATTTTTTCTCGGAGCTGATATAATAAGTTTGCATAATATGTACCATTCATCGTAGTATTTTTTGGTAGATAATCTATTAATAAAATCCCCTCGCCATCCCAAAAAAATGTCGCCATCAGTTTGCCTGCTGACGGACGGACCTTAAACTTGCGAGGAGGCTTCTCACCCTTAAATATCCATTGCATGGACTCCTGTTTCCTTTCAGGATCCCATTGGCGAATCCAGGTTTCGTCACAAGTCACTATTTTAGAAACAATTTCTTCATCCATACCTTTGCTCATTTCTAAAAACGCGTTGCAGCACTCGACACGTCGCACTTTATCAAACGGAGTCAGCATTCTGGGCACCCATCGAGCACTGACCTTGGACATTCCCAAATGTTCGTGAATAATTTGGTGCACCCGTTCTTTACTAATGCCAATATCTCGTGCAATCTCCCACTGCTTAATACGGCGGTCTTCCATAATGAGTTTTTTGACACCGGCCACATTTTCACCAGTAACCGCTGAAACAAGCCTTCCGCAGCGATGATCGTCTTCAAGGCTCTCGCGGCCATTTTTAAATTGTTTCGACCAAAACTTTACGACAAATTCGGAAGGACATGAGTTACCGAACACCGCCAACATGCGTTCTCGGATGTGCGATGGAGTATTACCCTCCCGAGTGAGGAACTTAATAACCGCACGTTGCTCAATTTTTACCATTTTATTTTTTTCTTCCGACATATTCACCAATTAATGCTGCCAATTCAAAGCAAAATGTAATAAACAAATGAATGGCGGCAAATTTAAAAAAGGAATAAACAGACATTTGGAAAACATAGTGGCCAGTGTGACTTTCTAATTGTAATAGACAAAGGAGATTACTTTCCAGCCACCCCTCGTATGTAGGTACTCCGCCGGCAACCCCTCATTTCCCGGCCTCTGCAGTAATGTACTATTATTGTGCACCACAAAGAGAAAAAAAAAACTATAAACAAAACATCAATCATTAATACTAGGCAACAACAGGCGGTCTTATCGCTAAAGAGCGATCTCTTCCTGACAACCTTTACTCAGCAAACAAACTAACAACTGTATTCAGCAAATAAACGATTTTTATTTGTAAAATTGAATACCATTTCTCTTCCCAGACGGCTGGACCTGGACGACTTACCCCTAGTCCTGTCGGTGGAGCTCTGCCTCATGTCTCGAGTCATCCTGCTCTCCACCGATCTGTTCTACAAGGCGGTGCAGGACGCGGCCGCGCGCATGCCCGACCACGAGTCCGACCCGACGAAGGTGCTGGACAAGATACTGCACGTGTGGACCGAGAAGATGAGCCTGGTCACGCAGATCGAGCGGTGGAAGGTCGCCGGTGAGTACTCATACTCGTATTCATTCTCATTCGCGATTCAGCTTCCCGAGCGTTCTGTTCTATAAGGCATTGCAAGACGCGGCCGCGCTCATGCCAGAGAGTATTCGTACTCATACTCATTCGCGGGTCATCCTCTAGCCTTATATCAGAAAAAGTGACCGTGTTTATAAATTATAGCTTCTTGCAAGTTGAAAACTGCGAGTAACTTATTTGAGGCTGGCGGTTACAAGGTTAAACAGTAAGTTTCGCATTTTATGATGATCAATTGATCATATAATTTAACAGTGTCTGTGGTACTATCAATTTCTCTAGACTGTCCTCCTAGCCACGAGTCTGAAAAAACGAAATGCGCGTTGAGTACAGTCAAGTGTAAAAATATGGGTGCATACAACTTACTCATAAATATGTCCCATAACTCTTATGTCAGCGGATTAAGGTTTTGATACTTCTTTAGGAGAGGATGTTATCGATATATATTTTTGCACTTGACTGTACATATGGCGGAGAGATTGATTGGTTTGTACGGCGGGCTGTCCACTTGATGCCAAGCATTTTCCGCCAGCACCACATCTCAAACGCATCAATCCTTTAATTATGCCTGGCCTGTAAGTCCACGTTTCAGCAGCGTATGAAAAGATAGAGAAGAGGTAGAGGAAGAGTGCCTCCGGTGGATAGATTCTGTAAAAGCTTCAGCAGGAACCAGCGCTCAGGCTTGTCTGCGTGTTGCGTATGGCGCAAAATAGAAGGGCTTGTAGAAAGGTGGTGCAAGTCCACAAAAGTCCCTTAGCAATGTGGAAACGAGTAAGAAATAGAAGTGGTGGTATAGCATTGTAATGTTGTTCCCAGGTCTGGGGCTGGCGGCCTTGCTCACGACGCAGAACTCGGTGGTGCTGAGTCGGGCGCCATCTTTGTTGCTCAACCTGGCCGAGGTGCTCAATGACGTCATGAAGACCGACGAACAGGGCGTCCATGTGGAGTAAGTACGCACAACTATTTCTTGTTATTCGGTTAACACCTCTCAGCAGTTAACAGCTCCGTTAGCTCCCCGTTTCTACCATTTGCTGTTTAAAAGGAGATACAATGTCTGTTGTTTTTAAGACCATGTGGGCGACCGTTTCTCCATACAAACGTAATCCTCCGTTTTTCCCTGGATAATAACATTAGAGCTAATATTGTGTATTCATACAATGTATACTTACCTCTGACATGTGCCCATATTTCGCTTTATCTAATCATTTGTTTATTTTACGTGTACATTTGTGACGACCGCTTTAGCCTAGTTGGTAGTGACCCTGCCTACGAAGCAAGAGGTCCCGGGTTCGAATCCCGGTAAGGTCATTTATTTGTGTGATGAGCACGAATATTTGTTTTCTATGTATTTAAGTATTTATTTATCTATATAAGTATGTTTATCGTCGTCTAGTACTCATAGTAAAAGCTTTGCTTAGTTTGGGACTAGGTCGATTTGTGTAACATTGTCCCCTAATATATATATAATATATATATATATATTTTAATAATTAGAGACCTTTAAAAACTATAAAGTTCGCCACCATTCGGGGCCATAAACAGTTGCTCAGTAATCTAATTTAATGACTGTAAAAGAAAAAAAGAAATCATAGGGATATAGCCAAAGCTCTCTTATTAACATACGTAAAAGAAATAAAATAATTAGTCCAAAATTTCAAGAAAAAACAGAGCACAGTAATACTCCGGTTTACGCGAGGGATGCGTGTTGGAGAATATCGCGTTATGCGAAAGTCGCGTATAACGGGGCCCGGGGTCATAAAAACAATCACAAGCTACTGACGTAAATGAACTAACTTTGACACAACACGAAATACTCGTAAATCGCAGTGATTGGCCTAAATACCTCACGCCACCCCGCCATGCCTTTTTTAAATTTGACTAGTCCGGGCGAGCGCCTAAAGCGGGGCAATTTAGCGCGAAAATTTGAAATGCGCGTATGTATAGCGAATTCGTGTGAAGCGAGGTCGCGTAAACCGGGGTATTACTGTACTACGAAACTCGGTTTTCGCCAGTTTTTTGTAGGTCAGATCGGTCCGAGTTGCAGTTGTCCCTTTCGCGCTTTATACGGGAGAATATGAGGAAGGGGGGATTAGAATAATACGTACAGAAGTAATGTGATGTAGTCTATAATTAAACACATCAATAAACTATTTGTCCTTAAGCCCACTCCCAATATACCTACGTCTCATGACAACATGATGACATGCATGGCAGCAGGTCGATAAAGTTGTGTTGGGCAAGAATTAGAAGATTATCGCACCTAAAATTGGCCTAGAGTTTGAGAAAATCCTTCACTTCCGGACAATTTTTAAGGGTATATTTACGTCATGTGACAACAATACGACACGTGTGGCATCATTTAGCCCTTTAATCGTAGAGAGAGTAAACCTAAGACTGTCTCTTACGTCGACGGCATCAGAGAAATGTGAACGCATCCATATTAAATGTATGAAACAGATACCGTTCTGATGCGTCACAACACAACACGACAGACAAATGTGAATCTGGCTTACCTTTTCCTACGTCATGTGACAACTTAACGAAAATTATTATTGTGGAATAATAGTATCTTTAAGAATAAATAAGTCTGCCAAGCCGAATCTGGCCGGAAGTCCTTTAAAAGTCAAAAATTCTAATCTGTTAACAATGCAGGGTAACTGGCACCGTCTGCCAAGTACTTCCGGCCATTTCAGGATTGACAGTCTTAGGTTTATGCTTTCTAAGATTAAAGGGCTAAATGATGCCACATTTTTCGTACTGTTCTCTCATGACGTAGATGTACCCTTAAATTTTTACCGGAAGTAAAGGATTTTCTTAAACTTTCTGCCAATTTTAGGTGCAAAAATCTTCTGATTCTTGCTCAGCACAACTTTCTGCCATGCATTTCATCATGTTGTCATGAGACGTGGGTATATTGGGAGTGGGCTAACGGACTATATGATTGTCTGTCGAAATCGACATTTTAATTTGTAACGTCTTTAACTCGTTGTTCAATTGCCGTCGTAACATAAAAAGGTGAACGCTTAACACTGTCACTGCCAGGAACCCGCCTGGCGGGCGTCTACGCCGTACTCGCTTTCCGCTACGTACGAAGAAAACCACGACGAGCGTAGCGCGTAGTGATTCTTGGCAGTGAATGTGATAGATAAAGTTCGACTTCGGATCGGGTGCGTCATGCCGCGCTCTGATCTCTCGAGCATGGTGCACCGCTGCCGCTGCCGCTGCCGCTACCGCTGCCGCTACCGCTGGTACTAACAGTAGATATGCTTGCAGCAGCCTAGTGGCACTCCCCGGGTCCCGGCCCGCGTCCCCGCTCGAGGGCCGCGGCGGCGCGGCGCGCTGGGGCGGCGCGGGCGGGGGCGGGGGCGCGGGCGGGGGCGGGGGCGGGGGCGGGGGCGGGGGCGGGGGCGCGGCGCACGACACGCCGCACGAGCAGCGCCGCCGCGCGCTCGCCGCGCGACACCCCGCGCACGCGCTGGACTTGCGCGCCGTCACCGTCCACCAGGTACCAGGAGCGCACGACTTCTTAAGAGTTTTATAACAAGAATCTTTAAGCGGTAGCCTATTGGCGGTCCTCGTCCTCGCTAGAAGGGCTGGGCGGGGCGGGGCGCCTTCACTATCCACCAGATACCAGGGAGCGCAAGACTACCTAGGAGTTTGATAGTGTAGGAGCGGGTATGGTCCGATAAGGCCTAACGGTGAATGTGTGGACACCAGCACGGTTAGCACAAGACGGCGTGTGAGGTGTTTCGCGGCGAGATAGACTCTTCGTCTCTTTCTAAGTGTTCTAATTAAAAAGAGACGGATAGTCTACCTCCCTGCGAGATAGCTCGTGCGCTGTCTTGTGTTAACCGTAAATGGGAGCTGATTTTTCATACATTTGCAGTGTCAATTATTAGAGTCCGGTGTACGGTTCGATAATCCGCCTATATCTGTCTCATGCGTAAAGAAACCGAAATATTGAGTCGTACATTAATCGGACCTAGAAATTATGAAAACATATCTTCGCACATCTCTGGTGGCTGGATATATTCAGCCTAAAGTTTAATGTCAGCGCAAGCTCCACTGTTAGCATTCACGCACTAAGTACCAGGGGCATATGAATGCTTAGGAGATTTATCAAAATAACCTTAAATCAGCCTAATTTAGCGACGTTCAGATAACGCATACTCGCACGATTATGCGTCGTTGCTCGAAACCTTTATTAAACCATTGAATAGGGGCGTACACACCAAATAAAATAACCAATAATGTAGAATTTTCTCGAAAAAGTGTTCAAAATATAGTTAAATGGAGAAAAAAGTAAAGCAGGGCAAGTAACCACAAAGTTTAGAAGTTTCCAAAGTTTGAAGAGGGGGTATATTCTGTCCCTTTTTCGCAAAACGCACCAACAAATATGAAACGATTGTCATTTACTATGACGCTCGACGATAGTGACGTCACGATCCCCGAGCGTTTTCTTTCAACAAGCAATATTAAAACGGTTGTAGCTTTGTAATTTTTTGAGATATCTGAATGAGGTTTTCGTCACTAGGCATATTTTTTGCCTGTTTTTTGTTGGAGTAATAACAAATTTCGAGCCTACACTCATATTTGATTTAGTCATTTAAATAGTATAAGTTAATTTGCACCTCTTCGAAAAACTTTTACCCAATGAGGCTTTGGATCGTGACCACTAATGCGAATGTTCTTTTCAGCTGGAGACCTTGAAAGGCCAAGTAGGGGCAGAGACGTTTGCCCAAATCCTGCAGTCCACCGACAAAGAGACGCTGCAGCAAATCAGAGAATACATACCCATTTGAATATATATTACCTAGGGTAAAACACACATTGGTTAGCACGCAAAATAGTTACTAGAACGATAATGACTGCTATCGCTACTAAATGCTTAAATTCCGGATCTACGTGCTGACAATGGGTTTTTACCCTATGTAAGTAAAACAAATATACGTTGCATCTTAGCTTGACTGACAGTTAAAGTCGCCGAAATCTTTTTCTAGCCGCCTAACATACGACAAAATTGCCAATCAACTTTGTATTCAACTTAGAAAATAAAGTAGTTAGCTTTTATTTTTATTTAGAAACAGTATTAAAAGACACAAAAGTAACTTAGCTATGTGTAGCACTGTAACAGACAGTTTCATTACTATTTAACATACATACATACATTCACGCCTTTATTCCCAAAAGGGGTAGGCAGTGCACATGAAACTTGTGTTCCAGCGCAACTATTAGCATAAATGTGGATATAGCAGTGATAGGTTGCTAGCCCATCGCCCACAACACACTTCAACCCTGCTCCCTTAATCGACTTTTACACACGCACAAAGGGGGTGGTGAAATTCTAACCCAACACCACACAGGCAACTACTAGCTAAGTTACTATTTAAAAATATAAAAATATAAAATGTGTTTTAAATATCACCAATGTCATATGTCATAAATATGAATATATGTTGTAAAAGCATTTCATTGAACATTAGGAGTTTTTTATTAATCCATAGAAATATGATCTATGAAATTTTCAGTAGACTTTTAGTTGAATCGCCATGTTTCTCTAAGATGCAACGTTTTAATTGCTTGTCTTACCAATTTTCGTTTTTAAAATGTACATTTTGTATTACTATATTTGTTATTTGTATTCCTATTTTAAAAGAAACAAATATCTTTTTTAAATAGATGTAGATTGACGATAAAACATGATTTTGTTAAAATGTGCGCTACATTTTTTTGTTAATTTGTTGTTTAAAGAAATACCATAATAATTAACTACCGGATGTGTATGATTGTGATATACTTGCAATTTCCTATAATAGCTTTAAATATAGGAGAGTAGGTCTGTATTCTGTTCAACTCATTTGTAGGGGTTGTGTGAAATAATAAGAATGAGGTAGACCTGATTTAGCTTTGAATTCAAATGAACGGAATCCTACTAGATGTAGAAATATAATTAATGCACATGACTAATAAAAATGATAGATACAATGCTGTAATCGATTTAATTATGAAAGCAAACAGTTTCGTGATAAGGATAGTTTTTGATAGAGGGCCTCGATGTACGTTCGTCTTCTAAAGCACTGTGCGTACTTGCATATCGTGCTTGCTTACGACCGACGTAAAACTTTCGACTTTCACTAGCAAGCACAACATGAGTGAGAGAGGTGACGACTGCTTTATAATAACAATAATAATCGACCATTTATTTCAGCCATGTAAGGCCCATACTAACAAATACCTTAAAAACGAACATACAATTATAGGGAGCGACCACACCGGTGCTTAACGCTGCGTATACGCGTTGACGTGTCGTATGCGTCACGTATTCTTCACACTTATTGCTCCCTTTTACTGTGCGTTAGCGTATTTTGAGCAGCGGTGTGGTCGCACCTATATAAATGATTAATATTTTTTAAGTCGGAAAGAGCAGTCATTCTATCAATGCTAGTTTATATCGTTTATCGCTGTGGTTGATTTAAAATCTCGAGCTTTAGATGCATAGTGGAAATACATGTACCTCATGAACTGGCATCTTTGTGTCATTGTAAATAGCGATGTTATTAAAATTCCCCCTATTGAGAACCGACAGAGCCATATCTTGTACCAGGCCCCCCAGCACACTAGGTTTTATGTCCGACCAGAATGGGACGAATGCTATGTCTAACATAAAACTTAGCGTACTAGCCCCCCAGCACGTCTATCATGCGACGGCCGCGACATACTCTCGATTTTACTCGCACTATATCTCTTGTTCTAAGTGTTCTAATAAGAAAGAGACGGATAGTGCGAGAACGATCGAGAGTATGTCGCGGCCGTCTCATGATACACGTGCTGGTCCATCCAATACAGATGCATTTCAATTACGACCATACAAAACGTCTTTGGACAATTCGCAGGCTAACGGCGTGATATTTTAAGAAACTTATGTAACAATCTTTCATAAATTGGCTTTCCATTTGCGTAAAATTCCCCATTTCCTAGAATAAACTCGTATAAAATAGAATTTGAGATTAATCGTTTTCCCAAAGTATCACGTGACAAAAAAAAACTAAAATTATTCTAGTTTATACAAGTTTATTCTAGGAAAGGGGGAATTTCGCGCAAATGGAGAGCCAATTTATGAAATTGTTTTACAGAAATTTCTTAAGAGCCCGCAGTAAGCTCGGCCGAATTTCACCTTCCCATACAAACGTAGTTACGCTCTCATTTTAAAACTACGTGTTGGATTGTAACGAAACTTTGCATATTCATTGACATGAGGTATATCTATGTCTGTAATTAGTTTATATGGTTCCAGTTTATAAAACAAACGAAATACTGCAAAAACAAGTTTTGTATGAAAAACTTAAATTCGCTGTATTTTTTTTACCATGATATCTGAAGCTACATAAACTAATTACAGACATAGATATATCTTATGTCATTGTATATGCAAAGTTTCGTCACAATCCAACACGTAGTTTTAAAATGAGAGCGTAACTACGTTTGTATGGAGAATCGAGCTTACTGCGGACTTAAAATATCACGCCGTTAGCCTGCGAATGTCACAAGAAGTTTTCTATGGTCGTTGAACTATTTTAAATCAAAAGCACTAAAGTGTAGTTTGGGTCTCAGGAGGGATTAGAGAATTCTAACAATACCTTAATATAATGTCCATTGACTAGATCTGATCAGCCTTAATTGTGGATGGGGCGTAACGAAGCCATCAATCGAATATGAAAACCTAGCACCAGTATAGTTTAACCGCTGGCCTGAAAATGAATAGGTAGCCATAAAGCTTTCTTCCTCATTATATGTATAAGAAATCACTAGTATTTTCCAACAGATTCACTAATTAGCTTATCTTTATGGCCTTTTGACCTTGGCCAGCGGTCAGGGTGGTATTCCACTTATCCAAGATCTTTGTCGATCCTTCCCTTTGGTCTGATTGATGACTTCATCAAATTACTAGAAACACCGACTTGATCATATATTATCGAATGACATTTAATTCAAAATGGCTACGCAAATAGTATAAAAACTTGAACCAAGATATGGGACAGTTAGAATGGGCCTCCGTCAAAAAAATTGATTAAATCTACATATAAACGTAAAAGTCCTGACTGACTCACTTAAATCAACGCCCAGCCCAAACCGTTGAACCTAGAAATTTTTTGGTGCAGCAGATTATATAACGTAAGTACCCGCTAAGAAGAGATTTTTGAAAATTCCACCCTCAAGGGGGTAAAAAGGGGTTTAAAGCTTGTATGGGGATGGAGTAACATTTTAAGTGAGAGACTTGAAACTTTGTGTATGGACTCATTATTACAATACAAGAAAAGTAATTTTAGGGTTTTGGAAAAACCCACCCCTAAGCGGGTTAAATAGGGGTGCAAAGTTTGTATGGGGTATATGTACCGATTGAGATGGAATTTGGTATGGAGATAGTTTGAATTCCGGGGATGGACATAGAATAGTTTTTATCCCGGAAATCAGTCCCTAGGGGGTGAAATGGGGGATGAAAGTTGGTATGGAGCTACGATATAAACGAGTTCCACGCAGACGGAGTCGCCGGCAGAAGCTAGTATACACAGTAATACGGTATAATGTACGGCCTAATCCGCGTTCACTATCTTTCTCATTCTATATGCAAGGGTGAAAAAGAGACGGATATAATGGACGCCGATTATGTGGCCGTACATTTGTAGGGTTCCACGTCATACGATTGAGGGAAAATAAACCCTAATTGAAAGCATGTAGTTAGCTTGACAATAGACTGGCAACTATAATCGCCGGTAGCATAGGCGCGCACTATTGTGACTATTATAAGCGTCAGCGGCAGTCGGACGGTGAAGGTCTTAAACGGTTAAGGTTTTCGCGTTGTAATTTTAACTGTTCCATTGTACTATATGTAAATTTATTAAATTAGTCGTCAAATTCATTGGAGTGCCATTGTTGTGTTTTATTTAAAAAAAAACCTGCGAAGGAGAGAAAATGTGTTTGTCTCTTTTATATTATACACAAATGTCGAAGTGATAAAAAAAAGTCCTTTTTACGTGAAATATTGTATGAGTCGGATGGCGCAAAGAAATAACAACATACTTATAGTGTAATATTTAATAATATTACACTATAAGACACTAAATAAAATACCCAATAATGGTGTATGTACTCGAAAAAGCATTAAAAATGTAGTCAAACAGAGAAAGAAAGCAACGCAAGAGGTTAAGTAATCACAAAGTTATAAGTGTCCAAAGATTTGAGAGGGGGTATGTTCTGTCCCTTTTCCGCAAAACGCACCTTCATATGAAACGATTGTCATTTACTATGACGCTCGAGAATCGTGACGTCACGATCTGCTAGCGTTTTCTGTATCTCACAAGCAACATTAAAACTAGCTTCGTAATTTTTTGAGATATTTACATGAGATTTCTGTCATTAGGCATATTGTTTTGCCTTGTTTATTTTGAAGTCATAATAAATTGTGAGTCTACACCCAAAAACTACACTCAAATCTGTTCATCCGTTTGGGAGCTACGCACAGACACATACACTTGTTAAACTTATAATAATTATTATTATATTTACATTTGCAAGTAAAATTATACCCTATAAATCCTTTGAATAGCTTTCGACTTTTGAATAATAACTTATAAAAAGTCTATTTAAAATATAAATTATGATAATAGGTATTAACGTTAAAAATTGCTTCTGATATGCTCTGTATTAGATCTTGTTTTTTGACTTAAGTATAATCGTGTCGATAATTTTCAAAGCTCTAAATAACACGTTAAAGCAATTTAAGCCTTATTTAGTACACATCAGAGTACGATCTTCAATAAAAATATATTACGTCTCCTAGAAATTCGTCGGCGCAATTTTAATGCAACTTCTGGTTTTTATGCGACTAGTAGCGGTTGCCATAATAAGCCGCTTTTCCACCAGGCCTGTCCAGCAATTTTTCCACAAAAATCTGCCAAGCTATGAAGCAATGTGTTGCTGGTGTGGAAACGTAGCTTAATCTGGTCGAAACGCAGTTTTACACCGGACAGATGACGTTCTTCCTATTCACATGTAAAAGTGGAAATAAATTGTTTTACAGCGAAAAATGTAAGTTTTATTTTAGGTCGTTTTCATTTGACAGTTAAATTCGTTCACTCACTCGTTCACTGCTCTGCTACGTTCGTAGCGGCTACGCAGTAGTCCATAGCAGCTTAACACGTTCACTGCCAAGAATCGCTACGCGCTACGCTCGTAGCCGATCCCGTGGTATTCCCCGTATGTAGCGAAAAGCGACTACGGCGCAGCGTATTTAGGCGGGATCCTGGCAGTGTTGACACGATTTTTCTATTCTTAAACGGAATAGGATATAGGCAAATACAAAACAAAGAATGGACGCGCCTCCATGAATGAACGGATCTTTACTAAACTCAAGTTACTCTGGACGATCCGTGACCCGTGGAAGCTCGGCCGAATTTCACCTTCCCATACAAACGTAGAAATAATAGGGGCGCCATATCGCTGATGCAACACGAATAAATAGTACGACCTAGAGATTTTGATATGATTTTTCGATTTTGATTCACTTTTTACGAGGATATTATTTTTATTTGTATTTGGTTAATAATTTAGAAAAACGACAATCAAATAGGTACATATTGGTATAGATATACAAACTCGTAAACATTACCTCTATGTAATATTACTATAGACCAGGGGTCGGCCAACCGCGGCTCGCGAGCCGCATGCGGCTCTTTGAAAGGTTTGTTGCGGCTCTTTAGGTACCCCAAAAAAAAGTTTTTTTAATGAAAATCAGACAAAAAAACTCGTAAACAGCAAAATAATTATTTTTATCGAACTCAAACACAGCATATCCACTTTGCAGACTCACCCGAAATTATTATGTTCCCTAAAATTTGGTAGGTACAAACGACAACACTGTTAACTGACCAGCCTGTGTTTTTATAGAACCTTATTACAATACACATAAGGTGCACCGATGGTCAGTTAGCTGTGTTGTCGATAGTACTGTGGCTTTTTGAGCTTCCGAAAAATCGTAATGTTTCCGGGATTTGGCACTTTGTCTAAAAAGTTTGCTGACCCCTGCTATAGACTAAATGGTTATAATTTAAATAGTTTTGTATACAAATTTTATTAAATAGTACAATATACAGTTACTTCCCCCTCCAAATTCCGCTTCAGTTATAATTACACTTAATTAAACTTCATCGAATACTTATATCGCAAGTACAAAGTTGGTTTTATGAAAACATAACCTCTGAAATTTACTATGTTAACAAGACTTATCAATTCACTGTGATTAGGAATAACATGTGCGACAGATATGGATATAGACGAACGAACGAAGCGTTTCATAGTAGCCGCTCTGAATTGCTTGCAAAATTGAAGCTTCGGGAAACGGGTCACTGACAGTCGGGGATCGAGACAAAGTTTCTGAAATAGATACGATTGGTGACCCCTTGTGTACCTGTGGCAAGGGTCAACTCCGAATGGCTTAGCGGCCCAAGGGATCAAACCGGAGTCTAACTTGGGTAACTAGGTAAGTAATCGAATCTGGCCGCTTTGGTGATGAAACAATTCAAACAATCGTGACATTGGTACGGTGTTGCCTGTATCATTTTGCGTGATGGATAAGACTCAGAATGGAAGTAGTTGCAAGTATCCTTATCCTACCTACTTACTTATAAGACTGTACACAGTATCCCCCTTATACATAAAACATAAAATGTGTTTTTATTTATTTTATAGCATGGCTCTTACTCCTTGTTGTTTTAGCAAGGTGGATTTGCCATTACAGTAAGTTTTTTGACAGTTATGTACACAGGAGGAGAATGTTCGGTATAATTTTGACGGTTTTTGGGGAAGGATCAGTCCAGAAACCTAAATAAATTAAATAAATGTGCTTTGTCCTGTGGCTTTGTCCCTACGAACACAAATGTCAAAGTGACATATAAAGACAAACGAATTTTAGTTAAAATAGGCTTGTAGAACGTTTATAAATACTGCCGAATGTTTGTGTATAATTACTTAATTACCTACATGTCTGCGTCGTATTTATAACGCTTCGTCTCAGTCCTGAATCATACTGGCGCGGCTTGCGGTGACGGTAATTAGTAAGTTTTACAGCTAATGACAAGTTTACTATTGACCACCGCGGTCACCAGCGCGTCTATGATGCGACGGCCGCGACATACTTTCGATTTTTCTCGCACTAATCTCTTGTTCTAAGTGTTCTAATAAGAAAGAGACGGATAGTGCGAGAAAAATCGAGAGAGCTCACGCGCAGTCGCATGATAGCCGTGCTGTATGTGAGAGGCTTTAATCTGATCTTCGATTTACGTATAGTTAAATAAATAAATATTAGGGGACAATCTTACACAGACCGAACTAGTCCCGTAGTAGGTACGCTCAATAAAGGCTTGTGTTATGGGTAGGTACTAGACACGGAATAAAGAATCCATTGGAAGTGGTGAGTGGGCGTTCCCGTGTCGCCGAACATGAGCAATAATAAGCATACTTCTTGCACAGATTATTGTCAGTCACCTAGCGACCGCACGCAGCGTATGACATGAGTGAATATTTGTTTATTTGAGGAAAATGCCGTATTGCGTTATTGAAAGCTGCTCCAATAATAGCACATAAAAAACTTGTCTCATGGAAGTATTTCTTATCATCGTTAAGTAATATTTTAGAATACGTATAAAACAATATTTAATGTTCAATTTCTTAGACACAATTTGCGCCTGTAGTCAAGGAAATATCAATTCTATTTCTCTAACAATAAAGTTCATAATCCTGTGTATTATTTCGCTACTCAGATCGTGAATGCGCAGCAAATTTCCCGAAGGTTCGCTACTCAAATGCTGTGGCTAAGGTCGATACTTGTTATCGATAAACCAAAATGAAAAAGATTATATTTTTATGAGTAATATGCAGAGCCCGGAATTCTCGTAGCACTTTTGAGCTGTCATAGGGACTTCTTGTGGATCGACTTCCGTTTATACATATGTATTATTGTATAATCGGAAGTATTGTAGTGTTATATAAATATAAATTAACATAATAATATTTTATTGTTAATTGCTTATTCCTTTTATTGCTTTTTAATTTTTATAATTTATGGATTGCTTACCTATGCCTTTTAATCAGGACAAAGACCATTCTTATTATTTATAAGAAAGAATAAAATATTATTATTTTAATTTATATTTATAATTTCCTAAAAGTTGGTATCCAAAGGTTATCTCGAAGAATATGAACGATTCATTCGCGATAAGACTGCGTGTTGTTACGTCTACTCGTAATCATATTTTACACATTGTATTCTGTATTTATTGATATACATAATGTATAATCGGAAGTCGATAAACGAGAAGTCCCTATGACAGCTCAAAAGAATTCCGGGCTCTGGTAATATGTATCTGAATATTGTGTCATACACAATAAAATAACTATTATAATCTTATAGTTTTCCTAAAGACACAAATACTAAGAAAAAATGCATTGATGCCACGGGCAGGAAGGATTGGTTTCCGCAACGATTCAACACCATTTGTTCGAAACATTTTGATGCAACTCATATTTGAGTTTCGCAAAAGGAAATCGCTTCATTCATGAAGATTCAATTCCCACGCAGAGTATTATATGTAGCGTAATTACGAACAATTAATTCAATTCGCAATACGCACGGCGAACTACTGACATTTAATTTCCTGTTATCCCGCACAACGAACAAATTTGACGGTAAATTCTCACCAGACCGCACTCGCACAACGTCGGCAGTGTAGATTGCTGTTAAAATAATTCTATATAGTGTTTGAGATGTGCTTGTATTAAATTAAACAAATTATATTCTTTGTTTATTAGAAATCTGTGTTTAATTGCTATTAAATTTATAACAAAAGTAATTTAGTATAAATGTTACCTACTACTTATTATATCATAAACAAGATTTTGTTAGAAACAATTTGTAAATAAATATAAAAATATTTACCGTATGAATATCATAAAAATATCGATAGTCAAACTCAAACCATCCTCACATCCCTATTCCGTTACAGCCAAATAGTCGTATCATCATACACATTTTGCAGTACATGCGACTTTTCGGTTTCAAGCGGTCGCATCTTATGAATGGATGGATGTTGGTGAAAACACCGCCATCTTGCGTCGAGTAGCCGAACGACCACGCCTCTTGCAAGTCTTGCAACGCATATGGTAACGGACGTAAGAAATATTTACTTGACACTCTAAATGAGACCGTAAATAGTACTAGTTAAAGTAAATTTTGCATATAAAATTAGCTACCGTTAACAACATATTGACACAGCACGTTTTAACAAATCGAAAGCGTATTGCAATTGTGTGTTCGTGTATTATTGAAGTGTGGTTGTGTGCGTGCGGCGACAGTGGTTCTCTATGAAAATCGGTTGAATGCCACTTCCAATGGATTCTTTATTCCGTGGTACTAGACGACGAAATCTATACTTACTAATATTATAAAGTTGGAATAGACTGAGTGTAGTTTGGAAGTGAGTATGGTAGCCAGTTAATCTCTGGAATCACTTATCCGTTTAAAAGACATCTGAATAAAATAGACTAAATGGGTGGACCTCAGACCAAGAAAAAAATACAGACGGAGCGTTACGAAGTCTAGTGAAGCCAACCGGTTTTCAACCAAGCCCCACAAGTTTAGCACACGCTAAACAAATTAAATCGCACAAAACTCGAAATAGATGATCTTGACAGCACAGCGACACGTGCCGAAGAGTTTTGTGCAATTTTGTTTGTATATGTGTGCGTGAGCGCGTGCTAAACTTGGTGTAGCTTGGTTTTGTTTGGCTGTGATTTGGCTTCACTTGACTGTTCGTATCGCTCCGTCTGTATTTTTTTCTTGGTCTGAGGGGTGGACATAGACTTTGTCTGCGTTCTTTGCAATTCGCGGGCGGTGCCGCGCGTGCAGCTAGTCTATAGATACCTATAGGATTAATTTTATAAAGAGGAAGTCTGTGATGTCGTAGGTTTGTAAGTTTGTATGCGAGAGCTAATCTCCGGAACGAATCATCTGATAAAAAAAACACAGGTAAGTATAGGTACTGTGACGTCCAGGTACATACGGTGAAAAGTATTTAAATGATATACCACTGCGTCAGCAAAATTAAAAAACTTTTATTTAAAAAAACCTAGTGAGCAGGGTCGTTTATGGGGGTCTTAAGGCCGATCTGGTTCCGTGCGCAAAGCGGTACTGCCCTGGCTGGCTGTTGGCCCACGTGGGGGGTTCTCGGGCCAGCGGTGAGGAGGAGCAGGGGCGACGGTGGGTGAACGGCGGGCGAACGGCTACGGCTCTAACCCTGCCGTCGAGATGGTGTGCGTGTGCTGAGGCCTCTTCTTAATAAAAACGTAGCACCCTGTGGAATTTCAGACGGCCTTAGTAAGTTGCCACGACTCGCTCTGCTGTGTGAACACCCCGGCATGATGATGATGAAGATGGGACCATGATTAAGCCGGTGCACCGAAAGCGAAAAGCGTGTTTGTGTTCAACAGCAGAGCGGAGTTACAAGAAAGCATGGGAAAGCACAGAATCTTTCTTTTTTTTTAGAAGAAAAAGGAAGAAGGTTAATTCAAATTAATAAGCGGGTACGCACATAAAATACCGTGCCCAACCAAAAAGGAATAAATGCACAATCATTCTACCACTAAGAGCGCTTAGCAACAAATGATATGATTATTAAAGAATAACTGCAACACTATCAATCGAATACGAATGAGCTTTTGTCTACAAAGCTTAAGCCACTAATATCCTAAATTAAAATTAAGACGTTCAACACTTTTTCACTTACCAATATGTGGGTGCGAAAAGGAGCTCGTAAAGGACGTAGTACGACGCCGACGAAACAATTATGTGTTTGCAATTAATTAGTTATCCGCGCACACTTAAATTAAATTAAATTTAATAATTTGCACTCGTACGGCGCGCATGACGACGCAATGAGTTGCGAGCGCAGCGGTACGTGGGTGTGTCGTTTGAAGGTGTGGCGCGGACTAGCGAGGCGCGCGAGAGCCGCGGCCCAGCGCAGGAGTCCGGAACTTTCCGTGACGTCAATACGAGAAACCGGCCCGGCCGCTGCAGGTACAGTTGCTTGCTTTAAAATGTGATCGCGCGGATATTAGCGAGCTGTACTCATCTTAATAGGATTATGTTAAAACTTAATAAATATTTTGAATATTTTTTAATGTAAATATAAATAATAATTGATAGTGTAACATGGTAATAAAAGAAATGAATAAATAAAAGAAAATAATATTATAATTGATTAAAATAATAAATAATTCTTGTATAATTTAGGTGGTAAAAATGTTCATTTCATTAGTGTGAATAATTTCATTGTAAATATTTCATTCTTTTATTAATAATAATTATAAATAAGTGTAAAAATTCAAACATGTACATGCATCGTTACAATACTTATACAACGGGTCTTCGGGATGGCCAGTTTTTTTATCCCGTGGCTCTGTCAGTTCTTCGTAATACGCGGGCAGCGCTAATCCTACTAACTTTGTTTTTGCTTGTTACTCAGTCACGCAAAAACAGCTAGACGGATTAAGATCAGTTTTCATCATCATCATCATCATATCAGCCGAAAGACGTAAACTGCTGGACACAGGCCTCCCCAAAGAGTGCCAAAGTGACCGGTCCTGCGCCACCCGCATCCAGCGGACTCCAGCAACCTTTACCAGGTCATCAGTCCACCTTGTGGGGGGCCTACCCACGCTGCGCCTTCCGGTACGTGGTCGCCACTCGAGAACCTTTCCGCCCCAACGGCCATCGGTTCTACGTGCTATGTGCCCCGCCCACTGCCACTTAAGTTTAGCGATTCGGGGGGCCATATCGGTTACCTTGGTTCTGCTGCGGATAGCCCCATTTCTGATGCGATCACGCAGAGAAACTGTAGCCCTTTGGGTGACTTTGAGCCTTCTTATGAGGCCCATAGCGACCACGTTTCAGTGCCATATGTCATCACTGGCAAGATCAGTTTTGGTACATTCATATAGTGTATACCCCGGATTTTAACATATAGAACACCTTTTATCCCGGATTTCATCGCCTAATAGAGCGAAAATTATATGGAGCTACGATATAAACGAGTTCCATGCGGACAGAGTCGCGGGAAGAAGCTAGTTAAAAAATAAAACGACGGCATAGCTATGCGTTGACGTGTCTAATGAGTCACGATTAAAAACCTTACAAACCGGGGTTTCAGAACCGCTGAAGCATCATAAATGAGGGTTTCCAGAATGTATTATGTCACCAGCTGGCAGCACCGTGGCGAGAGGTCTAGGTGTCAAAATCCACAATCAAATTGATGATGATTAAATATGGTGTCATAATACATTCTGGAAACCCTCATTGAGCTGCTTCAAAATCAAAATGGTCGCATACAGTAGGTACGGTTTCAGAGGAATTTCCTCTCGCCCGAGGTTTTCACGAGTGGATACAGTATCCTTCAAGAAAGGAGTGTATACATTTTTTAAATATCTACACCGCCCCGCCCATGGGACTACCTCGAGTAGGCTACGGTGAACGCTTACCATCAGATGCATCAGGTAAATGAAAATGTGAAAATGATTAATTCGTACGTACGCTTGTTTGCCACTGACGTGGTATAATTAAAAACTATGATCACCATTATGATGATGGTTTTTATATTAATAATAATAAACCATTTATTTCAGGCATCTAAGGCCCATAGTTACAAATACCTTAAGAGTCCGCAGTAAGCTCGATTCTCCATACAAACGTAGTTACGCTCTCATTTTAAAACTACGTGTTGGATTGTAACGAAACTTTGCATATAGGTACAATGACATAAGATATATCTATGTCTGTAATTATTGATTGATTGATTGTTTATGTAGCTAGAAACCATAGTAAAAAAATACAGCGAATTTAAGTTTTTCATACAAAACCTGTTTTTGGTGTATTTCGTTTGTTTTATAAACTGGAACTACTTATATAAACTAATTACCGACATAGATATACCTCATGTCTATGTATATGCAAAGTTTCGTCACAATCCAACACGCAGTTTTAAAATGAGAGCGTATCTACGTTTGTATGGGAAGGTGAAATTCGGCCGAGCTTACTGCGGACTCTTAACTTTATCAATAAAAAATAGAAGCAAACTGCGTTATTTATCGAGATTCAGCTAAAATAACAGCCCCAAGAATGTTGCATCATCATTTTCTCTAGGATAGTTTGTTTTAGTTTAGATGGCGAAAAGTAGGTAGGTACTAAAAACCAACGATTATCGACATATACTTATTGTTTAATTTCTATCTAAAGTAGGGTTGTTCAAACTGGGTAAGAGCAATCTGAGACTGCTGACTGGTATCGTAACTGTTCACAATACTCTAAATAGACACTCGAAGGTAATAGGTATTAGTAACGATTGCTCCTGCCCACATTGTGGGGAGGAAGAAACAAGTAAGCATGTACTAGCGGAATGTATTTATGTACGCGGAACCGCGGTATAATACATTCGGTAAAGATGTGTTAGAGGAGAGGGAATTGAGGGATGTCAACCTTAAAGATGTTCTGCAGGAAAACGAGAAGAATGGAAGAGTTCGATGTGAGAACGATGCCGGGACAGTAACCTGAGGCTCCAAACTTAGGGAATGGGGCTGAATGAACGCGACAAGCGATCGCGACTGCCCGCCTGTTACCGGCCGGGCGTCCCTTCAGAACACCATCAACATGATCAGGGTTGTAAAACAATAACGCAGGTGGGTCGGTAGGCCCAAAGCATACTGAATAGCACAAGAAATTGTATAATCCCATGTTAAGTGCATTTTCGTCATTTTAACTAAAACAAACTACCTACGCGGAGACCATAAATGTCTCTTACACGATACTTAGCGTGTGGTTTACGAGAATCGAGAAAGCGCTAAAACACCCGCGTTCCAGCGGCAGTTTAAAAGTTTAACCCTTAACTTTCCATTCTATATTCGGGCTGTAATCCAAAACTAACAAACATGCATTCTTAACTCGTCGCTACCCGCATACATCTTTAATACAGCCCGCGTTTTAACTCTAGTAAAACCTATCCAAATCGATTTTAGTAAAGTTCACGTCTCTTGTAGAGTTGGGGGCTAGTCTTCGGACAGAGCGCGTCGGTCTCGTTCAATTGGTCAAATAATAGTTCTTTTAGATCCCTTACTTCAGTACTATCTGTCTCGTTCGCTCTGCATTGCTTCGTATCCGTGGTTCGGAGATTCCTGGTAATTGATTCGCTCCATCCCGCTTACTCGCTCTTGAAATCCGACAAAAATTAAAAACTTAAGCAGATTTAGATCACGAAAGGGATACACGTAGTATATTGTAGAAGTAGCTCCGTCTTATAGAAGATTGCAGCAATAACAATACAACTACTTGACCTGTAGGTAGGTATGTGATGAAGGTGGTAAGATTGCCACAGCCACTTCGGACGCGCTATGCTGAAAGTAGGAACCTGCATTTGTCTAGCTGCCAACACAACAAATCGTCACATCAATATAAGCTGCAACGCAGTTATAAATAAAATAAAATATTAGTACTGTTAATATGTCAGTCCGTTGTTTCACTAAGTATTTACTATTTGTCCTTCCCAATAACAACCTGCGACCTGTACTTAGCAAGTGGACAATTGAGACGCTCTGCCAGCTCTGACGGCTGTTGTTGCTGCCTCGCACTCGCCTTAGCAGTGAGGCTTTTTCGCCTTATCGCAAAAAGTCTTATGATTCCTCTGGAGTTGCAAGCGCTCATCGGGTGCAGTTATCTATTTATCAAGCCTTACGCTTTAATGCCACCGCCGTGATTAAAAAAACATGAACTATAGAGAATAGTTCTTAGTTCCTGACCGAGCCAAGCCTAGTGCCTCTAGTGCCTCTTGGCTCCGAGCCAGTCGTACATACTTACCTTTAAAATGCATCCCCATTAGGCTCGGCCTCCCGAGAAATCTCCAGGCGGGGCCCAGGGCATAAACTAAACCAGTTTATATATCTGAGTGGTATTAGCTAATGGAGGCCGAGTGGACAGTAATTCGCGTGGTTTTAGCAATTTCAAGAAGGTTGGTTGGCACGTAAATTATTAGTAACAAAACAAACAAAATAACGCATTTATTGTAACAGGTCGAAATCCAATAGGAATCGTGTTCGTAAAATTGTATAGGCTAGAAATACCACACAGGTAATTAAAGAACTGGAACCAGCCAGTGTATTGGAAAAACAATTGAGCAAATCAATTAATGCGGTAACGATGTTTACCAATTACACAGTTTGCATTTGGTTCAGGTAAGTGTATTCATGTTCTAGCGCTATCTGTGACATACTGTAATGGGCTTGTTTTGATTACATTAATTTGTTATTATTAAGTTGTATATCTATTCTTCTTTTTGAAATAAAATGCCAATAAATATCTCATATTTTCTATGTCGGTACCACGCACGTACCACGTTAATTAAATAACACCCCTCTCGTTTACGTCGGGGGTTAAAAAAAACCCTACGCACATTAGGTACCTACTAGATACTTCTTTTTAAAATTGATTAGTTATATAGTTTCTCGTCGGTTAGACACTAAAAACCAGCGGCCTCGCTGAGCCTCCAACCATTTCAATACACTAATAGCCAGTATTGTACATGTTTAGTCTTATCCTTTGTTAATTATTTATGTTGTTGAATAAACTTATTTTTATTCTACTTTTTTTAAAAGAACTAATTACATTTTATATAGAAAATGTTGTTCACCATGGTGTCGAACTTAACAGTTAAACAACCTAAAACTTTTAGTTGGATAACTAAAATACGACGGGACGTCCCTACGATATTAATTTGTCGACTAATTGTGTTTTACTTGCTACGAGTATTAATATGAATATGTAAGTTGAACATAACATTTTGAAATCCATATTATCCGAGATACAATCACCATTTATTAAAGAGCGGTGCAGCTTGTTGCGGAAGGCACGGGGAAAACACACCTATTTACCCCCGCAGCATAGCTGAGTACAGTCGAGTTCTCCAATATCTATACAGACAACCTTTCAAAAATATCTACACATGTGTCTTATGTCAGTAACAATAAGTATAGATATTTTTGAAAGGTTGTCTGTGTAGATATTGGAGAACTCGACTGTACTCGTAGAATATCAACATTAGAGAGGCCTTTCACTATATTACAGACTATAATAATTTACTTTAAAAACAAAGTTTTAACCGACTTCAATTTAGTACTCCGCCAAGCCACGAGAACATTTCTTTTCCAATTTACCTCAAGAACTGATTTCCGAGAGCAAATGCGTTGATTACTATAGAAAAAAACCCAATCGCTGTATGTGGCCCGATAATATTTGAGGACTTCCGTCAATTCCACAAGGATCACCCTTGGCACTTCATTAGTTGCTATTTCAACGGAATCTTATCAGAATCTGTGACGTACATTTGTACTTTTAAGTACATAATTGAGGAATTCCATAAGTTATCTGTGGTCTTCATCATCAATTCCACTCCACCAATTTATGATTTCCGGATGTAAATACACGAGTTATAATAGAAAATACCAAAATCACTACACGCGTGCCTAATATAATTGAGGAGTTCCCTCAATTCCTCATGGATCCCATCATCCAATTGAATTTTCAAAAAAATGGGATGCACCTGGAAGCATATACTTACAAACAAAAAAAAAATTATGAATCTGCTCATCAATGACGGAGTTCTGAGGTAACAAACATTGAAAAAAAAAAATAAAAATACAACCGAATTGAGAACCTCCTCCTTTTTTTTGAAGTCGGTTAAAAACAGTGTTAAGGGGAGACACAACGTCTCTTATGGCCAGAGGCCGGAATTCTCGTGGCACTTTCGAGCTGTCATAGTTTTCACATTTGACTGTAAAAGAAGTAATGTAAATCCAGATAATTTGGAAAAAAATATGACTATCTATTTCATTTATTATACTTAAACTAATGTTGAAACACTTGTTAGCACTAAAACAGACTTTAAACATGACATTGATAAAACACTGAACTGAACTGATTAAATGTGACAATGTTAACTTGTCATTCTTTTCGTTTGGTTGCATATATATTTAGCGATAAGACCACCTGTTGTTTACCTCTACTTTCAATCTTCTTTAATATGTTGTGTTATATAATGTATCGATATAATATGAATATCGGAAGTCGATAAATGAGAAGTCCCTATGACAGCTCGAAAGTGCCACGAGAATTCCCGCCTCTGCTTATGGTTATACACAAGCCAATACAGGAGCGGCAACGACCGCAAGTCATGCAATTGAAACTGGCTCGCGGGGAACAGCGTGCTATGTTGGTGTATGTTGGCTGAGGAGCACAACAGTTTCAATAAACATTAATTATTAATTAGGTACAGACAATTGTAAAAATATGGATGCATACAACTTATTCATAAATAAATACGTCCCATCGCTCTTATAAATGGATTAAGAGCGTAATACTTATTACGCACCCTTATTTTTACACTTGACTGTATACATAGAAAACATCCATGACTTAGAAACATAT
The DNA here is from genome assembly GCA_947049275.1 of Epinotia bilunana. Lineage (NCBI taxonomy): Eukaryota > Metazoa > Arthropoda > Insecta > Lepidoptera > Tortricidae > Epinotia > Epinotia bilunana. The sequence goes on from OX346267.1 coordinate 3,112,100, forward strand.
ATTCTTGCTTACCACACAAATAAATGTCCTTATCAGGATTCGAACCTAGGACCTCCCGGTTTGTAGGCAGGGTCCCTACCAACTAGGCTAAAGTAGTCGTCAAAGAAAACCATGGTGCCCGTTCCCTAATAATCTGGGAAATACTTTAGCAACATAATACCAAGATTCTTTTCTACCCATCTCACTTGTCTTTTTTCCCTTTCCTATAGAGTAAAGAATGCGCATGGAGGTTTTATTAAAAATGATTGTGTGTACTATGTTGTAAACAAAACAATATTTAAAGTAATATTTGAGATACGTCGTTCACAATCAGTATTCATGCGCTACCCAAAAGCTCACCCAAATTGCTCCTACTTCCTCCTACTTTTAAATTCTATTTCACATCATTCCTTGGATATCTGGGGCATGGCCTACGACGCCCTCTTGGTCACAATGCGAAGTTGACGGCTGCATTACTGTGGTTCAAAAGTCACGTCAAGTATAGTCGACCTCAAATATATGTTTACACTTTTGCACCTTATTTCCTTATGGCAAGGCGGTGACGTCAACTGTACTCGTATTAGATCAACTGGCCGATCACTTTAACGCATTGTACGCGCGTTAGGTAGATCTAAAATATCACTTTATATGGGAAAATTACAGTTGAGTTGTCCTAACATGCGTTCGATGAGTTACGTGATCACCCCTCAGTTAGGACACAATTAGGGGGCTTAAATTGTAATACTAGCTTCTGCCCGCGACTCCGTTCGCTTGGTACTCGTTTGTATCGTAGCTCCATACAAACTTCCACGCCCCATTTCCTCCCCTTGGGGGATGATTACATATTAATCGGTGAGCGGTTTAAGTGTGAAGAGGATACAGACATAAAGATAGGCACACTTTCGTTTTTATAATATTAGTATGGATTGGAATGAATGAGTGAATCCGATTTTGGTACGTGTGCGAGCGAAGAACACAAACAACATATGAGCTGCCCTTTACGAGCGAGTGAGACATGCTTTTTAACCGACTTCAAAAAAATCTTTCGGTAATCAGTCCATGTGGTAAATTGGAAAAGAATTGTGGAAATGTTCTCGTGGCTTGGCCGAGTACTAAATTGAACTCGGTTAAAATTTTGTTTTTAAAGTAAATTACGTGGGTTACAGTTGCTTTAACCCAAGGTAAAGCATCTGTCATAACGCAACTGTGGCTTGGCTTTCTCCCAGCTCGTGATAAGGTTAGTTAAGTCCCGGCATAAACTCGCCGTGATATGGGAACGACTTTCTGATTGCCCCTGGCTATGTAAACGCACATTTGAACACCTCCACATTAGTAATCTTACTTTCAAAGAAGTCTTTGAAAAATGCCCTGTAAATAGGTTGTCGTGTTATAAACTTGTCATAAAGTTACTAGAACAATATTCTTAGAGTTTTATGACAGTTAACATTTTATGTTTGAACTATATCCTGATTAAGGTTGGTTGTGTTTCTGTGCTGATGATTAGGGACTGAGTATTAATTGAAAAGGCCTTTTAGTCTATAAACACGCTGCGGCGCTAAGTTACTGCTTCTAAATTTCAAGTACCTATAACAATCAAAATTTACAACATAGAAAAGTTAAAAATCCCCCGACAATTTTATTTCCAATATCAATATCTCAAAACCGGCTGAATCGATTTCCATTCGTTTAGGAGCTACGGTGCCTCAGACAAACACACAGACACGTCAAACTTATATATATATTAAAAATGGGATGAGTCATTTTAGAGATCCAAACTCACAAAATATGACCTCAAGATTCCCAGAATACCAATTCATTCACGTAAAACTTCCGCAACAAAAATGAAAATAAAGTCCCCGTCGTCGAACGTCGTCCGCGGCCACGAGCCAGCTCCGGAGTAATTATTATCAGCATATTATTATCTGGCGACATTAATCACGAAATGATATTTATTTCAAGCCTTCGTTAGGCCAGCTAATTGCTGCGTCACCGTGGCAGCGGCGGACCATAAATTATAGGGGCGGAGAAGCGATGAGCTGCAGGCGGAATCATTGTTCTGCCCTTTCCGCGGCCAACAGGGTACTGACAATAACTTTCACACCTGGTATTCAGAAGCTATTGTTGCTGTCAAATGGGGGTTCGAAGTTGTACTTATCTTCCTTGATATCTCTGGTTATTCCTCTTCCTCATAGAAGGTTTATGCTCGGTTACAAAATTATTTTTGGCGTAAATACTTGAATCCCTCGTTAAGCTCAAGATTATACTTTGGAAGTTCTCGCTATGCTCGGAAATCTATTGTAGGATTTTTCGCTTCACTCTGGATTCGATATACCGTCCTCACTATAAACATATAATTTTGTTCCCTGCCTGCTGCCAAGCGATGATGGCGGCTGCGGAGTTTGCAGTGGGTAGAAATGCCATATAACCCAGTGATCCTCCGCCAACGGGGAAGCTGGCTCACAGGTTCTCCCCACAAAAAAAGTTCCCATTACCCGAAAGTTTTCTTTAATACCACGACGGTGGCAAACTAGCATACGGCCTGCCTGATGTGCTCATCGCTGGGCATACGCCTCCCATCCTTCTTCCAATCAGCCCGCTTTGCCATAGCTCGCCCCTAAATCTCCCTGCGATCGTTTCTATGTCGTCCGACCATCCCGCCGGGAGTCTGCCGACCTGTCCCTTCGAGCGAGGCCTCCATTCCAGAACGCGTTTGCTCCATCTCCCGTCGTTTCGGCGACATACGTGTCCGGGGCCCGGACACGTATGTCGCCAGAAAAATTAAACACAGTTCAAATGTTGCGTGACTTTCCCGACACCTTATATGCCTTCGCTCCTGTCGCTTGCGCCATGCGTCCGGTTCTCATGTTGCCTACGCCATTAGTTTTGTTTCTTGCGGACTGCCGGATAACCGGGACTTTCAAGAATTAGTTAATGAACCGGGGGAATATTAGTTTACTAGTTAGCCCTGCGGTTATTTGATAAGCCTTTCCATATCTGTCCCGCCCAGGCTCCGCGAGATCGCTTAAAGTTTAGAAGGGTTTAGTAGTTTAATTAACTTATTTTGCAATAGATCTTCATGCTCGGGTCTGCAGCAATCAGCTAATTAACATTTTTTTCACTGAGTTAGTGTTTATTAAAGGCACATCATGATTTTGTAACTACATTGAATTCTAAACTTTGGCATCTTATAAAATCACATTTTATTATTGTAATTACAATTAGCATTATTTCTGACATAAACTTTTTTAGCACATTATTTATATGTTAGAATATTCGTTAATTAGATTTGAAACTTGACATTGTAACTACCTTTATTTAAGACTGTAAACAATTATATTTTAATACACGCCACTTCTACTACTGAGTGACTGCATGAAAATTCGTATGCCTCCGGGTACGACATAGTGAAACAATACCGCTTTTACCACTATCTGCAATATTATGTCATGTATATTGTATACCTATGATCGACGAATAAAGTATTTGTATTTGTATTTGTATTAAACTGAGTGGAGTTTTAAACATTACCATTTATTTTTTTATTAACCTCAGCTTTTTTAAAACGTCATAAACAGCGACAAAAAGTAACGTAAGACAGCAACGCTGTGTCATTTCTATAGCATAAGGGTGCTTGCCAGAGTTAAGTTACGTTTTCATACAAATAACTTGCTTAAGAACGTAGTATATATTCGCGCTGACTAAAAGTAGCTTAATTTTACTTTATATATAAGCAGTTTTACTTTATATTATTTTAATTGTATTCGCTCCGAAAAATATTTCCACGCCTGCATGCAGGCTGAGTACACTGGACATATTTATAATTAACAATGTAACATCTACACAACTGTATTCTGAGCAAATATATTATTTAATTTGATTGATTTGTAAAGTGAGGAGTACCCTACGTTACCATGGCAACAAGCGACAAAAGAATCCTCCATCACGGCTTTTTTTAAATATTCTACTTTCGCACTACATTTTTGCCAGAGCAACACTATTTTTGTACAAGTCTCTAGACGTCTTCTTTTAATAAAAAATACAACATTTTATTTGAAAGTTCATAATTAGCACTTTTAGCAAACGGACGGTCCCTGAATAGACTTCGGAAAACTGTTTTTTCACCAACTCCACCAAGAGCACCGCGAAAGTTGTCACAGATTACTAGTGTGATGATGTTTTCCCTGTCAAAGGCTTTATGACATTGGTATGATATTGAATTTCACCTGGAGAAGGATATTTATTAGTATCTCAATAAAAAAAAACGAAGATTGTGGTTAAGATCTATATACTCATTAGTAAAATTCCTTTCTTCTATCGTAATTACTTACCAGTTACCTTACGAATAAAACAGTTTTTCTTCTAGATTTCGTCGTTCAAATTGTAGGTGTTATACAAATTCATACGCGTAGAAAATGTACTAGGGTATTACGCTTACTCTGCCGTTGTATTTCGTCTTTTATTCTTTGTGATATATTGTTATAATGCTCATTTTTATGTCAGTACGATCCTTTTATCTATTATCGCCTGTTTCTTGTTATGGGACGACTACGTTTACCAACCTATCTATAGGTACATATCCGTGACATGTTATAGTCTATCTATCTATACATATAATAAAGCTGAAGACGGTCGAAAGTCTGTACATGGAAGATATTCGAAAAAAAGTTTCCTGGGGATACTTAGAATCGATAACAAAACACGATCTAAAAGTTTTTAGAATATTTGTCTGATTGTCTGTTTATTTGTACGCGCATCACGTGAAAACGGCTCCACGGATTTTGATGCAAACTTTACTAATCTGTCGAGAAAATTCCCGGCCAACATATAGGCTATAAAAAATATTAAGATAATGGTGCAAAGAGGTTAAAAATAGGGTTGAATTTTGTATGGGAACTTCTGAAATCTATGAGCTGACTTGAAAATTGACAAGCATATACTTGACTAGAAAGTAAAAAGAACTCCATTCAAACTTTTAGCAAAATATAGATAAAACGAGAAAAAAAACCGGGATGTAAAATAGCGGTAGGTGGCTAAACACTACCTAATAACCAAAACTGGTTGATAACCACCGATATTAACTGTTGTACATTAGAGACCTAATTATATTGGAACTTCAGTCACTGACGACGTCGCTGTTTATATTGAAAAACCTGCAACCTTGATTTCTGCCTTCCTATATTTGTTACTAGCTCCGCCCGCGACTTCGTCTGCGTGGACTCGGGATAAAAACTATCCTATATTTTAATCCAGGCTATAAACTATCTTCGTGCAAAATTTCATTCAAATCGGTTCAGCCGTTTAAGCGTGATTGAGTAACAAACATCCAAACATCTAAACTTTCGCATTTATAATATTAGTAGGATGAAATCAGAGGTCATCTAAAGTTGATTGTAGGTTGAGTTGAATACTTATCTCGAATTATCATAGTTCACCAACGTCAATGTGGGTATACAATTTGGACAAAACGGCATTCCGCGGAGAATTGAGTATCTATGGTATCAATATTTTTAGTGTAGAAAACTCCCGTGACTTTCTGAAATATGCGCATCATAAGGAGCGCCCCCTAAAGGGATATTTTGGGCCTTTCATTCCTACGAAAATCTCAGCTTTCGCTTCGCTCGGTTGCCTCGCCGCTCACCTACGGGACTTACTTCGCCCTTCGCCTCGCCACTCAACTACGGGATAGTAAGTGTCCGTGAGGGCTCGCTTGCCTCGCCACTCACATTCGGTAGTTTGGCCACAGGTTTTGTTTGCAAAGACACCTAGAGATTGTAAGTAACCGTGGGGGCTTGCCTTCGGGTTTTCGGCCCTCGAGCTCGCCTAGGTAGCGGTCTCTAAAAGCATGCTTTAGGCCTTTAATTAAAAAAAAATCGCTTGGCTGCCCTTTTATCTTCGGAAATTTGGGCCTCAGGTTTCGCTTGCAACTTGCAAGACACCTGAAAATAATGAGTGGCGTAGGGCTGTGGGCCTTTCATTCCAACGTACGAGTAAGTATGTAGTATGGTTAAACATAAGAATACCATGTAAACCATAATTTATGCGCGTACGAAGTCACGGGCTGAAGCTATTATAATACTTACGTATAAATATAAAGCACAGCTGGAATTTATAGGCACAGAAATACTAGGAATCTAGGCAGATAGAAGAGGTAGATAATGCACCAGCAGCACATTAAATTGCATCCCCATGTGCTTACATTGCCAAAACGTGAATTGGTCACCAGACACGAAAATTGCATTCATAATTCTTCATCCCCCGCAGCCGGTTACCTCTCCCAATCTCTGCTATCCTAGTACCTACGCCTCAAAGGAGTTTCTCAAATATTTGCGTTCCTAACTCGCTACAAACCGTGTAAACTTAAACGCGAGATAATGAAAATTTTCATACATTAAATATTAAGCTACACTTAGTTTAAGCAGGTTAACTAAGCCTTTAGTCTAAGCATTATCTCCGTCCTTCTGAGCATTCGTTGACTTGAGTTTCGCTTCCCATAATATTTCCGCTAGTCAGTGGGAGGGGGGGCTTACTTGATCTTGTGATGGCCGCCTACTTGATTATTAATTAAAGGGCAAGATAAATGACACGCGCGTTGGTTGGCATACAATAGTACATTAATCACCTAGAGCGGTAAAACAAAGAATGTCTCAAATCGTAGGTTTTTGACGCCCGAGCCAGGCAAGGGCTGTAAAATATGCGATCTAAGGTTTTCTATATTCACCGCTCGTGGTGTTCGCTTCGTGATTTTCGGCTCAAGCTGAAGCATAGAACTTTCTTTACTTCGCTCGCTCGTTCGATTAATAGGACGTTACAGATCTAGGGTGAAAAAATGGATGTTAAATGATTAAGTACCTACTATATTATAATTATAGTAAGTTGAAAGCAGCGACCCTTAACATTTAGCCGTTCTCAACCTAGGGTACTAGCAGCTCCAAAATTCGTTATGAAACTACAATTGGAGTCGGATTGCGGAAACAATCCCCGGTGTCGCGGCGAAACGGCGCAGATGTATAGTCAATCTCAGTCGCCAGATGTGGCACTGCAGTACGGCTAGCAAAAGACAATGCGAGCCACATGCGAGCTTTCTCGGTCTCTTTCTAGTGTTGTAACTAGAAAAAATCTGATGGAGTCCATCCACGCTAAGTCTGAATTGAATTTATTTGGCAACAGCGATGTCGACACGCGTTTGTGTCAAATTACAAGTAAATTGTCTCAAACGCGCGTCGACGGCGCGCTTAACAAATTCAAATTTTCATAGAAACATGACAGTGGCAATGGAGTGACAGTGGTGTCTTTTTGCAGTTGACGTGGACGCACTATGTGACCCCGCGCTAGATAGACTAGAATCTAGCGCGGGGTCACGTGCTAGTCATGCTGTGCCCCTCTCACCTGTGTGTGTGTGTGTGTGTGTGTGTGTGTGTGTGTGTGTGTGTGTGTGTGTGTGTGTGTGTGTGTGTGTGTGTGTGTGTGTGTGTGTGTGTGTGTGTGTGTGTGTGTAGGCAACCCTGTCCCACATGCCGCTTTACTGAACTCGGCTTTCGTGCAACGCTGAGGTGACAATTTGGCCGATCGCGATTCACAGTGACACTCCTATGGCACGCGCAAGCACAAGCTACGACGATATATGAACTTAGATACGTTTAGGTAGGTGTCTTATATCAGTAACGGTCCCTTATATTATAATGTGAAATTAATAAGCGGTGATTAAACATACAATAGCAGTATGGATTACCATACTTGCATACAAATACTATACATGCAATGCGAAAGTGTGATTTCGACAATATACAGCCGCAAACCAGCTGTTCTGGAAAAACAACACAGTTTATGCTCCAGTACAGCTTTATGTGTGTATTTACTCTCTTAATAATCATTTATAAAGTTTTGAGTTATTAAACTGGTTTAAAGATTTATTTTTAACCGACTTCAAAAAAAGGAGGTTCTCAATTCAGTTGTATTTTTTAACCGACTTCAAAAAAAAGGAGGAGGTTCTCAATTCGGTTGTATTTTTTTTTTTTTTTGAATTTCTGTTACCTCAGAACTCCGTCATTGATGAGCCGATTCGTATTTTTTTTTTATTATTTGTAAGTATATGCTTCCATGTGGGTCCCATTTTTTTCAATAATTCATTTGGATGATGGGATCCATGAGGAATTGAGGGAACTCCTCAATTATATTAGGCACGCGTGTAGGGATTTTGGTATTTTCTATTATAACTCGTGTATTTACACCCGGAAAGCATAAATTTGGTGGAGTGGAATTGATGATGAAGACCACAGATGACTTATGGAATTCCTCAATTATGTACTTAAAAGTACAAAAGTATATCACAAATTCGAATAAGATTCCGTTGAAATAGCAACTAATGAAGTGCCAAAGGTCCTTGTGGAATCGACGGAAGTCCTCAAATATTATCGGGTCACATACAGCGATTGGGTTTTTTTCTCTAATAATCAACGCATTTGCTCTCGGAAATCAGTTCATGTGGTAAATTGGAAAAGAAATGTGGAAATGTTCTCGTGGCTTGGCGGAGTACTAAATTGAAGTCGGTTAAAACTTTGTTTTTAAAGTAAATTATTTTTATTATTATTTTTATTATGTTTAATGTGTGTTACCTCAGAACTCCGTCATTGATGAGCCGATTCGTAACTTTTTTTTTTGTTTGTAAGTAGGTAATTCTAGGTGGGTCCCATTTTTTTCAAAAATTCAATTGGATGATGGGATCCATGAGGAATTGAGGGAACTCTTCAATTATATTAGGCACGCGTGTAGTGATTTTGGTATTTTCTATTTGAACTCGTGTATTTACATCCGGTAATCATAAATTTGGTAGAGTGGTATTGATGATGAAGACCACAGATGACTTATGGAATTCCTCAATTATGTACTTAAAAGTACAAATGTACATCACAGATTCTGATAAGATTTCGTTGAAATAGCAACTAATGAAGTGCCAAAGGTGATCCTTGTGGAATCGACGGAAGTCCTCAAATATTATCGGGCCACATACAGCGATTGGGTTTTTTTCCCTAATAATTAACGCATTTGCTCTCGGAAATCAGTTCATGTGGTAAATTGGAAAATAAATGTTGAAATAAATAAATAAATAATAAATAAATATAAGGGGACAATCTTACACAAATCGCACTAGCCCTATAGTAAGCTCAATAAGGCTTGTGTTACGGGTACTAGACGACGATATATATAATATATATAAATACTTAAATACATAGAAAACATCCAAGACTCAGAAACAAATATTCATGCTCATCACACAAATATTTGTCCTTACCGGGATTCAAACCCAGGACCTTCAGCTTCGTAGGCAGCGTCACTACCCACTAGGCTAACCGGCGGTCGTCAAAATGTTCTCATGACTTGTCGGAGTACTAAATTGAAGTCGGTGAAAACTTTGTTTTTAAAGTAAATTATTAGCTTAAATGTTACTTGATCATGGCTGGCGGGTGCAGCAATAAAATTTACACTTTTTTGTAATTTTGTCTTGTGCGATAAAGTTTGTATAAATAAGGCATTGAAAGTATTCTAATTTCTCAGAAATCATCCCTTATGGGGGTAAAAGTTTGTTTGGAGATACGATATAAACGAGTTCTACGCGGAAGGAGTCGCGGGCAGAAGCTAGTTATAAAACATCACAGTCATATCCAGTAACGTTTAATTGCGGGCTCTTCGCTCGGTGCAGTGCAGGCGAGTACTTGCGGGGCATGCGGGCGGCGAGTGATGTAGGCGTTTGACGCCAGAAAGGCATCATAACGTTAGGAATGAACGCCACATACCTTGGGGTTACATTTCAGTTAAAACCCATTCTAACAGCCTTGTTTAGTCAGCAGCAGAAATAACACACTCAAAATAATCTAGCTAGCAACTTTTGCTGCTGACTGTTAATAGAACAATAAACCTCTGTTGGTTAAAGTGTTTGTTCCTTTCTCACATTTTTTTTTAATAATACGACGGTGACATTAGTATATTACAACAGAGGCCGGGAAGTAAGGGGTTGCCGGCCGAGTACATATAGACGGCCGAGCGTAGCGCGGTCGGATAGTTATGAGGCTGGCATTTTCACGCCGAGGTATGTATAGTGCTTTTCTCAAACATGCAATGAAATAAATTTAAAAACTCCAAGAAATCAAACTTTAATTTTCATGGCTGAACGCCGGTGATCCTGTGCCACAAATTGTGGAATGGAAATTAAAAAAGACCATCTTGCAGTCCAATTTTGTATTAAATGCCATCACGGGTCTCTCGTCTCGCTGCGCCCGAAACGTGACACTTCGAAGCCCATTATGAAGAACACAACGTCAATATTGCATTGCATGTTTGAGAAAACATGTTTACGCCCTCCCACGGAGAAAAAAGTCTCGTCCATAATACCTAAATACTGTATTCTGAACGAGAAAATCTCGTTAATTCTGGGACAATTGTTCAAATAGTATAAATAACTAAACCGATCTGTTTAAATTCGTAGAGCTTAGTGAACTAGTTATCTTGTAATTGCCACACATTCAAATAGCGTGTATTACTAGAATATTTAGTAATTATAACACGTGGATTGTATAAATAAATAATATTTTTTGCAGAACTTAATAAATGATATGTAAACTCAACAAGAAATTCTTGTAAATACAATATATTCATTAAGTATGATGAAATAGTTATATTGTAATTGCCACACAGTCAAATTGTGCGTATTACTAGATTATTCAGTATTTATAACACATGGAGTGTCTAAATCAACAATATTTATTGTAGAAATTAATAAAAGTTTTGTAAACTCTACAAGAAATTCTTGTGAATATCAATATTCATTGAGAATAGGAAACTAGTTATGTTGTAGTTGCCACAATTATAACGCACTGTTATGTATTAACAACAAGAAACTCTCGTAAAGGCAATAAAAAATTAGTTAGGCCAAGAATATGTATAGTTAAGAATACGAGTCATCTGATTTATATTACATTGTCTTTGTTTATGCAAACTTCATTAAATGGTTGTTAAAAACTGAAAATATGTTACAGCTACTGCATTTATGGTACCCTCTAATAAATGTACAATTGCGTTAACGTGTTATATTATTTATCGGTACAAATGACTTTGTGTGTGTACTGTATAGACAACTAACATTTCGTGTAAATGTAAACAAAAAGGTTTTTTGTCTATACAAGGTTGTATGGTAAGGATTTAAGGCCGAGCCACACCAGATGCGTGTGCGTGACGCGGACGTAAACGTACGCGTGGCGTGCGCGTTGTAAAGTACGAATCCTCATAAGAGATGGCACACCACTTGACTTGCACGTGTAATACGTCACGAAAGCGGTGTGTCATCTCTTTTGAGGATTCGTCATTTACAACGCTCACACCACGCGCACGCCTACGTGCACGTCACGCACACGCATCCGGTATGGCTCGGCCTTTAAGCGGGATATATCTGAAAGTAAATAAAACAATTATACAATTTGTGGGCAGTTCTATTTCAACATTAGTCTTTAAAAATAAATCAACAATCAAATCACAAATTATTTATCGCAATATTGATACCAAGAACAAGCACAAAGAAAACCTACCCAGTAGCTTTTGCTGGGTTCGATGACTGATCACAATTGATATTTTCTTTGTACTTGATCTTGATACCAATATTACTACACAGAATAACAGTTGCATCAAGGCCAAGTAATAAAAAAATGAGAAACATGTTCAGGGTTACCCCGTTACATAAAAGCGTTAGGTATATTTGAGTAATTTGAACGCACCCTTATTTTCACACTAAGTGAATTATTTAACTTAATAAAAATATTCGAAACAATAACAAATTTTATTCTTTTTTTTTTATCAAAAATCTAATAAGTGCCATAGTGAACCATAGTAATATACTCAAGACGGAACTGTGATATATAAACATACCAAACTGTAGGTGTAGTAATTTTAATCAGTCAATACAATCAGTACAATATTTCTGACTTAACCTATATTGGAGATCTCACTGTAACGTATCTACGATTACCATTGATCAACACCTTAGACCTATTTATTAAACCTAATGGAGCATACAGGATTACCCCTGTGCAGGAACGGTTCATAAATGTGTACGGCAACTATTACGCCGTTACATAAAAGCGTTAGGTATCTTTCGAGTAATTTGAACGCGCCCGTAGGGTTCTTACAGACAAGCGACAGCACACCAGCGACCGCCCGCGACTGCAACCAGCGACCGTCGGCGACTCGGCGATCGCCGCGGCGTATCGGTGACCGTTACCAGCTCGCGGCTGGCGGATGCCCGCGACGGTCGCCGATTGCTGTCGCGGGCGGTCGCTGGCGTGTTGTCGCGTGTTGTAGATATAGATGCCTAAAAGTACTTTTTACCTAGCACTCTAACTATCTACTTAGTTCTACATATATACATGAACACTATGACTCACCTTTAAATACTTGAATATATTGTGCCAGATCCCATGCTTCTAGGAGTTTCGATATCTCTTCATCTGCCATTTCGCAAGCAGATCTAAATAATAATGGCCAAAGAGGTTGTAAGCTTCCTACAATGGCAATAAACACAATATTTGATAAATAAAACGTGGTATGTCGTCCACCTTGAAAGGGCGACATGAATCGATGTTGTAATGAAAACCTTTATTTTAAATATAAAACCTTACCTTGGGCTTAAACCTAGACGCTGGAATGTCCTGTCGGACAATAGCCATTCAAATTAAAACTGAAACGTGCTGAAACTGTATGATTATGTCTCTTCCTTTGATTTTTCTGGCACATTCAAACGATATATCCACCTTAATGGCCGACTGACTGAAATGGGCAGAACGCCCGCCGCGCGCGCTGACATTGACATTGCGTTTCGTTATACAAACGAAACATTTATTTGTACGAACTAAATTTTTTTCAACAGAATTATGTGTTCGGTGTATATTACGAGAATATTATTGTTCTTTTTTACAAGAGCTGCAAAGTAACGCCAACTTATGAAACAGTCATATCAACCATACTGCGATAGCATTCACTACGGCGTTGTGCTAAACAAACTACTTAAGCACACATTTATACAAACTTAATATTTTTAAACACAGTTATTGTCGAGTATACATTACAAGAATATTATTGTTATTTCTGTACAAGAGCTATAAAGTAATGCCGTCTTATAAAAAAGTTATAGCAAGTATGTACTCTATGTTCGCTACGATAAAGATTGCAAAGATTTTTTTTTTGTTTTTTTAGCATTACAAGAAGCTTCTCGTAAAGCGCTCCGCACTGCCTTGTGTTATACGAACTAAGCACACATTTATACAAACTTAATATTTTTAAACAGAGCTATTGTCGAGTATACATTACAAGAATATTATTGTTATTTCTTAACAAGAGCTACTAAATAATGCCGACATATAAAAAAGTTATAGCAAGTATACACTGTGATAGCATTCACCACGATAAAGATTGTAAAGAGAATTTTTTGTTTTTTTAGCATTACAAGAAGCTTCTTGTAAACACAATTATTGCAACTATTATTGAAAATATTGTAAAAAAAACTAGACTTCTCGTGTATATAATTTAAACGGAACTGTTTAGTGCATATTAATTTTTGAATAGTTCTATTGAATTCAAGATATAGTATACGTGAAAATAGAGTAGTTTTCCTTACAAGATTGTAGTATCAGTAACAATGAATCTATTTTACTAATCGTTCTGGTAGTATTGTTGGAATTTTTTCTTTCCGTGCCCTGATGGAGCAGACACGCCTGTGTCCGCGTCCTGTGGACGCTTGCTACTGCAGAAAAATCAGAAGCCTGTATTTTCGTGACATTCGTACACAAATCGAACTAGCCCCGTAGTAAAGTCTCATTTTTATCTCACGAGAAAGAAGTAAGCTAAGTGTTGCCATTGACAAGAAACATTTGCTGGAATGGGGAGATTTATCATTTTCACATGACAAAGAAAAGGATTCATACTTTTGATTGGTATACAATTGGATCGTTAAACTATCCATCATCATCATATCAGCCGAAAGACGTCCACTGCTGGACATAGGCCTCCCCCAAAGAGTGCCACAATGACCGTCCTGCGCCACCCGCATCCAGCGTTAAACTATTGAGTGCGATGTAAAAAAAAAGTAAATATTGTTTTTTATTGTTGCCCGGATTTTTTTAGTTAAATTATATTTTGTTTTATTTTACTAAATTCGATAATAATAATAAAAAATACAACCGAATTGAGAACCTCCTCCTTTTTTTGAAGTCGATTAATAAAATACTTTTCATCGGTGAAGGTCGTGCTTCTAATCTTATCTCTTATTCCTACTATTTGTGGACTTTAGTCCTAAAACTTGCCTCGATATTCATCCTTGAGGTTGGCAAATACGTTCGGCAAAATTTGGAGGCATTCCCAAGCAGGAAATGGACCAGCGGTCAGCATGGAAGCCAGCATGAAAACGGCCAACCCCAGCAAAATCCCGACAGCTATCAAAGCAAAGACTGTCAGACGTGCCTTGGTTTTACCCTGAAACTTAAATCCCTGCTGATGCAGAAGGCCTATTATTCGGTAACCGAATTCCGTGACGAACAAATTTAATTACATAAAACGTATACAAACGTTCACTGTCTTGTATTTTATGTGCCTGTTGAAATTGTTTTAAATAAGTAATCATATCTCATATCATGGATATTTTCAATGTGTGTGAATGAATGTGAATATAGTATTACACTTTAATTGAGAAAAAGAGAAACAAATACTAATGAGGTTTGTTAATAAGTTTTGTTAATAAGGGGGTACATTTAAAGCTCGAAAGTCGGCTAAGGATTGTTAACCAAGAGATTAGATATGATTAAGTAAGTAATCTTAAAAAGAACTTAAAAGACTATCTCCCATAGACCAGGATCCGTTTGAGCTAACGAATATTAACTTCTTTGTAAACGAACGGAAATGAAAACCAGTTACAAAATTTTACTATCCGAGTGGGTACGACGACGTTTAAAATATCTTTCTACGTAAGTACTATACATATTCTAAGCGATATTTCCATACGATCTTGGCGCATATCCAGGGGTGATATTCAAAGGAATTACTATTTCTTTTCAGTGCACTGAATGGTTGAAACTTTGTTCGGGACGTTCTGGCCTAGAAACGACCAGGGCGATGCGGATAACCTTAAAATATAATACACAGAAGGTCTTACTAAATATTGGGGACAATCTTCTTTAGTAACAAAGCAGAGTTTGTAAAATAGGTGTACAGTCGTTAAAGATATGGTTACACTTTGCTTTGGCACCTTATTCCGTTGTAATAAAGGCGAAACAAGTAAACGTCGACTGTACTAGACAATGATATACTTACTCAAATACAAACAATACATCCAAGACTTTATGTGTAATTTAATTCATCTGAATACTTCTTCCCGTAGGGGTGAAGAGGTTTCTCGCGTGGCGACCACGTAGGGTAGGTAGACCACCCACATGGTGGACTGATGACCTGGTAAAGGTTGCGAGAGTCCGCTGGACGCAGGTAGCGCAGGGCCGGTCATTGTGGCACTCTTTAGGGGACGCCCATGTCCAGCAGTTTAGCTTAGTAGGTTTAGTAGGGTCCATGTCTGTACTGGTGAAATATAAGAACATCCTTTAAATACCACGGTTGCAGCGAATAAATTAATATTAATACTGTTGATGTGTCCAATAAAAATAAAGAAATAAAATAAAATAAATTAACAAAACTCAGGAACAAAACGAATGTGCATGCCAAAATTGGAAATTAGCTGCGTAGATAATTCTAAATCTTTTTAAACGGCCGTTAGGGCATATCATCTGTAATGCTCACCTTCCTTGAGGCTGAGGAAGCTTAGCCTTACCCCCCGTTTCCACTATGTCGTCTGTCGGAACGATTTTTTATCGTGTGTCGTCGCCTCATGTACAAATTGGTGTCCGACAAGTGTGAACAGCTTCATATAAAATGTTTTGCCACTACGACAAACGATAATCCCGAAAGTCCCGACAGACGACATAGTGGGAACCAGGGCTTAAGACTAAGGAACTTACTTACACTTGTCTCTAGCTTGGTAACGCGTTTGTTACAGCGAACGAAAAAGCCATAGAAGTCTAAGTAGCGCCGCAAAATGGCGCCACAGAACAGGGGAGACAAAACGATGCCAGGCAGCCGTTGTTCGAACATGGCAATACCAGGGTTTAGGCACGTGTTTGGGTAGTTTGCAAGGAGCTCTCATTCTCTGGTTTTTTCGTCCGCTGGCTTGTGATGCTTCTGAAAAGCAAGCGCAAACGTCCATAGGCTAGGGTGTCGGCTTGCCAGGCAGTCCGTACGCCTGTTTACCTCTAGTAGCATGAAAAACCTTAAAAAATCACAGTGGACATGCTTCAGCTCGAGCCGAATCGTTTGTCCGGTGTCGGTCCCGGTATTCTCCTTTTACAGGTCGCATTTTCTCAACCGATTCTCGTGAAATTTTGTGAGCAGGTTCTCTCTTATTTATCTACTTTTTTGTAGAATTGCTTTTCAAATAAAAAAATAAATAACAGATACAGGCTCGCGTGTTCTAGCTCATAGAGCCATTAGTTAATAATGACCACTCTGGCCGGACTAACCAACTAGTAGTCAAGTTGTGAATAGATGTAGTCAATAACGTCAATGGATGAGCACCGCGGCCCGGGCGAGTCTATAAATCCACTCGTCAATGGATAGCGCGCTTTAACCCTCGTTATTTCGGTCCTAAATCACTGAAGGGTTACGGACGCGTAAGTACTTTTGCTTAAGATGTAAATAAGTTCAGTTTAAGGGTATTTTTTTGTACTACGACGGTGGTAAACAACCATACGGTTCATGGTAAGCAGATACCATTGCATACGGACGCTTGTGATTCCAGCACGGTTAGCACAAGACGGCGCGCGAGCTCTCTCGCACTATCCGTCTCTATCTTATAAGAAAACTTAGAAAGAGACGGATAGTGCTGTCTTATGCTAACCGTGCTGAGGAGTAACAAGCACGTTATCGACCCTTTATTAATTTGAGGATTCGTTGTGTTGAGCTAGAGACGATCCTACGAGAGTTCTACCATAAAATAAAGTACTACGTATAGAAGATACTCTGTTAACAAATCCCCTGTTTAGGGTACGCCGAACGAGCCTAAACGTGGCCATCCCTTTCAGTCACATGCAACGCGCTCCGATAGAACGCGTGTTTAACATGTTTAACATACTTTACTCCTTGCATTTTATTAAATTGTCAAAAGGCCCTCTACGTGTTGGCTCAGTTGGTACTTTGTAGGTACCTAGCTCCACGCACGCCTCCCAAAGGTCCGGGACGTCATTGTCCCGTGAGCGGGAAAGACATACATAATAATAAGCCCACGGGGGCAGCTTGTGGCGAGCTGACGGTGAGTGGCGACACCGCGGACCCCTAACCTCCAGAGGGCCCGAGTGATCTGGCCCTCGCCTGTGCTTGCCTTAACCGGCCGGCCAGAGTGGAGTCGCAAGAGCGGAACCTATGCTCCAGGTTGGAAGTGTAAAATGTCATAACGCCGGCGGCCCTTGAACGGATTACCGGGATCTGGCGCACCGCAGACTCACTTCTCGACAACCTCACAGCCACTCAGACGTGTTGCTCCATTGTCGCACTGTGCGTGCGACTGTTTGTGGGGCCCACTTAGTGAGTTGGCGAGTCACCGCCTGCCTTTTCACAATTTTGAGACTAATTGTCACGGCAGGTGTCCGCTAGTCTCCTCCCATAACCCATTTTCCAGACCACCCACCATTCAACCCAATAACTCATGACCTTAGTTTCCATCGCAGCACAGTGTTGCACTGCAATAGTCTTTGCACCTGGCGGGGACCATCACCGGGTGTATCATGTTGTGCGCTCGGAGATGGTATCCGCCATGTGTATCCCTCGCTTTATATTACATTTGTTTTAAAGGGCCTCTGCGCTGCTGGCTTCGGCCCCACGCATGCCTTCCAAAAGTCCGGGACTCCATGGTCCTGAGATATGGAAAAAAACATACAAATAATAATAATAATAATGTGCATTAATATCTGCCATAACGAAGTGCGCATAAATATCTGACATGGTCTATCACTGAGACCAGATAGTTTTCGATACTTTTGCCCGCTTTGTTACGGCAGACATTTATGGTGGTGACTGTAGGTACATACATATGTAGAGGGACGTAAAGGGAGGTTACAATCTTACAGTTCGGCTTGGTTCAATACAGTTTTGGCAAGTACCAGTGGTATTTGTAGTTTTGTACCATTTTGAACATGGCCCTTGGAGCCGGATAGGAAAGACGACTTTTTTTACTCAATCTGTATTCATACACAGATACACCGGGTCCTGACCCGCCTAGTAACATTTTAAATGTCAAACATCTAATGCAACGATACAATTCCACCGTTAGCGTGGTCCAATATTTGTACCATTTTGAACATGGTCCTTCGAGCCGGATAGGAAAGACGACTTTGTTTTACTCAATCTGTATTCACACACACATCCACTGGGTCCTGCCCAGCCTAGTAACATTTTAAATGTCAAAGGTCTAATGCAACGATACAATTCCACCGTTAGCGTGCTCCAATATTTGTACCCTTTTGAACATGGTCCTACGAGCCGGATAGGAAAGACGACTTGTTTTATTCAATCTGTAATATCTGTATTCATACACACATCCACTGGATCCTGACCCGCCTAGTAACATTTTAAATGTCAAACGTCTAATGCAACGATACAATTCCACCGCTCGCGTGCTCCAATAAACATCCGTCACACTTTACAATCAATCAAACGGCCGCGCGATATTTCAGCGGCATATTACGCTTTTTGCTGGCTCCTGGTGAAATATGGGCGGATAAAAGGGACCCTAACTGAAGCGCAGTGCGCGCGGGTTCTGTAAAGATAAACACGTTTCGCAAAAAAAATATTTTTGGATATAGTCCGTTCCAGGTAGTGTTCCATAGGACTCGAGTCTTTTAGCTCTTTTTTTAAAGGCAGGGCTAAAAGCCTATAAAGCTCTTTAGCCCCCAAGCCTAGTTAAGTTTAGCAGCCTAAGACTCTCGGAGCTCGTTACCTTATTAAAAGGCTCCTTGTCAAAATATTGTGACTTGAAAATATTTTAGTCTCCAAGCTTCGTTAGGCTCGGAGCTAAAATATTTTAGTTTATAAAAAATATTTGAAAAATGCGACGCATTTTTGGTGTGGTGTCGTTTCAAATAAAATTAAAGACTCGAGTATGTTTATCTCATAAATTATTTAACTTAAACCATTTTATTTTTGAAACCGGCAAATATATGCCAATAAAATACATTTTTAATAAGGAAGGTCCTTTATTTTTTTAAATTTAAGTATTTGCTGTTATAGCTGTAACAGATTTTTACGAATATGTTACATATTACGCACATTATTACGCAGTAGGCCACAAGGGCACTTTTACAAGTCACGACGTTTTCACTCAAATGTGCAACTTTTACTTTCTTAGAATTTAGATTTTTTTGTTTTTCCTGTGCACTGTGCAATCATGAGCACTCTTGAGAAAGAAAAAAAATGTACCCAGTTTTTTATCCCACAATGTGACTTTTTTTCATACATTCTGTATGGCCTCACATAGTGGAAACCTAAAAAAAAATATGGAAAATTGGAGACATTTTTTTTATTTATCGGAATCAAGTGCTCATGATTCTGAACAAGAAAAAACAAAAAATCTAAATTCTGAGAAAAAAAGTAAAAGTCGCACATTTGAGTGAAAACCCCCTGGGGTTAGGTTTAAAAAAAGGCTACAACATAAAAAAGGGTTAAGCCCTTAAAAAGGCTAAAACCCATCAAAAAAGACTAAAGCCTTTTTAAGACTACGGCTTTATTAAAATCACTAGCTCTTTGAAACCCATTTAATAAAGCCAGCTCTAAAAAGACCTCCAGAGCTGTACAATTTGGGCTAAAAAGGCTCGTGTCCTATGGAACACTAGTTCCAGGTATAATAACGAAAAGTACTCAAAACCAACCCTTACCGACGTCTATTGTTTTATTGATATTTTCAAGTACGGTTGTAAAACACTGACGCATCAACAATAGAACAAATAGTAGCAACTCCAGCACACGTGCCACGCTTCATTCGGTTGTATGACATCTCTTTGTTACCTTTTCCTTTCATATTTAGCAATAAAGAGAAATAAAATCCCCATATGGTTATGCCTGCACCAAATGTTTCTGTTTTGCCCAATGGTTGATTGGTAGAGAATGCCTTATGGCATTAAGTCCGCCATTTGTATTGTGCAATAAAGTTTACATAAATAAAATCCCACGTTAAAGGCATTTTCGTTGAACTGGAACAAACATACATACGTTTATGCCGCCGACTGTACTTTTTTGCACAGTCATTAACTACTCGTCGAGAGGGTTACAACACCACACCACGAGTTAACTTGTGTAGTCAAACAGTTCACAGGCCACCTTCCCAATTCATCAGCAGACCAATTCTACGATACCATATTATTTCAATTGACATTTTGCAATCCATCAAGATTTAAAACGGACAACATACATACCTACCGAATATTGCAAGTTAAATAAAAGCTTGTAATAAGACATGTGTTTATCACTTCCTCTGCCAGGAACCCGGCTAGCGGGTACTCACTTCGTAAACGCTCGCCACTACACCATGGCATCGGCTACGACCGTAGCGCAACGAAATTGTTGGCAGGGCGCCGGGCTTTGCCTCCCACATGTCGCCGGCGCCCCGTTATCGTCCTGCACGTCTATCACGGGACGGCGCGCGAGCTCTCTTGATTTTTCTCGCACTATCCGTCTCTCTCTTATTAGAACACTTAGAACAAAAGGTATAGTGCGAGAAAAATCGAGAGTATGTCGCGGCCGTCTCATGATAGACGTGCTGTTCTCGTCCGCGCGCCGCGCAGGCGAGAACCGAGTTAACTGTGGTCTACCTATACCTGACTTGACGGAGCGGGATCAAACATTTCCCCACATTAATGGTATGCTGTCAGTATTGCATTCGCGCAGTAGTAATATTAATATCATGCTGGAAGCGGGGCGGTGCGCTTGCAGCACTGCAATTACCGCCCTGCTTCCGCGCATCCCGTGCCAGTCAGGAATAGGGATGTCACGAATATCAGATTGATCACATTTGCATATGCGAAGGCGAATGCGAATATTCGTAACATCCCTAGTCAGGAAGCACTGGCCTTAGGACGACTTCCTGATTCGTCGGTGCGGACGCTTAGAGGCAGTGAGCTGCCAGTATCAAATGTCAGTCGAGTCGGCACCGATTTTTTTCTGCGCGGACTTTTAAACGGGGTGAAGTGCTGTCGTACCGCCCCGCTTCCGCGCAATATAATACTACTGAAGGGAGAGTCCTAGAAGGTTCTACAAGGAAGGAAATCTGGGCTAGTAAGCTCTTGGAAAGCTTTTTCTGCATTTGGTAGGCGGGAAGTCTCTTTTAATAAAAGGGATAAAGAGGTTTCCGCGTGTATTATAAGTTACAAGCCATTATTTATTTATTTCTTTCAATCAGGCAACAAAGGCGCATATTACAAATACCTTAAAGACTAACATACGTATCAATATTAATTAAAAACTGGACAAGTGCAGGTCGGACTCGCGCACGAAGGGTTCCGTGAAAGTTTGTACGATATAAACGTCTTCCACGCGGACGGAGTCACGGGCAGTAGCATTTTTCACTTTTAAGCCTGATTTACGATTCTTCTTCTGCTTATTTAAGAGCTAAGCTCTTGTCGGTGTAGCTTTACGATTACCATGAAATAATGAATTTAAGCAAACGCCCTGTAAACATGGCGTTTGCTTAAAGTCATTAACGCATCAACCCCTCGATATAACATCAACCCTTTCTCAGCCAATGGAATCCTAATTACCGCGATAGAACACACATGGGGGGTTATTCCGGTCACGCGCCACGCGATTATCACCGGCCGTGTCTGGCTGATGATCTTATACCCCTTGAGGAGGCTTGGTGCCATTAAGGAAAAGAGAGTAAAGACATGTACAGGAACGGAATTGTAAAATATAATCTTGTCCTCTAGTCGCACACGTACAAGACAAAGCGTCCAGTATATATTATGTGAATTAAGTACAATACGGCAATACGGGTGTATACTCAAAATTTATTATTAATCCACAAGAAATAAGGCAAAAAATATGCCTAATGACGAAAATCCCATTCAGTCTCAGTGCAGTTAAGAATTACGAAGTTACCACCGCCGTTTTAATATTGCTTGTTAGAGTGAGAAAACGATATGGGATCGTGACGTCATCTCATATAATAAATGACAATCGTTTCATAAGAAGGTGCGTTTAGCGGAAAAGGGTTATACCCTTAAAACTTTGCGATTATTTAATCCCCTGCTTTACTTTTTTCTCCAATTAACAATATTTTTAATCCTTTTTCGGGAAAATTCAACATTATTGGTTATTTTATTTACTGTCTACACCCCTGTAGGAAAGGAGCGGTTCTCTAAAAAATTCCACTTTTATAATTATAAATGGTAAATTCTAGGAGTTTTTTTATGTTATTTTCACTGGGAACCACGAGCTTCTTCGATCCTAAAAGGACAAAAAATGTCCCATTTCCCAAAAAATATATTTCCTACTGTGTTACCATTTCCCATAAAATAACATATTCATAATCATTTATTTGTTGCAACCATGGTATTCACAGGATGTTCATTGAAACACAATAGGTAAGTTAAGGAGAGTTAAACGTGTGTGAGTTCTACTGTAACGTTAAGATTATGTTAAAAATTATAAACACCAACCCTTGTTAAAAATCTCGTTAAGCAAACAGTGAAACTATCATTTACGAACAAACGTAACCTGCCGGGTCGAGCGTTGTCGGGGCTAAATAATAAATGCTTTGCGACTTCACAAATCTAAGTTTCGGTCGTCAGGGCCCCTCTGGTCATCCGGAGGTCGACAACACAACGTGACGCGTCAATAAATAATGTGGTGCAAACATAAAATACGGAATGACTTCGGGAACTTAAACATTTAGGAGCTTATCGGATCGGTCGGGTCAACAGTGTTTACTGTTTTTCTGCACGGTTTGACTGGGCGTCGAGTTGGCTCGGCTATTTCACATATCTATCGTAGTTTAATATCGTTCGCGTTCCAAGCCGTTCGTTCGAAGCCGCGCGGGGGACGTTTCGGTTTCGCGCGATAGGGCGCTGGGTAAAGCTGCCTCGTGGGAAGCCAGTTCTAGCAACTAGCTAACTATTTTGGCTCAGTGATCCAGTGATCCAGTGATAAGGTCTTGCCCCCGACACGAGAGCACGCCACTTATCCCGATCCTGCGACACTTTCTGCTAGCTTTCAGAATCGCGATAATAAGTGAGTAACGGTGGAATTATTATACTCCAGGAAAAATACAGTTTTGAAAAACATTAATTTATTTTCTTTTTCATTTGAAATGATTATATGCTACCTTATTCATGAATCCAGCCAACTTTCTACCCGGAAGTAATTATATAGATTTAAATGAAACTTGCACTGTCCGTTCGCACAGCACTCAATAGAGCGTTCGCTAGAATTATCCTGCAAATGTTCCTAGAAATGTTTGGGTCTCTGCTTGGCTCCAATTTTAACGTAGTTCTACTAAACGCAAAGGCTGCGACGCATGCAATTATTTGTTAAACATATTCTATTGAACTCAATTTAATTAATCATGCTTGACCTAGTCTAACACAACTGCAGATGCTGACACTGTAGTTATGTATACCTAAAGTAATTTTAATAGGCGATATTTGTTAATATGTATTTACTTAATGTTTAAATTAATAACTTAGATATAAGTTGACTATGTTCTATGTATACAATTGTTTCTAAATGTACGATAATATAATATACCTTTCTTGTGTACATATTGCATAAATTAGTTTATAATTATTATCTTAGTCTGGGACACAGGATCATCCTAGTCAGATGCATTTTATAATGTATGTGCTATGTATTAATACGCAAGCACCTTGTTAACATTAGCAATAACGCTTTTTCAATAAATTATTATTATTATTATTAATTTAGACAAATTTCAAAACGGCGAATGGGCAATGTTCGGTTAAATGTGAATACTGACGTCTATCAGCATCTTTAGACTTCCCACAAAATATTGCAATCACATCCCTTTTCAATCAACACTATAAGGTATAATTTTTTATGTTGCGTTCTATAGACTGACAGACCAACCCATTAAAAACACAAAAATCCTATAAAAAACAGGGATGTGCAATCGCAAAGTAGTCCTTCCGTGCATTAGATTTATGGTAGAAGGCACAAATGTTGGAAGAACCTTATTTACACTTTTGATCTTTATTAAAGTAATGCAAAACATTTATTTTCTGTCCTACCACGAATCCAACGCCCTATAAACCGTAAGACTGGTCCGAATCATGAAAATGAATACACCCATTTACATATTTATTACCGGTTCTGTCGCAATAATTCTTCTGGAGTTTATAATCTTTTTATGGGGACAAGTTTCTCGCCCATAGCAAGCGGGTGCCTTGTCGTGAATAAAATGGAGTTTCTTCGGAGACTTTCGCCATTTTTTCATTTGTCCGGCAACAAGTTACGAGTTCTCGTGAGTATCCCATTTATAAACAGCCTGATGCGAATTGTTTTTTCGCTTTTACAGTGAATATACAGAGATGCGAACTGTGTTTTATATACACTGCGCTTGTTTTATAGCTATTCATGGGCGTCGATTATCGCTTACCATCAGGTGATTCGATTGCTCGTTTGCCTCCTATATCATAAAAAAAAGCTATTCACCGTTATTCTGGATAAATAAATCCTACTAATATTATAAATGCGAAACTTTGGATGTTTAGATATTTGGATGTTGGTTATTTAATCACGCTCAAACGGCTAACCGATTTGGATGAAATTTTGCACGAAGATAGTTTGTAGCCTGGATAAAGGTTAGTTTTTATCCCGGGTCCTCGCAGACGAAGTCGCGGGCGGAAGCTAGTCTATATTATATTATTGTTGTATTGAATCTTGACATTCCATATATATAACTCAGCCTATTTATATACGTCTCACTGCCGGGCACAGGTCTCCTCTCACGGTTGAGAGGGAACGGGCAGTAGTCTCCACGCTGGCCCACTGCGGGTTGGGGACTTCACATACACCTTTTGAATTTCTTCGCAGATATATGAAGGTTTTCCTCACGATGTTTTTCCTTCACCGAAAAACCTAACGGTAAATATCAATCGGTTGTCATTCTATAGATTCAAAAAATGTAGTGTATTTCTCCACAAAGTGTACATTCAGTCTCCCAGTAGACCGAATTTAAACTTTCGTTAAAATCTGAATGTATGGAAAGTTTGACAAGTTTCTAAGGGATGACAGCTGCCAGAACCATATTTAACGTTTATCGGTCTGTAATCGTAAGTTGGTGCAACTCGCCCTTAATACGTTAGTTTAACCGTGGATTTATTAGTTACCTAGTATTTCGCAGTAAACGTAAAAAATATCTCGTTGCAATGTAATGACAATGACATTCGTTTTGACAGAATTGCGCCCGGAATGGATTATAATTATCAATCGATTTCCTTTTCATTGTATGGAGTGTGTTCGCTTTTAGATTTGCTTGCAATTAACTATGGATATACTTCAATGTTGTAAACTTCAGCACACTGACAGGAAGTGGCGAACGAGCGGTACATCCTTACCACTCTACGCCAAACGTATTTAAAACTTACCCGAGCTCTTATCACGTAACAAAATTCGTACAAATTTAAACCCTATCTGGGTTCCTCTAAGTTGTAATTCGAGTGATAAGATGAGTAAGAAGCGAGATGGTAAGAGTTAGCGGTACAGTTGAAATGTAATTACTCTGGCTCTTTCACTCGTTCGGTTGTAAAAATGTGCGGATTTTTTCTCTTTTTCTTTTTTAACGAGCAAACTGTATAATGTCTTTAGTTCGTTGTACACTAGAATGGGGTTTGGCTATGTGGGGTTACGTTAGTACAGTCGAACACAAATGTTGACAATCGAGAACGCATTGCAGATATTTTTTTAATTAATATGTATTTGATACTGACTAAAGTCAGTATCAGATAAATCCGTGTATGAATTTATTTTGTACTAGCTGCTTGGTCCGGCTTCGCACGGTTACTGTGTAGGAATGAAGCATTTTCCGTCGGTTAAAAGTAGCCTATGTTCTTTAGGGATAATGTCGGCTTCTAATGGTAAAATAATTTTTCAAATCGGTCCAGTAGTTTCGGAGCCTATTCAATACAAACAGACAAACAATCAAATCCTTCGTCTTTATAATATTAGTGTAGATTGAGTGGTAGGAGCCAGTTTAGGTATGTTTAGGATTTTCAAAGTGCGTAGTTTACTATATCATAACTTTCTAATATTTGTCTTGAGTCTGTGTGATACCTATACTATACATAGCCTAATGTTTAAACGAGACTAGATTCAAATATTTCTTTTTAAATTTGATATACATGGTGTAACAAAAATGGGGTATGAACCGATCAAGGGCTTGACAGGTATCGTGTTCTGATAATAATAAAGAAAAAAAAAATTTTTTTGATGCGATTTTTTTTACATTTGTATGGAGCTCGTCGCTCCAGTCGGCCAACGCTCCATACAAAGGTAAAAAAAAAATCGCGTCAAAAAGAATAGTTTATCTGGAAAATGTGACGTACTAGCGCTCAATAATCCCTCTCTTGCTGGACAGTCCATCGTTCCGTTCCACGCAGTATGTAGTACATATATTACAAAAAGTGTTCTCTAAGAATTTATTATGAACTAGCTTCCGTCCGCGACTTCGTCTGCGTGGACCCGGGATAAAAACTATCCTATATTTTAATCTTCATGCGAAATTGTATCCAAATCGGTTGAGCCATTTAGGCGCGATTGAGTAACAAACATCCAAACATCTAAACTTTCGCATTTATAATATTAGTAGGATGAATGATTTAGACTTTTTTGACTTTTACAATAAAAGTAAAATAGGTTGTCAAAAAAAAAAAACTACTTTTCGTGTATGTGTATTTTTACCTGTGTTTTCTTGTTTATTCTGTATTTTTAGTATTTTTACCTGTGTTTGGCATCCAATAAAGAACTTTATTTACATCGTTTTGGTTTCCGAAGCGACAATAAATCAATGGTAAAACCAAATGTTGACACAGGAAACGCATTAAGCTATTTGAGTCATTAGTTTGTAATGTCAAATGTTATGGCTTGCTCTCATCTTCTGACTGTACCTGTGTGTAGGCATCACATAAACCAAACAACATACGTCTGAATACTATCTATTTTGTTTCTTTATCCGACTGCCGAAGATGAGAGAGTAATGTGTAAGCTTTTTCCCGCGGCGTCGTCCGCGTAGACTCGTTAATAGTCACCTTAAATGCCTGCGCAAATCGGCGGAGCGCAGCGCAGATCACCTAGGAGGATTTACTCTGCGCAGCGCACACCGACGAGGGAAAATCCCCCGCAATACCGCGACCGCCCGCCAGCGCAACGCCGGCGGCCGGCGCACCTGAGAGCACTTCTGCGCATACCGGGGGATGCCGTGGCGGTATCCTCTTCCCGCGGCGTTGAAGAGCGCCGACGATACTGCGGCGGCATGCCGCGGCATCCCCCGGTATGCGCCTAAGTGCACCGGGCCTACAAAGGGAAGGTGCGGGGTGAAGGGGGTGGCACAATTCAGAGCAGTCTTGCCGCTACATTTGGTGTTTGGTGATATATTCGCGCGTGTTATTTTTTCAATATGACCGAGCTCAACGAAGAAAAATTGATATTAACACTAATTCCCAGTCCGCCATCACGAAACCTTCGACACGAACGACTCGTACAAAAACAAGTTTTCGACGGTTGGTCGCTAGTGAAACGGCATGTATAATCATCGATAATGGCATGCCGTGGGATTCCGCGGCATTGCGGAGGTACTTGCGGTATCAAAATTTGTGTTGTCCCCCGTCGCCCGCCGAGTTGCGCCAAGCCTTCCCCTCCCGCAGCCCCGCTACCCGCGCACTCGGGAGGCCTCGGCGCATAGCGGGGGAAGCCGCGGCATGCCGCCGCCTACCGCCGCGGTATCCTCTAACATGCTCCTCGATGTCGCAGAGTAGAAATCCCCCGTGATGCTCCGAGGTCGGTCTCAGAGCATTCAAATTTATACCTAATAATTAATAAACGTAATTAAAATAGAAGAGAATATAGATTGATAAATTTGCGCTGCGCTGCGCTCCGCCGTTGGTGGATGATTGGAAACTTTAAAACTTAATACACGTTTATTTTGTTTAAATTCTTAATTTTATACAGAGCTGTACCGTTCGGTACGAGTGTTAGATGAGAAGGGAATTGGTGAGCGAGTGACCGGAATGTAGCTTTACAAAATATCAACAAATGGGTTCGTTCAGCAACACTCGGTGTCAAATGACACTAGTTCACGGAGTAACATTTTGCGAACACCGTCAGAATTGTGCGAACGTGGTCACATTGCGTGCTCCGCAGCACGTTCGACATTATAACGTCATTACGCGTGACGTCATCGTCATAGTCGTCATTTATGACAGAAGTTTACCTGATGAGAGGTATACGTTATTATATTTCATAAACAATATTATGCCAATTCAATATATGTACTTATAATATTAATAACCATAGCAGGTTTTATACAAAAGTTATATACTCAAAGTATCTACACATTTTCTCCCATATTGATTTTATACAAACCGATCAACAATTTAATGCAATATATGAATAACTTTAATATATTATATGCATAAATAGTTGCAATAGCGCGCCATTAAAAAATATTAGCGATTTAATAGATTCTTGAAGTTTCTGTGATGCTGTGCTGGACATCCGATTTGTTCGAAGTTTTCTTGGTCTCCCATAATTAGACAATAGACGTATACGTCTTTAGGTAGAATACTCCTATATTTATACATATTAAGTTATCGCTGAAGCTAAATATGCGCTTATGTCGCAGTAGATTATTGTTACTGATGTAATAAGGATAAGCTGGTTTGCAACCGCCCGTCGCCATATATAAAAAAAGTAAATTACGTTTCCAGTTTAACAACAAAAATCGACACAGAATTATTGAACACTTGCAATCATTTAAAATGCTTACGAAAATGTCGGTAAAAAACAATAAAACAGACATTCAATCCCTCAAAGCGATGCAATTTTCATCAAATCATAAAAAGTTGGAAGGATGCAGTTGATCGCAATCCCGTAATGCATCGGCTCCGATATTGGAAATGTTGCGACGGTTGACTGGAAACTTGCAGTTATACATGTCAATATTAAGTATGATTTCGTTTCGCAAACGGATCGTTAGATTTCCTAAGTCACACCTGGTCATAAAGTAACAATTACGGCCGGTATGCGAGCGGAATTTTTTTATCGCTCTTACCTTCAGCTTCGGCGTGAAAAACCTGCGTTCGAACAAAACTATAATGTTAAAAATATAACAGCATCATAGACACCAACAAAATGCCATACTTTTCTAATCTTATAAGAAATTGTCTTGCTCTAATATGATACTAGTTTATGAAATTAGTACCTAATATGCCTGCGACGTTAGACCCTATAAAATAATCTTTTAAATACGTATGTAGCATGTCCATTTATTTGATGTAAGTTTATAGGATGGTGCGGTGTAGCAGCAGCGGTGGCCTTTCGAAAAACATTTATTCGTGACAAACACAAAACGACAAACATTGAATAAAAATATAAATAAAACACGTCACAAAATGGTCCCAACTCAACATGGTGCTGGGGATTACCAGCGCTGGTCTGGTATGTGGATAGTCTATAGTCCAAAAGTAAATCCATTGCACATTGCTCGCGGCATTCGCCCATCGAGAATGCGGACGGATTCAAAACTTCAAGAATCGTCGATCGCTGCACTCCAATTGGCAGTCCATCAAACCTGGCGCTCGTTCACATTCATTATACATGCAATATTGACAGTGGTGTTTTGTTGCTATGAAACAAACCGCAAAATTGTTCTTTTATACATTCCTTACAGCACAAATACAACAACAATCCCAGTCTCGCAGTTCCATTCCAGGAACAAAGGCCTGAGCTTAGTTATTTTATGAAACAACCTACGAGACTTTCCAGCCAGTGCGTTTCAGTTAAGACACGGAACGGAATTCAGGCGCCCGCGTAAATCTTAGCGTGCGGCGGAATGCGATCCTGTGTCGCCGCCATGACAGTTTTGTAATTAGGCACACCAAAATGGCGGGTGTTAAGAATTTCAGGAGTTCGACCCAAAACAGTAGGTAGCTGACTTGCTTTAACGAAGTTCCCGGGGAAATATTGGATCGTGTTTGGATTTTAGAACCTTTTAGTAGTGGTCGAAATGTTGATGTTGGGATGCTGGTTTCATATTAATCCTATAATAGGTGGGCGAACTTTGGAATTAGCCGAAATATTTCTATGCGGCTGCCTTTCCGAAGTTCAAAGTTCAAAGTTTTTTATTTGTTAACCAAACGAACCGAACGCAATGCTTTTGTTTAAAATCATTGTCGACACAAAATTATTCAATTATTATTTTTATAAGTGCTAACAAAATATTATTATTGACCTCTATGAATATTTTTTTTATTGTTTTACGGGAGTAATCAATATACTTTGCAAGCAAACAAATATCTTGGGGAACTTATTCTGTGAATAACTGTAATCATACTCAACTACAAGAGTTCAACTGTCTTAAGGTGCTGGTAGAGTAGAACAGGGGTCTTCAAACTTTTTGACTCGAGGGTCACACTGCACTTAATATTATAAATTTGTGCAGGCTTAGATTTTGGTTTCACGGCTTCTCATGACCAGCCATATCCCATCGCTATCGCGGGCCGCACTTTCTGCTTCCTTTCTGCGGGCCTGATTAGAAGGGCTCGGGGGCCATATTTTGGCGAGCCCTGGAAATAAAACATTCTCATGTAACCAGATCACCGATCATTCACCGTTTTTAAATTTGACGCACTGAACAACGAACGGGGCCAAGCAGAGCCAAACATCGCAACGAACATTTTCACGATAATTCTAGCGAACACTATTAAATGCTGTGCGGGGAGGTGTGGGCGGAGAGGGATGGCGGCGAAACAATAATAAAATTGCTCGGTTCGCCAAAAACCTCGAAGCGAGTTCAATATCGCTTCGCTAGAATGCTCGCTAGAAATCTCGCTAGAATGCTCGCTAAAACGCTTTTATTTTGTGAGCTTTTAACTATAATGTAACATTCGCATTCGCTAGAAGAAGAAGAAATTAAGTTTAGTTCCCGAAACTATGTATATGATATACTTACAAGAGTAGAGACAAGTAATAGAGGACATTCCTCCTTTTCCTTTCTCTCTATAATAAGTTGCAAGTTCTTCTCGGTCTTCCCCATTTCCTTTCTCCTTCTATCGTTCCCTTACTATTGTTGTCAACCAGTTATCGTGACGTTAACTTTGTCCTAGTTTTTTTTCTGAAATCGAATGATATTCATCGAAAGCAGGATTTCACCATAGATAAGTACAATTTCGCGCCAAAAAGCCAGTGGAAGGACTGATTATACACAAAAATTCTCAATTACACTTCTCTAATTAACGATAAGCAGTGCCCGTCAGAAGCTGTACCTTGGTTTCCTTGGGAAAGCCTCTAATTAGTTTTGCAGGGAGCCGAAGCGAAGCATAACAAAATTTGATTCCGCCGTGTTTTCTTTCACAACGTTTGTTCAACAGCGGAACGAAAAGGTTCGTGTTGTGTTTCGATATTGTGCACGGAATGTAATTATGTATACTTATAATTCGTTTACTCACACCTGTCCATAAAGTGGTAATTACCGCCCGCTACGCGTGCGGAAGATCCCATTTCCATGGTCAGAAATGTTACACTCGCCACGCTCGGCCTTCAGCTCGGGCGTCAAATACCTGCGATGTGAGACACTCTTTGTTTTTCCGCCCTAGGTACTAATTTGTCGTTGAGTACGGTGATAGATAATCAGGCAACGTATGATACGTCATTTTAAGGTTCCGTAGTCAACAAGGAGCCCTTATAGGTTCTCTATAGATATATCCATCTGTGCGTGGCTTGGCTTAGTGACCCTTACAACTAGATAGCTGTAATTTGGCTTAAGTTACATAGCAAGCACGCCGGGAATGTGGTAGAATAATAAAAATAAAACAGTTTGATGAAAAATTACATTTCCATCAGTTAAGTTTACGAACTTAAATCTTATTTCATTCCATCCACCAATATTTGATGTAGATGTAACATTAGAAAACAATTTAATACAAGAATATACATGATACCGTATCTCATTGCCCGACAGCGAAGTATTATGGTGGCCATAAACCATACTTCCTAGCGTCCAATCGGCATGACGCTGCAGGCTTGATCCAATGTGCAGTTCATCTATATACACCACACAAGATCAGTTTAAATTGTCCAATCGGCAGCGACGTTCAGATGAAGCCATGGCGTCACCGGTGCCAGACGACGATGTTTTAGCCGTTTTGGGCATTTTACTCGTGAAAATGAAACAAAAAAAAAAGAAATGATTGAGTAGAGTGGTGCAAAATGGTTAATGAAAAGAAAACTGTTTACTCATACAATTTTAGCAAAAGAATTGAAGATTACGCTTGTGATTATTTACCACTGAATGAAGAAACTTACATAAAACTTATAACGTTAGTCACTCCTCTAATTGAGAAGCAAGACACTGTTATGAGAAACGCTATATCGGCACGCGAGAGGTTAATAGTGACTTTACGATTTC
Source organism: Epinotia bilunana (assembly GCA_947049275.1). Taxonomy (NCBI): domain Eukaryota; kingdom Metazoa; phylum Arthropoda; class Insecta; order Lepidoptera; family Tortricidae; genus Epinotia; species Epinotia bilunana. The sequence continues at coordinate 3,144,840 of OX346267.1, forward strand.
TAGCAACAGGGAGATCATATGAGTGCCTAAAATTTTCGGCCATAATATCGCCTCAATCTTTCTATTCCTTTATTATTTACTAGCTGTTGCCCGCGACTTCGTCCGCGTAGAACTTGTTATCGCCATAGAAATATGATTATCTTAAGGGATTATTTCCCAGATAAAAAACTATCCTATATCCTTCCAGGGGTCTCAAATTATCTGTACCTACGGAAAATTTCATCTAAATCCGTTCAGGTGTGAAAGGTGCGATGAGATCGTTAGTTTAAATTGCTAAATCTAAATTGAAAATCCGTTTTCAAAAATATAAATATCTTTTAATCATCATCAGACGTTTCTGCTTAAATTGTATATTTATTTTTATAAAGAATAGCTTCTGGCCGCGACTTCGTTCGCGTTGCCTGATTTTTTTTTCATTATTACTTATACATTAGAATCTATGCACACCGCGTTTTTTAAGCGTTTGTGTCGATTTCTTTGCACGTAATTCGATACAAACGCGCGTCTACGGTGCATAGGCCCTAAGTACTACACAGACTTAAATGACACCTAAGTGGAGCATGAAAAAAATTATACAATTCATATTAATAAATATTAAATATTAATTATATTAATGTAAACTATTAACACGTTATTTACACCTATGTTATGTACCCAACCCCCAAATTTTTTGTCCGCGTACAGCCCACCTTTCCCAGATAGATAGCGTGATCCGTCTCCTTTTCGGGAATATTTACAATACTTCGTTATATACAACATTTTTAGTTTCCCCAGTGGGCATCAGCACAAACAGTTGTTCGCAGCTGGTGACTCGCGAGCACGCGACGTACAGCTGCCCGTGAGAGAAGCAGTCCGTGCGCAGGTCGACGCCGGCTGCGCGGAGAGTCTGCCCCTGCGACTTGTTTGAAGCACACGCTCACTCACTGGAAACTGAACGGGAACTGGAACGGGAAGTTGTTCGGTATCAGTGGAATGCGCGGTATAAATACAGCTTCCCCAGCACCGCAGCCCGTAAGGATCTGAGCCTCGATGAGATTCCGCTGCAGTCTCACTACCTTCAGGCGGGTGCCATTACACAGCACATTAATAGCATTTAACACGCAAATTAACACACAATTTGCGTTAAAATTCCAGCGTTAACAGCAGCAGCCTGGTCATTTTTGGGGGTAAGTATGGTTCTTGACTTGCGACTTACCTGAGAGGTCAAGCGGTCTTCTTGTTGTATAAATATTTCAGAAGCCCGAGAATCCGCTGTTAATCTTGTTTCACGTTCCGTAATAGTCTCGGAAGCTCGCGACAACGAATGGCGTTCACGATCGCGGCCGAGATGTGCTTCCCTATCTTCACTGTTTTCAAGGAATCTAGAAGCCCGGGAAGCTTCTTCGGACTCCTGAGATCTTGCCACTCGTTTCCTGGCGGCCTCTCTAGAAATTCGTGTCAGGTTCGATCTCTTTCTTGAAGGCATTTTGAGTAATAACGTTTTTGGGGACTTTTGACACATAATTTTGTGATTTGACAGAATAAAATAAACGTGTGAGTATCTACTCTACATTAAAAAAAACCATTTATATACAAAAACATACTTACTGAATTCAACCCCATTATTTAACCCCTTTGCACCCTTATCTTTATTTTTATAGCCTATTGCGTGGCCGAAGATCCATTGAACGTTTTAGTGAAAGTTGCATATTAATCCATTCGATAGTTTTCCCATGATACCCGGACACAAACAGACATAACACTCCTTTTCGTTGGGCGGTCGTATTAATAAATAGATAACGCTGTTGCGTAAAGTAAAGACGACTTTATCCAAATATTCTCAAATTTGGCCTGTGGGTCACCGTAACTCCATCAAACTTTTTTATACGTTTAATATGGTTTGTTGGAGTTCAGACGCCGACAAAAATCTGGAGAATGACCTTCTAAATGCGTGGAAATTGGTGATGTTCTGCATCGAGCTATTGTAGTTTTTAATGTATGTTGTATAAATACAATTTCCTTCAAGCTCTACTTATCATGTCTCACTGAGAACAACGAACTTTCACATTTATAATATGTAGATTAAGAATCTTATTATTCACACATATTGAGACGACGTCTATCACCGACAAAAATCTAAACCCGACTGAACTGACGATCGCCGACCGCCATACATGGTCCAATCGGCATGATCTAATCGGCATGATCTAATCGCCATGATCAAGCAAAAGAATCGAAATTCGATTGTGCCGTCAAGTATAACTTGTTGGCATGACTCATGCCAGTCCACTCCCACACACGGTCAGTTCTAACTGATCCAATCGGTAGCGTCATGCCAATTGGACGATAGGAAGCATGGTGTATGTTATGTATGCAGCATTAGCAAACATATCGTAGGCTTTTAACGTATTTGAATAAGACCTCTGTCCGAAATATATGGCGGGGGCTCTTTTTAGGCAAATTTCCTTATCTCAAATAGGGTTGACACTAATGGCCGACCCGTGATTTTTAATGGCAGTAGTAAATAATGGTTATACACCCACCTCCAATATATTATATTGTAATGGAACCCCTTCTCATTCTATTCAAACTATATAAACATAAAACTTCATCTCAGTAACAGACAGTTACTTTTTCATTTATAATATGGCTTACGAGTACCTACTTAAATAATAAAACTCGTCTGGATTCTTTGATAGGATTTTGAGAGAGATAGAGCACAGCGGAAAGTCGTTTTCCGACTATTCGGAGCAGCCCAACTGGGGAAGTACCTAAGGCACTTGTCCCACCGCCGGAGAGTAGCGAGTAATCTCATATTATTTAATTCTTACTCGCTTTTACTCGATTGAGCGAGTAGCACGTAGTAACACTCTCTTACTCGCCGGCGGTGGGACAAGTGCCTAAATATCGCAGTTATAATAACACCACTTCTTGCTCTGTAGGTACCTATGTCGTGTTGTCTTCTGAGAAAGGGCCGAGCTCCCGAGGATGTGCTGTGTCCAAGGTGAGGGACCTGCAGGTCGATCGCGTAATTAATTGTACGCCCGTCACGCTGATGTAAATCTCACTGTTATTGTGGAAAAATTACAGTTGAGTTGTCCTAACGTACGTTCGAAACGTTACGTGACCATGCCTCTGCATTTGTGTCTAGCTGTCAATACAAAGAAGAGTTGCAAGTGTCCAAGAGCATAGGTTAAAGTGTTCAGTAGTATAAAATAATGTCCCAGTCTAGTTGCTCTAGCTAGGAGATCATCATCAACATTTATTTATTGCACACCACATCAGTTGCCAAGACTCTCGTCTCGTCTCGTCAGTGGTGTAGCCAGTGATGACATATGGCATGAAACGTGTTCGCTTACTATGGTCCTTATAAGAAGGCTCAAAGTCACCCAAAGGCCAATGGAGAGGGCTATGTTGGGAGTTTCTCTGCGTGAATGATCGCATCAGAGATGAGGCTATCCGCAGCAGAACCAAGGTAACCGATATAGCCCTCCGAATCGCTAAACTTAAGTGGCCATGGGCGGGACACATTGCACGTAGAATCAATGGCCGTTGGGGCGGAGAGGTTCTCTCCACGTAGTGGAAGGCGCAGCTTGAGTAGGCTCTCCTACCTGGTAAAGGTCCCGGGAGTCCGCTTCCACCGATCACTTTGGTACTCTGGGGCTCTCTCGCTGGACGTCTTCCGCTCTGTGTCCAGAGCGGAAGACTTCCGGCTGATATGATAATGATGATGATGACATCAGTTGTTCCGTCTTGAATGAATGCTATGACGGCGCAAGCGGCAATGTCGACGCCCTCTGGCCGACCCAGGAGACTTAGGATTTTAGTTTTTTACAGTTGTTTTATGAAGGGATACATAATCACATGGCACCCTAATGGGTAAGGCCGCGGAGCGTTTTAACTGCCACACTTTTATGTAATGATTTACTGCCGAATAAAACCTCATAGTTGCATTAAGTTTTAATATATATTGCAAGTAGAAAAACAAGCTTATTTGTTTTCATTCAAACTTGGTGATCTTGTCACGTTAGGCCCTCCACAAATCGTTACATAAAAGTGCGGCGGTTAAAATGCTCCGCGGCCTTACAAATCATTGATTCCAAAGATATAACTTTCGAAACAAAACGCTATTTTTGACCGCAAATGTTCTACTTTAGCCACGCATGGCTGCGTGGGTTGCATTTGCATGTGCAGTGCTCACTGCTCGATGTAAACATATTACTAGGTTATGTGTTAGTGCTACTGTTTTCATTGCAACAATTTCAACCACAGGGTGGCCTTGAAGATATGCACAATCGCGACCAAGTCCTGGAAATTACGTTACAAAATAATTCTTCACAAACAGAATTCATCACGACAGCATTCCAGGAATTGGAACGTTTCACAGTATTCTGATCCCGTATCATGGTCGGCCTTATTACGCGATAAGTGACAAGATAGAGCGTCCGTCACTGGCTGACACCGTTCGATAGAACGAGCCGACGCTCTTATCTTGTCACTTATCGCATGATAAGGCCGACCATGATACGGGGTCTGTACTAAACAATGAATGCTCGAATATGGTGAATTGTTTTTGTGCAGATTTTCGCTTATGAAGAGTTGCGAGGTTTTTTGTGTAAATCCTAACATAATAAAAAAAAACACCTATCATGTTCACATAGACACCCTTTATGAAATTTGAAATTAAGTAATGTTCAATTAACACACGAAGTATCACTTAGCCTATTTGGACTCAGGCTATCTCCATTCTAAGTTACTTAAAGTCGATTTAGCTGTGTCTACACTCTACGCAGAATGTAACAGACGAAAACGCATTATGTCACCTCAAAAACACACAATACAATATAAAATAAAAAACATATGCAGCAAGTATGTGCGCTTTAAAAACTCGCCCAACATCGCCAGTTAAACAAAAGGCTGCACCGCCTAACGAATAATTATAAAACTTTCCAGTCGTGTGGTCACCCTGTCCGTTGATTTGCATTAAATTCGCTTGTTCGCTTCAAACTGCTCCGGAATTGCAGCCAAATTTATGGACACTGCACGCACTTTTGTTCAACTTTATGTGTTTGAAACAATCGCGTAGTTCGCGTCCTAGTGTGATCGCGTTATGTCGGAGGACGTAGAGCATTCGTTCTTTTCTAGCGAATGAGTAAGTATGAGAAGACAAATGTTATATATCGGGCATAACCACGATCATGCTACTAGGGCTGCATGGAAATAATAATTATACTAGTGGCTCCGTGAGCCGTAGAACTAGAGAGCCTATAATATATATTTTTGTTTAAGTAATTTCGAAAAAGCGGCTTGAAAAAAAAAATTACGAACCGGCTCACGGAATTTTCCGAGAATCGTTTGTGAAATGCGACATGTAGAGGAGAACAGCCGGACAGACAAACGATTTGCGGCCCAACCTGAAGCATATAACTTCGTTCGCTTCGCTCGCTGGTTCGAAAACGACGGTTTTTAGCTAAGATTTAAAATTTGTAGAGTGGCTAGAGTTAGGCTGTTCTGATTATCTGATAACTATTCTTTTTAACCCCCGAAGCAAAGAGAGGGGTGTTATAAGTTTAACGTGTCTGTGTGTCTGTGTATCTGTGTATCTGTGTATCTGTCTGTGGTATCGTAGCTCCCAAACTGATGGACTGATTTGAATGCGGTTTTTTTTATTCGAAAGCTGATGTGATCCCGAATGTTCTTAGCTATGTTTTATGGAAATCTGTTTAGCCGTTTTTGAGATATTGGACTTTGAAATGAAAAAGTCGGGAGCTTTTCAACTTTTCTTAGTTGTTAATTTACTTATTTAAACTGAAAGTGGCATGAGCATAAGCTAAGAAGCCTCCGCAATAACATTTCATGATTTTTTTTAAGCTCCGTCGTAAAAAGAGGGGTGTTACAAGTTTGACGTGTCTGTGTGCCTGTGTGTGGCATCGTAGCTCCTAAACGAATGAAACGATTTTAATGCATTTTTTCGTCCACAAGCGGACGTGATCGAGATGGTTCTTAGCTACGTTTCAACTAAATCAGTTCAGTTGTTTTTGAGATTTTTAACTTTGAACTGATAATGTCAGTGGTTTTTCCGTTAAACAAATCCGTTATCCTACCATAATTAGGTTATCCTACGATAAGGTAGGATAACCTTGTAACCTACCTGATAATGTAACTGTTTCATCTACTAAACAAGGAAACGGAAACCAGCTGATGTGACAGGCAGATTTATATGAATGGTGATTTAATCTGACCAGTGTTTGTCAACAGCAATGATGTAATAAAAAAAGAGGTAAGTAGATAGGTTATAAGCGCTCCAAAAGTGTCACCCTAAAACTGACTCAATTGTGTCGTCAATGAAAACGTATCGAGTCAGATGTGGCAGCCATTGTTAAACACGGAATTTCGTATAGACAACTTACTTTTCTACCTCTTTTGTTACATTGGTGGCACAGAGTGGACAGCCCGGCTGTGCTCGAGAGGATCGGGTTGGTGGTTCCGACGAGGGTCCCCCAGGATTTGCAGCGTGTGTCCGCTCGCACGTGCCACGCTCGACACGCTCCTACCGCGCGCGCAATATCTTTATTACACCAAATGCTCACTCAGCACGAGGAGGTTGACATGTTTGCTGATCGCCTTACTAAATTATGCCGTATTGCTAAGCAGTTCCTTGACAATTTTAATTAAAATTATTTATTATTTTGACATATTTTATAATTCATAATTGCGAATGTTACCAAATTGATGATCTTTTCTTTTTTGACATGTATTGTGTTCTGTTATATAGGTATGTGTAATAATTTATCGTGTAAGTGTTTTGGTGTTACGTATGCTGTAAACTTACATTGACTTATGAATGAATAAATGAATAAAAAATAAATGAAATGAAATAAATGAACAGCGACAAAATTTTATCAGCGCTGACCAGACATTCAAATCAAACGAAATCTAATTAACGTTTTTAGTTGATAGAATCACAATGGAGACGAGACAATGACGCCAGAACTCCGGAATAACTTTTTTCAAATTAAACCCAAGAAATAGCCCTTCCATGGCCGTTAGAAGAACGAAAACTAATTAGCGGTCTCATTCCACTTGGGATTGGAATTGGGGCTCTGTTGCAATTTTTATACCGAATTACTTTGCCTTTAAAGACGCTTTTGCGGTCTTTAGAAGTTTTGTAACGTTTGAGGACGAATTCACGTGCTATCAAGTCAATAGATTTCAAATGTTGAGGTTACATTCGTTTTACATGTTATCATTGTATAGGGCAGCGAACGAAAAAAACCATAAAATTCTAAGTAGCGCGCGCGCCGCAAAATGGCCCAACAGAATGGGTGCCGCTGCCATTATACGGGGTTGGAGGCGGGGTGTCAAAACGATGCCGTTTAGTTCGAACATCGCATACGGGTTTTAGGCACGTCTTTGGGTAGAAATTTATAAGGAGCTCGCTTCGTTCGCTGGTATGAAAGTTTTATAAAAAATCTAAAATCCTGTAGATACTAGAACTACGTTTTCCGTACAAAAACAGTTTAATTTATACATAAGGTCGCCTATGTTACGCGGAGCATAATTTCGAATCGATTGATACCTCATTCATCAAAATTAGTTCAGTATCTTAAACGCTACTGTGGAACATGGAATACTAAAATCATATCCGTTCCTTTCGGCAACAGTCGGGCAAAAACGAACGCAATATTCAAACTTTGCTAATGGCTAATCTAATGTCATGTCAATCAGAGGCGTTTGAATGACGTGGGCTATGAATGGACCTGTATTGCACGCACTCTCGCTTATGCTAGCTATATGTTCTAAATCAGATTGAATTTGAACTGGCTTAGAATCAAATTAGTAAGTGTCGCTGATTGGGCCAGTGCAAGAACAAAGGTAAACTGACAGCTTCGTAGACACTAAAGCTAATAATGTACTGTTTAATAATCTATCCTCATTCACTGCTACGGTCGTAGCGCTACGACTTAATCGTATCAGTTAAATCTCCATATGTAGCTAAAACCACCCGTAGCACTCTAACGCACGTGTCGTGATTGGCGCTGAAAGCGTTAAATTCAGTTTCCATTCAATTTATATTTTAGGTTAAGGAGCTATTTCCGCCAAGATGCGAAATACGCTCAGCCTGAAAGAGTTCTTTTCATTCAAATTGTAAAGAACTCCTTCCAATTGACTATACATTTCAGTGTGCTCTCTATAAACGAGCTAAAATTTGTCTAGCTCCAAAGACAGTATTTTTGCAAGTTTGTAGCCCCTTAGCGGAATACTGAGGCGTGTTTAAATGGGGCCGGATGCAATAGACCGACTGAGCAAGCGAGATCAACTGTACTCGCGGCTTGACTCGCTGAGGGGATGCGAGAAAGTTGGACATGACATTAAATTCTTACCATGATATGAAATGAAATGAAATATTTTATTTGCGGAATACGGGTCACATTATGTTGGTACAAATAAACGGTGCAGTCCGCCGTACTCTACTTAAATAAGCATGCAAATTAATAGCCTTTATTTTGCTGTTAAGAACAGACAAAATATAGTTATTCCGTGGGGACCACTTATTACTAGTTTTTATGTTGATACAAAGATAAAAAAAAACTATTAGGGGACAATGCGCCCCATAGTGTAAGCTTAATAAGGCTTGTTATCGGTACTACTTAAACGACCATATATTTAATAGAATAAATACTTAGATACCTACATTTTTTTGACGACCAGTTAGCCTAGTGGGTAGTGACGCTGCCTACGAAGCTGAAGGTCCTGGGTTCGAATCCCGGTAAGGGCAAATATTTGTGTGATGAGCATAAATATTTGTTTCTGAGTCATGGATGTTTTTCTATGTATTTAAGTATTTATATCTATTATATATATCGCCGTCTAGTCCCCATAACACAAGCCTTACTGAGCTTACTATGGGACTAGGTCGATTTGTGTAAGATTGTCCCCTTATATTTATTTATATATTATATTTATTTATATATTATATTTATTTATATATTACATAGAAAACATCGAAGACTCAGAAATAAATATTCATGCTCATCACACAAACATTACCACAGGGCTAAACAGCCCTCCGAATCCAATCCAATCAAAGAAACTTATAAACGCCGCTAATCATGCTGCCTAAATTTTCCTCGTTATTATTGTGTATAGATTCACAGAACGAGCGAGCGAAGCGGACGAGGTTCTCCGTTTTAGCTTAAGAGTCCGCAGTAAGCTCGATTCTCCATACAAACGTAGTTACGCTCTCATTTTGAAACTACGTGTTAGATTGTACCGAAACTTTGCATATACAATGACATGAGGTATATATATCTATGTCTGTAATTAGTTTATCTAGCTTCAGATACCATAGTAAAAAAAATACAGCGAAATTAAGTTTTTCATACTAAACTTGTTTTTGCTGTATTTCGTTTGTTTTATAAACTGGAACCATATAAATTAATTACAGACATAGATATACCTCATGTCAATGTATATGCAAAGTTTTGTCACAATCCAAAACATATTTTTAAAATGAGAGCGTTTGTATGGGAAGGTGAAATTCTGCCAATTCTGTTACTGCGGACTCTTAAGCTAAAATGCTTACGTATGTCCATCCGGATGTCCGGCTGATCACCTCTACAGGTCGCATTTCTCTACCAATTCTCGTGAAATGTAAGCAGGTTCGATAATAATATGTTATTCTTTGACGTTTATTTTTTCGAAGAAAATAGGTACATACTCGCGAGTTCTACACCTAAGTACAGCTCACAGAATCACTAGCTAGTGTATTTACCTGTACAGTTTTGAAAGAATAACAAAAAAAATATCCATCACGTACTCGAACGCTGATTAGACAGACAGACAGACAGACCCTATCAAAACCACTAGTTAGTGTTCTTATGATGCCTAGCACAGCGATACATGAAAAATATAGCTAGCCACTCACTTGTTTTCATATTTTAAAAAAGTAGGCTACCTTTTTCAGTTCGACTTCCGACCGACGACCGTTCGCTTAAACAGCTTTACCGATTTAGATGGACGAAGCACGAAGATAGCTTCTAGCCTGGATTAAAATATAGGATCTTTATCCCAAGTCCACGCAGACGAAGTCGTACGTAGTACTTACACAGTTCACACACACAGCAAGATATACATTGAAAATTGTGCTCCAAACCTCTCCCGGTCTTCATAGCTCCCGAAGTAAGCAACGCACGTACCAACCGTTTGTTTTCATACACACGCCTGTAACAGGGAAAGGCGATATTGTCGGGAGAATGCTCGCTTTCGGACGTAACCGCATTGTATCCGAAATAACGTTTAGTTGCTGCTATATTTTAAATACCGAATTTAGTTTACGCATGGACTGCTATGACTGGTAGATGGTTGCCAAATCTGGGACACGATGTCGTGTTCCTTTTACATTTTAAATTCTTTTGAAAAATATTACAGTGAAATGTAATAATGTAATGTAAGATGAACACGTTTCAGACTGGACTGAATTATGCGCATGAATATTAGGAGAAACTATATATTGGGATTAATTTATATGCTAAACGTTGACGTGCCATTCATTCTTATGCCAAACGATAGGTCAGAAACGATTATGTGTTCCGATAATACCCCTTGTTTTCATCAGAAGATCAGCATTTTTTCATAGTACGACGACGGTCAATAATCATACCGCCTGCTTGCTGGTAAAAGGATACCGTAGCCAATAGACACTCGTAACGCAAGGGGAGTCATAAGCAGGCCTCGGATTATTTTTCGCATGGTAAGATGAAAGAAAACTATGGAGTCGATATTAAAATTAAATTGTTATTTATATTCATACTTATACTCATTCATTTAATTAAGAACGAAATTAAGTTATAAATAAAATAAATCATTTGAATAGAAGACGACGTTTGCTGAGATTTCGTTTGGTGGAGAATACTATTTACATGTTTTAAAATAAATGTGTGTTTTAATTGCGTAAGATCTACTTCACAACACACACACGTCACAACACATTTCTCATGATCGTATTTTAGATCTTTGTAAGGCTCTATTCAGTACAAAATGGCAGAAACTGGCGGATCAGACATAATTGTTCACGTAATAATTGCACGCACCGATTGCAATAAATAATTAAGTGAAACGTCGTGTTGTGAAAGATTGACATGACATTGACACGCACATGATTTTTAATAAAGCGGCTAGTACCTGGCATTACGTTTACCGCAACAAAGTAGTCTGAACAAAACATAATAGTAACTAATTTGATATAGTTACAGGGTAAATGTAACCAAGCGAAAGGCTTAACACTTCCCAAATAATACTACATAAATTCATTTTAATTACATTAAGTAAGATTAATTTTCGATTAACATTTTCAACCTGCATAAGGGACAAAAGTATTACGGGACTAAGAAAATTTGTGAGTATGAGTATGAATATGAGTTAAAGTTTAGTTTTAATATAGACTCCATAGTTTTCTTTCATCTTACCACGAAAAATAATCCAAGGCCTGGTCATAAGCCTAGTTACCAACTAGGCTTATGACCAGGCGACTTACCAGTCGTGATTGTGTATACTAGCAACTTATGGATATTAATGTCCGAAATAAAGAATTGAATTGAATAACTTACATCATAGAGCTTTTTTGATTGTCCTATAATATTCATACTGAAATGAATAAGGAATGAGTTTGGATGTTTAGATGTGTGGATGTTTGTTACTCAATTACGCTTAAGCGGCTCAACCGATTTGGATGAAATTTTGCACGATGACAGTTTATATCATCATCCTCCTAGCGTTATTCCCGGTTGTGCCCTAAAAGAGCCCGGGGTCCGCTTTGACACCTAACCTCAAGATTTTGCATAGGTACTAGTTTTACGAAAGCGACTGCCATCTGACCTTCCAACCCAGGCGGAAAACAAGACCTTATTGGAATTAGACCGGTTTCCTCACGATGTTTCCCTTGATCGTAAAGCTAACGGTAAATATTCCGTAATAGGTAATAAATCCGAAAAACTCATTGGTACGAGCCAGGATTCGAACCCGCGACCGCCGCTTGACAGTCGCATGCCTGAACCACTAGGCTACCGTAGCTTTCGTCATACACGATGATAATTTATATTTATAGCCTGGTTTAAAATATAGGATAGATTTTATCCGGGGTCCAAGCAGACGAGGTCGCGGGCGGAAGCTAGTTTTTTATAAAACGAAGTAAAACAATCATCAATAGGTACTTAGTACCATAAAAAGATTTCGCCCTTAGCGGAACGGTACGCAGCACTCATTCCTTGCCGCAGTCAAAAAAGGCAGTCGTTAAATCGATATATCGGACGAGGCGGCACCCGAAAAATACGAGATTCATTTTTGATGAGCCTCGCTGGCTTTAGATATTCTTGCTAGGATGCGATTGAGAAATAATTCTCCTGGGGCTGGGTTTCGGACCGAGTTGCGGGCGTTCAACGTGCGAATTTGGCGATCGTTTCTTAAACGATTTTCAGAAGATAGCGTTTTTAAGACCATAGCGCGGTTTGTATTGCATTTTAAACCGTTTCGTTTGGATTTTACGTTGATGCCGTAGCTATTTAATCAGCATCAGGCTTTCGGATAGTCCGACAATGGTCCAATAAAGGTCCCAAAAAGCGGCTAAAATTTAGTTCATAGGTTATGCGTAACTGCTTGCGTTTGCTAGAGCAAATTTAAAGACTCCTGAAGTGAGTGAGGGATTTAACGAGAATCATAAGACTGGATTTAATCAGTCGTTTTTTTAAACCTTCGATTACGATGCCCTTGCTCCGGTTCACATATAACAATTAAAAATACTTAAGTTTTTTGTCGTTCCGTGCATTATCGCTTAGCATTTATGTCGCATTGTGAACTTAATCTAACCTTTTGTGTCGTATTTATTGAATTTCCCACAAATGGAAACACTATTCCACGTACCAGGCTCCCATGTCCGTATAAGAGGTTTTAAATGAAAAATTGGAAATCGTAGCGGTTCCCAAAGTGTTGCGAGCGTTATTGGGTCTTGTCAACAAATATCGCAATAGCTCCGTAATGGAATCGCTACAGTAAGTATCTGGTCTGTCAACCCTTCAGATATATCAAGCTGTAGCGATTTTATTTTGCTTTTAGTTCATCGAGTGTTTGATAAATAAGCGAGGATAAATGAGAATGGGTTCGCTCAGCGGATTGCTGGCTCAGTGAGATTTGGAGTTTAGTCTTCGGCTTTCAGTTGTGGGAAAGTTATTTTTCTATCCTGATCCTACACGGGGATTTTGAATTCGTAATCAGGAACAAATTTTTCGAATTCAATAATTGATGCCATATGTAATAATATTAATAATTGCCCAAAACCCCATGGTCCCGAGATATGGGATATTAAACTTTTCCTTTAATTTAAAATGTATAATTTGGTTAGCAGCGTTACTGCTTAATACAAAGATTAAGTTAGTATGGGGTGGCGCATCGTTACTGACAATTTCTCAATATCATTTGAGACGATGGTGCTGTTAAGAAGCCTATTTCTTCTAGTAGATGTCGCTACACGCCTCCCTAAGGCGTTGTAAGAAGGAACTGATTGAAAGATTTGGTGGCAGAGACGGATTGTTACGTTAGCTCAGTTGGTTAGTAGCGACAACTAAAACAACTTAAAAACCCTTGTGTCCAATTATTAAATTATGAGCAATAAACTCCGGTCACTTTGCTACTCTTTGGGGGAGGCCTATGTCCAGCAGTGGCCGTCGTTCGGCTGATATATATGATGATGATGACGATGAGCAATAAACTGACAATTGTCAGATGCATGACAAGTAGATGTAAAAGTTTATTCACGCCAAAGCGCTGAAATTCGAGTTAAGAGTCCGCAGTAAGCTCGGGCGAATTTCTCCTTCCCATACAAACGTAGTTACGCTCTTATTTTAAAACTACGTGTTGGATTGTAATGAAACTTTGCATACACAATGACATGAGGTATATCTATGTCTGTAATTAGTTTATATGATTCCAGTTTATAAAACAAACGAATTACAGCCAAAACAAGTTTTGTATGAAATACTTAAATTCGCTATATTTTTTTACTATGGTATCTGAAGCTACATTAACTAATTACAGACATAGATCTACGTCATTTTATTGTATATGCGAAGTTTCGTTACAATCCGACTCGTAGTTTTAAAATTAGAGCGTAACTACGTTTGTGTGGAGAATCGAGCTTACTAATCTACTTTACTTCGAGAAATGTTGGATGAATTTCACCGTGCATCTATTGGTGGAATTGGAACCGACTTGAAAAGGTTTGGCAACACTCATGGAACACCTTTAGAGTAACAAGCGCTACTAAACGGCCAGGGAAAGATGAGCCTAAATTGAGCGGCAAAAATAAAACAGCGTGCACCACCGTGTCTAATGCCATAAATAATAATGATAATTGAACAATTATAATTTTCTTCAATTTACGCAATGCACAGTTGATCAAGCAGAAAGAAGTAAAGTTATGTGATATAAAACTCTTTATCCTCGTTCTACTTTATATTTACAATGTCTCGTCAAAATAATAATTAAACTTTTAATGTCAATATTATAAGCTGTAAACCAAGTCACCCTTTAATTCTCTTAAAAAGTAAAAAAAGGTCAATTGTTGTATGGAACAGTTGTTTTTTAACTGTAACGCTGTGTAATTATTTTAAATAAAAATACAAAAAGTTTCAAATTATAAGGCTCATCTTTCCCTGGCGAGACTCTAGGCTATGGTAACCCATTTCCATCATCGTGATATACCTACAAAATAAAATCAGAATACGCATTCAATATGAGCAATACGTGTTTCACATTTTAACAAACATTTTCCATTTTAAAATTAAGTTTCGGGAATTTGGTTCTCTTTAGTGGTAGTGTCGATAAAAACTTCATATTAAATTGACGGTATATTTACCACAATTCGAATCAGGGTTTCAGTGTTACATTCAATTCAGACTGTATGTTGTAAGCAGCACGGTTGTATTTACAAGTTCATTAAAAGGCAGAGTATGGATGTAAAAGAAATATATTTATTTGGTGTGACAAAGGAATTATACATTTTTATGCAACTGAAATTAACCAAAATGGATGCCACTCAGAAATGCCACCACCAATATATGCTTAAGGCGCTGGTTTTCAAGGCACTTAGAATGGTAATATTATATAATTTTTAACAGGTTGAAATGTCATTGGGATCGAAAGCGATGACCAAAAATATTTTATGCAAGTTTTTTTTGGGTAGACGTAGACATTTGATTACAATTGTATTCTACTGGCTACTTATATGATTCCTTTGTGCATGGCGTGGCTAAACCCAGGCAAACTCAGGTTTTGGCTGGGAAGTATTTGAAATCGAATTTACATTAGCTACGCCTTCGTCATACATTCAGGCTCAGTGCGTTGAAACGAACGCTGCGTCAAATCCAATTTGATTTAAATCCAATACGTCCAGCGAGATAGACCCCCGGTTCTTTGTGCAGCTGCAAATGCAGTAAATCAAGAGTGTCGCCCGCAGCCGACCGCCAGGCGGGCTTTCAGCGACGAAATGCGAGTTTAGATCTTTACATTTAAGCTGTTCCTTTTTAAATTAGGCTGTTTGAGTGCCTGCCTGTCGCTGTAGGATATTTTCTATACCAAATAAAGTTACCTAGTATAACAAAGGCCTTTATTTACAATGCCGTCCTGAGACGCCAAAGTTAAACAAAATCGATGCAATTAATTAATTCCATGAGAGGGCCTATATAGGTATATAGTTAATATAACTGTATAAGTGCTTTGTTGTAATTACCTCTGTCATGTGTGTAATTAAATAAAGAAACAATGACACAAAAACAGATTTTTGGATTGGACATTTTAATGTGTAATTCATCAACTCGTTATTATCTGTTGACAATCGTAGTTTGTTGAAAATGACAAAAAACTGGCATTCGAGTATTCTCGCCGCCATAGCTATGGAAGTGCTCGAAATTTAACCGGAGCTAAGCTAACATTGTAACTAAATACCGCGTAATTTGTACGGCTGCCCGAGGAAGGTGCGCCGCTAAGACGACGCAGCCGCGCGGGCGACCGTCCGCAGCGCACGTTACAAGGAGCGTCGCCAGGCAACGAGCGCGTGACGTCACGTGCTGTTGTAGATCTTCTAACTAGTAGCGATCTATACGGACAGTAGTGGCATCACACTAAAGAACACACCTCCGATGGTATAAGGCGCTGTCAGGGTATATATAGAGACCGTTTCTAAAATTTCGATAGCGCGTTGTAGCCCGTGTGCGAAATTTTATATGATAACAGCAACAAAAGTCATCAAAGCAATGGTGAGAAGTAATGAAAATCATTAAACGGGTTAATTATCATAAGATGAGATAGTATTCGAGACAAGAACTACATTATTTTAGAAAATGTTAGAGGAACACAGTAAAATTTCAAGTGCGGGGCGCTTGTGGCGTCATCTATCGGCGTGTCGTGTAAAGTGTTCAGTTAGCGCTGGCGGTTATATGGGACTGAGTTGCAGTTTTAGACCGCTATACAACAATGTCACATCTTTATTCCAATACTAGCTTCCGCCCGCGAATTCATCTGCGTGGACCTGGGATATACATTATATTTGAATCCAGGTTATAAACTATCTTCGTGTAAAATTTCATCCAATTCGTTGAGCCGTGATTGAGTAACAAACACCCAAACTTTCGCTTTTATAATATTAATGGGATACCTATATTACAAAAAAAGAGAAGAAAAGCCGCGTGATAAAATATAACCTACTTCCACCCTGAAGGTACGTTTGTATCCAATGGTACAAACTATACCTACGTCTTTTATAATTATGCTCGATACTTGTAACATAATGGAGTTGCTAGACTTGCTAGCTTTAATCTTTTTCAAAGGTAAGTTATAAATGTTATATTATAATGTATCGCAGTTGCTTATTCGTGAAACGCGTAGGTACCTATTTAGTTTGCAACACTGCAAAAAGTAGCTGTGTGTATCCGGCCTAGTAAATATGTCACTAAATTGTTCATATTATAAGTTGTCATTTAAACAAGTCGAACAGCGTCCCTGTTCACTATCGTGATAACTACCAGGCTGACAGAAGTGCTAGGGAATGGAGCGTCTTTAAGGAGCTCAATATTGCTGAAGCTCTTACTCGGCAGCATTAGTGCTTATCAAACATTTATAATACCGCGAAATAAATCCAAACAACTGCACGATACGTAACATCTCATACATCCCTGGTACACGACATTAAAATTCCAACTTTATTATAACCGTGCAAAGTTGATTTTACAAATAATTTTCAAACTTTAAGTATAGATCTTCGCTGCATCCGACGCGACGGTGAGATCCTTAACTTGGATTTCAGTCAAAACTTGAGTCTTTTGTGTAAGTTGTGGTTTCGAGTTCTCTAGTTAACGACGTTGCAGAACGTTTAAGTAATGGTTAAGTAGGTGGTTACAGTTTCATCTTGCAGCTCGAGTAGCGTTTTGAGGTTCATATTGTTATTGCTGCATTTTGAATTAGGTCTTATAATATGTTTCATATACATATATTGTTTGCCACTAGTTACAATATACAATACAAAGGTATTATACGGTCTTAGGAAGCATCTATCTGAAAATTCGTATTTTGCTAGTTGAATCCTTAGTACTCTCTCAATTTAATTATTGCGACACTGTTTACGGTCCTAGGCTGTTCGGAAAAACTGCGCAAGCCATTCAGCGTGTACAAAATGCATGCGCAAGGTTTTGTTTCAATATCCCACGACGAGCGCACGTGACGCCTTATCTAAATGAAAAAGGAATCCTTAAGATGACCTTTCGTAGAGAACTGCACATGGCTCGAACTGTACATAAAATCGTGCATACAAAACGGCCAGAATACCTTTTTACGAAAATAGCGTGGGTAAAAGCCCAACACCAATTTAACACCCGTAGTAAAATATTAAATAAAGCCGTCATTCCTAAACATAAGACCAAAGGATGTAAAGGGAGATTCAAAGTCAGTGCAGCCAAAATATGGAACAACATTCCCCCACCTCTTCGGCTTAACATGTCCCAAGCATTGTTCAAATCTAAATTGAAAACCTTGTTGTTTAAACAGCAGACTGACTTTAAAAATTCGTCCATATTCAGTGTACAACTTTGATTGGTTCTTTGTCTGTTTAATTATTATTATTATGTTTTTGGCTGTGTCTTTTAGTATTTATTTTTTGTGTTGTTGCTTTGCGCTGTTTGTAGCAGTCGCTCTGCGTTACCACCTTATCTTGGGGCAGGCTGAAAATCAGCGCTGAAGCCACGCCGCGATGGCGAGGTTGCAGCACACTGAAAATTTAAAAAAGGTGGCAAAGGGACAGTCTCAGGTCCCTTTGCCACCTTTTTAAATTTTACAGATTTTTTTTCTATTTAGTTTATCTCTTTTTGTTTTATGTAACTTTATTGTAATTTTGTGTACTGTGTTTTTTTTATGTGGCAATAAAATTATTTTCTTTCTTTCTTTCTTTCTTTCAATATATACAATTGTTACAGATACGTAATATTACAGTTGTATGCAGACCTTTGAGTTCCTTTGCAGATGGATAATAACAGGAAACCTCGCGATGATTAAAAATGGTCAATGGATTCGGATCCCCAGCCTCCATTTGAGGGCCACAATCCTAAACATTGTTGCATAGTTTCAATACTGTAATAGTTTCTATAAAATTGTTAACAAATTCCTGAGTAACATTACACCACACAGAACAGGCGTATGAAAGTTATCTCAACATAATCACGGCGGCGGTCCCGAATTGCTTTTAAACCCAGCTCCAAGTTTCTAGCACTCGAATAATAGCGGCAAATAATCGAATTTGAAGCAATTCTCCTGCTCAATTGTATACAGCCTAGCCAGTTAATATGTACCCGCGCTCCGCGGAAAATCTCAAACTGGCCCTCTGTTAGAGACAGTCGCGGAAGGATCACTGTAAATTGGCGTTTGTCAAAGGGTCGAATGGTATAAAATGCACTTAGCGGAGTAAAGGTTTCCTGCAAAGGGCCTATCTGAAAAGAAACAAGATTATTTCGCGCGATAGACGTGGGGCAGACTATTCGATTACAGCTATTTCCTTTGATGGACGTTCCTTTTCAGATAGGGTCGGTGACGGGCGGCACTGTTTTACAAAAACAGATAAATGTATTAATGCATGTTCGTGTAGTGTACGTCAGTTCGATATGGACAATATTAGGAAGATCGGGTCTGGATACAATTGGCTCAGGATAGGGACGGGTCGCGTACTCGGAGAGGCCTATGCTTAGCAGGGGCCATTACGGGCTGAAAATGTTGATGATGGAATATTGATGAGGTAACGATTGGAGTAGTTCGTCAAAACCGGGACTTAGTCTAGGGATATAAAATTAAAGGGGTTACATACGCCATTTCGAAGAATGTTTTGCCGATAGTCGTTTCGTCGAAGACGTTTTAATCGACACTACTTTTAGACGAAAGCTTGATCAATCGAAGGCACCATTCATCGAAAAATCATTTATCGTCTACGGTACAAGGAGAAGGTGAAACCTACTTCATATAGGCGCAACTGGTGATTGCCACGTGGCAATGTATGTATGTAATCAAAAGATTCCATTATGTCCAAGTCGAGTGAAGCCAAATATGTGCATATACGAAACATGTACAGTTTTTTTTTACCACGTCGGTGGTTGACGTGACCTATGGACGCCAACTTCGCCAACCTCTTGGAGTAAGGCGTTATTTTGCGCTTCCCAACGTCACGAACTGTGGCGCGCAGGAGTTCTCCGCTAGTTCACCCTTTGCAGCTCCCACGTGCGATTTGTTTGCAAGTGGATGGAATGTAGTGCGTGATGAAGGTCTGAAGTTCTGCGAGAAGATTGATGTTCGTCGCTCCTCTGTTCATTAACTGTTCTTGTTAATATTGTTTTTGGTATGATATTTCTAATGTAAATTATGTTGTAAATATTGTCCTAGTTTCACAGTTGTTTAGCTATTACTGTTATGCTGTGTAAATAGTTTAAATAACTACCCACTCTGCACCTGCCGATACGTGGTCGCCACTCGAGAACCGTTCCAACCCACGGCCATCTTTAAGTACGTCTTTATTTTTTGCATTCATTGAGTTAAAGGAAATATAACCTTTTGTTATAGCAATCTCTGCTGTTAGTGGTCAAGTGAATGAATGAATGATGGCTAGACGATAAATCTGTCTGCGCAAGTACCTCTTCGCCTTAAGATGTATGATGCTTTTCCTTGTCCGCGGCGTTTTAAAATAATGGTAAAAGCTTTCGAAATTCTTACGAACTGAGTGTATCAAAGTGACATTGAAAACGATCTATGATCTATCATCATAAATTTAAGACTCTTTTAGGTGTAGGGGTTTCAACTAGGTACTAGATTGGGGGAGGATTGTGCAGCAGGTTCCCATTGCTTTCTGCACCGCTGTTTGATGGTCAGCCTGCTCCTGTCTAGTATAAAGCTGTACACATGCTTACGAGTGAGTAAAATAGAAGCTAAATACTTACAACACGCATCCCTTCCTTTAGGGTAATAATGCTAACACCACAAAAGGTAAGAATCAATAACTAAGCTGCGCTTCAGTGGCACGAATTGTCACCCATATTCATCATAATAAACTTAAGGGCCTCCCAATGACCTTTAATCTGCAACTCTCCGTTTTTTTATGGCTTATCGTATTTAAAATGAAGAGGTATACCGAAATATTATCCCATATTTACTTAAAAAATCACAGTTTTCTAGATATATGGCACCAAACTATGGCAATTTTATGCCAAAAAGCCAGTTTTTAAGACGTAACATTTGTGAAAATCAGGTAAAAATAAAAAAATGTCGTGGGTTGTTAGAGATCTCAATAAGGAACGGTTATATGTAGATTTCATATCGAAAACAGCTTTTTTGGACCATGTTTGAGTGAATCATACAAAAAAAAAAAAAATTTTTCAAATAATTTCTCGTGCAAACGTAGAATAACGTAGATTGAAGAACCGATAAGCTTTTGTGCTATAAATATATCTATAGTTTTGACGGAGGAACATCAACTCAAAACTCGTCAAAACTCGACACAAAGTGCGTGGAGCCCCTTAAGAGCCGGGCTCACGTCGGTGGTGGAGTAATCGCTAATATCGCCATTTTGTTCTTCTCTCTGCTACTGTTTTGAGCTCCTGATACGACATTAAATTAACTTTCTATTTAGCCGTATTACATACGCCAATTGAACTGTGATTTTTTTACACCAAAAAACGAGTTTAAGCCTATTGTGTCTACTGCTGGACAAAAGCCTGCCTTGACTTTCATCCGTCTGGAGCAATTTCGGACCAGTAGTCGACAAAAACCGCGAGGAAAGTGATTACCTAGGTAACTTTTAAAATAAATAAAAACGGTACCTACGTCAGGTTGATCTACATGTCATTTTGTATTGAGGGGAAAAGTGATGTTTAGATCTTAGACCAACGATGTTGAGTTTTCCTCGCGTATACATATGTTCGAAAGTTAACAATCACTTTAGTTTTAGTGACCCTGCCTACGAAACAAGAGGTCCTGGGTTCGAATCCCGGTTAGCGTTACGCAATCGACCAGCTGGTCGTCCCGCCACCTTCCCCTCGGTCTGCTTGCTAAGTCATGTCTCCTCTCTTTCCCCCATCATCCATTACAACCGTCACTCATCATTCATACATATAATCACTAGTTCCATTGGAAATCATTTACCATAAAGTTAGTCGCTTGTATCCTTCGCGGGGACTGAATTCCAGTAATCACAAAAAGATTAAAAAAACACATGTCTCCTCTCTCCAAACAAGGTCTTGTTACAACGACTTGTGTTACCTACTCTAAACATCAAATTCAATTTTTCACCGTTCGAACAACACCCTTAAAATGCCCTATTATTAAGACCCATTACGTTACAAAATACGCTCCAAAGGGTCAAAGTTCAATCCGGTTTCCAGTTGCAAATTAACGAGTTCCCCTGAAATTGTGACGTCACCTGTCGGCGTGTCCAATCAAGGCACCTGTGAAAAATGGCCGCCGACAAACTTCTCAGATGTGATGAATGATCGCCAGATAAGGAACGAATTAAAAGAAAAATACGCGGAGGTCAGAAAAGTGAATGAAATGCAAATTCACGGATCCATTTGGAAAACATGCCATTGCTCTTGGTACGTCAAAATTAACCTTTTATTTTGAAGGCCGAGATTGCTTTTTGTCTTTTGTGAGACTTAGAAATAGGCTCTTGTATATCATGTTCGCGTGTAAGATGCAACTTTATGGCTTCCACGGCACTGTGATTCCTGCCTAGGCCATATTTCCAAAAATATCGTGATCGCATCTCGGTCTGAAAGGTATGTAAAGTGATTCACTATTATACAAGCTACTAAATTCAATATATACCCAAGTATTTCTAATTAATTATCATTTACTTTTGTGCAACGAAAGTGAACGCAGCAGAACCAAGGTAACCGATATAGCCCTCCGAATCGCTAAACTTAAGTGGCAGTGGGCGGGGCACATTGCACGTAGAACCGATGGCCGTTGGGGCGGAAAGGTTCTCGAGTGGCGACCACGTACCGGAAGGCGCAGCGTGGGTAGGCCCCCCACAAGGTGGACTGATGACCTGGTAAAGGTCGCGGGAGTCCGCTGGATGCGGGTGGCGCAGGATCGGTCATTGTGGCACTCTTTGGGGGAGGCCTATGTCCAGCAGTGGACGTCTTTCGGCTGATATGATGATGATGATGATGAACGAAAGTGAACGCATCACGACCCTAATTATCAGTGCATTTTCGTTGCCGCAACTTAATCACTTTGTTATTGGGTGTTATTATTATTAACCGCGTGTATCCAGGTATTGTTAACATGGACGTGGAAGACCATGGCATGTACTTTATTTATTGACAGGTTTTATATATATACAATGTTTGTTTATATTATTCATGTTTTTTTTTCGAGAGGTCTTTTGTCTCGTCTATTTTTTCAGAAGTATGACTTTACATAGACTTACAAAAAATTGCAATGCTATGCAATGCATCACATATATACCATCTTAAAGTCTGAAATGTCCTTAATTACTCCTATGAATTTCATCTGCATCAGTTTGCATCTTCTCTGATTACAGAGCTATCGAAGTATATAAGTCAAATTAAGTGTTTTTAGTAAAAAAAAACTTTTTTGTATTTAGGTACTTTTTTTAGGTGTTCCATTTCGAGGCTTAGTATTTTCGATATTTGGCATTCTAAGAAGGGAAAAGAAAGCGAAAAGTTTCAACAAGTACTTAGTACTTTGACTGAAACTTCACGACTTTCAGATCATATCGAAAATATCGAACTAGAGACATTAAGTACTAGAATACGCAATATATGTAAACTTATTTCACATTACTGGGCAAAAGTGTATCGTATAAAGTCAAAATTATTAGAAAAATATTCAGACTGGCTTAGTGAAATAGAGTACGTTGATGTAAAACGAAGTATCGAGCAACCCATTTTGCAACAGCAGGACGACGTTGTCAATCCCTCTACGTCCACTTCACGAGGCCCTGGCCGACCGCGAAAAGATTTTAATCAAGTTAGTGATCGTACAAAAAGAAGAAGATTAGCTGAGCTCTCTAATGTAGACAGTTCTGCTGTAAAAACGTTGCTCGATGCTTCAGATTCTAGCTTAAATTCCGCGAAAATCGATGTAAACGATGTTTTGTCGCTTATTGCAGAGGCTAAGCTAACTCGACATCAATATTGGTTAGTTAAGAATTTAATAGACAAGGTATCCAAAGACATTTTACCATCGTACCAACGAATTGTAAAAGCTAAAGAAGAGTGTTATCCCTCAGCCGTCACCGTTACTGAATCGTCCGCTGAAGTTGAACTTCAAAGTTTACTCGATCATACTGCCACTCGGATACTCGAGTCCCAAAAGGATGTTTTAGATAGAGTACCTACCCAGTCTCTAAATAAGATCTCTTTGATAGGGAAGTGGGGTTTCGATGGGAGTACAGGTTATAGTGAATATAAACAACGTTTTTCTGATTCCACTGTTCAAGATGATAGCTTGTTTGTTACTTCGTATGTTCCGCTGCAACTAATTTTGACATCAGATAATGAAGAAACCAAAACTGTTTTATGGAAAAATCCTCGTCCTTCTTCAACTAGATACTGCAGACCTATTCGTTTTCAGTTCTTGAAAGAATCGAGTGCTGTGTCGGTTGAAGAAGAGACTTATTTTAAGCAAAAAATAAGTAACTTGCAACCTACTGTCTTCAAAAACAATGATCGCGAATATACCGTTACACATAACTTGCAATTAACTATGGTCGATGGTAAAGTGTGTAATGCTCTTAGTAATGTTTCTTCCAATAGGTGTTATATATTATTCGGGATATAATATCGATAAGACCAAATTTCGAGATTTCGCGTTAGAAACTGCTCGGCGATTAGTTGCCGAGTATCCGTGGTACAATTTGCCTGCTTCTGTCCACAAAATTTTAATTCATGGTGCTGATGTTATTGAATATAGTTTATTGTCAATAGGGGAGTTGTCTGAAGAAGCAGCTGAAGCCACCAATAAGTTTATTAAATCATTCAGACAAAATAATACACGAAAAATGAATCGCGTGTTGACAAACACAGATTTAATCAACCGGCTTCTTCTTCATTCAGATCCCTTAATATCAGGTTAAAGAAGGTTGCCTGTTAAAAAATAAATATATTTTATCTAAGTCTGTGCTTGCTTTATTGTGCTAATTAAGTAATAGTTGTAAAAATTATTTATTAATAGAATAGATACGCTTGACTGTAATTTGCTAATGAGCATGAATGTAATTTGCAAATATGAATGTAATTAACTTATGCATGTATTTTTGTTACCAATTTACATATTAAATTTAAACGCGATAAATTAAGTTGTACTGTAAAAAGACTGAAATCATGGAAATACGAGAATACGAGAAACACGTTAATAACTTTTAATTTCGACAAAACGCGACAGAGCATAAAGTGCACAATCACATACCTGAAGTGTCCAGGTCTGGAGCCTCCTAAGGGCTTCCCGTTCTCTGAAGGCACTCTCAGCTACTAAACGGGCGTGCAGATCTGACTTACCACCGGTCTTCGCCTAAAGATACCTCAAAGACACAGCCCACACTCTCTCTTGATGTGACGTGCAGTTTTTAAGAATAGAACTTTTAACTTCTATATGGAAAGCGCGATCTTTATATGAAATTACGATAAATTAGGCGCAGCGCGTGCGACTTCAGAAGCAGAAAATTGTAGTAGTAATGGCCACAGGAAGTAGTTATCCTATAGTGTTGCCCTACATAAACGGAAGTTATATTTAAAGTTACCATACGAAAATCTATATTCAACACGAGAGTTGAACAACCATCCACTGATGATAGTGGATGGTAGTTTTGTTTATTTGCACATTTATTCCATTGAAAATCGCAGTATAAAATGTTATAGATTGTATGTCTAAAACAACATTAATGCGAGACATTTTTATTATAAGAAATTGTCATATTCCTGTATTATATAGATGTAAAAATAACATTTATTGTATATTTCGTATTCCTAGATTAGTATCTAAGACTTTAAAATATAAAAAAACACTTATTTTGGAGTTGAGGTAATTATGGCCGCCTTTGTATGGGCGTGGAATCACCGTGCACGGATCGCTAAGCGATGCACTTTTATGGAATGTGTTTTTGGACAAAAGGTGATAAATACTGAAATTTGTAAAGTTTTATTCATAATTGCTTCTATGAATATCTAGATGAGGAGATATACCACAAATTTGATTTGATTATGATTTTTAATAATGTATTGTTTGAGTTGACTAAGGTAAAGGACTTATTTATTGACAAAAACTTAAGCTAGTATTTTAGTTATTATTAAAATCCGAAAATTATTAATTACCTATTGTATTGTTTTGTTTTATAGTTAAGCGTGGCGTTTGTAAAATAATTCGTTGGGCGAAATCTCTTGTTGCCAAGGATTTCCAATGATTATAGGTTAATTTGTAAAAACTGTCGGCAATTAAAAACTTGATTAATACATACAAACTAGGAAGATGCTGTGGGCTTAATTACTTATCAGATAAGCCAGACGTCAGCCACGCTGATAATTTCCCCCTTGTAATTATATAATTAACTCCAGACTTGAATAGCCCATTGTACCAGGCAACCAGAAATTAAGAAGAGCGTCGAGAAAAAATATGAATTATGGCGGTACTTCACGCCGCGATATCCTGGCCTGTCATTGGTGGATTCGCCACGGCGCGGACTTATGACCAATGAGGGTGTTAGTTGCGTATAATTAGGAGTATCCTTTATTGTTGATAGTTGGAGGGCCCTTGTTGTTGCAAATAGGGCTCGTTAGGAGTCGTTTGGTGTGATTGTGAGTTTTTTGGGTGAGCCAGTGGGCGAAGAGATCCACTGCATGAAATATTAATAAGGATTTAGTTACTTCCAGTTGCCTCGGTGTCGGTTTGTATTTATTAATCACATCGAGGTATTCAAAGGTAAATAATAAGGGCCCCTTTTTTACAACCGAATTTAAATTTTGTATTATACGTCATAGGAGTAGTCGCATAATGGAACCGAAGTATTCTCTTCGCCAAATACTTTTGCCTCCAGGCTAGTCTCCCTATATACGACTAACAAATATTTGGCTATAAGTAATGACACTAAAGGCGGCGAATCACATACGTTTCGAAAAGTGCTAGCACAACTGGTTGCCTATCAATGTCGCACGCGACTTGACGACTCCTGTCTCACTCATCATCATCATCATCAAATCAAACGAGAGACGTCCACTGCTGCTGTAAATATACCTCCCCCAAAAAGTGCCAAAGTGATCGGTCCTGCGCCACCCGCATCCAGCAGACCGCAACCTCTCCGCGGTCTCGCTCGGACTGTGCAAAATAGCAATAGGGTAGCTTTTTTCGTCACGCGTCGCGTAGCGGCGACAGTCGAGCTAGCCTCGCTGAAATGGGCCCAAGACTGGAAAATAAAAATATACAAAAGGAGTGGCTTTACGACCTAAAACTTAAACTTTGGCCTCTTAATGTTCCTTCTCTGTAAATAAGTGAGTAAATGTATTCCAGCACACTAACCAAGGGCTCCCAAGACCGCGTATATTTTTGAACTTCTACTTAATTCATTTCGCAAAGTTTTGGTGAAGTTGGACGATAATTTAAAGAAGTTCTCCCGTAGCATCGGGCCTCATAAAACGCCGTAATCGTTTCCGAATACTTCGGTGGCCATAAGGTCTATGTGACTTGACGTATTGATGATATATTAGTATGACATTGGTTGCGCGCACTTGATCTAGGTACTGATTTTTAGGGTTCCTTAGTCAACAAGGAAGGAACCCTTATAAGTTCGCTATGTCCGTCTGTCCGCCTGTCCGTCTGCGGCTCTCAGTGACCCTTACTTCTAGAAGTAAGTTTCTAGAAAGCTGTAATTCAGCATGGGTATACAATATAAATCAATCATGCCGACAGATTAGGCGAATAAAATCTTCTTTTTTGGGGGTTCATCCCCACCACGTAAAGTGGGGATGTTTTTTAGTCTCGTTACACAGTATTGTGTGTCCTAAACCATTATGTAAAAAAAGTTTCCCACTCATGTAAAATAAATTACTAATAGGGGTGTTGACTCAAAATGTATTATTACTCCAAAAGAAAGAAAGCACAAAAATATCTAAAACATCCTTGGCCGCTGCAAAAAAACGTCATTTTTTCTCATATAAGGTTACCCAATGCTCTTTAAATGTACTATCTCATGTGCCCTGGTAGGGTGTAGCAATAGATCTTAAAAAGTACTTTATACATATAAACTCTAATACTTACATCAATTAGGTAACAATTATATTATGGAGGTATATAACAAAAACTATGATTAAATAAATGAAATAAATGAATTTTATTCTGCAAGAAGGCCGTAATGGTGATACCATAACGGAGCCACGATTGAGTGTATGCGTGGTAGGCAGACAGGGCGCATTCTGTGTTTGTGTTTGCTTTTAAAATGTATAAAGCGTAAATAAAGCTGGATACTCTGGATTTTATTTTATCTATATATATTTTTTCTCCAGTTAAGGTAAGTGTATTGTCAGTCCTAGTAGAGTAAACGCATTTTTGATTATTGCTTGTTAGAGATAGAAAACGATCGGCGATCGTGACGGCACGATCCCCGAGCGTCATAGTTTATGATAATCGATTCATATGAAGGTGCGTTTTGCAGAAAAGAATTTTTTTTTTGCAATTCATCCTCTTACGACGCCCAAAGCAAGCACACGACGAACGGGGGTGATTCTAACCCGGCGCCGAGCAATACGTCAAGTCAAATAGACCCAACGCTCTTATTGCTTTAATTTGTGTTTAACATGGATTCAGGTGATTTAAAGGTGGGAGTTCTGCACAATTTCACCGAGCTGTTTAAACCGAATCCGTAATTCCGTACCGGTAACTTTTGGGGGTGGATGAAGAGTGGTTCAATTTGTTTATGTTTGTGAAGAAAACGGTATTTGTTATTCATCAAAGAATTAGTAAATTAAAGATGTCTAATTAAGGGGCTACCCGAGGTTTTCATCGATTTTTGACGAGTTTTGAATCGTATCTCCTACTTTTGCACTACAGATAGAATTATAAGTCAAACGGCTATCGGTTCTTCAATCTTTTATCTTTATTTTTATCTACCGGATTTTTGAAAATGGATACTTAATTTTGTATGATTTTTTGTCAAACATTGTCTAATAAAACACTTATTTCGTATCTCTATTGACGTGAAGGATCTAACATATACGAAATCTACATATTTGGGTTGGTCTGTGACGTATAAACACACAATAACACAATGGTTTTTGCCAGAGAAACAGTATTTTAGCCTAAAATTGTTCAACATTGATGCCAAATATCTCGAAAACAATGAACTTTGAAGTAAATATGGGATACTATATTGCTTAAAGCCGTTCTTGTTAATATAATAAGCTACAAAAAATATTAGAAAACTAAAGGGATTAAATCGAAGGTCATTGGCGTATGGGAGCCCCTTAAGGCGCTTCTTTTATTCTCGCTAACCACGCCCTGTTTACGAAACACCTTTATTTTTTCCGCACAAAATGATATGTAGCAATCCGGTAGTACACTTAACTTCGTTTTTTGCGGCTTAGGTAACTCGTTCTCGCGCGCTAATTTGCAAGTGAAATAGTTTACTTCTGTCGCTACGGTATTCGTCGATTCGAAATGTCAAAATATTCAAGTTTTCACTTCTGCCGGCACTCTCG
Source organism: Epinotia bilunana (assembly GCA_947049275.1). Lineage (NCBI taxonomy): Eukaryota > Metazoa > Arthropoda > Insecta > Lepidoptera > Tortricidae > Epinotia > Epinotia bilunana. The sequence continues at coordinate 3,174,101 of OX346267.1, forward strand.
GAGTGCAACCCGGTCTTTTTGTTATTAATAATTTACCGTCGGTAGGTAATAGTATTAACGATCAATGAAAAATGAGTATTCTAAGCACAATATCAGCTCAGTAAAATTAACACACTAATGTAACACGGCTAAATACCAACCAAACAACCCATTTTTTTTCCTCATTAAAATTGTACTAACGACCGGTTTAAATGTGAAGTGTATTTATTATACGTCATAGAAAACATATAGTTTTGTAATTATTCAAAAACTGATGATCTGCCGTTAAGTATTTACGCCGTACTAAGGGTTTCTTATCTTATTTAGAGGTAACTAAGGATTTTTTTTCTATTGAGGAAATTATAAGTGATCGTGTTTATAAAGTGTACGATTTATAGACTTAATCCTTAAAAATCTTACATAAGAATTGCAGAGCTAAGGCTTTAGTAATAGCAATACAGCAAGGGATCAAACGAACGCAATAATTTCTTAATTTCCTTGGCGCGGCGCAGGCTAAGACAGCAACTTGGCGTTCTAACAAACAAATAAACCAATTTCGACGTTTAATCACAGATTAACATCCATATCCAAGAAAGGATTGTCAAGATCGTAGCAAGTGGAAATCCGTGATATCTGCCTACCCCTCCGGGAAATAGGCGTGATTATATGTATGTATTTATGTATGTATGCATGCCGCGAGGGCCTTTTTACAAGCTCTATATTAACTTGACTTGTTCGTATGTAAGTATAAAAGTATGTAAGTAAGTTGTCCGTCAAAATTTGCAACCAATTTTTCAGTCGTCCCGTCGTGCCGTTATCCGATTGAGCTGAAATTTGGAATACTTATGTAAGTTTGGTAACTATGCGATACTTTGTCACCATTTAGCTGATCTGATGCTGGAGCCGGAAGATGGCCTTGAATGTTAGTTATCATCTTGTATATACTTAAGAAAATAAATAATACCTCTGTATGTGTGTAATAGGTTTGACGAACATTTAGGAATAAAGGCAGTCTTAGTTCCTTCATTAGGAGTAGTCCTGTGTCATAAAATAACACCCTTAACACATTCAGGGCCAATGACGACACAATATGCGTCAGACCGCCGTAGTCGCTTTCCGCTACATACGAGGAAAACCACGGATTGGCTACGAGCGTAGCGCGTAGCGATTCTTGGCCCTGAATGGGTTAATTACCCTAACTTACTTTAGGTACGATTTGATTGTTTGTTCTAAGAAGGTAGCCACAAAAACCAAGCGTGCCCAAACAATCGGTACCAGGGCCGCATAAAAGCATTGTTCTCTCACGAAAAGTATATAAACAAAGCGAACTAGTAGCTAGGTAAATAGCGGCGCAATATCGGCCAGTACGTGACCGGTGACATGCGTCGACCCTTGTCCCGCTGCTGTTAATTTCGCTTGTCGACCAAACAGTGCGGGAGATGGCTGATGGCACGGGAGAGAGCGGGATGACTATTGTTATGGGGGTACTAAAACTTTAAATTTATGCTGGAGTTTTAAGTGAAATAGCATTATATGCCACATTTACGCAAGCAACGGTTTGTATTATTGGATTTAGTGGAAGAAAAATTATACAAGTTTATTAAACTCACATCACATCTCATTTTGTAGATATATTTATTTATTTTTATATATACATATGTAGGTATGTGTATAATTATTTATTTTATTTGTTCCAGCTTGTAGTAGTAAGTACGTCTCTGTACACATGTTAGTTTGTCTATCTTTTAGTTCCTGGTCTCGTCTCAATTGCGCAAAGGTTAACTGGAAGAGATCCCTTACAGGGATATGTTCGCCTTTGTACGTACTTAACTCTTTTTGGTGTTTCTATTTAAATAAATTAATTGGGTACCTAAATTCTGGACATACATAAGTGTCAATAATTTATTTTTGGTACCAGCATTACTTGCCATCTGTACTTTTTTGTATATAAATAGTGCAAGTTAAATAAAAGGACAACTGGTAGAGAATGCTTGCCTACGAAAAAAAATCCGCGTTTTGTACGTATATGTATATCGTACAAAACGCGGATTTTTAGCAATAAAGGTGAAACTAATAAATAAATCTGCCCGCTCTCCGCTCATCGCATGCGTCGTACGAGTGAAACGCGAAAAATCCTGTTGCTTTTGTAGTGAATTTTCGCCATGAGCATTATTTTAAATTCCCGGCGACGTCACAGTATCCCCGGTATTCCCTAAACAAGCCGGTTTGACCTATTTTTGTATTCTCATTAACGCGTTTTTGTCTCAACGAATGTAGACCGAGACTGACTGAAATAGCAAGACACGTTCGTACGTTTCCGTGAAAATACATCTGTACCGGTTTCTGAGCGTTTCATTCGATAAAATTTTGCGGTGTGAGCTTAAGCAGGGGCGGGGCGGCTTTACTTATAGTGCAGGGGGTGCGTTGCACCCGGGCGCACGGTCCAAGGGGGCGCCAAGAATGGAGAGAAGTAGAGGGAGGTCCCTTAACGCCATAACTCGTACTATCTCGATAACCAATAACGCGAGCGATTCAAGGACTAGTAAAAGGGAGCTTAAGGGAATTGAGGGGAAAATACAAGATGTATTCTGAGAGGTAGAGCCACAGGCAGGCATCATGTCACCCATATTTGAAGCAGACTAAGTACCTTTATTTTAGAGAAAACTGCAGCCATATAAGGGCTCAGTGGTAGCTCGTGAAAATTTTCAATTGGTAACCCGGAGCAAAAAAGGTATGAAAGAGCTTATATACGGGTGGAATTGGAAAAATATGAATCATTTCAGTCTATACGGTTTGAACTAGGAAGCAAAAATGAATTAAGTTTAGGAAATATTTGAATCAGGCCCGTATGATGGTCGGCCTTAGCACGCGATAAGTGACAAGATAGAGCGTCCGTCACTAGTTGACACCCTTCGATAGAACCAGACGGACGCTCTGTCTTGTCACTTATCGCGTGATAAGGCCGATCATGATACGGGGCCTGCGGGCGTAGCACGGTTGCCATTTTATCACTTATCGTTGTGGATAAGGCAACCGTCACTCGCACTCGCATACTTGTCAGAGCGTGATGGGCGTCTTTACCACAACGATAAGTGATAAAATGGCAACCATGCTACGCCCTCTGGACTACTTGATATTTTGTTGTTTGTTAAAAACCAAAACAAAATCGCTTAAAAATAAAAATTGTTTACTTCAGATATTTTGGAGTCCATAAAGTGGTAGGTACTTGTACTAACCAACTTAAATAACTATCTTAGTGCCTAAACTTAAATGTTGAGTGGTCCAGTGCCTGATTAGGGCACTGAACCATCTCTCAGCCTCAACGGCCAATTTTCTCAAAAGAAAAAAAAAAGTCCTTAATCTACTAATAGCAACTAACTTAATCTACTCAAACCTTGTATCCCTACCAACTAAAACTAAACTAAACCTAAAAGGTCAGGTTAATAGGCGTTTTATTTTCGCTAGAACTTATCTTAATATTAATCATATATATTCAAAATTCAAATTTCAAAATATTTATTCAGGCCACGAGGGCACTTTTACAAGTCAAAATGTCTATCTATAAATATCTAACGATATCTGAATCAGATAAACCGGAAATTCTTCCACAATGCAAAAACGGAAAGCCTTAGAAGAAAATAATATAATAATTCATAGATATAACAATTAGGACCGCCCCGGTCACGCGCACCACATTACCGAACGGAATATTCCCCAGAATACCCCCCCCCCCCCACTTATTACTATATCGACACTTTACTTAGACAAACTCGCATCTAAACCAAACTGATAGTTGGAAATACAGCTTTATTCTAATGAGTTACGGTTGAAGTAAAAATACGGTCCAAGGAATGGATAAGACAGTTGAAAAGTTTTCGTCGTTATCCTTTATGGACATTATCAATTATGATAATTGGCACAACTTTTTTCCTTTATTGCGGCGGGAGTTATAAAAGACGCAGGTGTTTTGTTGAATTATCTCAATGTTTCCGTTTTTGTCACGTTTGAGGATTTTAGTACAAAGTGGTTGCCGAAAATAACTCGGAGTTGCGATGAAACTTCAGAAAGAGCACAGTGTTTTTACATGGTTTTATTTATGTTGCATTTTTCTGTTTGTTCGGTCAGGAAATCTTGCATGTCAAGTTTGAACGATTTCCCGACGTCCAATGGAGTCGAAAATTAATTATACTTGTGTATTTTTTATGCTACGACATTTTGTATACAAGCAACGGTCAGCCTCATGGTAAGCCTCCACCGTAGCCTAGGGTCGCTTGTGACTCCAGAAGAACCACCAGAGCGGCTTATGTTGATTTGAGGATTCATTGTGGTTGACTGGTATTAGAGAAAGCTTGTTTTTTTTAGGATACAAACGGTCATATCCAGAATGAAAGAAATATCTTGCAGTATACATGAACAAACGTGGAGTTCCATTAATTATAAAATAGAAATAAAGTGGAAACAGGGTGGGTAACCACCAGCATGCTTACCACGCACGCGCCCATAAGGTTATTTTTGTTATGATGAGTAAGGAAAAGAAAAAGAAATATACACTATAAACTATACTAATTTATAGCACTTATAGCACTAAGCACAGCTTTATAGCACTAAGCCTAATACCTAGTTTTACATTTAGTACTATTAGTTCTTATTTTGTGCAATAGTTAGAATAGTAGGTTAAATAAATAAATAAATAACTAAATGAAGGTCCCTCTCTCAACACATCGTCCTCGGGAGCTCTGGCGACCTGACTCACCACTAGGAACAACACTACATAAACATACTGAGCCAGTAAGCAGTGGCGTTATTATGCCCTCGGTTTTCTGTAATGTGGCACACTTACCTGGGTAAGTACCCTGGGTCCACGCAGTTGGGCTGCTCCAAATACGAGCGAAATTATATTCCACTCTCACAACCTCCTGATCAGGTCCTTGAGGCCTGTATGCTGCCTAAGACGCTGTAGAAGAACGCTTCTAAAGAACTTTAACAGTTCTCGGGGTATATTTCCCACTTAGATGTCCCATAAGCGTGGCACCAGAAACAAATGAATTCCTCAGTCACAACACAGCTCCAAATATATGCAAGATGACGTTTCACTGTGCCCTAGCTGTCTCAAAACCTCCTGATCTAAGGTCCTTGAAGCCTGTATGCTTCTTAAGGACGCTGTAGAAGTACGCTTCTTAAGAACTTTAACAGTTCTCGGGGTATATTTCCCACTTAGTTGCCCCATAAGCGCGGCACCTGCGCCACGCCGCACTAACGTCCAAATTACATCGGAAATCGATCGTAACGATGTCGCCACGTACTCGCCCCGCGGTAAATCACGCACGTGGTGCCATGTGGGGTTAATAGACAAAATTGGACTTTATTTTTACTGTAGTGCTTTACGAACTGCTTGCGTACTGTGACAACTGTCATTTACGTCAAATTTTTACCTAACAGGTGAAAAGCATCATCATCATCAGCATATCAGCCGAAAGACGTCCACTGCTGGACATAGGCCTCCCCCAAAAAGTGCCAGTGACCGGTCCTGCGCCACCCGCATCCAGCGGACTCCCGAAACCTTTACCAGGTCATCAGTCCACCTTGTGGGGGGCCTACCCACGCCGTGCCCTCCAGTACGCACTCGAGAACCTTTCCGCCCCAACGGCCATCGGTTCTACGTGCAATATGCCCCGCCCACTGCCACTTAAGTTTAGCGATTCGGAGGGCTATATCGGTTACCTTGATGCTGCTGCGGATAGCCTCATTTCTGATGCGATCATAGACATAGCCCTCTCCATTGCCCTTTGGGTTATGAGGCCCATAATAGTCAGCGACCAAGTTTCCGTGCCATACGTCATCACTAATAATAGTTACGTTACGTGATGACGTAATTATATTACGCAATATAAATACATAGTGCCTGGGCGACAGAGCTCTGCTGCTCGGGTGAAAATAGAGAAACTACGGAGAAAAACAATTTTCCTAGACATGAAACCTAGCTAGATTGATTTCCCGTAAACCCCTATATTCCAAATGTCATCGAAATCTTTAGAGCCGTTTCTTCGAATATTATATACAAATATTGCTCGTTTAATAGTATAGAATAAAACCATAGTGTAAAGTGTTAAATATTGTGATACTTAGATAGATAGTTTTTATAGAAACTCGTGCCTGTTAAAACAGTTTTGCAGGGAAATGTCATAGATTAAATTTTGTATCCTATTGTTTAGTAATAATAATAATAAAATGATGATCTGTATGTAGCTTTGGGATTTGCCTGTCTGACGCTCTCACGGTCGCATTCAAGAAGGCTTCTAACTCCGCCTCCGAATCCAGCTACGATTCCTATATAAAACCACCTTCCGTAACATACCTGTGTGTACGTGTACCATAAATCATTAGGGAGGCACTACGCTCGTTTTGCTACCCCTTTATTTATTTTCACCCGACTTCAAAAATGGAGGAGGTTCTCAACTCATCGGAATATACATCCCCGATTACCTACTCGAAGACGCTTGGATCGATTTGGAAAATTATTTTTTTGATCGAAAGGGTATCTTTCTCATGTCATCTCATGGTCATCAGGTCAGGATTTGATGATGAGATCCTGGAGAAATCGAGGGAACTCTTCAAATATAGGCAAACTTGTATCAGAAGGAGTCTGTTAAGTCTGTAGATACAGATGGCACACGGTGTCTTATGCCACAATTAACGATTTCGCTCATATGTGAATACTGTTCGCGGCTCATGGACTGTTGGTACATTCGTCTTTAATGGCCTTTGGCAAGCCATTCATCCCACCTCACATCTTTGAACCTAAATTGCCGCGTACGGTACGGTTTCAGAGACATTTTACGCCCCCGAACGCTCCGGTTGTGGTATGAGCTCTATTTTTTCCTGGAGGACTATCTATAGCATAAGTTCCTTAAAGAATGTGTACATTTTTGAAGGGTAGATATCGCGCATGTGACATCCCTGGAGGTACAAGCGTATCAGGGCTGTAGCGTGTTTGCCACCGACGTAGTATTAAAAATAACATTATTTTCACTGATGGGCATACTTCATTCATAAGTTAATCCTCATCAGGCATGCATCCCTGTCACTCGAGTATTGTGAGTGCGACAGAGATGGAAATACCCGAACTTTGAATTTAGAAGTTCGTGGTTATAGCTCTGAGTTCAGACTTGTACTGGTACGTTGAAGGCGAGTTTGGTAAGCGTGAACATCAACCTAATACAGCGAGGTGAAATGTCTGTCTTTCGACCTGTCAATTTGTCATACCTCGACCCATCTCGATTGTAGCAATAAAATCGTCGGAAAAGGCGATGTCTGATAAGGAATAGTAGACGGAAGGAGGGGAAAATTACAAGCGTGAGTTTGCACAATGGTTTTGGTGTATTTATTTATCACGCAAGGGCAAGAAACGTTGGAACACTGAGCAGCAGAAGTAGCTTCACAAAATAACACGCAATTGATCTGCACAGTCCTTATCCCCTTGACATTAGAGTCGTGTGTTGATCATTTTGAGCACTTCACACGCGTAGCTACTTTTGCTGCCGCTGACTGTACGATTTGATATTATGTTATTTAAGTTTGGAATATTGATAAGTATATTCTGTGAGGCATTTGCAAATCTAGCAAATCTTGTGGCTCTGTGAGCTGTAGACCTCGCGTGTGTCTTTTTTCCAAAAACTGAATCTGCTAAATAATCTATACATATCGGTAATTAACGAACCTTCTGACAAAATTTCACGACAATTGGTTGAGAAATGAGACCTGTAGAGGGGAAAAAAGGGGGGAATTCACGTTAGGTAGATCCTACTGTAATTTTTCCATATAATAATTGACATTTAGATTTAAGTACCTAACGTACGTACAATGCGTTACGTGAACGACCTGCTGGTGGACAGCCGGAGACCCCGACAATCGGGTAACCGGACACACGAAATATTTCGGTTGAGAAATGCGACCGCTAGAGGAGAGCAGCTGGACACCCGGACAGCCGGACAGCCGGAAATCCGGACATAAGAAAATATTATACACAAGCTGAAACGGAGATTCGCCTCGCTCGCTCGTTCATTAAATAATACGCGTTGACAGGCAGAATAGTGGGGTAGTTTCAAGTGATAATGTTGTACAAAAGTATGATTGTTGATAGGTATAAGGGTAAGGACCAAATTCTTGGCCAGTAGTTAGCCTGGTTAGTCGGTAGTTAGCCATGCAACCCGAAGAAGTGAAAAAGTCCCTTTGTGACACAAAAATTAACCATAAAATTGTATGGTTAATTTTCGTGTCACAACGGAAAACTTTCATAGACATTTTAATCGAGTGAGTTAAGCTGGCCAAGAAGTTGGTCCTTACGTACCATTACTGTTAGTTAACCACTGACAGAAGGATTGCCTTCATTTAATTTTCAACTTTAATCTTATACAAATAAAATAGTTATTACTAAATCAGTAGATGTGGGCAACAGTATTCTGAAAAATGCTTATCTGTATGATATTAAAGTTGAAAATTAAATGAAGGCAATCTATCTGTTAGTGGTTAACTAACAGTAATCGTACTGTTCATAGTTTTGATGTTTTTTTCTTTCTTTCTTTCTTTCTTTCTTTCCTTCCTTAGTCGGCCATCTTTAATTTAACAGCGGCCATTTTGAATTACAGGTATATTATTCATATCTCGAGTTCTAAATCACTTAGAATCACAAACTTGATGTCTAAATATACATATTTGGGGTCAGGGAATTCAACTAGATTTTTTTATGGTCGAGTTCCCAAAGGATACCAAACGGAATCCTGTTACTAAGCCTCCGCTGTCTTTCCGTCTGTCTGTGTGTCAGTAATAGATAGCTAAATTTTAACAGCCTAGACGCAGACAGACGGAGCCACAGGGGTATTCTTTGGGAAGTCGACCCTAAAAAATGTAGCAAATATACGCAGTGAAATGTACTAAAAGCAAATAGTACATGTAAACAAGCGTAGTACACGTACAATATGTACATTAAACATAACGCGAAATGTATATTGTGCACACTGTGCCCACCACCGTGCACATTTGCCAGACGATAAATAAATAACTGTGCCACATCCTGATAGTTCAAATCTAATTAATACAAATCCAGGCAAATTATAATCGACGATCATGGTAGAAATTCTTGTAATTTTGACATAACAATTTCATCGTGAATTAAATGACACATTCCAGGATGGAACACCAAGATCTATTAAAAGATCTCGGAACAGAACTCGGGAAACTAAATCATCATTCTGTCACCTGAATTAGCTCCGTCTACCAGGCGCCCATAAATTACAAGCAGTAATTGTGACGTACGTGGACACATATCCTAATTCCTGAACTGTCGGGAGCAGTTTTAATCTGGTCTTTCCGCGCCATTAGGAACAAATCGGGAAGAGCGTGGTTAAACTCGACCATTCTACCAGACCCCTTGTACATGCTAAATACCCCCGGATATGCCTGTCAATGTGAGTGCCAAGAGGGGCGAGGTGGGTCTGGATTAATGGTGCTGGTATAGGCTCTTCCACATGTAATAAGTCTGAGATGGTATCTGAATGATTCATGATTCCCTTATCGAGTTGCACGTCTATTATTTTCTTGAAACCGGTGTTAAAGTCTGAAATGTTAGTTTTAGTCGTATTGTCTTCATGACTATTTCATTAACCCCGGTTTTACAAAAATCCGATGTACTGATTTACAAAAAATAATTCTGATATTTGGTCTAGGGTCATATATATATAAAACTAGCTCGTGCCCGCGACTCCGTCCACGTAGAACTCGTTTATATCGTAGTTCCATGAAAATTTGCACCCCGCATTTCACCCCCTTAGGAGGATAGGAGAGTTTTTATCCCGATAATCATATGATTTTCGGGATAAAAAAACTCTCCTATATCTTTCCCCGGGACCTTAACTAATTCGTTTTAGCTGTTTAAGCGTGAAGAGGTAACGGACAGACAGACATACAGACACACTTTCGCATTTATAATAAAAGTAGGATTAACTAAACCTGTATCTAAGTAACTAACGGCCGTATTCATAAACGTTCTACAAGCCTATGCTGACATTTATGTTCGTCAGAAAGGGACAGAGCACATTTCATTTAGCGGAGGCATTTTAATGTTTATGAATAAGGGGGAAAGAATATTGTCAAATCCTGTAAATTGTAACTTTGTAGGTATAATATTTATATTACAATATTTTCGTGTCACTAAGTTTGAATGAGAAGATGGATAGTGAAACTATTCAATGGTTAGGGTTGCACTAATACTAGCATTAAACGTCATTAATTTTATATTGTTTTTTTTTTCGATTAGTTATAAAGTGATACTGTATAATACTTTACATTCCTAATTATATTGTTGATGGAGTGTTTAATTCACCCCCCTTTCACTTCACGGGTATTTTTGCAACCTTTTTTTAAAGTTATTTCTGTTTCAAATATACGTAAAAGTATGTTTCGCTGCGTCCACGCGTTTAAGCGGCCGGTTAATTTGCGTTGTCGCTACAGTGGACCCTTCTCAAACCTTCCACGCTGTGTACCATCACGGGAACGTTATGTACATAATGGTTCATGGTTACCTGGTATCATTGGCACGCTTGCTGTTTACCTAAACAATAATGGAGTGCATAGAATATTTCTTTTTTATTCTTATTTAATTAATATTGTTAGTACTGATTGATATAATACTAATTTTATTTCTAGAACGCTTAACTTCAATGACATGCTGATAAAATCCTAAAATATTGTACGCCATACAATGGCCGATTGTGGCAAACCATGAAACCATATCACCTTTATAATTAATCACTTTAAAACAATACATTATTTGTATTTGTATTAGCAAATGGCAAAGAGCGATAAAAAGAGAGTACACTTTGTATCGAATTTCCGTCCAGATTCACCCTTCGTTACGAGTTTCATTTCATAGTACCGACGAAGGTGAACAAGCATATGACTTGCCTGAGTAAGTGGCTACCGTAGACTATGGACACTTCGAACTCCAGAAGCATCACAAGTGCGTCGCGGACTATTTATTGATTTAAGGATTCGTCGTTTTGACAGCTAGAGTTAATTGCAGTATAGTCATACTCATATTCAATTTATTTACCAAACCAACCGAACCAAATCAAGTAGTTAATTAACAATAAAAAAATACACACTATGAATTATTACAAATAAAAATTATTACAATTGTATTAGAGCTTAGACCATTATTAAAAATAAAATTTAAATAATGATGATGATGGCAAAAGACCTGATGGTGTCTTTGGTTCCGTGGAGTTTGGGACGGATGCTTGTGTGGGACGCTACCTGTGTAGACACACCGGCACCGTCCCACTTTTAAAGCGGGTGCAGCGGCGGAAAATGCCGAAAATCTAAAACGTTTATTAAATATGGAGGTCTCGGTAGAGAGTACAACTTTGTGCCATTTGGCGTCGAGACCCTCGGTCCGTGGGGTTCCAGTGCGCAAAAGTTATTTGCGGAAATCGCTGGCGGCTTTCTCGCGTAACGCATCAGCATTGCAATTCAGCGGGAAATGCCACCAGCAGCCTCGGTACAGTGCCTCGAGGGCCTTTTTAGGGTTCCGTAGTCAACAAGGAACCCTTATAGTTTCGCCATGTCCGTCTGTCCGTCTGTCCGTCCGTCTTCGGCTTAGCTTAGTACTACTACTAGAAAACTGTGATTCGGCATGGGTTTATAAATCAATCTACACAATACAATTTGTTGGTGGCGGGCGACTCCGCCCTAAGACTCTTCTGTCCGTCTGTCCGTCTGTTCGTCTGTCACCAGGCTGTATCTCATGAACCGTGGTAATTAGACAGTTGAAATTTTCACAGACGATGTATTTTTGTTGCCGCTATATGTTATAGCGGCAAACACTAAAACAACAAACACTAAAAAGCAGAATAAAATACTTAAATATTTAAGGGAGCTCCCATACCACAAACGTGTTTTTTTTGCAGTTTTTATAGATAATGGTACGGAACCCTTCGTGCGCGAGTCCAATTCACACTTGGCCGGTTTTTATCTAAGGCAGATGCCAGTAGCTAGAGGGGCGCCGATGAGGTGCGCTCTCGACATTTAATCCGCCTCAGTATGGAATATAACGTTTACTGCCCTGAAAAGCGTGTTATGCAACCCCTAATTAGGCCATCGTAAAAGCGCGAGTAAATTACCCAGCACTAAGGACGTGTTAAAACCAGCGTCAGGGTTTTACGCGACAAGTTACCACTAAGACCGATTCAATAGTATCACCACACTGGCCAAGCACATACTAACCCCTATACATCAGACCTCCCATCACGCATAGCTGTTAAAAAACTGGAGGTCAAAGAATATTGGTAGGATGTTCGTGGATTATACAATGGTTTGTGAATTGAGGCTTTTAGCTAGTGGATGAATGAGCGAGGAACACACGGATGTACCGAATAAAAAGTGTTTAAGTGCTCTACTCGAACTTTCTAGAGACGTTGAGAAATAACATGTTAATGAAGTGACGTGGTGCTCAGCGAAGTTTGTCTTTCGATTTTGAATGCTATGATATACGAAGCAGAACAGTGTTTTGCTTGCTTGAAGAAATCTGGACTAATGCATAGGTGAGTACTCATATAATAAAATCCAACAAAGTTGCAAGGATACTTGCACGACAGTTTTGATACTCCTGCAGGTCGATCACGTAACGTATTAATAGTAATAATAAACCATTTATTTCAGGCATCTAATAGTCCGTAAGCCTACTCCTAATACACCTACGTCTCCTGACAACACGATAAAATGCATGGCAGCAGGTCGAGAAAAATGCTTTAATGTAAACGCCAGTTTTTAGATAAATCTTCAATAACGGTCTATTTGAATAACGAAAAATAAGACACCAGGCGTCCGATGGCTCATGCCAGCAATTAGTCCATAATCTTCTCCCAACAATCCGGTTTATTTAGATACCATCACGACAGCATTCGCTCGGTGTCCCCCTTACATTTCATTAAATTGTCGAAAGGGCCTCTACGTGTTCGTTATATATGTGCTACTTCGATGATATATCTGTACTTCGGCTCCACGCTTCCCAAAAGTCCGGAACGCCATCGTCTCGTGAGCGGACATGGTACCTGCAATGTAGCCAATATCTTAAGGGAGATGCAAATGAAGTCCAAGCAAGAAATATTGCCAAAAAATATTGAAATCATGCACAAACCTCGTGGAACTACGCCGAAACGCTTTCCCTTAAAATAAGGGAAATAGTACGTTCATCTTCCAGGCTGCCAGAGCGGAGGTGGGGTTGTATTTATCTGTCAAATCGATTGTCTGCGATGTTTGCCGAGCCGACTGGCCCGGCATTAGCTTCGCAAACATGGATTAAGGAGCTGCGTCAACTTGCTTCCATATTTTAGTAGGTATTTGCTTGTACGAGTACTTATTTATCATTAAATGTTTGTTCCAGATGAATGTTGAATGACGCTGAATAGTGAACAAATATACCGAGGGTCTGTTTGATTAAACGATTTGAATTGAAAGAAAATCTAAAACCGGTGGTAGTTTATCGCCATTCATAGGTGCATGAATAAATAACATTGCCTGAAATTTTAGTTTTAGAGCGTATGTGTTGGCAGTCGGAATACAAATGCAACACAGTATCATGCAGGTGATTGGTTATCTAAGGGCCTGTTTACACATTGATAAGTGATTAGTCGGAGTCCACACAAAAGCTATATAGTCGCACTTAAGTAAAACGTGCGTTCGTGCTTATCGCTGCAAAAAGCAGTCGTGTGTTCAATCTTAATAGGGTAGTTGCCTAAAGTTAAAATTGATAACGTAGTGTAACTAAAAGGATAGTTAACCTTCAAATTACTGTATAAAGTTTGAATTACAAAATATTATTATTATTAATAATAAAAGCCTTTTATTCGGACATACAATGTTACATATAAGTGTTCTGCTATGGAGCTCAACTAATCCTAGATTTCGCTTTTCTTCCATTTTTACGGTTCTCTATTGTATGGGCAAAAATTATTTCCCAGTGTCACTTCCCAAAAAAATTTTTCCAAATGTTCATTTGGCAAAAAATCACTAGTCAATTTATTGTTTCGCATTTTATCACTTGGCATTATCTCCTATGGCAAAATATTACTTCGCAAATTATTGTTTGGCAAAGTTTTATATGGTCAAGATTCATTTGGTCAAACGTATTATTTGGCATAACACTCGTTTTCCAAATTATTGCATGGCATACGATTTATATCCTAATTGTGTAGTGCATACGAAATGTATTTGAGTGAGATTCCATATTTTGCTAAGCGGGAAGTTTTGTAATTAACATAGAAATTATTACAGGGATTATTATATAAATTAAAATAATTGGCTTAAACAGTTATCTATGCCAATTATTTTAACCTAACCTACACTTAACCTAACCGCCAGCGTGCCGACGTCACCCCGCTTCGCGGGGTGCCTATTTCCGCTCTGAGGGACACAAGTGAACCCTAACCTAACCTACTTATAATACAATTGTTACGGTTGTTTGTATTTTTACTGCGGGGGGCCTCGCCCCCGAGCCCCCCCTTTCTGGCTACTCTAATCTAGTTAAACCCCTATAATCAGTTGTTGTTTGTTTTTGTAATATTTTAATAAAATGTCGAAGAAATGAAATTCGTTGTTTTGTTATTCTGCCATTTAAAATTCATACAAAATGAATAATTTGCCAAATAATATTCCCTGAACAGTTATTCTATGAAATAATAAAAATTTGAATGATCTGGTCATGAAATGAAATAAAATTACACCAATCAATATTTTTCAAATATTTGCCTAAGTTGTTAATCTATGTTAAGTGTGTGAAATGAAAATTTGAACAAATGTTATGTTTGGAAAACAATATTAGCCCAAACAAAGTGTTTGCTTAATAAACTTTTGTCTTAATAACACTTGACAAAGCAAAATGATGCTAGATGATATTTTGACCAAATGAACAAAATGCGAAACAAAAATGTGCCAATTGTTCGTTTGGGAAATGAAACTACTGCCATAAGTTTTGTGGGAAGTGAAATTTGGCGAAAAATATTATGCCGAAACGGCAGGATACCCATTATTCCATTTCTGTGTATCCGCTTACCAAGCGGCAAAGGACTCCTCCAATCTTCTCCATTTTGTCATTGGAGGTTTTGGAGGGTTTTGGTCGGATATCCCACGGGACCAGCCAGGTTGGGATCTTTTAATATTTCGGAGTCTTGGATGTTTGCTATGTATTTAAGTATTATTTATATCTATTAAATATATCATCGTCTAGTACCCATAACACAAGCCTTATTGTGTCCCGTAATGTTTTATTTCATTATTTATTTGTTTATTTACGTAAGTGATCGTATTAAAGTCAGGTTTTAATTTTTATTGCTCTGTTTCAACTAATCGATTAATAACGAATTATTCTACTTCGTCCCTACTTTTGTCTGATTGTCTGGTAGAGATAGTTTTTACCGATAAGACCGCCTGACAAAAGACCACTATAATTAAGCTTTATTTCTATCTTGTTTTCTGATGAAGGATAGATTTTTTTTATTGTCCTCTTTTTTTTGGGTTCCGTACCTCAAAAGGAAAAAATAACGGAACACTTATAGGATCACTCTATTAACCATCTGTATGTCTGTCAAAACCTTTTATCTCGGGAACGCGTGGAGGTATCGAGTTGAAATTAAAACCATATACTCAGGTCTACAGTCCCTTGAAGCTGTGAAAAAAACAGACTTCTAAGATTAAGAAAAAAAAAGACGGCCGTTTATGCCGCAAAAAACGTAGATTTTGACACTCAAAGGAATCAAAATATATAGGGTACTTTCCGTTGGCCTAGAACTATGGAAGGTATAAGGCAATATTGCTTATTGCCTTATACTACAAGTACAGGGAATTTAATTAAACATCAACAGTAAACTAACGGAAAATAAATTAAAATAAAAAAATATTTTTTACAAGGAAAAATCTGAAAAACACTTGTAATTTCGGAAGGCACCCCTCGGTGGGCGAGTCCGACTGACACACGACTGACAATTGTCCGTCCGGTTTTTTCTAAATAAAACAGCAAAAATTGAAGCCAATTATATTTTGTCCATTTTCTAACACAGCTAGTTAAGCGCCGACTTCCGAAGTGTCATGTGATAGTGACGGAAATGCCATAATGATTTCCTGAACGAAGCCGGCCGCTTTGTCCCGCGCACTCGACACTGTTTATGTAAAGTGAATTTTGTAGTGTCCGAGACACTGGGAGCAAAATACAGATGCGATATGCATTGAAAGGGTTGACACGTAAGGGTATCTGAGAAACATTTTTATAATGTAGATTTTCTAATATTAACACTTTAATAAATATTTTACCTTTTTGGTTGTACAAAACTAAATACCCTTATAATAACTCTTATCTCATAGTTGTTTTTATTTTGTCAATTAAGGTACCAATAAACTGAAACTGCGAATTAATAATGTTTACACTACAAAATAATTTATTTTCTAAAGTTTAGCCACTTGCTTGTGGCAACCACAGTTGCCAATATCGCAGACTCCTTAACTGATGGTGGCAACTGTGGTTGCCAATCAAAGTATGGGCTGCCTTGATAATGAAAAATTAGAAGTAGTTTAGGCTACCTTTTTTGAAATATGAAAGCAAGTGAGCGGATATACAAGATTGTGTTGATAATGTTTATAGTATATTGTAATATGAATTAAATAGAAGCCCAGACTTCGACGAACTGGAACACATGGTTGATTTTGGAATGAAATTCATGTTCAAATCCTGATGCATGCTACGAAAACATCGGTGGATGAATAGAGATCATTCTCGATACACAATTGGATTTTGCGCATATTGAGAAATCGTATAACCAATTGCCACATTCTTTTTACAATCTTAATTAATTTAAGTAGTTTTGAAGTAGATACTTCTTTGCTCGCGTTCTTGTATAGGGGTACAGTTCAAAATGTATCACGTGACTTCCGGAATAACTTTTTGTAGAGAAGCCTAATCTGATTTCAAATAATTGTTTGTTACATGTTTTAATCCTTCTTTATTTGCCATCAGTTGTTAATCACAAAATGTTATTTAGTTTATGTGGCGGACATGAAAATAATGCTGAAATGACCGCCATTTTCAATGTCATTGCCATATCTACCGATTTATCTGTACATATACAGATTTTAGTGAATTAATTCAGATATATATTTTACGGGTAAGTACAGCATAATAGCAGGCTTGGCCGGTTTTTTTATTAGGGTTCCATAGCCAACAAAGAAGTATCCACTTAAACTTAATTAACGGTTGTATCTCCGACACAACCCGCTTCTTTTTAATTTGTTTTTGTTTTCATTGTTTGATATTAAGTAAAGACTTCAATAAAACCATTCGCCGATAAAAGTTATGTTTGGCGAAACTGAAATAAATGTAAATCGTACCATACTTTTTATCTGAAAAAAAAACACATTTATGAAATTCAATATTATCTCAAGGTCGTAAATATTTCCTTAAAAAGCTTTTAATTAACTTGCAATGTATGTATGTCCGGGTGGATACTTGCAGCTGAATTTTGAAGCAGATATCTTCAACTGGTTGTGCTGAAGTTTTGGGTAAAGGTATAATTTGGATGACAATTTAATATTATTCTACCATCGACCTGATCTGATGATGGAGACAAGGTGGCCATGGGAATTCAGTACTTAACCGACGCAACCTCGTTGAGTTTGGGCTCGCTAGAATCGCCTCAATGAGTAGTTGATGATGGGATACAGAAAAGTACAGTCGGCAATAAAAAGCTTGTATCAAAAATGTTTTTTTTTTGTCAGAAACTTATTATAATATTGACAGCTGTTTAACATCAGATAAAGATAATATGGCAGATTTTAAATTGCAAGTTTTTCAAGCTCTTGAACTCATGAAAATTTAAACAACATAATATGTATTTATTTAATTTTTAATTATCATTCATTCATACATTCTTTCAATAAAAAGAAAAATATTATTTCAACGGCTCCACTGCTTTTTGATCCACTGCCACCAAAAATCGCAATTCTACACGCTGTCTCGAAGTGTGTCAATGGCGAAACTTCGAAATGCGAAATTCAATACATTACAAATAGTACATTGACAACGTATTTTACGGATGATTGTAAACATTTTTATTTACTAAGCGACGACAAGGACTTGAACTAGATTTCCGTGTTTTAAGACAATAACACATTGCATTAATGAAGTTCTAATCATCTCAGATCATCATTTCGATGAAGTCACCTTTTAACCGAATACATCGATCATTTGCTTCTCCATGACTCCTAAATGGGTTATTCCTTTTCGAGCAATTTCAGCTACAAAGCGTAAAAACTCATTTACGCGCTACGACGTGGTGTTGCTTGGCCTCGAATGGATTAAATTGTTCTTATCCATCTCACCTTCCTTTAACTGAACGCTTCCTTTTAGCTAAAGGTCCTGGTTTCGAATCCCGGTAAGGAGCATGAATATTGGTTTCTGAGTTTTTGATGTTATCTATGTATTATAACCTAATCTTTATTGGCTTGTTAAATAAAATTTAGTGACTTGGCAATCACATAATACTACATAATTTTAGGTATGCAAAAATGTATAAATGCGGTAAAGTTGTGTGATTCCCAAGTTATAGAATTTTAATAAGCAAGCAAATAAAGATTAATAAGAATACTTGACTACGAAATTTCTCACAACTTTTGACGGTGGACGAGTTTCGAGACTTGGCCTATTTTTTACATGAAATGTTTTTACGGAATTATTATATTTAACGTAGAACGTAACCGGTATTTCCTCGAACACCTCCAAAGGAATGGAAATGAATCGTGTAAGATTGTAATATCGCGTTAACTGACGCGTCAAAAGGCTAACCGGAGGTCTACTTATGTCCGTCGCATCACATCACTGTCACAATTCAATCGTGGCGCTCGCTTGCACGCGTACTGAGCTGACATAACAGAATAGGTCAGAGAAACATATTGAAATGTGACAGAAATGTGAAAAAGATGAAGTAATTTAGGGGCCAGTGCGTGATTTATTAGGCAAATTGCAAATAGTTCACACCATACCTTTGGAACGAAGGAAAGGAAGAAAGGAACACTTAACCTTCACTGCCGGGAACCCACCCGCCTAGCGGGCGCCTACATCGTACGCGCTTTCCGCTACTTTGCGGAAAATGCACTGGCAGATTCTTGGCAGTGAATGTGTTACAGGATATTCGTACTCACTTCTCTGTCTGTATATCCGTCTGTCAAGACTCCTTTTCTCACGAAAGCGTGGAGGTATCGAGTTGAAAAAAATACTCAGGTCTGTGCAGTTCCTTGGAGCTGCTGTCACTGTTTGCCTGTCCCTGGTACAGTCAACAGTAAAAACCTTACGTGGGCGAGAGACTCAAATCTGCGATCGCAATCCAGCTAACCTAGTGAGCGTATACTTCTATGTTTATTATAGGTTACTTCCATCCGTTCACGCACTTTCCTCCCATGGGAAGAAAGCTCCTTTCATCGCTCGTCTCCTGTCATCCCTGATTTAGGTATAATCTATCTCATTTATTCCTTATTTATTAAGCTTATATGGCTTGTATTCAACACAAATCATGAGTAACATTCATGATATATAACAAGTACGAAATCAATTCTAATATTATTTATGCGGAGGCAATTCAGTCTGTCTATCTGGCTTAAACGCTGAACCGTTTGGATGAAATTTGGTATCGAAATTATTTGAGACCTGGATATCGCATAGTTATTATTCGGGAAATCATCCTTTAAGGGTAAAAAGGGCAGTGGAAATTGACATTTTCTTTTACAGAAATGTTCGTGTCATTATCCAATAATTATCCACATAACTATTTTCAACGGCATTCAGTTAAGTAGTAGTAGTACATGATACAGGATTCACCATTGAAGTAAAATGCGTTTTAAAATATTTGTAGGTAACATAATTAAGGTACGATAGGTATTTCATTTTCATGCGACTATCGGTAAAATACAATTCAATAAATAGCTACAAGGATTTAATGATTTCAGGTAGTCACCAGCATTCATATCTGTCATTAAAAATCAGGCAAAAGTATTTCATACATCGTAGGGGCCCTAGAAATATAGCCATTTCAGATATTTATTTATTTATTATGAAACAAACAGTCCTAAGGTAAAAATACCTATGCTCGACAGCTTATAGTGCTCAATGGGTAGTTGAGTAGTTGAGTTGTTCACTTCAATGTTTATTGTTCTGTTAAAGATAAAGTGTCAATATCTATGACTTGGGCCAGTGTCGAACACTGGCATAGTTGCCCTCATACAAAAACAGTTAAGAGTTTTTACTACATACCGATAAAAAAATATGTGAATGTGGTTATTATACGGTAAGTATATTATATATTATTCTTGAAATCTGAATACAATATTTTTGGTTTATTAATTATCTACAGGTTTATATTATTTTCATACTATAAAGTTGCTTTCATTATAACTTTAATATAAGACAAAAATATGTATTACTATAATATTACAAATTATTCGTCCTAAATACACTTTTTAACGAGTCTACTTAGTAGTAATTAATGCGTAGTATACTTACTAGTAATTTATGTGTGGTATGTTGTGGCAGATTTACACGACTACTCATCCTCCTAGGGTTATTCCCGGTTGTGCCCTAAGGGAGCCCGAGGTCCACTTTTGACACCTAATCCCAAGATTTGGCAAAGACACTAGTTTTACGAAGGCGACTGCCATCTCACCTTCCAACCCAGAGACCAACTAGATCTTATTGGGATTGGATGCTGGGACCGGTTTCCTCAGGATGTTTTGCTTCGCCGGTGAATATTCCGTGCATAGTTCAGAAAAACTCATTGGTACGAGCCGGGATTCGAACCCACGACCGCAGCCTGACAGCCGCATGCCTGATGTTCTGATACACGACTAACGAATCATTTTATCGCAAGAAACATGGAGCACACAAGCACGCGATCCGAACCGACTGCAGACTGTCTAGCTCCGATTTAAATTACTACGGAGATCTCGTCCCACTTGCATGCGCTCACAATGCGTGTCAAACAACAAAGGAGGTTTAAAACGATCCCGGAAAATTTTAAGAATCCGTAGCAAGCGATGCGAATCTCCAACCCCTCTAATAAACCACTGGGTCACTAGCCAAGTGGCAATGAAATGTGGTGGACAAAGATTCCTTGTTTTGGGAGGTGTGGCTCACTCTGTCAAGTAAATACGGGCATTTACCGACGTAGTAGGTAGGACCTAAGTGGATGCCACGCGCTGCTAGGGAACGCACGCGTTCGCGCTTTACGTCATGCGCATATGCGCAACTCGCTTGTCAATGCAACTTTTAACAGAGGGTTTGATAACAGTGATGCTCTGTACGTGGTTTTGGTTAAGTTTGGGTTTCTATAACGACGGTAAAAAGGTTTCGGTAAATGGTATAGAGACCTCTCTGTAGAAATAAACACCTCTGTAGTGAAACTAGCTACAACAGGCTCATTATTTATAGGAATGCAACATTTTACAAGACTTGATTGATGATTTGTCTTTATAAATTACTAGCTGATGCCCGCGGCTTCGCCCGCGTGTTTATAGGAAAATGTAACGTATTGAATTTTCCCGTGGGAATTAGATGTTTTCCCGCTGGAAAAAGTAGCCTATGTTACTCTCCAGCTTCTAAACTATCTCCATACAAAAAATCACATCAATACGACGCTCCGTTGCGACGTGAAAGAAGGACAAACAAACACACACACTTTCGCATTTATAATATTAGTAAGGAATAGTTTCTGGTATAATGCAACGATTTAATATATGAATATTCGTTGTTCAGTATTTTTAAAATAATGGGTGCATTCTGCCGTCCTAAGCAAAAAGGACTAAACTATGAGTCTCATAGTCAGATGCGTCCTTTTTGCTTAGGACGGCAGCATTGCGAAGCTACGACGCCGTATATATAAAGTTTATATCGCATTTTACCGAAAGTTTACTAATGTCACCTAGATAGTAACCGACCGCTGAAAGCTTGCTGATACCGTACCGAGCCCGAAGCGACAAATGTGGAAGTGGCCTACAAGTTGACGTGTAACGCGGGTAGGTACTAGGTACCCACTAAATCCGTGTACTAATAAATTCTTTCTAAACCAGATAATTAACTAAGTAAACGAAGGCTCTCATGAATAAAACACAACCTCCTAAAAACGTACTTTACATCAATATAGCTTTCAAACTTCAACTTTATTTCCATACAGTAAGGTTGCTATTGCCGTTCTTAGAGGAAGCGCGATACGAGTATTTTAAAAGAAACTTGTCGGGCAGCTCGTAAACCTTACGTGGAATACAAATTGTTGTTAACCTGGAGGTATACTTGGACCAACGTAGGTACTGATTTGATATTGATATGACATTAGTTGCGAGCACTCGTCCTTTCACGTTAGTTTTGGCGCACGTGGAAGCAAGAGCGACGTATGTCATATCAATATGATATAAACACTTCGAGTTGCATAGACTAGAGCGAGTCAAATGATTCATACTCATACATTAACCAGGAAACAAATGAAGACAGCCTTGTAAGCGTATAGCAAGTAGCAGTTTAATCGGGTAACCAAATGTTGGTTGTTGAGGTCAAACTCAACTCAAAAGTGTTACGACAGTTGGCTAGTTGCCTAATGTTTTTTCACGGTGCCTTTCGGACCAGTTTCATGAGTGGTTCAAATGCTTGTATGGGACTTACTACAAGGAACGAACCCTATTCATTGACTCTCTAAGGTGTATCTTGAAAACGTATGAATGAATTTTGAAAATGTTTACCTTCGAGGCTGATTACAATGACAGTTCGTTTGTTGGTAATTAGGCTTCAAATGTGACGTGTTGAGCTCCAGTAGGGCAAACCACTTAAATTACTAAGGAACCTTTTATACGTTCTCACGTGTCAACTATCACTTTGTAAAGAGAAAATGGCGAAAAGTTAGGCAATTACCCCGCTATACTGAATCAAACGCTCGCAGCGCGAGCCATACAATGTGGCAACGGGATACCTCTGTTGTAAAAGAGGGAGCAACAGAGGTGTCCCTTTCCCTCATTGTGGCATAGTTATGGGAGAGAATTATGATATTTATATTATACTTGCTTCCGCCCGCGACTTTGTCTGTGTGGGCCCGAGATAAAAACTATCCTATATTTAATTCCAGGCTACAAACCATCATCGTGCAAAATTTCATCCAAATCGGTTGACCCGTTTGAGCGTAATTGAGTTACAAACATCCAAACATTTAAACATCCAAACATCCAAATATCTAAACATCAAAACTTTCGCATTTATAATATTAGTAGAATGGGGACAATGATAATACCAAGACAGTGGCATGGTAAGCAGACACCTATGGACGTGTGATACACCAGAAGAATATCAAGCCCTTTATTGATTTGATTGTGCTCTCGTACAATAATTCACTTTAAAAACAAAGTTTTAACCGACTTCAATTTAGTACTCGGCCAAGCCACGAGAACATTTCCACATTACTTTTCCAATTTACCACATGAACTGATTACCGCGAGCAAATGCGTTGATTATTAGAGAAAAAAACCCAATCGCTGTATGTGGCCCGATAATATTTGAGGACTTCCGTCGATTCCACAAGGATCACCTTTGGCACTTCATTAGCTGCGATTTCAACGGAATCTTATCAGAATCTGTGATATACTTTTGTACTTTTAAGTGCATAATTGAGGAATCCCATAAGTCATCTGTGGTCTTGATCATCAATTCTACTCCACCAAATTTATGATTTCCGGGTGTAAATACACGACTTAGGTATAATAGAAAATACCAAAATCACTACACGCGTGCTTAATATAATTGAGGAGTTCCCTCAATTCCTCATGGATCCCATCATCCAATTGAATTTTTGAAAAAAATGGGACCCACCTGGAAGCATAATATATACTGACAAACAAAAAAAATTTTTACGAATCGGCTCATCAATGAAGGAGTTCTGATTGAAAAAAAAAGATAAAAAATACAACCGAATTGAGAACCGCCTCCTTTTTTTTTAAGTCGGTTAAAAATCTACGGTGGTCTATTGTGCCTTAAAGTAGCACGGGGTCCTTTTGACGCCTAATCCCAAGATCTGGCATAGGCACCAGTTTAACGAAACCGACTGCCATCTGACCTTCCTAACCCAGAAGGAAAACTAGACCTTATTGGGATTAGACCGGTTTCCTCACGATGTTTTCCTTCGCCGAAAAGCTAACGGTAAATATTCCGTATATAAGTTCCGAAAAACTCATGAGTCGAGCCGGGATTCGAACCCACGACCACCGCTTGACCGCTATAATTTTTCTTTTTTTACCGCCGATATTTGATAGCCGTCATCCCGGTACAATAAACGTAAATAATGGCATATGATGACATAAATTGTACTAGGGTGACCGCTGTTAAATGTTGGATGTAAGGGAATTTTCACTATATCCAACGGAAAAACAGTCTTCCTACATTTTATACGTACTAAACTGCGTTCCATTCCGTAGTAAGTCAAACTACAGCACGATGCTTGTCGGATACTGTCAGAAAGCTCAATTCCACTCTGTCTAGAGGTTTCTAGATCACATCGGTCCATTTGCGAGCTTGTAAGGCGATTACGGCGACATATCTTTCGTCGGAAGAGGAAATGGGTATTTGGTACCAGGCTCTAATAGAGGGTAGTGGCAGTCTGTTCAGTTCACAGCGTGCTTTTAACTAAGAGGTTTAAATTTAAACCTGTATAAGGCCGAGGACTAACATATGAGTCATGCGTCTACGAGCGATTTTCGTTACAAAGCGAAGAAATGTAACGCACGTAGCGTCGCTCGGTTTTGAATGTATTATATATTCATATATATAATACATTCAGCATGCGGTAAGCATTCATATGCTTCTTAAAATGACAATTGGCAAAACATCCCCATCCACCAACACAACGAACGAACAAACGAGACATGTCTCATTAGCTAATGTTACAATATAAGCGCTACTGTCTATGCGCAACTGACCAGATTGCATGGGATTTTTTGTTCCAAATACCACTACTATCCGTTTTTTGGAACAACCCCTTGATATTTGAGTCAATAATGGTGATTACACGTTAAATCAACGTCAGGTCTGTTGGAGGGTGGGGGCGGTGTCCTCTATAAGACGGTGACACTATATGGATGGTAACCGGATGATTGCAATCAATTGTAAATTACAGAAATAATATCAACATCATGAAAAACAATCTAAAAGTTAATTAAAAGTTACCAAAAGGATTCTCATGTTACACTGCAGAGCTGGGTGCTACTGAAACACGACGAATTAACTCAAACCCTGCAATGTAATAAAACTCGCATGCGAGTTGTTGCACTATGTAAATAGCCCTTTATTGAGGCCTTTATATGGAGCTAGTTAATTTGTAAGATTGTTCCATAATGTTTCAGAGCTGATAGTAGGTGCTCGCCCTTAGAAGTAGACTTAAGTATAAAACTAATTTAAAGTTTATGTTAGTTTTTGGAGAACATTAGGAAAACAACTTTGCCACGTACTAGTAAGCCTGTTAATGAGATCTGATTATCTCATTCATTCAACGATTGTATTCATTTTATTGGTACTTATTGAAAATGTTTGATAGCTAGTTACCTTCTAAAATTCCCGCCAATCTATAAACAAACGATAAATAAGGACGAGCCCACTTGGCAGAAAGTGATAACCACCTTGTCAGTTAAATACACAGGATAATCATGTTTGGGCAGAATTTTAATTTAATTATTCTGTTAGGAAATGAAAACAAAAATTTGATATAAAAAGTCTTCTTAATTCTTATTTAAAGTAAATTATTTTAATCTAAGTTAACGTCTTTTAAAGTATTTGCATCTAATTTGTAAGCACGTTATATATATTTTTGATTTTATTTTATATTAATTTATTATAACAGTTTATTTTGGTGGTTAGTGAAAGTTTGGGAGCTCATCGTCAAACGAAAACACGACCATGCTGATATTGTCTTAGCAACATTAGCTTTTAATAAGCCCGAACCCAAACCTGCACCTGTTGCGAATCAAAACAAGATCAGCCCCGACCCAATCTTCATTACAAAATAAACTAGACTGCGCGCGAACTGAGAAATTAGCAAACAATATCCTGAGGGCTATTCTAGTCTTTCGCTTCCGATGCAAAGTACATTTCAATATATATAGCACGCTGAAACATCATCACGAGCGCAACCCTTTTCAAGCCAATACGTATATCGAATCTATTGTGGATTCTTATTTATACGTCATTCATAAGAAAATAAAGTACATAATTTTTTTTCTACATGTTTAAAAAATTGGAAAAAAATAACAATTCATAATGCTTGGAGATTTATAAGGTGTCTGAAAGTTAACATTTGAATACTCATGTATTATAGTCAAATGAGAACAGAGGGAAGTATCTCATGCCAATAACGCTGAATGTTGTTATAAAGTTGCTTGTCGTCCTTGGAAACATGCAACGCAACGTACGGTATTGAAATGTGATTGTGATTTGAAAGATGAGCAGAATGGACTCATGTTGTGTCTCGGCTTATTAAAGTTAAACGGGGGTTAAAATTTAATCCAAGATGCGCACACGGCCCGTGGAGGGCGCTAATGTATGCGAAGTCACGCCTGCATCAATGCGTGGGTTCCGTGTGGCCGTGTGTTACACCGATGGCGATTCGTCGTTACGGCTCACTCACGAGGTCTCGTCGTCCTCAAAATTATTTACTTATTAAGGATTACCAACAGATAATACATTATAAATGCACTTATATATCGAATTTACATACCAGGTTGATGCTTATCTTTATTATAAGTAACCACAACTAGTAAGTTACTACAACATCATGCAGTTAATATTAAAATTTTGATGATGGCCCTCAACCCGTCCTGTCGACGAGCACCCAAGCGCAGAAGGAGCCACCTAGCACTGAGAAGAGACCGAATGAATTAATGACTATGAGCTTAAGCGGCGGCGGCGGTGTAACGTTCGTGGGAGCGAGAGAGAGGTCGGAGCGGGGCCACACGCTTCCCAGATGGTACAGTCTGCCGCTGCTGCTCGAAGCCGTGGCTTTTAGGCCGCGGACGCACTAGCTTGGCGATTAGCTATACGACGGTGATCTGAGTACATCAAGTCGCCCAAATTGTACTGAAATCGCCTTCGCTACACCAGTGCGGAACCGTGCGGGCCATGACACTGGCCGTGTGAGCGTATATAAACTTACCCACAGCATCCTATTGACTCGGTACCAGTTACTCGTCAACATAAAATAGACAAGTCGACGCAGGAAGTTTTTTGGACACCACGAGGTAAAATAATTTATAGGACACTTTGATTTGAGAAAAAGAAAAAAGCTACTTGCACTTGCAGCAAAAGTATGAACTCGCACTAATCACTAATCAATGTGTAAACAGACCCGGTCCATAGGCATTCTGTTGTATTGTGATCTTAGGCATTTTTAACCGACTTGAAAAAAAGGAGGAGGTTCTCAATTCGGTTGTATTTTTTTTTGTTTTTTTAATGTTTGTTACCTCAGAACTCCGTCATTGATGATCCGATTCGTACATTTTTTTTTGTTTGTAAGTAGGTAGTTCCAGGTGGGTCCCATTTTTTTCAAAAAATCAATTGGATGATGGGATCCATGAGGAATTGAGGGAACTCTTCAATTATATTAGGCACGCGTGTAGTGATTTTGGTATTTTCAATTTTAACTCGTGTATTTACACCCGGTAATCATAAATTTGGTGGAGTGGAATTGATGATGAAGACCACAGATGACTTATGGTTTTCCTCAATTATGTACTTAAAAGTACAAATGTATGTCACAGATTCTGATAAGATTTCGTTGAAATAGCAACTAATGAAGTGCCAAAGGTGATCCTTGTGGAATCGACGGAAGTCCTCAAATATTATCGGGCCACATACAGCGATTGGGTTTTTTTCCCTAATAATCAACGCATTTGCTCTGAAATGTTGTCGTGGCTTGACGGAGTACTAAATTGAAGTCGGTTAAAACTTTGTTTTTAAAGTAAATTATTTTGTACAAGGGTGCTGAGGAGTTTAACACCACCTACAAAAATAGAAGACACTATTAAATTGTGGCGAATATTTACATGATTTTATAAAAATTACTTCCCAGAGAAGAAAAACAATGTTTCGGTGTAGCAGTCCGCCTGGCATAACTCTAAGTAGGAGCCAATACTACCTAATATACGCTGGAAGGCGAAGGGGTCGTGAATTACCGGGGAAGTTATAAATTGCTATTTCCGTGACGCTCTTTCTTTAGATAGGAGTAATTTTCTTGACGCTCCCGTGGTCTTATCTCAAAACCGCCATATTCTCCAATTATTATATTTTGTTTTGTTTATTTATGACTAAGCTTTAGCAATTTTTTATTCCTTCTTTCTGTTGTATCAATTGCCCAGGCTATGACTGAGTGTGGTGCGTGTGTATGCTGACCCATAACACGTACGAGTAACTGTTTTGTTTTGGAAATAAACTATTAGTTTTGAAAAGTGCGAAATATGTTATGAACAGCGAAATTAAGAATACCTAATTACACTTCAGAGCGTAATCGTAACGTAATAAATAAATAAACAAATGACAACCAAGTGTATGGTTTAGATACCTATATTTTTCATACCACATCGGTGGCCTGCCTGATGGAAAGCAGGGTATCCTGCCGTTTGACCAAAAGTCATTTGGCAAAATTACACTTGACAAACAACGTTTTGCAAAAAAATGTTTCGCCAATTGATAATTTTACTACTAGTCATTTTACAAATGATCAACAGTTAAATTTACATTTTATAAATAATTATTTGACTAAATGAACATTTAGCAACTGAGTTATAAGACAAAACTACTATTGGTCTAAAAACGTTTGGTACAATGTGTTATTTGAGAAGTGGTTCGTTTATTAATAAATCTCATAATAGATATGGTCTGGGTCAAATTAATCACGTAAAAAGGTAATAAGAGTAATCATGGAAAAAACCTAGGTCTCCGTTAGGTACGACGACGAGCGAAGCGAGGAGGAGTGTCAGGTTGCACTGCGAGCTTACAGCGCGTGAGCCGAGCGAAGCGAGCGTACCACGGCAGCGGCCGGCGAAGCGCAGGAACCGACTATTTATTACTGATACTAATCTAATCTTGTAACTTACCTGTAAATAGTCTGCCAAAAATAAAAGTTGCAACCTAAATCGTAATGTTTGAAAAAAGAAGTACTTTTTATGAAATAACATTTTGTCAAATGACATTTAGACAAATGCTTAATTTGCGAATCATATTATTTGGTGAAATTAAAATATGTCAATTGACATTTTATTATTTAGTCCATTTACCAAGTGTAGTGTTTGCTAATTGATCATTGCTAAGTGAGTTTTTGTAAGATGATACTTTTGTCAAATGTCTCGTTTGCCAAATGATCATTTGGTGAAACGTTGTTTGTCAAATTACCATTTGTCAATCATTTTTTGGTCAAACATAGTGAACCGGGAAGCAGACACCCTAGCTTATGAACGCTTGCGACTCCAGAAGAATCATAAGCGCGTTGCCGACCCTTCATTGAATTCAGGAATGGTTGCGATGACAGCTAGAAACAAATTGAATTGAATTGAAATGTTTAATTCGAGTAACACAAGACTCATACATGATATAGTTAGTACAATTACTTATTTCTAATGTTAGTATATACCTACTTACTGCTATACATTATATAAAAAACTGACTGTGCGAAATATGCATCTCGCAACAGTGCCTCATAAACGGACAGTCAATCCTGTCCGCTATAGAACGCAGGATGGGGTTGGGGCTGGCGCGCACCCGGCGCCGGCGCACCAGGGATGTGCGTCGCTTACGCATGCTCGCGTAAAAGCAGTCTACTCGCGCTTCCGCGAACATCCCTGATGCGCTACAGAAGCGGGGCAGCCCCACGAGGACCCGGAACGCGTCATTGAACTGGACCCGGAGGGCTCCGTATGCCCGCTGCGTATAGAACCGCCACAAGCTGCACGTGTACAAGGAGGTACAATATGTTTTAAATAAAGTTATTTTAACCTCCCTTGTGCACCGCGCGAACTTTCGGGAGATCATATTGGCCCTAACTGAGAGAGCCCCCCGTTCCCGTTCCATGTCCATATTGTCTTTAAGATCATGGGTGACAATATGGCCTAAGTACTTAAAACTCCATACCCTTTGCAATGGATTACCGTTTAGTCCTATGGGGGGTACTACATTTATTTTGTATTTCTTAGGCTCAAAGATCATAAGGTGACTTTTTCCTACATTATATTTAAGTCCGTGCTCTATGGCATACTTTTCACATACATCAAGTAGCTGACGCAGGCCACATGCCGAAGCGCTAAGTAAAACTGTGTCGTCCGCATAACTGATATTGTTGACACATACTGAGTCAATATGACAGCCGACATGCATTTTACCCAGCGCCTCAAGAAGTTCGTTCATATATAGGTTGAAGAATGTGGGTGAGGTTAGCCCCCCTGCCTCACTCCACAATCCAACCTATATGGGTCCGACAGTGTACCCGCCCATCTAACGCTATTGACCGCCAGGTGCCACCAGTACCTAGTACTGTCTCCGAAGGCAATCGAGTGTCTTTAAGCTTCTTCCACAGTAAATCGTAGGACAACAGGTCAAAAGCTTTAGATAGGTCTAAGAATGCAGCGTAAACTGGAGTCGTTCTATCTATATAATACTTGACGGTATGCTTAAGGCACAGTATGGCGCTCTCCGTGGATAGTCCTGGTCTAAAAGCAAACTGATTATGATTAAGACTCACGTATTTATTTACCTGTGCGTTAAGCATGCCGTCAAATACCTTCGCTATGATAGTTGCCAAGGAGATACTGGAGTCCGCTAGGTCCCCAGTTTTCTTTTTGACCTCCGGTATAACGATGGTCCTCATAAAATTGTCAGGCAAATGGCAATGCCTGACACATAAGGTGTAAAACATAGCCAACAGTCTATAAATATGAGGACCCGCATTTTGAAGATGCTCAATACTGAGGCCATCATGGCCCGGAGACTTACCTCGGGAGATCAGGCGAATAGCTTTTGCTACCTCCCTAGCAGTAAAAGCAGGTACAACCGGTTCCATGTTGGCCTCAGCATTGTTCTCCTCCCGCCTCGACATGTCTAAAGGTGACTTTACAAGAAAAATGTCTTTAAAGTCGTTGGCAATATCTTTCAAGTCACTTTTCCCGTCTACACTACGCGGGCAGCCAGGCCGCAGTTTCATCGAATTTGTAGCCTTCCAGAACGAACGGAAATCCTTTTTTGAGTGCTGTGATGCCATGACATCATGATGTCCATTTTTATTTGTAACTGGTGATCTTGACACCATTTAAGGCGCGATTTAAAGATCTTTCGTGCTTCACACATCTCTTTAAAAAGATTTCCATTTGAAGGTCTACCATAAAGCACCCACTCTTGAAACTTCAGCCTGGCTACCCCGTGAGCATCTTTGACGTGCCTGTTCCACCCTACTACCTGGGTCCCAGACCTTCTTTTCCTGAATTTACAACTTGCAATAGCGGCTCCGCGAAGTACAGAAACAATATCTTTATACAATTGATCTATTACCCGCCTGTGATTCTTTTCATTGCAATGATTATCAGCACAAAGTCTGATCTCCAAGGGAAAGTCAATGAATTTTAGGCCTTCGTGACATACTTTTTTATAGTGTGCTACTTGCTCCGCCCCTCTCTCCCCCCATACGATTAGGTAAACTAGGTTGATTTATCAATCTAGGCGTCAGTAATCCTAAATCACATTCCATCATGAGAGGGAAATGGTCGGACCAAGTAACATCGTATTTAACGTACACATCTGCGTACACAGGTGCAAATGCAAAGCGAGAGACTTTAAACAAAGCGACCTCCGAGGGCCCTGGCGAATTGAAATGGCTGAATCCCAGAAAACAACAGTTATCCACAGGGCAAGTAGTAGTTTGGGTGTCAAGATAAATATCTTTGCACCACATTCACATGCAAGATTTTGTATAATTAATATAAATATTTGGGGACAATCTTACACAAATCAACCTAGTCCCAAATAGGCAAAGCTTGTACTCTGGGCGACGATATATATACTTATATAGATAAATACACACTTATATAAAAACATCCTCATGGATGTTGTCTCAGGGACAAATATTCGTGCTCATCACACAAATAAATGCCCTTACCGGGGTTCGAACCCAGGACTTCTAGCTTGTCACTTAGGCTGTTCACACTATGATTAGTGATTAGTGCGAGTTCATACATTTGCTGCAAGTGCGAGTAGCTTTTGTATGGACTCGCACTAATTAATCTGTAAACAGGCCCTTATCGCTGTGGACATCCATCACGTTCTCACAAGTATGCAAGTGCGAGAGCGACGGATTTCTTATCCACAACGATAAGTGATAAAATGGCAACCATGATTGATACGCCCGCTGGGATTCTTAAATGCAATTACTTTTATCCCATTTCAAAAAGGTTTAAATAAAAACGATAAAAAGTACAAATTGTACAATTCTAACTCGAGCCAGGGTTCGTGGCGAGGAAACAAAAGAAATCTTTCATTACTACGAGCTCAAACAGACAAAGTTACGGCTGATATTGATGTTATCGCGAACATTCCAACTTTGGAGTATGGCTCTGCTGATAACAGATTAGTTTGTGTCAGCTTGGTTACTTTGTAAAGATGGCTCAATCCACGAGAAAGTAGCCCAACGCACTCCTGCTTGCCCTAGTTTGTGCTGTGTTGAGGTTCCCTAAAAGGGTGAAGTGACTAAAGAAAAAGCAAATTATTACTTAACGAGTAGGGACTACAATAGCTCAGTGAGTTAGGGCCCGGCCACAAACCTAAAATTGAATATAGCCGTCCACGGATTATCCTCGGTTTACTGTACACCCTGTATAAGCAAGTATTTCTAATAAATATATTATTTGTGTCACAAGGGAGCAAAATAGTATATTTACGGCGAGGGGGTGTATTGAATCATTAACGTAGCGAGGGATCCTACAATTGAATCCTGAGCGTAGTGAAGGATTCTAACGTAGGATAATGAGCATAGTTATGGATACAAGTGTCAACGCCCGAGACGAAGGTGATTTTGCTACTGAGTGACACATACTATTTTTCACACCGACGATGAAGAAATTTAAAAAAGATGCTGTTAAAATTACTTAAAAAGTTTTAAGAAATTTTCATAATTTTTATTTCAAATTCTTAAATATTACGAAAAGTTAAGAAATTTTCAAATAACGTTTTTAAAGATAAAACTTGAAAAATGATCGTTTTTAACCGATTACGACAAAATTACAGTCGATTATTTTATTAATTGTGTTCAATTGGCACATTGCGTAAATATAAAAAAGCGTATTAAAAAAGTAGGTTGAACAGAAAAGTAGCATTTTGATCCCTCTCGTCGTGGAGCAAAACTTACTATTCCGAATGAAAGATGTGAAAAAAATCATTTTTTTGGAAGCCGTTTCTATCCTCGCTTAACTTTTCCAGGATTACGCCAACTTTAGGCATTTATCTATCCGATCCCTGCTGATAATGTAGTAAACTAGCTGCGATCTGTGCGCTTTCTAAGCCCGAGCCCTTGGAGGGTCGACGACGACAATCCCTTAGCTCCTGGAGTCAACAGGTGCCCCACGGACGTTTCGTGACGTATCGGGACATTCGACGAATATTAATGAGTTTATTGTCCATTATACCGATGTCAAATGGTTAACACGGATTTCTATTGTTACAGTCGTGTTCTCCATTATACAGACAACCTTTCAAAAATAGACATAGAGTCATTAACAATCTTTATTGTTACTGTCATAAAACGCATTGTGAAGATAGTTTTGAAATAATAGTTTATGGGAGAGCTCGACTGCGCACGTTTGTATGTGGCTTGATTATGCAGGATCTTGTAGAATTACGATTTAACTCATTCAGGGCCCATGATGACACATATGCGTCAGACCGCTGTAGTCGCTTTCAGCTACATACGAGGAAAACCACGGGATCGGCTGCGAGCGTAGCGCGTAGCGATTCTTGGCAGTGAATGTGTAGACCACAAGTGCTATTGTCACGGTTCCTTAGAAAAAAAATGGTAATTCATTCAACACTTTCACTGCCAGGAACCCGCTTAGCGGGCTCTCTGTTCATAGCTGCTTTCCGCTACAGGAACCTCGGTATCGGCTACGAGCGTAGCGCGTAGTGATTCCCGACAGTGAATGTGTAGTATCTAAAACGTAAACGTTTGATATTCCGAAAAAAGCATTTGTTTTGACAATATTAATTGTACTATAATGTACAATATTATATGTACAGAACATATTAAACACAAGTAGAGGCAAACAGCTAGAGCTTATCGCTAGAGAGCGGGTTGCACTCCGGGAGTGCCGGCAGAAGTGAAAACTTGAATATCAACGTTGTGCATTTTTGATATTTTGGAATGGTTAGGGAATAATTTTGCACGAATTGCTTTATCAGTATAAAAAAACGAGCTTACTGCGGACTCTAAAGCTTAGCATTTCGGAAGGCTTTATCTGGGCTTACCATCAGGCAGACCGTATTCTTTGCCGCCGTCTCAGTATAAACGAAAAAGAACACCTCTCACGTAAACTTGAAATTGTTTGAGTTGGCCGAATTGCATCAATGTAGTCCGTTCAAAAAGCAACTCTACCGTTCTAGGTAGAAGAGTCCAATTCAAATGACAGTTTTACAAAAAGTCGGCAAAAGTTATTTCAACCAGAATCTTTAGCTCACCTCAACACCACATTGTCTCACCTTACGAAGCACGTCCTCTCACACCGACATGCCTCACCGTCACGTCTTGCACCCGCGTAACACCCGACCAAATGGAAGAGCGTGGTTGCCCCTACGTGTCCCCCACTTTATTGCCGGCTTTATTTTTAACAAAATAAACGTATCATTTTGTAAGGTTTTTATTGAGAATAAAGGTCAGTGACCCCGGGTGCCTGTTCCGAGGGTGAAAAATTGTGTGATAAAGATTGTTTTTATGTTGATAGAGATAAATGTTTGAAGACATATATCTGAGCACAAACAGAAAGTTTGTTCCTTTTTATTCTGTGTTCTTTTTTTTTGTATGTGGCCACTTTTTTGTGTCACAGACTGGTGCGGATTGTGATAGCGGTCATGGTTAGTTAGTAAACTACACAATTATTCACAGACTGCACCTGCAGTCTGTGACGGGATTTGTCCGCTAATATGTTTTGTTTTTGTTTTTCTTTTGTTTCTTCCCTTGTCATATTGGTCGTAAAAGCATTAAATCCATACTAATATTATAAATGCGAAAGTGTGTCTGTCTGTCTGTCTGTCTGTTACCTCTTCACGCTTAAACCACTGAACCGATTGAGATGAAATTTGGTATGGAGATAGTTTGAATCCTGGGGAAGGACATAGGATAGTTTTTATCCCGGAAATCATCCCATGAGGGGGTGAAATGGGGGAGGAAAGTTTGTATCGAGCTACGATATAAACGAGTTCCACGCGGACGGAGTCGCGGGCAGAAGCTAGTAAGTAATAATTTGTCTTCTTAAATATTGTATAGAACTTAGGGAATTATTTATGGCTTGGTAAATTATATTTCAGGAGACAATATTATTTAAATTGACTCTGACAACTCAGGCAATCCTACTAATATTATAAATGCGAAAGTTTAAATGTTTAAATGTTTGGATGTTTGGATGTTTGTTACTCAATCACGCTTAAACGGCTGAACCGATTTGAATGAAATTTTGCACGAAGATAGTTTATAGCCTGGATTAAAATATAGGATAGTTTTTATCCCGGGTCCACGCGGACGAAGTCGCGGGCGGAAGCTAGTATAAAATAATATTTACGATCAACTTCTCTGAAAAGGGCAAAGAAGAGTGAAATGTTATATCTACGTGAAATAATCAGTCAGCATCAAAATCATGTAAACATTTCTAGTGCTTCTAGGAACTTATTGCTTAGGGAAAAGTTAGAATAATGTATACTGTTTAATGTAAGTATCATCATCATCATCATATCAGCCAAAAGACGTCCACTGCTGGACATAGGCCTCCCCCAAAGAGTGCTACAATGGCCGGTACATACTTACATGATGCAAGTATATTTTGGCAACTTTCATTTTGATGTCGTATGGTACATACGCTCATCCCAGATGGAGGATCCATCAACGGATGGAGAATGCTACTATAATGAAGACACGTGCGTATTACGAGCCATGATCAGTGCAAAATAGAGGATCGTGTAGAGATCATTTCTAAACATGCTATTATCACGCACCACTCACTCTACCTTTTCGAAATTATAATGTTCGTACGGAACCTTTGTGCTTTTGAAGTAAATGTGATTAGCATAACACTCGGCCGCACTAGAGAAAGAAATACCTATTCAAATCGAATTATGTTTAACGCGTCGACTGTACCATTTCATAGGTCACTAACTAAGGGTGAGAATCCACTAGAGCTGTGCGAGTTGGCGAGGGTAAAAAATGCACTAATCGGGAGCGATTCGTCCATTGCGTCCGTCGATGCTATTGGTGGATTTTTTAACGGCTCCACGAGCTTTTTGACTAGTTTTGACGAGATTTAAGTTGATATTCCTCCGTCAAAACTATAGATATATTCATGGCACAAACGGTTATCGGTTCTTCAATCCTTTAACTACATTTGTAAGTTTTGTTTATGATGTATTCAAACATGGTCCAAAAAAGCTCTATTTTCGATATTAGTATGTTTTTTATGCACTTTTATATATGAAATCTACATATAACTGTTCTGTTCATTATTGATATCTCTAACAACCCACGTCATTTTTTTTATTTTTACCTCATTTTCACAAAATTACGTCTTAAAAACTGGCTTTTTGACCTAAAATTGCCAGAGTTTGGTGCCATATACCTCGAACACTGTGAGTTTTGAAGTAACTATGGCATACTTTTTCGGTATACCTGGTTGTTGTTCATACGATAAGCCATAAAGAAAAGAAAAAACAGACAGTTACAGATCAAAGGTCATTGGGAGCTAGGAGCCTCCTCATTTGGCGAGTCGGAATCGGTATGCAGTCTTAAAAGCAGTTAGCGCAAAGAACCTATGAAGGGTTGGCAAAGCGCTTGTGATTCTTTTCTAGTCTCAACTTTCAAGGCCACAGGCAAGCTATTTATTTGTTTGTCTGTCGTAGTATTAAACAATATCCAAATCTCAAAGTATTTGAGGAGGCAAACTTACCAGACTTTGCTCGCCAGAAATCAAAATTCTATATACTTCCTTCGCTTTACGGACACCTTGACTTGTTGACTCATTCCCGGATGTTAGCCTCCCAAGTTTGTTTGATTCAGTTTTAGATGACCTACTTACTGCTAAGCCCTGGGTTCGATTTCCGGCCGGGCCAACTTAGGAAACTTTCTTAATTTGGCTCGGTTTCTGGGCTTTGTTCGTGCTACAGTATTTTATGGAGACTTATCATGGCAGACAATGAATGGAAAAAATGGGTGACCTTAGTTATCTTGTCTGTCACCGAAACTTTATAAGGAGGCAGGCGTATTGACTCAGACCAAATCCCTGGCGGCAGGGCTCGGCTAGTGTAGTGATACAATATTTTTTAGGCCACTGCTTGGAAAGGAGGTGGAGTGACGTCACGGACGGTAACACACACGGTGCACGCTCGCGCTAACTCGTTATTTATTTATCGTAAATTTGCTTACTTCCTCGTACTGTAGTTATCAGTGTGTGCGTCTGGGTCCGACTACCCTGTGCGAGTGTTCGCAGCCTACTGCGCGCCTGTGCTTGAACATTTTATAGTGTTTAGATTGTGTGCAATCGGATTGTCTTTTGTATATGTGGGTAGGTGCAAAACGCTTACAGTAAAAAAAAAGTAAACAGTGGAGTATTTTATTTTTATATTTGTGTCAAAAATAT
The DNA here is from genome assembly GCA_947049275.1 of Epinotia bilunana. Classification (NCBI taxonomy): domain Eukaryota; kingdom Metazoa; phylum Arthropoda; class Insecta; order Lepidoptera; family Tortricidae; genus Epinotia; species Epinotia bilunana. Next base: position 3,212,054 of record OX346267.1, read on the forward strand.
ACAAATCATACAGTCAAACAAATATAGCTAAGAAGTGATCACAATAAAAACATTATCAAAACAAATATACTATTATCAGCCAGGATACCAGCGCCATCTAGCGTAGTGCACGAGAACTATTAAGACTTTCCGTTAACAAGACAAAGATGACCAAGTGTGTAGCTTGTAAAAAGTTTCTATCGCCGAAAGGTGCCGCCACATGCGTACAATGTCGCGGAGTGTATCATAGGGGCTGCGTCGGAGTTGCAACTTCCGACAGTGAGGCAATCCCTAGGGACTGGGCGTGCCCGGAATGCGAAGCGAAGCGGGGGATGACTGGTGGTAGTGGAACCCCGTTAAAAGGTTCCGGAGAAATGCAGGTTCCGCCGACGACGATAACTGGGACGTTGTCCGCTAGCCCCGCGCCCATGCTAGGCAAGGATACTCATGTTATTGGGCTGCGCCGAGACCTGGATGAGTACATGTCCGAGCAGCGCGAGTTTCGCGAAGAGATACGAGCCACCTTGAGAAACCTGTCGAGCCGCATGGACGACATCGAGCGGCGGCTTGAGGCGGTAGAAAGGGGGGAGGTGGAGTCGGCGCCCCAGAGCTGTGTGGTCGAGTTGCAGCAAACGGTGGCTCGCCTCCAGGTGGAGCTGAGCGATCGTGACCAGGACGCGCTGCTCTCGGACCTGGATATAGGCCACGTACCCGAGTCCAAAGGGGAAAACCCGGTACACACCGTCACGGTCCTCGCTACCAAGCTGGGTGTCACCCTTGACCCCCGTGATGTGGTGTTCGCCGAGCGTGTCGGTGCTGCTGAGCGGGGCGCGGCGGGCGGCGCTGACGGTGGTGCCGCGGGCCGCCCACGTCGCATTGTCGTCAGGCTGGCGCGGCGCCAGTTGCGTGACGACATGTTGCGGGCTGCCCGAGTGCGCCGCAACTTCACCTCTGCCGACGCTGGTTTGCCGGGCGCACCCAGCCGCGTCTATGTGAACGAGCGGCTCACGCGCACAAACCGCCAGCTTTTCCAACGTGTCCGGGAGGAGTGTCGGAAGCAGGCGTGGAGGTTTGCGTGGACGAAGCGGGGACGGGTGTACGCCCGGCAGGGCGACGGGAAACAGGCGTACAGCATCCGGTCGGACGCCGATATAATGCGTGTTTTTGGAGCCGTCCCTGTTTGAAGTCGTCACGCACAGGCTTCCTTTAAGTTTTATTATCTTTATTTATGATTCTATTGCACGGTATGGCAATGGCATGGAAATTTTAAATTACTTTATGGTACACATACATCTAATTATAATATATGAGTTACAGAGTATTTTCTTATTTTATTTATTATTATCTACTATATATATACACAATCACCGACACATATTAGCGTGTTTATCTGTTGATGATGATTAATAAGTCAATGAGAATAGGTTTGTTCAATGCAGGTTCTCTAGGCACGAAACACGATGACTTCATAGCGGCTACTTCCCGGCATGAGCTTGATGTGCTGGCTATCAACGAGTCGTGGTTAAGAGCTGGGGAGGAGGGGAAGGCGCCTGCACTTCCTGGGTATAGGTTGCGCCATATCCCTAGGCCTCCTACAGGCACAAGATCCCGCGGAGGAGGCGTGGGTTTTTATATTAAACGTCATGTCAATGCTCGCACCTGGCCTCACCCCGTTGACCCACTGCATAGACTCGTGGAACAAATGTGGGTCACTTTGACCCTTAACGGAAGGAAACTGGCGATCGGAACGGCGTATCGACCACCCTGGATGGATCTAGATTTGTTTTTGGATGCTATTTCTGACACTATTGGCTCAATTCCTGACTATGACCATTTGATATTATTAGGCGATTTAAATATAAATTTATTAAATAATAATGACACTAGAAGTACTAAATTAAATAATTTCTTGACTTGTTTTCAATTGACACAATTAGTTACAGAACCTACGCATTTTACAAACACTAGCCAGACGCTGCTTGATGTAGTTTGTACGGATTTACGTGCAAAATATGTAAGCGTACACCATGTAGGTACGCTCTATGGGCACTGCCTTGTTGTTTGCGAATTCAACATTAAGCTTGAAAAACCAAAGCCATTTCAAATAACCTACAGGCCTATCAAGAACATTCAACGAGACTATCTAGATGCGGACTTGCGGTCTGTGAGGTGGGACCTGATGTCAAACCTGGGAAATGTAAATGATATGGTCGAAGCCTTCAACAAACACATAATATATATATTCGACCTACATGCTCCACTAAAAACTACACTAGTTAAGGGTTGTTCGTACCCCTGGATCACGGACACAGTCAAGCTCATGATGCGTTTGCGTGACAAGGCCGCAGTAGAGTTTCATAGAAGCCAGTCTGACAGTAAAAAACAATACTACAAAGACTTGAAATCTATTGTCAATAAAGCAATGTTCTATGAAAAATCTGCATACTTTGAACTGAACATAAATAGTAAGATTCATGATCCTAAGTCACTATGGAATAACCTGAAGTCAACTATTCTGCCTAAAAAAAACAGTGAACTGCCTACATCATTTGACAACCCAACTGTAATAAATAATCATTTTCTAAGACTTCCCGGAACTTCAGAAGTTTCTATATCACAACTAACATACCTTGAGTTCCACAGGCACAGCGACTCTATATTTACATTAGTTCCAATTAATTCGGTCCAAATTAATAAAATAATAAAAAAATTGAAATCAAATGCTGAAGGTAGCGACGGTATTAATTTGAATATGCTTATGTTGACATTGCCCCACACTATTGATATTATAACTGACATAATAAATACTTCCATTTTGACATCTACATTCCCTGACATCTGGAAGTTAGCGATTGTGCGCCCATTGCCTAAAACTGCTAACCCATCCGAACTCAAAGACCTACGACCTATAAGTATTTTGCCGTGTATTTCAAAAATACTAGAAAAGGCTGTGGGCTCTCAGCTAACTCATTACCTTGAGTCAAACAACATTCTGCCTAGTGTTCAATCAGGTTTCAGAAAGGGGAAGAGTACAGTGACGGCTTTACTTGATGTCACTGACAATATTTTGTGTGCACAGGACAAGGGAATGTGTACATTGTTAGTACTCCTTGACTTTTCCCGCGCCTTCGACTGCCTTAACATTAATCTACTTCTATCAAAGTTGAGTTATTATGGCTTCGACATTAATGCATTGAGATGGTTTCACAGTTACCTTAACAACCGTTGTCAATTTGTAAAACTAAATCTTAGTGATGGCTCCACGCGGGCTTCTGCACTTGCCGGCCTCGAAAGAGGAGTCCCTCAAGGGTCAGTTATTGGTCCGATCCTGTTTATTTTATACTCTGCTGATATAGGGTCACACATCACACACTGCAAGTACCACATCTACGCGGATGATGTACAAATGTACATCTCATGCAAACCTTCCGAACTAGAGAGCACCATAGAAAACCTTAATGCGGACCTTTCAAGAATTTCTAACTGGGCAACAGAAAATGGGTTAATTCTTAACCCAAGCAAGACTAAATATATGGTTTTTGGCAGCAAACAACAGCTAGCTCGCACCAGTCTTTCAAATCACGTTATGCTTATGAATATGCCTATTGAGCGGACACAGGAAGCGTGCAACCTAGGTCTTTTGATGGATGGAAGCCTTCGTTATGAGAAACACATTGCCAATACAGTCAGAAGCTGTTTTTATAAACTCAAGGTACTGTACAAAATAAGACCATTTTTAAAAGAGAGCCTACGAATACAGTTAGTGGAATCACTAGTTTTATCTAGACTTAATTATGTGGACACTGTGGTTGGTCCACGACTTCTTTCTAAAACAAAGAAACTCATCCAGCGTGTTCAGAATGCCTGTGCTCGCTTTTGTTTCAACATTCCGTTGAGGGCCCATGTCACCCCATTTCTAAACAAGAATAATATCTTGAAAATGCAACACCGCCGTAAGCTCCATCTGGCTTGTTTGCTTTTTGGGGTATTGAAGCACGAGGCACCGGCGTATCTCTTCGAGAAACTCTCCTTTAATAACTCGTCTCGGTGTAGAAGCCGTCAGCGCGTAATATGTTTGGTGACTCCCCGACATGCTACTGCTGCTTTCCGAGGAAGTTTCCGCTATGCAGCCACGAAGTGCTGGAACAATGTCCCGCCGCCGCTCAGAAGGCTGTCGGACGTTAATAGATTTAGAATTAATCTCAAAAAATTCATGCAAGAACATCAGCATAAACAGGAGAATCTCTGTCTTGAAACTAGCTGCATTTAACACTCCCTCACCTGTTGGTTATGCCCCTTCTGCAATTCATTCATTTCATTGCCATACGGTTGCTGGACAACGTAATTTAATATGTAATTTGTCAACGTAGTTTAATTTATAATTAAGTATTGTTTTTGTAAGCCCAATTTCATGTCCATGCTGTTTTGTTTGACGTTTAGAGTTTAGTTTGTCTTGTCTTCTCTTCACTGGCGCTAGTGGTACTGTTCACGTATGGGCTGCGTTCATTTTTACCATTAAGGCCCATACGCACGTAGTGGTTTGTTGGGATGAAACTACTGACAGGCCAACAAACATTTATTATTTAATATTATTAAAAAAAACCGTTCATTGCTTTTTTGTGTATTTTTTATTTTTATTTTTTATTTTTTATGTTTGTATTTTAGTTAAGTATATAGGTATTTCCTTTTAATTGTTTTGTTTGTTACTCTCCGTGCTCTCACCGAATGGACCCTGCGGAAGACCAGCGCTGGCTGCAAAGCTAGCAACATGCTGAGCTGGGTCCATTTCGTGACAAAAAGGAAATGTGCTTTTTTTATTATTATCTGTGTTGTGTTTGTCACGAATAAATGTTTTGATTGATTGATTGATTGATTGAAATGTGGCGAAAGATGGTCTGAATTGAGGCTTTAAAAATGTTATTAACTGTACGCTGTACAAACAGGCCTTCTATTAATTTGAACAGGCCAGCAATGTTTAGAAGTTCAGCTGTAAACAGCGATTCATCAATCAGAGCAGCCTGTGCGTCCCCGCGCCCGGGCAGCGCACCGCTTACGTCGAGCATCAGCCGCGCAATCGTAGCATTCGTAGATTTTTAATTACAATTTGGCTTAATTTAGAATTATATTTATAATTATTTGCAATTTTCTCGCAGTGGGCGTGAGAAGCATTATATCATGTGTCAAGCACTATACCAAAAGTGCAATAGATGTACGCTTCTTCTTCGAGGTCTCTCGTCCATCTATCGCCTACTTTCCAGCCTCTACAACAATGTACTATAGTTGTATGGTGTATGGTGTATATAAGTCTTGACTATTTTGGTTTTATATAGCATCCAGTCCCAGGTTCCTCAAGGAAGAACAAAATGGTTCAATGGAATGAAAGTCTAATTATACAGGAAGAGAGTTGCATTTGTTTTGTTTCGTTTCATTAACAAATGAAAATTCTGATAAGGGGTGTAGACACTAAATAAAATAATCAATAATGTCGTATTTTCTCGAAAAAGAATTGAAAATGTAGTCAAATGGAGAAAAAATCAACGCAAAAGGTTAAATAATCACGAAGTTATGAGTGTGCAAAGTTCTGATAAGGGGTATCTTCTCTTGCTGGGGTATGAGGCTGGAAGAATGTGACGTCACCAGAAGACGGCAATGTGCCCTGCCCATCGTGTTCGGCGCCGCCGTCGACGCGGCCCCCCGGCAGCGTTGCGTAATATGACGTCACACACTGTTTGCGTTTTCTCTCTCTCTAACAAGCAATATTAAAACGGTTGTAGCTTCGTAATTCTTTGAGATATCTGAATAGGATTTTCGTCACTAGGCATATTTTTTTGCCTTGTTTGTTTTGGAGTAATAATAATTTTCGAGTCTACACCCGTATTATTGACCGAAGCGATTGGTTAAAAGTCCATTATTTTTATCTTGTCTTGAGGACTCAGATAAGATGAGCAAAGTTATTTCCTGTCAAAGTGTTACCTAATAGTTGCTTTAGATTAAATTCTACTTCCGAAAAGGGTTTTCCACTGTACCTATATGACGCAATTCAAACGCATATTGTTATTTACAGAACAGACATGGGTAGGGATGTTTTTAATTAAGCTTCTCGGCTTGCAAAGCACAAGTATCGGGTAGGTACAGTCGCGATCGTAAATCAAATATTAATTTCAGCTGCAGGCAAGCAACTATGTAACGCGAGTGGTTACGGGGGTGCAAACCACAGGAAATTAGTGGACCAAATTTTTCTAGCCACTCACTTGCTTTCTTATCTTAAAAAAGGTAGCCTAAACTGCTTCTAATTTTTCATTAACAAGGCAGCCCATACTTCGATTGGCAACCACAGTTGCCACCATCAGTTTAGGAGTCTGCGAAATTGGCAACTGTGGTTGCCATAAGCAAGTGAGTGGCTATTAAGTATGTATATTGAATTGTTGTTATCGGAGTCAAAGTCAACTGGTTTTATTTACGAGGAATAATGACAGTGCAGTTGAATTTCGATCAAACAATATTTTAGTAACTAGCTTTTATAACCGACTGTATTTTTGTTGGCCATTTTTCAAAGAACAACTCGTTGAGGGAGTCCTAATGAGCGCAAACTTGACGTGTATTTCATGCGATAAGACCGCCTGTTGGTTCATTTATTTATTCCGCCGCAATAGAGAATATTATTTTCTTTATTCATGTATAATCCTAGAATATTAATATTGTTATTATATATATCTATCCTATTATATTCTAACCCAATAAATATAGTCAATACTGAGTCTGTTGTGAGCGGTGTGATACGTTCGCGTCACCTTAAGCCTTAAACAGGTTTCTGTACGCGCCTATTAATTTTGTATTGTTTTTTACTCTTTATAATATACAAAAATTGACCCCCTGACGTGAAGCATTATTGGAAAACGAGTCGAAATACGATAGATCAATGATTTAATATACAAAAGAGGAAATTCCGTGTTTAAAAATGGCCACCAAATCTGACAGCATACGATTCCATTGACGACGCGAAACTGAGGCACGCTGGTGCAATTGACTCTGTTTTAGTATGCCACTTTTGGAGCGCTTATAACCTATCTAACTGTTTTTATATTAAGAGGTCTTACGCCTACATAAGCAGAAGCGGAGGCGTATTTTGCAAAATGCTTTCTTTTTCATTCAGGATTACGACGTAACTATTAGTATTTATTCAAAAACTGATAACGTATTAAATAATTATTTGTTAACCTCGTAGTCATTTCTTAAATAAAAATTTCGCGCGCGGCGTAGGTGCAGCGTGATTTATAGTCTTTAAAAAAAAATACGGCAAAGTAGGTCCTATAGTTATGATTATTTTTTTATGGGTAAACATAAAGTTATAATTTGCTATAATACTATTTTTAGGGCAAAATATAAGTACAATTTGCGGTAAAAAAATATAATGTAATCCTGCTTTCACCAAAAAAATTAAGAAATCTCTAAAGGTGTTTTATATATTTTTTTAATGAATCTTTGATTTTCAATCATGTCAGCCTCTCGTAAAAGATTTGGTGATGTAAACTGTAATCATTCCTGTACCGAATGATTCTTGTTTACTGCAAAATTGAGAACCGAAACCACACTTCTCACTGCAAAATTTGAAAAAGACTCCCAAGAAAACTCCCAAAAAAATTTGAACTGTGTTAGCCCCTATTCTAAGAAATGATTATTTAAGTACGTTATCAGTTTTTGAATAAATACTTATAAAATAGTTACGTCGTAATCTTGAATTGAAGCAAGCATTTTGCAAAATACGCTCGTCTGTAGGCGTAAGGACCCTTAAATCATTGCACCAGATAGTTTCCTTTCAATCACTGTCCCCCTATACTCAAGTTTTGTGGTTGCATTGATTGTCGATACCATTTTCGCTATTCTCTTGTCCGCGACAATACAAATAAAATGTCAGCCCGCCTTTACGTCGCTACAATAAAACGCCTTTCTGTTTCCTGTTATTGGCGGGAACGTTGTGTTTTGACGCTGACAGGTAATCAATGGTTTCAAATACAGACCACAAACATGGCAGGCAGAGATGACATCAAAAACAACTCAATTTTCGAGTTAGAAGCGCAGCGTGCGCCAGTGCACTTACTGATGGGTCTTTTTCGGTGTCGGCCGTGAAATTCCCTATTGCGTTCGAAACGAAGTTTAAAATGTAAAACGCCTTGCTGTTATCGACGAAGGCTTCGGCGTTGACAGCCAATCAATGGGCTGTATACAATACACACAATCCACTACAAATATGGTGGACAGAATGGATTGATGAAAAGTTCAGCCATTTTTAAACTAGAACTGGATTGTTGAACGCGGCCTACAAGAGTGAAGGGTTTTTTCGTCTGTTTGGACATTTTGAAACGTTCAATTTGTAGCGTATGTGTGTATAAAATTAAAACTATTTATACATAACACAAGTTTTGAAAAAGTTATATCTCGGGGAGAAAGTCAGTTTTGAATATGAACCAATCCATACTATTATAATATTGTAAATGCAAAAGTAACTCTGTCTGTCTATCTGTCTGTTACGTATCTTTTCACGCCTAAATCACTGAACTGATTGAAATTTAATTTGGTATGGAGTTAGTTGTATCCCTGGAAAGGACATATGATAGGTACTATTTATGCTGGAAAACAATCCCCTAAGGAGCTCTACGCGGGCGAAGTCGCGGGCAAAACCTAGTTTTAAAATGTTTGAACGATTAAAATACATACTATCATCGATCAACATATTATATTGACAATATGAACATGAACGCCACAATACGACTTTACTATCATAAAATATTTTACAAATATCCGTATTGTATTTGCATGACTCAAAAATATCAGTTAAAAGTTAATAAAGCTATTGAATAAATCGTCCCGGTCTGTGGAATTAATTCAAACAGCATTTCGTAGTTCAGTTTGGCAACATACAAATAATTTGGGCGCACGTAACTCGGCAGTTAGGATTTGCAAGTTGGCTACTGTTATGAATGTTATGAATTTACATCAACTGCACGTACACAATTTTTCAAAGTTGTGCTATATTTTCTGAGGAATGAGTTTGTAGTATGACGTGAGTAAAAACTAGAAATTAACGTTTATGTCTGAAAAGTATATCCTAGGTAAATATGCTGAACGCGGCGAGGGCCACATGTTTGCGCCGTTTGGATCGGAAATCTTGGGGCCGTGGGGACCGGTTGCAAATGCCCTATATAAAGAGTTTTCGGAGAAGGTCATTGAAACATCCGGTGACCAGCGGGCTGGCAGCTATTTAGGCCAAATAATTAGCTTGGCAATCCAAAGAGACAACTCTGCCAGCCTTCTGGGCACCATAACCCACCTGGGGAGCATTTACTTTTAATGGCTTTAGTCATTCATTTATTAGAAGAAAGAAAGGAAGAAAAACATTTAATCGTGGCACACACAAAACGACAAACATTGAATGGAAATACAAATAAAAACACGTCACGAAATGATCCCAATTCAGCATGTTGCTGGCGATTACCAGCGCAGCGGGCAGCGCACACATTGCAATCTTCTATTATATAAAATCAAAAAACCAGAACGGGATAAAACACGAAGGAACCAGCGAGATAGCGCCTTACAAAAAACACGATCTCCGGGGACACGTTTCTCAAAAACAACGCAAGTAACACGACAAATAAATATTGGAATCAATTTTCTGGATATTACCTTAGAATAAGAGCATAAAGGCTCCCGATTCTGTTGCGTATTTTTTCTACAATCACGTAATGAAATCTCGATAACATTGACAATTTGAAACGTAGGCCATTTTTCGGAAATCCTCGGAAATTTTCGGCTAATCACATTCAGGCAAATTCCATTTTACATAATTTGATTATATCTGAGACTACATTTCCATGTTAGTATTATCGTTATACAATTGATCCGGCTCAAAAAACATACTGTTTATACATAATAATGATTAAAACTGAACTTAAAAATTGCGGTTAGAGAATTTTACATGAAATTGAACGTACGCGGTTCTGTTCAACCTTCCGTCACTGTCACTGTTTGTTACTTTGAAAATTTGCCTTTAATTATTGTTTATCGTTTGTTATCGTGTGCAACAAGTACTCTGATGTTCGATCTTTTCAGCTTTCAACTTGACAGCGTAAAACCCGTTTTACCTTGATACTAATAGTTCCGGTTTAAATAAAATCTTACCAGCACATATTTTATAACCAATTAATTATCTTCATGAACATTTCACTACCTTGTCTAATTTGCCTCGTAAACTTTTACTAACCGATTCCTGTGTTAAACAACTTACTTAAATTCGCCGATCGCCGTTGAGGTCATTTATTACTTACACTTAATCGAAGTGGACTCGTTTATGGCTCTCGTTACACTTTCTTTATGACTCTAGGTGCGACATAAAAGAACCTAGTCCTCTACACACAATTCTAGACTTTAAAACCCGCGACATAAGGTCGCAAGTGGTTCACGGCATTTTTATTGATGTTAAGGAATTGACGTTTATTATTTGATGTCTTGATTAAATTGTTGGAGGACAAAGGAACTTCGTTGAATTTTTAATTAATGCACAAGAATTTATTTCTGTTCTGATTTCTTCTGAGAATCATTTCAGTTCTTGTGGGGATTCGGAGAGGAAGTTTTAAAATGAAAAACACTTCTCAGGTGTCCGTAATCATCAGTAAGGTAACAGAGGGGCATTAAAAAATGTTTAACCAATTAGCGCCAGCTGTTAAACAAAAATTTACTCAGCGTCAGTTTTGTGACGACAATTAAGTACGCTATTTGGGTGCCTACATACATTTTTGAAAATGCCCAGATACAAACTCTAAGAAGATAAGTTACTCTGACTGATAAGCTACTTGACGACCGGTTAGCCTAGTGGGTAGTGACGCTGCCTACGAAGCTGAAGGTCCTGGGTTCGAATCCCGGTAAGGACAAATATTTGTGTGATGAGCATGAATATTTGTTTCTGAGTCTTGGATGTTTTCTATGTATTTAAGTATTTATATCTATTAAATATATCGTCGTCTAGTACCCGTAACACAAGCCTTATTGAGCTTACTATGGGGCTAGTGCGATTTGTGTAAGATTGTCCCCTTATATTTATTTCATCATCATCATATCAGCCGAAAGACGTCCACTGCTGGACATAGGCCTCCACCAAAGAGTGCCACAATGACCGGTCCTGCGCCACCCGCATCCAGCGGACTCCCGCGACCTTTACCAGGTCATCAGTCCACCTTGTGGGGGGCCTACCCACGCTGCGCCTTCCGGTACGTGGTCGCCACTCGAGAACCTTTCCACCCCAATGGTCATCGGTTCTACGTGCAATGTGCCCCGCCCACTGCCACTTAAGTTTAGCGATTCGGAGGGCTATATCGGTTACCTTAGTTCTGCTGCGTATATTTATTTATTATTTATTTATTATTTACTCTAGAAGTTCTTGATTTCCTAATGTTGTAATAAGCGATCCGTTGGACCAAATTTGTACAATTTAGGAACACTGAATAGGATATTAAAGGAACAGCTACTTAATTTCAGTAATAGAAAGTTTATTAGACGTTGACTTGAATGTAAAGGTCTATAATACAATATTGAAAATATATTCAAACACTGGCAAAGTGCATGTCGGACCAGGCACAATGCAGATTTTCGTACTTTGTACTAGTTAGTTATATAATACTTACTACTAACAAAATTCATCGTAATCCGTTAAGCCGTTTTTGCGTGATGACAAACATGCGAGAGTTTGGATGTTTACATGCAAACTTTCGCATTTATAATATTAGTAGGATTTTTTCATGACAGGGTTCGAAAATTAGAGGGGGCACACAATATTTGACATGGAAGTTGGAGCAGGGGCAGAGCAACCAGGTAATAACGCCATGTACTCCGCAGCTATGATTAATTCACTGAAGAACAGAAAGGAAACTTTGCAGACTTTTAAATAATTCCTTACTCTATACAGGTAAGACTTTAGATAAGTTTAGTTTATGAATCATGAAGATGAGACACGGCGTTTATGTCGTTTATTTTTAACCGAGGAAAAAAACTGAAGAGGTTCTTTAGTCGACGCGTATATATATTATTTTTATGTATGACCACGCATAACTTTGTACAGAGTAGTCCAATTTTGATTTCTGTTTTTTATTGGAATGGGTATACCTGGATGTTGGTCCCATATAAATTTGAAAAAAAAAAACAACCATAAGGGTAGGTATGAACACGGGATGATTGATTGTTCACTCACTGATTGTAACGTATGACTACGCATAACTTTTTACACGTCTAATTCCCATAACACAAGACTTATTGAGCTTACCATGGGGCTGGTTCGATTTGTGTAAGATTGTCCCCTAATATTTATTTATTTTAGTGAGATGGAGCGGGGCGCTTTCAAGTATGAACATTTACGCCCTTGTCCGCTGTACAATTTTTTCCTTTTGTTTTCTTTTTTATAGTTAATAAATCATCATCATCATATCAGCCGAAAGACGTCCACTGCTGGACATAGGCCTCCCCCAAACAGTGCCACAATGACCGGTCCCGCACCACCCGCATCCAGCGCCCAAAGCAGCAGCAGTCACCCAAAGGGAAATGGAGAGGGCTATGTTGGGAGTTTCTCTGCGCGATCGCATCAGAAATGAGGCTATCCGCAGCAGAACCAAGGTAACCGATATAGCCCTCCGAATCGCTAAACTTAAGTGGCAGTGGGCGGGGCACATTGCACGTAGAACCGATGGCCGTTGGGGCGGAAAGGTTCTCGGGTGGCGACCACGTACCGGAAGGCGCAGCGTGGGTAGGCCCCCCACAAGGTGGACTGATGACCTGGTAAAGGTCGCGGGGGTAAATAAATAATTAAAAGAAAAATATTGTACTTAATAATGAAAACAAGAAAGAGACATGTTTTCATCGTCCACAAACCCTGAAGTAGCAGGACGTTATAAACAATCAGAGTCGCCATACAATTACCGGCCTTGAGGAAGTTGGGTTTCATAAACAAGGATAGTAAAGTTTTCATGACACAAAAACATATAGGGCTGTTCCTGTAGAGATAGGACATTTTGAATACATTGAAGACACATTGTTAACTTTTCCCAGAGTTCAGCATGCTTTTAAACGCATGCCCTTTGGTATTTCAAAAGTATCGCAAAAATTCATCAGTAACCTCGGGGTATGTATATTTTTTATGCATAAGTTCGGACTTATAAAAAATATACATATTTATCTTATTTTTTATATATTTTGTTAGGGATTTAAGACTTTTGCAAATTACAAGTTATTAAGAAATAAATAAATGCAAGTACTATTTCACTGAAGTTTGGTAAGTAACTGGTGACCGAAGAGCTGGCGGGTTTCTCGCGCAACGCATCAGCATTGCTATTCAGTGAGCAAATGCCGCCGGCATCCTCGGTACAAAACCTCGAGGGTCGAAGGGAAGTAAATAATCATCTTGTATAAACTTAGAAAATAAAATGATTACATCCTACTAATATTATAAATGCGAATTTTTGGATGTTTGTTACTTAAACTAATCACGCTTAAACGGCTTAAACGATTTGAATGGAATTTTGCACGAAGATAAGACAGTTTTTATGCCGGGTCCACGCTGGCAAAGTCGCGGGCAGAAGCTAGTTTCATTTAAATAAATTAAGCTACTTCACGTTGTATCAAAGTACTGTTCACTTTATAACAGCGAGACTATGCGTTCTCATTTTCAAAACTTTACTTACAGAAGCAACTCATTCCACACCCTATGACGTAAAGGGCGTACCTATCTCATTTATTATTCTTTTTTTATGATGCATAAATTTCGGCAATACACTGTAACCGGACTGTGTGGCTGAACTGAATCTGCATAATATTTACATATTTAGGACGTTTTCCGCTTTTTTTTATTGCAGCGTTTAAAAACAGAGGTTTTTCGGCGTGAAACTTTGTATGGGGTTGCTTGTTATTTTCGTTTAATTACTCTCGCATTCACTATTATATGAGCACGGGTTTCAGTAGTCAGAGGAAAATAATTGTAGGATTTCTTGAATGTTTTTATGTCATCTTCCTGCTCCAATAGTACGGGAGTTATATGATAAATAATAGGTCATACTAATTCCTACACAGACGGATGTGATTTTTTAAGTTCTTTGTTTTTTTCTGACAAACTAAAAGTCTAGAAAGATCTAAGTGTGCAAAACGCGTTTTTGTTACCACCATCATGAAAAAATATATAATAACTAATTTTTTTTTATGTCAATTTTTCATTATTATTTATTTAATCTTAAAATTGACATGTTTTCCATTGTGTATTAATCAAATAGTAAATGCGTAATTTTTAAACGATCGCTATATGAAAAGTAATAAACTAGCTTCCGCCCGCGACTTCGTCTGCGTGGACTCGGGATAAAAACTACCCTATATTTTAATCCAGGCTATAACTTAACTTCGTGCAAAATTTCATTCAAATCGGTTCAGCCGTTAAAGCGTGATTGAGTAACAAACATCCACACATCTAAACTTTCGCATTTATAATATTACTAGCTTCCGCTCGCGACTTCGTCCGCGTGGACCCGGGATAAAAACTATCCTATATTTTAATGCAGGCTATAAACTAACTTCGTACAAAATTTCATTCAAATCGGTTCAGCCGTTTAAGCGTGATTGAGTAACAAACATCCAAACATCTAAACTTTCGCATTTAATAATGTTAGTAGGATGAGATTTAATAAACTAAACTAAACTAAACTATTTACTATTACATTTTGGGGTCATTGACTGAATTACAAAAAGTGACGACAATGATCGTACTGAACAGCTGTTCCCATGGGACCAACCCCGAAATTAAGTGAAGAAAAAATGAGAGCCCAATTAAGAGATAACTGTGAGTTAACTGGGATTTAATTTTAATTTGTGAGAGTGTATGGAGTAGCTGTGTTTTTTTGCGAACGATTGTTGCGTTCCATGGGAAAAGTTGTTCAGTATTTTTCTACACTTTTATTATGTCAGAAAGATACAAAAGGGAGAGCTACAAAATCAATCCCTGTCTTAGAGTGGTATTCCACTTGTCAATGCACATTGGATAAAGATGTTGGGCAAATGGAATACCGCCCCGATTTACTAACTTGAAAGTGACCCCGCCTGCGAAACTGGAGGTCCGGGTTCGAAAAATGAGCAAGCATCTCAGTCGCGCTATTTTTGGGAGACATTTTTGACGTATTATTTATTTACGATTTTTTGATCGGTCTGTAATCGTAGCTAAGTTGGTGCCCGCCCTTAATAAATAGCTGTACATTTTACGAATGTAGTCTTTTGGGGATAATTTATATTTTCCTTATCCCAGTACATGTGGAAACAGTAGCAATAGGCGATTCACAGAGCGGATCAGACCCAGAGCTCGCTATCCGTCTGCTAGACAAATCGCTGCCTCAAATGGAAGATTACTGTAAACCTGGCCCCATGCCACACCGTAGCGTAATCAATAATTCCCCTAGTTACACCTAATTCTTACTGACAATGACTTCGAGTAATAAAATGTTCCTTGTTAGCTAAAGAATAGGGCTCAAAGTCAATAAAACATGCCAGTTTGGCAAAATGCATTACACGGTAAAGGTTGAGCCAAATTGAAAAACATCTATCATAGACATGGCACAGACAAACGAACTTTTTGCCGAACTGCAGATACTACAGTTCCACTGTACAAGTAATTTACAACCAGAAAAGCGGCTATGTGAGTCAGAAACTGACTTCTAAATAAATAGAATGAAAAGTTTATTCAACATCAAATAATTAATAAAGTTGATGAGACTAAGCATGTATAATACCGGTTGCCTTTGTATTGAAATAGTTTGAGACGCAGCGAGACCACTATATTTCAGTCTCTAACCACAACCTTAAAACTAAGTCTTAATTAATTAAGTCAGTTCGTTGTCACGTAAAATTTTAAAAGAAGGGACTTTTCTGGGTCAACCCTGGGTGAGATTATTTGTATTTAGTTCTACTGACTACAATCCCACGCCAGCATGTCTATCATGAGATGGCCGCGACATACTCTCGATTTTTCTCGCACTATCCGTCTCTTTCTTATTAAGAGGTGATGAGATGAACAAGTGATTCTAGATGGTAGTTTACAGTCTTCCTTGGGGTGGTTAGTCAAGTGCTGTGGCGTCCACCACGGAAAATACATGAGAGCCCGCCCTGTCTTACGCTGTATTTTATTTTACAAACAGGGACTACACGACTGAAGGTTGAATGCACTAGAAGCCTTTCACGTATCTAGCTCAGCAGGACCGTTGTGGGACGTCATCGCCGCTTTCACTCACTTGCTTGTGGCAACCACAGTTGCCAATTTCGCGCACCCCTAAACTGATGGTGGCAACTGTGGTTGCCAAGAGAAGTATGGACTTCTTTGATAAAGAAAAATTTAAAGCAATTTAGGCTACCTTTTTTAAAATCCGAAAGCAATAAAAGTGGCTAAGTGAAAACTGGTCACTGCAAAACAGTGTGCCGACCGGTACGTACGGTCGTCATGATCATCATATAAACCGAAAGACGACCACTGCTGGACATAGGCTTCCCCCAAAAAGTGCCAAAGTGACCGGGTACTGCGTCGCCCGCGTCCAGCGGACTTCCAAGAGCTTTAACAGGTCATCGGTCCACCTTGCCGCGGGTCTACCGACGCTTCGTCTTCCAGTGCGTTGTCACAGAACCTTTCCGCCCCAATGGTCATCGGTTCTACGTGCAATGCAGAGTTCAGATATTCGTACTTCCACGAAAATATGAATCAATTGGCAATACTCGGGCTCTATCATTTAAATACAAGTCCCATTCGCAACGTATTCAGTCGCGTTGCAGATAAACCATTCAGTTCAGGGGTTTGGTTTAGGTACCTAATAAGGAAGATTCAGATTCAAATCATAATGGAAAAAAACAATATCTGTTTTCTCTTCTTTGTTCTAATAATGAAATAACACAATAGAGGAGTATGAAAAAAATGTGGTAAGTATTATATATTGATTTTTACACACAATATATTGGCCGTTGCCTGAGGGACTTAAAAGCGCCTGCTAGACTGCCGCCAACAAGGAAACAAAATAGGGCAGGTGGAGTTTACCACATTTCTGGGCTTCGAAATTGACAGAGGGCTTCAATGGAAAGAACATGCCAACAAAATATGCATAAAATTAGGAAGCGCCTGCTTCGCCCTACGTCGACTAGCGAGAGTAATGCCCAGAGAGGTGGTACGCTCCTGTTACTTTGCCACAGTACACTCGCTCTTACAACGCGGTGCAGAGCTGTGGGGCCGCGCTGCCGAATGGGGGCGGGTCTTCCGCATGCAAAAGAAAGCCATACGAGCGATTGTACAGGTGGACCAGAGAACTTCCGCACGGCCCTACTTTAAGTCCCTTGGGATACTTACCCTGCCGTCCGTAGTTATATTCCAGGTGGCTACTTATGTACACAGTCACCTGGAAGAATATTCGAGTGGAGCAGAGATCCATGGTCGAAACCTGCGCGACTCTCAAAAGCTAGTCGGCGTCAGGCATCGTCTGGTGAAATCCGCCAAACTTACCCACGTCATGGGGCCAAAGGTGTACAACCGACTGCCGGCTCATGTCACAGAAGCACCGTCACTGGTCACCTTTAAATCGAGGCTAAAACGATGGCTTATCGAGCATACCTTCTACAGTTTTACTGAATTTGCTGAGTCTAAGTGCGACTTAAGTACACGATAAGTGCCGTTTTGTATTTTTATTTTTCTCTGTGTAATTGTAATTATTTTATTTTATTGTAATATGATATAGACTAATTATAATTATTAACAATTTTGACATGTAATACTAAATTATTATGAATAAAATATGATTATGATTGTGATTATGATTATGATTGACCTTCGGACGCCGTCTAGTGCGCGCTAGCGACAGCGAGGAGGGTAGCGTGGTCTGCCGTCCGTCTAGCCAGAAGAAGAACTCACGACGTCGGTACGAAGGTTGGCGACCGTGTAGCAGGCGCTTAAGTGGTATTTTGCGACGCATGGACATACCGTATTCTTGACTTAGCCTACAAGGTTAACAATAAAACCCTCTTACGCTTCGGTGTAAGCGACGGCTGCCGCTTGCGTCCTCAGTTATCCTCCGCGAAGGATAGTTTTATTGTTTGTTTTCATTTCGCGAAGAATTCACTTTGTTCAGTACTTAGAGTTAAACCTGCTCATTTTGATGCGGCCCTGGTTAACCAGCCGTAGTTTACTCAATTACGAAGATAAAAGTGAGGATGTTTGAAAATACCTGAAATTGCTCTCACTGTTACAGTTAAAGTTTTTAGATGCCTTATGTTACCGTATTGTAGAGTACTAGTGTCAATATCCATCAAATTTCATCGAAGCCATTAAAGCCTCTCACGGACTGACGCGGCCTGACCGCGGCGGTTAATAGTGAACATGTCATTAGCTGTCAAATTTAGTATTGACCGCCACCGCAGGCCGCAGTGTGATTCAGGCCTTATTTGGTCATTCATCGTCTTCACCGGGAAGCGGATTGCGCGACGTAACTAATCGATTACTTGTACAAGAACTCGATGCCGTCTGCTACGGCCAATTCAAGAAGTTTAGTAAGTGTACAAACTAACTTGAACACTTTTGTTTCCCACTTTTAACGAGACAATTTTGAACTGACATTGTCTGGATAGTTACTTTCATCACTGTAATTACTGACGAAAGTTATATTAACCTTTTCAAAGTGAAACCATTGGTTCTATTTCTGTAAAATTGTCCCCTATAGTGAGTGGCCTTACATTCAATATTTGACAGCAGTACAAATGATGTCATCATATGTCATCATCGACGTTTATTGTACCGGGATGACGGCTGTCAAATATCGGCCGTTAAAAAAATCCAATTATAATATATATCTATTTATTTAAAAAATTATATTTCTAAAGTATGTTATACAAGATGATAAATTAAAACATTAACTAAATTAATTTAAAACTGTGTTCAATCTAAAAAGGCTCTCTAGGCATTGTACCGTGGATGCTGGCGGCATTTCCTCGCTGAATTGCAATGCTGATGCGTTGCGCGAGAAAGCCGCCAGCTCTTCGGTCACCAGTTACGTCAACCAGACGTTTCGCGATTTCCGCAAATAACTTTTGCGCACTCGGACCCCATGCACGGAGGGTCTCGACGCCAAATGGTACAAAGTTGTACTCTCTTCCGAGATACCCGCTTTAGAAATAGTCCGTTGGAGGTGGGACGGTGACAGTGTGTCTACACGTAGCGTCCCACACAAGCATCCGTCCCAAACTCCACGGAACCAGACACTCCATCAGGTCTTTTGCCGTCATCTCTGATAATGCCAGGCGGCTCGTGAAGAGCAGGCACATTGATGGTGGCAAGAGACCGGCGGATTATGTCATTAAGTGTCGCATGTCTTGAATATAATAATGTATATAATAAGATATGTTTATATTATTGTAATTCATGCTAAAAAAACGTTATTTAAATGCTGTGTAAGAGACACGTTACGTTGGTTCGTTCATGTCGATAAATATCTAAATCTCATAGTGGATCTGGATTCAAATAAAACTGACCCGTAACAGTGATATTTTTGAGAGATCGTCTGTGAGCTAATAGCATACATTTAGGTCATTTGAGCTCCCGGGCATGCGGCATGTCGGCACAACGTATCCTAAAAAAAAAGGGTCGGCAACGCACATGTGAGTCCTCTGGGGCTGCAAGCGATATCAAACAGGCTGTTTGTCTACCACTGTTGTGTTAGGTATAAAAAAAAGTCCCTTTACCTACCGCAGAATAAATAATAGCACTTAGTACGGAAGGTTGCTGGTACAACGCCGGGCGGCGGTACAAACGCCAAACGTATTTATATTGAACCTTATTACAATGTACATAAAGTGCACGGATGGTCAGTAATTTGTGTTGGCGATGGTAAGATGAGTGTCACGGTTAGCGGTGTCAACGGTCTTCGGATGAACTACACCTCTAAGGTGCACGAAAGAGGAGTTTTGCTGAAGCGGTAAGACTCAGGTCTGCCTGCCAAATAGTTGTAAAAACATAAGCAGTAGGCCGAAACACAAGCCGATTATTTCAGATAAACGCCAAATGTGACACAATTCAAGGGTCTCATGTTGTTTTTTACGAAGCAATTGCTCAAGCGTTTCAAAGTGGAGCGATTTCCGCGGATTCCATTTAGTCGGATCACGGAGCGGGTGGGATTTGCCCTAATCTGCCTTCAGTGGGGCGATCCGTCTGCGAGTGCGTCATTGGGGCCTGACGTGACGCCGGCTTAGGAATACTATGTATATGCTTATGCGAGCCTGGTAGTTCGAGTTTATTTTGTTGTGCTCGCTACACGCAAATGATCAAGTTTTATGTCACACTTGGCCATAAAGTGGGAATTACCAGTCGGTACGCATGCGAAAACTCCCACTTCCTGGCCAAGGAGACGTACATTTGTGTACTTACTACGGGTGGTAAAAAAGAAAGCCTCAGGAAGCATATTTGTCGCCCTTGCCTTCGGCTCGGCGTTAAACAGGTATCTGCAACCTGAGGCATTTATTTTACTTGCTCGTAAAAGTTATCTTCGTAACACGCAAGCACACAGAGGCTCTAGTATAAGTTTTACCGAAACAAAACTTTACGATCGCGTTTGCGTTTTACCCTCTATTTGTATGGGATTTGACAGCTAAACGTGAACGCGATCGTAACGTTTTGTTTCGGTAAAACTTATACTAGAGCCTCTGAGCTACAATAGTAATAGATTACACCCATATGGGTGTACAATAAAAAAACTGTTATTAAACTTCTGTGATTCGCCCTTCGTGATTACATTATACTTCACTTGTAGTAGCACGCGAGTGTGCTGCCATCGTACACAATTTTAGAGCAACATTCTATAAAATAAAAAAATATCTAGCTCAATTCGAGGGTACTTCATACACGTTTTGTGTGGCGGCCATCGTGCACGTAGTTTTCACTGTCTGTGTTAAATAAAAGTTAATATTAGTTTTTATAAGTGTTAAGTAGTGTTTTTAACATGGGCAAACACAAGTATTACGAGGAAGATGAAGAAGATTGCTTGGAGCGGAAAATACGACGCCTCGAGAGGAAAAAAGCAAATATCCGTCGGAGGCGCCATCACCGTAGTTATAGTCCGGTTTCCAGTGCATCGTCATTAAATACAGACCATGAGCATGTGGAGTGTGAGATGGAAGACCCAGACCCTCTGCAAGAGGATTCGCAAAATGAAGGTAAGGAAAAAACCGTTACAGATATCGGCGATATTAAATGCAACCACACTTGCCCTACTTTTGGATCTGCAAGACTTATAATACATATATGGCCTGTGTTTGTACGTGATGTGATGTACAATATTCCGTGCGATGAGTATGGTCCGCGAGACTATTACCAGCCCTGGTTTATACTTCAGTTCAATTCGCGAGGTTGAACGTTGCATATGTGGGCAGCACGGATATTCATAGAGTATAGCCCGTGAGACTATGCCATGAATGATATTATATGTAAGTATTTGTCTAGAGTACAGTCCGTGAGACTGTATCATGGCAATTTTTTCACTACGAGTATTTGTACTAATAGATACTTTACCTACTTACTTAAATACTCGTATGATCCTGTACTTAGTAATAATGATGTATACATAGATACCTACATAAATGTAGCATTGTATCTCTAGAAGTATACATACTACGATGATTATGCGAGTTGTGGAGAGAAACATCACTACATATTGTGCATTAGCAACTGCTAATCACTATTGTCCTGGTACCTATTACAGAATTCCATTTCGGTGACAACGATATCGTCGACTTAGTGGAAGACGGCCCCGGGAACTCGGTGGTGGACGCCGGCGGGCCGCGCTCGGTGGTAGTCCGCGCCGCCAGCTTGGCGCCACGGCCGGCTGTCGCCCGCTGTCCCCCCGCGCGCGCCCGCTCCCGGCCCGGCCGCCCCAGCGTCGGCGCCTCCGCTTGCGCCTGCACTCGCCAGCGTTCGCGGAATCGGCGAAATGATAGAAGCGCCACCGTCAGGTATCGAATCGGATCAGATATTAGACGCGGGTATATTATCTTTACTCGGCGACGAGCCCATTAAAGAAGAGTCATTTGGCCCTTGTATTCACAAGGACATTGCCACCAGGTGGTCAGATATTTTAATAAATGGAATGAAAGAGGAGACTAAAAATTACGTTATAAAAGGTTTTATCACTCCAGATAATTTGAGATTAGCACAACCTCCGCTAATGAACCCGGAGATCAAAGCCGCATGTAGTGAACATGTCCTCAAGCGCGATAGCATTCTTGTTGAGAAACAAAAACTCCTGGCGACTGTCATAATAGGCATAGCTAATACACTGTCAACCTTATTGACAACAGATGCTAAGTATGAAGATTTTAAAAATGACATTTTAAAGTCTCTCAGCGATGTGGGCCGACTATTATGTCACTTACATTTTTCTGAGACTCAAACTAGGCGTAACTTTTTAGTACCTAGCCTAAACAAAGAGGTCAAGGATAATATAAAAGACTTAAAACGGGATCAGCTTATGTTCGGTAAAGATTTACAGGAGAGTTTAAAGTCGATTAAAGCAATTACAAAGACAGGGTCCGAATTGAAACCTACTGCCACTAAACCTAAGTGGCCACCTA
Source organism: Epinotia bilunana (assembly GCA_947049275.1). Classification (NCBI taxonomy): domain Eukaryota; kingdom Metazoa; phylum Arthropoda; class Insecta; order Lepidoptera; family Tortricidae; genus Epinotia; species Epinotia bilunana. The sequence continues at coordinate 3,234,692 of OX346267.1, forward strand.
GGAGCCAGCAAGCAGGGCCGTCTACATCCAAGGCTTTAAACTGGAGGGGCCAGCCGCCGCAGGCGGCGCGGCCGCCGCCTCGACAGACACCAGCGAAGATGAGCTCGGCACGTGGTGGGCGGAGGCCGCCGCCGCCGCAGCGCCGCGCGAGCGACCGCCGAGCACCGCGTGCGCACCACCGGAGCTCGCGGCGCTACTAGACCCAGGAACTGATACGGAGCCACAGGCGGGTAGACTAAAGTTCTTCTATAACAAATGGTTAGCGATAACAAGTGACCCCACTATTTTGTCTTGGGTCCGTGGTTTGCGTCCAGTGTCAGATCATGTCTCTCAGTCAAACTTTCCTATTAATAAACCCGAGTCCGCTTCGCATGAATCGAGTATGAATGAGGAAGTTAATTGGCTAATAAGGTGTGGTGCAATAGTAGAATAAGAACCTTGTAGAGGTTAATTCTTATCTAGCATTTTCTTTATAAAGAAAAGCAATGGAAAAACGGATTTATTTTGAATTTAAAATCATTAAATAAATTTATCTGCACGCCTCACTTCAAACTCGAGGACAGCTATGAGGTTATTGTCAAAAAACGCATTTATATGTTCCCTAGACTTAAGAGACGCTTACTTTTCTATAAGTATAGATACAGAATATAGGAAATACTTACGTTTTCTTTGGCTGGGGAAGCTATACGAGTTTCAAGTTAGCATTCGGATTAAATTTAGCCCCATACATATTTACTAAATTGATGCGTCCTGTCGTACAGTATCTGCGAAATCAAGGTCTGATGTCGGTAATTTATTTAGACGACATGTTACTTTTGGGTGACTCGTTCTCTGCTTGCTCTCGTAATTTTCAATTAACGAAGGAATGCTTGGTATCTTTAGGCTTCACAATTAATTATGATAAGTCAGTAGAGATACCAAACCAAAGGGCTACTTTCCTTGGTTTTAGTCTCAACTCTATAGAATATACAATTGGCATTCCAGGTGACAAGAGACAAAAGGTTAAAAATGAGCTGTTATACTTTTGCTCTATCAAAAGATGTAAACTTCGTAGCTTTGCACATTTAATAGGACTATTGGTCTCTATTTGTCCGGCGGTGCCGTACGGCTGGATGTACACTGAAAACCTTGAAATAACTAAGTAAATATCTTTATTTAAAAGATAATCAATTTATCAATATTCCTGATAGTATACGTGAAGATTTAGATTGGTGGCTTCGTAACCTAGACAAATGTAATAAACGAATACGAACAGGCAATTACCAGTTAGAAATATTTTCTCATGCGTCTCTCACTGGTTGGGGAAGTTGCTGTTCTGGCAAAAAAGCTTGTGGCCAATGGTCCGAACAGGAACTTACTCAGCACATAAATAGCTTAGAATTATATGCCGCCTTCTTCGGTTTAAAGATATTCGCAAAAATTACAGAGACTGTGAAATTTTATTAAGAATTGTCAATCCCACTGCAATTGCGTATATTAATCGCATGGGGCGCATTCAGTTCCCCCATTTGAGTAATATAAGTCGAAAAATATGGCAGTGGTGTGAGGCTCGGGGTTTATATGTTTTTGCCTCGTACATTATTTCGTTCAGGTGATTATATTGCGGACGCAGTCTCGTCGAGTACATGCTGATGTAGAGTGGGATCTAGCGGATAGTGCCTATACCTACATTTCGTAAAATTCCCGAAATCGATTTATTTGCTAGCCGAATCAACAAAAAATGCCCCAAATTTGTTTCATGGCATCGTGACCCTAACGCTTATAGAATTGACGCATTTACGTTATCTTGGTCATCTTATTATTTTTACGCATTCCCGCCATTTTGTTGTATACTCAGAGTATTACAAAAAATTATATCTGACGGAGCGGAGGGTATTGTCGTAGTGCCGCTTTGACCCACGCAACCCTGGTTTCCCCTCTACGAGAAGTTGACGATTTCTGAGCGCATTGAATTTCCACCTAAGTCAAACCTATTTAGTTCTCCCCTTACAGTGCCGAGCACAAGATGCACAGGAGCCTTACCCTGGTTGCCGCAGTATTGGCAGGGCGGTGTTCGTGAAACGCGGCTCTCCCCCTGACGCCGCTGACGTCATGTTAGCATCACTAACAAATAGTACCATGAAACAATATGATTGTTATTTAAGAAAATGGTATACTTATTGCAATAGCTGCAATATTTTTGAAGTCAATGTAACTAATGTGCTAGAGTTTTCTTATGTTACTTTTTAATCACGGGAATCGATATGGAACTATTAATACCGCGAAAGCCGCTTTATCACTAATAGTGGATTCAAATGTTATGAATAATGCCTCTATAAAACGTTTTATGGCAGGTTTGTATGAAGTTACGGACCCCGCTCCCTCGATATGATTGCACTTGGGACCCATCGGTTGTTCTTAATTATTTAAGTAACTTGTATCCCAATGAGTCTTTCCTTTGAGTTATTGTCAAAGAAACTTACAACTATCCTAGCCTTAATAGTTACAGCACATCGAGTGCAAACTTTTTCGCTGATTAGACTGGCTAATATTCATAAATCCAATCAAAATTTTATTATAAACGTTACGGATAACATTAAGACATCGGCGATAAATCGCACACAACCAAAGTTGATTATGCCTTATTTTGATGAAAGGCCTCATGAAAGGCTCTAGGATGCTATCTAAATACGTCATCAACGAAGCATTCTAGCAATTGTGATTTTCTTTTAATAAGTTTTAAGAGACCTTTCAGAAAGGTTGGGTCACAGTTACATACACACACATTAAGTCGATGGATTAAGGCTACCTTGTTAGCCAGTGGGATTGACACGTCAGTTTTTAGATCCCATAGTACGAGACATGCAACCACATCCGCTGCTAATCGTCTCGACGTAAACCTAGACCTGATTAAGAAAACTGCAGGTTAGTCAGCAAATTCCCTGACCTTCGTTAAATTTTATAACAGAGAAGTGGTTGCGGACTCGTCAGAGGTATTTGCTCGTACAATTTTACAAGGTACTTAACCATAATTAATAGGAGTACGTACTAACTAACTCATAATTGTTGTTGTTATCGTTGGCAGATTATAGTTTTTTATTCATCAGAGCCCTGTTTTATTTATTTCAAGTTTGAGGTGTAGTTCTTTTCTCATTTATTTTTCTGCTATTTCGTGTCACTCTAAACATCTACAAGTGAAGTATAATGTAATCACGAAGGGCGAATCACAGAAGTTTAATAGAAAATCAAACGAACTTACCTGTAAGTGAAGTTCGATGACTATTAAACGATGTGATTCGCCCGAGTGATTACAACCCTCCCAACCCTAACCGGACGACATCTCCAGGTTTTTACCCAATTAAGACACGAAATAGCGCACTTTAATGGCCTTTTTCACATAGGTTAACGTGTATGAAGTACCCTCGAATTGAGCTAGATATTTTTTTATTTTATAGAATGTTGCTCTAAAATTGTGTACGATGGCAGCACACTCGCGTGCTACTACAAGTGAAGTATAATGTAATCACTCGGGCGAATCACATCGTTTAATAGTCATCGAACTTCACTTACAGGTAAGTTCGTTTGATTTTCTATTTTTTTTAATTGTACTAGCCAGTAATACGTCCGTTTTAAAGTGAGGAGTTGCTACATTAAATACGGCATTAGAATAGTACTTTATCATTACGTACCTGCGGTCAATTCGTGAATGCCCCAGATCGCAGGTGTTTGTGGCCCGAACCGAAGGCGAGGGCCATAAATATGCGATCTGGGGCTGTACGAATTACCGCGCGTGGTGCGTACACAATTTTACGTCTTCTCCTGGGTGTGAAGTGAGATTTGCCGCTGCGTCCGTGAGCGGTAAATCTCACTTACCGCCCAGAGTGACGTAAACATGTTTAAATAAAATATTATAACACCATTATAACCAACACCGGGTCTGTTGGTGGATGGAGATGGTACCCATACAAATTTGCCCGTCGTTCCGTTTGTATAGAAACTAAGCGCGTTAATTCTATTGCGTACTAAAATACATTCACCATCAGAAAAAAAATCTCCTATCTGTTGTAACTTGTAAGAAGTATTAATATTTAACTGTATTGTTCTTCTTCACTTCTCTCTCTCTCATTCTTCTGCTCTTTTGTTCGTCTTTACTTTTAATATACATTTAATGAGTATTCATTAATGTATTCGAGTTATGTTTTAGCCAGAAGTATTTTTATATTTTACATCATGTGGGTTGGATTATTTTGGCTAAACTACGTTCACTGGTCACATTAAATAATAGTTTGTTACATAAGTTTCTTAGAATGTCACGCCGTTAGCCTGCGAATGTCAAATAACATTTCGTATGGAAAGCGAACCACCTTAAGTATTATCCTCACTGCATTTGCACTTCAGGTGACTGATCTTTTAGTACCTACACGAGTCAATTAGCCAGTCTATGTTCTGTGACTAATTCCATTCATATTCAATTCATTTAATATACTGGTGAAGCAATATATTCGTATCATGGTGTGGAAATACGACTAACATCTATGCGTTCTAAAGACTGTTTTTGGAAAGGGGACGCATGCGTCAACACGAATATGAAGGGAATTTTAACAGTATGTGCTACTTGACTCGCCTAAGTACTAGGAGAACACGAAGACTATACTCTTAGATTTCTATGTAAAATTCTTACATTTGGACGACAACCCATCACTGGCTTCCTAGCAAGTTCATCCATCATCAGACCTCTCACAGACTGGCGTGGCGCGGCCTGGCCGCGGCGGTCAATAGTAAGCTTGTCATTAGCTGTCAAATTTACCATTGTCCGCCACCGCAGGCCGCGCGTATGTGTTGCATGGCTCAGGTATCACTGACACATAAATATAAAACAAGTTTCTTGTGGTTGAGATCGTTCAAGGAGGCCGTCTTTTAAAAAAAACTGTTAATAGAATTGGACTCTTCTGCCTCTAAACTCGAGCATATATTATTAATATGGTATCGAGTGCCTTGTGAATGCACTTCGAACAGAGTTTTGTTGTTAATTGGTTCCCGCAGATTCATATTCGTACGGCAGCCTTAGTTCAACACCATACTACCTTAATATTTCTAAATCTATCAGGCCTCCTTACCTTGACGATATCAAAGGTGATCTCTGATGGGTATTATTTTTACGTCACTCTTGGCGAAAAGTAAGATTTACCGCCCACGGGTGCAGCGGCAATTCTCACTTCACACCCAGGAGAAGACGTAAAATGGTGTACGCACCACGGGCGGTAATTAGTACAGCTCCAGATCGCATAATTCATGGCCCTCACCTTCACTTCGGGCCACAAAAACCTGCGATCTGGGGCATTCACGAATTTACCGCCCTAGGTACGTAATGTACCATTACATTCAACTTCAATCCGATTCGCAGAGTGCGAGAATGTAGCCCTAGTTAGCGTGTAAGCTGTGCCATTTGTCCACCTTAGAGGACATTCGTACGACGGCCGTGGAGGCCGCGACGCTTTATGAAGTACCCGGCTTTGTTGAGGTTTTCGAGCTGTTTAGGGTGAATATTTTGAATGAGAAATCATAAATAAAAATGTATTTTGTCGCCTATTAAAAATATGTTATTACTTTATTAAACTATTGTTCGTAAATAAAATAATGGAGGGTTTGTCTGCTTTTTTCTGGTTTGCTTCTATTATTTTCTTTCTTTTAAGAGGATGCACAACGAGTTCGCGCCCGATCGATATAATACAACTTTACTTTTGTGGACGGTAGTTTTTTTTTTGCGTTTTAGACGCGCAATTACTGTTGATACTATAATAAAACAAAATACAAAGTTATTTATTTATTTACTGCACAAGACCAAAATAATGTACAACTCGGCGAACTTAATGCCAAATGGCATTCTCTACCAGTCAACCATAAGGCCAAACAGAGACACTTAAAATTGGCGCAGAGTAAATGATCAATGTTTAGAGCGTAGTACAGTAAAAAATTTAAAAAACATTTTTTTTATTTTTATATTTACATATACATAAGTACATATTATTGCTTATAAACAAAGATATGATACACTAATATATATTGGACGATGGATGCTATGCAAATTTTTGTTCCAGCAGAGGCCTACGAAGCATTCCAGAAAGTTAAGTTTTATTCTATCGATCGGGCGCGACCTCGTTGTGCATCCTCTTAAAAGAAAAAAAAATAGTTTATTAATGACGTTTTAAAACTTAGGCTAATGCAGTATAAGATAAGTAACTGGTATGACGATTTAAAATTTTAAATGGTCATTGAAATGGCCTCCACTCAGCATTATGTCTCTGCTTAAGTACAGTCAGCAGCAGAAGTAGCTACGCAAAATAACACGCTCAAAATGATCTAGACAGGCCTTAAACTCTTGACATTAGAGTCGTGTATAGGTCATTTTGAGCACTTGACCCACTTAGCTAGTTTTGCTGCTGACTGTACCTAGTGTAAGTAGAGTAATAGTGTGAGTATTACGTGTACTTGAGAGATATATGAGACAAGTTTCTATGGACTGACAGCTGCCGGCGCCATATTTGACGTTGATCGTTTTGTGATCATAATATAGTGCAACCCGCCCTTAATCGCTGATCGAGACGAGCATAAGCTTTAATTACCTATGAGGACACAAACCAAACAAACGCAATATACATTATTCCAGTTCTTTATCTCCAAACGATTCCCTCGATCCAGTCGATGTACTGCGACACCCTCGCGTAGATCCCTGGCTTGTTGGAGCGAGCGCAGCCGATACCGAATGACGTCACGCCGATGACATAATGCATCGTGCCTTGCTCCGGGATGTCCAAGCCTGGAATCCTCACTTGGAGAGGACCGCCGGAGTCACCCTGTTGAGGTATTCAATATATATATTTGGTACAATTTCTTTAATCTACTTGTTAAAGTGTATGGCGTATTTTGATTTTGTTGGTTGGAAATTGCAATACTGACCATATTATAATTTTAATCTAATGTCAGGCACGGCCCGTTTGATTTTAAGCAGACGACGAAGGCTATGGTCGCCTGAGACTTGATAAGAGTCATACGCAAATTGCAAACCCTTTAGGATTCGCTGTGTTGACAGCTACATATAAAGGATCCACGTCTCTCGCTCTCAACACTGCGCAGACTTGGGCGCTCTGGCAACCTTACTCAACACCAGGAACTCAACACCACATACTCAGAAAGTAGAGATGCTATGGCTGCGATTTTTAGTAAGGTGGCGATACTTTCCCAGTTGGGCTGCTCCAAATATGTACTAGGAAGCCTAACAAAGGAGAAGAAGTTCTTACCTGACACGCGTCGACACCACCAGCAAGAATGCCAGCACAGACCTGTCCATCCTGCATACCGCACCATAACCTGCTGCAGAAGCGCCGCAGGAGCTGGTCGCAGACGCCAGTGTCTATGATGTCCACTTCTGCCGCCTGCAGCTCAGGTGATGACGTGAGACCAGCTGTGTAAAGGACTTTTGTTATTTCTGATCGCCTGGTACGTAAACATAGACTTACTGTACCGTTCAAATATTTTCGTAAGATTTTAAAAGATGGTGATGTGGAATTTGAGTCGTAATGCTAAATAATATAATTAAACACAAATTTGTGGACTTCAAGTTATTTACTTTTGTTTTAATGTTGATGTAATTGGTCATTATTATACGAAAATGCTCACACTCAATTGGCAACATGATGTTCTAAAAATAATCCAGTGGACAGTTTTTCTCTTGCGCCATCGTGTACAAACGAAAACACTGTTAAGTGACCATCCTGTATAGAACCTTATTACAATGCACTTAAGGTACACCGATGGTCAGTTAGCTGTGTTGTCGATAGTACTTCACAAATGGAGATCTTTAGCTCATCACGGAAAGACAGTCGGTTGATCACTTCAGTGCTCAGTGTTTTATAAACGTCAAAATCGCAGCGAGTTTGAGGAGACCTATCGTAGGTTTCCGTTGTGTAAGTACAGATGGCAGTCCAAAGCGGAAGCGAAAGCGGGGCTGACTAAGAATCATAATCAGGCAAATTCCATTTTACGTAATTTGATTATATCTGAGACTACATTTTCACGTTAGTATAGTCGTTATATAATTGATTCGGCTAAAAAAACTATTAATGGATAATTATTATTAAAACTGAACTTTGAAATTCCGGTTAGAGAATTTTACATGAAATGGAACGTAAGCAATTCAACCTTCCGTCACTGTTACTATGAAAATTGTTTCATATTTGCCTTTAATTATTATTTATCGTTTGTTATCGTGTGCAACGAGTGTTCTGATCGGTTGAACCTGGTGTTTTCTCATCTGGACCTTGATTTATACGATATAAGTAATGCTCATATTTCTAGTTTGTAATTGTCTGAAACCTTGAATACAAGATGTTATAATTCAAATTTTGTTTTTATTATTTTCGGTTGATAAATTAAACAGTGTCTTGAATTGGAATTTTGTTTTAAGTAAGCGCAATCAAAGTGCGAGGATTCCAAATTTCCTGTTCAAACATTCAAACACAGATAAAAAAGGATATAAATATGTATGCATGTATAGGTAAAGCGCATACGGCTATAGCTCACGCTTGGGCGGTTGACGAGACGAAAATCGAGATGGCGCTCGGCATTCATTTCCTTGACTGACGTCTCTATCTCTATCTATTCATAGTACTCTTTGCTTCAGTGTATATTATTAGATTATGTCATTATACTTATTTACTTACTTGTCTCAATCACTCCCCATCCAGTGAGATTGGCTTTGTAACCAAGACCGCTGGTGTCAAAATTAGTCCAAAGACAAGCTGGTTGGATCATTTGAGTAAAATCAGTTACAGGATCAACCAATTCGATAATGGCTATGTCGTTGTATTTCTTCGGTGCAGAATATTCTGGATGTTTTGTTATTTTCAATATGTCCTTGTCATGAGGTGGTTGAAGATTGAAGATCTGAAAATTTACAAAATTAGAAATTAGAATTGAATTTTAAAACTTTACTAAATTGGGGTGAAAGTTCAAATTTAAAGGAAGCAATCGGTGGGAACTTTTGTGAAGTACAAAAAACGCATATTATTGATGACGACGATAAACGATGATGAAGGCGTCGATAATAACGATGATGGCAATGATTATGATAATGATCGCTGACATAATGAAAACCTATGTTATATTGAATAAAACACAAAGGTGAGGAATGCTTATGACTAGCTATGCTCATGACGATGATGTTGCCTATGATGACTATGGTATTGATGATAATAGTGACGGTGGGAATAATTACGGTGACGATTTCAACACAACCTTGTACAACCTACATCGTGCAAAGGTAAGACACAGTAGATAAATAGCTTAAAGGAGGAAAAATTAATCCGTACAAACGTCCGATGCGATGCACTTACACAGAAACGTGGCCGCAGTAAAATTAAGCGCAAGTCAGGGTCAGAGTCAGAGAGTCAGTCAGAGACGTTAGAGTGTGCCGCGTAGAACTGGTTTGCATTGGAGCGCAGGTGTAAAAAGATGAGACTCCACTGAATATTCTCAACTCTGTATAACGCACCACGTCAGCAATGTTCTTGTCCCCAAGACGAACTATCTTCGGCACGGGGTCTTCAACGGAGGGGTCACGTCCGGAAGTCCGAGAGCAGTGCGCAGCTGTCAACAGGAACTTGGGGCTGATGAGGGAGCTACCGCACTTGAATATCCAAGATCCGCCCGTTGCCTTCCAGCCTACTGCACCCTGAAAATGTTATGTGTTAACGTACAATTTTAGGCACCTTTGTATGTTTCATAGTGATGAATAATTTTTAGTTTAGGGGCTACTACTTTCTCGGCATAAAGTGCTATTGTAGAGTAAGGTTATTGCGGTAGCTAGTTTATGTAGGACCCACCAAACTACTGCGACTGACATCTATGCTTCCATGTAAAATACACCAGGAATGCACTGAAGTCAGAGGGTTCTCGCTATTTCTAGCTCATTCTGGTTTATCTTCCTTAGAGTCGTTAATCGAATGCAGATGCCCACGTTACCAGAAACCCACGCGACCATGATGACCTCCTTTAGGCAAATGTTAAACCAGGCGGAGGATATCGTATTCTGGAATCATAGTCCCACTACATGATTATAGGTACGCTATGAAACGCTCGGTACAATAATTTGTGGGACGGGGCATTTCTGCTGCGCTTTATGTGGCATTACCATGGCAGGTAAGTGCAACAGAGACCGCAACACAATGTACTCTTTCGTACCTAATAGTTTTCTAGACTCACCATGTGTGGATATTCCCCCGGAAAGGTGATGTGTCCTCCGATCGCCGCTAAAACTGGCGGTCGGTTTGGTAGGCTCATCAGATATTCTGTGCCTGTAGAGGAATGTAATTTTTGGAAACATCCTAGTGCTTGACATTACTAAATATAGATATTACGCATAATCGATCTTGACCTATTTTGGGTTCGCATAGATTGTTTGTCCTAATATTTCGTGCGCATAATCTTGTCTAACCCGAACGTGAACGAAAGAATCGTGCCTCCTATTAGTGAAATAAAATAATTTTCACATGTCAAACTATATACCACAGATTATAATGAACACAAACTTTAACGTCACAAAAGAAAACTGAGGCGATAAGTAAGAAGATCCATATTTTCATTTCATTGTGACCCATCGTTTCAATTCTATTTTTCACAATTCTCAATTACTCACATTGCCGACTTCTCTTTTGCCTCTCTGCGCGAGTCTTCATGTCCCAAATGTACTCCTCGCATTCTGGAATGAAACAATTGCAATTATTTAGCAAACTAATTCTATATACAAATTACATAGTGATCAAAATCGGTTCTCTTCATTTTTGTAACTTTAAATAACATTTAATTCGCTGTTCTAAAAGCTGACCTTCTTTTGTTTAAATTTAGAGATTTTGAATTTATTTATATTTTGAATATTTAGGTTTGTTTACATTTTTAGCATTACAATTCTGAATTACACAAACATCCATATCGCTTCAACGAGTAAATTCGTTTTTATTGTATGTGAAGTTCCCATTGCATGGAAATTACTGCCCATTCCATGAGAGGAGGCATGTGTGCCGAGCAGTGAAAAATAAGGATTATTTATTTTTGAATCTAGATACCCATTGATCAGTATTCAATATTACCACACTGTAAATGAGTTCGTTACCTCTTTGCAATAGAAACGTTTTTTTACCCGCCAAAAAGGAAACAGTGAATCCTTTGATACAATAAAAATAAAACATATTTGAACTTTAGAGCCTCCAACAAAAGCAAAACCTTTGAGTTTGTAACTTTGAGTTAGATGCGGGTTGAATCAATACCCACGCGTTGTTAGAACGTCGAATGTTCACAGGATTTAAAGTCGTTTACGAACTTTTCGCATTGGGTCGAGATATGTTGAAATTGTTGTATTAAACCTCCGCTCTAAAGGGGGTTTCCTTGGCTGCTTGTTTTGAATTAGTACCTAGGGCGGTGAATCTGGGGCTTTACGAATTACCGCCCGTGGTGAGTACACAATTTTACGTCTTCATCTGGCCACAATGCGAGTTTTACCGTACGCGCAGCGTGCAGTAAAACTCGCATTATGGCCAGGTGTGACGTAAAATATAGTGTGGTTGCAAATATCTTTTAATGTACCTCGGTATGCTTTACACGATTGTTCGTATTTTGACGATAACGCTTTTTTTTTATACCACTATGATTGCAAACAAGCATACGGCGTGCCTGATTGTAGGCAGACATCGAAGCCTATGGACGCCTTCGACTCCAGACCCCGTATCACGGTCGGCCTTATCACACGATAAGTGATAGTATAGAGCGTCCGTCACTGGCTGACACCGTTCGATAGAACGAGACGACGCTCCTATCGTGTCACTTGTCGCGTGATAAGGCCGACCATGATACGGGGTCAGAGGAATCACAAGCGGGTTGCCAACCCTTTATTGATTTGAGGATTCATCGTGTTGATAGCTAGAGACAAATGCAGGTGTACTTGGAGCTCTTGGATACAACTCGTTAGGAGTAAAGTGTAACTTACTGGTCATGGCCTGTCACATATTGCGCGGCCAGTTTGGAAGCTCTCTCAATGGCTCGTACCAATGAGTTTTTCGGAACTTATGTACGGAATATTTACCGTTAGCTTTTCGGCGAAGGAAAACATCGTGAGGAAACCGGTCTAATCCCAATAAGGTCTAGTTTTCCCTCCGGGTGGGAAGGCCAGATGGCAGTCGCTTTCGAAAAACAAGTGCCTATGCCAAATCTTGGGATTAGGTGTCAAGGCGGACCCCGGGCTCCTTTAGGGGCACAACCGGAAATAACGCTAGGATGATGATGATGAGTTTGGAAGCTCTTGCGACTTTACTTGCCAACAGGAACACAACACCACATACCAACAGTGCAAATGTTATTATAGCTGCGCTCTTCTGTAAGGTGCAGGGACTTTCTCAGTTGGGCTGGTCCAAATATAGATGAGCGAGTTACCATCCTGCCGTGCCAAACTCCGTTTACTTCCCCTTGGATAATACGTATATTATTTACTGAATTATGGATAGTTGCCCCGAAAAGCTCCATTTCATACGTTTGCATCAGGTTGTGAATAATCACGACCAACCCGATGACTGATCATGAAATCAGTCTCAAAGTCTGGTCAAACTCACAACGCATCGTTTTGTAATCACTATTAAAGCAGCATCATAATTCAGAATTCAAATTGAATTCAGCAGTCTGCTAGGTATTATTACGATATTAAAAGTTAAATTTGGACGCAACAGGTCTGCGAGTTGCGAGGTGAAAGTAAATATTAAATGAATGGGATCGAGTTCTTGCGTTCTCGCCAGTTTTATGGAAATCTCATAGTTTATGTAGAAGATATAAATTGGGAATTTTCTCGTAATCCTTTAGGTCAAGAAGGGTTGTAATGTCTTAGTGAGAACTTGCGGGGCATTTTGGAATGATAAGGGAGGGGTATTATTATATTTAGGACCCGTCGGCATTTCGGGCCATAACTGAATCCCCAGATTAGATCAAAAACACTTCAACTAATATCACAGGAGCGCATAGAGTATTCCAGGGTGAAAACGCGCCCGCGTGAATGTGCCGCGTGGTTTTCCTGGATTTTCCCCAGGAACCAATATCCCTGAAATAGAATACGCACACCAAAGTAACGAATTCAGATGCGATTGCGACCTGATTGAGGATCAGATTTTTGTTAAAAATTCAATCGAATATAAGCAAACTGTGCCGTAAATTCAGGTACAAACGACAACACTGTTAACTGACCATCCTGTGTTTATATAGAACCTTATTACAATGCACTTAAGGTGCACCGATGGTCAGTTAGCTGTGTTGTCGATAGTACTACCAGACCAATGATTATCAACAACTGTACTTACTTGTTTCGCTAATCCTTTTACCAGGAGCCCCGAAGTGTGGAAGAGGTGGGTTGTATGGTTTACATATTTCAGGCTCACGGGGCTTTGTGGGCGGAATGGGGCTTATGTATGGCTCGTGACTTCGCTGCATGATCGAAAATATAATGAAATTGGTTCACATAGTAGAAAAATGTATGAGGATTTTGTGAAACAGTTACTATTGTCGTAACATTCTGCATTCGATATTTCGAATTAAAGTGAGATTTTTAATAATTATGAACGCGGTGAATACTATGAGCTGAAGTTCTATCCAGTTCAAATTATAAACAAAAAATAATAAAGTATTTTCTGTAGACTATGCAATGGTAATAACGGTGTAGGTAGGTCCATATGAATTACGTTCTGATCATATACATTATTTTATTCACCCCCCTCCCCAGCCCCATGCCCAGCAACAAAAGGCCTTAATCGTCTGCCATTTGCTGTTTTTGGATGTGTCCGCTAGAAAGACTGAACACAATGTATACGAAACATTTTTTTGACATATTCATGTTAAGGCGATGCCTTGATTTGAGTCGAACACGCCCCCTAGATAGAGACACGCTGATGCCTTCCGCGCACGAGGAAAAGAGATGTAAAGGTGGTTTTCCACCGGCGAGGCGAGGCGGGGCGTGGATGGGCGCGCGCTCAGTGCAAATAGGTAGTAAGTCCCATACGAATTTCAATTCTCGCCCATCCACGCCCGCCTCGCCTCGCCGGTGGAAACCCACCTTAACACTCTTCGGGAATGGCTTTTTTGGACAAATTTCGATAAATACCTAACTTAGAGACGTTTTATTTAAATTTCATAAAGTGAGATTTTAGATGAGATAAAATACTATAGTATTAACTTGATGTGTCGTGAATTTATGTATCGTTTGAGTAGGCTGAGTAAAAAAAGGAAAGTACAAACCCAACTTTGGGATTTTTTCTATCGAGGGAATTTTAAGCAATCATGTATCGATAAAATCAGATAAACAATCATATAGTCAAGAATCATATATCTGAAAATCAGACCTTATTATTTCTTAATCTAGTCAGAACGGCGTTTCAAAGCACGCGATAATTTCCAATGCACAGCCTTAAAAGTGAGATTTATTTTTAGAAAATGTAATAAACAAATAGGAAAAATTTGGGTCGAAGACAATCACCACAGGTTGCTATCGATGACTTATATACGACCAATTAGGTAAACAGCGTGTGGCCTGTAACAGGAGCAAACATTTAAAAGGTCGCTTCCTTAGAGCATCTGCAGTAACCCCTTGTGTCCAATATTTTTATATTATATTTTTTTATTGGAAGAAATGTTGATCTAAAGGTATGATCTCCAAGTTATGTATCTTTGCACCACGAGATCATACCACAGCAGTCAATGCAGAGTTTGAGGTAACATCATGTAATGAGTCATAATAGTTTTGCATTTTTCTTTATAAAATATATTTTTGTGATTTTTAAATTTTATTTTTTTGTTTTTAAAATAAAATAAAACTACTTGTGTCACCCCATAAGAATAAAAATACACGTAAACCTACTTTGAACACAACAAAAAACCTTTTTTTCTTCAATTAAAACCACCTGGAAATAATTAATCACAAGCTCATTAATCTACCGTTTAATTTTTTGCTCCTTTCCAGCCCACACCCTTTATACAAACACCTTGTTTCCCAATTTGAAGAGAACATGTGTGAATTGTGTTCGTTGAAGCATGTAAGAGGTGTCAAGGAAAGTTTAAAAGAAAAACACGCACCGCTTTTGTTGTTGTTTCATCGTCGACGAAACCCCACGACCACCTGTCGTCGATGTCTTGCTGAAAAACATGTTTTGTTGTGAAAAATACAGGGTGAATTTTTAATGAGTGTCCAAATGGCGTGCCGTGTTAAACCCTTACTACCCGGCTGAGGTCCCCGCGCGGTAAGGTTTTTTTGAGATAACTTGAAGCAGCAATTACTAAAAATTTTAGTACTGAATGATATGAAACCAAAAAACACGTATTTTATAGTTTTTGCTGAAGAATATTATATTTGAATATGGACACTCATTAAAATTTCACCCTGTATATACATGTCACATCTACACACTAATGTTACAATCTTAAATAATATAAATATAAACTAGTATCTACTATTCTCTCAGTACCATTACCATTCCATCTATAGTCTAGTCCAAATAATGGCTTCACTGAATATCAGCGTCACGGAAAGTGTCCTCTGGTTCGCTCCGCGATACCAAGCTGAGTGCAATGTTTCTTAATCGAACGAGCGAGCAAAGCGAACGAAGACCTAAGCTTCTGTCTCGCAGGTATGCTCTATAGGTGGTCTTTGTAGTCTGCTTGCTATTGTTAGTGCGTCACGAATAAATGCTTGATTATTACTGATATTTAGGACTAAACCTGCATGAATTGAATGACAACAAGGACCTATAAATACTCAGTACAAAGTGTGACAATAATAATAATAGCACGTCCGAGCAGAATGGCAGCATACAAATCTCAATAAGTGTTACGGAAAGGGAAATCATTGGTTGTCCTTGTTATAGTTCCACTTTTTTTCTGTTTGCCGCAACCTCTTAGTAACTAGTTGCGGCAAACAAAAAAAAATAAAGCATTACTCGCCAAAATTAAGTAGATCGTTTATGGTAAGGTATCAGCCTTTTTAAGACCAGTTCGTAATTTTGCTTCTAAGTAAAGTTCTACACGAACGAAGTCGGGCAACGATAATTAGTAATATAACAAAAAACACTTACCCTTTTATTTCTAGCTATCCCACTGAAATCCTTGTTCGTCCTCACATGGCACACCACTGTCAAAACACATTCAAACATAAATATTATACACATATTGTATTCAACTCGGTACACTTAAAAACCTCTTAATATTACCTGTGCAAATTAATATACTAATAATGATTTGCATTTTCCTCGTTTCGAGTTGACTGGCAAGTTAATCACTTTGTTAATGTTATTATAAGGTCATTTGTTTATTACACTAAGGTCATCAGCACAGTACAGATTTAGATTTATTTATTACACGATAAAAATTACAATATAAATACAAAATTATAGTAAGACGTCCTCGCGTATTCTGTATTCACGCTCGTCTGGTTAAGAACAGTGTTTGTATGCAAACCGGATCTGGGGCTTGCCCGGTGGTTTCCCAAGTTTAACTACATAATGTGCCGGCAAGGCACATTCTATTGTAGCGATAAGACATGCTTAAGATTAGCCATAGATTAAGTGCGTGCGAGATGTATGAATGATTATGCATGTAGCTAATGTGTTCATTAATTAATAAATAACCATTGTATAGACGGTACTTCAGAGTGTCTCTCTGAGTGTGGACTGCCATAAACCCCTCTGGGTCCACACTCACCACTCTACTCCCCCATCAACATCGTAATTATTGCCAGGCAGTGGACTCGATCTTCAACCACCTACCACGGTCCGGCAAAAAGTATATTTGACCTGATATTGACATTTGTGGCGTTCGAGATCCCCAGTCAATTACCGATGCATCGTTTAGAAGTTTACTTACTCAAATATAAATATACTTATATAATGGCGATTGGTTAGCCTAATGGGTAGTGATGTTGCCTACGAAACTGAAGGTCCTGGGTTCGAATCCTTGTATGGGCTAATGTTTGTATGATGAGCATTAATTTTTGTTTCTGAGTCTGGGATGGTTTCTAAGTATTTATATCTAATAAATGTAGTACCCATAACACAAGCATTATTGAGCTTACTATGTAATTAGTTTGATTTGTGTAAGATTGTCCACTAATATTTATATATTTAATTATATTTTGAGCCATATTTTTAATACTATTAGAATAAAACTTGCTACATTTGGGGCATTTCGTATAAGCTACGATTTAGGTTTTTTTTAAAAGTAAGCTTTCGATAAAACCTTCTTTCATACACACGATTTTAGACATGTACCTTAGAAAACATTGCGCGTAGTACTTTGGAGCATCGAAGTTATGTTACACTCCCTTTTTAACACATTCGGCCGGGCGCGCGTGTAATCTTTTACGCGCGGAGGACACAATGTAAAACCAATGTCATATCAATTATTTGCGCCAGATATTTAACGGCAATGCCGCGATAATTGGACACAAATTAAACTTCATATCGTCACAGAATAAATAAGTTTGTTACATTTTTTTTAAATATTTTATTGGCAACTACTTTTCTGTGTACTGTCATCAACTAACTACTCGTTGACACAATTCTTAACGAGCCCAAACTCAACGGGGTTACGGCGGTTAAGTCCTGATGTCCCATGGCCACGTTCTGTCGGTACCATAATATTGAATTGTCATCTAATCTATACTTAAACCTACTACAGCTCAATCGGTTGAAGATATCTTCTTCAAAATTGAGTTGCAAGATTCCACCCGAACAAACATTGCTACATTACAAGTTAAATAAAAGCTTGTAATAATGGTTACGTACAGATCCTCTGTCTAACAAAGTCGATGCTTGGCAGCCAAAAAACTCAAACCATGGCATGTAACAAAAAGGAAATTAAAAAAATATGCCTTTATACAAACAACATATAAAATTTGTTCCATTGAGACGATTTATTCAATGACACTAATTGGAAATACAAGCATTGACAGTTCTGTTATCAACATTAACTCCACACCTCGCTCTCTATCCAGTCCGCAAACGCGGCAACCCTAGAGTAGACCCCGGGCGCGGCGGCGCGAGCGCACCCGAAGCCGAATGACGTCACGCCGACCAGGTAGTGCATTGACCCCAGTGCAGCCGGAACGGAGATCCTCGACTGCAGCGGGCCGCCGGAATCCCCCTGATTATAGAAACTAGTATTTAAATGCATGACTTGGCTGTATTTCACTAAATAGACAATGTACAGCATATTTACTTATTATTCAGAGAAATGATGCGCGTTGCAGTTCATATCTAATCCAAGAGGCAACCGGGGGGCTCGCGGTATGGCGCGAGGCAGCCGATTGAAACAAGATTTCATTATATAAACAGCGAACACACTTTCAGCCAACCGCTGTTTTTATTTCACCACACTCCTTATTTCAGGCTCAGGCCAAGTTGGCTCAGTTTGGGTTGCACAACACTTCGGGAGCTCAACTACCGCGAGACATCCGGTTACCTCTTGGATACTGCAACTGCGCATCATCGTTATCGACCCAGCAATATACATACATAGATGTCAGTTTGTCATTTTATGAAATCGGGCGTTTTCCATAAGTACTTATATGGGTGCATGCATCGTGCTCAAAAATATTGGCCATGGCTCTTATACTTTTATGTCGGCGTTTGAATTAAGCCTGCTCCACACAATGGGCCATCATGGCCCATCATACGAGCACAGGACGCAACTATGCGTTGAAGAACAACAACGAACAATGACACGTTCGCACACGTTCACATTACTTTTTTTTACAATTCAAAGTTTTTTATAGTCGAATAAATGCTTTGTTTCTTTATTTATTTATTTATACCTACTTAACTTTTATACGTACTAAGAGCTGCAAAAACATGATATAAGTCTTACATAGTAATACAAAGCCAATTAAAGGAACTCACAGATAGAAATGGCATAGAAAAAAGAAAAATGTTTGACACACTTAGCACACAATATCGCACTAGGCATATGTACACTGCTAATACAGAATAGTACACCATAAAAAAAGAAAAAAATACACAAAACTACATAGCAACTAATTGACAAAGAAGGAACACGTGAGTAAAGTCACACGTACCCGAACAAATCGTCACTTGCAAACTTAAAGGGAGTAAGACATTTACGTCTCGTTCTACCGCATATCCGCGTCCTGTATGATGTGCCATGATGGCTTATTGTGTGGAGCAGGCTTTCGGGGCGTAATAATAAGGTGTCGGTAGATATTCATGAGAGAATTAATTCAATACGCATTTTTGCACTTGGCGTACAGACAGAATAAAAATACAGAAAATTACTTCAGTTTCAATCTACATTAATGTTCCAATTCCAGCTTTAAGAGCAAAGGAGCTATCACTCAATTCCGATGTGTTTGGTGGACTCCTTTAGCTTTTCCTATTTCTAGTTTGGAGAGATTTACTAAGTAAGTTATCTTGAGTTTTATGGACATCGCTATACTTAGTTAACTACTGCCCACAGGAAAGATGACTTTTGTTTTACACACTGTGTATAACTCTAAAGAACCATAGAAATGCATAGGTAGATTTTTTTACAAATTACCCCCTGGTTTTGAGCTACTAAGAGCGCGTTCACTGGCGGGAACCGCGCGGTTCCAGAATCGAGCGATTCCCGCGCGGTTCCATATTTACATGAAAATGTTCCAAAGCGTTCAGACATAACCGCGTGATTTGAATAACCGCGCGGTTGCTATCAACCAACAGCGAGATGATATAATCGCGCGGGGCCCGCGCGATTTCATTATTATGGAGCCCGACGAGAGCGTTCAGTTGCGTCGCGGATATCGCGCGGTTTGGACGTCACATTCCAGGAGGCCACGCGCTCGCTCATAATTGATCGAGATCGCTTTGACACTCAGTTATTTATTGATGAAGTGGAGAAAATGGCCTGCAATATGGGATTTGCAGTGTCAAGATTACTCCAATAAAATAGTCAAGAACCGAGCTTGGCAGCACGGCTAGCACGCGACGGTGCGCGAGCTCTCTCGATTTTTCTCGCACTATCCGTCTCTCTCTTATTAGAACACTTAGAAGAAGAGGTATAGTGCGATAAAAATCGAGAGTATGTCGCGGCCGTCGTGTGCTAGACGTGCAGGAGTTGGTGGAGATATTTGGGAATTTTTCGTTGCAACTAAAGAGTATGTCGGGTAAAGTAGGTTTTTATTTAAGCAAAAGACACATTATTTTCGACATCAATCTTGAAACTAAACTCCAATCGCTAAATAACCGCGGTGTCTGAATAGTACACATTTTTGCGTTTAACCACGCGGGAATCGTGCGATTTTGGAACTGCGCGGTTCCCGCCAGTCTGAACGCGCGCTTAAACATTAAGTAACTCAAATTATTACATCGGGCAGCAATGAAAAGCAAACACGCAATCCAAAGAATTGCCAATAAATTGTTGTACTTAATGTTAATACTATTTGCAATGGATAAAAGTTGCAATGCCCATCATTACACTTTTGAAGATTCTTGTTGAGGGCGTAAAGTCGATCCCATAAAAAAACAATCCATGTAAAAAAGAGGCCAAGTCTCGAAACTTCCACCGCAAAAAGTTGTGAGATATTTGGTAGTACCAAGTCTCAGGCATTCTTATTATTCTTTATTTGCTAGCTAAATAAAATTCTGCAACTTGGCAATCACACAACTTTACTGCATTTATGGATTTTTGCATACCTAAAACTATGTAGTTATTGTGTCACAAAATTTTATTCTGCTATCAAATAAAGAATAATAAGAATGCCTGAGACTTGGTACTACCAAATATCTCACAACTTTTTGCGGTGGAAGAGTTTCGAGACTTGGCCTCTGTTTTACATGGAATGTTTTTTTGTGGGATCTCACTTCTTTTTGTAGGTTATTGTGTCAATATCCCATTCTTGATTTTTTGTCCCATTTACTGCAAATATAACTTTGTAATAAAATATGTTTATATGGGATTACACAGTTATTTATGCAGTCGGTGTATCTAGAAAGCTGGACTTAAATTAATTTTTTTTAGCGTTCCCTTGATTTATACACTAAACACTAATTGTATTCTAAATTTGAAGCTTCTATGTCTGCTAGAAGTGCCTTAGACTTTTGATGATCGATGAGTCAGTCAGTGTTATAAATTTTAAACCGCTGGTTCAAATTGAATGAAATTTGAAAATTATCGTGTTTATACAATGCGTGCTTGGTTAATGAAAATGCAGGCTTCTAGTTTTATCCACAACGAAGTTATAGAGAGGTTGAAAATGGCCTGAACTGCTTCGAGAAAAGGATGGTACGGCCGTGCCGCTGTTTTGCTCGACTTGGCGGGGGCACTACCGTGCCCCCAGATTAAATTTAAATTAGAAGATTTGTCCCACTACGCTGGATTTTTGCAATGACAATCGATTTTTTAACCGACTTCAAAAAAAAGGAGGAGGTTCTCAATTCGGTTCTCAGAACTCCGTCATTGATGCGCCGATTCGTAATTTTTTATTTTATTTGTAAGTATATGCTTCCAGGTGGGTCCCATTTTTTTCAAAAATTCAATTGGATGATGGGATCCATGAGGAATTGAGGGAACTCCTCAATTATATTAGGCACGCGTGTAGTGATTTTGGTATTTTCTATTATAACTCGTGTATTTACACCCGGAAATCATAAATTTGGTGGAGTGGAATTGATGATGAAGACCACAGATGACTTATGGAATTCCTCAATTATGTACATAAAAGTACAAAAGTATATCACAGATTCTGATAAGATTCCGTTGAAATAGCAACTAATGAATTGCCAAAGGTGATCCTTGTGGAATGGACGGAAGTCCTCAAATATTATCGGCCCACATACAGCGATTGGGTTTTTTTCTCTAATAATCAACGCATTTGCTCTCGGAAATCAGTTCATGTGGTAAATTGGAAAAGAAATGTGGAAATGTTGTCGTGGCTTGGCGGAGTACTAAATTGAAGTCGGTTAAAACTTTGTTTTTAAAGTAAATTATTTATGTACCAATAGTAGAAGGGGGCATAACCATATCTCTAATACAGCTGAGACCAGCTGAGGGTTCTTCATCAGATACTTCAGACCTTCGATTTTTGACATCAAATGAAGCGGCCCACCAAGTTGAATATTTTTTGTAAAGGCGGTATAGATATGTCTAATAGTTTGGTTGGGCTCTTGTGTTTTCTAATCAGGGTTACCAGATACTTCAGATCTTCGATTATCCTACTTTTTGTAGTTTTCCCTTTACACACACCATTAAACCCTAACTCTGTACCAAATTTCAGCTCTCTGAGTTTATGGGAAGTACTAGTTCTATTTTGATGATCATGAGTGAGTGAGTGAGTGAGTGTCATAAATGCGAATCTTTGCTTTCGCTTAACTTCGGAACTAAATGACCTACAGACTTTAAATCTTGGATTTTAAGTATGTGATTATAGCTTACTGGATGATGAACATTTCTGCGTTCTGGTCTTATCCAGAGGTTCTCAAATAGGGGCCTGAAAATGCGGCGAAATGGTTCCAGTAAAGGATGGTACGGCAGTGTTTGCTTCGCGCTCGACTTGGCGGGGGCACTACCGTGCCCCCAAATATTTGAACTTATTTTGTAACAGTTGCTTTCTCAACTTATTTGAATTTGAATTACATATAAACCCAAGTGTTATTTTTTTCTTTGTTTCTTTCAAAATGTGCTCGTACAGGGCTCTACAGTACCCGCGGAATCTTATCATAATAAAGATAAACTCGCGCCTTTTTTCCCCAATGGGGTAGACAGAACATTTTATTTGAATTTTCATTGTCGTTTCTAGGAAATTTAGGATCGCTTTGAAAATAAAGAAAATGTGATATCGTGGCAGTGATAGGTTGCTAGCCCATGACACGTTTCAACCATATTCCAATAGTCAACTGTTACGATACCCACGGGGAAAAAGGGGTTGAATGGTATCTTACCAGACACCACACGGACTCACGGACTAAACATAATAATGTCCACAATCCCGACGCTTTGCATTGTTTCAGGATTTATCGTTTTATTTTTTATCGCAAAAATTTACATCAATGACAAACGGATGGCATTAAAATTAAATCTAGATGGAAAAGATAAACGCTTAACACTCCCCATAATTAAACGTCGTAAATGTCGTATTTATTCAATGAAGGTAAGTCATTTTTAATCAGCGAGTTGGGGTTAAACCAAATTGCTCTCATGCCCCGAAACGACGAGACTTCCGATGCTTTTTAATCGGTTCTGAATCGTTTAACCTAATTAAATGGTTTCATGCATTTGTTTTCTCATTTAAACACACGGTACTCCAAAGTTCGGAGCACGTATTTATCGTATCGTACTTCTAAATGCCGTAAGCTCTTGATGTGGTCGGAGTTAACCCGTTGCCGTATTCGAAAGTTTCTTTCTCTAAAGTTGCATAACTTTTCTATCTAGTGTCGACAACTCGTGGTAAATCTCCCATCTTAATAAATCCCACACGCGTTGCAGTAATCAATTTATGTCGTTTAATTGTTAAAAAATTGCCATGATTAAATAGGCTGACTAAAAAATTACGGGTATAATTGGCCAAACGCAGTATGACTAGATCATACTAATTTAAAGGTTGATAACCACTCATAAATGGTTTTAACCGCGCAGTTTAGACCAGTGCCAACAATTACCCTCCAGGGATAGAGAACGTTTAGCGGTACGCTTATTACCCAAGTAAATGAGGATTGTCTTATGTAGAAATTTCTTCATTGCGATCAAAAACAAGTTATTGCGACGACGATGTTATTGTTATTGTTGAGTGTGGGCCTTAAGAAGCCGCCGCAAGTGTTAAATACTTTGATCACGGCCATCTGCGACTATGGAACGCATGTAAATAAAGACGGTGATGAATATTAAATTGAGGCATCTGAAGATCATGACAATACCTACGTCGATAATAATGCCGATGACACAGATGATGATGGGGCTGGAGATCATGATAGTAACGATGTCGATACTGGTGATGACTATAAGAATGACTATGTCGATTATAATGACCTGGCATGTGTCGACTCCACCGTTTAGATTCCCAGCGCAAAGCTGGGTATCCTGCAGTCCACACCAGAGACGGTTGCAGTAGCGACGCAGAAGACCATTACACGTGGTAGTGTTGATTATATTGACGTCGGCCGTTTGAATGTCTGGTGATGTGTCACGGCTAGCTAAAAACACATTACGCCATATAAAATCATATTATTCCATTTATAGGACGACGACATTAATCAATTTATAGGTCATCGCATAAATCAATTTATCATTAATAGATATCCACGGTAATTACGAAAGACGATCTACAGGTTAATCACTTTTAGTTTAACAGTGAAAGATTACAAGTGTGATGATGTATAACGGTTTCCTAACTTAACCCTTTACTTCGCAGAATTAAAAAATCGTGGGTTTCAAGATAGATCACGCTGTACAGAACCACAGAATAAATAATAGTACAAACGGAACAAAAAAAATCTTTATTAAAACAAATGCAAAAAGGTGACCAAAATTGTGTGCATTAAAAGATACGCTGTATAGGGCAATACTATGAGAAAGTCTTTATTACAAACATGCCGCAGTTTTACTGTACAATGCAGCTAGAATACAATACATGATACAATATTTTTCCTGGCAAATTGATCTCCAGGAAAGGTGACGTAAATTGGCCTCCACGAAGTCCCGATTAAACCCCTATGGACTTTTTCCTGTGGGGTTACGTCAAATCTAAAGTTTACGCCAACAAACCGACTTCTCTGGCACAATTAAAATAAATTATCCGTCACGAAATGGCAGCCATCACGGAGAATACCGGCCGAGCCGTCATAGGAAATTGTAGTGCTCGATTAAATGAATGTCGTGAACGCAATGGTTTACATTTGTACGATATCATTTTTTAGAAATAAATTCCCAGTGTGTTTTTAATATTTTATATGTAATAAACATTTTTTCAATAAAATTCCGGTATTTTTTTATCGATGTTTTAAATGTGAACATTCTTTTGAGACACCTTGTATTATTGAGTTTAAACTACTGTCGTTATGATGAACCAATTTATTCAATGCAAAATTGAACCACCAATAAGATATGAGGCCAATAATTGCCATCAACTATAACAAAAATACAATGACTAAGTTCTAACGATTACCTTCTTCCACAACCCCCCCGCCAGTAACAGTCAAACTGCTCATGCTGCTCGTATCGAAGGAGCTCCACAAGCAAGCAGGATGGATGGTTCTTGAGAATTCCACATCCCTGGACAACTGCAGGAGGGCTATGTCGTTGTACTTCCAAGGGGGCAAGTAGGACGGGTGAACGATGATGCTCAAGATGGTCTCGTCGTGTATTTCGTTGTTAGGCTAAAATGAATGCATTGGTAAAGCACAATTAGTTAGTATGAGAGATATCTAAACTGTGAGAGATAGATTCTTTTGACATGCCCAAACCATCGAAGACCACTTTCCTGGAGCCCACCGCCAATGTTTCTTATTCAATTTTTTTAATATAAATGATACCTTCTTACTTCTTCAATCACTATAATCATCATTTTTTATACTCACGACAGATAATATAGTCCTAGCTCCAAGCCTCACGATTTTAGGCACTGCATCAGCGACGGTGGTGTCTCGAGTGGACCTTGTGCAATGTCCTGCTGTCAGTACGAATCGAGGACTGATGAGGGTGCCACCGCATTTGAAGATCCAAGTGCCGTCAACAGCTCTCCAGCCAAGGGCGCCCTGCAATGATTTGACGAACGGTTTAGCATAATGGGTGAGCAGATTAGCGATAGGCATGGGCAATCATGGATTGAGCGAGACCGACAGAGATCAATCAGTAGGGTTGCGGTCCAAAAGTTATCACGATTTAACGACGGGAAGGGGCAACTATCTTTAAGCGTTACAGTTTTGACATCCATGGACCGCTATTGGCGTGCCGCTCCATTCGGCTTGTTTAATGTAGTCTCAGGAAATAAAAATGACTTTACCATGTGAGGGTATTCCCCAGAAAGTGCACGATGCCCCCCGACGATCAAGCTGCGGAAATTGTGTAAACCGGCTTTTCGCCTGTTGTAGGCCACACCTGGTAAACAAAGATGGTATGCCGATTATAGAGTAGGGTTTGCGCCGGTTAGCGACTGCCTTTAAAGTGCCGGTTTGCGACAACTCAGATGAGTTGATACACTACAAGGATAAATTTTATAAACGTAGGTATGGTATCTATAGAAATGTAGTTATCATTAATTGAAGAATTCTTTCGCTCAGGTGGTTGCAATCTGAAGCGGGTCGCATAACCGGTGCAATGACCCTAGTAGTAGAGACCTAGTTCCTTACCAAATTCAATTTTTGAAAATAAATTACAGTGTTCCTGAGAATAATGAGAACGAAAAACACGAGCAGCCTTAGCAGTGCAACAGCAAATTTACGACTGAATTCGACCATTTGCTGGTGACATGATGTATTTTTTTGCTTTTTGTTTCTGGTGATCTATCAATGCAATGTTCGATTTGAATTGAAAGGCAAATGAAGTGGTCAGCATACGGGATAGATTAATTAATGTAAGATACTTCAACACAATTTAAGATGATTTAAAAGAATGACAGAAGCTGTCATTACATTCAATTATGCCAAGCTAAATAAATATCTTTATATATGTGTAAAGTATTGTAAGTTCTTTTATTACTGCAAATTCAAAGTATAAAAAACAAAACGACATTTTGATGGCGCCGACTCAAGATTACTTAGGTACACTTAGATTAATTTAAGAACGTGGTTATTAAGGTTAATTAGAAACTCAATATAATTACAAAAATATATACTCAGGTATATTTACAATAGTTTAAGAACTTACTTATTAAACTAAATAAAAAAGGTTTATATTTATTTGCTTTTCAGTTTTTATTCGGCGGTTTAATTTTTTTGTTAAAAAGTTTTTATCTTCCCGTGTAATTGGTTTAGGTAGCGGTCAGAAATTAGGTTAGGTTAGGTACGTTACAAAAGTTTGGTTTATCCTGTAGTTTTTAGTTTGAGGTAGTTATTTTTAACCTCCGACGCAAAAAAGAGGGGTATTATAAGTTTGACATGTCTGTGTCTGTCTATGGCATCGTAGGTCCTAAACGAATATACCGATTTTATCCAGTTTATTTCTGTCTGAAAGCTGACGTAATCGTGTTGGAGCTTAGCAACGTTTGAACTAAATCGGTGCAGCCGGTTTTGAGATATTGAACTTTGACATGAAAATATCGGGGGTTTTCATTTTTTCAAAGTTGTTATAACAAGCTATTATTTGAACTTCATTCGCTTCATTAGCTCGTGGTAGTGACCCCTGCCTACAAAGCCGGAGGTTCAGGGTTCGAATCCCGGTAAGGGCATCGATCTAAAGTAGTTGAACGAGCGAACGAAGCGAACGAAGTTCTTTGCTTCATCAGCTCGGGGCCTTTCTTTCGTATGTCCGTTTGTCCATCTGTTCTCCGCTGCAGGTCACATTTCTCAACCGATTCTCGTGAATTTTTGTACGCAGATTTAATAATCCTACTATAATATTATAAATGCGAAAGTTTGGATGTTTAAATGTTTGGATGTTTAGATGTTTGGATGTTTACTCAAACACGCTTAAATGGCACAACCGATTTCGATGAAATTTTGCACGAAGTTAGTTTATAGCCTGGAGTAAAATATAGAATAGTTTTATCCCGGGTACACGCAGACGAAGTAGCGGGCGGAAGTAGATATACATATTTTATTGTCGATTAAGATTCGAAATTAAACAAAAATGATTTTTAAGTAGACATTTTTGCAATTTCTGCAGCTCACAGCCACTACTAGTTAAAAATTAGTAGGTATTTTAGTAGTTCCTTACTGTATTTTCTTTTGTACAGTCAGCATCATATAGTTAGTAGCAGGGATCGGAAACCGGTATTTTTTGTATGGGAACGAAAACGTAATTTTTTCGTTCTTTCTTAATTATTTCATTTCTGATTGGGCAATCTAATAACACGCAGTTTTTACCTCAAAACACAACTGAGTTCTACATATGAAGTATAAAATAGTTCGAGATATGTGGTTATTTCTAGGCTTATGCAAAAAACCGTGTCCGACCCCTGGTTAGTAGCAGCCAAAGTAGCTACTTTGGCTGCTACCAACTATACGATGCTGACTGTGGTTGATTGAAATTGTTTTTATTTATTTTATAAGGCTGTGAATACTAAGGTTTAGTACTGTTTACTTGTTTCGCAAATCCGTCTGCCCGGCTTGTTAAAGTCGGGCATAACTGCGTGCCTTCCATACACGCCCCCGCGTCTTCTTCGACGGGGGTGGTGGTTTCAACTGTGACCATGTTGACCTGATATGTGTCGAAGATTTACGATCATTTTGTTAAGCCTGTTAAGTGTCCCACTGTTGGGCAAAGGCCCCCCATGACTTCCAATCATCAACTCGTCATTAACTTAACATAAAATATTGTCACTGTACATACATGTATATAACTATTATCTCACTATATATATATATAGTGAGATAATAGTTATATAGTATATATGTATCTCTCTCTCTCTCTCTTAGTCCAGTCATTATATCCAAAAAACCGGACCTACCCATGAATAATTAGTTCTTGGATTTTTTTTCGTAGGTCCCTCGGGTGGATCATTGGGAACGTAAATTAAAAAAAGTAGATTGAATCAGGCTCTTGTGTATATTCGATAAACGGTTTTTCTTGAATAACTCGGCCATTTTTGATTTTACAGTAAAACCGTGAGAACAAAAATTGTAGGAAATTTGGTCCTCACAACTTTCTTCTAGGATCGATATTTTGGAAATTATTTTTTGCGCGCGCGGCTAGTTGTGATGTGCGGCTTGATGCTGTTCGGAGATTTTCGTAATTGTTTAACGTAAATAACCTGTTGATGCTAAAAGTTTGCGATCTGCGGTTCGATTAGTTTTCAAGTTGTGTACCTAATTACCTACATATCGTTTGAAAAAACTTAATGTACCTACTGACCTCGTTATTTCAATTAAGAAGTTGTAGTCCCTAACAACTGAGTGGTCGCTAACCGGCACATGAAATTAGGTGGTCGCTAACCAGCGAAATGACCCTATACATTGGTGTGTTATAAAAATAATAATATTTACGATTATTTATGAGGGTAAGCTATAATAAAAACCCCAAAAGCCCTTTTTAAGTCCACATTCTATGAGAGACGGGCAACTACGGAACCCTACCCTGCGCGTGGCCCGACACGCACTTGGCCGCTTTTATTTGTTTATTTTATTTATTATAACTAAACAAGCGAGTGTGATAGGCACTTTTGCACCCGGACTGACACGGGCGGATTATTTGACTGTGATTGAATTTTTTGTGAAGAAATTTTTCTCTGATGAGCACGTATTATGGCTCGCAAAGCCGAACTTAGTTTTAAATGTTCGGTCACATTGTGTGCAGTCTAACTGGCCCTGCTCATTGTAAGTATAAGTAAAGGATGGTTTGGGTAGAGTGTTCCGGAAATGGCGCTTTTGGTCCCGGTGTTCAGTGTTAAAGGAAGTGACCAGCTTTAAGTACCTGGGCAGCCAAATCCGAAGTGATAATCGCCTAGCCTGAGAGATCCCACTACGCATAGCCAAAGCTGCTGCCGCCTTTGGCAAATTGTACCAACGTGTTTGGAAATCGCACGACCAAACCAAGCTTTCTGTCTACAAGGCTATGGTGCTCCCAATACTCACATATGCTGCTGAGTGCTGGTGCTTGTACAAGGGAGATCACCAGATAGCTTGACACCTTCCACGTGCGTTGCTTACGATGTATTCTCCATATTCGGTGGCAGGATCGTGTGACCAACATGGACGTCTTACGTAGATTTAACATGCCCGGCATGGAGGCCATAGTGATGAAAAGCCAGTTGAGTGGTCACGTTAGTCGCATGACAGACTGCGCAGACTCCCAAAATCTGTCTTCTACTCCGAGCTCAAGGAAGCTCAAGGATGGAAAGCGTAATCGTGGGGGGCAGTTTCTGCGCTACAAGGACGTATTAAAACGTCATCTCAAAGCCTGCGATATACCTGCTGAGGGCTGGGACGGTCGCGTCTATGAGACCGGAATGGCGTAATAAAGTCAGAAAAGGTGTAGCTTCTTTTGAAGTAGCTCGATTTAAACATAATGTAACAGATGGGAGTTTGCAACACCAGCGAAAGTCCAGAAAAACGTTTAAAACTTATATTCTTCTCAATTAAAAACGGGAAGCAGGTACATATACAAGAAATGAGCGCAAGAGACGTGCGGCGGTCGCGGAATCTAAATCGGCACCAATCGGGCTCGCTCGGAAGCACATAGATGCACCCCCGGTCACCCCTGACCTCTCTTGCCTCTTACATCTAGGTGATAACGAGTTCTTTGCGTCGCGAACACATAATATCTAGGTACTATTATCCAGATATAAAAGTAAAAATAATGGTGACAATGCATTATTTTATAATCACAAAAAGCAGTTACTGATGTAGTAAAGTCACAGACGCAATGAGTAAATCAAGCTACTTAATTATGAATTTCATCATGTAGGTAAATAATCTTCAACTCTCCCAGTTCAGATAATGGACCAATTTCGAAACCACAAAAATAACCTCAAACTTACATTTTGTTCATTATCCTCGACGAGCCCCCAACTCCAATAATCCTGCTAGAAATTAGACGTACTATTAAAAATCCAATCCATTAATCAAACGGTTTGTTTTGCAATAACATTCAATTAGATCACACATAATTTACCCGTTTATTCCTCCCATTGTCAAACGATATATTCGCCGCATTCGATATCGCAACTGTAATAATTATTCACATAAATTATAGGTAACGTTTCCAATAGAAACAAACGCATAGCGATTCCAAATAATACCTGTAAGCGAAAACAAAACACCAACGCTCGTAACAACCATTAGGTATTAATTAAAAAAAGTGGTTCACAGTTACGTTGCACAGCTTAGAATGCAAAGCTGCCAATGATGTTAATTTGAATTTAATGTTCTCTAGTCAATGGATTCAATTCTCTGAATTGATAAAAGTGCAGTTCGATGACTGGACTGCCCGGTTGTTTATTACTAGCTGTGCTATTCTGGTAAAAAATCGGCCAAGTGCGAGTCGGAACTCAGCACTTAGTGTTCCGTACATTCAGTTATTTTAAATGATTCATACTTTATCTCCTGATTTTGAAGCTAACTACTACTAACTAAACTGCTTGATTTATTGAATGGAGTTAAAAAAAAAAATTGCAAAAACTCCACAATCGTATGTGTTCGTTTGTTGCTGCACGACTGGGAAAGATTTCCAGGGCTTATAAGGAAAAAGTTTCGACAGAAACTGCTCCTGCAGTGGCGACAAATCGGTGTACAAACTATCATATATTTTAAATTCACCATTTACAAAATGAACACAAGTCCAGTGTCCAACGTCATTAAATGGTCGGTGTCCGGGAGCTTCTCGGAAAATGACTTGTAAATGGTCTTCTCCCCAAGGCACAGGCTCAACCAAGTCTTAGTTTTTGAAATAGAGCTGGGGACAGCACTGTATGAAAAAAAGTTACTTTGGTCATATTTTACACTAGTAAGAGCTATCGTAAAAAGAACTCAATATTTGTATACCGTCTCAAAATTTTACGAGCTTTCAAATGATACACAACACTCCTTACAATCCAAAAATAATACTTGCGAAACCCCTTATTACCCCTCAAACTGCCCCCTTTATTGGGGTTTACACCTTTTTGACTTTATTTATGTAATTAGGCCATAAATTTCTATATCTGAACCAAATTTCAGCTTCCTATGTCAAACGGTCTTCGAGAAAACTGGCTGTGACAGACGGACAGCCTCCGAGTGAGCGCATAAGTGTTCCGTTGGACCAATTTTGGTACGGAACACTAATATGAAGTCATGTTAAGACATTAAATGGTTCTTAATAATCATCTCGTCTCAAATGGGTACTTAAATATTGTGCGCATACTTATCAATTGTTTACTTGTTCATTATCATGTTTCAATGACATTAAGCAACAAAAATAGACGTCCTTCTTCGAGTGATAAGACAACAAATAATTTTATTCGCACAATAATTTTTAAATTTTAAATTTTATTAATTCAATTTTATAATTTATATTTATTTATAATTTTATAATAAATTTTTAAATAAGAACTTTATAATTTTATTCGCAGAATAAAATTATAAAGTGTGACCTAAAAGTAATAAAAAACTACAACTTAGAAAAGTTGAAAAACCCCCGACATTTTCAAGAAACATGGCTAAGAACACTCGGGATAAATATATGATATGATATATGACACGAAAAAAACGGCATTCAAATCGGTCCATCCGTTTGGGAGCTACAATACCTCAGACAGATACTCAGATGTGTATGTGTGTATCATTGTATCTGTGTAGTAAAATCTGATTGGTACGTATGCAAGAGTACCTACATAACTACAACTTTTTATTTTTGTTACGTTTCAGTATTTTACCAATCAATTGCTTACGTTTTTTGGCAGAAAATAGTTATAATGGATTCATTGATTATGTAAGATTTCATTTTGTAAAGTAGTCACAAAAAAGGCAACACAGTTGCTGGCTTGATTAGTATTATTTTTGGCGCAAAAATAAAGCGGATTTCTGATTAGTTCACGACACTGATATCGTTTGATGTCGGGAGTCAATCAGAGAGCTGGATTTTCCCACCAAAACGGTGAGTTGCTTGGCCAGGGGTGGATGCCTGTGGGCATTCTGGTGCTGGTCGTCAACGGCGTAACGTTACTGTCTTACCATTTATAATTGCTGGTACAAGTTTGTAAGTGTAACTATAATTAGTAAAAGTATGTGAATAAAAAAAGTAATGTGATGTTGGAGTTTCCTTCAAATGCTGCAGCCTTACCTGATTGTTACGGTGTTTTACATTTTTAACCCCTGACGCAAAGAGAGTCGTGTTATAAGTTTAACGTTTTTGTCTGTGTACGTTAAACTTATAACACCCCTCTCTTTGCGTCGGGGTTTGCTTAGAAATCTAAACCTGTAGATACTTTTACAGACGTATTTTTACTTTTTCGATAAGCTAGTACTGGATAGAATCACGAAAAGACAATAAGAGTTCATTCAAACATTTAAAAAGTTGTACCAGGAAAACATACAATGTCAGGTAGATACAAAACGGGCCAGGTGTGTTCAATTATGAAAAGCACTTGTTGCGCCTCCATGAATAACGGAGTGGACCCAGTTAAGTGTGGAACTTGGCTTGTAAAGGCTCCATAATGCAGGCAATATACTGGAGTTAGCTCCTTGAAAACATAACGCCCTGGTACCTGAAAGGTGATTAAATGAATAGGTTCGCAAGCCTTTATTCGTCGATGCAGCGCGCAGTGCTGAGCGAAACTAGTTGACTCCTAGAATACCTTTATGAAGCTGGATTTCCTTGGGAATTTGAGTTCGGTTAAATATTTTGACTTTCTTAACCCAAAGTTACAAGTACTTTCATCTCTGCGCAAAGAAAAATCTGAAAGGATGAATGTAAAAGATTTTTTCAACCTCCTAACAATAAAGACTAAATTGTTGTTATGTTTTTATTATTAATAAACAAATTGTATATACAAGATGATAACTAACATTAACTAAATTGTTGTTATTAGTTGCACCAAACCAGACTTCAAGTGCATAAAGTTGGAAACTTTATATCAAGAACAAAACTAATAGTGCACCCCGAAATTCAGTAATATGCGGCAAATGGTGTTAAAGTTTTGAAAATCGGTACGATTGATCTTTAGGCCAAACGAATCAACTTGACCCGTAGCCCGAAAAAAAAAACGAAAAAGGAGAGGAGCTACGTCAACATCTTTTTTTTTGTATGGAAAAAAGAAATATTTTGTTCTGAAACCTATCGTGTGCGGTACCTAATGAAAGGGCTTACTAAGCCGATTCTAAAAATATATCACATCATTATATTTCAGCCATGTGGTATATTGTATTAAAAAAAAAAAGCCATATCGTGTCTGGAGGAGCCCAAACTTGGTATGTTTCGAAAATTGTTTTTGATTTAATTTAACAAAAATGGCTGAAATATAATGATGTGATATAATTTTAGAATCGGCTTAGTAAGCCCTTTCATTAGGTACCACACACAATATGTTTCAGAACAAAATATTTCTTTTTTCCGTACAAAAAAAAAGATGTTGACGTAACTCCCCTCCCTTTTCGTTTTTTTTTTTCGGGCTACGGTTCAAATTGATTCGTTTGGCCTAAAGATCAATCGTACTGATTTTCAAAACTTTAAAACCATTTGCCGCATATTTTGGCGTACCACTAGCACTATAAAGGAAACGTTCTAGAGTGACACGCCTTACGAATTTAGAATAGGCTGTTTAACGAATACAAACGAAACGAATTACCTTATCTCGTTCTGTATTCGCCGCGTGCGAGTTGTTCGAATGTCACTTTAATTTATTACAAGGAAAATCAAGTGTATCCGGTAATTTTGTGAGGAGTTTCTGCCTGAAATATTATCTGTTAGGCGGATAACGAATTTGTTAAATAAAAGTTTAAATTAAGCGTCTATTTATATTTGAGCGACTAATTTCCGCATGACTGAATACGTTACGTTACAGTCGCACTGGTTTAACCCGGTTTGATTAAAAAAAATACTGAAAAACCCAGAGAAAGCGACTGAATGAAAACCAAGACAAAATCTTACTCAATTTTACGCCCCGTAAACCTTTGCATAATGCAATCTTATACCAGTGGTATTGCAGTGCTTCGACAATGTTTGCGGGGGCGCACTCGGATTGCTTTTTTACCATCATGAGGAAACTATGTGCGTCTCTCCTCAATCGCAGTCGTGGCAGCTCAAAAAGTATCCCGAGCATGCTAGCCCACCGCTGGGACGCGCCGCTGCTACAGCGTTATGTGCAACTGCACGGCTAGCACGCAACGGCGCGCGAGCTCTCTCGATTTTTCTCGCACTATCCGTCTAAGAGGTATAGTGTGATAAAAATCGAGAGTATGTCGCGGCCGTCGTGTGCTAGACGTGCTGCATGCACCTGTAATACCGGTGCGCAGGCGCCTTTAATGTCAGTTTAGCATAATTATAGAACACTAACCATAGCTCTAAGTTTGTAATGTAACCTCTAACACTATGGATTGTATAGTCCGAAATAAATGATTTGTATTTGTATATCAAAATAGTTACGGCAAACGAAGTTCTATGCTTCAGCTTCGGTCGAAAATCGTTCGATTGTCCGGATGTCCCGTTGTCCCGCTGTTCTCCTCTACAGGCCGCATTTAGAATCGGTTGAGATTCTTGTGAAATTGTGTGAGCAGGTTAATTAAATATATAGATTTTGTGTCGATTCACTTTTTAGAAATTAAGTTCTTTTTAAATACCTTTCGACTTTTGCAGCTCACAGAGCCACTAGTTTATTTATCCAACAACAAAGTTCTTTACACTTAAAACAAAAGCCCTAAAAAATATTGTCATTTGTCAATCGAGTCAATACAGATTTTGTACTGCGTGCCTACATTTGAATGGATACCTCCGCGCATTGTAACAATACCTACTGCGCGAATACTGATGTTTTTTTTTTTTTTTCACAAATCGACCTAGTCCCATAGTAAGCTCAGTAAGGCTTGTGTTATGGGTATAAGACGACGATATATATAATAGATATAAATACTTAAATACATAGAAAACATCCATGACTCAGAAACAAATATTCATGCTCATCACACAAATATTTGCCCTTACCGGGATTCGAACCCAGGACCTTCAGCTTCGTAGGCAGCGTCACTACCCACTAGGCTAACCGGTCGTCAATTATACCGACAACCTGGGTGATCAGTAGTAAATTAGGTACGAAATACCGCGTACGGATGCCACCCCGTCAAATGCCGAAGTCACCCATTGATTCCCAATAATTAAACAGCAACAAAATGTAATTGA
Source organism: Epinotia bilunana (assembly GCA_947049275.1). Lineage (NCBI taxonomy): Eukaryota > Metazoa > Arthropoda > Insecta > Lepidoptera > Tortricidae > Epinotia > Epinotia bilunana. The sequence goes on from OX346267.1 coordinate 3,270,692, forward strand.
ACACAAACGGTTAATTAGGACTCGAAATAGGAGCAGATTTAGTTAGCAGCCTAACATTTCGTCATTAACGCTGCTCATTAATTAATTGCAACTACCAGGGCGGCAGACTGCCGAGGAGCCAACTTCGGTATAATGTCTGCATTAGCTAGCTTACAATTACCGAGCTTGAGTAGTGCATATCCATTAGGAATGGGTTTGTATTCAAAGTACGAAGTCAGATCTATCGAAGTCAAATCGTTAATTACCTATTACAAAATGGAAGCACATCAGTAAAGAAGCACAAATCTACAAGGGGTTTATTTTTCTGTGTAAAGTAAGCAGTAGTGTAGTAAGAAGGAGATTAGAAGTAGCAAGAGATTGCAATAATGTTATTTAACCCTCTAATGCATGAACAGTGAAAAATGGAAGAAAAAAATCTGAATGTGTGAACTAGTTTATTATCACCCAGACAAAAAAATATGTTCCTTCTTATATAAAAGTTATTTCACGAAGCCATAGTGGGATTCGTGTGCATCAAGTTCGAAATATGTCTAGCCATATATGGCTTTGTATGTACCTAAATTGATATAAAGCGATTCGTCAATTTGAGTCAGCTTATTCTTGTCATTGACGCATACGAGGCCATTTAAGGCCTCGGAATGTAATTAGCCACATTGTTATGAAAAATAACAGAAAATCATAGTAAATTATCAAAAACTATAAATTAATACCTAACAAACCTTAAAACATCTTTTTTATCATCACTTACCTTCCGTAAACACTTTTTGATCTAGTTATAATCAGAGGCTCTAGTATAAGTTATAGCGAAACAAAACGTTACGACCGCGTTCGCGTTTACTAGTAGCTGTCAAATCCCATACAAATTGAGGGTAAAACGCAAACGCGATCGTAAAGTTTTTTTTCGTTAAAACTTATACTAGAGCCTCAGGATAGTTTCGTAAACACGTAATCACAAGCGCAACTGATATTGCAGGTATCATAACTAACAGTGTTATGACTTGAAGGTAAAAAAATATCTACCCTCCAATTTCAACTTTAAAGACACATTATATAACATAACTAGTACCTCACTTTTTGGTACTACCTACTTTAAAAAAATAAAATATTTAGCACGCCACGTATATGGCTTCGTTAAATAAACAGAAAAATTGTATTAGTTTTCACTTGTTAGACGTTCTTTAAACCAATTAACCGTTCTAGCTGATATTAATACTGCAACCGTATACTTAATTTATGTTGATCTTGCTGCGTCCTTCATTCATCCTCCTAGCTTTATTCCCGGTAGCAGCCCGCTTTGACACCTAATCCCAAGATTTGTCACAGGCACTAGTTTTAAGAAAGCGACTGCCATCTGACCTTCCAACTTAGAGGGAAAACTAGACCTGATTGGAATTTGACCGGTTTCTTCACGATGTTTTCCTTCACCGAATAGCGAACAGTAAATATTCCGAACATAAGTTCCGAAAAACTTATTGGTAGGAGCCGGGATTCGAACGCGCGACCGGCGCTTGACAGCCGCATGCCTGAACGAATAGGGTACCGTATCTTATTTGAGTCTGAGTCAGAGTCTGAGTCCTTACAGGATACAAAAATAATCTTCTTTTTGGTCTACCTCCGGGCCTTTTCTGTCGCGGAGTCAACTTGGGGATCATTTCTAGGGCTCTGCAGTCATTTATTATTTCCAATTTCATATTTAAATCCATACTATACATCCACAATAATATTATAAATGCGAGAGTGTGTCTGTCTGTCCGTTTGTCTATCTGTCTGTCTGTCTGTTACCTCTTCACGCTCAAACCGCTGAACAGATTTAAATTAAATTTGGTATATCTATATACGCTATCTATATCTATAGCGTATTTAGATATTTCTGAGAACCTTTCCATACAATGTATGCAAACACATACAGTGTAAGTGTTCGAGTACTTTTCGTATTATATCCGTATTCACGATTACTACTCATATTAAAACGATTTAAACGGATCGTTTCATTAATTTAACTGAACGATAAAATCGTGCATAATTTGTATTCTGCGACGTTTTGTTTCGTCCTATCTCCCTCGTTGTTGAGGAAAAGTATTACCCGTGGTGTATTTAATGTAATTATACATATACATTACATACTATTAACGAAATTATAAACTACTAGCATCTGCCCGCGACTCCGTCCGCGTGGAACCAACTCGTTTATATATTATCGTAGCTCCATACAAACTTTCCACCCCATAGAAGGTTTTTCCTCAACAATGAGAGATTAAGAGGGTCCCTTCATAATCCCTCATTGTTGAGGGTTGAGGGATGATTTCCGGAATAAAACTATTCTATGTCCTTTCCCGGGATCCAACCTATCCGGTTTAGGCGTGAAGAGGTAACAGACAGACAGACAGACAGACACTTCCGCATCAATAATATTAGTATGGATAGTATGGATTGGTGCTTGCATTTTACGAAAACAAGTGGGCGCGATACTATTTTTTTCTTTTTTTTTCAGACAACGAGGCCCATATTTACAAAAATACCCTACAGACTAACGTACATATCAATATGTAGAACTTATAAGTAGCACAACATCACGTTAAGTCGGCGACGCGCGGAGCATGATTTAGATTTATTTATTTATATTGTGAAATGTTCTGGATAACCAATAACCGGCCTCGAAATCCGGAATAACTACACCATATTATAATGCCGAGTCTATTTCATCCAATCCACTCGCGTTATAAATGCAACAAATGTAATTAAAAATATTTTAAATACCCTATTCGACGGTCGCGTCAGGGTATAAAATGCGGCATTTGCCATGAGCGGCAGATTTTCAGCGTTCGGAATAATCCCGATGATCGCCGATGCGGCGGCACGCATCGTTCGCCCGTACAGTATGGCCTGTGGTATTGGTGATGATTGGATTTTATTAAAATATCTCGTGTTGACTCGTAAAGAGCGTTCCCGGTACGTTCGCGATTTTGTACTGATTTTGTTGCGGTGTGGTAAAATCATAGTCAAAGTTTTTTCTTCAATTTAAGCATATTAAATGCAACTATGACAAAAAACCAAGGTTGGTTGATGGTAGGCGGCGCGGTACTGCATTCATTCTACTTCTCACGACCATAAGTAAGTTCTTCTTTAAACGTAGGCGAGCAATAAGGAATCTGTATACTGACTTTGCTGACAACTTACTGATACTGCATCGACCTGCGTGGGAGCGAGCGTGCGTAGGTATTACACAAGCAAATCAAAATTAATTGACTCCTGAATACTCCACCTACTTTGTGTGGTATTTACCTAGAAATGTCCAAATTATGAAACCTTTGTTTTGATCTTTACTCATTATATAACTGTAAACGTAGGCTATTGAAAACTATGTTCATGTTTGCTAATCTGCAAAAAAAACATTAAACCTACCTATTTTTAATACCTAACCCCTCAGCCAATAGAAGGGACTGCCCTCCGTCCACCATATTGACCACATTTAGTTTAAAGCTAGACAGATAGATAGGTCGCTGATTTTGTTTGCTGTTTAAGGGAGGGTAAGTATCTGTTAATCGCTTCGAATTGGGCAGCTCGCATAATTCTGATAGAACTTCACATACAGGGAAGTTCGTTTTATCATTTATTAATATTTGTAATTCATCTTTATTCCACAAATTAATACCTTTTCTAAACTAGATTTATTAAACTATACAATAGGTAACAAATATATAGGTATATGAAACTATGAACTAAAATGACTAAAACTAACTTAACCTATGGGTCCTACACTATATTTACATATATTATGCACTATATCTATATTTATATGTATAAACCTAAGTATCAAAGCGGCAAGCATTGTTTTCCACCACACACGAAAAACTTCGCGGCATCTCAACTCCGCAACCTAAGCAGTTTGAACCAGCATCTAGTCGCTCGGAAAACTCTATTGGTACTCCCAAAGTCTCGCTATGAATTCCTCGTTCGTCTGAGAACAAAGTCTGGAGTGTTCCCTGCCTAATAAAGCCAACTAAACTGAAACTAGTGTCACAATGCGGTGCGATAACACGTAAACTATTGCTTCTTGGAGCAACGGCGTCTTTCGTTGGGGAGGGATGACGACGTGGATGCGACAGTTTAGTTTGGACGCCTAGTGTTTATGAACTCCTGGGCTGTTATTCGCTACGCCACAGAATAAGTAATGCTACGCGCTAATGCGGCTCACCCTGCCGTTCACATTTCCCACTAGTGCTCAATGGGAAATTTGAAGCATGACTACTGTGCATATACATTTGCATACACTCGAAAACTATAACCCTCCTTCTGCGGCAGTCAGGTAAAACCGCACTAAAACCCTATAAACGTCCCTAACACCCCTTTGACCTTCGTTTCAAAACAGTTTTTCCTACGAACTATTAAATGCCAGTCCCACTCATGACCCACTTGTTTATTACATAAAAGTATTCCCCGAAACGGAAATCGAATTCGGAACCCTTCCTTTGTCAGGCTTACGTACAATGTATTCAAATAGCTTTGCCATATTTTCAGTGTTTGGTCGTTAGTGATCATTCCGAAGTGGGTTGAGAGGCAATGGGGGTGAAGCACTGAATTATTTCTGGCCCATTCCGGAAAGGTTGGGTTCTTAACGGACTTGTGGCCTCTGCTTTAATAAAGAGACGTGGTCCTTGTAACAAAATACATATAAATGACATTATGTGTACTTACGTTTGCGAGTACCTACTTAAACACTTTAAGACTCCTCAGCACGGTCGACTCAAGTCGACTCATGAGTGTTTCTCAAAAAAAATGCCACTAATTTTTTTCGGAGATTTTCTGCAACTTTTATGTTCTTTCTACTCAAAATCACGATGTCTTTCAACCCATTAGGAGAAAAAAGTGTCCCAAAATGTTCATACATTTTTGAACTTTCCTATTGTATTACCACCATACAAAGTATAAGGTAAATGGTAACACAATAGGAAACATATCGTTGGGACAGTTTTTTGTCCTAACAGGGTCGAAGAGCGCTGAGTGGAAATAGTTAACATAAAATTCCTAGAAGTAGGTACAATTAATAATAGTGGCATTTTTTTTGGAGAAATGCTCTCTTCAGACAAACGTAGTTTGGTTGTTATTTATAAGGGCATCCTGGATTGACATGAAACATAGAAATCCGCCCACGATCCGCCATATCTACTTAGGTCGAAAACTAGTTTCTATTGCTATAAATTATAAAAGAACAAACTGGCAGTGCGTGTCGGCCCACGCGCAGTGTAGGGTTCTGTCTCAAGTCAGATAATAGAAAGAAGTTCTTCTTTCTATGATCTGAGGGTTCCGTAGTTGCCTGTCTCTGAACAGTTAGCCTGTTCAAGCACACTTATTAAGTTGGTTGAATATTACTTGGTAACTTGCTTACTCGCTTACAGCGCTTTGCAGTAGTCCGTAGCAGCTTAAACTCCATATGTAGCGAAAAGCGCCCGTAGCGAAAGACAGACATGTGGTGTGTCGTTATTGACGCTGAACGGTTTAAAAAGGGTTATTTATTAAGCACTTTCAGAGAACAACACTAAATCAGAGGGGTAATCACGTAACGTTCGGAACGCGCATTAGGACAATCCTACTGTCATTTTTCCATATGAAAACATTACATTTAGGTCTATCTAATGCGTTATGTGATTGGCCAGCAGGTAACTAATGAACAAGTAAATAAGTAAATAAAGCGAAAAATGTCCTTAGTTACATTGCAGAAGACTGTTACATAATATCAGTACGTTTAGAACAAAAGCATAATCGAGGATTGTAAAGGATAAAAATGTGCTGAAATGCTATTGATCATGTTTGTGAAGAATAGTGAATTAATAGTGAAAACCGTTTCTGCGTAAAGCTTAGCATAATTCAAACACATATTACACAATATGTGCCTTAAGTAAACAGTCAGTTCACGTATACCAACTCCACATACTTTGTACATCCCAGCCCGACTCCAACGTTAAGTTTCGGATATTTGAAGGAGGAAATTCGTTGACGTCGATTACAAGTTTGCCTTGTTTACAATATTCTGGCGTAATTGCCGGCGGGTGTGTGACGTCATAGAACAATACAGATTGCCGCGTAATTGCCGTTGCGGTGCAGTGGGATCGTTGGGATCGCTTTAATGCTACGGGCTTTCGGGAGTGCTTTGTTTGGGTAGTCTTAAGGATGGTTTACAATACAGTGGCATCGTGCTGAAAACACGTTCCATTTGAAACCAGTTCTGCCTTTTGCGGCGCAATAGATGAAGATATAACGATGATGTTGTCCTGACCGATTTCGGCCACAGCGACTGTGTATTCTGGCTTTTGTATTAACAGTTATTATTACTAGGGTGTTGATGTTCTTCTACTCTCTGGTGAGCTCTCAAGTGGCTTACAATACGCACCCTATCTTCCTCGCAAAAGTCAGAGCGCATTTGGTGCAAGTTAACACTGCACCGACGTAGTTGTAACTAATGGCTGCTGGTGGACGAGCCTTGAGCTTGTCTCAATTTTTATCGAGCTCGTTATGACGCTCAGATTCAAAATCGTTAACCTGCTCATGGATGAGCCGATGGAGAGTAATAGAAGTCTTTGTTTGGCCCTGGGGTTGACTAGTAGAGAATGCCTTGTGGTATTAAGTTCTTTGAACTTATTAGATTTGTGCAATAGAGTTTAAATAAATACACAATTATTGATTGATTGATTTCATAATTAAGTTTTCGTACCCCATTCCATTTATAATCTATAGTGTATGTTTTTTGCTACCGAATTCCAAAGAAAGTAGGATGTTCGTTATTCAACTGTGTTTTTCAAGCTTGTATTTTAAATGTGTATAACCATTATAATACAGGCTAGAAGTAAGCCAGGCACTAAGATCAGCGATGGGGTTGATGCATATTTCGTCTCATTCATGGCTGGAGGTCTGTGCCCAGAAATGGGACGTAAAAGGGCCAGTGATGATGAAGGCACTGTTTTGTATCCAAGAGCTTCTCATGGGATTCTTATTCATAGTTTCTGTCGTATATTTGTCCGTCCTTCAGTTATTATTGCGCCTTACGCCAGACGTGTTTTAATTTGAACGTGTTTTCTGGATTTTTTTGCGTGCGTTTTTGTTACTTCAAAAGATAACATGATCCCTCTATCACAATTTGTTTGATTGTGCTTCATAATTGCATACATTGTGCTCCATTAATTGTACAGTCGTGCTAGTACACCATTAAACGACTAGCAATGACAATTATTGGTAAAAGCGCTTCGGCTGGTCTACATAATTAATAGAGGAGCAATTTTCACACCGCTAAAACGATATCAAATTAACTGAAATCGTATTCATAACGCAGTTTTAGATACAATATATTATCAACTAAAAGCGAAGGACATTTTTGCTCGCTGTGTGCTGGGTCAGGGGACCTACAAAGAATGCCATAATATAACTGGTGCATAATATATGATACTCTATTAGCCGCTCGTCGCTGGGACTTACGTGGTCAAATGCTGAAAGCGATCTCGCGGCGGTCTTCGGCAATGCGGATATGGGGGAAAACAAATAGACAAACCGATCTCAATTAGGTAAACCATCATCTTCATCGCCATCGTCATAGAGACGTTTACTGGCTGGACATAGGCCACCCGCATCCAGCGGACTCCCGCGACCCTTACCAGGTCAGCAGTCCACCTTGTGTCTGCCCACGCTGCGCCTTCCGGTACGTGGTCGCCACTCGATAACCTTTCCGCCCCAACGGCCATCGGTTCTAGGTGCTTATAAATTAGGTAAATACTTTTAGCCAAATAGACCCCTGGAGGTCAATTAGACGTGACGTATCGCGCTCTAATTATAATATTATGAGCGCACTTACGGCTCAGCCACGACTTCAGCAGCAGCAGTTCGCCATTAGTGGGAGCGAGAGATCAGAGGTCTTGCTCCCACGAGGGAGCATCGATGCCCCTGCCGGGCTGTTATGCCACGCCACCCTAACGAAACTAGACTACCTACGCTTAGTTACTACGAATGGCGGCGTCAAGATATATTTGTGGGCGAGCGTTGACGTGAGCTTTAAACCCTGTACAGAATAGCGGGGCCGCCTCTCTAAGTCGTAGCCGCGTTCTTTCTTCTACACGTTAACCTGGTGCGTGAGGGAAGGAGAACGCGCAACGCTTACCACAGGAAAATGCGAAACTTTAATCTCAAACGGGCCTTCTGTCTACGCGTACATACCGCATGAAAAAATCTTGCCAGTAATTAAGTTAATCGCATGCATGCGTGTATTAGCATGCAGCACACAAGCATGTGGTATGCCGTTATTGCTGCTAATGGGAACGCTCTGATTCCGCCATTGTACTGTCGTAAATTCGACCATTTCCGAACGCATTCTGGAATTCGGTTATTGATTCCAATTTCGAATTGACTGTGAGCTGAAATTGGTTGTTGTTTTGTTATTCGTAGTTATGCAATAAATTACGTTTTTTTCAGGTTGCAGTTCAGCATACTAGACTTCAATGAACTTTAGTTTTTAATTCCTCAGTTACCCTTTTTGTTTATCGCTAATCTCGAAAAACTATATTTAAACTAGCTGATGCCCGCGGCTTCGCCCGCGTGGATATAGGCAAATGTAAAATATTAAATTTTCCCGTGGGAACTAGATGTTTTCCCGCTGAAAAAAGTAGCCTATGTCATTCTCCAGCTTCTAAACTATCTCCATACAAAAAATCACATCAATACGACGCTCCGTTGCGACGTGAAAGAAGGACAAACATACACACTTTCGCATTTATAAATAATATTAGTAAGGAAGAATGGTAGCTAGGGGTTCTCCCACAGATAACCTCCAATAGATATAGAGCCTATAGGGCGACGTGCGGTCACCACGCATATATTTTTTTGCACTGATAACCCCCCACTACCCCGCGCCATATTGTCAGTATCGACCAGGTACGCGATCAGTACGTGCGTAGACATCCTGCAAATTAAAATTGGTTTTGCGCTATAAAAATGAGTACTGCTGTGTGAAGTGGTGTAGAAAAAACTCCCGAACGCCTAATTACACAAATGACGGAATAACATTTCACAGGTAAGTTAAATTTATAATATAAATGTGAATTTCATTCTGTCACGTGGAGTTAATTTTACACTGGTCCATAAGAAGTAGTGAAGTATGCATGTCCCTTTTCATCAAATGGGAATGACAATATACTGTTCCTTTCTCACTAAAGCACGTGACACTAGTGATGGGCTAGTGATGCTTTTGAATTTTACCGATTCAGATTCATTTAAGGAAACAATACGTTAATTCATCCGTGCTTTCGTGTACTATTTTAATACGACAATTCACTAAACATTATATTTATATCCTTGTCATTGCATTGTCAAAATTCTATTGTTACAAAATCATAGATAATGTATACGATGTAGGTTTCATTAAACTGCACCCAGAAGGCAACGTGGCGGACTGCAACCGTCTTACAAGCTATGAGGTAGAGGGAGACGTATTAAATTACTGTCTCGCTCTATTTTATAGCTTCCAGAGCTAATGAACGGAATATATTACTGTAGTACGGTCGCGTTCTTTATTTTATGACCCTTTTTGTTAAAATATTCTTTATATTTCTATACAATTTGACAGGATGGTGAACCTTAAGTGGGTCCGAAATTAAAGTTCGTGACTGTACCTACAGAACGTCTATCATGAGACGGCCGCGACATACTCTCTCGATTTTTCTCGCACTATACCACTTGATCTAAGTGTTCTAAAAAGAAAGAGGACACGAATCAATCAATTACATTAATATACATACATATATAATGCATACAATATAAACTTACTTATACATACTTATATACGTACAATCATTTGTACCCGAACAAAGATATCATGAGGTTCATCAAAGCGCTAGTGAGCACGTTAACGCCCTCTTAAATGATGATGAGGATTATCTATCATCAACGACATCATTTTAACACATTGAATAAATATATGTACTTTTTTATGACATCGTTTTTATTTGTCTTCCTTACCTAGCTATACCAATATTAAAATATCATACATAAGCCTAGCTAGCACATTCGCGTTAATCTCGAAAAAACATCGCATTCGTCCTTTCCTAGTATGTAAATACGAACGGGACGAAGGCTTCTTGTCCGACATAAACACGATAATGCAGTAAATGTTGTAAAATGCCTAGGAATAACTACTCGATGTGATTCACATTATTTTTTATGTTACGTGGTAATCAAAACAGTCGATGAACGAAACATGATAATAATATAACAGTGACAGCCGTTCAAAAATTTAAACCATGTTAACGGGTACCGTACCTACGCCATGTAAAATATTCTACTAACAATTAGTTGCGGCACCGCTAAAAACCGTTAGCGAACAACGCGTCCCATCACTACACAAATAACTACTTTACATAAATAAATAAATATTTGGGGATAATCTTACACAAATCGACCTAGTTGGGACTAGGTCGATTCGTGTGCTGAACTGAACAAAGCTTGTACTATGGGTACCAGACGATGATATCAATCAATCAATCAATCAAGCGTTTATTGCACCATGGTAAACAAATAAAATTCTTACATGCATAAAACACAAAAGTATCTCATGGACCTTAGAAGGGTGTTGCAAAACCTTAAAAACAAGCTTTATGGAAACTATAATAAAAAACATAAAGATCATGATGCATAAAATCTAGATTTGTTCATTTAATCATATTCATAATCATAATCATTTTTATTGCAACCATGGTATTAAAAGATCTTATATACAAAATATAGTTCCACATGGGCCCTGTTAGGGCATGGCAATGACAATATTATATAAATTAAAAATGTAATTCAATTAAGTTAAGTTATTATTTTTACCACAAAACTAACATAACATGCAGTGATTTGTGTGCTAAAATATAAAAATAAAAATATCACGAGTGTAGGGTACAGTCCGATACATTTTCATAGTTATTATTTCTCAATAATATTATGTTACATTATATTATTACACATTTTATATTTATTATCAAGTGAATGTTCAATGTAAGTTATTTATTAAAATATGATTCTTAATTTAATTAATATTGAATGACAGTTATTTATAAATATATGATTCTCAGTTAAATTAATATTATAAAAACAGAAAAGCGAAATTTTATAATTTTAGGTATTCAGATCATGTCATAAATTCTTGGTGTGAATAAAATGTGTTGTCTATGTGCCAGTCTTTGAGTTTGCTTCGGAATATATTATACTTGGTTTGTTTTTTTATAGATTCCGGGATTTTATTATAAATTTTTATACATTGGTAATACGGTCCGTTTCTATATATATTTAATTTATGTCCAGGGATGGTCAATTTGTTATTATACCGTTCGCTTTTGCAAAATTTTAACTGTGATATATGCTTTCTTACGAATAGACCTACTTCCAGTATATAAATAACTTAAGTTTAGCAATTGTATTGTATTGTATGCCCCCCATACAACTTTCCAGTTGGCGTATATTTGCTCGTATGCGTATACATTTTTTTTGTGCTACGAATAGGTCGTGGGCGTCTGTGCTATTTCCCCATAGGATGACACCATAACGCAACCAAGCATATGCGTACGCGAAATATGCCGAAAGTGCACATTCAACGTGTGTATGTCGTTTAAGGACTCCTAACGCGAATATGAATCGTGACAGTTTATTTCTAATTTCCTCAATATGTTTTTTCCAGTCCAAATTTGTATCTATATATAGTCCTAATAAACTAAATGTGTTAACTTCCTCTAGGCAAAGTTCGTTTGATACTGAAGTCCCAAAACATCCCAAAACTGATACCTGTGGTATTGAACAATTCGTTATAAGGGTGTTAGATTGGACATTTGAGAGTTCACCTGTAATATTATCAAGATATTGTATTTATACGCATTTCATTTTGTCTTGTAAATATGATTTTATCCATTTATGCGCTCCGCTGCGGATACCTACTCCATAAAGTTTGTTTAAAAGTATGGGGTGCAAATCGCGAAACGAAGGGTTGTTTAAAAGTATGGTTTACAAACTAATGAACGAATTATAGGGAACCGATGATTTTAAACAATATAATACTGACAGCAGCTAAGATATTGCTAAAGCTTGTCATTGAAAAACTCATTCATTGTATAGTAACATTTTTGTGCAAGAAATGATTTTTATAGTCATAGTTATATAGACATAGTTATAGTATATACATAGTTATACTCGTATTGATAAATAAATACTTAAATACCTAGAAACATCCATGACTCAGGAACAAATATTCGTGGTTATCACACAAATAAATGCCCTTACCGGGATTCGAACCCGGGACCTCTTGCTTCGTAGGCAGGGTCACTACAGACTAGGCTACAGAGCTCCTACACGAAGGCAGCCTTTGGCACATTACATACTTACGTCACTAGCCGCCCTACACAGTTAGACATGAAAAGGTTTCACAAGAGCCTTCATCGTAATCGTCATCATGTCAGCCGAAACACGTCCACTGCTGGACATAGGCCTCCTCCAAAGAGTGCCACAATGACCGGGCCTGGCGGCACCTGCATCCAGCGGACTCCCGCGACCTTTACCAGGTCATGAGTCCACCTTGTGGGGGGTCTACCCACGCTGCGCCTTCTGGTAAGTGGTCGCCACTCGAGAACCTTTCCGCCCCAACGAATATCGGTTCAACGTGCTATGTGCCACTTAAGGTTATCGATTCGGAGGGCTATATCGGTTGGTAATACAAAAGCCCTTGTACCTATAATGTCCCCTCCGCTTTATTGTTATTTAATAATTTTCCAGCTGGTTTCTCGGCGATGCAAGGCCAAATCTCAACAAGCCCTCTTAAACAGACGTACGATTAAAACAACCACGACTGTCCCTTCAACTCCACAAAGCACTTATCTACTGACGTGGACGGTTATGTAAGAAATATCATTAAAAAGGCGAAACGAATCTATTGTGGACGCACAAAAGAGAGATAAGCTGTGGAAGACAATTCACGATGCGGACGGGATAAGGGGGTTTTTTCGGGATTGTCGAGGTTTTAAAGTTGGATAAGGGGTCGTTAACTGTGATTGTTTTTGGCGTAATTAAAAAGGGAATGTGCAGTAAAACATATTTTAAGAAACAGATTGTAAATAGAATTAGTGACAAACAGATTGAGTAAAACAAAATTCGTCTTTCCTGGTTAAGGGGTATCACGTAATCGTAATTTGGACCTTATACTATATTCAATAAAGGTTTCTTTACATTTCATCAAAATCAAAGCATTTTATAATTATTCAATGTAACATTAACATTTTTGCATGTTAATTAATAGTCTCCTCGCTTACTGCATTAAAAAAGTCAAAATACTGTTGGGTGTTCACGGGTAAACTAAGGCTCAAAATACGCATATTTTACTTTTTCCGCTAACTTACCAGGCATTCAAATTCATATATAGTATCCCCCTTATTCGTAAAACTTGAAATGCCTCTGCTAAATAAAATGTGCTTTGTCTCATTCTTACGCACACAAATGTCAAAGTGACAGATAAAGACAAACGAACTTCAACGGCATTTTAGTTAAAATAGGCACGAAGAACGTTTATGAATATGGCCGTCTGTGGGTTTACAAGAACACAAATCAAAACTTAATTTATATGAGTTTTTTCTTAAATTAACTTTTTAATTTCGTTCGTTGCGTTCCCTTTGCACGAAGCGATAATTGTTGAAAAAGATAACTGCAATTTAAAATTGTTAATTTGTACACTATTTTTATAAGTCTAATTATTAATATTTCATATGTAATAAAGAAAGAATAAGTATTATGAATTTGATATTATTTAAATTAATAATGATGAATTAGTCGCATAACATAATAAGACTTATCCCTTAATTTCGCAAAATAATATCCTTAGTTCAAGTCTCCGCGCTAGTCAGCGGCCTTAACGATTCTGGCCAGGAAAAAAATACAAAAAGCCAGCTGGACAATGCGAATTAAAGGATTAAAAGTTTCTGAACGCAGGATAATGACTTAATGACCTCTTATTCCATAGAAAAAAGTTGGATCTCGCGATAGAGCGTCACATTCGAAATTCAAAAACTCTTTCCACGCTAGCGGATATAATGGACTTTTGGGCGCAGATTTTGAGCGATAAAGCTCAGCTTTCCAAGCTGGTGAGGTGAAAAAAAATGTTATGAATGCGAAGAGACGCCGTTTATGCGGGTTAAGAAGTCAACCAAAAAATTAGACTTGACCCTTTGACAATGTCCACAGAAAAGTCGCGTATAACCTATTAATATTAATAGGTGAGATGGATTTACTACGACCTAATACAATATTTTTCATCACGTCATGTCAAACTGATACATTATTGCGCTGTGTTTTCAATATTTGAATTGCGACAGCTGTTGTATAATATGCACCAGGCTGCAGCCAAGTTACTTTAGGTAAATAATATACTTTATAAACAAAGTGTTAACCGAATTCAATTCAGTACAATACAATACAATACAATACAAATACTCTTTATTGCACACCTCACACAAACAAAGCAGTTAAAAAGAAAAACAATACAATAACATGTAGGTAGAGGTAGACAACAGGCGAGGCGGTCTTATCGCTGAAGAGCGATCTCTTCCAGACAACCTTTGGGTATCGGAGAAAGAGATAAACTAGATTATGTAGTAGGTGGTGCAGAGATTATAATAAGCCAAAAATCAAAATAATTATATTAATGCACGTACATAAATAGCTCTATATATAAACATACATACACAATCATACATATATACAAATAACACAAATAAAAATATATAAAACATAAACATTCAGCCAATAATAATAATAGTAGGACAATCAGGGTTAGGGGAAAGACAAATAATGTTCTTTAAGAAGAGATTTGAAGTTGCCGATAGATTTAGCTAGTCTTATATGAAGAGGGAGAGAGTTCCACAGTCGAATAGCCTTAAAGGTGAACGAACTACTGTAAAATTTGGAAGATGACAAAGGCACAGTTAATAGCAAATTGTTAGAAGATCTAACAGAATTCAAATAACTAAAACGCTCTTTGAGATAGCGGGGAGTTGCAGGGTTAAAAAGGACACTAAACAGAAGCGAAATAATGTGAGAGTTACGGCGATAACGGATAGGGAGCCACTTGAGTTTGGAACGGAAACTAGAAACGTGGTCATATTTTCGTAACCCAAATATGAACCGAATGCAGAAATTTTGGAGACGCTCAAGCTTATTAAGCTGCTCCTCAGAAAGGTCGAGATAGGATACATCAGCGTAATCAAGAATAGGAAGAAGTAAAGTTTGTGCAAGCGCAATTTTAGTTGCAGTAGGCAGAAAATTACGAAGCCGCCTGAGAGACCCCACTGCAGCAAATACCTTTCTGCTCACTTCACTCACTTGAGGCACCCAAGACAAAGAGCGATCCATAATGATCCCAAGATGCTTGCAAGATGCAGTACTTCAACTTATTTGAGCAGTTCCCTTGTTTTCTCCAGAATGCTATCATCAGACCCTGACCTGATGACCATGGGATCACCTGGAAAGAATATTATAAATGCGAAAGTGTATGTGTGTGTTTGTTTGGTTGTCCTTCTTTCACGTCGCAACGGAGCGTCGTATTGATGTGATTTTTTTTATGGAGTTAGTTTAGAAGCTGGAGAGTGGCATAGGCTACTTTTTCCAGCGGGAAAACATCTAATTCCCACGGGAAAATTCAATATGTTACATTTTCCTATAGCCACGTGGGCGAAGCCGCGGGCATCAGCTAGTAAAAAATAAAGACTCCGACGAATTAATAACCTCCATCTTTTTTGAACTCGGTAAAAAGAATCCTTAGAATATAAATATACTGTTAAAAACCTTGTCAAACTAGACACTTAGCTGGGTTCATGACATGGATAGAAATAAATAAAGAAAGAAAACATTTATTCGTGGACAAAACAATGGGTATAAAAACAAAACACAGTACGTAAAAGTAGCAGGGTCCACGAAAAGGCTCCGACTCAGCATGGTGCTAACCTAGAAGGCCAGCGCTGGTCTTCCGTCGGAACCTTTGACATGAGTTACCTCCTGGAAGGCAACACAAAACAAATACCTACGCTAAAAATATTTTAAGGAATACATGCAATACGGCAGATTGCAGCGAGTGAACGCGTCGCCAAACTGTGTGTCAGTGTCACTGTCACTGTCAACTTGACAGACTAGACTGACTATTTATGTTTTTTTTGCACCTAATCTGTTTGTTAGTGTGTTGCGAATAAATATTTGATTTTGATTTAAAATTACATGATGTCAGACAGGTAAGTTGGTACATAATATTGTTTAAGGCAGGATTCTTATCCGCTTCTATAAAACTTTGATAAACAAAAACATATCAAGTAAACTTAACTTAACTTCGTGGTCAACTCAATTCGAAATTTCCGCATCAATAAACCTTTTCCACGGCCAAAGAGTTTCAAGGCACTTCAAACTTACCCTTGCCAAGCAAAAGACAATACCAGTTCCTACTTCATAAAGCATTGATTTATAACCAAAACAACCAAAGTCATTAGGCCAGTTGGCAAGTGAAATCTGTTAGAGTAGGCCACTGTAATTGACTCAGCCCTAACCGCGATGACTTGTCACCGTTCAATATGAAGTTTCTAGATTAATCTACGGCCGCAAATAGGCTTTTGTAATGTTCTCGAAGTTCTAGAAGTAATTTACATTGTTTGTATGGGAAATGGGTTTCGATTAGGAGCACAAACTTACGAAGGACCGAGTGAGGTGCAGCTCAAACAAATTGTAAATACAAGCAAATTGCTATTAATTAATTATTTCATTCTGATCAAAACAAAACGAGTCTAGCCGCATTCATTGTGTTTGTTATTTTTATTTATTTATTTTCATCAGGCATCAAAGCCCTTATTACAAACTAATTACTACGGCGATAGGTGTCTCCGGAAACGCCTACCCTATATACTCAACAGGCTGCCCTCTGACATCAGGCAGGAAGCCATAAATAATATAAATAGAATTGACCGGGCATATTATAGCATTGATGTGTTTGTAGCGTTGCTGACAAAACCCCAAAACGAAAAATATGACTACTAGAATAAGTATGTACCATGAAAAATATTGCATGATTATAATTCGTACCTAACTGAAGTTGACTCGACTCAAGGTGGTTTTCCACCGGCGAGGCGAGGCGGGGCGTGGATGGGCGAGAATTGAAATTAGTATGGGACTTACTACCTATTTGCACTGAGCGCGCGCGCGCGCGGTGGAAATAGGTAGTAAGTCCCATACTAATTTCAATTCTCGCCCATCCACGCCCCGCCTCGCCTCGCCGGTGGAAAACTACCTTCAGCCAAATAGTCGCGGATTCGCGGCAGTCGAAGCTCTTAATTGGACTCAAGCGTCACTCGAGTTATGTCTTGGTTCGGCAAATCGGCGAAGGTCATTCATCGCCGCGAATTGGATATCCGTCCAATACCGTCAAGTCGAGTCTAGTTTCGTAGTTCGTAGATTGTTGAATCAGCAACTCGACACCTATTCGTACCGCACTCGTTCTTGCGTCGGGTTTGTGTTTGTTGGAGTTGGTACTACTACTTGCTCTGTAGTAGTGTTGTGTTCCTGGAGGTGAGCAAGGTCGCCAGAGCTCCCGAGGATGCGTTGTGTTGAGAGCAAGGGAATTTGTTCCTTCAGCTGTCAACACGGCGAATCCTCAAACATATCAAGGGTCGGTAACGCCCATGTTACTCCTTTGGAGTTGCATGCGTCTATAGGCTGCGGTGTCTGCTTACCATCAGGCGGGCCGTACGCTTGTTTGCCACCGTCGTATGTATATAAAAAAAACAGAGTTGATTCGAGGAGGGTCTCTAACGTATTTGTACATTTGATATACTTAAGGCACTGGTCACACCGCCGGCTAGTAAGCTAGAAAAGTTGGGCGAGTAACGGTTCATTGCGTGCTGACCACGCACAGTGTGATCAATCGACCTTTACAGATCCGCAATGTAATGCTACTCGCCTAACTTTCCTAGCTTACTGGCCGGCGGTGGGACCAGTGCCTAACCGTAATGCTTCACATAATACAAGATATAGTTTAATTTATTCAGTGATCTTATTTAGGTTAGGTTTGTTTTATAACAACAGTGAATTGGTTCCCAAGAAACGCGTTGTGTTAATTTATAGCACCGAAGCCAATCCAAACTGTGCGTAATTTCACAGTATTAAGTATCTTCCAACCAAAGAAAACTAATCAGTTGATAAAAATCGCAACCCGAATTTAGTTCATAAAGCAAAGCTAAGGAAAACTTCATAAAAACAGTTTTTTACTTTCACGCCTTTCTTTGTTGAAGAATAATATTATTGTTACTGGTGGAACTAAGGAAAGAATAGGCACTGGTTCATGGTACAGATGACTTTACTCCAGGAAGCTAAAGAACAGACTACTACAAGACAACTGACAGATTCATAAAACAAAATACAAAAGTAACAAGTTTATAAAAAGGTAAAATGATTCCAAAGAGGTGCGTCGTGCACATTCCTCCCTTTTTCTAAAAGGGCAGCTTCACCAGCTTACGGAGGGGCCGCCGCATGATGCCCATCAGGGTGCGAACATCAGCCACCCGGATTACGCCGTCGGGGCCCGGAAAGACTGCTGTTACTCGTCCCCGTGGCCAGGTGCCTCTAGGCGAGTTTGGATCTGCGATCAACACCACGTCGCCAACGGCCACCTCAGGAGCTACTCCACGCCCGCGTCTTGGGATGAGTGTTGGCAGGTATTCTTTGACCCATCGCTGCCAAAAATGGTCTGCCAATCGAACGGCCTTGCGCCAGCTGCTTCTCGAGGCAAAATCTGAGTCAGATAACGTGGCTGGTATCGGGCGTCCTGAAGACGCAGCAAGAAGAAAGTGCGTGGGAGTGAGCGCTTCTTCGCTGTTGTGATCCACGGTGACATGAGTGAGTGGGCGCGAGTTGACAAGCGCCTCAGCCTCTGCCAGAAGCGTGCGAAGCACCTCGTCCGTTGGGGCGCGTTCTATGAGTGTCACCTTGAGAGCCACTTTTACGCTCTTCACCAGTCTTTCCCAAGATCCGCCCATAAAAGGAGCGGCTGGTGGTATAAAACGCCAATAAATTTTCTCTGAAGCAGCGTACTGACCTACTGCTTCGGCGTAGAGGCGTCGGAGTTCTCGGTTGGTGCCTACAAACGCAGTCCCATTGTCTGACCAGATCTCTGCTGGCGTGCCTCGCCGGGCTATGAAGCGGCGGAGGCTCATCATCGCCGAGTCAGTCGACAAACTGTCAACCACTTCCAGATGGACGGCACGGACGACGAGGCAAGTGTAGAGGGCGACATATCTTTTCTCTCGTCTTCGGCCGATAGAGACTTGAACTGGTCCGAAGTAATCGAGTCCCGTGAACGTAAACGGGCGTTTGTGGTGTCCCAACCGTGCCTCGGGTAAGTCTCCTGTAGGTGGCTGGAAGTTCACGGCTCGGCGAATGCGGCAAAACTGGCAGTTAAAGGCGACTGCGCGGACGGTACTTCTCAGGCTCAATAAGTGGTAATCTTGTCGGAGCTCATTCACCACCGTCTGTATTGGCGTGGGCGGCTTTTCTATGATGGTGCTCCACAAGCAAGCGCACTGCTGGGTGTCTTCCGTCCAGTACAATCGGACTTTTAGTTTCGTGACGTATGTGTGACGCTGCCTTAATGCGGCCGGACAATCGCATCAATCTATCTTCTCCGATGAGAACCGTCAGTTTGGACAGGCGACTGTAGCGTGGCAAGAGCTGAGCAGGACGACTATTGAGGTGCGTCATCTCGCTGGAAAATGCGCCCAACTGAGACTTGAGCAGGATGTGCGTCTCTGCTAGACGAATGTCAGTGGCGGTCAAATTTCTAGCTGACCCATGTGAAGACCTTGGAGTGGTAAACTGTTGCCATTGACTCGAAGGCTGAAACATAAAGGTACAAAGCCCTCCCTCTAATCGAACTAAATTATCTACACATAAGCCCCTTCGAATTAGACTACGCATTCGCAGTAATGTTAGATACTTATGCGCAGTAGCAGTTGCACGCACCAGTCTGAGCCAAGAGCTGAAACGCCCAGGATCGGCTGAAACTGGCTCGTGCTGGGCAACTTCATTAATGAGGTGAACTAAGTCGGGACGCACTGCGTGTTTGCTCTCCTCTAAGCCTGAATACTCAGGTGCGCAGGGCTCACTGGGCCACTCCAAAGAGAACAAAAATTCAGGGCCCGATATCCAGCGTGATTCAGAAGACAACGTGACGCGCTTGATGCGAGTTGCATCGTCCGCAACGTTTAAATGACTTGGCACCCAGCGCCATCCTTCACGTCAGTTATCTCTACAATCTCGCCTACTCTGTGTGACACAAACGACTTGAAAAGACGCGCCTCGCTTCGGAGCCAACCCAAAACCGTCATAGAGTCGCACCAGAATATGCGTTTGACAGGTTTGAGTCTGTGAGCTTCACAGATGGTGGCGGCGAGGCGAGCTGCAACCAAAGCTCCTTGAAGCTCTAAACGATTTATGGAAATTGGCTTTAGAGGAGCTACGCGAACCTTACTACATATAAGCGCCAGCTTCACGTCACCATTTTCCATGATAAAACGCCAATATGCGACTGCAGAAAAGGCAGACTCGCTTGCGTCACAGAAAACGTGAAGCTCGCACTTATCTACTTTTAACTCGCCAGGACAGTAGCAGCGTGGGATCTGCAATCGGGAAGCGGCAAATAAATCTTCAAACCAATGTCTCCACGCCGCACTGTCACTCTGCGAGAGCTCCTCGTCCCAGTCGAGACCCTTACGCCATGCATTCTGGAACATAATTCGGCCTGTCACTACTACTGGCGCTAGAATTCCGAGTGGGTCGAATACCCGCATGACGTGAGCCAACACTTCGCGCTTAGTAAACTTATTTGGCAACGCACCATTTTTGCTTATTCCTGTGTTAAAACCAATTGTATCGGCGACGGGTTGCCAAATAAGCCCAAGAGTGCGCACGGGCGTGGCGAGACGGCCAAGGTCAACATCTACATCGTGACTAGCTAAAGGGACCTCAACCAAGCTCTCCTTTGGCAAAAGTGCTAGAGCAGAGGGTTCGTTTGAGGCCCATGCACGCATTTCGAAGCCAGCATGTCGATGGATACGGTGAATTTCTACGGCAAGTTTAGCAGCTTCATCGATTGAGTCTAGGCTCACTATACAATCATCCATATAGTGATCGACAATGATGGCTCGAGCCGCGGCTGGATAGCGATCTTGCCACTTCACTGCGTTTTTATTTTTAATGTAAATGGCAGTGAAGGGACTAGACGCGGCCCCGAAAATCATTGATGACATGCGGTATGTCTTAATCGGGTCTTTAGGGTCGTCGCGCCACAAAAATCTTTGCGCATCACGATCCTCCACGCGAATTTTCACTTGAGGAAACATCTCGCGTATGTCTCCCGTCAGGGCGACTTTGCCTTCCCTAAAACGCGTAAGAATTCCGAGCAGGGGCTGCAAAAGGTCAGGACCGGTTAGTAGAAGCGAATTCAGTGAAACACCTTGACTTTTCGCAGCAGCATCATGGACTACTCTTAATTTATTCGGCTTATTCGGATTGGTTACTCCGAAATGTGGCAGAATCCAGACAGGCGACTTGGCGGTATGCACTTCCGTGCACAATTCGGCGTAACCCTTCCGAATCATGTCGTGTATGTTTTGACGGTATCGCGTTGCATAGTTAGAGTCCCTGCACATCTTTTTTTCTAGACTAAGAAACCTAGACAAGGCAAGCTTAGAACTGTCAGGCACGAATAAATTGTCAGTTTTCCAAAGAAGCCCAACTTCATAACGACCGCTCGATAGGCGTCGTGCCGTGCGTTCAAGAATTTGGACAGCTCGTTCGTCGTCGGTGCTGCGCGCTTCGCGTTTAGAAATGCCGATCGAATCTATACTGTATTGCTCACGAATTAACTGTTCTAACACCGCGCGATCACTAACATCTACGACCGCAGGCTCACTAACCGTGGAATGGTTGACAGTGTCAACTGGCGCCGTCTTGCTACAGCCAAAACCGAATAAAACCCACCCTAAGGCGGTATGAATCGCAACCGGTTGTGTCCTAGAACCCTTACGTGTGGCCCTAGACATAGTAAGATGCCAGTTGTCAATGCCAATAATAATTGTCGGTTTCACGTTGTCATAGCAAAATTCTTCCTTTATGTCAGAAAGGTAACTAAATTTTGACACGTCAGATTTGTCAATAGTCGGTCGCGCTGCGCAACCTAAACCGTTAATTGCCCGGGCCCTACGAATCATATACGTCTCTTTTGCGTAACGTCCCTTTATATGAAAATCAACATACTGAACAGTCGTGTCTTTGCTTAACCCGCCTACGCAGTCGAGACGTATTTGCCTCTCGGGCCCGCAGACGCCTAATTTGGCAGCAATCTCCAAATCTAAGAAAGATGCTGATGCGCCATCATCCAACAACGCATAGGTGTCTACGGTACCTGACGGGCCGGTAACGGTCACAGCCACGACCTTTAATAAAGGACGGAGAAAAGACGGCTGCACTGAGTATTCCGTTGCAATTGAAGTCGATGTATGAGACAGGATCTCCTTGGGTTCATCGTAGTATGAAGCGGGTGCGAGCCGGGCGGCGGGGGCTGCGGCGGGCGCAGCGGCCAGCGGCGCGGCGCTGGTCGTGCCCGCGGCGGCCTCGTCATCCTCCACTTCCACGTGCGCGGCGGCGGTGCGCTCATAATTCGGGTTGTGCAACAACGAATGATGACGGAAAGCGCAACCGTCAATGTGACAAGTTTTCTTAGCCTTGCACAGACTTAATTTATGCCAACCTACTTTGAGGCATCGATGACAGACTCTTTTCTTTTTAATCAACTTCCATCTGTCATCGATTGACAGTGACGCAAATTTGTCACATTGAATTAAATCATGCGATTGCTGGCATACAATGCATGATTTAACTTTAGGTGCAGTCGCCGATGAATTCAATTTGTTATGCGAAATTGAATTGCAATTGAAGCGATTTTCAGCGACAACATGCACATGGTCCCTTGCCCGCCTACTATCAACCGCGTGCGACGCAGTAGTCGGCTCAGGCAATATGCCAAAGCGAGACTGGAGGTCGATCTCGTGTGCTAGGAAATCGGCTAGATTTTCTAGCTTTGATAGACCACCAGCCTCGTAACGAGCGGCATAGTCTAGCCATTTGGCTCGCAATAAAGGGGAAATCTTTGAAATAACTGCCTGAAAGAGTTCGGGCGATGTCAGATACTCCGAATGATCCAACAACCGAATGATTTCTACGCAATTGCGAACACGACTAGCAAATACAGCAAAATCCTTACCTTCACCGTTCACACGCGGCAACGCGCGCACCGCGGCTACCTCGTGCGCCACCACCAGCTCGGGGCGGCCGTAGCGTGTGTCGAGCGCGCGCAACACGACGCCGGGCTCGCGCGCCGACACCAGCAGCGCGGCGACCGCCTCGCGCGCCGCGCCCGTCAGCGCCACGTTCAGTCTTGCCAGGTTGTTCACAGGACTGTAT
The DNA here is from genome assembly GCA_947049275.1 of Epinotia bilunana. Classification (NCBI taxonomy): domain Eukaryota; kingdom Metazoa; phylum Arthropoda; class Insecta; order Lepidoptera; family Tortricidae; genus Epinotia; species Epinotia bilunana. Next base: position 3,294,239 of record OX346267.1, read on the forward strand.
GAGGCTTGCGTATTTTCGAACGACCTTTTTAAACTGAGCCAGTCTAAAGGTGATTTGCCGTCAAAGCGAGGTAAGATATTTATTGCGGGGCTATTGCCTTTATTAACGTTATCAATCAAACGCTCGAGACTTTTAATAAGGTGCGGGACCTCCGCGCCGTCGCTGCGTGTCGCGGCCACAGCCGGGGCGGCACGTCGGGTCTGGGGCGCTTTCGTTGCCTCCGTAAGGGGCACAGCGCTCACTTTAGGGTCTGGTAACCTGAAAACATTAGGTTTATTTGATGCGGGGTTACTATTCTCGGACTTTTTGAACCAATTTTCGACGTTGGTACGGCTGCTCCTAGAGCTGTGCTGACTCGCGTCTGCCTCGATGGCGGCGAGTTCTGCACGGTGCTCTAGCTCTGCGGTCTCACGCTCCAGCGCAACGAGGCGACTGGCTTGTTGAGCCTCCAGGTCTGCGAGGCGGCGGCGCATTTCCTGAGCCTGCATGTCGGCGAGGCGGCGCATCTCTTGCGCCTCCAAGTCGGCGAGGCGACGCGCGTGCTGCGCCTCAGCTGCCAACCTTTTAGCCACCACCGTGGCGGACGAGTGAGACGATGCCGTACTTACGGGGCAGGAAGGCGCCGTGGGTGCGCTTGCCGAAGCGGCATGTGAGACATCGGGCGCGGCTGGCTGCTCCGATTTTCTACACGCAACGGTCTTACCTTCACTATTTTCATTACCCATATTCATCGCTTTGGTTGTCGACCGGGTCTGTACCATTCTATTAATTAATATTTATAATCCACGACGGACCAAATGTTACTGGTGGAACTAAGGAAAGAATAGGCACTGGTTCATGGTACAGATGACTTTACTCCAGGAAGCTAAAGAACAGACTACTACAAGACAACTGACAGATTCATAAAACAAAATACAAAAGTAACAAGTTTATAAAAAGGTAAAATGATTCCAAAGAGGTGCGTCGTGCACAATTATTTTAAAACTAACTGTTGGTTAAAGAATTTGTTGGTGAGCTCGGAGACTTTAAAGTCTTGAAGAATGGAGGACTATTGAGTGTATTATGATGGTAGAGTTGTGGTTGCAAATGGCTGCCCTTTTGGGTAAATAGGGTTTTCCCTAGTTGGTAGTGACCCTGCCTACGAAGCTAGAGGTCCCAGATTCGAATCCCGTTAAGGGCATTTATTTGTGTGAAGAGAATGAATATTAGTATGTTATTCGTTGTCTAGTACCCACAGTACAAGTTTTGCTTAGTTTGGGACTAGGGCGATTTGTTTTTTTTTCTATTTAAGGAAAATACTAACGAGTGTTAACCGCATTAGAGTCAGATTAGAGTCAGATTATTACTGTAATTTTCCGTTTTATATTTCTTGCACGTTTGACATATATGTTTTTAATTCATTTATTTGACATGAAATTGATATGTTTTGACATCCCGACATTATGCTAGGAGACCCTAGATACGTATATTTTTATTTTTCTAGTTTCTGACATTTTATTATTTATATTTTTTTGACATTACTACGATCAATATTGTTTTAAATTGGTATTTATGTCTGTCCTTGTTAATTATTATTATTAGAAATTAATGTAACTTTATTGTATGTACCTGACGAGCTTTCTGTGAATGCATTTTATTTATATACAAAGAAAATTTGTAAAATATAATGTCAATTTTCAATCAGCAATAAATGAATCTGAATCTCGCAAAACAAAATTGAGAATAAAAATATAATTACTGAAGTACATTACTTTTAGATACTAAATAAAAAAATAATAGAACGAAAAAATTAAAACTAATTACAAAAAAAATAGTCCGTCCAAAAGTTCTGTCTGCGGCATGGACCCCATGACGCTTGCGGCATTTCCGCCTTTGGACCGCAAGGGCGATCCTTTGTGAAAGGTACGCGCCAGCTCTGGGGTCCCCTGAGGCGTGGACCAGCCGCGAAATAATTAAAAAAATCTGAATCTGAATCTGAATCATTAGGAAAACACCAAGCAATAGTGGTGTTATTACAGTTGCGATCTTATCTAAGGTACTTCGCCAGGGGTGTTCCAAACAAATATGAGTAGGAACATTCCGCTTTCAAAGTCACGCGTGTGCTACACACAGACTAACACAGACGCGCAGTATGAAGCAAGACGAAGTTTCATATAGTAGTAGCTTAGTTGGTGCGCCTGTATGTTCCCTCGCCCTCTAGATATAATTTTCGTCCTCGTTGTCAACATTTACTAGCGGCGCCGACAGCGCGAACGTTGTCTCGCAGAAAGTCCCCACTTATTCGAGCTTTGCACCTCATAAACTCGTTGCTTAAATCAGCACCAAACTGTGATATATTTGCTAGCCGATGGATAGATGTGTGTGATGAATGTTTGACGTTCTGCGAGAAGATGCACGACCGTCTTCTATGTTATAATAATAATAATTTGTTTCTTTTGTGTATATATGTATACTTCTTTTGTTTCACAGTGCTTTGGTGTTACTGTCATGCTGTGAAATGTGTGGGAAAATAATAAAATCAATAAATAAAAATAAATATAGTTGTCTCTGTCGCTTCTTACTCGTCGTTCAGTAGGTAAGTGAGAAGAGATCGGATTTATCGAAAACATTCAATTTATTAGGGCCTATCTGGCTTTCTCTGTAATCTGTGGCTCTACATTTTCTTTAATCTTAACATCACAACAGCAACTATTAACTAGTATCAAATGAAAGGTCTCAAATGCCAAAAGTTTGTACTTGGTTTGTACTATAATGGGTTGTCCCATTGAAGTTTATAGAAAGTTTTTCTAGAAAAACTTATCTGTATGATTTTAGATTCGTGCAGATAATTTTTGTTAATTATATGTATACGAATAGGTACCTACTTCTAAACTAAGCCCGTACCTAGATCGATAGATATAAGCTCCTGTGTTAAAGTAATTAGCACGCTTAGTCATTAAGCTAGCTAGGTGCTTACTACATCTTTAGGATACACGCATATTGAACCGTATGTGTGTTAATATCTTAAGGCCTCGTGGGTAATTAGCCAGACTGTGAAGCCCTGAGTAGAAATATTGATATGCTCAAATATTTGTGTGGCAAGCGTGAATAATATATTTGTGTCATAGTTATGGATATTTTATATGTAAGTATTTAAGTATTTATATATATAGTATAATATTCTGAACAAACATTACGAATGCCCGCTAGGCGGGTTCTTGTTTGCGAACGTGTTAAAAAGCATTAACTATGAAGAAGCTGAAACACTCCAATATACATATATACACACACACACATACACACACACACACACACACATACAAACACACACACTGCATATCTCATTCGATTATATTTATTGATCTCAAATATCACAAAACACATGTTATGGAAGAGCGGAATCTCCTTTCATTGGTATTTATATACTTCCAAGGACATCCCAACCTCTTTGTGTTAACGTTTAAAGAAAAAGTTTTTTAAATCTACGATTATACAATCCTACTAATATTATAAATGCGAAAGTTTAGATGTTTGGATGTTTGTTACTCAATCACGCTTAAACGGCTGAACCGATTTGAATGAAATTTTGCACGAAGATAGATTATAGCCTGGATTAAACTATAGGATAGTTTTTATCCCGGGTCCACGAGGACGAAGTCGCGGGCGGAAGCTAGTCATATTATAAAACTCTTGCGTTACTCTTTCGAACTGCGATGCTCCTAGAACCGAAAAGAAGGTAATGCTTCACTTTACTTGAGGATTATTTGTTAATTGAGTTTATTTTGGATACTTAATCAAAATAATGTATTCTCCGATACGGGGACGGTGGATGGAGATGGAAAGTTCTACGTCTTTTAGCATTAGATAAGTTTGCTTTCAAAACTATACAGGTAGCCCGAACTAACATGAGTTCAGTTCCAGTAAAACTACTGGACGGATTTAGGCAAAAATTTCCAGTAATGTAGCTTTCTATAATAGATTATGAAAAAATATACAATTTAAGCAGAAACGTCTGTTGATGATTCTTAAGATATAATATTTGTAAAAACGGAGTTTTCAATTGAAATTTTGCAATTTGAACTTATGAACTCATCGCACTGTTACCTTTTACGCTTAACCCCTGAACGGATTTTAATGAAATTTTCGTACAGATAATTTAAGACCCTTAGAAGGATATAGGATAGTTTTTATCTCAGAAATCATCCCTTAATATGGTAGAACTTTCTTTGGGTCGACGATAATTGGAACCTTAATTGCCCACAATAATTGAATAGCAATCATTTTTCTAAGACGGTTATAAGTTCTACGCGGACGAAGTCGCGAGCAATAAATATACCGTCGTCTGAAACCCATAATAAGAGCGTTATCGAACTCGCTTTGAGGGTTGTTCAATTTGGGTTACTGTTCCTAAAGGTATTTATTATTAAAGTTACTAAAGGTAGCATAAGCACGTGGAAAACAGATTTTCCCAAATGTCTCCGATTGCCTCCCTCCAATACGTGACAATATCAACAATCATAATGCTAAAGGCGTAGCTTACGCAGCAGTCGCAGCCATAAAAGGTCCCGATATCACGAAACAACTACTCAAACAAAATAATGGTGCATAAAATTACACAGCCAGCAAAAAGCACTAGCGTATTCTTAACTGAGGCCGATATCAATAACTGTCTGTAAGGAGTAACCGCAAAATAACGAGCGCAACGTTATACCCTCCCAGCCATGCTATTCACTTGTTTCACCACACCGATCACCCCTATATCTTGGGACCGAGACTCTTAATAACAAAAGACAATCGGAGGTCTGACTAATACTGGTTTGGCTTAGGTATGTTGTGAATGTGAGCACAGGTCGCAGAGTAAGCGAACTTCAACACTCTGTATTAAAGTGTTCGTCATATCTTCGGATATGTTCATGCATTTGTGGCCGATATTAAGGTGATGTTTCATTGAACGGTTTGGCAAGAATCCATCATGTTTCACCAGGTTTTATTTCAGGGTAAAGGCACATTTTATTCATTTCTACACAAGAGTACGAGTGAAGTACTAGTACTTAGTGAATATCATATTTGTAGTAGTAGTAGTAAAATCTTTATTGTACACGATAATATACGTAAAAATTACATAAGGAAAGGGCAAGTACTGCAATTTGAGTTAAGAACTCAGTATTGTTTTACTACTCCATCGAACCAAGATCAAAATAGTTATTTGTTATGCAAGGCTGCAAAGTTGTTCTTTGGCGCAAGTGCTTGTATTGAAAGCCGAGCTAGCGAAGGATTGTAAGCTACACGGTAGCCTAGCGGTTCAGGCATGCGGCTGTCAAACGGCGGTCGTGGGTTCGAATCCCGGCTCGTACCAATGAGTTTTTCGGAACTTTTATCTTTTGTTAGCTTTTCGGTGAAGGAAAAACATCGCGAGGAAACCTGCATACATCCACGAAGAAATTCAAAGGTGTATGTGAAGTCCCCAACCCGCACTGGGCAAGCGTGGGGACTACTGCCCGTTCCCTCTCATCCATGAGAGGAGGCCTGTGCCCACGAGTGGGACGGATATTGGCTGATTATTATTAATTGAGAGTTTGTAATTAATTATATTTTTGTCGTCAAATTTTTTTTTCGTAACAATTCATTTGACTAAATGTTTATTGTCTAAAGATTTTCTGCTGTAATAAAGTATTTGCTAAAAGACCAATTTTACCTAAAGAACTGTGGCAAAACGGCAGGCACAAGGGCACTTATACATGTCAAATGGCAATTTACAGTAAAATTATAATAATCTTACACGATAATCATTTTAAATTTTCATATTAACGAAAGATAAACGGTTTTCAAAGTAAATGTGACTAAATGAAAACAAAACAATGTTATATATTATTACAAAACAAAACAAATTCTTAGACGTCCTCGAATTCGGAAAAGTGTCGTGTGTAACTGATGCGATGAAATGGATACAGTTTGACCATAAAAATCGTTAAGTTAAATAGTTCTGCAGTCTGTAAAAATTCGAGGATTTCATTCGAAATTAGACAGAAAACTGAACAAAGTTGGCAGTAGAAACCAATACTGTTACTGCCAAATTACTCAATAAATAGTTTCGATTTGATCACATTAAAATATTTAGTAACTGTTCAAGTACCTATACCAACAACTAAGGCTTTTTTTAACTTATATATTTATGGCCGACGTAGCTTTTGGTCGACGCTCGATGTACCTTGCCAGTTTTAACAGACCTATGTCCTTAAACAAATTATAATCAATATTTGTCTCGCTCTTTCAATAACGTTAGCTAGGTATGCTACTATTCGGTCGGGCACAGACATTTGAATAAGGAGACCCTTACTTTACCGTCAAACGTTTAACCGAATGCATCATTCATTTATTCGAAAACCCCCTCTTACCGTTCACTTTTTGACATATTATTTAGTGTTGGACTAGAAATTCAAACCTTCAGAAGATCAGGGTGAAGGCCAAATTCTTGGCCAGTTAGCAGTTGGCAGTTGGTAGCTAGCCATACAAACTGAGGAAGTGAACAAAGTCCCGTGGTGACACAAAAATTAACCATAGAATTGTATGGTTAATTTCCTTGTCATAACGGAAAACTTTAATAGAAAATTTAATTGAGTGAGTTAAGCTGGCCAAGAATTTTATCCTTATACTAATAATAAAATATTATTACATTATAAGTATTTTAATTTTTCATTAGCTCATTTAAGAGCCCTAATGCTTCTGTGGCGTCCCTCCTGTCAGCTGTCGAATCTGACGTGTTCTGCATCGCGCTATAGAAGTTTCATAGATCACTTTGCATATATACAAAATCCAAACAACTCTCATAGGGACTTCGGTCCCTGAGAGATCTCTCTATTGCAGTGACTTCTACATTGGTGACCCCGACAATGGACATAAGCGCAAATCTGAGGATCCTGACTGACGCCTAACTCTCTCAGTAAGCCAGACTCTCTCTCTCTCTCTCTCTCCTACTCGCTCGCCACCCTGGCACTGAGCGCTCGCTCGCCACTCTGGCTCTGAGCAACTGGCAAGCTGCACTCTACTCTTCATACATCGTCGCTGACCCCTCTGTCTCGAAGGGGGGCTGATGTGGCGTCCCTCCTGTGTCAGCTGTCGTATCTGACGTGTTCTGCATCGCGCTATAGAAGTTTCATAGATCACTGCATATATACAAAATCCAAACAACTCTCATAGGGACTTCGGTCCCTGAGAGATCTCTCTATTGCCGTGACTTCTACATTGGTGACCCCGACAATGGACATAAGCGCAAATCTGAGGATCCTGACTGACGCCTAACTCTCTCAGTAAGCCAGACTCTCTCTCTCTCTCTCTCTCTCCTACTCGCTCGCCACCCTGGCACTGAGCGCTCGCTCGCCACTCTGGCTCTGAGCAACTGGCAAGCTGCACTCTACTCTTCATACATCGTCGCTGACCCCTCTGTCTCGAAGGGGGGCTGATGTGGCGTCCCTCCTGTGTCAGCTGTCGAATCTGACGTGTTCTGCATCGCGCTATAGAAGTTTCATAGATCACTGCATATATACAAAATCCAAACAACTCTCATAGGGACTTCGGTCCCTGAGAGATCTCTCTATTGCAGTGACTTCTACACTTCAATAACCAACATTTTGCATATCTCAACGGCTTAATATTATATAGTCAAAATTGAACACCTATATATTCGTAAGTCAATATCTACCCACGCGGCTTTGCCCGCAAATTTCAGAGAACGCAGGCAAACCCGCGATAACTTATGTTCACCCAGAAAGTCCATTTTAGAATTCGTTAAGTATTTCTGAGGCTCTAGTATAAGTTTTACAGAAACAAAACTTTACGATCGCGTTTGAGTTTTACCCTCAATTTGTATGGGATTTGACAGCTAAACTCAAACGCCGTCGTAACGTTTTGTTTCGGTAAAACATACTAGAGCCTCTGTTCATTACCCGCACAAACAAACGTACAAAGCTAGCAAACAGACGTGCACTTTTCTTCTTTATAATATTGGTAAAAATACCTAAGAATCAACCCCCGGGTCCCGTCTGACTTTTTTTACCTACGTCGCAATACTTTATCAAGACCCTAATGAAGTCGGCATTAGAGGAAAACACGCGTCAGTAGTTCCCGGAGTGGAACTATTCTCATTGATCGTCAAGTGCCTCGGGCTTCGGCGGTACTTGATTACCTATAGACCCGAGCCTTCATTTTGCTACGTAAAAACCCCTACCATTACCCGCCCCAAGTCATTGTTAGTCCATCCCGTTCGGACACACGCAGCTGTACGTTTACACTAAAGGGAGCGCGAGAATCAAGTCGGTGCAGATACGATTCTGATGTATCTGAAACGTGTTCCGTAATTGGGTCCTGGGTGCCAATCAATCAGAAATGAGATGTGGATGTTTGTGTTGTCAGCGTGAATTGCGAATTTATATGGCAACTGCTTTGTCTTTTCTAGGAAAACGATAAAAGATATTCTTCACATTTTTCTTGACGAGCGGTTTAGCGTAGTGGCAGTGACTCTGTCTGCGATGCTGACAGTTCTGAAATCGAAGTCTGGTAAGGGTAAATATTTGTTTAGTGAGCATGAATATTTTGTTTCTCGCATATGTTCTATGTATTCAAGTAGGTACTTGTATTTATATAAGTCGTCTACCCATAATACTAGCCTTATTGGGGCTCGATTTATGTATGATTGTCCCCTTATATTTTATTTATCTCTGTATTTAACAATTATCATAAAAACCAGTAAATACATGAAATACACACCTACTTTTCATAAATAGGGGGGTAGGGGATAATAATCTCTACGGCCACGTGGTTCGACAACGCGGAATTTTAATTCTTTGCTGTCCGACATATCCGGACTAGCAGGAATTGTATATTCCACATAGTTCCACTGTCGGACAGGGTTGTCGAACCACGTGGCCGTAGGGTAGATAATCATGCATTATGCAAAACTAATCTTTTTTATTACTCGTCTCCATTTCTACTACACCACCACACCAAAGCCGGTATATAGACAAAAAGCGATTCAATTCAGCACAATGTCGTAAAAGTTTTGCTATTCTGTCATCAAAAACCTATCTCCCGAACAGTTGCGTAATCACGTATTTTGTCGCACTGTCGAAAGACTTGAGGGAATAGGCTGTTATCCAAATCTAATGGAAAGCCCTTTAAGTGGTCCTCCTAATTTGGGATGCAAGTAACGTAGCGGCACAGTAAACTGTGTTTAGGGGCGTTATTTTGCCCCGATCATATTTGCGGGCAAACAAGCGGTTATCCCGGTCATTTGGGGGATCGGCCGGGACATTTGTTTTTGACGGCCCGTGATTTTTCAATGGCGCCTGCGATTGATGGCGGCTTGTTTATGAATTGTGTTGTTACTTTGAATAACAAAAATGTTTATGGGGCCCCGCATACTTTTCGTGTTCTAGTTAGGAGTAAAATGTATTTCGTGATTTAATTCTGACCTATATGAATTGTGATCTTTTGTCGTTGTTGTTTTTTAAGTGTAATATCACTGACTGGGATGATATATGGGAATGTTTTTTGACATTCTTGTGACTTTGATTTTTTATGACATACTGAAATCCATCCATAGGTTCAGTTCATCATTACTGTAGGTATAAAATGTAACAGATCACTAGCATTATTGCCGGTGGGTCAGTAAACCTTTTCTTGTTGTTATTCTGTTCCAGTCCTTAAGCCAAGAGACAATAGAAACTAAGTTACCAAGAACAAATATTATATACTAGCTTTTGCCCGCGACTCCGTCCGCGTGGAACTCGTTTATATCGTAGCTCCATACAAACTTTCACCCCCCATTTTAGGGTTAGAAAGACACAAAAAGTAGCCTATGTCTCCATCCCTTAATTTTATTAAGTGGAGATAGCTCCACTTAAAAATCACGTCAATTCGTCGCTCCGTTTTGCCGTGAAAGACGGACAAACAAACACACACATACACTAACCCATTTATAATATTAGTATGGATTGGACTCCTAGCATGTGTGGATTTACCAATATGACAAGAACATATGTTAACTGGATTTGAATACTATCAAATTAGAGTTTTCATGAGTGCCCCAGGAGATGTCACCATGGCAACCAGTAAAGAAATACTGGTTACATATTTTATTTACAAAATTAAGCGATTATAACTAGTTAGGGCATAAATCACGCGAGGGTTTTTCTGCTACTTTTGAAGAACAACTTAGAAAGTGATATAGAAACAGTGAGCCAATTACAAGTTTCCACAGATAGAAACTGCGTAAAATACATAGCGTGCGGAAGTAACAAGTCAATATTAACAATGCTTTTAGTTATGTTGCTACACAGCGGTTAAACAGAGAACTAGAAGAAAAAAAGAGAAAGAAACAAGATATAGTTACATACATAACTAAAATAATAATAATAATAATAATTAAATTAACGCACACATCGTTGCAAACAACGTTTTGGCCCCTGCTCAAAATGGATGTAGGGTTGGGTCTCGTGGTACTAAAGAGCTCCTCCTCATAGACATGACCATTTGCCAACGAGTCCGGCGGAACAAAGGGGCCTTCTCGGCCGCTTGGATTGACTACAAGAAGGCCTATGATTGGGTGCCTCATTCATGGCTGAGGAGGATCTTGGAGTTGTATAAAGTTGATGCAGTTCTAAGATCATTCTTAGGCGCTTGCATGGGGCAGTGGACCACAGTCCTTCGTCAACTGGGGGGAGGAGATTACCCTTCTGGTCCGCATGACTCTATAAGGATTGAGCGTGGGATCTTCCAGGGCGACAGTCTGAGACCTTTGTGGTTCTGCTTAGCGCTGAATCCGCTTAGCACCCTGCTGAAGGATTCAGAACTAGGTTGCCGGCTTCGGAGAGAGGGTGAGGTCATTTCTCATCTGCTCTATATGGATGACCTTAAGCTATTTGCACCGAATGGACATGACCTGTTGGAACTGCTGAAAACAACAGAAGTCTTCAGTAGCGCCATCAAAATGGAATTTGGTGTCGATAAGTGTGCGGTCATGCATGTACAGCGGGGGAAAGTTGTAAATTCAACAAATTTGCAACTTTCTGAGACAATGTCTCTCAAATCTATCTCCGAAGCAGAAACCTATAAGTATCTTGGTATGTCACAGTCATTGGGTATTGAGGGTGAGGGCGTAAAGCGGGCGGTGAAGGAGCGCTTCTTTTGTCGCCTGACCAAAGTACTTAATAGTCTTTTGTCGGGCGGCAACAAGGTGCGCGCCTTCAACGCCTGGGTGATGCCCTTGCTTACTTACTCCTTTGGCGTACTAAGGTGGACTCAGACTGAGCTGGATGCCCTGGACCGAAAAGTCCAAGTACTGCTTACTGCGCATCGCATGCTACACCCACGCTCGTCTGTTATGAGACTGTACATCTCGCGGAAGTGTGGAGGTCGCAGCTTTTTAAATGCCAAAGACCTCCACAACCGCGAGGTGTGCAGTCTCAGGGATTATTTCCTAAACAACGAATGTGGGATTCATCGCGACGTAGTAGCAGTAGACGGAAACTTCACCCCGCTCACCTTGGCAAACGAGAACTGGCGCAGACTTAATGAGCGCCGAGGACCGCAGGGCCGTGTGGAGGAGCAAGGAGCTACACGGGCGGTTCTACAAGGCCCTCACAGGACCCGATGTAGATCTGCTCGCGTCGGTGAACTGGTTACGTTTCGGGGATCTCTTCGGGGAAACCGAAGATTTTGCCTGTGCAATTACGGACGAAGTTATCATGACGAACACTTACCGGAGGTATATCCTGAAGGACGGTACGGTCGACATTAGTCGGGCATGCCGCCGTCCCGGGGAGTCACTCAGGCATATTATCTCCGGTTGTGGTCATCTTGCTAACGGCGAGTACTTGCACAGACATAACCTTGTAGCCAGGATTATTCACCACAACTTGCTCTGCTATACGGTCTTGTGGTCTCCGAAGTGCCTTACTATAAGTACACACCTGCGCCAGTTCTCGAAAATGGTCGTGCCACGCTCTATTGGGATCGATCGGTCATCACGGACAGGACTATTCTTGCCAATAGGCCTGATATCGTGCTGACAGATCGATCGAAACGCCAGGCAGTGCTCGTCGACATCACCATCCCCCATGACGAGAACCTCGTGAAGGCCGAGAAGGACAAAGCCAGCAAGTACCTAGACCTGGCTCACGAGGTAACCGCTATGTGGGATGTTGATTCGACGATCATCGTCCCGATAGTCGTTTCGGCGAACGGTTTAATAGCGAAGAGTCTCGACCATCACCTCAAGAGACTCTCGCTAGATGGCTGGATCAAGGGTCAGATACAGAAGGCGGTACTCCTGGATACTGCGCGGATAGTCAGAAGGTTCCTATCTCTGTCGCCCTGACCGCCGGTAGCTTAGGCCCCGCCTCGCTGCCGGCTGCACCCTAGGTTAGGTTTTTATAATGATTTTATGTTTTATATTTTACTTTTTATAATATTATTGTACAAACCTAACTTAAGATAAAATATAAATAAAGAAAATAATAATTAACCATTTATTTCAGGCATCTAAGGCTCATAGTTAATATAAGATTCAATTACGAGAAACAATACAGTTACATACAAATGTTATGATAGAGTCTTGGGTCATTATTTTGCGTACGGAGCTAAGGCTATTACAGAACAGATCGATGTGATTGTGATGCTTACAAAGCTGATTAAAAGACCGAGCAGCTCTTAGAAGAAAATATTTTTTCCTGTAATTATTATGAGCGAAGGGAATATGGAACGTTGATTTGTTGCGGGAGGACAGGCGTGTGGGGACTGAGAGCCTCAAGCTTACTAAGCTTACTAAGCACATTATGTCTGCAATTTCACGACGCTTAGCAAGTGGGACCAAGTGACTAGTTACACATTTTAATTATAAGGCGCAAACCACTCCTAAATCTTCTAATAGTTTACTACGTTACTTCTAAGTATTGATGTGCCGGGGAATATTGAAATACAAATTAGGAAAATTAAAGTTGTAATAAAAGTAAATAAAATGAATAGTGCCCCGACAAATAAAGTGCCATTTGCCAAAAACTGCATTATTGCACTAATTCTGACTTTTTATCTCAATTACTATTTAATATGTAAATATTTTCATATTTTGTGTTCGTATAATATTTTATTGTGGTTTTTTTATTAACTTTGTATCGTTTTTGTTACTTTCAGAAGTACTTTTGTAAAATTTGTTTTTTCTGCTGGGGGAATATTCCCAATAACTGGGAATATTACCATTGTTCCCGGGAATATTTCCATTGTTCCGGGGAATATTCCCGGGAACATTGGAAATTTACTTTTGCGGGTAAATTACACTGGTTAATATCTTGATAAAAAAATCAAGGGCCCAAGTTATCATGGAATCCCTAATAGCAAGATATATAAACATACACAATTTCAATATTCCCGTATGTTCCCTTGTATGGGAACATTCCCGGGAATGTTTCCGGGAATATTCCCACCTGGGGAATATTCCTGGGAACGGCACATCACTACTTCTAAGTTACAAGGGTATTTGCAACATTATGTCATAAAACACCAATAACCAGACTAATTTTAAAGCCAACGTTCCTTTATTTATTAAAATACAACTATTCGAACCTATTCTATTAGATCTAGCCTCAAAAATGTCTTTGATGTCGGCATTCCGCTAGGTAACTACTACGTCGCGAAGATCGCGCGAGAATTCTTGTGAGCACCACCCCCGCTGCCAGACGTGATAAACTAATTACCATAGTTAGCTGAATGGCGTTAAACATTATTAAATGTGTACAAAATTGCGTGTTTATGGAGGAAAATCAGGAACTTTAAATAAGAAGTTGCAACCTCCATAAACAACGTTGGGGGGACTAAGTGAGTTAGGGAGTTGGTACCTCGACTATCGGAGAGTTAGCTGTAGAGCAAGTTGCCATGAAGGAATAATCCGCTAATTCAGTTCGCACCTGGAACTGAATTATGCTACAATGTTGGGAAAACAATTAGTGTTGCAAAAAAATCAACTAACTAATTATAGTAAGTTTTACTTAAAATTACGAAAAGTCCTATAGGTTAACCGACCATAATCGACATAATATATTTTGTTTAATTGCTTCAAGCAGGGTTGTAAAATTACGCATAAACAAAAGAACAAACAGTAGCAACTCCAGTACACATGCCGCACTTCGGTTAGTTTTATGACGTCTCTTTGTTATTTATTATTTTACTAGCTGTTGCCCGCGACTTCGTCCGCGTAGAACTTGTTATCGCCTTAGAAATATGATTATCTCAAGGGATTATTTCCTATATTAGTACCTACGGAAAATTTCATCTAAATCCGTTCAGGTGTGAAAGGTGCGAAATTGAAAACTCCGTTTTCAAAATATAAATAGCTTTTAATCATCATCAGACGTTTCTGCTTAAATTATATATTTTTTTATAATGAATAGCTTCTGCCCGCGACTTCGTTCGCGTTGACTGTTTTTTTTTTCATTATTACTTAGGTATACATTAGAATCTATGCACACCGCGTTTTTTAAGCGTTTGTGTCGATTTCTTTGCACGTGATTCGATACAAAAGCGCGTCTACGGTGCATAGGCTCTAAGTACTACACAGACTTAAATGACACCTAAGTGGAGCATGAAAATTATACAATTCATATATAAATATTAAATATTAATTACATTAATGTAAACTATTTTTGAAAACTTTTACACGTTAATTAATTAAACATTTATTAATGTAAACGTTCACACGTTATTTACACCTATATGTTATGTACCCAACCCCCAATTTTTTGTCCACGTATCTGGGAAAGGTGGGCTGCCTTTCCCAGATAGTTAGCGTGATCCGTCTCGTTTTCGGGAATATTGCCTTAGCGTGGCCGAATAGAGCGTGAGTGTTATCCCTCTGTGGTTGATCTTCGCCCAGTCGCCTTGCTTCATATCGGCCTTGTATCTCGAAGGACACGAAGGTCATCATAATTGATACATAATTGAACATAATTGATTTGGTATCAATGTACATAGTTAATGTAACTACATTGATATCAATATAATTACAATACTTCATTATATACAACATTTTTAGTTTCCCCAGTGGGCATCAGCACGAACAGTTGTTCGCAGCTGGTGACTCGCGAGCACGCGACGTACAGCTGCCCGTGAGAGAAGCAGGCCGTGCGCAGGTCGACGCCGGCTGCGCGGAGAGTCTATAGCGAAGCACACGCTCACTGGAAATTGCAATCGCTTGAACTGGAACAGGAAGTTGTTCGGTATCAGTGGAATGCGCGGTATAAATACAGCTTCCCCAGCACCGCAGCCCGTAAGGATCTGAGCCTCGATGAGATTTCGCTGCAGTCTCACTACGTTCAGGCGGGTGCCATTACGCAGCTTCGGCGGAGATAGGTTCCGAAGCAGCATAATAGGGACTCCGATCTTCAGGGTCAAAGTGTGCGTTGGTAACCCTGATGCGCTCAAAGAGTTTAAACATTCCACCGGGTATGTCGATGCAGTTCCCTCATCTAAGACAGTGTTAATCGAGCTGTAGACAGCGTTCTCGCCTTCAATTTGCGTTAAAATTCGAGAATCCGCTGTTAATCTTGTTTCACGTTCCGTAATAGTCTCGGAAGCTCGCGACAACGAATGGCGTTCACGATCGTGGCCGAGACTTGCTTCCCTATCTTCACTGTTTTCAAGGAATCTAGAAGCCCGGGAAGCTTCTTCGGACTCCTGAGATCTTGCCACTCGTTTTCTGGCGGCCTCTAGAAATTCGTGTCAGGTTCGATCTCTTTCTTGAAGGCATTTTGAGTAATAACGTTTTTGGGGACTTTTGACACATAATTTTGTGATTTGACAGAATAAAATAAACGTGTATCTACTCTACATTAAAAAAAAAACTATTTATATACAAAAACATACTTACTGAATTCAACCCCATTTTTTAACCCCTTTGCACCCTTATCTTTATATTTTTTATAGCCTATTGCGTGGCCGAAGATCCATTGAGCGCTTTAGTGAAAGTTGCATATTAATCCATTCGATTGTTTTCCCATGATACTCGGACACAAACAGACATAACACTCCTTTTCGTTGGGCTGTCGTATTAATAAACAGATAGTTGTTTTTGATAATTGTTGTTGCGTAAAGTAAAGACGACTTTATCCAAATATTCTCAAATTTGGCCTGTGGGTCACCGTAACTCCATTAAACTTTTTTATACGTTTAATATGGTTTGTTAGAGTTCAGACGCCGACTAAAATCTGGAGAATGACCTTCTAAATTCGTAGAAATTGGTGAAATTGTGCATCGCGCTATTGAAGTTTTTAATGTATGTTGTATAAATACAATTTCCTTCAAACTCTACTTATTATGTCTCGCTGACAACCTCAACGAACTTTCACATTTATTATATGTAGAGATATATTGTTTTTAGATTGTATTTTTGTTATATTGTATTCTAAATGAATTTATGCTTAGTTATGTTTTTGATTGTGATTCTATTAATTTAACTGTTTGTGATAATATATATATTTTTGGTTTAGTATCTACGTTCATCATTATTATTATTTTAAATTATTGTATTCAAACACAATGTATATTAATATGTGAATAAATGACTATGACTATCTTCCTTTCGTATTAAATTTAGCAAAAATAGAATTTGTAAAATCCCACGTGAAGTGCATTGTCGTCTTTTTAAGTAAAACAAACTATACGTTGGCTCAACGGTGATGACGATTCAAAGCGACTCTTAACCCCCATACCGCCATTAACTAGTCCCAAACATGCGCAAAAATGATTTAAAATATTTTTAAAGGTGTGCAGAATATAATTTTAAGTAGGCGTAAAGTATATACACAGACATTTTATTGTGACAAACGTAGTTTTTAAAAATAATTAATAACGTTTCTTACCGTCTTTGATGACCTATTCATATAAGGAAATGGCGCAGGGCCCTATGGGATATTTTAAATAAGTTGTGTGTTGATATTTTGTTTTTGTTATTTGATTTTAAACAGATTCCCACTGTAGCGTTTTCTGAAAACTATAGAAACTAACGATGTAACTTCTCCGTAATAACGTTTAAGTCAGATAATATTGATCATCTTATTGGCTGCGACTGTGAACGTGTACTGTCTATTAAGATATATGTCTGAGAAACAGCTCCAAGAACCAACTACTAAACATTTAGTATTGCATTAAAGACAATATCAACTGCAAATGACAGCACACCGCAAACTAAATCAATACACGAACAAACAGAAATTTATGCATAAATAAATCTGCCTTTAGTTAGTTTATGGGCAGTTTATAGCAGCTGGCAAATATTCTGGCGCGACCTAGAAGCAATTTAACTTGGATCCAATTGAATTGCAGATTCGTCGACTAACCGACCTGCTTAATCAGTTTTGAGAGTGTTTTCGGTAGTATTTAAATAGGTTACGTTACGTAATCAATAGTAAAACAGAAAATGGTTTTTATACATGGTTTGACGACCGGTTTGTCCGGTGGCCCTGGGTTTGAAGGTTTGAATTGCAACTAATTGTGTGATGACTGCATGAGCATGAATTTGTTCCAGAGCCTTGGATGTTTTCTATGTAGGTATTTGCACAAGTGTAATTGGTAGGTATTGACCGTTCCTGTGAAGGTAAATAACTAAATTAAGTATTTATATCCACTAAATACATATTATATCGTCATGTAGTACCTACCCATAACATCGTGTGTGCTGACTTCTGGCTTCGGGGTGTCGTGTTTTGTATTACATTTGTACACCGGACTTGGCAACGGAGCCACGCTGTTTCGTTGCCTAAATAATTCGTTTTCATAATGTATTGTGTTATAAGTATGTTAGGTTTTAAGGTATTTGTTGCTATAAGCTGAAATTAATGGTTTATTATTATATCACAAGCCTTATAGAGCTTACTATGGGGCTAGTTCGGTTTTTGTAAGATTGTCCCCTAAACTTTATTTATTTATTTAGACCACGACGGTGGCAAACAATACGGCCTGTCTATAGTAAGTAGTCACTTTGTCTTACGGACGCTCGTGGCTTCAGAGAGCTCCCACTAGACGAGTTTTCTGCTCGAAACGAGATTCAACTACAAAATATCCCAGACTCGAGAACAATTATTGTTCATCACTCGAATCCTCAAAACAATAAGCAAACGAACTTGCCCTCTAGACTTGTTAGCGTCTACCATCGTAGACTGCTGGTGCTTACCATTAGGAATATAAAACCCTGCGAAATTTTAATAATTAAGTATGTCAAAATCCGGAAGGAAGGGCTTTTTGTAAACGTGAGGTCATGTGTGAAAGATAACGAATTTGGCGAATTACGTTTGTGAAAAAAAACTTAATGTTATCTTTTGGCATCTTGTGAATTCATTAACCTCGGGACAATTGTCTTGTCTACCGCAACTTTTAGATGTAATATTGGATAGTTTGGTAACTTATTAACTCACTTTAATTTTTTCAGGATCTTAATTGATTTTAGGAATTAAGATTAAACTTGTCAAGTATTGCACCAGTGTCGAACGCTAGGGTGTTTAAAAACGTACGTCTGGCTTATTGTAAGTTAGCTATAGACATGTAACCGTAGAACTCTAAAGCTTTACCCCTAAACTAGTACGTTTAGGGGTAAAGCTTTAGAGGGGCTTAAAATTCAATAATAAAATAACAACCGTTACTAGTTCAAAACGAGATAGACAGTGTTAAAAATGAAATACCTAACTGCAAAAACTTTCCGAGCCTGTTAAACTTACCTACTAGCTAACTACCAGCATTTAATTACGCGAACGAAACAAGATAAACATCGTTTAAAATGTTCCACACTGCTTTGAATTATTCATTCATTTGTTTTAGCTCATCAGCTCTCCAAGGTTGCATTGTCTCTTTTAAATCAAATCCATCGCATTGCTCTGAACAAAATTAAAGAGAAAACGCATAAATTAAGGCGTCGTCAAACTTCGGGTCGCAAGCTCCATTCAAAGAGGTGCGCTCTTTTGAAGGATTGTTCTCACTGAGCGTTAGAAATAAGCTCAACAAACTTATTGCCTTCGTCTTCCAACCGAGTCTTCTTCAACGCAACGAGTCAAGGTTCAAAATCAATTGTCTCCAGAAAAGGAGCAACAAAGTAAACTTGCGGAGCTGTATGCTAATGCATAACTCCCATCGGAAAGATTTGGCGTTGGCCGAATTGGATGGCAAATCATTGGAATATTTATTAGGCTAGGGAGTCGGTTTCGTGGATAGTATCGGCCTTTGTAAACACGGCGTTGGAGGTGTCACGGGTGTTGTAGGATTGAACTGCTTTTGATTGCTTTTGGGGGCAAGTAAATGCGTAACAAGATCGACTTAATTAGACAGGGCTTTTGTTATTTTAAATAGATAATAAACTCCATGGAGGTAAATAGAAGATTGCCATGATTAGATAACCAGGGAGAGTCTTTACATCTCTATATTAAAAGTTTTTGTGTTGTAATGTATCCGAAAACTTTATATACATCTCTCGGAAAATAAATGTGCTTAGGTAATTGTTTATTGTGTTAGTAAGAATAAATATATGAATTTTAAATTTAGGATAACAGTCTAAAGCTTCTTATGTCTCCTTGAGAATAACAGGTAGATTTAAAAGGTGATACAATGATTTGAGTCAATGATGTAGTGTCCTGTAAAGATTTTTTTGGAATACAATAACGTTTGTTATTTCTACAATATTATTTATTTATTTATTTATGACAAATACATTTACGTGACATTACAGTAATAACCAATGCGTCACGAAAGTAAAAACAACAAATAATACTATTTAGGCGACGAAACGGCGTGTCCCCGTTGCATCGTCATCTCCGGTGTAGGATTCGGCAGGTTGCCCCGGAACCGGCGAAACACGACACCCTTCGGCCACATGCGATGGTCTCCTGCAGCGGTCGCGGCACGCGCACCACAAACGAGCTGAAGTGCACATGGTGGCGCGGACGCAGCTGTAACACCCTCAGCGAGAAGCCGGAATATGGCGGAGTATCTAACAATACCTATCATTAGCCTTCATACAAGTATGCCTTATGATGGCATTGAGTCCGCCTTTTGTTCTTTATCTGGTACTGTGAAATTAAGTTTAAATTAATAAATAATAAGTATAATTTGTATTTATTATAGAAATAGAAATAGAAATATTTATTTGCTATTAAATGTGGTATAAATATGGTGTTACAATGATACATTATAGAGCCGTACACATTTAGATTTTAAAAAGCCATGCAAATTTCAATTAAATTAAAATGAAGATTAAGAACATTATTATGATAAAAATTATTATGATTGCTTCACATCAAAGTAAACTTTCACCTCAACTAACAAAAATCGTCAAAATCTGATTCTCAGCAAAACGGCCTCGTTACTGACATACTAAGTATAACAACTTATCCCCCATACAATCTTCCACACTATCACAACTTTTTATACTCCAAACTTTCTTTCCAAGATCGCTGACTCATCGAGAGTTGAGCATAACCCTTATTGCCACCCCATAAAGCTTAGATTACGACCGCGACCTAAATAAAGGCATATCAACATGGATGAGAAAACTTCACTAACGTAACTTGACACGGCGAAAATTATACAGAAGTTGGTTTTCTGTTTCGAAATTCCGGGCAGTTGCTTATTTATGAAAAAAAGTTACTTTTGGTTGTACATAATTGTACATTGTAATTTTGCTTGTTTTGTAAGTTTATTTGTTATCGTGTGGCGATCTGTAGAATAGGCCAATACGTAGTTTATATGAACGCTCGTTAGAGAGACGTGGTCACTTTGAAATCTTTAGTCAAAATAAATCCAAGCATTAACTTATGTCTAAAAGGGCCTAAAAGAGTTAAAGAGCAACTAAGTAGGTACATATACATACCTACATACAAACTGACACAGTACCTACGCATTATGTTCCCGTTTATGAGTAATACTAGCTTCCGCCCGCGACTTCTTCTGCGTGGAGCCGGGATAAAAACTATCCCATTTTTTAATCCTGGCTATAAATTATCTTTGTGCAAATTTTCATCCAAATCGGTTGAGCCGTTAAAGCGTGATTGAGTAACAAACATCCAAACTTTCGCATTTATAATATTAGTAAGATAAACGATAGGATTACTTTATATTAAACTAGTTTCTGCCCGCGACTGCGTCCGCGTGGACCGCGTGGCCGCGTGGTTTAAATCGTAGCTCCGTAAAAATTTTCACCCCCCCATTTCACCCCCATTGAGGATGACTCTTGGGATAAAATCTTCGCTGGGATTCAAACTATCTCCATACCAAATTTCATCTCAATAGGTTTAGTGGTTTAAACGTGAAGAGGTAACAGACAGACAGACAGACACATTTAGATGAGTTTAATAGGTTAAGTTAAGTTGTATTAAAATGTAGCGCGTCTCGCCATCAAACGTAACAGTTTGGCGAGAATATAAATGTATAGTATGTAAGTTTTCATTTGAATAAATACAAAAAAAAATGTATATATAATTAAGTATGGATATGGATGGATGGTGTTGAAGATAGTACGTATATGCTCTTGATGCTGGTAAGGGATGAATGCTGTATGTCCGACATAAAAACGGTCATGCTAAATAGTCAAGTGTCTTACAAACTAAGTCCGTTTCGCGATTGTTTTTGTCAGCACATAATGGCCCTGACACTTTTTACTCACATACGTATGTTTATTTTAGCTTTCTGTAGCAATTCAGTTTAATTTATTCTTTCTCAATCAAACTTCGCGTCAAAATCGTCACCAACTTGGTATTGCTGAAATAAAACTTTCAAGATCATCGCACCGCTCTAGGAGCTGGTGGAATACATGACCAGCACAACGTGACCCCTTACACCCGTCCGAGGACCTTGGAATAACTGGTTACAGGGGTCAGTTGTTAGGAAGTTCACAAGTCAGGATTTACTGGTCCATTTCTCGTGTCTATTAACGTCAAGATGTCTGCCAGCTAATTCGCGCTACGACTGACAAATTTAATAACAAGTAATGAAGTAGGTATATAGAGTTAGCTATGGGCTACTAGCCTGTTTGGTGTCTGTTTAGTAATCAACGCTACAAGATTTATGTAAAATACAGGTAGGACGAAGATTTTGTGTGGATGCCAGTTAAGTTAAATTTTGTAGCGTCAGCGACTTTGAAATCTTTTTAACAGGAGTTATTGGTAACATCTAATGAAAATTTGCTAGTAGATTGCGTCACGTTCCGTGCTTACGTTTGGTAGATCTAAATGTATTCTTCTGATGAAAAGGCGATGGAAAGTTATTATTAATCCTCAGGGACGCAAAATAAATATACGTAGAAACTATACAGTGTTTTTTTTAAATGGGACAGTATGGGGAAATCCGAATCTAAAGGAGATAGAGGAAAAGTGTCCAAGGAGACATTAGGTGTTTTTTTATGTAAACAAATTTGGCTCGTTAAAATTTTTGGTCAAGCGTGAGTTGTTCTTAAAAAATTATAAAGTTGGTCAATTTTTTTTTTGACGCGGGTCGGCTCTGTTTCATGTAAGGATTATTTCATTCTATGGAAAGAAAAAAATCTGAACAGCGGAAGTTGGTCTAATGAAAACTAATCTTCATACAGTTGGTTTATTACTTGAGTAAATGTTAAATTTGACCAACTTCTGCTGTTCAGATTTTTTTCTTTCCATACAATGAAATAATCCTTACATGAAACAGAGCCGACCCGCGTCAAAAAAAATTGACCAACTTTATAATTTTTTAAGAACAACTCACGCTTGACCAAAAATTTTAACGAGCCAAATTTGTTTACATAAAAAAACACCTAATGTCTCCTTGGGCACTTTTCCTCTATCTCCTTTAGATTCGGATTTCCCCATACTGTCCCATTTAAAAAAAACACCCTGTATAACAAAGGATGCCCCAAGGTTTCATCTTTGCATTTCAGATATCTTTGTAGAAAAATAAAGAGTATCAAAACATTGGTGAACATTGGTTCAATTGAGTGTACAAGTGTTTTCTACAGTGACACACTACATCACTGTACACACCGATCACTGTACACACTGAGTGTGTACAGTGATCGGGTCATACAATATTGAATGAATAATTATTAAATAATGAAAGCTATAAACATCATTAGAGGCCAATGTTTCGTATTCCAAAAGGTCTCGCTAACGTGTGTGTTGCCGAGCGAGCGAGTCAACAAATTTCGTTAAAACTGCTCAAATCAACCCATAGTTTTGTCCTCAGTCAATGATGTCATTGCTACCTTAAAACATACATATCATCATCATCATCTTTATCATCCTGGCCGATTTCAACCACGGCGACTGAAGACAAGAAAGACCGGCCAAGTGCGAGTCGGACTCCGTACCATTATCCGTGGAATGAAAGGTAAATTGCGGTTTACGATTTATGACGTTTTAAAAAACTAGTAGTAAGTAGTTTTTATAGTAAGATCTCGTTCAAACCAATTTTCGGTGGAAGTTTGCATGGTAATATGATGTACATATATTTTTTTTAGTTTTATCATTCTCTTATTTTAGAAGTTACAGGTGGGGGGCACAAATTTTACCCCTTTGGAAGTGTCTCTCGCGCAAACTATTAAGTTTAGAAGAAAAATATATTGGAAACCTCAATATAATTTTTTAAGGCCTATCCATTGATCCCACACGTATTGGTTTAATGAAAAAAAAAAAATGTTGAGTTCAGTTCTAAGTATGGGGAACCGCCAAAATGTATTGTTTATTTTCCTATTTTTGTGTGAAAATCTAAATGCGGTTCACAGAATACATCTACTTATCAAGTTTCAACAGTATATAGTTCTTATAGTTTCGGAAAAAGTGGCTGGTGACATACGGACGGACAGACAGACAGACAGACAGATGATGAATCCATAGGGGTTCTGTTTTTTGCCATTTGGCTACGGAACCCTAAAAATCGGGCCAGTGTGGCCTTTCTAAGTACATTTTAAGTTGGTCGACTATTAAGTGCTCGGTAACTAGTTATGCCTGAGTAGGCATAACTAGTTACCGAGTAGTAGTAGTAGTAGTAGTAGGCTGAGTAGCCATGATAGTTTTCCTTTTAAATTTACTATATGTACTACTGCCACGAATTCTTTCACATCCCCAGTCATAACTATTTAGCCGGCAGGGGGGGGGACACATAATTCGAAAAACAATATTTCTGAACAAGCTATCCAACGATACCCCACACTAAGGGAATAACTAGCGAAATAAAAATTAAATCCCCATTTTAGGTGTAGGGGTAAAAATAACAATTTTTTCAAGATTTTATTCTACTGTTTTGTCGGCGTGATTGATTTATACACCCATGCCGAATTACAGTTTTCTAGTAGTAAAGGGTAACAGACAGACGGACGGACGGACTGACAGACGGACATGGCGAAACTATAAGGGTTCCTTGTTGACTACGGAACCCTAAAAACAGGCTAACGAGAGCGCCGTTCCTGAGCTATCGGGTTACTGACATAGCCTCTTATCTGTGCAGGAATGTGCAACTACACTCCCTACAGGTCAGTCCCTACAGTCAGGATGTACATCGCTGGAGCCCATACAATATAAAAAAAATTGAAGGGTAGTAGTAGTATTGTAGTAGGTGTATATTGGCGCGTAATTTATTTTTCTCAAAATTCAATTTTGACATGTCGGATTCTCTTGTTTCATTTACCATGGCCGCCTGGGGCCACGGTAAATGATTGATGGTAATGACCCTAATATAATATAAAAAACGTGTAATTTTATTTAAAACGGATTCACTAGTGTTTTCACTTTAATATTTCATTTACAGAAAGGTTATTCACGGTTACATAGCAATAAAAATATTGACAAAACTAAACTTTAAACATCATTACTGCTGGTCCATTTTTTGTATGCCTTTAATTTTTTATAACATTTCTTAACGTTTAATGACGGCTTATCACCCGTTTTCGGCTTGACGTTGACTTTTGGACACGTTGTATATAGGCTGACGCTGAAATAATATGAAAAACGTTTATACACGTAACTGCAGAGACCATCTGTTATTTTCCACGGAAATCCCAAGTTAATCGAAAGTTTCGTCCGCAACGGAATCCTTTTCCCGTCGAGCATCAATCCTGAATGCACTCAAGATGCACTTCGATCGTTCTCTGATCCCGTTTTCTGATTCAGCACACGGACGGCTAATATTAAACTGCCACATTAATGGACCCAGTATTTGCTCTCTGGGAAACCCTTGAGGAGCCAGCTTGCGACGAAAAAGTTCTAACGGCGCACGATCTGGGTGATCGTAGAACCTTCATCGTTTAACGGGTCGTTTCTGTTAGCGAATGAATCAATATGGATGGATGTTGTTGGAATTTTGTTAACGGGTATTTATTTTTAGGTAGGTACCTATGCAACGATAGTGTTTGAATGATGGTTGAGATTTTAATTTAGAACGATTTTATTTGATTGTGGCGACGCTTTAGCCATGCTTAAGAGTCCGCAGTAAGCTCGGCCGAATTTCACCTTCCCATACAAACGTAGTTACGCTCTCATTTTAAAACTACGTGTTGGATTGTGACGAAACTTTGCATATACATTGACATGAGGTATATCTATGTCTGTAATTAGTTTATATGGTTCCAGTTTATAAAACAAACGAAATACAGCAAAACAAGTATTGCATGAAAAACTTAAATTCGCTGTATTTTTTTTATTATCGTATCTGAAGCTACATAAACTAATTACAGACATAGATATACCTCATGTTATTGTATATTCAAAGTTTCGTTACAATCCAACACGTAGTTTTAAAATGAGAGCGTAACTACGTTTGTATGGAGAATCGAGCTTACTGCGGACTTAAAATAAATAAATATATGGGGACACTCTTACAGAAATCGATCTAACTAAGCAAAGCTTGTGCTATGGATCCTAGATGACGGTATAGCTACATAATTATATAGATAAATCTACGGCCGAGACCACCGGGGGATGGGCAACAGCGTCCCTGTAGTGCGGTGGAAATACTGCGATCGCCAACCCGCATGCCAAGCGTGGCGATTATGGCATATACCCCCCATGCTAAGCTAAGCATGAAAGCATATTAAGCTTTTTTGGAGAACAAAATACTGACTGTTGAGCTTGTTTCGGCGTTGGTCTTCCTTTTCAGACGCTGGTAGAATTTTGACTTGTAAAAGTTCCATTAACGACCTACTTGCAGAGTAAAATTCATTTACGTCACAACTGGCCATAATTCGAGTTTTATAGCACGCTGCGCGTACGGTAAAACTCGCATTGTGGCCATGAAGACGTAAAATTGTGTACTTACCACGGGCGGTAATTCGTAAAGCCCCAGATCGCATATTTAAACAACTGCGATCTGGGCCATTCACGAATTCACCGCCCTAGGTACGTAATGTACTATTATTTCATGGAAGGTACAAAAAAGCGCAGGACTGGTCCCATTGGTACTCTTTGGGGGAGGCCTAGATCCAGCAGTGGACGTCTTTCGGCTGATATGATGATGATATAGATAAATAAATACTTAAATACACAGAAAACATTAATGACTCAGCAACAAATACAAGTTATTTTTTCTTACTGCCTTAAAGCCGAAGCCCAGGTAATGTGTATACATTACAAAGAACTTAAATAGTATTTTATGCAATCATTATATAATGTATGCTTTTCCAGTCGAGTACCATATTTAGGCCTAATTAAGGTACGAGACTTAAAAGCTAATTATATAACTATTGTATACAATACTTTTTGTACGAGTCAACTGAACTAATTAAACAAACTTGTTGTCTATTGAAAAAGAAGTGCAACCAACGGCTTTTTCTTTTTTGTGCGTTGATGTCTATTTACCTTTTGACTTTCTCATGACGGCGTCCTATTGGTCAAATACATCAAGGTCATACGTTCAGCAGAGGCGCCACGTGATTGGTCCATTTCATTTTAGTTGTCTCAACAGTTATGAAATGTTGAGTTGGGAGCTCCATAGTAAAAAGTATGTGATTTAAGTTTGGTGTACGAGTCTTAATTCAAACATTAAGGTCAACGAGTATAAAAAAAAATGTTTTTTTTTGCATTAATATTGTTTTTTTGTAAATATTAATTTTAATCATCCAGCCGAGTGACCGCAGTGACCGCTAGCCGCCATCTTTTGTAGATAGGTACGAACTCTAGCCGGATGAATGAACTTCGCACCGCGCGCCATACTAACATTTTTCAAACTTAATTACCTATTATTACTAAAAGCTTAAGTAATACATTTTTTTTCACGAATGATTAGTACTTTAAGTGGGCTTCGGCTCTAAAACGGTTAACAAAACATGTATTTGTGCTCGTCACACAAATAAATGTTCTTACTGGGATTAGAACCCGGGACCTTCGGTTTCGTAGGCAGGGTCAATACCATCAGCTAGGCTACAGAGGTCCAACAACAACAAGAGATGGTTGGTTGTTTAGGGCTCTGTCTGCAATGCAGAAGGCTCGGTCACGACAGAGCGGTGGCGGTAGCGTAGTGAGGGAGGGAGAGGTCGAAGCGTGGCCTCTCGCTTCCATTTAGGGCGTACCGTTGCCGCTGCCTTCGTCTCTAAATGTTGAAACTGTCAGAGCTCGGGCTCTGACAGTTTCTTGGTTTAGCATATTAGGCCTCCTAACGTCAATATTTTTTCCTGAGTCTTGTATTGTAATTTGGTTCTTAACTTTGAATAACAAAGTGATTTCAATATACTTCGCGCTCTCGTTTGGAATTGTTAGACTAACGTGTAGCGTGAATCACATTTAATAGTACATTTACGTACCGAGGGTGGTGAATTGGTGAACGCTCCAGACTGCAGGGCCATAGATATGTGATCTTAGGCTTTACGAATTAACCGCCCTAGGTACGACGGGTGACGTAAATTATATTGGGATGCGATGTGACAAATGAGAGGGTTTACCATTCTTTCACTGACAAACCTTTGATCGAATGAATGTTTCGACGAATTTTCATTACATCGAAAATATTTTTTCCAGAAACAGTATACTTTTCAGGATTGTTATAAAACAAACCTAACCTAACCTAATGGATTCTACACAATTACATTTTAGCTTTACCTACCTAAAAACTTACCGGTTTTGAGAAAAAAAAGTTGTACTTATGAAATGAAAATTCGATCCAACCAAGTATTCGGTGAAGCGTTTGTCGGTAAAATGAAAGGATCCCCGAATAATTTTGAATTCATACTCCCAATAAGAGTAATATCTATTGCAACCGTCATACGCTGCAACATTGCCTATGAAGCCAAACTTTGCCTACCTTAGAAAACTGGGATTATCTCGATTGGGTGAGTAAGATACAAATGGTTGTACCAGGCAGCTGCTCGCATTATTTTCCCAAAAAAGCAGGTTACATACTTAGGTAACAAAAAGCCGTTTCATAAGGTAGGCAAAGTTAGGCTTCATAGGCATTGTTGTAGCATATGACGGAACCGAATTCTCCATTCGAGGCTAAGCAACAGTTTTTCCATCTTGTAGGGGAACCTATTCGCAAAGGCGTGACTCACATGAGGCTTGAATGGGTTTCTATCGCCATTCAGTGGGGTAAGGATTATCACATGAACCTTTGAGCCGAGCTCGAATGCAGGATGAGGGGCTTTAGAATTATTGTTTTCTTTTATATAAGTTTGTCTCAGGCTAAGCTCAATAAGTAAGTTAATTAATAAGGAAAGTAATTATAATAAAAAGTTAGCAACAAGCCTTTACAAGCCTAAAGTAATCTCCGGAAACACTTATCCAATTTCAAAATTGTTTTCACTAGTGTATAGGTAATTAGGTACATTGTTTCTGCTGGATCAACATAGGCGATATTGTATCCCGCGGGTTTGCTTGCGATCTTTGCAATACGTGGACGAAGCCGCACTGTTAATTATATCTATAATAGTGTGACAATTGGGGCGAGCAGAGGGTTTATTCAGAAATAAATTATTTATTCTAGCAACTTTAAAAGTAACTTTTTAAGCTCACACCGACATTTCAAACTCTTTCAAATAAATAGCCACACCGAAATCGCTGCCGCCGAAAAAACGCAATGCGACTATTCCCGAATTAAAAACGGGCATAGAGCAGTAAAAACGCTAACAGTTGCGGACAAACGATTTGGACTGACGCCAGTGTCGTGTACGGTGGGCTTAATCACGGCCTGGCACGGTCTACCCGCACAGTCTTGGGAAAAAGTTTAATTCAATTTCAACATGCGGGTGCGGAGTGATTGGCTGACGTGTGATGGATTCAGT
The DNA here is from genome assembly GCA_947049275.1 of Epinotia bilunana. Taxonomy (NCBI): domain Eukaryota; kingdom Metazoa; phylum Arthropoda; class Insecta; order Lepidoptera; family Tortricidae; genus Epinotia; species Epinotia bilunana. Next base: position 3,323,475 of record OX346267.1, read on the forward strand.
ATCCATTATGCAGTACTGGGCGATTTCGTTCGTCTCTTTCGCTCTCAGTCACAGTTTTAGTTAGGGCACAGAATGGTCTCGCACACTGACACTCGCACACAGTCACTGTTATTTGTGAAGGTTATGGCGTGTTCCTGGTGGTGAGTTTAGTAGCTAGGGAGTGCGAAAGTGCGATGTATTGAGACTGAAGGACCTGCATTGTTCTCATGCTGTCAAAACACATAGCGAATGCGAAGAAAGGCTATGTCAAAGGTTTATGATTATGTGCCACCAAAATATAAGAAAGAGACAATACACTGGTTCTTGATAACACATCATATATTCATTCAACGCACAGAATATCTACAGAAAATTATAGTGTTGCATTTATCTATTTAACGACGCGCACACCAACCTTCACGATGAACGCGCGCTGGCAGGTTGGCCGGTGCGACCAACGCTGCCAGTGCGTCTTTTGTTAATATTGTACGAGCTTACTTTTGTTACATTATATGTAAATAGTTTTATGTGAATACTAGCTTCCGCCCGCGACTTCAACCGCGTGGACCCGGGATAAAAACTATCCTATATTTTAATCCAGGCAATAAACTATCTTCGTGCAAAATTTCATTCAAATCGGTTCAGCCGTTTAAGCGTGATTGAGTAACAAACATCCAAACATCCAAACATCTAAACTTTCGCATTTATAATAAAAGTAGGATTCTGTGCCGTTAAACGTGTTTTATTTGTCTCTTATTCGTATAAACTGTACAAATACTATCCTGCGTGAGGTTTTTAAGTGTGTTGTGGGCGATGGGCTAGCAACCTGTCACTGCGATATCACATTTTTGTCGATCTTTTATGCTAAAAGTGGTACTGGAACACAAGTTTCATGTGCTCTGCCTACCCCCTTTAGGGATAAAGACGTGAATGTATTGTATGTATGTATGTACTCATCTCGTAAGTTCATTCTCTATGGCGCGATTGAGAAATCGTTCCATACGGCACAGCGCCATCTAGCGGCTAATTTGACCAACCTTGACGCTAAGGGCGCTAAGGAAAACTGCAGGTCGATCACGTAACGCATTGTACGCACGTCAGGTAGATCTAAATCTCACTTTTTAATGTGGATTAATGACATTTAAACTGTCCTAACGCGCGTTCGGAACGTTACGTGATTATCGCTCTGGTGCGCGTCTGAACATGTTCTGTAAGTAAATAGTGCAAGGTACCTATTATGTGTACACTCTTCTATTAAGTTCCATTTTATTACACGACTGCCCAACGAAAAGGAGTGTACTTAGTGTTGTCGCTCTTATTGAAACGCATTAGTTATAGGTTAATAATTAATTGTCCACTACTCGTTATGAATAGGAGCTGTAGCGGAAACTGGCAACGAGAATATTTTATCGTTATTGGAGCGGAAACACTGATTCGACGTTTGCAACTCAAAGTCGCTTTGTATTTTCGCTATTTATCGAACGATTCGTTTCGTAATGAAATTACTTAAGAATGACTATGTAGAGTTTGTAAAAAGAATATTTATTTATTTCAAAATAACGACCATTAATAAAAAGTAACATCATACCTATTTAATTGTGTTTTTGTGAGGAATTCAAATTATGTTTGTAGCAGTAGGTACCTACTTAATTACTGAGCCATAAATTGAACCGTGTAAATAAAGAGTATTTGTTCAAAACCATTTATATCGTTGGATGTTACCCAGTTCAAATTCCTACCAGTCAAGATCAAAATACGACATTGACGGGTATTATTAGCTACCTCACCTCCCGCCCGTCTATAGCTAAAATTCCTCCCGAAACTTTAAGTACCTATAGTATGATTTATCTACGCAACATAATATGTCTATCCTTTTAATTACGCTGTGATTTGTCTCCACAATATGTTCATATGTGGCCGACCGGTTTAGTTTTAGTTTAGTTTATAATAGGGATCAGTCGGAAAATCAGCGTTGGACTCTGTTCAGCAGACGCTGAGACTGATACCCTATGCCTAGATACTAAGTTTCATTCTTTATATGAAATTATTATTGTTTTTGTTTGTTTAAAGATCGAGGCAATACACATTTTTTATTTATTTTTTATTTATATGATTGCATGTACCCACTCATAATAATCCTACTAATATTATAAATGCGAAAGTTTAGATGTTTGGATGTTTGGATGTTTGTTACTCAATCACGCTTAAACAGCTGAATCGATTTGAATGAAATTTTGCACGAAGATAGTTTATAGCCTGGATTAAAATATAGGATAGTTTTTATCCCGGGTTCACGCGGACGAAGTCGCGGGCGGAAGCTAGTATTGCATAATGCTGTGCCATTGTCCGGTTCACTGTCGCAGAGACACAATTGTTTTATGTGTTTTTCTTGTTTATTTTATTGTTTAATATTTATGTCCTGTGTGTTAGTGAATACATGTATCTTTCTTTCTTTCTTCCATTACTCATTAATAGTCTGACCAGGAAGTAGTGACACACACAAAAAAAAAACTCATGCTGGTAAAACGAAATGCTTAGCCTTGTATTACTTACTTATATAAATGACAGCTTATTTCATAGGTAAAATAGTAGCTCTATAAAGAGTTTGGAAAAATATTTGTGAGACGAAATCATTCGGTATATCAGCCGAAAGACGTTCACTCTGCTGGACATAGGCCTCACGCAAAGAGTGCCACAATGACCGATCCTGTGCCACCCGCATCCAGCGAACTTGTATACCAGGTCATCAGCCCACCTTGTGGGGGTGGGTCTAGCCACGCTGAGCCTGCCGGTAGGTACGTGCCCCAACGGCCATCGGTTCTACGTGCAATGGGCCCCGCCTACTGCCACATAAGTTTAGTAATTCGGAGGGCTATATCTTTTACCCTAGTTCTGTTGCGGCCTCTTTTGTGATGCGATCACACAGCCCTAGTCATAGCCCTTTGGGTGACTGAGCCTTCTAATGTCGTCTATACGAAATACTGTGTTTAAAAATGGCCACCAAATCTGACAGTCGTACGGTTTCATTGACGACGCGAAGGTGAGGCAAGTTGGTGCAATTAACTCAGTTTTAGTTGCGTGTTTTCTATATTACATCATTGCTGTTTAAGGTGATAACAAATCTTACAACACAAGGTACCCCAGTACTCACCTTTAGTAACTTACCGTTTCTTTATCCCGATCCCGCACGCTCTGAGTTGCGAAAGTTTCCATTTCGGTCGAAACTAATTTCAAAGTCAATACCGTGAATTAAACGACCATCGGCCGAGGATGAATAATTCAACGCCTGTTTGAATCACTTTGATGATGTGCTTGTTTTAGTGGTATTCGATGTTTCAGTTGCGAGTAACCAATGACAGTATAAGCGATCGGAAAGTTTTGCGTTCTTTTCGCGAGTAGATTTAGATGGCTGTTTTTTAAAGGACACGAGATGTGGTTGGTTGGGAATTAGGCAGTCATGAGCTACCTATCGACCCCTGTTCTTCTACTGGTATCAATTAAACTGATCAACTGAAACCGGTCAACTATTTTTCTATCTTTACGACTCAACTATTTAGTTGGTATGATGCGATAATTATCTTACCAAAAACGCAAAAGGCCAATTCAACCTGTTCTTCCACTCCGATCAACTCAAGGTGCGACCACACCGCTAAACCGTAAAACGCAGCAAAATGTATGGAGAATACGTGACGCATACGAAACGTCAACGCGTATACGCAGCGTTAAGCACCGGTGTGGTCGCTCCCTAAACCGATCGCTTCGCTCGTCGTCGTACCTAACGGAGACCTGCCTTAGGGTATGTCGAATTGGCCTTTTGCGTTTTTGAAAAGGTAAACCGTTGCCTGGTTACCCAACATTAACACTGTACCTACTCATATTAATATGTATCTCACCAACCAATTGGTTCGGTAGGAAGTACAACTGGTTGATCGGTTTAGTTGATCGGAGTGGAAGAGCAGATCAACCCTATCCAGCTCTTAAAAATGACTTGAAAAAAAAACATTGATGTCAAAGGCTTTATTCTTTAATTCAGGGTTGAGGACCATCTAACTGACAGAAATGCATGGCTCAAACCAGAGCCCACAATAGCTTAATCATTCACAATTTAAAAGTAATTGCATCACATGCCTAGGGAGGTAGATTACACAGTTCCTACAAGAAAGCATACCCAAGGATTTAGTTAATAGTCGCATTTTCCATTCTTTATTTTATTTTTTATCTCTGCCTTTTATCATGTAACACAGTTTCGGACATGTTTTCTTCTAGAACAACGCATTATGTTTTTTTCTTTGTATTCGTATTCAGTTTGACTTATTTTAAGTAGGTTGAGTACTATAATTGTTTTTTGGCAAAAAAATACTGACTGTTGATTTTGTTTCGGCGTTCAATGGTCTACTTTTTCGTAAACGCTGGTAGAATTTTGACTTGTGAAAGTGCCATTACGGCCTACTTGCTGAGTAAAATTCATTTATTTTATGTGTCAAAAAGGTATTCCTTCTACAGCTTATTTATGCTGCTAAATAGGTATCTGGTAATAAGATGCAAAAAAGGAACAGTTACATTTATGAAAAAAAACGGAATAATTGAATATCCCAAAAGTTATCTCATACGGGTATGAAATGTTGTATACTTGATATTTCAAGTATACAACAACAAGGCAACTTTGGCACCCAAGATATAAGATTGCAATTCCAATGACAGTTTTATAAAACGTCGACCACATTAAATAGGTAATGTCAAGCATACATGATGTGCGATGAAAAATAATTACTAGCACAGATTGCGGCTAAAAGGCATTTTGAAATAAAATAAAACACATTTATTTTAATATTTATTCAGAGCGCCAGTACAACGTTAAATTGCTACTCTATAATACCTGTTATAACTACGTTTTCGGTTAAATAACCATCAATAAAAAAACAATTACTTTAATCATCCTTATTACTAACAATTACTGTTTGTGGATACTTGTTTTCAGGTCTTAGAGTAGTTTGAGTCGTGCCAGGTTGATATTGCTTGTGAAGTGCATGCCATTCTTTCGATACAATTCAACCAATAGGAAGATTTCTTTTGTGCAGCTAAAGTTTTAATCAAATTCGGTAGATTGAATTTGATTTAAAAAAAATCAGTGCATTGCATTCTCATAGAATTTTTCTAAGCGTTGGAGCAAAGTAGAGCACACCAACCAATATGATTCCAAACTTGAATCAATACATCGATATGCGAATGTTCAAAAATATAAAATACATCATAGAAAATAAATGAAGAATAAAAAGTAGGTAAGGTTTAGAATTATTAGAAAAAAAAATCTTTGCTGCGACCTGCATTTGAACTAGCAACCTTTTGGCATATTTTCATAATTTATGTTAGCAGACGCCATTGCTTAATATAGTTATATTACTAGCTTGCTTTAGATATCAAGGAACTCATATTATAGAACTGTAAGTTTAGAATGAAAAACACTTACATACACAAGTCACGTGGACTTGAAGTGTATAATCAAGAATTAGAATTAAATTGTTAGTTATACAAGATCCTTAATCTACTAGGTAAATTCATTAACGTTATAAGCGGTTCTACAAACATTAAATCTAACACAGCCGTATTATGGAATAAAAATGCTTAGATTAAAACCGCTCCGCTCTCACAAAAACGTTAAAATTAGGCAAGTATATTATTTCGGCATGTTGCTCTACTTATAGACAAGACATTACAGACACATATTAAGAGATCTTTAAATTAAATCTGTTTAAAACCAGTTTACATACACACTAAATTCTTTATAGTCACTTTGTAATCGCTCAACGTCAGCAGGGGAATTATGAATGAAAACATTTATTTCAAGTAACACAGGACTCACAATGAAAATTAAATATTCGTTTAAATTGAATTAGACACCTATTAAAAATATACAATAAAAAAGTTATTACATAAAGAATAATGAAATTCTTAACATAACCCTTGTACAAAATAACATGTAGTTCGCAACAGTGCCTCATGTACGGACAATCTAACCTGTCCGCTATCGACCGCAGGATGGGGTTAGGCCTGGCGCGTGCCCGGCGCATCAGGGATGTGCAGCGCTTGCACATAATCGCATGAATACAGTCTACACGCGCTTCTGCGAACGTCCTTAATGCGCTAAAGAAACTGGGCAGCCCTACCAGCGCCCGGAACGCGTTACTATACTAGACCCGGCGGGCTCCGTGGGCCCGTTGCGTGTAATACTCCATAAGCCGCAGAAATACTCATCATCCTCCTAGCGATGTTCCCAGTTGTGCGCCTAAAGGAGCCCGGGGTCCGCTTTGACACCTTATCCCAAGATTTGGCATAGGCACTAGTTTTACGAAAGCGAGACCAGAGGGAAAACTAGACCTTATTGGGATTAGACCGGTTTCCTCACGATGTTTTTCTTCACCGAAAAGCTAACGGTAAATATTCCGTACACAAGTTCCGAAAAACTCATTGGTACGAGTCGGGATTCGAACCCACGACCGCCGCTTGACAGCCGCATGCCTGAACCACTAGGCTACCGTAGCTCTATACTACTCCAGGAAAAATACGGTTTTGAGAAACAATTAATTTATAATAGCGTTTTGTTTGTTGGTTTCATTTTAAAATATTATTCTAAGATGCTTTATTCAAGAATCCGACAAACATTCCACCCGGAAGTAATTATGTAGATTTAAATGAAGCATGCATTGTCTTTTTTTGTATGATTTATCTTGAATATTATAGAGCAAATGTAAATGAACCAAAGTAAAGACAAAAATATTTATTAATATTTTTTTCTGACTTTCAGAAGCTAGCTAATTTATCATTTTTTTGATGTCTGAAATTTTGTCGGATTCTGTCGCTGGGTAACTATTTTATTGATAATATATCCGTTACCCATATATAAGTTGTCAGTTCATTGACTGGACTATAAATACAAGGAACAACAATGTGCTTTGAACAGCGTTATTTTAACCTCCGCGCGCACCTGCGGGAAATCCTATCGGCCCTCACTGAAGGTCCTCCCTTACCGTAATTATGCTTACATCCCAGAACCTAACTGGCCGCGTGCGGTATTTTTGCAGAGGATTTTCCTTCCACGAACGGCGGTTGTGGAAAGAGCGCCCTGTCGAAGTTTTCTCGGGCAACGTGAATGGGACAGCCTTGGAGTCCATAAGCTATGGTAACCGCATATCGGCCAGCAGCGGGCCGTACGCTAAGTAAAAACTAAGCTGACACGTTTGCTTGTCTAGAAGTCGATATGACTTCAACAGGCCTTGATTACATCGGGTTATTAGTCGATTTACAATTGTTGATGAAAGGATTACTTTAACTAAGCAAAAGTTTGTAATAATTATATTTCTGCAAAATAAACAGATTTTTTTATTCTTTCACAGTTAGCAGCGCCGAGAAATTAACGAGGCGCTTTGGACCTGTGACTAAGAGTAGGTAATTTAACCTCGTAAGTCCTGTGTTTTTTCAATAGCAGTATTCATATCTGCTGGATGTACTATACCAAGTACAAACCAAGAATAGTGCTGCAGACCGAGATAAAAAAATACCCGGTACATGGGGAATGAAGAATTTGTACTTAGGTAAGTACATTAGGCAGTTATTCGTGCTATGTAGTTTCATTATCAGGTCTGAACTACTTTGCTTAGTTTGTACTTGTACAAGTACGCGGGGACTTACGAGGTTAAGTAATGTATTTTCAATAATAATTTCAGTACAACAGTAACAAATACACATTATGAGAGACATCCGCATCTTTAACCATAGAGATTACATTGATAAGTAAGTATTAATACTAAAACTATCATACTAGTTCTAACATTCTTTACATTGAGCCCTTTAATCGTTTCGTTTCACTACGTTTCCGATTTCAAATAACTTTCGGATTACCTTGATCGAAGTTTTTGACGAATTTCTCTTTTTGTTTATCCTTGTACCATTATTAGTTTATCCAAAGAACCATTGCAAAACGCTTAAAATTGATATTGACTTGAATTATCTACAAAATATTTAAAGAACAAGTCACAGCCTCGAAAACTTTGGCTTCATTAAGATTTACACTAACACTAAACATGCACATTATTCTAAATTTATTTGTCGATCATTTGAATAATACAATTTTGACACAAAGTTATCCTTTGAGCTAATTAAATCACGAGCCGAACCAACACGTTAAATAAACATGTCAAATTAATGAATGTCAATTGGCTCTAATTCGTTTTAAACATCTTTCACGTTACATGCCAATTTTGCCAACTAATACAGTAATACATACACACACTAATCTTCAAACAGCTGCTGATTCAATTCACGTTTGTTGACACAGACTTTAAATGTAATTTTGTTTCATCCTTGCAATCTGTTTTGTTTATTTACTAGAACAACACAGCTATTCTAATTGTTTATCATACATGAACTTGTACGTACACAAAACCGTCTTGTCAAACCTTTAATTATAAAGACAAACTTTGTTGCACTGTTTTTATTTCTTCTAAGAGAAATCTAACAAAACGAAAATCGTTTGGGTCACGATGTTTATTACGGGTTTTATGATCAGCTTTCAACTGCATCGTCAGACCAGAGAGGGGTAGTTACGTTACTTTTTGAACGGGCATCGGGACAAATCAACTGTCATTTTCCGAAACAAGTAATTACATTAAAATCTCCTTAACGCACGCACAAAACGTCACACAATCAACTAGCTGCACTGCACCACTATAATATTGCATTGGATTTTCATAATGACCCTGTGGGTCGAAGCCTTGTAAAATGATTACACATTCACATAATCATCCACAGAATCAGGAGCACACAGATCAGTGAAGGGTTGTGATGATAACTGTCTTGGACCGTGGTTTTAAGAGTCACCGCTATCGACCGGGAGAAACTGTTGCTGGGCGACGGAGGACAGGATCATGTCGATAGGTTTGGTGTCGTCGTAGAGAGATGGCGCTTCGCAGAGGATGGCAAATGTCCCAACGATGGAGGCGATGGTGAAGATCCAGAGGAACAGCCGGTCAAGGACCATGGCTACGAAGCCCCAGTCTTGGTCCTCCTATTCAAAAGAGGAATAATGTTAGTAAAGAAGTTGAAATTGCATGTATTGTGGCTACGAGTACGTCCATAACTCAAGACCAACCAAGTGTATATCAATGTTTTTTCTTTTCTTACTTCGGGAAGTGATGTAATGTTTTTACAATAAACGTACATAAATTAAATTGTATATCAACTTACGGGTTAACCAGGTATTCTAAATCTGCGACTGTACTTGCAAATTAATTTCAAAGTTTAACATTATATTTTAAAACTGCAACATTTCTAGTAATTTGCTCCCTACATCTTCTTAATCTTTTCTACTTTATCGGCTATTTTAACCTATCTACATACCTACGTGAAAATATGATCTAAATTCTCAATCATAATTCTTGTTTTGTTATCGTCAATTATTAATTGGAAACCCAGTGAATATCTAAATTCATTAATCTAAAATCATTCAAATCACGTACTCGTATGATGACAGCTCTAGGATAAATTATGCAAAACCACTTTATGCAAAATCATATTTTCATAACTAAAAGTCCATAACTTAAACATGCATTAGCTTTAGTTTAGAAGCTCGATAGATCGATGCAAATCTGCAGAATTTTGTATGTTCTCTTCGTACTGAATATTTAACCAGTATACTCCCGGATTGTTTTAGTCTTAAAATTTTGCAGACACATGTTTTGGGTTTAATCGTCTGGCAGCTGATAACAAGATATAACGTAAAAGAGCGGGAAGCTACCTACTGGATACGTAAGTCAAAAGGCCAGGCTTTGTAACGTGTTTTAAAAGGATTCATTCAGAAGTCTCTGGTGTAAAACTACAGTGGCACTTGTACTGACAGGAGAACGAAGTTATAAGTATGGTAGACAACTTGGTCAGATATCACCCGAGATGAACTCGATTCGTAAACTGCGGCATGAACGCAAAGGGGAAACCACCACACTACATCCCTAAACTGGAGTAATAGAATACTGTAGAATAACTTGGAAATTCATCCACTGACAAAATACATGATAATGATAATGATGATTATGATGGTATTTATGGTTCGTGGACTGGTGTTCTTACCGCATTAAACTCATCCTGCCTCTGCATGTGGTGCTGTATAAACATGACGTTATGGATCGCCTTCTCAAGCTCGAAAGGGTACTTCTTGCGGGGAACTACGTCACTCAAGGAGTCGTCGAGCCCGGACATGACGGAGGGCAGCCCGTTGTAACCTGCGCCGAGGCTGCCGAGAGCGCCTACTAGGCCGCTGAACCTGTTAAGATGTTATAGTGTCATCTATGGTAGAAACACATTATCTTTAACTTGTTAACGTCTAAGGTATTTAAGAATGTGTATGCCAACGGCCCTGCGCCTGGTTAAAGCGGAATTATTGCTATATCCGTCTTTAGGAGCAGTCTGCAAACACACTCTTTTTTATTTTATTATTTTTGGTCAGCTGTACGTAACTTTTAAAGTTCTGTTATGTAATTTCTACTGGTTCCCCGCGATACAGGCGATGCCTAGTGCGGAGACCCCTGTCAAAATTTGTAACTAAATGTTTTTTTTTCTTCAATAAACGATTATTATTATTATTACTCTTCATTTTACCACTATTCTGGTTGCATCCTGCAGTCTAGAGTAATCATTTGATGTTAAAACTGTAGAATCTGGTATAAGATTAGCTTGGGTAAGGAACCCCTTTGATTCTTCAACAAAATTTAAATATAAGACAAGGAATCGCATTATCATATTTTGTCATAATTTAAATATAAATTCAGATTCTTCGAGTAATGTACTCATTATGATACATTTGATTAGATAATAGGTTTAAACGGTAGTTCTTTTTCTTTGTTGTATTTTGTGATTCAGTTCTGATAATGTACAATACCTATTCGTAGCAGTTGTTGAGTGCAATCCATTGCATCCTCCAGGCAAATGATGTCGCAATGAATCCGGACTTGAAGCGTTCGAGTTTGTCCGCTCCGCCGCTGCCAGAGCATCCTTGAACTTATTCTTCTTCATGCTTCTCCCAGCTATCTTCTGCGCCGCCAAGTCTCGTAACAGATCCTTGGGCACACGCATCAGCAGTAACTTCGGCAACTTTGTTATGAAGAACTTTCTCACCCACGGCGCCATTTTGTGTGTACTAGGTTTTCGGTAATGCACATTAAGTATTATGATCGTTATGACTACTGACAAACCTACTAGTAACATGGTGAACAGTAAGTATTTCCCAAGCAATGGTAAAGCTAGGGAGGTAGATGGGATGATTTCAGATATGAGCAAGAAAAACATGGTTTGAGAGAGAAGGATGGAAATGCTCAAGGCGATCTTCTCTCCGGAGTCGGCGGGTAAGTAGAATACGAGGACGGAGAGGTAAGAAATGCCAACGCATGGGACGATGAGATTCACTGTGTAGAACAAGGTTTTTCGTCGTAGCGTGATGTTGAAGAAAATATCTGAAACAAAATTAAATTATTAAATTTATGGGGTAGATAAAATTATTTTTTACTGATTTCTCCAAAATATTTGGTTATTTTTATTACTGTCCATTTAAAATTAATCTTATTTACATATTGAGTGCTACAGCTTTGTTTTTAATTGAATTTGTTGACACTATCGTTCGTAAACATGTAAACTTTGATGGCTTTTGTTTTAAACATTTTATTGAGACATTTTCAAGCTTCTCATTCTCTGTCATATCTATAAAAATACAAGTCCAAACTACATATTGTACCGTTATTACTGCGGCACACAAGGCTTTTCCCTCTAGCTTCACCCAAGTCTCCTAAGACGACTATCTTACTATTTAGTCCACTAACAAATTATTCTAGCCCGAAGTTACGTTGATCATGATTAAAGACATGCCTTTGCGGACAAATTGTCCCTTGCCGAGGTATTTACGTACGTACACATGTGTACGGGCTATTAGGGCCGCTATCACACAGGAGCGAATGTGCGCATCTAATTTATAGCAAGCCGCCTAATCTCGTTTTATGTATGTTTTGTACTCAACATTTAAGTGTCCTAAGGTAACAATTTACGTTAATGTAAGCGGTTCACTTGGATTTGTGTTTTTGAATTCGTTATATCAAGATCACTGTTTGCTTTATTCAAGAATCCATTACACATTGTCTTTTTTATAGGTATGTTTTATCTTGAATATTATAATGCAAATGTAAATGAACCAAAATAAAGATTAAAGCATTTATTCGTATTATTTCCGTCTTTTTATTTTTGATGTCTGAAATTTTGTTGGATTTTGTCTCGTGTTTGTATTTAATTGATAATATACCCGTTCCTTAGAAAAAATCCAAATTGTAATCCATACAACTTGTCAGTTCATTGACTGGACTATATATGTATTTACTATGGCGATGATGAAGTATAGGATTATTCGCACCCCTTTGAAAAAAAAAGGAAGATACATTTATTCAAAAACACACAGGGCACACATATTAAACAAAAAGCATGAAACAAGTGCGTCTCTGCGGCAGTGAACCGGACACTGGCTCAGCATTATGCTGAGGTGTCAGACACCTACAGCGCTGATTTTCAGCCAGCTGCGTTGGCAACTACTACCTTTGGAGGCAACTACTGCGAAAAAAAATTCGCAATGCATTGGTTTATTTGCAACAGCTCCTGCAAAGGAGTACCTTTGCAGGAGCTGTTGCAAATAGCTTGCTGTAGCCCAAAGGAACTCCTGCGAATAACCTGACCTTTTTAGAGATGCGCCGCATTAATAACCCTTTCTAAGCGGCATAAGCGCGACACTCGCATCTGTTCTTAATAAATATATTTACAATATTTATATTTCTTGTAGAACAACACATTATGATGTTTTTTTTCTTTGTATTCATATTCAGTTTGACTTATTTTACGTAGGTTAAGAACTATCATTGTAATAAGCTTTTTTAGGCAAAAAATGAGTGACTGTTGAGTTTGTTTCGGCGTTTCTTCTTAACAGTCGTCTTCTTTTTCAGAAACGACGACTTATAAGTGCCATTACGACCTGCGTGCAGAATAAAATTAATTTATTTCATTTATTTATCACATGTGACAAATGTACCGTCGAAACCCGCTTAAGTTTATTGCAGCGATGCGTGTCAGTGTTTGCGTCAAATCAACGTTTCTACTCGTAAGCTTTGTTTTACTTTTTTAACACGTTATTTTTCTGTGGAATTGTCGTGTTGTGGAGGTTCGCCGCAGTAATCTCCCTTGGTTGCCAGTCAGTCTGACACGCGCCCCTAACATCACGAATAAATTGCGTCGGCTCGAGCCCGCCGCACTCGAGGTCGCGAGTTGAGCGCAATTTGACTCGAGTCTCGAGCCCTAATGCCGACGATATGCGTAATTGATACTTAAATGCGAATTACGTTTATCTACATGGGAGATAAATAGCGTAACGTCGTGGAAAACGTGAAGATATTCATTTTAAAATTAATTGGTGGAAAAACGTGAATCTCGCATTGGAGCAGTTGTTGATTTCATAGGACTTATGTGATTTACTTCGGAGCATATATTTATGCTCAATGGGTTTTACGGATACATTAATATTGAGTCTTTTTATACAATATTTTTATTTAAGCTAAGGTACGGTAGCCTAGTGGTTCAGGCATGCGCTTGTCAAGCGGCGGTCGTAGGTTCGACTCCCCAGCACGTAGCATCGAGTTTTTCAGAACTTATCTATACGGAATATTTACTATTATAGCTTTTCGGTGAAGGAAAACATCGTGAGGAAACCGGTCTAATCCCAATAAGGTCTAGTTTTCTCTCTGGTTTGGAAGGTCAGATGGCAGTATGCCAAATCTTGGGATTAGGTGTCTAAGCGAAACCTGGCGGGCACCATTAGGGGCACAACCGGGAACAATACTGGATGATGATTTTTATTTAAGCGACGCACCCTTCGGGTTATTGTTGAATTTGAGTCACAATTTTTACGGTTTCATCGATGGATATTAATACATCCATCCATTGGTGTAGTTATGGTATTAACCATCACTACACAAATACTTACCCGTCGATTATTATAGAGTCGATTTGGAGATATATTTGATCACATTAGCAGTTACAGAGGAGACTGCACTGTACCCCCTAACACATTTTAAATTCCAATTTGATATCAACGTGTTCTGCGCGAATATTTTAGCTACCGAACAAACATAACATTTAAGTTTGAACGCCTGACGCCAACACACGACACGATACGAGAAAAATCCTCCCATTTATAGTTTGTACAGTGCGAGTGAGACAGGAGTCATTGAGACGCGCACGACGCGAATTGGCAGCCAGTTGTGCTATAAGTGCATATTGTCAACAAACTGTAACCGTAAGTTTTTGATTGACATTGAGAGCAAAGCACTTGCACTGTGTGGAGCATAGAGAAAGGATGGAATAGAAAGAAAGAAAGAAAATAATGTTTATTTAGCATATAAGAAATAAAAGACAAGAAATTACAGACATAATCAAATCATGCTAAAATGGTCGCCACTCAGCTTTGTTCCACGGAATAAGCCATAAGGTTATACAGGGTGTACTAAAAATGGGGTGTGAACTGATCAAGGGTTGAGCCCAACAGAAAAAAAAATTGTGTTGATTGTTTTTTTTTAACTTAGTATGGAGCGTTGGCCGACTGGGGCGACAAGCTCCATAGAAATGTAGAAAAAAATCGCGTCAATTTTTTTTTCTGTTTTTTCTTATCAGAACACGATACCTGTTAAGCCCTTGATCGGTTCATACCCCATTTTTGTTACACTTTGTATTTCGCAGCGCTGGTTTTCAGTGGCGCCTCACAGACATACCTACACACATTTGTGAAAAGTGGAACGAGATACAATTTCAAATCTACTGTCCCTCAGCGCGTGTCAGGCTTTTTTGTTTGTCACCAACTCACCAGCTTGTTTGTCTGAGTAGCAGCAACCTGCCAAAATGTTGTACTGAAACTGACGTCACGGATATAATACGACTAAATTATATAGACGCGAGATGTCGAGTATGTATTAGTTTTCAGATCATTCTCAATTTAGTCAGGTTAATTTACCTTTTGGACATTTGCTAGGACTACATAAATCAATCCTCTATAGGGTGGTGATGATGGATTTTTTTCTTAAGTACCTACATCAGCTGCGTAAATATTCTGAACTGCCTAGCATTCTCTCTCGCGCTTCCATGCTTGCTGGAAAGAGACGATAGATTTATGTCCTACATAAAAGCGATAATGCTACCTGCTCACATTGGTGTGTGTGCATCTTTGACTGCATCATTAGCTTATACATTTTTATTACTACAATGTACCAGCAATACATTTATCAACTTTACTTTTACACCAATCCATAGAATCCATACGGTAATATCGCCCCGACGTCCCATCGAAGGACTATTCCAATCCGAAGCCGCCTAATTCCAACCCAAAGTACAGTAAGCCTGCTAAATTATCCAACAAATTGGTTCCTATTAGTGATAGAATAAGGTCGTGTTGATAGGGAGGGTATACGGTTGTAATTACAAGTGCTTAAGTACTGGCCTGGCTATATTAGTCAGGTTATATTGGATTCTAAGATTGCGGCGTGGAGAGATACAGACATTAATTACGGCAGACATGGACATGGAGTAGATTAATTAATGGAGTCGTGTTGAGGCGGAGTTAAATATTGAATAGATTTTATGATTTCGATTTACAACCGTATTCAATTTAAGGTTACAGAATAGATGCTATAGATGCTCCGGGAAATCAATAGGGTCCTGTCCTAGGTCATGTCATGTTTGAGCTTTACCACAGTGATTAGCGGAATTTACATGAGAAACTTCACTCTGTTCTCATTTGATTATATAAATTCATTATTTAAATTCTGACCCTCAGAGACGTCTAACATCTCTAAGAATTAGGTATTGTAATTTTTTCTAAAAAAATAATTACAATTTAAACATTTATTTATTTATTTATTGAGATATACAGTTTAACAGCATTACAGCTTATGGCAAGGCGTACTTGGTAGTAAGGGATAGAACCCGTACTTTTTCTTGTAAAGAAAGCGAAGAAACGCCTTCTGTACTCTCTCCAAAAGCAGGATGTAAGATTTTTCATGTGGGTTCCAAATTATTGAGGATGATTCTATCTTACTTCTAACCAATGCTGTATAATTACTGCACTAGGATCATGAAAGTCTTTCACGTTGCGGATGATAAAACCCAGTCTTATATATGATTCCTTCGCTAGCGATTGAATGTGCTCGTTAAAAGTGAGTTTATCATCAAATATTACGCCGAAATATTTAATAGAGTTTACACGAGCGATTCGGGTATTGTCTAATGCATAAGAATTGTGCAGAGGAGAGCGAGCCCGGGAGAAGGTCATACTATTGCATTTTGATAAATTGAAAAGTCGTAAAACATTAATGATGTAATTTATTTTCTTATGAACATTGTATAGTTTATAATAAACAATAGATAAACATATTGACTTGTAAAGGTACTCTTGTGACCAAAGTCAGTCAAAATTAAAATATTTATTCTACATATTAATTATTCATTGAATAAATATTTTGATTTTGACTGTAAGTTTCAGTCAGTTCATTTAAGCAATAATAAAATGAGATATTTCATAACTTCAATATGAAATCGTCTCTAGAATGAAAGAAACATTGAACATTTGGTACGAAAGTTAGTTGGTATCCACTACGGTAATACGTAGAAATTATTAGCTATCCGTGTGCGTACATACTGTATATTTTAAATGTGTATTATGAAGCTTTAAAAGACACACCAGAATAATGAATACTAAGATTAATACTAATCATATACTATATACCAAGATAATACTAAGACTAAGATAACCTGTCACGGGTTCACCTTTAATTAGAGCTATTCCAATCTGCGTGATTTTCTTGTCCCTTAATATGTTTAGCCCAGACAGGCATGTGAAATTATATACTACAATTATTTTTACCCTGTGTGGTGTCGGGTTAGAATAGCACCACCCCCTTTCTTCCTGTGGGTATCGTAAGAGTCGTACTAAGGGAACAGGGTTAATGTGTGTTATGGGCGATGGGCTAGAAACCCATCACTGCGATATCACATTTAGTCTATATTTTATAACCACACTTATGCTAAAACGTGCACTGGAACATAAGTTTTATGTGCTCTGGCTACCCCCATTAAGCATGTATTAAGTCAAACGTTTGTAGGCGATAAGAAAAAGGAACAATGAAAAATTATGCCATCCGATATAGACCCCAATATTTACCAAAACGAAAACGCTATTAAAACCATACAAAGCAATTTCGTCAAGTTCATTTCTCAATTCGCACCTCATTAAGGGTTCAGCATACAAAAACAAATAATTTTAATTAAAATACGTTTCATTACTTCTCGCGAACATGCATTCTCAACCAAGACAAACACATTTGATGGAACGAGAACGTTTGTCAGTTTTAGTCATACGCTCATAATGAATTGGGGCACAGAAGTTAGGTTAATTACAAGAGACCGTCGCTCGAACGAACGCTCAAAGTTGAGCACTTTACACGTTACGCGCTCATGCTGACAAACAAATAAAAGACGAAACCCCGCAATTCTTGCCCTTGAACAAACAGCCATTCGCTTTGGACACATACCCATTATTACGAGCCGCTGAATACGTGGTTAAAGGTTAAAGAACACTTGAAGCAGTTGCGTGGCCGCGCGGCTGCTGCGCGGTACAGCGCGTTCAAGACCAAGTGGAGTTGTTGAGTGGTCTCAGTGTGATTTTTATGAGAGCAATCAGCGTTTCACGTTTTGCTCCAATCGTTTTTTGCACTACACGACTGATTAAGAGTCCACAGTAAGCTCGGCCGAATTTCTCCTTCCCATACAAACGTAGTTACGCTCTCATTTTAAAAGTACGTGTTGGATTGTGACGAAACTTTGCATATACAATGTCATGAGGTATATCTATTTTGTAATTAGTTAATATGGTTCCAGTTTATAAAATAAACGAAATACAGAAAAAACAAGTTTTGTATGAAAAACTTAAATTCGCTGTATCTTTTTACTATGGTATCTGAAGCTACATAAACTAATTACAGACATAGATATACCTCATGTCATTGTATAGGCAAAGTTTCGTTACAATGCAACACGTCGTTTCAAAATGAGAGCGTAACTACGTTTGTATGGAGAATCGAGCTTACTGCGGACTCTGAAGTAATTTTAATAAACAACATAATTTACGTCTACGTTAACACATTGCCAGATCGTAATGACGCTTTTTATTTAGAACGCTCATTCACGGTTACTGTTCTCTCGGGTGTTCAACTTTTGTTTTGCGGACCACCTGACCCTGCGAGCCGTCAGCACCGAAATGACCAAACTGACGTCAAATGAACGCAACAATACGCCCCTATGTATTTTCAAGGCACGGTGTTCTGTTAATAGGTGTTGGGTGTCTGTTTGATCAAAATTAAATGATTCAGGAGTTTTGTGTTTTGTGTTTGCAAAATGTGCCGGCTTTCCTTTGATATGTTTATTTTGCTTTTGATCAAATGTTTTAAACAGTATTTATTTTCTAATAAATACTTGTTTGGGAGGGCCGGAACTTGTTGGGTTTAGGACAATTGTATTGGGTGTTTTTCCTCAACGGTCGGTAATTCCTTTCAATCAAGTCCACGATGGACAAAATAAGTGGCCAGCGAGCAATTATGAACAGCTGTGCGGTGTTTAGTTCTATATATAGGCAACAATTTTACACGCTAGGGTGCTCAAAATAATCAAACAACTTATTTGTGCTCCATTCAGATGTATCGATTCTATGATCGCATAATTTATTATTGCCCCCTAGGAATCCTGCATAACTCCCCTATTAGAAAAATGGGCACCAGTTAACTGTGTTCGTCGAGTAGGTATAGTTTTTTTTGCGTCCGCTGCGTATATAATATACGCTCTCGCTCCCATATCATATGAGTAAAATCAGGACACCCATATGAATACCTACATTTAAACAAGTTATTTGGATCAGTATAGAAGTCCTGTTAAATCATCATCCTCCTAACCTTACCTAACTCAAGATTTGGCTAAGGCACTAGTTTTACGAAAGCGACTGCCATCTGACCTTCCAACCCAGGGGGAAAACTAGACTTTATTGAGATTAGACCGGTTTCCTTACGATGTTATCCTTCACCAAAAAGCCGATGTTAAATATCAAATGATATTACGTAAGTACATAAGAAATTTGAAAAACCCAGTGGTACGGACCCGACCCGGGGTTCGAACCCGCGACCTCTAGATTGCAAGTCACGTCTTACCCTCGGCTACAATGTTATAAAATAGAAATCCTGTTATAGTGGGGCAGAGTGCTCGAACAAATTGTCTTAAATGTGGACACGCTGGACAAAAGCACCAATTTTTTTTCAGGCACTTGTTAGGTCCATAGCTTTAAGTTTTTGATAGGAACCAAATCCTCCGTCGGCCATATTTATTTTATGCCGGCCATTTTTAATTATAGTCAACTAGCTTCCGCCCGCGACTTCTGCGTGGACTCGGGATAAAAACTATCCTATATTTTAATCCAGGCTATAAACTATCTTCGTGCAAAATTTCATTCAAATCGGTTCAGCCGTTTAAGCGTGATTGAGTAACAAACATCCAAACATCTAAACTTTCGCATTTATAATATTAGTAGGATAGTTGGATAGTAGGATTATTAATATCTCGAGTTCTAAGGCACTTATAATCATAAACTTGGTGTCTAAATATACATATTTGGGGTCAGGGAATTCAACTACATAAGTATTTTACCGATATAACACTGCATATACAAGTAAACATCTTTGTTCAAACAGTTGGTTTAAGTTATGTTAAAGAACCAATTTTTAACGTTATTATATTTTATAACTTGTTATTATAGAGGCTATAGTAAATAATACATAATCTGCGGAAATTTCAAGTATCTAAATATTACGGTTCTAGAGATATACCGATTGTTATGGGCGGGCAAATGTATGAGAGCACTGATTAGTTTTTTATTTTATTTTATTTTTATGAATGTATGTTAAAGCAGCAATAGAAAAACAACTTCTGTGAAAATTTTAACAGTCCAGCTATTGCTGATACGCAGACAGCCGGATGGACAGCGGAAGCTTAGGAACAGGGTTCCGTTTGATATCGTTTGGGAACTCGACTCTAAAAAATATCTAGTTGAATTCCTTGACCCCAAATATGTATGTATATATAAACACTAAGTTTGTGATTTTACGTTATTTAGAACTCGAGATATTAATTATATACGTATAATTCAAAACGACCGCCATAAAATTAAAGATGGCTGACGGAGGAGTTGGTTCCTATCAAAAACTTAAAGCTCTGGACCTAACAAGTACCTGAAAAAAATTAGGTGCTTTTGTCCAGCTTGTCCACATTATCACCTGAAACTGCCCTACTATTAAAATTGACAATTAATTAACCGTCAACATCGTCTCACTTCGCTAGTCCTTTTCTTCTTTAAAACTCATAAATACACTGCTTTCACGCGGCAAGTACGTGGTCTTTGCGGTTCTCCGCGCACACCGTTCGGTTTCCCGAACGCCGTAAATTACTCGCCGCGTCGACGGCTATCTATGCTAAGCTGTGACAGCGTGCTTTAGCAGCTGCGGCACTTAAGAGAAAACGTCTCTTACTCGCGTTTTAGTATGTTTATAACCTCCAAAGCAAAAAAGGATGTTATAAGTTTGACGTGTCTGTGTGTCTGTCTGCGGCATCGTAGCTCCTCAAAGAATGGATCGATTTAAATGCGGTTTTTTTGTACGAAAGCTGACGTGGTCAAGATGGTTCTTAGCTAGGTTTCAACAAAATCGGTACAGCTGGTTTTGGGATTGGACTTTGTAACGAAAATGTCGGGGGATTTTCAACTTTTCCAAGTCGGTAATTATCTATAGTTCGAGAAATACACAGGTGTTGGAATTATAGAAAGATGATTTAATTTGTTTCTAGTACTTTTTTATTGGAACAAATTCTGATAGCTTAGTGATACTTACATAAGTTTAGGGGCCAATGCAACAACGAATTCAATGAAGGCCCGGTTGCTACCTGCACCGTTTGCTTTAGCACGAGGCAAAAAAAGGAGTATACCAATTTCCAATTTTAACATTATGAACCGAAATAAGGAAGAAAAGGGCTAGCTGGGCGGAAAAAAAAAACGAATGAAGAGGTTTTTAGGATAGTAGGAGCGAAGATGTTTGCTAGGATGTATTAGAAATAGGAGAGGCAAGATGGTGGGCCATCATATACGGCACTACAACTTTTTCTGAAACATCCTAGAAGGTAAAAATTAGGGCAGAAGAGGCAAAGGAAAGCCTATGCTCGCATATTTTAGGCAGGTAAAGGATAAAGTTGATGTCGGGTCGTATGAGGAAGTCAAGAGGCTGGCAATGGTCAGAGAAGAGTGGCTGGTACTCCACCAACAAGAGCAAGGCTCTTAAGTGATGATAATGAAGACGATGAACCTTCGGGGCCCAACTCAAGAGAAAAGGTAGGAAAAAAATAACAATGATGAACCGAAGTAAGATAACTACGTAAGCCTAAAATACTACATACAATAAGTTGATAAGCAATGTAAGCGTGTCATTCAGTTATTAATTAAGCAATTTTATTTGAAACAAACGGCATTTAAGTTACTTGACGATTTTTTACCCTTAGTACCACTGTTAATCTGTACGCTGTACGAGAAGCACGGGTTTTATAGTGTTTTACCAGCACTTGATTTAAGGCGAAACGCCCGCGATACTGTTTTTATGGCCACCATTGCAGCAACACTAATGTCGATCGTTAAAATTGCATTTGGAAACCATTTCAGTTAATCTCTTGAATAGATTGAGTCCAGAATAAATATTTGCCAGCAATCCCTAGCGATTTACAAAATAATTGAACTATTCGATTGCTTCTACACAAACATTTTCCCTGCGATTATTAAAGGATTTTTTTATTTATTTAAACTGTACTGGGAACAATATAAAATGTTGAAGGGAATTGTAAGGAAAACTGAGTTGCAGGGTAATTTCGTAAGTTTTCCGATGCGCGTTGAAACATACCGTCATTTTCAGCTTACAAAAAATCATTTCATATGTAACACACGTTTAAAACTACATAGGTAATTGTGCTGTTCAATACATACTAAAGAGTTGAGAATCATGACATAATAACCAATAGGTAACTTAAAGAGTCGAACATTTGGGTGAATTTTTTTTTTTGTCACTAGTTGCCACGCACGCGTATCCTGGATCACTTTTTGAAAATGCAATTTGGTGGGTTTTAATCCACCACTTTGGGGTTTATTAGTCATGTCAACCTCTTCTTTAATGGGCCATCTTGTAAGCATATCAAAAGTCTATGTTGTTCAAAGATACTCTGTCATACTGAACGGTTCTATGTCAGAATACTTACCCGGATAAGGTTCCTGGCAACAGGGATAGTATCTCTCATGTCTCTCAGCAGGCACCCCCAGGATGTCCCATTCCACAGAAGGATAGTACTCCCGAAGGTCGATGCCCACTTCTACCATGTCACCTTTCTTCTGGTTGATATGCTTTAGATCAATCTGTACCGAAAATAAATTGGATAGAAGTTTTCACTGCGTGCAAGATAATATAAATATTGTATTAAAAGTTGTTCTGGACTTAATCGAGAATAAGTAATGTGATTGTACTGATAGCTTGCAAGTTCCTCAACCTTCCTGAGCCACATTAAGACCTTTTTTTTCCGGGTTGCTTTTCAAAACATAATAATGCGTCAACAAATATTACTTTCAACTTTTTAGGTGGCTAATGGCGAAGTTTACAGAACTCTTCTGAACTGAATAAATCGCTTTGGAGTAATCCAGGTGGTATAAGAGAGACTGTGCCCCCTGCTGGTGATGATAGAATGTCTTCAACTACGTGAGAGTTAAGAACATAAACCACTAAATATCACCGTGGGCACTTAAACCGCGAAAGCAGATGAATATTACCTGGTCCCCGTCGTAACTCCAACTCCCGAACTTCAAGAAGCAGGTCTGCTGATCGAAGGGGAAGTATCTCACGTCAATCTCGCAGGAAGACTTGAAGATAGCCGGAGGGGTCCACAGCACCTTCCCGGTGTGGTGTAGCACTGCCTTCGTCATGGTGGTTACCACGTATTCACCGTCAGCGCTGGGAAATAAGGTACAGTAAATAAAAGAGTCTAGTCTACTTGTTGGTCAATGACACTCCACAATCACACCTTGAGAGGAGAAAGAATAACATACTGGAAATGATGATTTATTTATTTATGTATTTATTTATTGACAAATACATTTACGTGACATTACAGTAATAACCAATGCGCCACGAAACTTAAAACTGATGATAATTAAATGTATAACTATTTCAATAATCGAACGAGCGCGCGAAGCCAACGAAGTTCTATGCTTCAGCTTGGGCCGAAAATCGTTTCTCTGTCCGGTGTCTGTCCGGCTGTTCTCCTCTACAAGTCGCATTTCTCAACAGATTCTCGAGAATTATTGTGAGCAGGTTCGTTAATTATATAGTTTTTTTGTCGAGTAAGACTTTCAAAAAAAATTTTTTTTTGTTGAAGTTAGGTTCGCGACTTCTTCAGCTCACAGAGCCATTGTCTGAACAGTTTCTAATACCTTCAAATTAAAAAGAAATATTTCATATAAGTATATTCCATCCTTAATAACTACTCAAGACCAAGGTTAGTCAAAAGCTCGTTCACTTATCCCAAACAACCCTTCCTGCCATCCCGCACCAAAAATATCCTTTTACTTAAACCCAAATATCATTATTACCGCCCATTTAAACCCCGACCCTTCAAATCGCAATAAAATTACCAAAAAAGACAACCATATTACGAGACAAAGGCTAAAATCGGCACATATTTTATGTTTGTGGGGCTATTATGGAGTCTCGACAAACGGACGCGCCCCACTAGATGCGTAAAGGACCGTGACGGACATGGGGTTGGAATGGAGAATTATAACATTACATTTAACAAAACAAATACGCATATGGCAAGGTTAATGATCAGCGGTGTTGTTGCTGAAACTGACAGTTAACAAAAACCGGTAGTTGTTTCCATTGCGAACTAAATATACGTGATATTTTTTTGAAGTACCTAAATGATTTTTAATCATATTCATCCACCGCTCGGGTTATTTTTTAATGGTGGCAACCCACATGTACACCCATTTTGGTATTTTACTTCAGCTTTAAAATATGTCAAATCCAATACATTGTTTGTTAATTTTTTTTTCATTTTCAACGGGTGCTTACTTTAGTGCATTCACGAGGTAGCGTGTGCGCAGCAGCGGGACTGATGGATGATGCTGCTGATGAGTGAAGAAAATAGTGTGTTTTGTTAAATGTGGTTTGTATTCCAATCGGCGCGACCAGCACAAACGGTTGCCTGGATGCGGGCCCAATAGCACGCGCAATGAAAATACTTAACATGTTTTTTTTTTATAGCGTCAGTAAGAAGTCTGCAAATATGCTGAGCAGGATAGACGCCTTTGACATGTGGCGCAGGCTCCGGCACTTACGTAACACTCGGACCGCCATGAGAACCAATGTCAAAATCAGCACACTTGTCTCTTCAGTTTACCAGCAACGTATACTGTAATTTTATGAACATATAGCGCATCGTCCCAGTAGCCTCAAATACATCATGTTGACGGGAAACGTGGAGGGTAGACGAGCTCGTGGCAGACCGGCAGCCAAATGGAGTAATCAAGTCACAAAACTCACCAGACTATGAGAACACCAGGCGCTGCATGCAGAATACCGGAGCCATTGGCGAGCCATCAGCACTCGTCAATGGCATAGCGGTCACGATCCTTAGCATTGAGGGACCGACTGAAAGAATGAAGTAAGAAGTGGGGCGCTTCTTTGTCGATTGAACGATCTAAAAAACCTTCTAAAACCTTCGTACCCATGACAACGTTCTATACATACTCATTCATCATTACACGCAACAATTATTAAGTCTACGAAGTCCCCAAAAGATGATTACTGTACTGGCGTGACAAAGTTACGTAAGAAACTCATCAAGAAGTTTATTACAGGAATAAAAGTAGGTATCTTCTATCTTAGATCGTCCTGAATATCCCCGAAAAGGACACAGTAGCGGCGTAGTAAAATACTATCACGAAAACTACACTCGTTTCTGAGAATTTGTGTAATAAATACTGGGCCTTATCGTCTTGTGAATAAAGCAGACATTAAAATGGCTGGCTAAAGCGCAATATTACCTTGCCAAAGTTATTCATCAATTGGGCGCTTGCCTCTCGTCGCAGTCTATACCAACCGCCAACTTCCCTGCAATGTGTTCTAACAATAATGTACTCTATGTCTATATAAATAAGAATCTTGTCTTTAGCTTTATGTTGGCAGGCCTGAAGCCGGCATTACGTCACGGGGACATGACATATGGAATTTCGCACGCATGAGGCACACGACGAATAAATCTTTGTGCAGTAAACAATCCATGCGCGGAAACGGAAATTGAATGGTCACCGAATTTATTGATGACTACTTGCCGAGTTGCACTTTAACGTTCCTTTTCTCCCCTTGGTTGGAAAGTAACCTGATGTGTACAAATTGAAATCGTAAAATAGACAGTGTCGGTAGAATACAAAATGGCTGCCTTGCTGTTTGTGATGACGGTGTATGGGATACAAATATAAATTTTGTTGGAAGGGAAACCGATTATTTTTCCTGAGATGTCGCAAGACGTGTATTTTCGAAGGACATGCCTAGGTGAACACCTACACACGACAGTGGCAAAGTAAAATCTATTTTCACCTCACCGGCTTGAAAAGGCTTGCTTTATCGCCCAAAATCTGCGCCCAAAAGCCCATTATATCCGCTAGCGTGGAAAGAGTTTTTGAATTTGGAACGTGACGGTCAATCGCGAGATCCAACTTTTTTCCATACAGAATGAGAGGTGATTATCCTGCGTTCAGAAACTGATTGTGTTATGCCAATAATTAATTGTTATTATTTTGATAAAATTAAATTAATAATACTTATTTTTTCTTAATTACATACGAAATATTATTATTTCTGACTTATAAGGATACAATACGAATTAATAATTTTAAAATGTAGTTTTATTTTCAAAATTTTACGATTCTTCCAAATTTGGAACGCACCGTTTGAAAAGTTAATTTAAGAAAAATTGTTTTTATTCTAAAGCCACAGTAAAACCAAAATAATGGTGGTAATTTATAGATTTTAGTGCACAAGATATACGTAATATGAATTTGAATGCCTGCTAAGTTAGCGGAAAAAGTGAAATAAGCGTATTTGAGCCTTAGTTTACCCGTGAGTACCCAACAATACTTTGACTTTTTTAGTGTAGGTAAGCGTGGAGTTGTTTAAAGATGCAAAAATGTTTATGTTACATTTAATAATTATAAAATGCTAGATCTTGATGAGATGTAAACAAACCTTTAGGGAGCGACCACACCGGTGCTTAACGCTGCGTATACGCGTTGACGTGTCGTATGCGTCACGTATTCTTCATACATTTTGCTGCGTTTTACGGGGCGTTAGCGTATTTTGAGCAGCGGTGTGGTCGCACCTTTATTGAAAATGAGTATAAGGTCCAAACTACTTCCCTTACATTTACAATTTTCCTCGCGGTGGTGAGGTGAAAAGTTGTGTGTTCCGCTCGGCAGCAAAGTTGTTTGGCGTCTCGTGCCTTGAAAGCCTCGCTATGCTCAGGATTGTACTTTTGAACCATTCGCTTCGCTCATGGTTCAATCTTAAAATCCTTCGCTAGCTTGGCTTTCAATACAAGCACTTGCGCCAAACACCAACTTTGCAGCCTTGCATAACAAATAACTATTATTTAACAGAGATCACAGAGAAAGACAGACCGTAGAGTGTGATAGGAACTTGTTATTTTTCCAAATACATGTCAACTAACAACATATTTAGTATTCGTTGGGAGTGTTTAAAGTGTGGAATAACATTGAGCAGGGGTATTTTTAAATCAGACTCCATTTTGAGCTAAACGATGCATAGTTTAAGAAGGATCTACAATTAAATTTACAAATATGTCCCCTGTTTTGAGCTGTTTGCACACAAAAATTTAGGAAGTAAAATAAACGACGTTAAACGAGTCATACGTGGCGTCCGCCTCCCCGCCTACTGCCTCCGGCAGCGTTATTCACAACGTCAACATATCAGCTAATTGATTGTGTAGCATCGACAAGAAACCCTCGGAATGATACATCAGGCCGTCATAACAGGCGCGTCGCCCATTAATCATCCAGTAAGCGATCAACGCACGTGCGAGTAATCTTGCGCTGCGGCGGTAGCAGGGCATGAGAGATGGCAGAGTGTCTCCTAAGTCCTGGTTCCCTGGTACCTCACTCGAAACATAGGGATGAAAATGTCTGCAGAAGAAGTAAACAACAAAAAAGATTGTTCTGGCTTACTTGTTTCAGAATGTACTTATGTATATTCCATTCTGATATAATATTACGAAATTAATTATTATGGGTTCCATGACTAGGACTAATTCTTAAAATATTTAAATACTAGCTTCTGCCCTCGACTCCGTCCGCATGGAACTCATTTATATCGTAAATCCATAGAAACTTTCGTCCCAATTTCACCCCCATAGGAGATGATTTCTGGAATTCCTTTCCGGAGACTCAAACTATCTCTATACCACATTTCATCGAAATCGGTTCAGCGGTTTACGCATGAAGAGGTAACATACAGACAGACACACATTCGCATTTATAATATAAGTATATATGGATTTGATACGGTGTCCTACGTCTACATCTGTACCCATCACCTGCCTAAGCCCTGTCATATGACAGCCAATATAATACCGTAAGATCATCCCAGGTGAACAGTGCTTTCAAATAATATAATGTTTCCGGATAGCCAAGCAGCACAAACCCCGAAAACTTTGAATAACCATATAATGAAGTAACACAGTTACAGTTCTTAATCAGTGACTATGAACAAGTCGTTGTAATTTGGTTCTCCAAACAAACTTAATTGCAGTCGTCGACAAATCCATCTTTTGAATTCGTTTTTGGAAATTCTTTCATTTCATGCGTCCCTAGTTCTTCGCTGCCCTCCCATCACTTACATCGTCCATCGGGCCGTATGTCCGACCTTTACAAGTGAGTTAGCTCCTGACGGGTTTATGGGATCTGTCATAAACGACGGAAGATCGCCGTTGCCATCGCGAAATGATTTATTTTTCATAAAATATTAACGCGTTCCATCTATTTGGACCTGAGCTAAATTGGATGGTGGTCATTAATTACTCTGCCATTTAAGTAACCTTTTAAAAACCTTAAAATGCTAAATTATGGGTGGATGGTAAAATTGAGCATGGAGGTCAGGTATTATATTATAACGTGACCAACCGTTGCAGTTCTATGGGCACTCTGTTGCGATTACGGCTGTTTAAGTAGGTAGGGTTGCAGCGAATAAATGAATATGAATATACCTAACCAAATTGTTGTAACTCTGACTCTGTAATCAGAACGTCTATCGATTGCAAGTCACAGAATACACTAACATCATTGTTTTTCTTTTCAATACGATTTTTCGTAAAGTTAAATGCCCACTCAGGTATCTATGGAAAAGACAGTTAAGTGGTCCTAACATTACAATTCTTCGAATAAATACGAAATTATCCCCTATCTCCTCAAATACTGACTCAACCTGAAGAAAGAACCTGCCCCATAAGGAGGGGTATGTTTTTCGAGCGTAAGTATGTATGTATACGTATGTGGACACGGGACTTCTATTTTTAACCGACTTCAAAAAAAGGAGGAGGTTCTCAATTCGGTTGTATTTTTTTTTTTCAATGTTTGTTACCTCAGAACTCCGTCATTGATGAGCCGATTCGTAATTTTTTTTATTTATTTGTAAGTATATGCTTCCAGGTGGGTCCCATTTTTTTTCAAAAATTCAATTGGATGATGGGATCCATGAGGAATTGAGGGAACTCCTCAATTATATTAGGCACGCGTGTAGTGATTTTGGTATTTTCTATTATAACTCGTGTATTTACACCCGGAAATCATAAATTTGGTGGAGTGGAATTGATGATGAAGACCACACATGACTTATGGAATTCCTCAATTATGTACATAAAAGTAAAAAAGTATATCACAGATTCTGATAAGATTCCGTTGAAATAGCAACTAATGAAGTGCCAAGGGTGATCCTTGTGGAATCGACGGAAGTCCTTAAATATTATCGGCCCACATACAGCGATTGGGTTTTTTTCTCTAATGATCAACGCATTTGCTCTCGGAAATCAGTTCATGTGGTAAATTGGAAAACAAAATGTGGAAATGTTCTCGTGGCTTGGCGGAGTACTAAATTGAAGTCGGTTAAAACTTTGTTTTTAAAGTAAATTATTAAGGGCTACAGTCCAAATGACTTTATGTATTTTGACATACCTATCTCACTTCTTTGATTACGAGGAATAACGATATCTCATGATAATATTCCTCGTAATCGTAGAAGTGATATAGGCAATAATATCTGAAAAAAGCAGTTGAGTTCTTTGGAAAATCTTTGGTTTCACTTGTTAATTCACGAGAAGCCGCCTGTGCCCAGCAGTGGGATGATGAATCTCTACAGTAGTTACTCACTTGTTGTAAAGTACGATATCAGGCAGCCAGATGTGTTCAGAGGGCACGTACAGCTCCTTTTGACCGCCATACTCCAATGGGTCCCACTTGAACTTGTGGTCTTCCCACTCCTGCAACCAAGCTCAATATGAAGCATATATCGACGAGATATTTCACTAACTAGTTTTAACCTTATTGCAACGAGACAAGATCTATCAATGATCATCAGTTATTAACACTTTCGGTGCCAGGAACATGTAGGTACTCAGTTCATAGCGCTTTCTCTACAAAGCAGAAAAAATATCGGCACATGCGTTGACATGTACACAGTCAATGACGTTCATGTGAGTCATGCCGGTGACGGAAAAATACTGGTACGCTCTACGACGTAGCACGCGTAGCAGTACAATTTGGTCTCGAATGTGTGCTATAAATGCTACGTAAAAATGTCTAAATTTTTCGCTTTGTATCGGAAATCGCTCATAGAAGCATGACTCATAGAATAGAATAGAATAGAATAGTAGTTTATGTAGTTAGTATATGCTCATATGCGAGTCGTCGGCCAAGAATGAATTGTAGCCAACACCGTGGGTTTTCACCCCTGGAAAACAACATTGACATAGCATTTCACAAAAAGAAAAAAAAACATCTTTTAATAATTAAGATCAGTTACTTGACTCTTAATCCACCTAGCGTTATTCCCGGTTGTGCCCTCAAGGATCCTGGGGTGACCTAAGCCCAAGATTTGACATAGGCATTAGTTTAACGACAGCGACTGAAAACTAGACCTTATTGGGATTGGACCGGTTTCCTCACGTTGTTTTCCTTAACCCAAAAAAACCGGAAAGCTATCGATCAGTTACTTATCGACTAGATACTACAAAATATAAGACGCTCTAATTAATTTAATTGTACATTCTATAATTACGGAATACCTCACCAAACATTTAATAGAGGAACTTTACAATGTATATGAACGCTATTCCTTTCGCGGGGAAAACTATTTACACTGAAATTACTGGGTTGCATGTCGGTGTACAATATTTAGCTGCATTCGGTGGTGCTAAATTCTATGTCCGGAGTTCCTTAAATTTTCTTGAAATATATATACAATGAAGTGTTGATAATAATAATGTTGTGTAAAATACCTACCGTGTTTCGCGGTAGGGAATGTTGTATTGTGATTAAAATAACTAGATTGGTTTGATATGCACTGTGAGTTTTTTGGCTAAAGTAGGTAACCAACTAAAGGAACTAGAACTAGAAGTAAGTAAACCAAAAAAAAATATGAATTTCAATGTAGGTACATGAGGTTTGATTGACTCAGACACCTGAGTTTTCTGTGTATTTTTTCTTTAAAAACTGTTACTTTTCATTTTTATTGAAAACCTATTTATAATAAATGTGCTATATATTATCTGCAAATAACCTTTCTATTATCCACTTTTATTGTTAATTATCATTAGGTGTAGTTGGTTTTGTTTGAGAAACCGTAATTGTATCAAATTTGTCCACTCGAAAATAAAATTTATTATTGAAATTAAAAGTTTCACAATGACAGCTTCTCAAAAATTCGATCAGCTCAATTAATCTGAACTATACCATGTTGTTAATTTTTCTTTAGCATGCTTCCACACTCATTATCTTAGTTTAACTTAACAATCTCTGTTTTTCTTTTTCTCGATGTAATTAACGGATAACTATTATTGGCCTCATATTTTGTAAGGAAACATATGTAAACTACGGCTGTTGTTATCCCAAATACCAATAAATAAATAAATAATTTGTGTGTTGATACTTACATGCTCGAGCCAAACGTTGGTGGTTAAGATTTGGTCTTTTAAATTCTGCAACAAAGGAAAACTTGTATTAGATATAGCTGACAAAATAATTCAGTAGGAATTGATAAAATAATATTGTACCGTCACCATCAGTTATATCGGAGCGGCCAAAGTGGTCACAAGTTTCTGAACACGTCTCTATTGTCGAGGCATTAGAGAAGTTCTGCGTTTTTTTGGTTTGGTGCAATAAATAATTCTATTGTTATTTTTAATCTGATCGAGCCATTAAACATTTTCACATTTTTGATCCCCTTTTTGCAGACAAATTATTTAGCTCTAGCTCTAGCAAACCGCGGTCGAAGCTTGAACTCTAATTTTATTTGCCAAATAAGGGTTAAATATAGCAGTCTTGTTTAGGTTTCTGTTAATCCTCGTCTAAGTGTTATAATGACTAATGGTAACTCGATACATGTTTAGGGCATCGCTTCTACGTGTGACATGCTACAGACGAGTATCAGAGCAAGCGCGTGAACCGCAATAATAGCGATGTATGTGAAAGAGATGAATGGAATAGAGGATCTCGTATATGTTACGTCAGCGTTCACCGTATTACTTTTTCATTCATTATGTTTGCGGGGGCACAAACTGACAGATTTGCGACGATAACGGGCAAGAGGCGCGCCTCACTGATGACACTGCGCGGAAACGGAGCCCCAACAGCATTCTGAACGTGTTTTCGTCACGAAAATGGCCTCATGCCCACCCGCGGGCAGAGACTGCATGCAGTCATTGTTTGGTTATCTCTCTTTTTATGGAAAACACTAGTAATAAGATTTCATTGTTTACTAACCATGCCTTAAGTCTAAATTTTTTTTTTTACAAGGTAATTCATTTATCCTCAATTTTTTCTAAAGATTGTTGATGTAATTGAAGTCAGATTGAAAAGGTGCCAATTAATGGATAAGTGAGGAGCTTTGACACGTTGACACTGTCATGCTGAAATACATAAACATACAAGTACAGTAGCGTCAAGAATATAATTGAAATGAATAGGGATATTTACTGATAGTCAAATGAAGTTTGTATAGAAATAGGAACAAGTGACGTCATAATTTTCTTTGCTCAGCATCGTATTTTTGATCTTTATGTATTTGTTCTAGTAAAATCTTACAAATAGGAAAAGTAAGTTAAAATCCGCTATTTTCCGAGTGAGTTTTGTTTATAGGTAATGTACCTAATAATTTATTTTCACTGTCCTCGAGTTGGGTATTATGTCCTTAATTGGAATACTCAAGCATCTTCCGGCTGTTTGCTATTTCGACTCCCAAATAACAAGCCCTAAACTCTCCCCCAATACATCACTGTTTGATCAACGGCATCTAATTAAAGGGAAAAGCTGCACTTTTCCAAGTGCTATCAATTGTGCAAACCCCTCTTGCAGTTCAACAATTTTGTGGTGTTAGTCCTTTCCTGTTCATATTACATTTGCAAGAGTAGGATAAAAGGTTAGCTGTGATGAGACAGTCGACCCAAGTCTCGGTCTCAGAGCGGGTCGATAGTTGGCCGACTGCCAACCGCGCTCGTCAAATCACCATGCGTAGGGTATTTTGTCTATTTTGGTCATCTCCTGACAGGGTGACTCTACAGTACGTAATAGAACAACAGGCAAATACTAAAGTTGGGTAAGAAACAATTTTGTCCGACACTCCGTTCATGGAAAAGACTTTTATTATGGGTACGATATAAATACTGTTGAAGGAAATTAATGTAAGATAGTTTTTCCTTGATTATGACATTAGCGATTGTAACCAAACTGATGATAATGTTAGTAACTAGTAAGTTATAAATAGAGATCGGTTTTCACCAAACAACACTGCTTGAAACGGCAAATGGTGTCTGGTATGGTTATCTTACGACCTAACAGATTGGTGACTGTTTGCCAACGTTGTCATATAAAATAATCGTTGCTCCCTCCTGAAAGCAAATAAATAAGTAACTAACCCAACTGCTTTTTCAAATATTATAAGCTAGGGTTGAGCTACGTTAGTCCAGTGGTTCAGGCATGCGTCTGTCAAGTGGCGGTCGTGGGTTCGAATTCGAAATCCGGCTCGTACCAATGAGTTTCACCCTATTCACCCTAAGCCTACTACTACTTTATAGCCAAGATGTAGAATTTGTAGAGCGTGGCTGGTAGTGGTAGTATTACGCCGTGTGGAGTAGGAAGCTTGGCGCTAATTGCGATCTGATATCTTTTTCACGCTGAAAGCTGTATGAGCTATGGGGTCTTGGCATCACTTTACATGTAATGTTTTTGGTGGGATTTATATACTGCAAATATGTCCAGCGCTGGCCTATATGCTGGTCTAAAGGGTCTATCTATTTCCCTTCAAGTGTGTTGTAATGTTATCCTCAAGGGAAAAAATAAAGTAAAATCATCCTACTTGTAGCTTTTGAGGGTAAAAGAATGCTTTAACAGGATTTACTATTTAATGGTACCTACACTCTTTTTTAAGGTTCCGTAGTCAACCAGGAACCCTTATAGTTTCGCCATGTCCGTCTGGCCGTCCGTCCGTCCGTCTTCGGCTTAGCTCAGTAACCCTTACAACAAGAAAACTGTAATTCGGCGTGGATATATAAATCAACCACCCCGACAAAACAGTAGAATAAAATCATGGTGGGGATGTAATATTTTTTTCTCGTTAAACCCATGGTGTGGGTATCGTTGGATAGCTTGTTCAAAAATACTATGGGTTTTTAAAACCAATTTTCAACTCAGTGATTCGTTTTCGAGATATTGGGCAATTTTTTGTACGAG
Organism: Epinotia bilunana; assembly: GCA_947049275.1. Classification (NCBI taxonomy): domain Eukaryota; kingdom Metazoa; phylum Arthropoda; class Insecta; order Lepidoptera; family Tortricidae; genus Epinotia; species Epinotia bilunana. The sequence goes on from OX346267.1 coordinate 3,357,709, forward strand.
TCATGTACCATTGGAGTGGTTATAGATTCCCAAGCTTTTAAATAACTTAAACATTCCAAGAAGCCGAAGGTGTAAAACAGAGGTGCTTAGTGAGAGGGCGCCTAAATGACTAGTGATTTGATGGAATGACGCTCTTGACGACATGTACGTTCGTAAGCAGGCAAGCAAGCCCTGCTTGCTTGTGAATAAACGAGTTTTATAACACCTGCCACAGTCCATAGGGGAGAAACAGTAGGCATATTCGAAGATACGATCCAGAATACGCTGTCATTACCAGTCAGAACTGTGCCGAGATATCTAAACAGTGTCAAAACCCACCATTCATGTGTGGTGCTTTGGCACCTAATTCCCAAATTCGTCGTAGAGACTAGTTGAGTATACGAAGGCGACTGCCATCCGACTTTTCAACCTAGACGGTAAACAAGATTAGACGATGTATTTCATTGACCCGCGGGTCTCGACTACTCTAAGCAGTCCGTCTATGGAGGGTCTCGACTGCTCCAAGCAGTCCGTCTATGGCGGGTCTCGACTGCTCTAAGCAGTCCTTCTATGGCGGGTCTCGACTACTCTAAGCAGTCCGCCTATGGCGGTCTCGACTACTCTAAGCAGTCCGTCTATGGTGGGTCTCGACTGCTCTAAGCAGTCCGTCTATGGCGGGTCTCGACTACTCTAAGCAGTCCGTCTATGGCGGGTCTCGACTACTCTAAGCAGTCCGTCTATGGCGGGTCTCGACTACTCTAAGCAGTTCGTCTATGGCGGGGCTTAAGATCTACCTGACGCGCGTACAATGCCTTACGTGATTGATCTGCAGATTGAAAGTAGCGTGCCATATCGCTCGGTTAAGTGGTTCTTATAACAATAAAAAAGGTATCGTCGTCAAAAAAAAACAAAAGATTATAGACAATTCGTTCCATATTGATAAAAAAGATATATATCCGTGCGGATGAACGAATCATTTTTTATATCCGACTGAATCCGAGTATCTCTGTATATCCGTACAACTCACTCCGTTCACTCACTCCTAGCATCGCATTCGCGGTCGCACTTACGCCAAATGCAACTCACCGTCTCGCTCTACGGCTCTGTGGCGGACTTCAAGGCTAAGTGAACCGAATGTATCCTATGTACTTGATTGACTAAATCAATCGAATAAATCCAATTCATAAATCAGTCCTCGAACGCATTGCATCGCATGAGAGACGAGAGCTGATACTAACCGGAGCGACAGATATATAAGGATATAATGATATAAAATAATGATTCATATTCCAGAGATTAAAAGATATACTTCAATCTTTTCTTAAAAGTGACACATTTCGCCCATGTCTAGTTTAATTATCTAATAAAACAAAACAAGACAATCGCAAAGTAACTCTGTTCCTATTTAAATTAATTTAAATTCCAGTGGATGGGAGGAGCTTTTAAATAGGCTTTGGGTGGCTATACCTATAGCCACTCAAAGCCTATTCTGCAAATTGTTAAGTAAGTTTACTGTACAACATATTTGCAGTACCTAAACAATACTGCGGTAACACTTTCCCTAGGACGTAGTACACCCGAGCTCTTACGATTTTACTGCCGTCATTTCTTTAAAACGTGGTTTGTAGTGAAATTGGCTGCGCAGCGTGCGCACGTTTGCACAAACACACGATATATATACACGATATAAACACAAGTGTTGCACACGGTGCACAAGCGGTGCACAGACGGTGTCTTGGTGCCTTCAACGCCATTATTTACGTCGCCGTTTTCTGAAGCTTAGTTTATTATACCGCGCATGATTTTATCTCTAGTGTATGCAAAATGCAAGGATACGCGGTGTGATTGCACCTGCAATTTGCCTCTGCTGTCAACACAATGAATCCTCTAATCGATATGGGTCTGCAACGCGCTTGTGAGTCTTTTGGTGTCGCCACCGTCCACAGGCTACGGTTTCTGCTTATCAACAGGAAGGCCGCCATAGATTGTTTGCCACCATCGTAGTATTATGAAAAACAACAGGTTGGTAATACCAACGTAATGTTTCATTCGGTTCTATATTTTAAATAACCGAAACGAAATTTTGGTCGAAATGGAACAGATGTTAATAGTCCTACTAATATTATAAATGCGAAAGTTTAGATGTTTGGATGTTTGGATGTTTGGATGTTTGTTACTCAATCACGCTTAAACGGCTGAACCAATTTGAATGAAATTTTGCACGGAGATAGTTTATAGCCTGGATTCAAATATAGGATAGTTTTTATCCCGGGTCCACGCAGACTAAGTCGCGGGCGGAAGCTAGTAAGTAAATAAATATCCGACGATCACAACATCCACAACTCCTAAACATTGACTATGTGTAATTTTAAGTGCAGCTGTATGTTGCGAAATAAATGAATCTAAATCTGAATATAACTTTTGTAAATGGCCGACTCTTTACATATATTAACTTTTCGGTTTCGAATATTTACCAGTTAAATTTTCGGTAAAGGAAAACATCGGGAGGAAACCGGTCTAATCCCAATAAGATCTAGTTTTCCCTCTGGGTAGGAAGATCAGATGGCAATCTCTTTCGTAAAACTAGTGCCTACGCCAAATTTGGGATTAGGTGCCAATGCATACCTCGTGGTTCTTAAGAATACATCCGGGAAACCGCTTACAGGTAAATTACTATTTCCGGAACACTTAAAACCAATAATCATTTAAAGTGGCGTTAACATTCCTGTTCAAATAGAATTACGGTAGGGAAAAACAAATTACAAGAGCCATCAACCAACCTCACTCACCTCAACCACTGACCGTTCCTTCGGACGTAAAAACCCAACCCGCCTCAGCCAACGTGGCAAAACGTATAGCAATTAGGACCCCAAGGTGGATTAAATGCGTCTGTTCCATTTCCATATCTATAGGCTTGTGATCTAAGATTTATTTACGATGCAATTGAACCAGTTTTTGGAGAGGAACAAATCTCTGTATGGGAGAATCTACAATTAAAGAACATACAAACCTTAATAATTCAGTTTGACGACTATGTAGCCTAGTTGGTCCCTGCCTACGAAGCTGGAGGTCCCGGGTTCGAATCCCGGTAAGGGCATTTATTTGTGTGATGAGCAGGAATACTTGTTCCTGAGGCGTGGATGTTTACTATGTATTTAAGTATCTATTTATCTATATAAGTGTGTATATCGTTGTTCAGTTTCCATAGTACAAGCTTTGCTTGGCTTGGGACTAGATCGATTTATGTAAGATTGTCCCTAAATATTTATTTATTTAAGATTGACCTCGCTGGCGGCAGCTGAAACGCTTCTTACTACTTTACGTAACAGTATGACGTCACACTTTGGAATGTTTACTAATCGTTGTATGGAAAATGAAGTATATTACTGTTTCGGTCTCGACGCAGGCTTAGCGTTTAGGTCCATAGTTGACATACAATTTAGTTTCTATAAAAGCATAAGAATTCTACTGGTAATAGCTTAACATTTACTCGTGGACAATAATAAAAATGCATATTTTTCTAAACTTTCAATGGCCATACCTTTTAATGTATTACAATAATTTGTTTTTTTTTTACGTTATCAATTTTAACATGACGCAACTACCCTATTAGGCAAGGTGGACTGTAAGCGTCTGTTTCATATCAATTAAGGACCCTTACTACTGTAGCTGGCTCGTAACTACATCGGTTATGAGCGAAATTCCCGTCAGGGAGCGGAAAAATTAAAAAGTTTTTATGACAAGGGCTCTCTGCGTTTTGTAAGAACGAGTACGCTTGAGAATAGCTATTGATATTAATTTTATGTGGCTTGTTAGGAGACAGCGAGTTTGCAGTTGGCTACTTTGCGCTCGCTGGACATTTAGTAAGACACAATTCGTTTACATGACGTCTTTGTTCTCATCAATTGCGAACAAGCGTCCGGCCCACTAGGCGGTAAGCGGGCACCATAGCCTACGGATACTTGCAACGTCACATGTCACATGCGCGCTGCCATCCTTTCAAGACTGTATCACCCTTTTCTTGAAGAATCTCATACTGCACTCCCTCGGGAAAACCTCGGCACTACCGGAGCATTCGAGGTAGGACATTCCTCCCTCAAACATGATAGGATGACGATGATAAGAAGATCTTTTGGATAAAACCCTAGAGTGGGTAAGAGAGGCTTACTACTAGAAGAGAGGCTTATGCTCAGGACGATGTCAAGAAGATCTTTTGGATAAAACCTCCGAGTGGGCAAGAGAGGCGTAATACTAGAAGAGAGGCCTATAATGCTCAGGTCGCTGTCAAGAATATCTATTGAATAAAAGCCCTGAGTGGGCAAGAGAGGCGTAATACTAGAAGAGAGGCCTATAATGCTCAGGACGATGTCAAGAATATCTATTGGATAAAAGCCGCGAGTGGGCAAAAGAGGCCTAATACTAGAAGAGAGCCCTATGGTTAGGACGATGCCAAAAATATCTATTGGATAAAACCCACGAGTGGGCAAGAGAGCACCTAGCAGCATTTTCCAATTTGTAGCGAAATTCACTCGTAGAGGCATAACTTGCATGTGAGTGATTGGCCTTGACGGGTTAAGGGGCTACTTCAAACTTTCACTACATTTAACCTACGAGTTAAGGCGTGGTATAGCCTAGGCTACATTGTTTGCGCTGTACCTAAGGGTTGAAATAGCAGCAACAACCAAATTGGAAGATGTAATACAATTACGTTAACGCACCTTATATACTAATGTGTAATGCTTAAGGAGCCAGGGAAGAAGGAATCTTATTGCACTTATGCTATTAATCTCGTTTCCCTGAGAATCATATTAATTTAAAACCGTATGTGTGATTTGCGGTAACACTGCAATTTTTGAGGGTTATACGCGCCCTAAAATATTTTTTACACCATAAAGATGCTAATTGATTTCAGTATTCACATGTAACAGAACATAGAATATCGATCATTCGCTGGGTTTTTTTTGTCGAACATCGAACAGAGACAAACATAACCCCAAGCATAGCTACGAACCTTTTCACGATCATACTAGCGAACGCTCTAGTAGATACTAGTCAGACTGGGTACAGGACAGCTGATTTATAGGATGAGTGGAATGGAACGTAAGACTGATAGAGTGACAGAGCAAGAATGATTAGAAAAAAAAGGTGTGAAAGAGAGAGCGAATGCGTGACTGTGGATTTTGAATGTAAAACGGACGGGTCGGTCAGGCTAAGATTAACACTATGACGTGGTGGTGTATAATTTCCATTCCATTTCGATATTACAAGTATTTTGATATTTAAAAGTGATTTCCGTTCCCTCCTATCCCACATCTATGTATGTGTATTATATAAGGAAATGTATTTTCAAGATATACGCATCCTTTTAATTTGCGTTTTTCTTGGACAACTGCCTGCACCTATAAGCTTTTCTGTTTAGCCCTGCAGTTTACTGGTAGAAAATGCCCTAATGCATTAAATGCACCATATGTACCTTTTGTCTGTGTAATAAAGTTTAAATAAATGGTCTCTAAAACGCTCCTTTTTATTCTATGCTCATTACAAGTCAATTCTCGAGTGTATTTGCACTTTCATAAGAACTAAGAATCCATGCTCATAATCATAAGCAAGTAGTTAACGTATATGCCTATGAAAACAAGTGATTCTAGATAATGTCGTCAGAATGTAAAATTGCAATTTCTGTCCACTCCGCTCGGGGTATTGTTTATTTTCAATTATCAACTTCATTATAGTGGCGAATAGAGAGCGCTCTTCATTATGAACAAAAAAATATCCATGAATTATGAGGGAGAATCCAAGAGCCATTGAAATCTTATTAAGTTGATGGACGAATTTCATCATTTTACTGGAAGTATGCGCGTTCCAAAAATATTTTTATAGCACTAGAAAATCTTTATTGCTTACTACTAAGCTACGGTAGCCTAGTGGTTCAGGCGTGCGGCTGTCAAGTGGCGGCCGTGGGTTCGAATCCCGGCTCGTACAATCAATGAATGTTTTTCGGAACTAATGTACGGAATATTTTTCGTTAACTTTTTGGTAATGGAAAACATCATGAGGAATCCGGTCTAATCCCAATAAGATTTAGTTTTCCCTCTGGGTTGGGAGGTCAGATAGCAGTCGCTTTCGTAAAACTAGTGCCTATGCCAAATCTTGGGATTAGGTGTCAAAGCGGACTGGTTCCTTTATGGCACAACCGGGAATAACGCTAGAAGGATGATGATAACAAAATCTTACTATTAAGAGTCCGCAGTAAGCTCGATTCTCCATACAAACGTAGATACGCTCACATTTTAAAACTACGTGTTGGATTGTAACGAAAATTTGCATATACAATGACATTAGGTATGTCTATGTCTGTAATTAGTTTATGTAGCTTCAGATATCATAGTAAAAAAATACAGCGAATTTAAGTTTTTCATAAAAAACTTGTTTTTGCTGTATTTCGTTTGTTTTACAATCTGGAACCATATAAACTAATTACAGACATAGATATACCTCATGTCATTGTATATGCAAAATTCGTCACAATCTAACACGTAGTTTTAAAATGAGAGCGTAACTACGTTTGTGTGAGAAGGTGAAATTCGGCCGAGCTTACTGCGGACTTAACAGAAATAACTTTGAATAAAAAAAATGAACTTAAATTATATCGTGCGGTCCCGTTTGACTTTAAAGCAAAAATGCTTCGCATGGCAAAATGATAACAGCATTTGCTGTTGATGGCACATAATCGACCATTGTAACTGGAACGATCAATCATTACCACGGTAGGTACAAACGACAACACTGTTAACTGACCATCCTGTGTTTATATAGAACCTTATTACAATGCACTTAAGGTGCACCGATGGTCAGTTAGCTGTGTTGTCCATAGTACCAGGAATTTTACTTTCCTGCAAGTAAAATTTGGATATCACTGTTTTTGGCACCGGTATATTGTTCTTGGGACCATAATACCGTCTTCTACGCTAGGCGAGCCGAGCACGAGCGGAGCCGTTCTGTTCGCGGCGTCAAGTGGCTTTCGTGGCTTTTAAGTCGGTCCACACTAGGCGAATTGTGGCTCCGCTCGTGCTCGGCTCTCCTAGCGTAGACCCAGCTTAAGATTCCAATATCGCAGTGCTTAGTCATAATGTCTAGAGGGTGAAGTAACAAACATAGGCAAATGTATAAGCCACATCACTCGGCACGTTGCAAGGGTTTAAAATAAATATTTATAAGAGATTAATTTTGAGTGAACCAATCCCTCAGATGGCACAGGTCGCACGGGAGTCCGCTGTATGCGGGTGGCGCAAAACCGATCACTTTGTCACTCTTTGGGGGAAGCCTATTTCTAGTAGTAGTGGACGTCTTTCGGCTGATATGATGATGATAAATCTCTCAGACTGCGTATCTACACCAGCCATATGAGATAATTTACAGTCGACATCAATGACATGTTTACAATTTTGCACCATATTAAGGATAATGTAAAGTCAAATAGTGTTGACTTGCTTTTAAGCCCAAGTTTGTTTGATATTAAGAACATTGTCATTTTGTGTTAACTAAACATATCATATTACTAGGAGATCAGCATTTTGTGTATTTTACCCATTTTGTTTTACAACTACAACTTAGAAAAGTTGAAAAACCCCCGACATTTTCATTTTAAAGTCTAATATCTCAAAAAAGGCTAAACAGATTTTCATAAAACATGACCAAGAACACTCGGGATCACATCAGCTTTCGAAAAAAAAAAACGAATTTAAATCCACAGACAGATACACAGATACACAGACAGTCTCTTTGCGTCGGGGGTTAATAAACAAAAGTGTAAACGTGTTATTGACATCGACTGTAGGTACTACTATTAGCATTTAGAGCGGTAACATTGTCATTTTGCAGGAATACAAAAGCGATACGATTGACAGATAATCTATGGCTATTGTCGGACGACCGTAGATAGATGATTTAATAAAATAAAATAAAAGCATTTATCCCATAAAACTGGTTCCATATATATTCCGTTAGTAACAATTGCCTTAAAAAGTTACTAAGTATGTTAGACACATGAAATAAACAATAGTACATTACGTACCTCACCTTCGGTTCGGGCCACAAGCACATGCGAACTAGGGCTTTACGAATTACCGCCCGTGGTGCGTACACAATTTTACGTCTTCTCCTGGGTGTGAAGTGAGATTTGCCGCTGCGCCCATGGGCGGTAAATCTCACTTAACGCCCAGTGACGTAAAAATAATAAAACTAACTAACGGCTCCTGCCGCGCCTCATCTATCCCTATTGACGTCATGAAGCGCGCCAGGATGGCAGTCTTGCCCACGTCTAGCCCATTGGCTACCAACTGCAGGATACTGTTGCTGCTCCCCCGTACACGTCTTATAATGAATGCCGACTTTATGCGTATCGTTGCATAAAAATCGTCCACCGTTGCGTCGGCGAACTTTCCCGACGCGCTGCAATAGCGGGGTAGCCGCAACAAGGACATTATTGCATTGCATAATAGGAGTCCTAGCGAAAACCCAAAAGGGTATGAGGTAAATTAGCCTACTAAATTGAGAAGGATCAGAAGACTTATCTATTCTCTACATCTCCTGCCTACATACTTCAGTATAGTATTATATCCTTGACGTCAGTATCAGTAACATATTTTTACAGGTGGTGACAAACAAGCTGGTGACAAACAAAAAAAGCAGCGCTGAGGGACAGGAGATTTGACATTGCATCTCGTTCTCACTTGTGGTATTGTCTATGTTTACATATTTGTTACACATGTGTGTATGTGTGTGTGTGTCTATACTATCCTTTCTCTACGCGTGCGACAGTCATACGTTCCTGAAACGCGCGTTTGTATTGCCGCATTTTGGCCGCCCCGTGTATCCGCCGCATCCTTTAATTTTCCCGGCGGTTGAGCATTTTTAACAGTTGTTTGTGTAACGTCATTCTACCATCATAAGTTAAAGTACTTAATATGATGATAGAATGACGCCACACAAATCCTGTTAAAAAACGCTCAACCGCCAGGAAATTTAAAGGCTAAATGCTCATTTAAATTAGCTAAAACTTGTAGAACAGAATGCCTTGCGCGTCTCGGCGGGCGCGCTGAGAATCCCAACTATGTCACAAAGACCTCTCGGTACTGTATAGTGTATTTCAGGCTAGACACAGTTTGCTGTGACGCGAATAGAATTTCATATGGAAATTGCCCTGAATTTACAGCACAGGTTTTCTCTAGGACCTTTATAAATGTGGACGAGATTGGAAAAGAGATCTTGTGGAGCGGGTATTTTGTTTGAAAACTAGTAAAAAGGACCTTGTGCTACAATTACTTACAAAAGGGGCTTTTCCTAAGCTTTTTACGTTTAAACATTTCTATACCTTATTTTTTTACATATTATCATTTTCTTTACATACATACATACATACATACATACATACTTGAAAATTATGTATTTATGTATGTGTGACTTTATTTCATACTAATCACAAGATTAGTATGAAACAAAGTCCACCAATCACGATTCTCATGCATAGAAATTAGTTTCGTTATTCAGTTGATTATTCACGGCTTGAATCTCGCAAACGTTATTCAATTTGATTGAAATCTAACATGGTTATACTTGCATTGCGTTGTTATACATTCGGCTATGCACAAACGTAATAAAGTGCTTAAACTCACATTTAGGTAATACCTACTACAATGAATTTAGCCAAAAGTGAAAAGTGCGAGAAATAAAACATAAAAGATTGTTCCAGAAAAATACAAAAAGGTGACAAAATCTTAGTTTACCAGTACTATTGTGTAAAGTGCATTGTCACTTTTAAAGATACTCTGCCTAGTGTATGGTTAATTTAGTAGCTTAGGGGTTAGCCACTTTAGTCCGTTGTTTAGTTATTTTATAGATTAGTGACTAATAACAATGTATTTGCCAGTTATCATATATGGCACTGAAACGTGGTCGCTTACTATGGGCCTCATAAGAAGGCACAAAGTCACCCAAAGGGCTATGGAGAGGGCTATGTTGGGTGTTTCTCTGCGTGATCACATCAGAAATGAGGCTATCCGCAGCAGAACCAAGGTAACCAGTATAGCCTTCCGAATCGCTAAACTTAAGTTGCAGTGGGCGGGGCACATAGCACGTAGAACCGATGGCCGATGGGACGGAAAGGTTAACGAGTGGCGACTACGTACCGGAAGGCGCGGCGTGGGTAGTCCCCCCACAAGGTGGACTGATGACCTGGTAAAGGTTGCTGGACTGCGCTGGATGCGGGTGGCGCAGGACCGGTCACTTTGGCACTCTTTGGGGGAGGCCTATGTCCAGCAGTGGACGTCTTTCGGCTGATATGATGATGACGATGATGTCAGATTTGGTCAGATCTCCAAAGTACGTGTGTATGTATTTATACTTGTATGCCATTTAATAATGTATGTTTTATCAATCTTGCCGCAGATAGAGCTCTTGTAAGGGTATCCACGGAAGATCAGCGTCAAGGTATTCACATGGTACCTTGTCATTATTTATGTAGCTGAGTGGAGATATTTTCTGTGACTGTTTTGTTTGATTATCACTTTGCGATAGTTTTAACCAGAAATATTTATTTTCCATGTTTTAGCTAGTAACGTCTTGAAAAAATATTTCCCTCTTTAAGTTTTGTCTAATTTGAGAGGTATATTCAATATTTTAAGGGACTTGGGGCGGGAAGGCTTGTGTTATGAGCACTGGACGATATATTTAATAGATATAAATACTTAAATACATACAAAACATCCAAGACTCAGAAAGAAATATTCATGCTCATCACACAAATATTTGCCCTTACCGGGATTCGAACCCAGGACCTTCAGCTGTTTATATGTGTAGGTGCAAATATGTCTATTTTACATTAAAATCAAATTGAAATGTGAAGCATAGGTCTCTCATCTACGCCCGCCCGTTTATGCGAAACCATCACTCGCTTTGAATCTCTGCATTTACCGTAAATTCCACCCATTTTACCCATTTTACACGTTACCAGGGTAGCATAATTTCAGGGTGTTCTAACTACCGCTAGCTGCCAATACCGTTGGAGTGTGTGCCAATTTAGTTGAAACTAATCTAAAGACGCAACTTGTTCACCGAGTACGGCTATGTTGTAACTTGCTTCAATTAATTGGATTAATGAAATTACGTACGTTTCGCATGTAACTTTTGTGGAATGTGAGGGGTATTATTTTGAACGGAGAACATAACAATTTCAGAAAAAATATTGTGGTAAAGTTGGTGAAAAACTAACATACGATCTGTCTGACGTTAAGCATTCATTAAGTACAGATGAAGTGTGTTTTTTTTCTCTATTCAAGTCTAAACTTCATTGACATAAGATTGCATTTCACCCGGTCTGGCCCTTATTTCACTTACTTGACAATTGACATCTGACTATGACATAACGACGTACATTACTAGGTCGACGAGTAAATTAGTTTACAAGATCTCGCCATGGGTTATCGCCGCCGACTAGTTTTGCGAAATGTTTTTAGGCATTACTCTAATATTATTTGAATGGCTACGACTATGGATATTCATTTCCTCGGCCAATTTTTGAAATGCGGATTCTCTGGCTGGTTTTTGTTTGTATACCGCTGATTTCTGGTTCCATAAACACTCAAACGATCTAAAAACTTCTATAAACTTAATTGTAGTTTCCGATTTCCACCTTTCCGACGTCATAATTATGTTTTTTTCGGGATATTAGACTGAGAAAACAAAGTAAACAAAACACTTCGGCAGCTTTGAGTAGGTAATCAACTAATCACTAATCAAATTGCACTTGTCATTAAATGTTTACACCAATGACAAGTATTAGTAGATTTCTAGCTGCGGGTAGATGCTTGTCGCTTAGTAAATAGGACCGGCTTCTAAGGTACACGTTGCAGCCCGACGGCAGACAGCAGCCGCAGACGTGTCGCGGCATCACGACTTGTTTGTGTTTGTATGTATTTCTATGACGCAAGCTACAAAAGATATTTCATAGAAATACATAGAAAGTTTCTATTAGAAACCAATTGTGTCGCCGCGACACTACGCCTGCTGTTGCTGTCTGCGGTCGTGTTTCAACTTGTACCTTTATTTATTCATTGAATTTTTAAACTTTATTGCACAAAACCAAAGAAATGTACAAATGGCGGACTTAATGCCCCTACAAGTCAACCATAAGACCAAACTTAATAAGTTTCTGTCAAAAAAATATTTTTGGTACAAGCTTTTATTGCCGACTGTACTTTTCTGTATACCGTCATCAAATACTCATTGAGACGATTCTAACGAGCCCAAACTCGATGGGGTATGTGGTTTTATTACGGAGTTCCTATGGCCACCTTCCAGCTCCATCATCAGATCAGCTCCACGTCATCATAATATTGCATTGTCACGCAATTTGCATATTCGTGCAAAATTCCAACTCAATCGGAAACCGGGAAGTGGATCAAAGTTAACTTGCAAGATTTGATTACAGACAGACAGACAGACAACGGGACAGGTGAAAGTAAATAAAAGCTTGTAAAATTGGTGCAGAGTAAATGATCGACGTTTAGAGCGTAGCACAGACTTATTAAAACATAATCCACATATTATTTCTTATATACAAAGATATTTATGACACACTAATAATATATTGGTCCTTTATCGTCCTAGCCCCGCACCCGCGCACCGCGCAGGCGAGTACCGTCGAGTTCTCCAATATCTACACAGACAACCTTTAAAAAATATATATGCAGAGACTTTATTGTTACTGACATAAGACATGTGTAGATATTTTTGAAAGGTTGTCTGTATAGATATTGGAGAACTCGACTGTACAAACGCCAACTCAGTTAAACCAACTGTATTTATATAGAACCTTATTACAATGCACATAAAGTGTACGGATGGTCAGTTAGCTGTGTTGTCGATAGTAGACTTAAGGGGGTCTACCTATACTAGTTTATTATCAACCCAGTAACGTGCGCCGTGTTGCTGCTGGTCGATTGCGTAACGTTTTGTGTGTATATAATCATTTTTCACGTGACATAATTTACCGAGCGAGCGAAGCGAACGAAGCTCTCCATTTCAGCTTGGACTAATATTATTTCGTATGACCGGCGTCTGTCCGGCTGTTCTCCTCTACAGGTCACATTTTTCAATCGAGGCTCGTGTTTTTTTTTGAGCAGTTCAATGATATATAGTTTTTTTTTTGGGTCGATTCAGTTCTTCGATATAAAAAAGACAGGCTCTCGAGTTTGACAGCTCACAGTTACTAGTGACAGTTGAGTTATATGTTCTTGCGAAATTTTACGCAAACGTTGTGTACGTGTATATTATTTGTTGTTTTTTTTATTTTGTCACGAATAAATATTTTCTTTCTTCCTTTTTTTATTTATATATTTCTTTTCTTTTTCTTTATTTATTTCTTCCTTTCTCTCAGATACCCCTGGCCTCCCACGGGGAAAGGATGTTTTCACTAAATCGGTACTCTATGTACGATATGAGGTCCAATTACTCTCAACAATTTTGTCAATCCTCGGATAACGCCAATTTATCATTAACCTGGTAGCGTGTGACGTCGCTGTATTTGAAGTTGAGCAATTAGTTTTGTTAATTAATGAAAAACGGGTAATTGAACACGTGTGTTTTAGGCTCATACGCATTTGTATTGTTTTTGAATAAATTGACTTGGTTTTGTCTCATATATCTACAGCGTCATTGTATTATTACTCCAGCAAAAATACGGTTTTGAAAAACATTAATCAATAATAGCGATTTTTCGTTGATTTCATTTTAAAATATTAAATTATAAGATGCTTTGTTCAAGAATCCGACAAACTTTCCACCCGGTCACAATTATGAACATTTAAATGAAGCATACGTTGTCTTTTTTGTATGATTTATCTTGAATATTATAGAGCAAATGTAAGTGAACCTAAATATAAAGACAAACATATTGATTAAAATTTTTCTGACTTCAGAAGCTGTCAATTTTTTTTTTTTTGATATCTGAAATTTTGTCGCTCCCGTTTGTATGTCCCGCTGTCCCGCTGTTCTCCTATACAGGTCGCATTTCTCCAACGATTGTAGTGAAATTTTGTAAGCAGTTTCGTTAATAGTTTTTTTTTGTCGATTTAGTTGTAATAAAAAATAAAACAAAAAAGAAGAAAGTTCTACAGCTCGTTACTAATGGTACTTAAATCTCTGAAGGTTAAAGTTCGTACTTTCTACCTATTTCTTTAAGGCATTTTAGACACGTCTCGTCGAAGATACATAGATTAATTAATTTAAATTTGATGAATCATTACGACACTTAGAAACCTTATATTATATGTTTATATCTCTAGGCAATTTAAAAGTTATATCAGCTTTTCATAATACTCAGATGTTTTACTCTCGCGCTACTATAGTCTGTATATATGAAGAAATTGTTGTTATGTGAATGGAAATCAGAAACACGAAGTCGAGTTCGTTACCTACTTTTGGCACAAGTACAAAACAAACAAACATGAAAAATAAACTGGCCAATGTCAGCCCCAGCCGTATCACAAAATAGATCCAACTCAGCAAGAGGTCTGCTTTCTTGATTTAATATTTAAACAGAGGTATTGAAAGAAAATGAGAAAGTATTTTTCCCCTCACTGCCTCGGGAAGCCGTCGTATCTTTTAAAACCAGTGGGCAAAAACGAATTTCATCCACTAGTGGGGAAAGTCATTTGACCTTATTATTATTATTTATTTTATTTATTAAGAAAGAAACAATAATACAACATAAACAAGTACAGGGTCCCGCAAAACCTTGGAGCGTGTTTAAGTAGTTTTTGCAAGATAACAAAACGTAAAACGCTCATAATACAAAAAACAACAAATACTAAAACATAGAATAAAATAAATATATAAGAACTTTAAAAAAATTGCTTGTTGCCTTCATCAGGCGCTGGGTCCCAAAATGTATGGGAAAACTAAAATCCGACTCGCACTTGACCAAATTTTTACTTGATATTACTTGTTAAAAAACTAAAATAATATTATTATTTAAAATAAATAAAGTTGTTTTGCATGATGCACTTTCCTCGCTACAGTGAGGTGAAAAGTTTTGTGTTACACACGGGTGCAAATGTATTTTACTTCTCGTGTGTTGAAACACTCGCTACGCTCGGAGTTATATTTTAAAACCACTCGCTTCGCTCATGGTTCAACTATAGCATCCTTTCGCTTGCTCGTGTTTCAATTCCACACACGGGGAAAATACAACTTTGCACCCTTGTATAACAAATAACCTATTAATATATTTTACAATTTCGTTGAACGCAACATTTGTCTTCCCGTTCTCAGGAATACTACCAATAACAGGTTGGCGGGAACGTCCCTTATATTGCCAGTGCAAAAAATAGTGTATTTTTAATTAAAATTAAGTAATTATCAGATACATAAATATCATGTATTTGATAAACGGTTTTTTTCTGTAATAAATTAATAATTAATGTTCATGTGGTCAAGTGGAAAGAAAATGTGGAAATGTTAATGTGGCAGATTACTGAATTGAAGTCGATTTCGGTTTAGTTCTAACATGCGCATACCGGGTTTTAGGCATGTGTTTGGGTAGAACTTTGTAAGGAGCTCGCATACTATGGTTTTTTTCGTTCGCTTAAACAATCTAAGCCTTTTAAAATTGTAACTTCTACCTTCCTAAAATGGGCCCAAAAATAATTGTAAAATATATGCATTTTACGCACCCCTATCTTCGCTCCAGATCAGCAGAGATACAAATTCAACGACCATTTCTAACGGAGAAATCGGGGGAATTGTGTCAAACCCTTAGTAAGCCCTTTTAAAATATTATAAGGAGGCTCTAGTGGCTCATTTAAGTCTAGGGGCTCAAGTTAAGAGTCCTGGTGAAACTCTATAATATGCGTATCTGAGGATAAAGCAGAATCTGCTAAATGCTGATATATGACCAAATATGGCGGCGGCAAAAATCGTGATTGTAAAAAACTTTTTTGAATATAACATGCTATAGGTTTGGCCATAGCACACATGTGGTAGTATTATTATTTTTATTTATCTTGAGAGAAGCTATTATACGCCTGTTGCACTGCGTAAATTTTTATATCTGTGTTAATATAATATTTCAAGTTCTTATTCGGTCCCGTTTGCCAGGACAATATGCTCGAGGTTCTTAAAAATTTATACAACATGGAATTCTCATATGCTTAGAAGATCTCATATACCGGGGTTTGTCTTTAAACCCATATAAATGCGGATTTTAAAAGAAAAGGAGACGCCAGAGAGCCATGACAATAAGTGTCAGAAAAAAGTAACATCATTAATTTACGTTTAACATGGTTACTTAATTCGTGCCTCTGTTTATTTAAAAAAGACTAACAAAACGTTACAATGATATGGGTCTTTTGGAATTATAATTTTGTAACAGTACGTCACTGCGTTTCCATCATTGTATAACGTTCAGTGTTTAATACCAGAACGTAGTCATAAAACCGATCTTAATGCGGTATAAAGTACTTCTGTTCTACCAGCTTTGGGCATGCAATATTTTATTTATTGTAATAACACTAATAACTTACAATAATATTCTTTTAGTATAATCTAAAATTACAACATTATTAGCCTGCATTACTTTTAAACTATAAATTTACTTTTTTAGAATAAGAACAAGAATATTTTATTTGGAGAAAATGGGTGTACATAAAAGGTCTTAAAACTTAGTTTGGCGTCTCCATTTTCAGCCTGAGGCACAGACATACAAATCTATAGTATCTTACAGCTTACGATTAAACTTTAAACATTATTATAGATCACGGGTGTTATAAAGTGTTCCGAATTGCCATAATACATTTTGTCAAGACACCAGACATGTAATTTACTTTTAAACTAGGGTCAGTCTAGTTCCTTCAGCTCTTTAAGTAGGTAGTTATGAATTTTGTTGCACTACGAGTATGTCCAGTTATTGTTATAATTTATGTCAATTGATGTAAATTAATCCTAATGAAATATTTTTTTACATTCACTTAAGTAGGTAGTAATTTAAAGAGTAAATGCATTTACTTTAATAGCCAGTCTGTGTTTTTATTGGTCAGTCGGCCAGTTATTTATATCCCCTGGTAGTTTGTTCTAAATTTGTTTTTGCATTTTACTTATAAATATGTGTCTTCGAAACAGGCAAATGTAGTTTGAGCCCGTTTTGTGTAGACCGACCGGGAAAAAACCTCTACATGTGTAGGGAAATAACTAGGCTTCTTATGTACAAACAGAGAGAACTCTTTGATATACTATCGACAACACAGCTAACTGACCATCGGTGCACCTTAAGTGCATTGTAATAAGGTTCTATATAAACACAGGATGGTCAGTTAACAGTGTTGTCGTTTGTACAAGCAAGGTAAATACTTTATTGCCTAATCTTCATAAGGTAAAATTGGCACTTAAGTAGGCTTCTTACATACGGCTGTCTATCATATGATTTCAAATGTCAAATCTATAAATTCGAAAAAGAAACGTCTTATTTATGAGGTGTACCTACAATGTTCATGTAATTAAAATATTTCACTTATGCCAGAAGAGCAGCCAAGCAAACTTCTTAAGTAAGCACAAGTGTTGACTTCCGATGACGAATTTGTACAGTCCAGCACAGAGAAGTCATAAGTACATTGTCGTACAGCCAAATATTCATTTCGCATTATGTTATGGGCTGCGCAATTTTTTACGAAATTCCTAAACCATTTAAATATGAATTACTTCAGCTGTCAACACGGCGAATCCTCAAACAAACCAAGGGTCGGCAACGCCCATGTTACTCCTTTGAAGTTGCATGCGCCTATAGGCTGCGGTGTCCGCTTACCATCAGGCGGGCTGTACGCTTGTTTGCCACCGTCGTTGTATGAAAAATTATAAAATAATTTATGTATTGTATGGACATTACAATAAAAATACACTGTTTTTATAATCTCTGCCAGGCAGTTCGCAGCTGCACTCGTAATTTTTTTAAATGCGAAGCTGGACCATCGTAACCATCGTATCGGTATAAGTGACAAGATAGACCGTCCGTCACTGGCTGACACCGTTCAATAGAACGAGACGGACGCTCTATCTTGTCACTTATCGCGTGATAAGGCCGACCATGATACGGGGTCTGGAGCAGAATGACTGTCCTAGCTTGGCTAGTGCCGGGCCAAGGAACGGGCAAGGACTGAGGGCCCAACGTCTTTAGTCAATTAAAAAAGGCAGTGAAAAAAGGAGTACAGTGATTTCAGCTTACCAAGTCAATCAGTTGAGAGAGCCGCAAACCGAGTTTCACCAACACAGTGTTATTGTTTTTGTCAACAGGTCGAATGAGTCTATTATAATTACTCAACAGATCATCGTACAGTCGTTTTGCATCCGGATTGGCGAAACACACGCCAAAAACAAATGAAAGAACCACGAAAACGGATCGGAATTGTTCTGAAAACATTGTCACTCGCGAATAGACAGAAGGAATTGAGGTTATGTTCCAAAACAATCGATAGCGCGGACAAAATGCTCTTCTTTTTTCAAATTCGGAATCATTGGTGCGAGATATTCATTTTAAAATGTCATTTCAAGATTAAGAACTAATTTTTGACGTCAAATTTATAGTTTTCGTAGATATTATTTGACAGCTACACCCGATAGCTGGGAGCGCTTGTAGCGCCGTTACTAGAGCGAAGCATCAACAGATCGCTACTGCGCCGACTCCAGGCTCGCTTTTATTGCTTTGGCCAATGAAAAATTGCAATTTCCCTATTACATTCGACAAGTGACGTATAAAATCTGATTGATGTTTAACTTCCTTTTTGACGCCGCTTAAGCGAAGCGTGTCGTTCAAAACAACTACTTCTTAATAGTTCTTTTACGACGCGTCAAAAACTACTCTATTTTTTTTTATCTCTAAAACATTAGCATTGTTATTCAGCCGAAATATTACGCGTATTTTTGGGTTCGAATTCATTATTTACGCACCCGTATTCGATCAATGCTTAGTGCGCACGCGCGTTGCTCATTCATGGACGTCGCCTTGCAACGCAATAATAGATGGCCCCAGCGTCGTTGTTGAGGCAATTAATTCAGTTGTTATATTTACGAAGGGACGTGAAT
Source organism: Epinotia bilunana (assembly GCA_947049275.1). Lineage (NCBI taxonomy): Eukaryota > Metazoa > Arthropoda > Insecta > Lepidoptera > Tortricidae > Epinotia > Epinotia bilunana. Next base: position 3,376,816 of record OX346267.1, read on the forward strand.
TCTGGGACAAGGGCGGGAATGCATGGCTTATCTCCCGCTACCTAGGTACTGGAAATTTATCTTATCCTCTTTATGGTATCATTATAACTTTGAATTGCACTAAGGTTCCCGTAATTACTACGATTTTATTTATCATGCTTACAAAACTCTGAATCCTTATATCAATGTATGGTCGGAAGAAGTATAGTCAGCGTCATAAATTTGATTTCGAGCCTTTATGGGCTACAGTACCGCTTTCTTTTACCCTGCCTGCCACGCAAATAAATACTCGTCATCATTGTAATTAATAAAAAATGAGGACTCATTACATTCGATTCTCAATTGAAATAATGTTGTGTTACTATTTCATTTCGATTTTATTATTTTTTAAGAAAATGAAATTTTATAATATATGGTAACGAGTCTGTGAACTTAGTAAAACAAAATCTAGACGAAGATTTAAGTTTTGTGGTTATACTGTATTTTCATTTCTTCCAAGTTCCAAGTTTTATTCCGTTCCTGGATTTTATTACACAGGGAAAACTAGATGAAAGCCAAAAATGTGTATAACCGTATAATCTGAAGGAAACTGTAAAACTTGAGACATTTTGCAACTAGATCGAGGGACCGGAAAGGTTCAATGGTAATGCGTTCATAAAAACGGGCCCGGCCAAGAGTGAAAAACTTTTCGCATCTTTCAAATTTGGAATTGCTGAGTTCTTTTGTTTAGCCGTCAACGTTTGAATTTGATGGAAATTAAGACAATACGGCATCTGACTTGTTAAATAAATAAAATTAACAATTTATTCTTGACTGATAAACAACGAAACAACGTGAAACAAATGACCGCATGAATTAGTTATTGTCAGGAAAATGGTTCAATACGTTAGTTTCCTCATGCTATGTAAGTTATTGCAAAAAATTGTAAATTACAAAATATAATCTTAATCATAGAACGACATGGAACTTGAAAGTAAAAAAAGTATGCATTTTTTTAATTGTCCCAAAGTAAATTTATAAAGCTAGCAATAAGACCTTTGTCTTAAATAAAAACAAAATTGTATGATTACTGTGCACCTAAAGCAATTTAGCTACAACGATTGGTGCAATTAAAAAAATTGTGACGTCATACTTATTCGTAACATACTATGTCTATTAGTATGAATGAACAGTTTTGGCTTTCGCCAGCGACATCCATCTTTCTCTATTTTTGTGTGTTTTATGTTTTTTAATTATACATATGTGGTTGCTCCCATACAAATATTTGTTCCTCTCCGAAAACTGGTACGAATGGAGTCGTAAAAAAAATCTTAGGAATCATACCTATTTGAGTAGGTGTATTGGGTGTGTCGTCAAAATGTAACGTTTTGGCACCATATTTAATTTTGTGACAGGTATTAAGAGTCCGCAGTAAGCTCGATTCTCCATACAAACGTAGTTACGCTTTCATTTTAAAACTACGTCATGGATTGTAACGAAACTTTGCATGTACAATGACATGAGGTATATCTGTCTGTAATTAGTTTATGTAGCTTCAGATACCATATTAAAAAAAATACAGCGAATTTAAGTTTTTCATACAAAACTTGCTTTTGCTGTATTTCGTTTGCTTTATAAACTGGAACCATATAAACTAATTACAGACATATATATACCTCATATCATTGTATATGCAAAGTTTCGTCACAATCCAACACGTAGTTTCAAAAAAATAAAAAATACAACCGAATTGAGAACCTCCTCCTTTTTTTGAAGTCGGTTAAAAATGAGAGCGTAACTACGTTTGTATGGGAAGGTGAATACTTTGTAACTGTACTTGTAGATTTCTTGACATCGATATCAAATGTATCGTTTACAAATTGACATTATAATTATTTACCCAAACAAAATTTGTTACAAGGTTTTATTAAAACGCAAACTTTGAGCAAACGTTATTCAATACATAAAAAATAGTTATGTTTGTTGGCGCTACGAAGTCTTAGTACACAATTTCAGATTGCATTCAAAGTTTTCTCAAACTCTGAATTTGTACATGCTCTCGAGAAAAAAGTTAACAATAAGGACCCTTTTCAAGTTAACGTTGAGTTTGAATCAGTTTTATGACGCGTGCCCACGTTCTGACATATTGAGGGACTATTTGAGGGAGGCCTATGCCCACCAGTGGATGCCTTCCGGCTTATATTATAATTTACTAAAAAAACCCATATGTTTTTAACGTTCGACTCTCATGACGGAGACCCGTCCAGTGAATTTTTACGGAACGTACATTATTATTATTGGAGGCTGCAGTATCCCAGTGCTGGACAAAGGCCTCCCTCCGCCGTCTCCAGTATGCTCAATCCTGAGCTTCGGAACGTACGGGACTTACATAAATACGGAAAAGTATTCGATACTAATCACTTGGTTCAATGAAAATTTCATGGTTGGCGGCTTTTAGTTCCTTTGTTCTCTATGACAGCAGTCGCTATGCCGAGTTAAAAGCGTTGCCTACTTACCCTCCACTCAAAGCAGTGTTGTTTCCCCTGTTCAGATACGATGACATTCGCTAAAACTAGTGAGTACACCAATTCTTGGGATTAAGTAGGAAGCCGTCCCGGGCTTCTGTAGGATGCAACCGGGATGGCATTACGTTGGGAAGGCTTGGAAACAAGCGCGCGTTACAAATATAAAACGAATTCTATTCGATATTTTAAGTCAAACAGACCCCAATGTTTTGTAACAACTGGTTGTTCCGGACGCCTGACTGCTGTTATTGTTAGTGCTTTTGTTTAGTTTACTTTATTTTACAACAAGACTATTTTTATCATCGCTTACGATCTCAATTACATTTCAATGTGTTTGAATCTCGCTTGCACGTGCGCTGTGCTAACATGAGAGAAAGAGAGAAAACAATTGGAATGTGAAAGGGACGGACCAAGTTGAGGTCCAGGTGGCTGTTGAAAACTTTTCTTACTTCGGATAATTCCATGAGACATTATAACATTTTGGAAAGCGCCAGATTTTTTGAAGATCCTAGCTGAAACAACGAAAAGTCACTTTTGCTAATATACTTAAAATAATGTAGGGTCTGAAAAAGTAAAGCAAAGCTCCACCTGTCATTGGCTGCGAAATAAATGAATAAAAATAATAGAGTGTATTAAGATTCATCAATTTCATCATCCTCCTAGCGTTATTCCCGGTTGTGCCCTGAAGGAGCTCGGGGTCCGCTTTGACATCTAATCTCAAGATTTGGCATAGGCACTAGTTTTACGAAAGCGACTGCCATCTGATTTGACCTTCCAATCCATAGGGAAAACTAGACCTTATTGGGATAGACCGGTTTCCTCACAACGTTTATAAGAGTACTAGCTTCCGCTCGCGACTTCGTCTACGTAGACAGGGAATAAAAACTATGCACTATTTTAATCTAGGCTATCTTTGTGCAAAATTTTATCCAAATCGGTTGAGCTGTTTAAGCGTGATTAAGTAACAAACATCCAAACTTTCGCATTAAAATGTTAGTAATAATCTTAATATCCGATTATGATGAGTAAATTTAATATTTGCTAATTTATTTAGTCATCTCGCCATTCATTTGCCACATGAATAAGTATCCATAATCAACGTGAATCCGATCTAATTCGATCAGTGGAAATAATTATTTCCGAACCTCGATTCTATGGCGCTGGGTGTGTTTCATTAAACGTATTACCTACATTTTAAATCGGTTTAATCGTCACTTGCACTTGCCTTTTTACAAGTTTTTATTTAACTAGCACTGTACGAGGATGTAATGTCCGTGTATATATTATGTATGTAAGTTGTCCATCAAATTTTGCGATAAATTACTCACCCACTTGCCGTTATCCGATTGAGCTGAAATTTGTGGTAATGGTATAGTTTGCATGAAAATTCAATATTATGGTACCATCGAGCTGATCTGATGATGGAGACATAAGGTGGCCTTGTGAAATCAGTACCAAAATGAAACAAACTTATTTTAATTTTGCTACATGGATGAGAGGAAACGGGCTGCTAGTCCTCACATTGGCCCAGTGCGGGGACTACGGGGCCATTCATAAATTACGTCATCGTTTTTTGACGATTTTGACCGCTATCATCATACTGTTATTCCTTGAAATGGACCCTCCCCGCTCATAAAATGACTATCGTCATCCAATGGCCAGACCACCCCTCCCTATTTTGAAATGACGTATAATTTATGAATGGCCCCTACTACCCGTTCTACACTGGACTTCCCATGCAAAATGATATACTCTAAACAAATACGTTGTTAAAATAGATCCGCGGTCGAATTATATAGTAATTAGGTGTTATTAATTAGATCTGTTGTTGATATATATAATAGAGTGACGACAAACATTACGGTCCAGCCACAGTATAGAAGAATAATACAGTAGGTAATCAGAGGCCGTTTAGGAGCGTTCGTTACCTACTCTCGCTCGATGCGCAGGGCTGTGTCACGTTTGTGGCTTGGCATACCTATAATACTAATTTTGCTCTTAAGTATGCAAAGTATTTCTGTTACAGTTTAATAGACAATGTTGTATACACAAAGTAATAATATTATAGATAGTTAGGTATGTGTTTTTAGTTTCCCACTTCATTGAATATTTTAATACCACTATATACTATGCCTAAAATATTTCCTAGTAAGTATAATAGTTGCTAAACAGCACTAGGTTGGTAGGTGCTTAGTTACAAGCCTATTCGGCTCCTTTTGATATCATGGCACTGGCGGCTCGCTGTCTTCATACCTACGAGGCGGCTTCCTTTGACGTAGCGAGTGAGAACGAGCGAACACCGCAACGGTGCGGCCCCGATTAAAGCATTCTCCATCATTCCCGAAGGCTATGTGTGTGCGCGTACCGAACACGCGCGCATGTGTGCAGCCGTGTGATGTACCTTTGTTCGAAGTTTATCTACTGTTCCTATACTGTGGTCCAGCGGTCATCATCAAATATTTATAATCTTGTCGGACCAAAGAAGGAGCTCTATTTGGTTCAGCAATTTCGCATCGCATTCATTACACCGGAAACATGATTCAGGCGCCGATTAGGAAACTTTCTATTGGAAAATCCAGTGTACTCTATAAGTTTTTTTTTGACATAACCGTATACCTAATTTAGATATATTGTTTTTGATATTATTAAATAATTGTTATACGTAATGACTTTTAGGTGAACATTGATAACTATGACGTTATAAATTTAAATTAAGTGGATATAGTCAGTTATATTTAAGTGGTTATTTAGTATTCTTTTTATTTTGGATATCATCGACGATCACAGTATTAGGGATTATTGTACATGTAAATTATAATGTGATCTTGTATGTGGTTGTCTGGAAGAGATCGCTCTTCAGCGATAAGACCGCCTGTTGTCTACCTCTACCTACATGTTATTGTATTGTTTTTCTTTTTAACTGCTTTGTTTGTGTGAGGTGTGCAATAAAGAGTATTTGTATTTTATTGTATTGCACTGTGAATAAATGATTCTGAAATCTGAATATGAATTTTGCGGGTCTATATCGTATGGTATAATTTTTCTTTATTCTATTTTCTTGTCGCATAACAACTCTTTGCCTGCAAACGATTGACCTTATAATGGTTGTATACAATATTTTTTCTCCGAAATCGTTACTCATAATACCGATTGTTCTAATTCTTGTTGTGCAAAATATTTATTGTGTCGAGCATCATTAATGTGCATAACTTTAAAATTCCTAATATTAGATGTAAGTACTAATGCTGTTTGGACTACAGTTCATAATTCCTAAACATATCCCCCATATAATATAATTTTATTCTCACATAATATGTTTGTATTAGGTACTAAAAAAGGGTTCAGTTCTGGCGTTTCGCCAGCCGCTGCCGTGGCACGCTCGCTTCGCTCGCTCGGCTCGCGAACTGTAGGGCCGTGGTTCTTCCTAACACTCCTCCTCGCTTCGCTTGTCGTTGTAGCTACTCCGACCTGCGTAATGGGCTGTTTACACTTTGATTAGTGATTAGTGCGAGTTCAGACATTTGCTGCAAGTGCGAGTAGCTTTTGTATGAAATCGCACTAATCACTAATCAAAGTGTAAACAGGCTCTTAGAGTCACACACACTTGGATCCGCTGTCTCTAAATATTTTGTTTAGATTTTCAATAAATTATTGAAAACACAAATATATGAATCACTATGACAGTGTATATAACATCCCAGCTTCCATTAATAACCGTAAGAAATTACATTGTATTCATTTTAAATACAGTCCCCGGGTGACCGAGCTCTGTTCGTGTGAAATACGGAGAAAATACGTTTTCGCAGACATGAGACCCAGCTAGATCGATTTTTCGCCCCCGTAAACATCTACTCCACATTGAAATCGTTACAACCGTTTCAAACCGGAGAACGTGATTTCAAATATACAAATATTGCTAGTTTAATAATAGTCATAGTCATAGTCATAGTTATTTATTTTATATAGCCAATTTACATGTCAAAAAGATATCATTTAGAATTTCAATTATACATAAAGTAATTAGTCGCATCATAATAATTATAACAAATATTAATAATAGTAAATACAAAATAATCCAAGTGTTACTACCATAAGATATCACCATAATACCTAATAATAAGTAAGAACTGGGTACATAAAAGCAGGTACATAAATATTTTAGGCTCTTGAACCTTCTTTCTTTGTGTAATCTTGAAATCAATATCTTTAGCAAAGTTCAAAGTTATCCTATTTCGCCTTTAATGCTGCAGTGCAGCGTTAGATTCGGCCACCAATCCGCAAGGGGCCTGGTTCGGCCCGTATTAATTGCAGAAGGCAATCAAATTGAGATGAATCGCCAACCTAATTCCATAAACCTTTACTAGTATGAGAGTTTGCTGATCGGTATTTTGGTAGATTTTGACCTCCTAAGTTACGTTATGCCTACTAAAATGTACTGAGAGGAGTCCGAAATAATACCAATGTTTCTTGACTAGGATGTACATATCATTTCAAAACACGGGTATCTCTATAAAACTACTGTACAGAGGCCATCCGCTAAGGAAAAATCTTAGTTTACAGTCAGTGGTTTTGATATGGGTCGTTTTTCTTTTTACCGACAATGAACCGATGTTTTTCTGTTCTTTGGTTTTTGGACTATCTAAAAAGTGTGGTTTGGGTGTGCGATTAAAAAAAACTGCAAAATGTTTCTTCATTAGGACTTATTACATTTTCCTTTCCAGCCAATAGAAGTATACATATATTTTATTTTTAATGTTTGTTTAAAAAAAATTATACACAAAGTGGACTCTTTCAGTGGGGACCACATTTTAGTTTACCACTTTGTCACGCCATTCTACGAAAAACCAACGTATAAAAGGAATGCAGCAGGTCGATCACATTACGCATTGTATACCTATGTACGTTAGGTAGATCTAAATGTCCAAAATACGGAAAAATGACGGTTAGACTGTCCTAATGGGTTACGTGACTACTCCTCCTCCAGTTAGAGAAAGTGAAATATTTAATAATATGAATCAATAAAATAATAATATGGACGTTCATTCGAACATAATAAAACCAATACTTACTCAAATGAGATGCCGTAGTAAGATGAAGGACAGGCTATTTTCGGTAGAAAAGAAGAACGACGCATATTCGTACATGAATAAGAACATAAATATCTGTACACTCCTTTATGATTATGACATTGACAATAAATTCCCGTACTATCGACAACACAGCTAACTGACCATCGGTGCACCTTAAGTGCATTGTAATAAGGTTCTATACCTATATAAACACAGGATGGTCAGTTAACAGTGTTGTCGTTTGTACCCACAGGTATTTATGTCCGTATATCAATACCCCCGACTGTATTTTCATCTAACTTTTGTACATTTGACATCTATAACAAAGTTAACAGTGTGTTCAGCCGTGTGTCAATGTCCATAAGTTTCGTTGAGTTGGCCGCTAGATGGCGCTGTACCGTTCGGGTCGATTCCTGAATCGTGCTATAGAGATTTTCCCGGCGATAATGACCTCTGGCCAGTACTAACTGATTTTTGTACAAGTGTTATACCAGGTGCTTCTGTGATTGACTCAATATACAGTATTGGCAAGTAACAGTGGTATCATTTTGGGACCCCTTTGAACATGGTCCTTCGAACCGGATGGTATTCGAGGTTGATCTGGCGGCAGGAGTCTCGACCATCGACACAGTAGCGGATTGCTCCTGAAGGTGGACGAAACGTCATCGGAACATCGTGTGACGTCATCGGATTGGACCATCGTGGAACGTCATTTGAATCGTGTGACGTCATCATTAAGTGTTTGCGTGTGAGTGAGTGAAGACAAACCGTGAGTACTTTCCATTATGTTTAATAAGAAGATTTAATGGAAGATTAATTTAAATGATTTGGACTTAGAAAATTTAGTTAAGGTAAAGTTGAGCTCTAGGGACTTAGCTAATTCTCTCAAAGTTGGAACTACGGGGAATCCATGCCCGATTTTAGCCAGTTGTTCAAACACTTAGAAAATTTTGCATTAGTTTGGACTTAGGCGAATTGACACCGTTTGAGACTTGCAAAAAAATCACGATATTTTGGAATATTATTCAAGTACTGGCAAAATGGCGGATAATACTAAATTGCAAACTGATTTAATGAAGCGCATTCAGAGAGCTAAGGACAATTTCAAAAAGTCACCTAAAGAGCGATTAAAGTCTAAAGATTACCTGAGTACTAGATTGCAGATGTTAGAGGAATTGTGGTCAAACTTTAATTCTACGCACACGCAGATTGTGTTAGATTCAGATCCAGCAGATTTGGAAGCTAGTGCGTATATTAGCGATGATGTGTACAACATGACTGAAGAATTGTACATAGATTACAATCTAGATCTGAAGTCAGCACTGACCTCGTTAGGGGTTAGTTCGATTAACAACACAGATCTTGTTGTAAGCGTTAGTAAGACGGAGAAAGAAAACACCCCGAATATACGACTTCCAAAAATTACCATCCCTGCTTTTTCTGGAAAGTACTCAGAATGGACAACATTCCGAGATCTTTTTACGTCACTCATTCACCAAAACAACTCTTTAGACGATGTCCAGAAGTTACACTACCTCAAAGGCCATTTAGTTGGAGAAGCCGAGCAACTTGTGCGGCATGTCAGTATCACTAAAGATAACTATCAGATGTGTTGGGAACTGCTTGAAAAAAGATACGATAACAAGAAATATCTTGCAAACCACATACTGAAGAGGCTTATGAGTCAACGGAACTTGGGATCAGAATCTGCAAACGGCTTAAAAGAGTTGTTGGATACAACGCGTGAATGTTTGCACGCTTTAGAAAATATTGGCGTTAATGTGTCTAGTTGGGATATCATAGTAATCCATATAATATGTTTAAAATTAGATCCCGAAACTAGAAAACAGTGGGAGTTAAAAGCCAGTGAATCGTTTGAAGATTTACCCACTCTGAGCCAATTTTATGGATTCTTAGAGACACGGTTCAGAGCCTTGGAATTTGTTGAACCCAAAACATTCAAAGACAATTACGGTAACTTTGTCAATAAGGGTTACAATCTTAATGTCAACAAAATCTCCAACGCTCTCACCAATCCAAAGGTCCATCATGTATCTGCTTTGTCGTGTACCTTTTGTTCCGAGAATCACAAAATTAGTAACTGTAAGCAGTTTGCCAAACTTGAAACTGATGATCGTCGTAGTTTCGCCCAGTCCAGTCGCTTATGCTTTAATTGCTTAGGCGTTAATCATTCGGTATTTGCTTGCCGTCAATCCACTCGATGCCATATATGCACCAGGAAACATCACTCTCTCTTACATCACATTTAATGACACATCCCAAAAGTACCACTACACCGACTGATTCTGAGGTTTCGAATCAATCAGTCGAGCGGAGCGTAGCTGTGCACACAGCTTCGACGAGTTCATCAACGCAGAATGAACCAACTTGTACCAATGAAATCAAGAGTCATTTTTCGACAAGTCGTAATCAGGTTTTGTTAGCAACGGCTTTAGTCAAGGCTCAATCGAAAAATGGCTCTCTAATCACTCTCAGGTGTTTGCTTGATCAGGGGTCACAGGCTTCGTTGATTACGGAGTCTGCAGTTCAGTTACTGGGTCTGAAGAAAATTCACCACGAAAGTACCATTTCGGGTTTAGGAAGAGACGAGGGTGCTTCTTTAGCATCTAAGTCTAGGGTAAATGTAAATATACAATCACTTCTTAATCCAATTCATGAGTATAATGTCAATGCTTTCGTGTTAAACAAGCTGACATCGGTCCTGCCGGAGAAACTGATCGTTGTCGAGCTATGGTCTAAGTTGAACAACCTGGAGTTAGCTGATCCATCTTTTAATACGCCCAACAAGATTGACATGCTTCTGGGAGCTGACGTCTATTGCCAGATCCTAGAAGAAGGAATCATCAAAGGATCTGCTGAATCACCAGTAGCCCAAAAGACCACTTTGGGCTGGATTTTGTCGGGACCTATTCACACACCTAATTCAATTGGAACTCAAAATATCAGTGTTAACCACATTCAATCAAATGAAAACGAGCTTCTTAAAAAGTTTTGGGAACTCGAGACTGATATTTCGGTTAAATCCCCGCAAGAGGACTATACCGAGGAAGAAAAAAGGTGTGAAGAAATATTTACAGCTACCACTAAAAGAGATTGCGACGGTCGATACATCGTCAAACTTCCGTTTAAAAATGAAGATCCTAGTTGCAAATATGGAAACTCTGAAACTATTGCTACGAGACGCTTTATGCAACTAGAGAGAAAATTTCAAAAAGATCCTGAACTGCAGACACGATATACGGCAGTCATTGACGAATACCTCGAACTTGGTCACATGGCGAAAGTAACTGACATAGAAGAGCAAAAGTCAGATGTGGTGTATTTACCTCACTTTGCTGTGATTAAGGAGGACAGAACCACGACAAAATTGAGAATCGTCTTTGATGCCTCTTGTCCTGGAACTAACGGAGTGTCATTAAATCAAGATTTATTAGTAGGGCCGGCGTTGCAATCTGATTTACGTCACATCATTTTACGGTGGCGCAAACATCCTATTTGTTTGGTAGCAGATATTGTAAAAATGTATCGACAGGTAAAAGTTGATGAAATTGATGCCGATTTTCAGCGTGTTGTATGGCGCGCAAAGCCTGAAGATGAAATTGGTCATTTTAAACAACTTCGAGTGACTTTCGGCACCGCTTCCGCACCCTACCTAGCAGTTCGCGCGTTACATCAAGTCGCTTATGATGAAGGTGTAAACTTCCCTTTAGCTGCTGAACGTGTGTTGAACGATTTCTATATGGATGATTTGCTGACCGGATGTGAAACTGTGGAAGAAGGAAAGAAATTATATGAAGAATCAACTGAATTATTGAAAAAAGGAGGATTTGAGTTGCAAAAATGGACAGCCAACAATGAAGAGTTAATGCAAGAAATAAAAAGAGAAAATTTGGATGTAACAGAAAACTTACCGCTTAAAATTGACTCAGTGATGAAAATTCTGGGACTTACCTGGAATAGGAGTACCGATGAGTTTGAGTATACAGTACAGCTGACCCCACCAAAAATGCCTTTAACCAAGAGGAATGTAATATCGGATATCGCACGTTTATTCGATCCACTCGGCTGGTTAGCACCAGTAATAATATCAGCCAAAATTTTCATACAAAAGCTATGGCTTTCGGGAATTGAGTGGGACGATGAAATCTCGCCTCAATTGCTGGGGGAGTGGTTAACATACAGAGAAAATTTAGGCCAACTAACCAAATTCAAACTGCCTCGATGGATCCATTCAAGCACTGGCGACGAAACACTGGAACTTCAGGGTTTCTGTGACGCGTCGTCGGAGGCCTTCGCTGCTGTGGTATATGTGCGTGTAATCGATAAGAATGGTGAAGTACATGTTTCCTTAGTCACTGCTAAAACGAAAGTGGCACCAATTAAACAAGTTTCGATTCCAAGACTGGAACTTTGTGGCGCAGTCTTGCTAGCGAAGTTATTGGTGGAAGTTGCGACTGTTATGGGCATCAATAAGATGAATGTTCACGCCTGGACAGATTCGTCCATAGTGTTATCCTGGCTTAACAGTCGCCCGAATAGGTGGAAGACATTCGTAGCAAACCGCGTTTCTGAAATCTTAACTTCGATGGAACCTCACCAGTGGTCCCATGTAGTTTCAAAGGAGAATCCCGCTGATTGCGCCTCAAGAGGTACTTACCAGTCTGTAAATGAGCTGCTCTGGAAGGAAGGCCCAGCATGGCTGAAACATAAAAACATACATTACAAGAAGATGACAGTCAAAGAAACAAACCTAGATGAAAAAGTGAACAAACTGTGTCATGCCAACACCTGTGGAACAGTTGATGCTGTTATTTCACCAGAGACAGAATTCATGACCAGATTCTCGAGTCTTAGAAAGCTGATTCGTGTAGTAGCTTTCTGCTTGAGATTTGCTAAACTGTGTCAAGGTCAAGCGTTCAGTAAATGGCTAACAAGTGAAGAGATTAGACACAGTTCGATTGTTTGCATAAAACTAGTGCAACATGAACATTTCCATGAAGAAGTATTGAATTTAAAAGAAAAAGAACGGGTTAATAAGAAAAGTAAACTTACCTCCGTGAATCCAATTCTTGATGAAAATCACATCTTGCGGGTTGGCGGTAGACTCAGGCATGCTCATATAAGTGAAGATCTGAAGCATCCAATAATTTTGCCCCACAAATCTCATTTGACAGATTTGGTTGTAGCTGATGCGCATCAAAAGACTTTGCACGGCGCACCACAACTAATGCTGAATTATATACGGTCTAAATATTGGATTGTGGGCGCAAAAGCTCTGATAAGCCAATACGTACGCAAATGTGTAACCTGCATAAGATATGCTGCTGCAACCCAGCACCAGTTGATGGGACAGTTGCCTTCAGCAAGAGGTAACGTTACTCGCGTATTTCGTCAGAGCGGCGTAGATTACGCAGGACCAATTAATATAAGAACCTCAAAAGGCAGAGGTCATCGTGCCTATAAAGGGTACATATGTCTTTTTATATGCATGGCAACAAGAGCTATACACCTAGAGCCAGTTAGTGATTTAACGTCTCAAGGGTTTTTAGCTGCATTCAAAAGATTTGTGGCACGACGTGGCCCTTGTACAGATCTCTGGAGCGATAACGGCACGAATTTCGTTGGTGCTGCACGGGTGCTTAAACATTTATTTGCAGACGAAAAAACATCAATGCTCCCAGAAATAATGGATGACTTAGCCACAAATGGAACCAATTGGCATTTCATACCTCCACATTCTCCGAACTTTGGTGGTCTTTGGGAGGCCGGTATTAAGTCCACAAAATATCACCTCAGAAGAGTTGTGGGCAACTCAACTTTAACTTTTGAGGAAATGGCAACCGTGTTGTCACAAGTTGAGGCGTGTCTTAATTCGAGACCAATTTCACAGATCACCGATAGCTGCAACAATCCAATGCCTCTAACGCCAGGCCATTTCTTAATTGGAGAACCTTTAGTTTTGGCACCAGACTACAATTATGGAATTGCAAATATAAGTAATCTCAGAAGATGGCAGCTCACTCAAAGGATGGTCCAAGATTTCTGGCGTCGCTGGTCTTGTGAATACCTGACACAATTCCATCATAGATATAAGTGGGTGCATCAAACACCCGAGCCCGCAGTAGGAGATGTAGTTTTAGTTAAAGAGGATGACCTTCCTCCGGCTAAGTGGTTGTATGGTAGAATCACTATGAAACATCCTGGACTGGACGGAATTACACGTGTCGCAAGTTTAAAATGTAAAGGAGGTATTATAAAAAGATCTGTAGGAAAACTATGTATACTGCCGATTGAAACCTAAACGATTGTATATTTTGATGTGTAACGTGTAGAAGACAAAAAAAAAAAAACCTTTTGTTAGTTATTGCAACTCCAACAGGTCAGTAAGATTAAACTCTCAAGTTAATATATTGTGTTATGTGTTGTTTATATTGTTATGTTATGTATGTTACTTCTTTGTATTTTTGTCAGAACATTTGATTCCTGTGATTATTGTCAAGTTGTTGTTATTGTTAAGTTGTAGTAATTTATATCGGTTGCCAGAGATCATTTCCTCCGCGATTAATTTAGTCTGTTGCTCATGGTGGGCGGTCTCAAGGACAATCCCCCGTTTTGTCCTTGGTGGGCGGAATGTTCAGCCGTGTGTCAATGTCCATAAGTTTCGTTGAGTTGGCCGCTAGATGGCGCTGTACCGTTCGGGTCGATTCCTGAATCGTGCTATAGAGATTTTCCCGGCGATAATGACCTCTGGCCAGTACTAACTGATTTTTGTACAAGTGTTATACCAGGTGCTTCTGTGATTGACTCAATATACAGTATTGGCAAGTAACAGTGGTATCATTTTGGGACCCCTTTGAACACAGTGCCTGTTTAATAAGCGGGCGGCCTTGGTTCAAGTCCCGGCAAGCAAATATTTGCGTGATGACTAATTAAACTATAATAACAATTTTAACATACGAGACATACATTTGCCTCCCAGTTTTGGGCGTATCCAACATGCCCATTTTAGAAGTTGCTTGCATTTACGATTTCCATGTCCTGTCCCCAGCGACTTGAGGGCTACATCAAACGGCGTCCCCTAGCTGCAATGCAGTACGCACAGTGAATTATATATCCGAGTATGACCCGGTTGTGCGCCAGGAGTTGGCGGTATTCCTTAGTTTTACAAGTTGAATAAGTAAAGTAATGATTACCAACTAAAACTGTTCCTATTTAAGATTCTTGGAGGCTTTGTTAGTTTCTATGGATAACTTTACGCCTAAAGCCTCTTTGAAACCGAGTTATGCAGTCAGGGATCATCCAATCGAACTAGGTACATGGTTGAACTAAAAAAAATATAACTTAACTACTCTAAAGCGAATTATTATAAAGATGTAAAGTTTGTTAAGTTAGCTTGTGCTGTGTAATTGGCTTTAGTATGGTAGGGGTAACCTCCGGAACTTAAACGGTTTATATAATAATGTAAAAACTATAGAAGTCCAAGTAGCGCCGCAAAACGGCCCCACAGAATGGGTGCCATTGCCATTGCGCCGGAAGGGGGACGGGGTGTCAAAACGATGCCAGCCGTTTAGTTTGAACATGCGCATACCGGGTTTTAGGCACGTGTTTGGGTAGTTTGTGTGGAGCTCGCATTCTAAGGTTTTTTGGTTTGCCGTGTAGAAACTTCCATCTTACGTTTTTGTAACCTGCATTGCAACTTAACATTAACCAATTATAATTCCTGTACCGCTCAGTTTGTACTAAAATATCATATTAATGGCATCATCTACATTATAATATCATTAAGACATTAAGACATTTATTCAGCAAAATAGTTTACACGTAGTTCTCGTGAGTACCAGTTCCTGCACTAGGCTTTGCCTGTATCGCAGGAGACCGCATATCAAGGGTAAGGTTATCTATAAAGTAAAGCTTTGTATGCATGTTTGTGGCGACCACGTACCGGAAGGCGCAGCGTGGGTAGGCCCCCCACAAGGTGGACTGATGACCTGGTAAAGGTCGCGGGAGTCCGCTGGATGCGGGTGGCGCAGGACCGGTCATTGTGGCACTCTTTGGGGGAGGCCTATGTCCAGCAGTGGACGTCTTTCGGCTGATATGATGAAAGCTTTGTATACATTAACCGACAAACATTTATTTTAAATCGTCTCGATGCTAAAGCGTCTCAGGGGGAGTCCCAACAGCCTTCTGAATGTCATTGCGGGGAGCTTTGACTGCCCAATCCTGGCACACTGGGTTGGTCAAAATAGGAGCTGTGCCCAATATAATTTTAATTAATTAAGAATAAGGTGCTTAAGTGTTTTACTAATAACTAGGTTGTAAGCTATACTAACAATAATATGGATGTAAAGTCTGAAATAAAGATTTATTTATTTATTTATTTAAATTGAAAAAAAGGTGGCATCATCAGCTTGAATATGATATTCTGTCTTATCTGTTTTAGGCCTGTTTTGAGATTTTAGTGATGAAGGATTATTTGGATATATTTGCAATATTTTGCTGATTTTGATTATCCTACTAATATTATAAATGCGAAAGTTTAGATGTTTGGATGTTTGTTACTCAATCACTCTTAAACGGCTCAACCGATTTGAATGAAATTTTGCACGAAGGTAGGTTATAGCCTGGATTAAAATATAGGATAGTTTTTATCCCGGGTCCACGCGGACGATGTCGCGGGCGGAAGCTAGTTGGATATATTTGGATTATAGCTACTACACCCCAATTTCACCAATTTGACAATTGTCTCTTGACACATTTACAGTAGGCATGATGCCTCATTTTAAAATTGATAACGTAGTGATGCTAAATGGATAGTAAAACATCAAAGTATCGTAATAAAGTATAAATTATAAAACAATTTAAATCATAAAAAGATATGAACCATGAAAGTTTAGAAAAAGTATGCATTTTTTTTATTATCCCAGTGTAAATTTAAAGCTACCAATAGATTCCTTACGCTTTTATAGAAACAAAATTGTATGACAACTATATACTTAAGGCTCCACATTCGAAATTTTCGTGAAAATGAGTTGTTTTGTAACCGTTTTATACATTATAACGTAACATTTTTGCTGTCGGAAAAAATATATCATAATCTGCAAGATATGCGAAGGGTCATAGTTTTCGTAGAAATCCATTTTAACAATAAAAATTAGAGAAAAAGAAATCTAAAGTCACCCCTATTTTTTCACTTGTAACCATTTTACTGCTCCATTTTTTATCAGAATAATATGAAATTTTATAACTTTTTTCATACAATAATGAACAAGAGCATCATTTTCTTACTTTCTTAATTTTCTTAAAAAATTATCTCGTTTTCTGAAATATTCCGCCAAAGTTCCTACGCCTCCCCGTTTTCGTCCATACGGTCAGTGCGGGACGAGACACGTTGCATGACGGACCTGTGTCAATTTTCGCTGCGCCGAAATTTTTAAATATTTGTCGAAATTGTGGACTATATTTGTTGCATAGAGTGGACAATCCGTTTTGTGATTCGTATAGTAGGTAACTAATAAATATTTGCGTATAGTTTCGTTTTTAGTGACAGATAATTTTGTTGCATAGAGTGGACAATCTATTTCGTGGTTTGTAAAGTAGTAGGTACTATAGACAAGACAGCTAACTGACCATCCGTGCACTTTATGTGCATTGTAATAAGGTTCTTGTATAAATACAGGATGGTCAGTTAACTGTGTTGGCATTTGTACCTAATTAACATTTACGTAGGTATAGGTAAGATTTTGTTTTTAGTTCAAGATGGGAAATAATAATAATAACATTAATACATACATACATACACGCCTTTATCCCTGAAAGGGGTAGACAGAGCACATGAAACCTGTGTCCAGTGCCACTGTTAGCATAAATGTGGGTATAAAAGATCGACAAAATGTGATATAGCAGTGACAGGTTGCTAGCCCATCGCCCACAACACACTTCAACCCCGTTCCCTTAGTCGACTCTTACAACCCCCACGGGAAGAAGGGGGTGGTGCTTTTCTAACCCGACACCACACGGGTAATAATAATAATAATATAATAATAATATAATATTATTAATATAATAATAATAAATTCTTTATTTCAGGCCAGTTTGCCCATAGATTGTTAGTAACATACAAACTTACGATACTAGAGTTACTACTAACTCTAGTATCGTAAGTTTGTATGTTACTACAACCTACGTCTTAGCTTAGGTCTCACAAATTTTTCAATAATTATTTTGGGTCTTTAGGGTTAAATAAGCTCAGGAGGAAAATACGTAATATCAAGAAATTTTACAAAAGAAGAGGAAAAAGAATACACAAGTAAATACCTATTCTATCAAAGTATCAAATATCTAAACAGTATCAAAATTGGGAAATCGCTAAAACCAGACATTTTATTAGTAAATATATTTACAATATCTATTGCCTACTAACAATATTGTTTTATCTGCTCGTATTAATGACTGTCAAGTGTTAATAGAATAAGTTCTAATAAAAATAGTGGGCTTGGCAAATATTGTAAGTACCTACCTATGGGTTGCATGCCAACTCCAAGTTCGATACAGAGTTATTATTTTGATATGAAACAAAGTATGGTTAACGTACAACTAATCTATAAGTATATATTTACCCGAGGCCGATTTCTGTAGTCAGCATAATATAGTTTGTAGCAGCCAAGTTAGCCAAATATATCGGAACGTACATTCATCAAAATAGTCTTTGTTACTATAAGTAGGAGTAAGGAATGTGTTACGATATATTTGGCTACTTTGGATGCTACTAACTATCTGATGCTGACTGTACACGCCATCATCATTGTAGTGGGAACCCAGATCTGTTAAATATACCGTGAAATTCTACGAATATTTATTTAAGAAAACAATAATACTCGCCTCAGCGTGATGGCACCATAAAGACAGCATCTTACCATTAACCCTAGGAAGTCATAAACTTAAAAGAAATGGGACTTAAATAAATATTGGGCACTCATAACGCTTAACTATGGCAGTTCAAAGAACATGGACAATAGATTCAATGGCAAGGTTTGCACACGGTACAATCAAATGACGACTTTGCCACCATTGGCATAATGTTCGTTGTAGCATATCCTATTATACAGATATTACGCAAACCATTGTTTCAACTTACAGCAAAGTGCAAACACGTGCTGGACAGACGACGGCGCATATTCCGTGAGCGGGGAGAAAGCGGCACGAGAGAGACGGAGTGTGATCCTGCCTGGAGGAGAGAACGAGAAGCAAGACGAGGAGCGTACGCGCAGATCGTAGACAAGCGGGGATGCAACGAGAGGCGGATATCGGCAGAAAGACCTTATTGTATTAGAATTAAGTTGAAAATAAGAATAAGCGATTGTATAAATAAAGTTGTATCGTTAATTGAGGGGAGGAAAGATCCACGTTAACGGGGAAATGTCGCGAGGACGACACTTGTTCTGGAACCACGGAAGAAGACGATACTTTCAAATTACTAGATGGCCGGTCTTTCCTGAGTCTGACCATATGAGACATCTAAGTGTTTTAAGTAATAGAGTCAGTGTAGTGCTTCTATACAGTATTTAAAGGGCTAAGTATAAATCTTGAGAGATCAATGAACAGATGAATTAGCGGGCGAAATCACTTATATATATACTCTTCCTTTTAATTACCATTGTAATACCCTTATTACAAAGAGTTGCTTGCTTGCGCTCTGTAGGCATAGTACCTACTTGTAGATAAATCAGTCCCATCTGTCCATTTATCTACCTTTATTGTATAATTGTGTAATTATCCACCGATTCATTGTGGAACGATTTTAAATAGTGTTCCGTACAAGTTGGGTTCGATTCCCACTCGTGTGTTATTGCTTGCACACAGATTGTTGTCTGGATTGACCAAAGCCGACAGTATAAACACTAAGCACGCTAGCGAATATTTGAACGTAATGCCTAACCCAGCTAAGGTCATTTCAGCCAATATTGTTTATGATATGCAAGTGTATTTGATCTAGGTATATTGTTTAGTGTCCAAACGTGAACTCGTGTATTTGTCAAGTTAGAGAATATAGGACGTAGAATATTGGGTAGTTACTTGTTGTTACTCATAGTTAGCTAAACTGTGGCATAATTAACTTTAGCGTATAATATTTGTTACTTGATTTAGGATTAATAAAGGCAAGAGGTTTTTTCGTTGAGATTGCTAGATTTTTCCTCTTTAGGTTTGGCCTAGGTTAATCAAAGCAATCACCAAATAAGACTACAACTAGTTTTATTGGGTATATTAGTCAAGAGTTTCGATTAAAATCACAATCAATAAATTCCTTTTCTTTATTTCTACTTTCAACTGGTTTTTTAATCCATTACCTGCAGACTCCCAGTAGGATACCTTTAAGTACTAAATTACATAATTAGGAGCAACGTAGATAAGGTCATAAGTATCATAACATAACAATAGTAAATCTCTTTACTATTGTGCTCGAACAGACAGTGTCTAACTTTTGAAGTATTAATCATTTTATCAAAACCTAGTATATCTAGCTACTTAATAGGTGACTAGGGTCGGATTTAGTGAAAGCCTCGTTGTTCTTTCAGCAGTTTTGACGTGGCCGAAGAGAAGACTCCACCTGTCTGGGGGGTACAATCTAAGGTCACAGACTTGTCCATTCTATAGTATTCACAACAGGTTAATTTTACTCTAATTAACCTGATCTAACTTGGTATCGATATTTAGATAGAATGCATTAAGTAACTGGACGTTATTTAATCTTTATTATAATTTATAAATTAGGGAACTGATTAATTGCCAAAGAGAACGAGTGTTTATATGGCCTGCAGTGGGACTGGTATCCACCGATTTGAAGTGCACGAGGGTTGACAATTGAGTGGCCACTCATAATCATAGCTACAGAGGTAGCGAGATCTGATTTAATTTAATCACATATTGCATAACATATGCACATGGTCAACCCTCCCAAGACTCAGGCGATCTCAGCACTAGGCTGGAGATAGGACCAGCTACGTAGCTAACTTATATACCTGGATACCTTTTCCCCCGTACGTGGGTAGCAAACGAAACTGACCCTAGAAGCTTTGGCGTACCAGAGATAGGCTCGCCCTATATCAATATCATTTACACTTAGGAAGTAATGTTTTGCGCCTTCACCTAAACTGGACGCAGTCTAGGTCAAGAATTGATGACTCTATCTTCCATACGGCGAAGAAAAAGATAGTTAATAGCGAAACAAGTACGTTCCGTGAGGAAATGACTCTGGGAACGAGTGGCTAAACATTGTTTGTTCGAGCTAAGACTAAAAGGACCTTTAATACCACTTCACCATCAAATCAAGGAAGTAGAACGTAATAAATATACCGATAATTCGTTTAAAACTTAACAACCTTACACGGACAGACAGACACACTTTCGCATTTATAATATTATTATGGAGTATGGATATGGAAGTATGGATAGTGTCGATTATACCTATGTCTTTCCCGCTCACGGGACAATGATGTCCCGGACCTTTGGGAGGCGTGCGTGGAGCTCTGAGCTAACACGTAGAGGCCCTTTTGACAATTTAATGAAATGCAAGGAGTACACCAAGCGGATGCTGTCTCTGCCCGTGTCATGGGACGCACACAGAAACAGCACCCGCTGGGGTGTAAGAGTCTATTGCTAGTTGATGGAATCTAAATAAAACGGGTTATTGGGTGAAAATGATGGACTAGTAGCTGGGCTATTGGATGAAACATCGGACGCCTGCCCAATAAAACTGTTTCACATTTTATCTCTGGTAGACGGTGACTCGCTAACTGCTAGATGGGCCCCTATTAATAGCGACATTAAAAAATGGCCTAAGGGCAACAGTAGGTATGGATTATTATTATTACCTTTATATTTTTTTCGCACTATCCGTCTCTCTCTTATTAGAATATTTAGTAATAGAGGTATAGTGCGAGAAAAATCGAAAGTATGTCGCGGCCGTCTAGTGCTAGGCGTGCTGAGGGCCTACCGCGATACGAAACCGAACTTCGTTCGTGTATCTCCCTCTCTGTCGCGCTTGCTAGTTCGAGCGACAATGAGAGTTATTCGAACGAATTTCGTTTTCACTAGCACGGCTAACACGAGACGGCCGCGACATACTCTCGATTTATCACACACTGTACCTCTCTTTCCTAATGTTCTAATAAGAGAGAGACCGATAGTGCGAGAAAAATCGAGAGTATGTCGCAGCCGTCTCGTGCTAGCCGTGCTGACGGAACTACACTAATCGTAAGTAAATAGTATTATAATAGTAGGAATATAATTTTTGAACTTAATCAATTATGTAATTTATGTTTGACAAATATCATGTTTCAATTAAGCATGACGAATGTCACCCACCCACGTCCACCCTTGCATTGGTAACGATGCGCGATTACGCGTCTGTAATCTTACCTAACTTAATCTTTGTAACGCTTAACACGTTCACTGCGATATAAGGTCTAAAGACCCCCTGCCAGTACTCCCCGGCTGTGCGGGCAAAAATATTGTGGTTTCGCTCTGGTGCGGACCTCGTAGCTTATAGAATTGTATAGGTAGAAAAGAGTCCAATATATGGTTCGATTTCTATTATAACGTAGAATTTTTTGACACTTTAAAACACGCAGGAGGTCTTAAGGCCTCTAATCGCACTGAGAGTGAAAAGTGTGAGTCCAGTGCGGATAGGGGGTCTAAAGACCTCATATAGGTAGTACGGGCTTATCCGCCCCTTCCCGCACCTGTCTGTGTCTGTGATACTCGAACTATGACCCAGTGATGTGCACGGGTCGATATAAAAAACCCAAATGCGTTGTTACGTATAATAACAATAAAAAAGGAATAGATTACAGAGACCAAATATCGACCTATTATACTTCACTACAATGAGGCTTGAAATGGTTCCGAAAAGTTATGATACTTATGATGGAGCTCTTATTTGGTACTGCTTTACGCGGGTGGTGTTCAACATGCAGACTAAAATGCCAAAGAAGATATTTTTGGAATCAGTTATTGAAGGATTTACTAAAAAACACATCCAATGACGGTAAGGTTTTTTTGTTTATTTATTTCTTAAGCTTTTCTTTATTTATTATTTATGATTTTAAGCTAACATTATAACTACTATCAAAGGGGTATTTACCATGTATGTTGGTTGGTTGGTTGGTTGATTGGTTATTAGGGCCAAAATAACCAACATACAAGGTAAACACCCTGTTTTTAATTGACTGAGCGAGCGAAGCGAGTGAGTTTTATTATTCAGGGGGACGGCGTCGTCGTTCTATATTTATATGATTTAAAGTTCATACGTATGTATGCGGCTTTGTTTGTTTGTCTGTAACTCGAGTACCGATAAACGGTACAACTGCACCGGCACGTAAATTAAATAATACTTATACTTTTTTTATATACAACGACGATGGCAAACAAGCGTACGGCCCGCCTGATGGTAAGCGGACACCGCAGCCTGTAGACGATTGCCGTGTTTCTCACACACAAGCCACTGTGTCTTAAATGTTGCTATAACAGTCACATGTGATTCTGCACTTACAGTATATAATAAAGTTTTTTGATTTATCGATAAAATGCATTTTTATTAGGAACTTCACTAGAAGTAAATACAAATGTACCTCAAATTCAGTGCTGTAAGAGGTCTAAAAGCCTCCAAATTATTTTTTGGCATTATTCCATATTCTGACATCAGAACTTCGGGCGAAGCCAAAACAAGACAAAACAGTCCTTTAGCAACAGCTTTATATAAGTATCATTCACAAATTTGGGAATTTCATGAGAAAAAAAGCATTTTAATATTCTTGTTCCTTGAGTGGTCTTAAGGCCCCTAACCGCACCGGTGAAATGGCACAGTTAAGGCGTAAAGACCTCTTACAGCAATAGTTGAAAGTTGGCAATATTTTGAGCCGCAGTGAACGTGTTAATAAACGACAGCGACTTGTGCGACTTGCGCGGGGAGAGGGTCGAGGCTCCGCCCATACGCTCAAGGACTTTAGCGGGTATACAAGCCTTAAACGCAGTATTTCGCGACCGAAACATTTATCTGATTTTCCATACAACGATTAGTACAAATGACAGTTGTGACGTCATACTTGTGTGTCTATCAGTATGAAGCGTTTTGCGCTGCCGCCAGTGAGGTCGACCTTTGTCTCAAATTTTTGTGTATTTATGTGCTTTAATTGTAGTTGCTCCCATACAAACATTTGGTTCCTCTCCAAAACTGGTTCGAATGGCATCATAAAAAAATCTTAGTCATCATCCCTATTTTCTATAGATTGCTGGGTCAATAGAAGTATCTACGTGTATCCACGGAAGACCAGCATCAACCGTCATTCAAATCATTACCGCTTTAGCCTAGTTGGTAGAGACCCTGCCTACGAAGCAAGAGGCCCTGGGTTCGAATCCCGGTAGGGCATTTATTTGTGTGATGAGCACGAATACTTGTTCCCAAGTCATGGATGTTTTAGTCATGAGTATTTATTTATGTACTATCTTCTGCCCGCGACTCCGTCCGCGTGGATCTCGTTTATATCGCAGCTACATACAAACTTTCATCCCCCCATTTCACCCCCTTAGGGGATGATTTCCGAGATAAAACTATCCTATGTCCTTTCCCGGAACTCAAACTATCTCTATAGCAAAATTCATCTCAATCAGTTCAGCGGTTTAAGCTTGAAGAGGTAACAGACAGACAGACACACTTTCGTATTTATAATATTAGTATGGAGTATGGATGTAAGTATATTTATCGTCGCCTAGTACCGATAGTGGTTCATTAATGTTAGACCAAACAACTTTTGGCCAAATGTTTCATTTGAAAAAAGTTTCATTTGACTTAATGCATTTTTTTCTTAAATAGAAAGCTTTATAGGATTATTATAAAACAAACCTAACCTAACCTAATGACTTCTTGATGATATTTAAAGAATACCCGAAAATACCACTGTTTTGACGAAAAATGCATTAGGTCAAATGAAACATTTGTCAAATGATACATTTGGCTAAAAGTTGTTTGGTCAAGAGACAGGACCTCACCCATAGTCTATGCTTTGCTTAGTTTGGATCTAGGTCGATTTGTTTAAGTTTGTACGCAAATATGTAAAGTACTCTCAATCTGCATTTCAATGACTTAGGCTGTTTTAAAACATCAAGAAAAAAAAAACTGTTTTCAAAAGTGGTCCCTAACCTTTTGTAATATCGTTACCCCCGTGATCTGTTAGGAAAACGGATTTTAGGTCCAATTTTAATAACAACTCCCAAATAAATAAGATTGTAGATACCAACTAATAAGGCGACTAAGGGACCAGGTTGAAGTGTGTTGTGGGCGATGGGCTAGCAACCTATCACTGCAATATTACATTTTGTCGATCTTTTATACCCACATTTATGCTAAAAGTGGCGCTAGAACATACGTTTCATATGTTCTGCCTACCCCTTTTGGGAATAAAGGCGTGAATGTATGTATGTATGTAGATACCAATTCTAATACCCCTAAGAATAGCTATTTTACCCGCGGGGGTAATTAGTTTCAGGATCAGATGTTCGATAGTATCCATACGACCTTGTATTCTGAATCACACTAGCGCGGCCTGCGGTGGCGGTCAATACTAATTTTGATAATAACTGTCAAGTTTGCATTTCAGAGGCAACCAACATGTTAATCTTTAAATGATTCTTCCAAAAAAAAGATTGTTTAAATTATTTATCTAAAATCTAAACTATGGATATTCTCAAATAATAAGTTCTTTCAATATGTCTTCCTCGCTCTTCCTCCGTCAACTCCATTTTTGGGTAGTCATGTAAAAATGTAATAGTATATAGTATATATACGCTTTTGCATGAATAGTTGTATAAATAAGTATTCTAAGTATATTAATATAACTAATTTTACTTATTTACACATTGTCTAACTACCCCATTTGTTTTTACCATCGCACTAACAAATTCGGCAACCGGTCATATTTACCACACCGCGGCACTCTGACGAGGGTGGGCTATTTATCATAATATCGACACGTATTCCGTCCAAGATCTTATCTCATCAACCAGCCAGCGTAAAGAAAGCCTTGCCAAGTAGACTTAAAGTGTTAATTAGGATGGTGCGATGGTTTGGTAGGATTTTGTGGAAGTTAGTTATGTGTATCTGGGAACCTGTCAGTCTGCCGGCTAACTCTTATTAGTTTCTGCCTCCCTGTTTTATGCATGAATGAGTGTAGTAACAAATGTGCTTGTATCGACGTGTTTGAGGATTTAAACACCTTTCGGAGTTTCAGAGGGATTAATTTTAAGTGTATTATATTTAAATGATTAAACTATAGTTTGAGGGAAATAAAATTTGCAAGAAAATAGACATGCGTATTAAACTAAGTACTTACAGTAATTGACTTTGGAGGATTTGCAAACTTGATGATTTGTTTTTAATCAAATATAAGTATCTTACAATATTTAAGTATAGGATGTAAAACTAATACACAATTAAAAATAGTGCTAAAAATAAATGATTGATTGCATGGAAAACGTTTGTACATTAAAGAGCAATAAAAACGTAACTTTGTATCGAAATCCCATACACTAATGAATACTATTCTATTGAAAAAAAAACAGTACTACCATTTTTAGGTGGTTATCTTTTTACACTGGAAAAAAATATAATATTGGAATGTTGGCAACACTAAGAATGTTTACGCACAACCATACACAATTAAAGTTTTAAATAATTTAAAGAAAAAATTGTTAACTAAATTAAAAACAATACACTTCTAGTCATCCTGCAATCCCCTCAACCCCAGCGAAACTGAACCTTACTCACCACGTCACAAGCTTCCTTCTGCTTTAAACGTCTCACTTACATACGAGGTGTTTCAACGAAAACGTAGAAAATACCACTCATGGGTGATAAAAGCAGCTAGAAGGCATCGTTTGACGCGCGGAGGCCTTAAGAAGGATGTAAGGAGAGCCGTTTGAGTAATGTTATGGGCCGAGTAAGTCCGGTCAAGCCGGGGGTTGTGAGAATGCTCGTAACGTAACCAGCAGGGCTATTGCGAAACTTTTCAAACGGGCGTAAAGACGTAAAACTGTTACGCTGTACACCAGTAAAATTAAAACATCGCCTCAAAAGACGAACACCGCCATTTCGCTTGGTGGAATTTTAGCAGAAGTAATTTTTGGTAGGGAAAAATACCAGTTGATGTGTGCTAATAATTGCTTCAATCAATCAATCAATCATATATTTATTTGCATAAATAAGGGTATAATTAAGTTTCACAATTTTTATCATGTCCTTCCTGATTTTACGATTAACTTCCTAGCACACTAAGTTTTATGTCGGACATAAAGCATTTGTCCCTCTCGCACTCGCATATTGGCCAGAAAGGGACGAATGCTTTATGTCCGACATAAAACTTAGTGTGCTAGGGGGTCTGGTGTACAAATATTTAACAATCAAATGCGCCTTAATTACATATATTGTCAGGAGTGTGTACAATAATTAAAATTGATATAATAAAACAGTTGTACGAAAACTTAGGTAAGTACGTAAATAACTGGTGTAGAGACAAGTACGTCGGGTTACCCATTTGTTCAAATAATAATCGGCTACAAAACACAAGACACAAAAATTACCATACAAGCGATTTTATTTTCGGACTTGAGACTAAAAAGGAAAAATTTAACCCTTACCGAATCACTTCGTTGTTCGTTTGTCTGTTAAGTTCCTTTGTCTGGAGAATGCGTCAGAGTTAACAGATTAAAAATAATATAAAGAAAGAAAAAAGTAAACACAATAAATGTTTCTGTGGCATACCTACTTTGATGTCAAAAAATTGCAAATTGACACTGCTTTCAGAATGGTATTTGAATAAATTGACTGTATTTATCTCTGAGGTTAGATCGACTTCTAGGTTATGTAGGCACATATATAGGTCACGTGCCTACATAACCTAGAAATCGATCTAACCTTCAAAGACGTTGGTGGATTAACCACTTATTGATTACCAAATCAATGACCCCCTTAAGTCAGTGATTACTCAGTTAATTAGATCAAAGTCTAATAATGTTTATCCAAGTGTAACATAAGGTTACTCACGCGAGTCAGGGAGTCAAGAAACTGCAAGGATATTCCAAACGCATTATTGACGCAGGAACGTGTTTCGCGGACTAATCACGAAAACATTAACGAAAAGTGTACTTTTTATGACTTATAATTTAAAGCCGGATCTGACACCCCTAGATTTGCAGGTGCATATGATAATCCGTTTGTACCTACATTAAAGATTGTGTTGAATTGAAGTAATGAATTGGGTGGCCACCATGCATGCTTACTACAAAAAAAATGTAGGAAAACAAAAGGCCGTTTAATGAAATAAATATATTTTTTCAAACATGCAATAAAATATTGACGTTGTGTTCTTCATATTGGGCTTCGAAGTGTCACGTTTCGGGCGCAGCGAGACGAGAGACCCGTAATGGCATTTCATAAAAAATTGGAGGCCTAGGCCGGCAAGATCGTCTTTTTTAATTTTCATTCCACTATTTGTGGCACAGGATCCCGGTGTTCAGCCATGAAAATTAAAGTTTGATTTCTTGGATTTTTTTTAATTTATTTCATTGCATGTTTGAGAAAAGCACTTTTCACGCCGAGGTATGTACCTCGGCGTGAAAAGGGGTTACCGGCCTCATAACTATCCGACCTCGCTGCGCTCGGCCGTCTATATGTACTCGGCCGGCAACCCCTTACTTCCTGGCCTCTGTAGTCATGTATTATTATGTAGAATATATTACAATTTTGTATAATTATTTAAGATTTTTCAACCCTGTCTAAGTTACGTAACTATTTTATTTATACAGGCTTATCTATTTATTTTGGGCGCTACTAAGTTAGAATTATAGTTCTTCAAAGACAGCACAGTTAAGTAGTATCTCAAACTTAACACCTATTTCAGTATTCATCCCCACGCTACTGAACTAAAGGACTTTCTGTTTAGCAAATCGAATTTCATATTCAACAAGCATTGGATCCCTCCCTCCCTCGCTCTTCGTTAGGGCCGGTAATGTGTCCTTTTTCTGCCTGCCTTTCTGCTGATAAAGTACTCGACGATTAAGACGACCCCTCAGGTCTCCTAAACCGCGCTCTGTATATCTTCAGAAGCATTATTCGGAAATCATTTTTTTGAATTAGTCGATAATAATATAATAATACGATATTCTAACTGATGTATCACTATGGCACAACTGTATAAAATACCGTTATTTTAACTAAATAATCTAGTTAAATAAAATAGTTGTAGTTGGCTGAGGTAAAGAAATAAATTCATGATTTGAAACAACAAAATACATATTATAAATTATCGTCCAGATACCAAACTCTAAGTTAATTCTTTTAGTTTTTTACTTCACGAAAAATCGAATAATTTCGCTAAGCATCCCCTTAAAGTACTGTTTAGCTTTAGGAAACGGTAGGTTTTATTACTTGGCAAAGTTTCTTCGATTCGAGTAGTCCAATTATAAATTCTTGGATAAAGTTGTTGATGTTAGAGTAGAAAGAGTAAATGGAATAAAATGTAATAAATAAAGATGTTAGCTTTGAACCACGTGTAAGCATAATAAATTGTGATGTCCCCGTCATGTCATACGAGAGCTGTGTGAGAGGCAGGGCACAGCGAAATATTGTCTCGTTCATATTTGGAGCAGCCCAACTGGGAAAGTTCTTTCAGCTTACAGAAGATCGCAGTCACAACAACGTCAATGCTCGCTCTGTAGCTATGTTGTGTTGCGTTCCTGGTGGTGAGTAAGGTCGCTAGAGCTGGTGAGGATGCGCTGTGGGGAGAGTGAGAGACCAAATTTCGATCATAGTGGAAAATTGAACAAAAAAGAAGATGTTGAACTTATTTCAGAAATTGTAATAACTTCGCGGTCGCGACGCATCGCTACGAGCCTTCCTAAGGTGTAATTAGAAGAGTGGAAGGATTGAAAGATTCGTCGCCACTAGCGGACCCATGGTAGCTCAGTTGGCAAGAGCGATGGACGGATTCCAGAGGTCGCGGGTTCAATTACCGCTCGTTGCGAATCATTTTTAAATTTTCCAATGATCGAAATTTGGAATTTCGTGAGCGGACGTTTCTGCTTAGTAAACCTTTAGTACGAGATCTGCATTCTATAAGTAGACCATTTACCCCGCACGCCGCGCAGGCGAGGACAGAGTTAAGAGGTCTACCTTTTAGCCATCAATTCAATAAATCTTCAGAATGGACGCTCGTGATTGTTCTGGAGTCACAAGAGTTTAGTTACTACCTTGTCTGTTTACCATCTGGCAGACCGTACCTAAGCATGTTTGCCACCGTCGTTGTGTAAAGTAACGAATAACTTTGTAGGATCAAGATATCAGATATGATGCAAACATGGTCAGCATAAGAACGTCTTGTGTTTTGCGCGATGACATGAGTTGAGTTTTCTAGCAGTCAACCATGCGTTTTTAAGATAGAAGAACTATTTATTGCACGTAAGTATCAACTATTATGCCATACTATAAATACATTTAATCTGTGCGATTGGGTATGCTCGTTCGCAAAGCACAATTTGCGCTACGTACCAAGACTGTGCCAAGCGGGACATACACGCGTTCTGTTGAAGCGCGATCTATCCAGGTCCGTAACTAGGAGGAGCTTGCCAGTGACCGGGTCAAATGGCGTATTTTGACGTTGGAAAGTCGAGCAACTCATGACGAAGCCTGTTTTAGAATTCTCGCTATAAGCGAGCCACCATAGCACCTAGGCTTGCGGTCGTGCGTGCCGCTCCCGCATCGGCTTTTATATTCATACGAGTAAGAGACGTTGTCTCTCCCCTTAACACTCTTTCTGTAGTCTGTAGATTTAAAATACCTGTGATGATGATGATGATTTTATCTTTACAATGCACTTGCTCTGAAAGTGCGCCTTTATATGGGTCAACATAAACAAGGGAAGCCCTCCATGCCCGCACGGCGGAGCGGCGGCGGCAGGAATGGATTTCGGGCCAATATTCCCACACACGAGAATGAAATTTCATGAGTTTCGTGACAGTTAAAATTTCACCTTTTATGTATAATTATTAATATCCTCGCATGATGCATTGTAAAATGTTGTATGATACTCGTGCGGATAGATAATTTTCAACTCGTGTCGATCAAAAACACTCCCTTACAGTCGTGTTTTTGGTCATCATCACTCGTTAAGAATTACCTACTTTCCGCACATGTATCATAAATAACTATTTATGAGTATAGTGGGTTAGTATGGTGGTAGCCACACACAGATACAGATAATTATTGATTTAAGACTCTCACCCTCCATGACGTCAAAGTAGCTATACCATGTAGATATTTCAACGTAATGAAATCTCAACTTCAGCTCAAATTGGACCCAAATGTCAATAAACGCAACTCCGAACTCAAATCGCCCCAGCCAGCGAGACGTATAGGTGTTTACTCTAATGCCGCAACGCATCGCAACTTTGCTACCTTTTTCAATTAGCGCGACGCAAACGCTTGCCTGAAGCCGGGATTATATTAGAGCCACGCCGCGTGTCGCAACGCGTACTTTGTATTGAACGTGGCGACACGCGGGACTGTGCTAATGTAACCACGTTCATACAAAATGTATGTAACCGATTGCGTTGCGACACGCGGCGTGGCTCTAATATAACCCCGGCTTTACCCGTAATTTGGGAGTTG
The DNA here is from genome assembly GCA_947049275.1 of Epinotia bilunana. Taxonomy (NCBI): domain Eukaryota; kingdom Metazoa; phylum Arthropoda; class Insecta; order Lepidoptera; family Tortricidae; genus Epinotia; species Epinotia bilunana. Next base: position 3,408,102 of record OX346267.1, read on the forward strand.
TGTTTAGTGCGGTGTTGTTTATTTTGAGTTTTAGTTACAGTAAACTAAAATGAATAAACGTATTCGTTAATGCACAAACGTAGAACATACACAAAAGTGACAAGGAAAATCGACAGCATAATTAGGGCAGCAGTCGCGGAAAGGTACCGGGGATCCAGTGACACTGAGTTCGATCCTCGACGGCTAGTTAGGCTAATATTTTTCGCTATTAGTCTTTGTTTCAATGGTTAAATTAAGGAATATTCTCTTGAGTTTAGAATTGGATGAGCATTTATTCGTGATAATAACCGAATATAAATATAAGTAGTAGGTAAATAAAACACGCTGAACGCTATCCCGCCGCGTTCCTCAACAAGGCGGAGACGGCACTCGTTAAAACACTGCACGCGGTCGAATGCTGAACGCTATCCCGCCGCGTTCCTCAACAAGGCGGAGACGGCACTCGTTAAAACACTGCACGCGGTCGAATGCTGAACGCTATCCCGCCGCGTTCATCAACAAGGCGGAGACGGCACTCGTTAAAACACTGCACGCGGTCGAATGCTGAACGCTATCCCGCCGCGTTCCTCAACAAGGCGGAGACGGCACTCGTTAAAACACTGCACGCGGTCGAATGCTGAACGCTATCCCGCCGCGTTCCTCAACAAGGCGGAGACGGCACTCGTTAGGGTTTAGACGGTAGTCAGAGGTTTTTAGTTAGTAGTAGCACGGTTAGTCCGTTATACCCATCTTGGTCCCCCGACCGAGCGGGATGTGTAAATGCATTTCGCCCATGTTAAAAAAGAAGTACCAATTTCCAAGTTAACTCATATCTAGCTGTCGAGACAGTAAATATTTAAAAAAAAACCGGCCAAGTGCGAGTCGGACTCGCGTTGCAAGGGTTCCGTACATCACAAGTTTTGTTTTTACTAACGCAGCGTTTTTGACGTTTCATAAAAATAAGCTGATTAGATTTTTGTCAAATACCGTATTAAGTCCGACTCACGCTTGACTGCACATTTCTAATAGGTTTTCCTGTCATCTGTAGGTAAAGAACTATTTTGTGTATTTTTTTCTGGTAATTTTTTGGCTATTTTATTAAATAATTTCTAAACTAATTATTTTAAAATTAAAATGTGTTAGAAGCACACAATGAGCTCTTTCATTTGATATGTAACACGATAGTATTATGCAAAACTTTATTTTTTAATTTTCTCATTTCCCCCCCAAAAGTGGCTCCCATGTTTAAAATTCATTTGTTTGCGTTACATTTTCCTCTTTGGAGAACAAATGTACATATGTGTACCAAATTCCAACGTAATTGGTTTAGTAGTTTCGGAGAAAATAGGCTGTGAAGGACGGACAGACAGACGCACGAGTGATCCTTTAAGCGTTCCGTTTTTCCCTTTGAGATACGGAACCCTAAAAACAAAAAAAAACGGCAACGAACTAGGAGTCACGGGTGTCTATAGATTACGGTGTCTGCTTACCCGTGTGTTGTTTGCCACTACCGTGGTGTAAAAAACAAATGTGTCCGATTAACCTCCACTTATTTGATCCAGTCATATCACAGAGTAGATATTACAAAGTTGGTCGCCGTGTGTTCGCTTGGAAATGGAATTAAAAGGCGACGCTTGCGGTGAGTTATTTCGAAATGCTGTTTAAAATAAACGGTGACATACGGACGGTTTGGCCTGACAAACATTTCATTTCATAGTCTACTTTCTAACCAATATTTTTCAAAGATTTAAACGTCGGAGATGATGAGTTGCTTTATATGCTCTCCATAAAATTCATAAATACATCGTGACTAAGGCCGCCACGTGCAGTTAGAATACGGCTTTGATTCTTCTATTTTTATAAAAGTTTTAGCTGACACAGCACACGTTGCATTATGCATTTAAGCGAACCACAATGAATTCTTGTTGTTGAAAAAACATTAATTTAATACACCCTTTTGAACACGACAGTAGTTTACATGAGGCAAAGTCCACTGAGTCCACACATACTTTACACTGACTCGATTAACACACAAGTTTACCGAGTCCGCGCCTACTAGTACTGACACAGTTACACTTCACTGATACTTTGCACTAGACCACTTCACTATTTACCACTTGTTTCCACTGTTCTTCTACTTCAAGTTCTCACTCCGATGCTCACTTAGTATTTTACTCCGAGAACTCCACTACGAAGACTCCACTCTCAAGACTGACTTGTACAACGAACTTGGTCCCTTTATAAATCCCTTTTCGAAGGTTCTAGACCATAATTTAAATATTCATTCCGAACTTCATTTCATTACTCATTTGTTTTGAGTAGCATGGGCTGGCTGTTTTTCCAGATAATCGTCCTTCGTCCACGTTTCTCGATAATTCGAAGCCCATACGTTCTAATCTATCTAATGTTTTATTCGCTTACTTTTTCTAGAACAGTTCATAATAATCGGCGTTTTGAAAATGCACTCACTAAGAATTAACAACATACAAAATACTGGATGTCGGTCACTGGTCTCAAATCCGGGTACATCTACCGTTGGGCTACTGATGTCTTATGAGACCACGGTGCATTTTGAAATACCTTGACGGCGTGTCACCGTGCCAACGAAACTGTTATTGAGCCTGCCGTCGTAACAATATATCACAGTGTAGCTGACTTGGTGCGGTCAACCTTTAAGCTAGCCGTACAATTGTGGTAGTTGACATGCCTGCCAGGTACGGTCTGTGTGTCTTAGATGTGCTGTGTTTTGTTTTTATTTTTATTGATTTTATTTTAAGTAACTTAATATTATTTAATGCAATTTAAATGTGTGTATGGATGAAAATCTGAAATAAATTACAATTTAATTTAATTTATTTCGCGGTGAAGCTGACTTCGTGCGTTATATATTTCAATCAGCCGCACTAATATTGTTGTTGTTGACCAGCGTACAAGCCTGTCTGTCTTAGAACTATGCTGCGTGACGAAACGGAGACCGTGCGTTATATATTTCAATCAGCCGCACTAATATTGTTGTTGTTGACTAGCCTGGAAATCTATTTGTCTCAGAATTTTATTTGCATTCCCTTCATGAAATATTTCCCACAATTATATTGTTGTTGCTGAACTGCCGACATGTCTTTGTGTCTCAGAACTGAGTTGTATCGTCTCGAGTATATTATGTACCTATATCGCGGTGTAGCTGATACAGCGTATTGTGTATTTACTTAAATAGGCCGTTGTAAATTTGTTGTTGTTGTCAAGCCTAAGCGTCTTTGTGTCTCAGAACTAAGTTGCATTCTCTTGATGATAATATATCGCGGTGTAGCTGACTCCGTGCGTTATGCATTTAAGCTAGCCGCATTGCGGCGCGCATACTTAGGAATTACACTGATATACCATGTACGACAGTAGTGGCATAACATCTATGAAATATATGTTCTATTGACTTGCCTACCAAATGGCAATTTTTTATTTTTTTATGGGTTTATAATTAGTGAAATTAAATAGTGAAAATACGTGATTTAATAAAAATATTTGAAAGATACATGCCGAAGTTTGCTACAAATTGTCGGGTACCTCACGGTATACTCTAATAAAATTAAATGGTCTCTTGTGGGTCGTTTTCATGTCAGTGCATTGAAAAATCAAAACTCACGCGCTACCAACACTCCGACTTAAGTGATTGCAGTGATTTCAAATCTCTTCTAAAAACTTGTTTCTGACGCTACTGTATGTATGCCAATCCGTTTTGAACTTTGTTCCTACTACGCTATAAAGCTTTATGTCAAATGCGTTGGAAGTCTTGCCTTTGATGTTCTAGCTAAAAGGCACGAATAGCATAAGTAACAGAGAAAATATTTGGTTCAAAGACGGGCTATACAGTGTTTAGGTGCACGAGTGCAATGATATTGTTTAAAACATAAGGTACCTATACATCCATTTTAACAACAAATCATAAAAAGCTAGTTTCCCGCGTGGCTCCGCCCGCGTCTTATGGAGAACGCAAGCGAAGGCCTTGATGAAATCCTACTACTTATTTAATCCTACTAGTATTGGATGTTTAGATGTTTGTTACTCAATCACGCTTAAACGGCTTAACCGATTTGAATGAAATTTTGCATTAAGATAGTTTGTAGCCGGGATTAACATATAGGATATTTTTTTCATCCCGGGTCCACGCAGATAAAGTCGCGGGCGGAAGCTCGTATACCCTATGTCCGAAGGTCCATCGAATAGTATACAGACACTGGTGAAAAAAAATAAGCGTATGAATATCTCCAGAGAGTCACTAGAGTCTATAGGCTAGGTGTCTGATTACTATGAGGCAGGCATCACTTAACACTTTCACTGCCAGGAACCCACCTAGCGGGCGCCTACGCCGTAGTTGCTTTCCGCTACATACGAGGAAAAACACGGGATCGGCTACGAGCGTAGCGCGTAGCGATTCTCGGCAGTGAATGTGTGAAGAAAAAAAATGCTACGGTAGCCTATTTCAGGCATTCGGCTATCGTGGATTCGAATCCCGGCTCGTACCAATGAATATCGTTTGACAAATACCTTTAGGTTTTCGGCGAAGGAATAACATGGTGTGGAAACGACCATACACCTGCGAAGAAATTCTAAGATGTATGTGAAGACCCCTACCCGTTCTGGGCCAGCGTGGGGCTGCCTGTTCCCTCTCATCCATGAGAGGAGGCCTTTGCCCAGCAGTGGGACGTATACAGGCTGATTTATTATTTTCAAACGAAATTCTAAGCTTCAGCGTGAGCCTAAAATCGTTTCTTTCCTGTGTCTGCCCGGCTGTTCTCCCCTACAGGTCGCATCTCAGCCGATTCTCGTGAAAGTTTGTGTTTAGCATAGTTTTTTTTTCATCGAGTCACTTTTTCGAAAAACATTTTTTTTAAGACAAGCTCGCGTGTTCTACAGCAGGTTGATCACGAAACGCATTCTAAGCGCGTCAGGAAGAATGCCAGTTGAGTTGTCCTGACGTGCGTTCGAAACATTAAGTGTTCACCCCTCAGCGGGTCGATCACGTAACGCATTGTACGCACGTTGGGCAGATCTAAATGACAAAATTTGTCATGGAAAAACGAAAGTCGGATTGTCCTAACGAGCGTTCGGAAAGTTACGTGATCACCCCTCAGGTCACAGAGACATTAATATACTATAGGCAATTATGAATAATCATTTATTCATAATTCATAATTAATTAATTATTAAATACGTATTTTACAGAATGATGTCTTAATACTTAAAGGAAGGGCATCTCGGAGAGTTTTCTTACATTTAGTATAGATGAGAGAGTATAGATCTAACTTGGCATTTAACCTGTTGTAAAGGAATGGACCCAAGAAAACGTAAAATCTGGAGGAGAATACACATTTCCTATGTGAATTTTGGAGGCAAACAATATATTTTCGTCTTTTTCTACCGTGTTCAGCGTTGTCCGGGGTTGCGGAGTGCTGTTTTAATATTGTGCTCAATATAAATAGTTGTCGAACAGTGAGCACTTCACATGATGCATAGAGAAGGTTAGTAGGGTAGAGGAAAAAGCGGAATGTAGATACTTTTAGGACAGCTCTTTGGGCTCTTTTTTGGTTAAGCGTAGTTTTAGCTATACCACCCCATGAATGTACCGTCGTCGTCTATTGGTATAGTTGAGATTTTCTGAACTGGATTGATCTTCTTATCTTCAAGCATTCAAGTCTAACAATACGACTGTGTGGTCGGATGCGTGCCATTGTTTGCAAGAAAAAGGTTAGCGCCACATAAAATGTTCATTGTATAATGAACTCTATCGTCTTATTCAATAGATTCAAAATGGACTGAAAGATAAAACAACCCGCTCCCAGCGAACCGTAGCTAATTTGGAATCTATTGTATAGGAAGATAGAGTTAATTATTCAATGAACATTTTACGTGGCGGTAACATTTTTTTACAAAGGAAAAAAGGCGAACAGGCTATTCATGAACTCAGTACAATGGCCATTGATGAGCTCAGTTCAAATAATTTAAACTATAATACCAAAGGCAGAATACACCGACGCCGTGGCCGAAATCGGTCAGGACAACACCATCATCGTCATCATCAGTAGGCATCAGCCTCCCGCCGCCGTAGTATGAAAATAACGGATCAAATTATACTGTCGAGGAGCTCTAGACGAGTGGTAATGTTTTGTGAATAGACAGGTAATTCAGTTGTGCTCACTGACTCGTCTAATAAGAGTTCCGCTGCAGGTGCTATACAGCTTCTTGCGAAAATGTTTTGACAATTTAATGCTCCAGTAAGCCTACTTACAATTTTATATTCGGGGGCCATCTTACACGAATCGGCGTAGTCCCAAGCCAAGAGGTATGGGTACTAGACGATGATATACCTAAATATTAGGGGACAATCTTACACAAATCAAACTAGCCCCATAGTAAGCTCAATGGGACTTGTGTTATGGGTATCTTAAAGGTTGTCTGGAAGAGATCGCTTTTTAGCGATTAGACCCCTTTTGCTAGCTGATTATTAGTGCTAAGTATTTGTTTTGTAAGCTTTTTTATTTTGGCGCAATAATTATCATTATTATTATGTTTTTTTCATACCTCAGGACCATGGGCTCTCGGACTTTTGGGACGCATGCATGGGGCCGAAGCCAACAGCGCAGAGGCCCTTTAAAACAAAAATAATCTAAAGCGGTAATATTATTATTGCGGTAATGGTTTATTTATTTCAATAGGAGTACATGCAGGACGAGAGATGACTCGAAAGACACGAATAGAATAGAATGACGGGAAGAAAATGTTATACACATAATGGCACAATCGACTGAAATCAAACTATTTAGTTTTAACTGTAGATCCATTACTCGATCTGTAGAGTTCATTAGATCGTTTTGTCTTATTGCGGATATTATAGCACTACAAGAAACGTGGTTAACACCCGATAATATTCCGTTTTTAGGAAGTATGGACCATCAATTTGCCTATACCGGAAAGTCGGCTGTGGACACAGGAGCAGAGCTACTTCGGGGAAGACCGTACGGCGGCGTAGCACTGCTATGGCGTAAGTTTGTTTACAAATGTCTCGGTGGTACAGTTTATTAGTGCGCGAATATTGGCCATTAAAATAGAACTACCCGAGCGTGCGTTGTTGGTGTTTTCAGTGTCTACGGATTCAGCTGAGACACTAAACGAATTTACTGAATGTCTAGGCGAAATAGCTGCAGTAGTAGAACATTACCAAATAGACTCGGTTTTCATACTAGGGGACTTTAACGCGCATACTGGGAGGAGATTTGGTAATGAACTCGTATATTTTTGTAGTGATCAACATTGGAAGTGCGCGGATATGGAAATTTTGGGACATGGATCGGACTCGTACACATATGTGAGTGACGCTAGCGGGTCAAAAAGCTGGTTAGATCATTGTGTTGTAACTGAAGCAGCGTGGAGAACAGTTTTAAATGCTAAGGTCCACTGTGATGTGTATTGGTCCGACCATCACCCTTTAGAAATTATGTGTAATTTGGAACTGGTCACTACAAAGAATAAGGTCGTTCCTGAAAATTTCAATACAGTCGTCTGGGGGGAAAGAACTCCCGAACAGTTAACTGTATATAGCCGCTTTTGTAACGAAAACCTTAGACTAATCGATTTTCCGGATGAACTTAGAAACTGTAGTGGTAAAACGTGTAATAATATAAGTCACAGAGTTATTATTGATAAATTGTATGCTAATGTAATACGTGTCTTAAGGGAAGGTGCTACACTGAGCCATCGGAAAATGGATTACAAACGAAAAAAGCCGGTGGTTGGGTGGAGCAAGCACGTACGGCGGGCTCACATGGAGGCACGACTGGCGTTCCAAAACTGGTATGCATGTGGCAAGCCTATAGGCGGCGATGTGCATAAGACAATGATTGAAACTAGGAAAATCTTCAAGCGCAAACTCAAGTGGTGCCAAGACAATGCTGATCAAATTAAGATGGATATTTTGGCATCGCACCACTCGAGTAAAGATTTTCGTAGTTTCTGGAAACAAACCAATAGGCTGAGCCCCAAGACCGGTCTCCCTGTGAGCGTTGCGGGCGTGTGTGATCCTTCCCAGATTGCCGAGTTGTTTAAAAAACATTTTAAGGTAGAGGCGACGTTGAAAAATGAAAACGATGTGCCCTGTGTAGTGCATCCGTCAACAGAGGGCCATTGTATGAGTTTCACAGCGAGGAAGGTGGCGGCAGCGGTGAGGAGCATGCGACGTGGTAAATCGCCTGGGCACGATTCCCTTAGTATAGAACACTTTCAGAACGCGGGAGTGCATTTACCAAGAGTTCTAGCCATGCTCTTCACTTTCTGTGTTAGCCACACTTATCTACCTGACGAGATGATGAAAACCGTGGTAGTGCCTATAGTTAAGAATCGGACAGGAGACGCCGCGGATATAACTATAGACCCATATCGTTGGCGACGACTGTGGCTAAGGTGCTGGACAGCGTGCTGGACAGGGAACTGGAAGAACACATATCTCTACGAGATGCACAGTTCGGATTTAGACCCGGCCTCTCCACGGAGACAGCAGTTCTCTGTCTGAAGCACACCGTGCGGTACTACACGGACAGGGAAACACCTGTGTATGCATGTTTTCTTGACTTGTCGAAGGCCTTCGATTTGGTGTCTTATAGTAAACTGTGGCAGAAACTACAGGAAGACTCGAGCCTACCCGGTGAATTACTCAGTTTGCTCAAATATTGGTATGGTCATCAGAGGAATGTTGTCAGGTGGGCTAACTCGCTGTCTGACTCATACAGGCTGGAGTGTGGTGTGAGGCAGAGAGGCTTGTCGTCGCCCAGGCTCTTCAGCTTGTACGTTGATAGGCTGATTGGCGAGATCAGCGACACCATGGTCGGATGCTCAGTGGATGGCACGTTTGTAAATAACATAAGTTACGCAGACGACATGGTGCTGCTGGCCCCATAGGTCAATGCACTCAACAAGATGCTTGGTGTGTGTGAACGATATGCTACAGAGCATGGGCTAAGGTACAATACCTCCAAGAGTGTCATGATGGTTTTTAAGGCGGGTACCAAATGCTACCCATGCGTCCCGCCAGTAAAACTATACATACCACTTGATATTGTAAGGGAGTTTAAGTACCTTGGACACTGGGTTACGGAGAGCCTGAGTGACGACAAGGATATGGAAAGGGAACGTAGGGCGCTCGCAGTTAGGAGCAATATGTTGATACGTAGGTTTGCTAGGTGTACTAACAACGTAAAGATTACGCTTTTTAAAGCATTTTGTCAGTCGTTTTATACCTGCAGCTTATCGATCAACTATACTCAAAGAACTCTGAGCGCCCTGCGAGTCCAATATAACAATAGTTTTAGGATGCTGTTGGGGCTGCCGCGTTATTGTAGTGCATCGGGGATGTTTTGTGAAAGGCGGACGGATGGCTTCCAGGCCATCATGCGCAAACGCGTTGCATCTTTGATGGGGCGCCTGCGCGGCAGCCCGAACAGCCTCCTCCGAACGGTGGCAGCGCGCCTGGACGGACCCTTCCTGCTCCATTGGGATAGGATGCATAGGGCGTCTAACTGAGTCTTTGTACTACTTATTTATTTTATTTGTAATTTTAATTTATTAATGTGTAATCTCTTGTATTTTTAAGTATGTAAATTTTTAATTTTGAAAATGTTAATTTTAATGCAACTATGGATTTTTATCTGAAATAAATGTTTATTATTATTATTATTATTATTATTATTATGTATCTCTTTGCCAACAGTCATCAAAAACATGTGAACACGACTTAATTGTTAAGGCCATAACGTTGCTCGGATCACTTTGAACCTTTGGGACTGGACATAATATGATAACAATGAAAGAGTCGGTTAGTGTACCCGCAGTAGCAGAAAGTCGGGAGTTACTGAAGCTGAGGGCAGTGAATAAAGACTGTGTTAGGAGCTATGCTGATATAGCGAAAGAAGGCGAATGGATCAGTGCCGGGAAGCGGCCTAAACCTGCACCGAAGAACCATCGCATGGGCATGATGGGCAAGGCCGAAACCAAGACCAACTTCAAAGCTGCTGACCCGAAGATTCCTATTCTGATTACGAACGTACACAAAGACACGTCGAGAGCTGACATAATAGATTACATACAAGAGAAAACTTGCGATCGGGTGACACTAGAACGAATAGTGATGAAAAACAAAAGCAATAACTATAACGCATATAAGTTCTACGTGTGTCAAGAAAAAGTAAGCATGTTTTTAAACGAGTCATTGTGGCCGAGCGGCATAATATTTCGTCGGTTTATTACATCTAAGCATGTACTTATAAATACAGGCCGTGACGCAGTGACTAACGCGGGACCCACTACAAGTGCTACGTCGGGTGCTACGAGTGCTACGAGTGCTACGACGATTTTAAGTAAACAAACTTAATGGGGCTGAGTGAAGTTACACTTTGTTCGTTTAATTGCCGAAGCATTAAAAGATCCATTGACGATGTCAGAAGATTATGCAAGTCAGCTGACATAATAGCCATTCAAGAACATTGGCTTATTCCGAGTGACCTTGCATTTTTGAACGGCATAAGTGACGAGTTTGCCTGCACCGGGCCTTCGGCGGTGGACACGTCAACGGGAATGCCGCGGGGCAGGCCGTACGGGGGGACTGCACTACTGTGGCGTAAGAAGCTATTTCCGTCGACGTCGGTTATTCAGTGTGATAACGTTAGGATTAGCGCGATCGACCTAACGGTAGGTGATAAACACATATTAGTGTTCAGTGTTTACATGCCGAATAGTGCTATAGAGAACTTGCCAGACTTCGTGCAGTGTATTAGTACAATGGATGCTATAGTGAAAGAAAGTTGCGTTGAAACAGTTTACTTATTAGGTGATTTCAATGCGCACCCCTACGAATTATTTTGCGACGAGTTACTTAGCTTTTGTGCGGAACGGGATTGGATCTGCGCTGATATCGTTAAACTAGGCATAGACTCAAGCGCACACTCGTACCTAAGTGATATGCACGGATCGAAGCGATGGCTAGACCATTGCGTAACCACGTCGGCCGGTTTGGATGCCATTGTTGATGTTTTTATTGACTATGATGTGTATTGTTCGGATCACTACCCCCTTGTAGTTAAATGTGATTTTAATCTAGTCAAGTCTAAGCTGTATAACAGTAGTAACAGTGCAATACTAAATGGGAAGTATGTAACTTGGGGGGACAGAACATTTGATGAAATTGAAAAGTATGAAAGTAAATGTAATGAACTTTTGAAATCTATTGATTTTCCTTCCGATTTAAGGGACTGCTGTGGCGGCTGTTGCGTCAATAATACTGAGCATTGCAAGATACTCGATCAAATCTACTTAGACATAATAACATCGTTATGTGAGGCTTCTATGCACAGCAAAGCAGTCACGGATGGTCCCGGAGCCCGGAAAACGATAGTTGTAGGGTGGAACAAACATGTAAGCGCTGCGCACAGGGAGGCCAGGGCTAGATTCCAGGATTGGATTTCGTATGGTATGCCTAATGGTGGGTCCATTTTTGAAGCTATGAGTCTTACTCGTAAAATATTTAAGTCAAGACTGAGATGGGTCCAACAACATCAGGACCAAATAAAAATGGACCTACTTGCCGCACATCACACGAGAAATGATTTTCGAAATTTCTGGAAGATGACGAAAAAGTTGGAGACTAGGCCTGGACTCTCTGTATGCGTGAATGGAGTTTCGGATCCCAAGCTCGTTGCAAATGTATTTAAGGACCAGTTCAACGTTAAACCCACTCATTCGGACGGGGACAGGGGGCGGCGGTTGCTCGATATAAAAGAACCGGAGGTGAATGACCTTCAGGTCCACTACAGTGCAAGTGACGTAAGAAAAATTATAAAGGATATGAAGAGAGGAAAGTCGCCCGGTCACGATCACTTAAGTATCGAGCACCACCTGTTCGCTGGCTCTCATCTGCCCCGTATATTGGCAATGTTTTTTAACCTTTGTTTATGTCACTCGTATTTGCCATCTGATTTGACCAAAACCATTGTTGTGCCTATTGTTAAAAATAAAACGGATGACATATCAAACAAGGATAACTATAGGCCCATCTCTTTGGCAACAATTGTAGCCAGGGTGCTCGACGGCTTGCTTAATGTGCAATTGGACAAATGTATAAAATTAAACGATGCACAGTTCGGCTTCCGTGCCGGTTTATCTACCGAAAGTGCCATCATTTGTCTCAAGCAGGCTGTTGAATACTACACTCGAAGACAGACACCTGTATATGCGTGTTTTCTAGATCTTTCCAAAGCCTTCGATCTTGTCAACTACGATCTACTTTGGAATAAGCTTGACGAAGTGCACTTTCCTAAGGAGCTGACGCGCATATTCAGGTGTTGGTACGCGGGCCAGCGAAATTGTGTACGATGGGGTAGTGTGTTGTCGGATGAGTACGGCCTGGAGTGCGGGGTGAGGCAGGGGGGGCTTACCTCACCAATGCTGTTCAATTTGTATATCGATGCCCTGATCGGCGAGCTTAGCAGTACGCGTGTGGGCTGTCACATAGATCGAGTCTGTTTTAATAACATAAGCTATGCTGACGACATGGTACTGCTGAGCCCGTCGGTTGGTGGTCTGAGATTGCTTATTGAAAAGTGTGAGTTATATGCCCTGACGCACAACCTTAAATATAATGTAAACAAGAGTGAGTACATGGTATTCAAAGCGGGAAGCAAGTGCCCATCACACATCCCACCCATTCATTTGAATGGCAAGCTGCTGGAAAGGGTTTACTCATTTAAATACCTCGGGCACTTGTTAACCGACGATTTTCGTGACGATGCCGATATTGAGAGGGAGAGGAGGGCCTTAGCCATCAGGGCAAATATGATAGCTCGCAGGTTCAGCCGGTGTACAGCGCAAGTTAAAATAACATTATTTCGTGCGTTCTGTACATCGCTGTACACCTGCAGCTTGTGGACTAGGTACACGCAGCGGGCTATTAACGCCATGCGCGTGCAGTACAATGATGCGTTCAGGGTACTGTTGCGGCTGCCTCGCTACTGCAGTGCGTCGGGCATGTTCGCGGACGCGCACGTGGACGGTTTCCATGCGACGCTGCGCAAGCGCTGCGCCGCGACGCTCCGCAGAGTGCGCGACAGCCGCCACAGTCTCCTGACCGTTGTGGCCGACAGGTGGGACAGTGGCCTGACACGGCATTGGTCCTCTGCATTTAAGCCTAGCATATAAGAATATTATTTAAGTTAACCTTAGTATTAGTTTTTACTTTAAGGCACTAACAAAATATGGACAAAATTGGTCTGAAATAAATGCATTTTTTTTTTTTTTTTATAATATTTATAAACTCGACTGTACTAGATGTTTATTTAATAGATACGAGTGTGATAATACATCGTTTCTTATTGAAATACATTGAAAACATACAAGAATCAGAAACAAATATTAATGCTCAAAACACAAATATTTGCCCTTACATCTCAATCTCAGCAACACTATGCTCCTCACACTCCGCGATGTACTGTCCACACACTGCTCTACTCGCGCGACGCTCCGCACTAGGTTAGGCGGATGTCACACTGCGCCACATCTCCGGACGGAGGTGCGGAGCTGCATACAAATTTTCCGCCGGACGGAGATGCGGCGCAGTGTGACATCCACCTTACTTGCCTTTATTACCGCTTCTTTGACTCGCGCCCAAAGAACCGACAAAACAGGTAAATGATGTGATTAGGCCGTGTAAATAGGCAATTTGAACTATGCGGTAATGAGCGATGCGGAGCGGGTGGCTTGTACCTAAGGCAAGGTATAAGAAATTTAAAAGAAAAAACAAATTTACTAATTTTGATGACCTGAAACTGCTTACCTTAAGGTTTTTGGTGTGCAGCTTGGAGCGGGCGGGGCAGGAGTTCCAGAAGACGATTATTATCGGGAATATGTCGGGAAGAAGCACAAATACTATTTTGTTCGCAATATAATTACAGCGGTAAAAATATTTCGCGGTGACAGACGTATAGAAAATTATTGACAGACTGAACTATTTTTTTCTTCTGACGTATGGAGGCGGTGAAAGCAGTCTCAGCAGCTTTTGAGAAAGGAGGCCAAAAGTTATTTTGCACTGACGGCGTAATCACTATGTCTCTGCCTCCTTTCCTCGCTATTTCCCACATCACTCGACGAGTGTGTGGCAGGGGTATTACAGGGATCCGATCCCAGGACCTTCAGCTTCGTAGGAAGCGTCACTATCCACTACGCTAATCGAACTGATTCGGTCAGTTGACGGTCAGTCATCGGGACTTATACACATGCTTACTTAAATAATCACATCGATTTTTTTTATACCACGTCGGTGGACTAGGTGATGCGTACGACCCGCCTGATAGTGGTCACCTTAGGCCATGGCCGTTCCAACTGGGGTGTCACATTCGCGTTCGCGACCACTAGACATGCAGGATCCACTGGTTACGGTACCGCTTATTATTAGGCTGGGGGGAGGAACTTACCCTCTCAAAACATCCGTACATACATAGATTAACGCTTTCATTCCCGAAAGGGATAGGCAGAGCACATAAAACTTAAATTTCAGTGCCACTTTTAGCATACAAGATCGAATAAAAATCATATCGCAGTTATAGGTCGCTAGCGCATCGCCCACAACACACTTCAACACTGTTCCCTTAGTACGACTCTTAACACACAACACACCCACACGAAGAAAGGGGGTGGTGCTATTCTAACTTTTAACCCGACACCACACGGGGTCGACACACACATTCCTCAGCACTGCTATCACAAGACGGCGCACGAGCTCTGTCGATTTTTCTCGCACTATACGGCCCTTTCTAAGTTTTCTAATAAGAGAGAGACGGATAGTGCGGGAAAAATCGAGAGAGCTCGCGCGCCAGACACTGACTGATTGCGTAAGTGTCCTACTGTCCAAATTGTGGTAAGGAACACTCAAAAACATATTGATATGGAAAACAAATGCGAAGCGCTGAAGAAAAATTGTCCGCTACAGACGAGCATTTATTGCAGTTTCATGTATCGTGAAATATCGCCGACCATGCGAGCGACTCCAGCCACGTTTGCTCTAAATCACAGATTCAATATAGCCAGGGCACTATTCAGAATGCGCGTCTACTTCGCAATTATGATTAGTATATGACTATACTAATACTGTCGCGTGTTTGTTTTGTTTTATAATACACTGGATGGACCCAACGGAAGACCAACGCTGGCTGCAAACCAGCATCATACTGAGTTGGGCCCATTTCGTAACACGACACACTTCCCTTTTTTGTTTTGTCTTTGTTTTGTTTTGTAATAAGTAGTGTGTGTTGTATCACTAGTGATCGGAATTAGGTGAGCCAAAATACCTATTCTTCGCAAGAGGACATAATGTAAAGTGGTTGCAACCGGGTAGGAAAACAGAATTTTCTCTTAAATACCGGGTATTCGTTATTTTTCCGGGTACCAGTCGTAATGTTCAACATATATGTTTTTACTTATAGAACGGGATGTTTAATGTTAATCTAAAAGTTATAACCATTTCATACTTTTTCCTTCCCTTTTTACTGCAAACTAACATAAACAATCCCGTACTATTAGTAAAAATATGTATGTTTAACATTACGACTACTTATAGTACCCGGACAAATATCGATTACCCGGTATTAAAGAAAAAAAATATTTTTCTACCCGGTTGTATCCACTCTACATTATGTCCTGTTGCGAATAATAGGTATTTTGGCTCACCTAATTCCGATCACTGTGTATCACGAATAAATTCATTCATTCATTCATTCATTCATAATAGGTACTACAGCAGTTTCAAACAAGCATAAGGTAAGCACACACATAGATAGAAAGATACATTCTTTATTCTTTTCCACAACATACATGGAAAAAAAATAAAACACAAACATAGTTATAATATCAAAGAGAGGCATGCAGCTTAGAACTAAAGTGAAATACAAAACCATGTGTCGTGCTCGTGGCATACAATAGGCGCCGGTATAATCATGTGGCTAGCATCGCTGGTATTCCGCCAGAACCTTACATTTTATGCAACGCATTTTTATTTAGTCAGGAGCCGTCCGTCACCTATGGACGACTGCGCCACCAGAAGCATCACAAGCGCGCTGCCGTCCCTCTATTGATTTGAGGATTCGTTGTGTCGATAGCTAGAGACGAACGACGAACGCGGATCCCTCCTTCTCAACACAAGCGTCATCGGTAGCTCTGACGACCTCACTCACCACCAGTATGGTTGACATTATTTGATGCGGCCGACTTTTTATAAAGCTGCCATTGGAATTGGAATCTTCTATTTTGAAAGGTAGAGTTGCTTTTTAAATGGACTACTTTGATACGATTTGGCAAACTCAAATAATCTCCAGTATTCGTTAAGCAGAACTTGCTACCGAGTCGTATCGCGCGCGACTCAGTCTTCCCTCACTTGCACTACATTAGATAGAAGAGGGTCGATTTTCTTGCCTTGCGTCCTGTAGTCAGTCGCAGGAATGCAACACCACGTAGGTAGCTACATATTAAATAGTGGTTTTTTATCGCTACGGTCTTCTGTAAAAGGAACTACTTCTCTGGTGATTTCACAACCGCATCAGGCCTGAATCTCATGCCGTTTCTGTTGAATTCGGCTCTCGCACACCTCCGAGGTGTCTGTTAAGCACGATTGCGCTAGGAACGAAAGAGCACGTGCCATGCGGCGAGTGCGCGCGAGCGGGATTACATAATTTAAATGATCAATGGACATTCTGTGACCACGTACCCAAATGATTAAGGGAGAGCGCACTAAACAATTCAATGCCAATTCAATGTCAAGTATTCCAGAATGCCGTCATCGGCAGGACCGGACTGTCCGCAAGTCTTCAAATTGCGCTTTTGTCCTGCAGTTTAGGGCCTCAATTTAGTTTACTATCGCATTTCAATCAAATTTCTACGTTAGGTCAACGCTTGTGTGAGTGAGAGTGTGAGTTAGGACATTTAACGCTGCTTTAGCGAAATTTAGAGAGGATGCATAATGGCCATGGGAATTTTCGATGTAACAATAAAATGTATTCGTCCCAGAAAAGCTGTATGCATTTTGTCCTATGTGCTACTCGTATTTTATGTATTTATGTAATCATACCAAACGAGTTTGACAGTAAGAAAACAAAGCACTGTACAATTTATAATTCTTAACATGTAAAAACATAATATTTAAACATCCATCGTCTCGCAGTATCTCAGACAAATGTGACATACATTCGCCCATCGGTGTATATGTCACTCTAAGGCACTGGTCCCACCGCCGGCGACGAGCGATAAACGAGTAGAACTGGAAACTATCAGAAACGAGTGGGCGAGCGGCGAGAAGCGAGTGTAGTTTCGATAGTTTTGACGCTCGGCTATAAGTGAGTGTTCGAGTGCGACGGGCGATTACTCGCACCGCTCGCTCAGTTGTACGGTAGAATGATCGCTCTGATCGCCAAGCGATCATCTCCGAGTACCGCTGAGCGAGTTTTATCGTTGATGGCTTTTATGAAGTGAAGAGAGAGTCAGTAAAGAGAGAGAGTAATAATATAAATATATCTCTCTTTTATTTACACGGGAGCAATTATCTTTTGTTTGTTTCTTGGGCGAGATGATCGCCGAAAGCTCATCGCTTACTCGCCGGCGGTGGGACAAGTGCCTAAACTATGTAGTTTGTAATAAAATAACAAAATTATACCACTGGCTCTGTGAGCTGTAGAACTCCTGGTACTGTCATTTTTTTATTTAATTTCCAAAACGTGACACGACAAAAAAATTATGTATAATTATTTAACCTGTTTACAAAATTTCACAAGAATTGGTTGAGAAATGCGACCTGTAGAGGAAAACAGCCGGAAATCTGGACATCCGGACAATACGAAAGAATTTTGGCCCTAAACACATTTTTCTTATAATTTAAATCTGACGTGACTTATAATATTATAGTTTTGCTACGTTCATGTGATTGTAACAATTGTTTTATTTTATACGAGTGAACTCATGACTTCATTTATAATATAATATATGTGTGTTTGTGAATAAATGTACCTTTATTTCTTTCTTTCTTTCTATATTCCTATTGTGGACGCTGGGGTTCGTTTTAATCAGTCGAAGGGATATTTTTAACGTGCCCCAGAGAATTTATGTAACCTCAATGTATTCTTATTTATTTTGCTAGAAGCTTGAATTTCTTGAATGCGGCTTTTCAAAAAGGGGATTTTGTCGCCAATTGTCCCTGTAGCTCGACATGATCCAGACTATTTTAATAGCAATGTGGGTACTAGTCTTGCAGATCAAATCCAAATAGAATTGAAGCATAGGCACGTTTATAATGGTGCATTGCAAGGTTTGAGGAGTTAGACTAAGCGCGCGTAAAGATAATTGGTGTTATAAAACTAAAAGTTTATTTAATTACTAAGCTTCCGCCCGCGACTTCGTCTGTCTTCATCCTTTATTTTAATCCAGGCTATAAACTATCTTCGTGCAAAATTTCATCGGTCGTGCAAAGTTGCATCGTTCAAGCGTGATTGAGTAACAAACATCCAAACTTTCGCATTTATAATATTAGTAGGATATTCTGAAAGGCCGATAAAGTGAGATTACATTTTTAACCCTTTCATCATCATCATCATCATCATCATAATATCAGCCGAAAGACGTCTACTGCTGGACATAGGCCTCCCCCAAAGAGTGCCAAAGTGACCGGTCCTGGGCCACCCGCATCCAGCGGACTCCAGCTCTCCAGTCCACCTTGTGGGGGGCCTACTCACGCCGCGCCTTCCGGTACGTGGTCGCCACTCGAGAACCTTTCCGCCCCAATGGCCATCGGTAACCCTTGGAGTCGTTTCCCCTTAATTCCGTTTAACCGTGTTTTTTTTCCTGACCAGTATCGTTCGGGCTATTTAGCGACACCAGGACGTGAACTATGGACCTTAGCTATTTATTACGAATTAAAGGGTTAATTGCAAGAACGAGATAAAATTCCAAATATACCAAAGGAACATGTCCTGCCACCACCAGTTCCCAATCGGGAAATCTCCAGATTACGCTGGTTAAAGAGAGATAGGTGCGACGTGATAGGCAATTCGAGCGGTGTTGGAGTTCGCTGGTTGATCCCATTAAACGCGGGCATCGCCAGCCGTGAGCTGTAAGGGGAAATATTTGCAGGGTGACTATGAGTTCTTTTACAAAGAAAATGGTCGAAGTTGTTACGCAATAGAGCCTGATAAGGCCCTGTTTACACATTGATTAGTGATTAGTGCGAGTCCATACAAAAGCTATTCGCGTTTAAGCTCGCACTATCACTAATCAAAGTGTAAACACACAAGAAAAGAGGCTGGCGGCGGATCCTCAGTTGGTCTCGCTTTTAAAGCTAGAAATATGCATTCGTTTTGTTTTCGCCCTCCGTAAATATGACCATATATCCGCCTTCCGCCGTCAACTGAACTGGCTTCCCATTCGCGAGCGCAGGTCTTTCAGGATTCTGCGCACACTTTATACTATCTTATTTGACCCAGCTGCACCGGAATATCTTGAATCTAAATTTCAATTTGTTACACCCCATCCTGGTTGCGAGCTGCGTGCATCCAGGAGTCTTAAACTCTCTGTCCTATTTCACCGTACTGGTTTCCTCTCAAATTCCATCGCTGTTCAGGCTATTTGTCTGTGGAATGATCTCCGTCTTACCGTCAGCCATGCTCAGAGCAAATTCTCCTTTAAACGCAAGTTGCGCAAGCATCTCTTATTAACTATTAAAGACTGACGATCCTCATAATATCTTTGTGCGGGTACATATATAACGTAATTAATTGATTTCCATTCGAGTCTCAGTAGGATCTTGCACCACTAAAGTTTCTGTTTAGCCCAATAAACAGTTAATTAATGCCTCAAGGCATTAAGTCCGCCAATTGTACCTTTATTTTTATATTTGTGCAATAAAGTTTAAATAAATAAGTAAATATGGTAATCCAAAAGTCGGGAAAGTAGTGTTGGATTCCAAAAGAAGAGCCCGCTACTTCTAAAGTATGATTCCCACCGGCAATCAGGCCAGAGCGCACTCTATTACATGTAAAGGAATCTGAACTGTCTACACAGTAGTGACATTTCATATTTGAATGAATCGTGCATCCGCTGCGAGGCGGCAGCTACTGACACGGTCGGTGGGTAATCAAATATGGATTCTATCTGTTGGACAGATGGTCGCGATTCCTTTGCATGTAATAGAAGGCGCTCCGGACCGACTCTGTCAGTGGGAATCGTACTTTACGCGCGCCGAGTTTACTTGTCAGAAGGAGCAGACTAAACACACCCTAAACTTGAAATGAGAGATGAATGTATGAGGCCACGTGTCCGTCTTACGAATTTTCAATCTTTCTAATCTCACGGTCACCGGTCCCCATCACAAAAAGTGCACAGCGCAGTTAAAGAAGTTTTCACTTCAAAAACTGTTTATTTCAATTTTTTTTTTGGGTTTAATCACAGTCTTTACCATAAGACATCTAGCTGCGACGAAATGCGACGTCATGTATATTTTCTTAACTTATTTTCATTCTTTCCTATTTTCTTATAGACCTTCCTAAGAAACCCGAAATCGTGGTGACAGCACAATCGCCCTCGCATGTGCGTTCCGAATCTTCATACATAAAACATGCGGGACTCCGAACCCAATAATATCGTGTATTGTTTGACAGAAACGGTGTATTGTCTGAAATTATGATAAAAAGGACCTACAAACGGACCTGTATAAAATATTATCGGGCCGCGACGTTACTCCAGATTAGAATTGTATCGAAAATATTTTAAAGCATCCTTAGGGCCTATGCGGACTACGTTCTTTTCACGCGCCGTCGACGTGATTTCCCCTACTACATAGCGGATGGCACCGAATAAAAAACCTTAGAATGCGAGCTCCTTACAAATTCTACCCAGACACGTGCCTAAAACCCGAGCGCATGTCCGAACTAAACGGCTGCCTGGCATCGTTTTGACAGCCCGCCCCCATCCCCGCATAATGGCAATGGCACCCATTCTGTGTGGTCATTTTGCGGTGCTACTTAGACTTCTATGGTTTTTCCGTTCGCTGGAATGGCAGTAGCGGAACGCGCGTCGGCGGCGTGTGATAAAAACGCAGTCTGCATAGGCCCTTAGTTTTCTTCAATTGTAGCAACAATCGATGTTTTGACAGTGCATGTTATCACCATTGGCTTGGTTGTACAGGTACCTAGGTACTTACATTCCACGCCAATGATACGTAAGCATTATACATTTATTGGGAGGCAATAAGGTGCAAAAGTGTAGACATATTATTGACATCGACTAGGGATCCCCTTCATTGGCATATTATTTTTTAGAATAATATAGTTTCGCATAATTGATTTGGCATAATAATACTGTCGCATAATAATAAATAAATAAAAAAATCTTTATTTCAGACAATACTTTGGCCTACTACTTTGTTGGGCATACTACGTTAATAGCATAATTTCAATTGAACTAATTTGTATTGGCCGAATACACATTACGCATAGTATTGTTTGGGCTAATAATAATTTGGTATATCTATCATTATCCATAATTTCAATTTTCTAAATGAATAAAACTCAGTTTCATTGTTACAATGCATGAATTATTATTGTGAAGACATTTTTTATAATATTGACTTATTTTCTTAGATGAATGATAGTTGCTAAACCACGTTGCTATACTTGCTATTGATTCTGGAAGGACCCGGGGGACGGGGGGTTTCGGGGGGAAGCCCCCCGCAGTGAAAAAAACAAATAATCGTAACAGTGGTATCATTAGTAGGTTGGGTTAGGGTCTGCTTGTGTGACACCAAATCTTCATCTATTATGTCTTCAAAGTACTGTCTTGAATTTGAGAGGTAGTAAAGTGTAGAAGATTCTATAAGTCGGCGTGCACAGTATCTTTTCTTCAAACTATTAGCCATTTGTTTGCTAATATCGGTGTCCATTGCCATTAACTTTTTCAGTGCAAATTTTATCGCGATGTCGGCAGTCAGCAATGAAGCATCGCGGCGGGATAAGCTTTCGACAATAGTTTTTACAATGTCTAATATTTCATTCAGCTCCGATAACGTCTTCCACCTGTTGAGTGAAAATAATATCACTCTCGAGATCCATCAGTGCTTTGGTGATACATACTTTGAGCTTCAAAAAGCGGTCTAACATCTGTGCCATGCTGCTCCACCTCGTTTTTGCGTCCAAAACCAAATGATACTCTTTCCCGAAGTCAGCGGATACATATCTTTGTAGAATGTCATCGTTTTTTGTCGGCGATTTTTTAAATATCTTTGCAACAGTTCTTACTTTTGATATTAAATCGTAGAATGTAAGACTCGATTCATCTATATCATTTTCAAATCTCCTTATCTCCTCTATAAATACAACTCCATCAGATTCATCCACATTCTCGTCATTCTCTGCATCAATCTCAGAACTGTCTTGAAAAAAAGGATCGCTATCGAATCCACCTCGCCTGACTAATTCAGCTAAAGTCAACTCGTCTTCATCATCAAAAAAGTCTGCTTCATTAGGGTCGATTCTTTCGACGTTATTGTTATCATCGTTTGTGGCGGAAGGTTTTTTGTAGAACACATCTGACAAAGCCAACTGAACTCCGTGAGCGATACATAGTTGGTGCAACGATTTACGAAGAAGTTTTCCGATTTTTACCATGACACTACAACCATCAGTAGTCTCTGCGATAATATCAGTATCTAGAGATAACCCAAAGGTATCCAGTTTTTGTCGAATCTGTTCTATGAATTTTTTAGCTGGCAATGAACCGTAAACTCTTATAAGCCCCAAACTTTTAAATTTGTTGGGACCACTGAGTGATTGTGAATGTATATTCAAACTTATATACCTGCGGTTTTTGTTTGAGGACCACTCATCGAAAGAAACAGCAAACTTTTCATTATCATTTAATAGATTTTTAATTTCCTTCTTCATTTCATCTTGCTTTTCCTTGTGGTGTTGCAATACCACCTCTCTAATTGTGTTTGGGGACTGTCGAAGCTTATGTCCTGCCTTTTCAAAAACTTGTCTAATGTCTGTGGACCTTGCTAGTGTTTGGAAAGGGATACCATCTAATGCGACCATTCGGGATACTCTAGTTGCTGTGGAAGGATTTTCCTCGGATTCATAGTAATCCGTAAGTTTAGCTTTCTTGCTTGTGGGCGGGAGAGACGGGTCGGAATTTACGATCGGGTTTTCTGTATTTTTAACTAATGTGGGATTTTTTTCTGCGGTTCCGTGATGTACATTTTTCAAATGTTTATGAAGGCCACTCGTACTTCCCCCAACACATTTTAATATTTTATTGCAACTTTTGCATTTGGCACTATTTTTATCTCTTGCTCTAAAAAACTGTACCCAAATTTGTGCCTTGTCACCTGAGACCTCTTGATATTCCATGGTTATATTCAAGCCTGAAATAAAAATACCTATTTATTTTTCATGTACTTATGCAACCTATTTGCCAATGTGCAGTATGTAAAACTAAATACCTTATTATAATCGAATCTATGCATAGTAGGATTAGTAGCTAATTGACTATGTGCACGACAGTGGCTGTACTGTGCATATACATGTGTACCTACGTTCGTTCGTGTGAATAAAACTTTGAAGGTCAAGTTTGATGAAATATTTCACTTGCTTAAATGAATTAATTCTAATTTGAAATAGCTATCAACCCTTAAAAAATATCAAATCTTACAATTACTATCCTACTAATATTATAAATGCGAGTTTGGATGTTTGTTTTGTTACTGAATCACGCTTTCACGCCAAAATGGCTTAGTAGATTTGGTTAAAATTAGGTGCACACATACATAGGCAGATAGGCATAGCATAGGTAATTAGGTAGGTATACGATACTTTTTACCGGGGAATCTATCTTCCTTTAAGGAAAGTCAGGAATTCATGCGCAGACGAAGTCGTGGGCAAAAGCTAGTAGTACATACCTACAAAGTTATTTACACCATTGGCATATTCTATTGATCACGATTATAGAGAAGGTAAAAACTTAAGACGCATCAATTATTTAGCGAAAACTTTATATTTATGTTAACTTAAGGCCTCCGCTCCAGCACGCGCGAACGCCCGCGGCGGGTCCAACGATACTCGATAGTACGAGAAATCTCCCGTCGCCGGCGCCAGCCCGACGCGAAACGCCGAAGCGTGCGTCCGCGCGAGATACAGCGGACGTCTTAAAACGCAATTTACGCAATCACAGAACAGAACAGAAGCCTATATTTACTTTTACCATATTATACAGAATAGTACATTACTTATCAAGGGCTGTAAAAGAAAGAAAGCCCGATATCGCAGGTGTTTGTGACCCGAACCGCAGGCGAGGTTTGTAAATATGCGATAGAGGGCTTTCTTTTTTACTGCCCGTGGTGAGTACACAATTTTACGTCTTCATTTGGCCACAATGCGAGTTTTACTAAGCGCAGCGTGCAGTAAAACTCACATTATGGCCAAGTGTGACGTAAATGAAATAATTACTTATGTAATTATTACCTACTTATCTACGAACATTGCATTATAGTTTAAACAAATGCTTCAATAATAATAACAGTGGAAAATGAAATGACCATCACAGAATAATAAACATAAATTCTTACCGTAAGATTCTTTTATTATTCACTTCAGTGTACAAAAGACTCAAAAATATATAACTTGATAAGTTATGAGCGATTCACTTCAACTATTTCCTTTGAATGAATAGCAAATACTAATTTATAACAAAATCACGGCACTGCTGCGCTGACCTACGACCTTGGTGGCGTGGCAACTGCAAGTAAATTGCGAGACGCACCGACGCGCGGCGCGGCGTGGGTGCGGGCTGAGGTGCGGGGGTGTCAGCCGCGCTTTACGCTTCTCAAGGTTGTTTGTTGCCATGCCAACTCGTGCGCGAATGCATCATTGTTATTGTTGCGTTGCGTTGCGATACTTGTGGATCGCGTTTAATATGAATACGCGTGAAAATACTAAAATTACGCTACTATTTTTCAATTATGGAAAGAACCGGGAGAACCGGGACGAAGTCTTCAGTACCGGTTCTTTGGGGAGTGTAAAATTCCCGGGATTTCCCGGGAAATTGAGAACCGGGATTTCCCGGGAGCAGGCCCTACTTGTGTCCCTTAGAGCGGAAATAAGCACCCCGCGAAGCGGGGTGACGTCGACACGCTGCTGGCGGCTAGGTTAGGTTTACATAACTTTTGTTTAGGATATTACTGTTATGCATTTTGATATGATGCCAATTGATTATTATGCCTGTTTGTGCTTATGCTTTTTGACATTAGTCTTCATGAAGATTATGGTTTCAGTATTTATGCTTTTTAATGTTATGCGTATATAATTATGCGGGATGAGAGTTATGTACATCACTATTTCGAAAAGCAATTATGCGTAACAATAAAAGTACAAATGACTTTATGCCTTCCAATAGAGAACCCATCGACTATACTATATGATGCTGCCTTATGTCATTTTCCATATATTTTTACTTAATGCGTTTCAAAATGTAGGTATAATTTATTTTATAAGTTATATTTGAACATTTCTCTTTAATATCCTACATCAGTGTTTTTCAAACTGTGGGTAGCAACCCCCAGGGAGATCGCGAAGCCTTCTAAAGGGGATCGCGGTTACTAATATTTTAACTATAGTGTTTGGAACAGCGTTGGGTGGGGGGTCGCGAAATACGATTTTCTATACGACGGGGTCGTGGCATGAAAAAGATTGAGAAACACTGTCCTAGATAAACGAAGAATCGAAGACGAATTTGTCCTTTGAAATTCCAATATTGTATGAAACGAGGTATAACTACATGTATTCAGTAAAGCAATATCCATTAGCTGCAGTATCCATTATAGCCTGTCTCGCGTTTATTTTTTTTCACCACCCCCTCCTATTTCCGCCGCAGGTCATGGCTCAGTACGTGTAGCACAGGGCGGTTCCACAACACTTCGGGAGCTCAAATATCGCAAGCCATCCGGTTCATCATCATCATCATCATCACATCAGCCGAAAGACGTCCACTGCTGGACATAGGCCTCCCCCAAAGATGCCAAAGTGACTGGTCCTGCGCCACCCGCATCCAGAGGACTCCAGCAACCTTTACCAGGTCATCAGTCCACCTTGTGGGGGGCCTACTCGCGCCGCGCCTTCCGGTACGTGGTCGCCACTTGAGAACTTTTCCGCCCCAACGGCCATCGGTTCTACGTGCTATGTGCCCCGCCCACTGCCACTTAAGTTTAGCGATTCGAAAGGCTATATCGGTTACCTTGTTTCTGCTGAGGATAGCCTCATTTCTGATGCGACCACGCAGAGAAACTACCAACATAGCCCTCTCCATAGCCCTTTGGGTGACTTTGAGCCTTCTTATGAGGCCGATAGTAAGCGACCACGTTTCAGTGCCATATGTCATCACTGGCAACACAAACTAAAGTTTGTTCGTTTAGGTATTTAAAAGAATGTAAACAAACAAAACCACGTGACTTGGTCATTCAGCCAATAAGATAATACCATAGATACAAAATGTTGCTATTCACAGCAATCTTATTGGCTGAATGACCAAGTCACTTAGTTTTGTTTGTTTACATTCTTTTAAATACCTAAACGAACAGACTATATTCAAAGACCATCCGGTTGCCTTTTGGATACTGCAACTAGGCGTGATTAGTTCAACTAATGCATGTTGTAGCGATCGTCATCCCAGGGCAGGTTCGTTAACCATATGTCGACAACGTTAGTCCGTTTTGAGTGACATTATTAATCCGAACCTTCATTCATGGAACGTTGGTTTGGACTGGGCCCTTTCGTGGTGCCCTACCTACATACTATTTGCATCACACTTGGTCGTAAAGGGCTTTGTCGTGGACGCATCACGAGAAATGCAATAAAATGGACAATTTTTAATTTCATTGATATTAATTTTGTTTCAAATGTATTTTATTGAAAAGTTAAAATGCTCCTGATACAAAAAACAAAGCTAAGAATAAACTCGACAGACAAGACCTTCGACTATTAAGCCTTTGCCACACTGGACGCGTTCTGCGGTCTGCGGTCAGCTCTCCCATACTAAATTGTGTGAAAGACTTGACCGCAGACCGCAGAACGCGTCCAGTGTGGCAAATCCCTTAAGCATATAATTCGCCTAGTGACTGCAATACAGCCACATCTCAAGAATAAAATACATTTGAGATGTGGCTCTATTGCACAGTGCAATGCGGTCACATCTCGAAAGTAAAATACATTTGAGATGTGGCTCTATTGCACAGTGCAATACGGTCACATCTCGAAAGTAAAATACATTTGAGATGTGGCCGTATTGCAGACACTAGGCGATATTAGTATAGTGGGTAGTGATGCTGCCTACGAAGCTGAAGGACTTAGGTTCGAATCCCGGTAAGGTAGGGGGCGGAAGGGTTATTTGTATCATGAGCATGAATGTTTGTTTCTTAGTCTTGGATGTTGGTTATGTATCCAAGACTCAGAAACAAATATTCGTGCAAATCACAATAGATATACATTGTATATATTATCCAGTAACCATAATGCAAGCCTTAGTGAGCTTACTATATGTGCTAGTTCGGTTTGTGTAAGATCGTCCCTAAATATGTATTTCTTTATTTAAAAAAAACATAGTTTAGATAGCGCTTAGAAAATTCGGAGTAAAAAACTCATTTCTATCCAAACATTAATCCAAAGCATTTACTAACCCACTATATTTCTTCCATTTCTATTTACCTCTCGATGAAGCAAAGATAGAAAATATTTTCGCATTGACATCAATGAGATATTTTCGCAAAGCTGTATTTCAGTACGTAAAATGTTTGAGAAAGCGACCTATTCGTAAGGGTAATAAGGTTTAAATTTCAAGAGAAGCGAAAGTAAAGAAGATAGTGTGGTTAGGTTATTTAAAGTGGCCTTTGAAGGCCTGCAATAAATCGAAATTTATTATGGGAGTAAGACAGGAACGCTCTACGGAATTGTTACGTTTGTATAAGACACGTTGATTTTCCTGAACTTACACAGGAAGGAAATGGTCGCTGTGGCGTGGTATTTTTATATTTTGTGCGACATGCTTTTGACGATGCTTTTTTTTAACGAAAATAGGTATTTTTAAAGCATTTATTTCAAAATAAGCTTCTGCGCGCGGCTCCGTCCGCGTGGAAACTCATTTATATCGTAGCTCCATAATGATAATTATGTGATAATAACTTTCACCCCTCATTTATTCCCCTTAGGGGATGATTTCCGGGTTAAAAACTACCCTATGTTCTTCCCCTGGACTCATACTATCTTTATACCAAACTTTATCTAAATCGGTTCAGCGTCTTAAGCGTGAAGAAGTAACAGACAAACAGACAGACAGATATAATTATTTAATCGTATGACATACATTATTTCGCCTTTAAAGGGACAAAGCAAAGGCATGCTAGCAAAAAATGCCATCTAATTATTATCAAAATATCAGTTTCGTCAGCGAAAAGTTGGGTGTTAATATCAGGCTTTTAATATTACGAATAGCAAATATAATTCTGTAAACAGTTGTGGCATGGCAATCATTCGAGCATAACTCGTAACCTGTCTGGGTGAATTGGGAAAGGGCCCGCTATTTCTCAGCATCAAAATGTCCTACGCTCTTTAATTTATCCTTAGTGGGTATTTCAATTGGCCAGTGTCGAAGCCAAATCTTTGGATTAGGTTCCAAAGCGGTCCCCGAGCCTAACGGTACAGTCGCTATCAGATATATCGGACCGGCCAAGGTGCTCCCAAATATCTGAACACGTCTCTAATGCCTCGACAATAACAGTTTAAGTTTTATATAAGGGGCTAGTGTCTTAGCGGGAGTTGCACCAAACTCCTCAGTACCAGCTCCTCCCTCTAGACCGCATTCAACGGAGAGCGATTCGAATTGTCGGCTGCCAGCGTGTATCCGATCGGCTTGATCCCTTAGCACTGCGTAGAGATGTAGCCTCGCTTTGCATTTTCTACCGCATGTACAATGGGGAGTGTTCCGATGAATTGTTCGGATTAATCCCCGCCGCTTCCTTCCGCCATCGCCCTACGCGACAGCTTTTCCATTCTCACCACGTAGATGGTTGGCAGTCCTCAACTGTGCGTTTCTCCCGAAACTTTCTGCCTCGCACAGCCAAACTCTGGAATGAACTGTCGCCTGCGGTATTTCCGGACCGTTATAACCTTCAAGCCTTCAAGAAAAGAGCGTACTCCCATCTTAAAGGCCGGCAACGCACCTACAACTCTTCTGGTGTTGTAAGTGTCCATGGGCGTCGATTATCGCTTACCATCAGGTGATTCGACTGCTCGTTTGCCTCCTATATCATAAAAAAAAAAAAAAAAAAAAAAAAAAAAAACTGTCTGTAATCGTAAGCGGTGTTCGTTCAAATCTGAACGTACGGATAGTTGGTCAAGTTTCTATGGAATGACAGCTAGCTGCGCATCAAAGTTAAACAATTTTAGGCCAAAAAACTGGTTTTCTGGCCATAACTTTTGTGTTAATTGGTTTTAAATGAAAACCCTAGACCAGTTTTTAGAGACGTCACAGACGAACCCAAATATGTAGATTTCGTATATGTTAGATCTTTCACGTCAATAGAGATACGAAATAAGTGTTTTTTTAGACAGTTTAAAAAAAAAAAATTAAGTATTCATTTGTTTCAAAATAATTACGGTAGACGAGAATGGAGATAAAAGATTGAAGAACCGATAGCCGTTTGATTTATAATTCAATCTGTAGTGCAAAAGTAGGCGATACGATTCAAAACTTGTCAAAAATCGATGAAAACCTCGGGTAGCCCCTTAACGCTGTTCGGTCTATAACCGTAAGTTGTTGCAACCCACGTTGTTGGTGATCCTAAGAAGCCCGTAAAATGTCACTATAAATAACTAAACATGATTTCAACTATATCTTCATACTTCTATTGCAATATAGTGTTTACTAGAACGTCCATTGGATACCTACTAGTTCTGAACGGTTGACAGCCAATTGAAAAATCAATCATCCTCCTAGCGGTATTCCCGGTTGTGGTCTAGAAGAGCCCGTGGTCCGCTTTGGCACCTAACTAGCATGATGGGGGTGTATGAATACTTAGATAGTATGGATGGATAAAGATTTTGAGATATCAGATAACCTTAAGCAGTATCAATATAAATTGTCAATTTAGGAGAGGAGCGTATATACTATACTAGTAATAGGTAAGGTTAGCTGGAAGAAATCCGTTAGAGGGATAATCTATTGTCGCTCGCTTCGCGTAGCGTCGCTTTGAAATTAATTGACCAATTTTGGCGCGGCGCTCCTCCATTTGAGTTGTTAGAGCGATCGGTAATGCCCAGTTTTAAAAGACTTAAGTATAGGCTAAGTGACCCAAATGCAAACTGACTAAGAAATAATTTCCCAATCTGCGCTACCTAATTCCAGAAGCTTTTAGACCAGATATTTCAGAGCTCTATCAACCTAGCAGTATGAAGTGGTCAACTGGACGATTTCCACTCTGTCGCACACTCCTGACTTCGTCACGCGATTATTCAGCTATCGTCCTGTCTTGCGCAGGGCCGGTCATTTTGACACTCTTTGGCGGAGGCCTATGTCCAGCAGTGGACGTCTTTCAGCTGATACTATGACGATCCTTTGTAAGTAGTTGAACTAGAGTTTGGAGAACCTATTTTAACCTCGTCGTCTCAAGAGATGACGACGAACTGCAGTCAGATTGAAACTACCCCAAAAAAGACTGAGGACTTTATATTCAAACTTCTCGTGCAATAAAGGGTTAAAAATGGCACGCTAATTCTTACGCCGCACGCGTCAAGACAAGACGTGCTGACAAATATCCACCACAATAGATTATGTTTCTTTCAAACGAGACTTTAAAATTAAACCATATTTCGTATTATTAAGGTGTTAAGTCCAACAGCAAATTAAGCCCGCGACATCGCCGCTCGTATTTTTCAAAGTCGAAAACGCAACCGAGATTAACAAATGGATCGCGTGAAAAATTTCACCGATAAATTACGTAAAGTCGCAAAACTCGACGCATTCGTTAGGCACACGTTAAATTTTATTACGGCCCGGAGCCTACGTGGCTATTAAACTTTGGTTATTATTGAAATGATTCAGACAAAGGTTATTGCGAAGTATAGGAGTTGGCAGCGCTCGAGAGGATCGTTTGGCGGTAATGCGTAAGAACTTGCACGGTGTATTTATTCGTTTTGCGAGACGTGGAAATTGGAAGAATGAGAAAACGCAGTTTCCAGTGAAATTACGATTGTTTGCTAACAAAAATGAGGTCTGATTAATATGATGACGATCATGATATCGTCCTGAGCGATTTCGGCCACAGCGACTGTGTATTCTGCCTTTGGCATTAACAATTATTACTGGTATTGTTCTTCTACTCTCTGGTGAGCTCCCGAGTGGTATACGTACAGTCAGCGTCATATAGTTAGTAGCAGCCAGAGTAACCAAATATTTCGTAACACATCCTTATTCTTACAGTAATAAAGACGTGTACCGAAATATTTGGCTACCTTCGCTGCTACTCGCTGACTGTACCTACCCTATATATATTAGGGGACAATCTTACACAAATCGACCTAGTCCCAAATTAAGCAAAGCTTGTACTATGGGTACTAGATGACGATAAACATACTTATATAGATAAATAAATACTTAAACACATAGAAAAGATCCATGAATCTGGAACAAATACTCGTGCTCATCACACAAATAAATGCCCACACCGGGATTCGAACCCAGGACCTCTTGCTTCGTAGGCAGTGTCACTACCAACTAGGCTAAAGCGGTCGTCGTATCTTTATCGCAAGAGTGCGAGAGCACTTGGTGCAAGATAAAACTCCACCGACGTAGTTGTAGCTGATAGCTGTTGGTGTTCGAGCCTTATGCTCGTCTCGCTTTTTATCGAGCTCGATATGACGCTCATTTTCGAAATCATTAACCCCCTTATTCATAAAACTAAAACTGCCTCTGCTAAATAAAATGTGTTCTGTCCCTTTCTTACGAATAAAAATGTCAAAGTGACAGATAAGGACAAACGAATTTTAACGCCATGGACGTTTATGAATACGGCCGTAACTTGCTGCATTTTGCATCTCTGCATGTGTTTTTTCTGCACATCTTTGTAACGTAAGTACTGGCGACCTCACTAACGTTTACCATTCTTCAGTAGTGAAAAGAAAATGCGATTCGATTCATTGATATTATTCGATCATTAACTATTCGTTAATTTACTTATCGATTTTTTTAGACTGGCCACCACCGGCAAATACACCACTCGTAAATACTTACAAACTTATAAGTTTATATCTGAAAATGAGATGCAGTTACCATCACACACGCGTCATATCATATTCTGATTTTGTAGGATTAAAATCCATTAACTAGAACACCTCATTTAATATAGGGGGTGCTAAGGACACGCCCTTTACATTTTTGTGCGAATTACCCGAGCACGCTTCAACGCATTGAAAATGAGTAAGTGTTCAGATATTTAAGAGCACTTTGTCTCGAATTTAAACTTTCCTGATATTTTGATATTTTGATCCTGCATAAAATACTACTGGTAAATTCACGGTTAAAACCACGTATTAAAGAAAGAAAGAAAGAAAGAAAACATTTATTCGTGGACAAAACAATGGGTATACAAAACAAAACACAGTAAAGTAAAAGTAGCAGGGTCCACGAAAAGGCCCCGACTCAGCATGGTGCTAACCTAGGAGGCCAGCGCTGGTCTTCCGTCGGAACCTACAGGCAACATACGACACGACAGGCAACATACGACACGACAAGCGACATTTTTCGACAGTTCGAAACATATCGCCTGCCGTGACATTAAATACGCGAGTTTAACTGTCGTTTTTGGATAAGTAGGTATAAGCACTTTGTTTCCTTCGAAGTATGCAATGACAACTGTAACTGTTTTAATATTTCAGCATTACACTGAATACTCTCGATGTTTGATAGCTTTAAAAACGTTTTATCTTCTTCGAATATAACGAACCCAATCTCAAAACTTTCCTTTACCTCCTTAACCTCCTGAACCAGCAGAGGTAATTTCGCGGGTACTTAAATAACATTTCAAATACATACTATGGTCTCATTCTTCGAAATTTCTTAAGCAACAAGTTTGATTACTACCAATAATTTACAATATTGTACGTCTGTTGCCTTTTGTACCCAATTAGAAAATAATTTGGTTATGTACTAAGAAAGTTTTGAGATTTTGGTGAATTCGAAAGAAGTGAAGCAATTTGTAAAATGACGTCTACCAAAAGATAATATAGCTAAACGTCTTTTAGTCACAAACCTAACATTTATGTGATAAGATAGGTGCGTATATATGTATATTGGCCCCCCACAAGGTGGACTGATGACCTGGTAAAGGTCGCGGGAGTCCGCTGGATGCGGGTGGCGCAGGAACGGTAATTATGGCACTCTTTGGGGGAGGCCTATGTCCAGCAGTGGACGTCTTTCAGCTGATATGATGATGATGATATGTATATTGTACATATACACATCTATGTTACATGATGATTCAAATGGGGCAGTGAGGGAAATACTGAAACTGTATGAGGTACTTACGGGTTTTTAGGATTGCCGAAGCAGATTACTGACAAAACCAAACTACATTCAAAGATTGAAAAAAAAACCTAATACAAGATCGAGAATCGAACACCACCATCATCAAACCCTGTATCTATGATCACAGGAAGATTCCGTATCTTGGCCATGCATCCTCGGCATATTTTAAAAAAGTTCTTTTGTTTATAATTATGTAGTAGCCGACGGTGCACTTGGTTGAGAGTGAAGGAACTGCAATTCGCATTTCCCGTCTCCACAGTTTCCATAGTGGTAAAAGAGTAAAACCCTCGTCGCGAAGTCACTATTCTTGAAGGGCCACGGAGATAATTTTAATCGACCTTAGTGCAATACGTCATACCTATTCTAAATTAAAATTCGAAAAAGTTTGTGTTCGAAATAGAATTGATTTATTGTCTGTTTTATTACTTTTCTTTCTAGTGAAATATCTCAAGGTGCCAGCAATATTGTGTCAATTATAGAAGTATTTCATCTAACCAGGTCGAACCAATTAAGCAGGTTCAAAAAAATGTGGTCTCATTTATAGAGGTCCTCAATAACATAGGTCGTAATACTGCAAATTTCTTTTATGATGGTGCAAGTCATGCAAGTTTAGAACAAAAACACTAAATCCTAAAAATCGAATACCTAAATCATGTTTTCATTGTATAGAAAAAACTGCTAAGTAAACATTATTTTTGTAAATGATCTTTTAATTTTAAAGATCAAACAGATCGTGTTTAAAATATTCATATTATTTAAAATCAAAATCAAATTAAATCAAAACATTTATTCGTGGTAACACAACACAGATAATAAAAGAAATAAAATAAAAAGCAAATTTTTTTTGTCACGAAATGGACCCAGCTCAGCATGTTGCTAGCTTTGCAGCCAGCGCTGGTCTCCGCAGGGTCCATTCGGTGAGAGCACGGAAAGTAACAAACAAAAAATTAAAAGGAAATATATAGTTAGCTAAAATACAAACATGAAAAATACACAAAAAAGGAATGAACGATATTTTTTTTTTATAATACTAGATAGTAATTGTTTGTTGGCCTGCCAATAGTTTCATCCCAACAAACCACTACGTGCGTATGGGCCTTAATGGTAAAAGTGAACGCAGCCCATTCACTAATAGTACTACTAGCGCCAGTGAAAAGAAGACAAACTAAACTCTAAACGTCAAACAAAACAGCATGGCACGAAATTGGGCTTACAAAAACAATACTTAATTATAAATTAAACTACGTTGACAAATTACATATTAAATTACGTTGACCAGCCACCGTATGGCAATGTATGTGACCAACAGGAGAGGGAGTGTTAAATGCAGCTAGTTTCAAGACAGATATTCTGTTTATGCTGATGTTCTTGCATGAATTTTTTGAGATTAATTCTAAATCTATTAACGTCCGACAGCCTTCTGAGCGGCGACGGGGCATTGTTCCAGCACTTCGTGGCTGCATAGCGGAAACTTCCTCGGAAAGCAGCAGTAGCATCTCGGGGAGTCACCAAACATATTACGCGCTGACGGCTTCTACCCCGAGACGAGTTATTAAAGGAGAGTTTCTCGAAGAGATACGCCGGCGCCTCGTGCTTCAATACCCCAAAAAGCAAACAAGCCAGATGGAGCTTACGGCGGTGTTGCATTTTCAAGACTGTTTTACTTGTGAATTTATAGGTTCAGGTTGATTTCTTGAAATTTAAGATTTAATCTTTCAATGATATGATTGCTTTGGATACCTCGTGTTACAATTACAGAGATTATTTAATTAAAAAAAAATAGTTTCTATCAAAAATTGCATTTTTGGTACGTGCTTCTATTGCTAGTCAGCAATACTTTTCAGTATACCATCATCAAGTACTCATTGAGACGATTCAAACGAGCCCAAACTCAACGGGGTTACGTCCCATAGGATAGTTTTTATCTCGGGTCCACGCGGACGAAGTCACGGGCGGGAGCTAGTCTATTAATTAAATCTAAATCTAGCCTCTTTATACGTAGAGCATCGCACATAATCATGTAACAGCTAAATTAATAAATCGTATTCTTTTTTAATGAAAATTTTCATACAACGTAAGAGTTTGCATAGGAACACACCTCGCGAGATATTGTTTGATTTTAATTTCCCTTACTTTATTTTATGATAGTGTTTTATGGCTATAAAAACCGGTTCGTTACCTTGTGCCCCTCAGAGCAGAAAGTAGGAGTCCAGCGAACGCGGGGCATCGTCTACTTGCTGGCGGGTCACTTTTGCCTAGTATAATACACAATAGTGAAAAACTGTTTTTACCAGAGTGATAGGTTCGTTCGTTAACTTGTGTCCTTCAGAGCGGAAAGTAGGAGCAAATAAGATATTGGAATTAGATTTTGATATTGACTAATAAATTATAACAAAAATAAGTAAACTTCATGTTCAACTAAAATAAATTTCGTCGTCAATAACTTAAAGGTATAAAAATATTGGTCAGTATTTGAAATTAGTGCTATCAATTACCATTTTTCATCACAATATTAAGTAAATTCTATTTTTAATAATACATAGTATATTTGGTCATGCTGAGAAGCCTGGACACCAAGACCTTGAGGAGGGCTGCACTGCATCGCAGGGTGTTTTGCATGCAGATGTTTATTTCCTCCTCTCTGGTATTAGTGTCGGTTACGGTGCAACCAAGATACCGAAATTTGTCAACTCCCTTGTAGAAGGTACCCCCTACGTGAAGACTACCACGCTGAGCCCGTTTATTTTTGTATCGTTTCATGTGGAGGTATTCTGTTTATACAAAACTACAAACAACAAAACACAAAGTTACAAAGTTAAGGAGGAGGAGGAAGGATCTATAAAACTGTCATAAGACCCATCCTTATGTATGGTTGTGAGGCGTGGACACTAACACTAAAAGAGGAACGTCAACTCCTTGTAGCGAAAAGGAAGGTCTTGCGTGAGATCCTGGGACCTGTCAAGAGAGACGACGGCACGTGGAGGATCCGTAAAAACATAGAGATCCAGGAGCTGGTGGTCGAACCCAACATCATCGGCGTAACCAAATCACACAGACTTCGCTGGTTCGGTCACCTACTCCGAATGGGAGAGGATCGTGCTGCCAAGAGAGCGTACTTGGGACGACCGACTGGTCGCCGCCCGGTTGGGCGCCCCAGGTACCGCTGGGAGGACAGTGTGCAGGCAGATCTGCGACATCTTCAAGTCGGCAACTGGCAAGAAGTTGCGCACGATCGGGACAGATGGAGTGCTCTCGTTTCGGAGGCCAAGACCCTCTTTGGGTCCCTTAGCCAAATTATAATATATATATATACGGTCATGAATAACTTACATTAATGTTTTAAAATAGAGGTGGCAATATGAAATAAGAATCCCTTGAAGTTATATTATAGATGCAATAAAAACACATAATAGAAGCTTAAAATATGTAGACACTAGCTGATGCCCGCGGCTTCGCGGCGCGGCCGCGCTATTGAATTTTCCCGTGGGAATTAAACGTTTTCCCGTTAGAAAAAGTAGCCTATGTCACTCTCCAGCTTCTAAACTATCTCCATACAAAAAATCACATCAATACGACGCTCCGTTGCGACGTGAAAGAAGGACAAACATACACACTTTCGCATTTATAATATTAGTAAGGATATTACAAATTTAGTTCCTATCGAATAATCAACATGCTAGTCATAATAATATAGCTTGAATTACACAATATACGGTCGCTTGAAAAGTTTTTATTAGACGCTTATAATTAGTCGCTGACCTACTAATTTAGTAGACAACTAAGTAAATTTGAAGGTGAAAATGTTAATTGAAAGAAGCTGCATTAATTACAACCCATTATAAACTATTTATTATAAAGATAAATAAGTCATATTGAAAAAAAAAACCGCCTTAATACAGCATACCCAAATCACAAAGAAATCGGATTAGCAGTTTGGCTAAAAAAACTGATCCTTTTTAGTAGATTTTCTCAAAAACCACAAAAATAACAATCTATTTATTTAAGTTAAAATTTGGTGAAAACATCATACATTATGGCAAATAATCCAGTAATAGGAAAATATTTCATATCCCTAAGGGCAGTTTTACCCGGCTATACCCTTGGTCTTGGTCTTGTTTATAGACAAGCGTATCGTGACGTCAACATCAGTATGAAAACGCTCTGTGTAAGTACTAAACTTATTTGCCTTGGTTGAAAACTACCTTCACTAGGTTGTTTCTCATGCTCCGTCTATCTAAATCTGAGGTCTGACGTTTAAATTCTCCACCACTAGCAAATTTTATGCCCAACTCATGCCAAAAGTTAGAACGTGCGACCGGTCTAAGAGCGTCGAGGAATATTCTTCTTGGTAGGCGTCTAAACATATTTCCGCGAGACCTCCGCTCTACAAACACACCCACAAAGCGAGAAATTAGGAAGCCAAAAAGGGCGGAACGATGCCAAGTGCCAATTTGCTGTTCATAAGAATTTTATTTTTATAAGCTTTATTTAGCTTGCACTTAACTGTTCAGATACACACAGAAAACAAATATTACCTGAATCAAGAAATAAATTAGGGAGACCGCCATTATCTTGAAAGTAAGAGAAATCGTCCCCAAATTAGATGGTTCTCTCGAACTAAGACAAACAATCATAGCTCAAGATTATTTTAGTTCATTTCAGTTAATTTGTAATCTGCCTAAATTCTTGGTTTAAATATGTTTACCTCGTATCAGGTATTTTTCTACGTATGTAGCTAAGTAAGTTATTCTTCAGAATTTCCAACTAATTTTTCAGCCACTTTCCTATAGTAACTATTATTCGATTGAGCTGAAATTAGGCATACTTATTTAAGTTCGGTTACAACGCAATATTATGGCACCGTCGTGCCAATTTAATGATAATAATAATTAACATCGAATCTCATTCAATTGGGTTCACTCAGCGATAGAAAATAAACCATAGAATGCGAGCTCCTTTTTTAAATTTCTACCCAAACACGTGCGGTTTTTTAGTTCACTGGGTACACAATTCCGAAGAGTCACTTGTCCGAAAGCATCATTCTTCTGAAATTTCATAATTCCGAAATACATGTCGTTCTGATACGTTTGATCTTTCTGGATATCATTCTAACCTAACCTGACCTATTTATGTATTTCATTTAATAATCTGCGTCCAAATTTTCAGTAAGTGTTAAATGGCGTTGGGAATTTTGATATTTCGGAATAATGATGTTTTTGGACAAACTACTCTTCGGAATTTTTGTGTCTTTCCCATTTAATTATAGGTGGATTTTGCAGCTCCTTAACTACAGGAGATGAACCTGTGTTTGGGCTATTGGAACCCTAACAATGAGTAGTAAACTGTGCAAAAAAATGTTCCAACGGCCTAAATAAAGGTTGTAAATTTTTTTATGCACCCTTTGTTATGGTAACTTCATACAAACATTCACCCCCCAATTCACCCCCTAAAGGAATTATTTCTAGGGGTAA
Organism: Epinotia bilunana; assembly: GCA_947049275.1. Lineage (NCBI taxonomy): Eukaryota > Metazoa > Arthropoda > Insecta > Lepidoptera > Tortricidae > Epinotia > Epinotia bilunana. Next base: position 3,447,233 of record OX346267.1, read on the forward strand.
AAACTATTCTTTGCCCTTCCACAAGATTCAAACTATCTCCATACCAAAATTTCAGGGGTTTAAGCGTGAAGAGGTAACAGACAGACAGACAAACACACTTTCGCAGTTATAATATTAGTATGGAAGTATGGATATGGATTGTAACGTTACATGTTACATGTTTTATTATTACCATTAAAACTAATCTTTAGTTGATAGACCTAATCTAAAATAAACACATACATTCTCAATTTAACACTATACAACTACTTAATATAAGTATTTACATCCTACACTAACACACATCCTTAATAACATAACGATAAATAATAACAAAATAAAATAATTAAAATAAATAACAAATAAACACCTCATGTTTAACACTTGTGCGCGCGATGTTACCGCCGGGCGATAAGGAATGTTCTAGACGGCTCGCGGCTGCATCGTGGTGGCATTACGAGCTACGCTTTGAAAGACACCGTACATGTGCCGGCTGCGTTCACAAACCATTTCTTTGTGTCCTCGTGCGCGCTGGCACAAATTACAATTAAATATAATTAAATAAATTAAGCGAATAAGTCCTTACATCGTTAGTGACAAGTGTCATCTCGCACCCCAATAGGGGTGCGACCTTATACTTAAATAAGTCGGCCGCGTATAATCGCGCTTTTTTTTGTGGGAAGACAGCCACACAGCTGCCCCGGCGCTCCCGAGCCACTTCACCAGCTCCACTGCCCGCTGCTCCAGTACCCAGTGACCTAGCAGCCGCCGTCGCCGAGGGGAGTACCGAACTACGGCGTAAAACCAGACAGGCCATAGACCCACGACCTAAGTTTTTTAAATAAATATTTTATTCTTTCTTGTTGACGTTCAGTTTATTTTCCACCACACCACATCCTGGGGATCGAACGTCACAGGATATGAACGCTGGTGACTGGACACTGGTACTGTACAGTAACTAAGACAACAAACAACACATTAAAGTGGTTTACTTTGATGACACACGTGTAGTATCTTAAAACTTAACATCGCAACAAAACCTGAAGCAAAGAGGAAGCTACTCAGTAAAATACTCTACGCCACAACTGTCGCAAAGCCCTATATATATCAGCGACATCATCGCAAACCCAATTTTAGTCCTACACGAGTAAAGTTCAAATTCAATGAAAATTTTGCAGCGTCATACGATGAAACAGATTGGCGATATTGTGTTTAAAGGAACAATTTATAACTCCCGGAAATTCCTGCATTTATAGGGTTTATTTCTCGTTTATTGCTCACTTGTGATTTAATGTTCCATTTTGTGCCTCGTAGTCTGTAAATGTTACTTTAACGGTTCGGTCACTACTTCGAGTGGTGACGGCAGTGGCAGCGATGCGCTATATGTGTGAGCCAGAGAGCGGATAGCGGCGTCTCAGTCTTCACGATGAATGTGTTGCAAGACAAACATGATATAGTGTTATTCGCTGACGAAACGTCGCTTATCTTCAAGGTAGACAGGAAAGAGAAAAGCTTCGATGGTATTAATGATGCGGTCAACACTGTTGTGAAATGGTTTACAGCAAATAATTTACTGCTAAATTCCAAGAAAACAAAGTGTATCAAATTCACTTTACCTAATGCCAAGCAGGTAAACAATACCAAGATCCAATTAAAGGGCGATGAACTGGAATTTGAAGATAAAACAGTGTTTTTAGGTATCACCTTGGACTCAAAACTACAATGGCATGCGCATATCGTCGCCCTAGCTGGAAAACTTAGTTCGGCAGCCTATGCAGTAAGACGCATAAGACAGTTAACAAACGTTGAGACGGCCAGGCTGGTGTACTACAGTTACTTCCACAGTGTTATGTCCTACGGAATCCTGTTGTGGGGGGAAGCGGCTGATATCCAGACCATATTCGTGCTACAGAAACGAGCTGTACGCTCCATATACGAACTTAAAGCTCGAGATTCTCTCAGGGACAAATTTAAGGAGGCAAACATTCTTACTGTAGCATGCCAATACATTCTTGAGAATATCATGTATGTGCGGAAAAACCTTCATGAGTTCAAACTCAACAGTGATATCCACGACTACAACACCAGAAGTAAAAACAAGATCGCAGTGAAGGCTAGTCGTCTCCGCAAGGTTAGCACGTCGTTCGTGGGGACCTGCATACGTTTTTACAATAAAATACCCACCGAAATTGTTAACTTACCGTTCAGTAAATTTAAGTCTCATGTTAAAAGTAATTTGCTGAACAAGGCGTATTATACTGTCAACGATTTCTTAAACGTCAAAAATGCCTTTAAGCCAGTAGTAGTCTAATTCTATTAGGAATATACCTAAATACACGTAATCATTAATTATTTAATGCTGTTTCTCGCCGAACAAGTCGCTTAATCTTTGTTATTATCAATGTCCGGTGGCTTGAATATGTCATGCTCGCTTAAAGGGCTTTGCTTACGGTGGCGTCGTTGATCGGGTCGCCACCTTCCCTAAAATATGGTTGAGGGAGGCGATGGCTGAGATATGCGTCATACTCGTGATCGGGTGCTGTTTGTGGAGTCCGGACTGTTCATGCTTGCAAGGGCATAGTACATAGTTAACGAATTACATACTAGTGTTATTATTATTATTATCGTATTGACGAGAGACATCATTCTGATCTTGACACGTTTTATTGTTATTGACCCTGTACATCTCTGACAATATTACATCATTGTTCCTTTCTTGTTTTGACGCTTAGAGACCGTATACATCTCTTAGAATATTAGAATAATTATTAATTGTATTTGGAAGCTCAGAGACCTTATACATCTCTGGAATACTGAATTAATATGATTAACTTCTTGTTAATGCTGATACAGATCTTATATCGAATGTAATGGTCATATTTTGCAATTTTGTTTTGTTTACATTAACTCAGTGACATTTAGTTTGTTAACCTTTTATAAATAATTTTAAATTATTATTGTGTAATATTATTATTATTATTTTATTGTAAATTACGGTTTGACATGTAAAAGTGCCCTTGTGGCCTATTTGCAGAATAAATAATTGAAATAATCCATACTAATATTATAAATGCGAAAATGTGTCGGTCTGAACGGATTACGACGAAATTTGGTATGAAGATAGTTTGAGTCCCGGGGGAGGATATATGATAGTTTTTATCCCAGAAATCATCCCTTGAGACGGGTGAAATGGGGGATGAAAGTTTGTACGGAGCTACGATATAAACGAGTTCCACGCGGACGGAGCCGCGGGCAGAAGCTGGTATTATAAATGCGAAATTGTGCCTGTCTGTCTGTATGTCTGTGTGTTACCTCATCACTCAATTTAGACGAAATTTGGTATGAAGATAGTTTGCGTCCCGGAACATAGAATAGTTTTTATTCCAGAAAAGGGGAATGAAAGTTTGTATAGGGCTACGATATAATAAACAAGTTCCACGCGGACGGAGTCGCGGGTAGAAGCTTGTAATGAATAATAACGATGACAACTAAATAAACAGTACCCGATTTTAAATATTCAGGTTCGACTTTCAAATTCGCTTGTGCTCGATATGTCGACAATCTCAATAACAAATCATATGCTCTGCAAAACCTAGTCCATATTTTTCCTAGCAATATTTTAGGTGAGCGAAAAATAAAACAATTGGCGGCGTCTAGTAAATGGTGGCAATGCTGGCATGTGTCGATTTGAAAAGCATTGCTTTTTTGATATTGTGGGATACAATAGGAAAGTTTTATCATGAATTTTTTTATTGCATTGCAGTTTAATTCAGAAACTTTATTTTGAAAGCTATTAAACTCAATGTGTAGCTAGAAAGTGTGTCCATCTTTTACCTCAGTGGTGGATATCAAAGTTATGCACAACCTGCCTGAAAGTAAGCGAAGAGGATAGGCTTATGATGCTAAAGGAGTGACATGCCGTTTCCCGATCCCTAACTGATTTAAGATTTCGCTGTGTTGACAGACACATAAATTAATATGAATATAAAAAAAGACCGGGTTGCACTCCGGGAGTGCCGGCAGAAGTGAAAATTCAATGATATTGTAACAGTTTTTCGATCAGGTCACGTGTCCGTCTTGTGAATTTTCAATCTGTCGAATCTTACGGTCACGTGACCTGTCTCGAATCTCACAATCTCACGTCTTACGAATATTACGGTCACGTGACCTTTGGATATTAGTATCCTAATCCTATGTTCACCTAATGTAGTGTGGTGTAGCGTTGAAAAGGTAAACCTTGTAGCTTTTGTAGAAAATACTGCAACTATACCTTTGGCCTCCCAAATTAAATCATTTAAAAACAACCGTGCTCAAGTTATAAGCCTCAAATATTTGGACGCTTCGAGTACTAAACTCATTAGCACCAGCAACATGCCAGGTAGAACATTCTAGTCTGTTGTCCGTAATTTGCCTTAACTTTGTTCTGAGTTCTAAGGTATAGTTAAGCGTGTTAAATGGGATTACGTTTGATGAACATAGGTTGATCGAAATTACTGGCGTTTAGCTCAACACTTTTTACGGTTGATTCCACTTACGTCAGCTTTCATATAGGCATGTTTGTGAATTCAAGATTTTTTCAATAGGTTTGTGACCTAAGATTTTTTACGATGCCATTTGAAGCAGTTTTTGGAGAAGAAATGTTTGTATGGCATCAACTACAATCAAAGAATATAAATATTAAGTCCAAACCGGACCTCGCTGCGGCAGCCAAAAGGCTTCAAAGTAATTGACATAAAAGAAGGACGTCACAGTTTGCTATTGTGTACTTATCGTTGTATGGAAAATCAAGTAAATGGCTGTTTCGGTGGCGAAATGCTGCGTTTATGTTCATAGTTGTCATACAATTTTGTTTCTATAAAAGCGTAAGGATTCTATTGGTAGCTGTGAATTTACTATAGGAAAATAAAAAAGATGCATTTTTTTCTAATCTTTCATGGTCTCAAATCTTTTTATGATTTTAATTATAAGTACTTTAAATATTACAATAATTTGATGGTTTAATATTCATTATATTCACACCAGGCATTTAGCCGATTGCAAAAAAACTAATGCATCTATTAAGTTTGATAAGAAGCTTATGATGCCCGGAGGGCAAATCGCTTGGGTATAGATACGAAACCTGCGTTAAAACTGTCTAAGTACGCAAAAAATGGGTAACATCAGAATTATTTTGTTGATAATCGGGTCTAGTTAAGTGACCACTAACTTAAATGGAATAAATTTTAGTACAACCGTTTTATTAAAACTACGACATCTGCACCCCGTGTGGTGACGGGTTAGAATTTGACCAACCCCTTTCTGCCCGTGGTTGTCGTAAAAGTCGACTAAGGGAGCAGGGTTGGAGTGTGTTGTGGGTGATGGGCTAGCAACCTATCACTGCGATATCAAATTTTGTCGATCTTTTATACACACGTTAATGCTAAATGTGGCACTGGAACATAAGTTTCATGTGCTCACCTAACCCTATTTGGGATAAAGGCTCGAATCAATGTAGAATACTATTTCGCCAAAAACTCAGAGCTGAGCCAAAGTGTAAAAACAACGAAACTGAATAAAATCAAATTGGATAAAAAGACGGTTAAAAGATGAAAACTCTGTTGACGAATCTTCTATCATTTTAACCAGATTTCCGTCATTGCCCCAACAATTTCTAAAGTACTTTACACAACACTTATTTTCCGGCGTCAGGGGTTGACAACTGTAGCGTCCTAAAGCGCAGTGTTAATTTGATTTTAATAATAAATTGTTCTCAGCGCCGACCTCTGTTAAGACGCAAATCTTATTAGTCGGGTCTTTTTAGGAATAGCGCTAGGCGTCACCTTTTTGATGAAAAAACTTGACAGTTCCATTTAATTATTAGCTGTATACTGAAAAGATATGTCCAGTCAAGTTACCAGGCACAGTTAATCATTATTACCAAACAATCATACTCCTAGCGTTATTCCCGGTTGTCCAAAGAGCCAGGGTACATACCCGGGTGACACCTAATCCCAAAATTTGGCACAGGCACTTTGGGGCCGCTCGGGCGGAAAGGTTCTCGAGTGGCGACCACGTACCGGAAGGCGCAGCGTGGGTAGGCCCTTCTCATGGTGGACTGATGACCTGGTAAAGGTCGCGGGAGTCCGCTGGATGCGGGTGGCGTAGGACCGGTTATGTGGCACTCTTTGGGGGAGGCCTATGTCCAGCAGTGGACGTCTTTCGGCTGATATTATGAAGTTTTTAACTGTTGACCACGGGAGAGACGAAGTTTGTTTCTAACACTGTATGGCCCAATTAGAACATGGTTCTAACCTATTACCTACTTAACTAATGCCGTCACTTCAAAAAGCAAACGCAATCAAATATTTGCATAAGAACAAGGAATTAAGACTTTCGAATAAGAAATTATACCAGAACGTGTATTGACATTCTGATGTCATTAGACGAAAGTCCTGTCAGGAATTTACATCTCCTTTTTTATTCCAACGGAATTATACTAACCAATGGATACTGGACTTTATTCCCAAGTGAGAAGGTCTATAGTTTATCAACGTCAATCACCCAAGCACCCTATATTTGCATTTTTAATAAAACACATTCTCCTAACGAAATCTTTTGTATACTTACTCGTACCTATTCGAGCTCACTACACGCGTTTAGACATTCGGCGAATAAACGACTCGAACAAAAACGCTTCTAAGGTTCTCAATGCATACAATATTAACGTATGCTAGTCTCGTAGAGTTGGCGTTGACAGAATACAACACTCTCACTTACTTAGAAAAACAGAGACACACATGAATCCAGCCGTATATCTTAAGCCATAAAGTCTTGTTTTGATTAGCCGGCTTATACATTTCGTAAAGGCGTTCGAATTACAGCGTCTGCCCCTTATGTAGGCCAATAAAACATTGAAATACATGATTTGATTTACAAGAGCTTGCCGGTATCTGATTCCGTATGTAATATGAGCTATTACCAAAACTTGTCGCCGGGTTTAGAGCATCTGAAATCGAGGCAATCCTTATTTTCTTTTCATTAGGGTTCGGTTTCATCGAGTGTTTTTGTAAGCGAATCTTGGGGTTAAAAGTATTTATAGACCGAATGGGTGCCTTTAAAAAAGCATGGCTGCAGATAGAAAATCGTTTTGAAACGAAGACGGCTTTGTTCGTTTTTTTTTCATTCTTCCCTATATAGTGGTCGCGTTTTGGACGCTCATAGTAATGTTCTTATTCACAGCAGTAGGCGTGATCGCATCAAAAATGATACTATCCACAGCAGAATTAAGGTATCCGATATGTATTAGGCGGTGTAAGCCATGTGTAAGCAGTCTCAGCAGCGTTTAATAAAGGAAACCAAAAAGTTGAAATCGTTTAAAAATGTGGCCTAGGTTTACCGCATCATCGTCACCATATCAGCCGAAAGACGTCCACAGTTGGACATAGGCCTCCCCCAAAGCACGTTTCACGCCTGCTGGAAGAGATCCCTTAACATCGCCTTTTTACCGATGTAACTTACGTGTGTCTTGTGTAAAATAAAGTATTTACATACGTAGCGCGCACGCATCGATCGTCGGTCTTGGCAATGTTAACACGTGATCGTTGCTTTTGGCACTTTTTGGCCAAGCTTTACTACACCTCGTCGGTCAATCTTTACTTCGGCGCTGGCACAGCCGCTGGCAGTCTGGCACTGGGCCAGGAGATACTATTTTTATTTACATAAGTACTGCTTCGAATGAAATTTGATTTTAACAAAGATTTGGTTAATGCAATCTCAATTTGAGTTTATATTTCATGAGATACTTAATCATATATTTCTTATATTTCACTAAAAAACTCGTGAACCTGAAAACGTCGATGTGGCGGCAGTAATTCTCACACTGGTCAGTGCGCGTTGGGTCCGTCCACGTACTCGTACATATTTGAATTTCTTTCCAAATGAATGCAACCTCTCACAATGCTTTCCACAACACGAACACACACACTAGTGTGTAGTAAGTAATAAGTTACTCATACTTATTTATGTATAATGGCTAAAGTACGTTATACTTACGTCAAAATAATAATAATACAAATACATTTTAATTATTAAAACACAATTGAATTAATCCGGCAATGCGGAAGAGGGACGGAGATGTTCTCGGTCTTTTCCAATTATTTATTTGTTCCCCTTGCGGTGGTGGAGACGTCTGGGTGTTGGTGCTCAGAGGCGAAACCCTTTTTTGGGGAAGTGGGGGGCTTGCAGGAAAATGATCTGGATCCCCGGTCTGGATCATTTCTGGTGCAAACGTTAGCCATAGCAGCTGTTCAGCGCGGCCATGCGGCTAGCGCGATGGGCACCTTTGGAACTGACCGTTTCCAACGCACGTTAGGACAGTCCAACTGTAATTTTTCTATAATAAACATTGACATTTACATCTACCTAATGACGTAGGTATAATGCGTTACGTGTTTGACCTGCAGGAGAACACCGGACACACGCCCAAAATACGAAATAATTAATGTCCAAGCTGAAACGAAGAGCTTCGTTTCCTTTGCTCGCTCGTTTAATGAAGCAAAATGCTTGCTAAACGCGAATGTTCACGTTTACATGTATTAAGTAAACATATCCATATTGTCCATTATTTAATTAAAATAATAAGTAGATTATAACGATGTAGTAATTTTTAAAAACGAAATCGTCTTAAACAGTTTATATGATTATAGAAGCTGCTCAGAAAATTTCACGAGAATCAGTTGAGAAATGCAACCCGCAAGCATAGCACGTCTATCATGAGACGACCGCGACATACTCTCGATTCTTCTCGCACTATACCATAATGCGTTACGTGATCGACCTGCAGGAGAACACCGGACAGACGCCCAAAATACGAAATAATTAATCACCAAGCTGAATCGAGGAGCTTCGTTCCCTTTGCTTGCTCGTTCAATGAAGCAAAATGCTTGATAAACGCGAATGTTTACGTTTACATGTATTAAGTAAACATATCCATATTGTCCATTATTTAATTAAAATAATAAGTAGATTATAACGATGTAGTAATTTTTAAAAACGAAATCGTCTTAAACAGTTTATATGATTATAGAAGCTGCTCAGAAAATTTCACGAGAATCAGTTGAGAAATGCAACCAGCAAGCATAGCACGTCTATCATGAGACGACCGCGACATACTCTCGATTCTTCTCGCACTATACCATAATGCGTTACGTGATCGACCTGCAGGAGAACACCGGACAGACGCCCAAAATACGAAATAATTAATGACCAAGCTGAAGCTCTTCGAGAGCTTCGTTCCCTTTGCTTGCTTGCAAAATGCTTGATAAACGCGCACTCTGTTGCACTTACTTGCCATGATTGTTGCGACAGAGTACAATGCATTTTTATGGACCCACGCAAGGCGAGCGTTTGATAATAGTATAATAAGAGCATAGACGCTCATAAACTGCAGCTATTACCTATAAAATAGTAGTTTCCTAGCTAAACTTCCATGACCGTCAATAACTTCAAAGCAACATTCACTTAAAACCCGCTAAACCCAAGCAATTCCTATCCAAGGAACTGTAACTAAATTTCTTAATCTGCCGAGCTCCCTCGGGCAAGTTTCCGGGCAATAAATATAATGGCTATCTAAAATGAGCCAATTCGGCTATTTCTTGCGATATTTTGTAGCGTTACGTTCATTTTAGTTTGCGGGACTCGATACGATTGTATCGATGTCGGTACATGCCGGGTGTTATGCGATTATTGGATTTTTAGGCTTCCGTAGTGAACAAGGAACCCTTATAGTTTCGCCATGTCCGTCTGTCCGCCCGTCTGCGGCTTAGCTCAGTGGCCCTTACTGCTACAAAACTTTAATTCGGGACGGGTATATAAATCAATCACGCTGACAAAACGGTAGAATATTTTTTTTTTTACAAAGGGCAATTACAGAACTCATCACTGCACGTGGTAGGACATGCACTCAATAAATTAAGTTTTACACGTTTTCTTAGCTCCTTGAAATGTAAAGAAACTAGCCGTTTCTAACTAATAGAGCATTAAAGCATCCAAAATGTGTATTACATAGGACTGCAAAGAAAATGCCAATAACTGCTTTTAATTTATTTAAATGCATTTTATTTCGGAGCTGTGTTTACGGGGAACGGTATTTTGTGTGATTCAGAACTATTTAATTTGAATACTTCATTACTTATTTTTATTTTTATTACTAGTCATATAACTTATTAATAAAGGTTGTTCGCCAAGATCTATAAACATCACCACAAATTTTAACCTGTTTGGAAATTTAAAACGCTCCAATAAATAAAGCGGTTGCGAGTAATATTAATGCTGAAAATAAGCCAACAAGAAGCAATTTTTCTCTACCTCTTTTCCCGAAGAAACATGAAAGAGATGAATTAGGCCTAAACTTCTTGTGAAAGATCATCTGAAACTCCAAAAGTTGTATCGTCACATTAAAAAGTAGATATTAATCTGGCGCGAAACATTTTTTGATGTTTTCAACTTGACATCAATCTTGTTGTTACTTTGAAAGAGTGATTTGCTGTCAGCTTAAATATTTCAATCTGTTGTTGGCCAAATTGATGACTTAAGGACAACAAACAGTATTTTTCTCCAAAGTTGAACACCACTTACGAAAGTGGTGTTCAACTTTGGAGAAAAATACTGTTTTAAAAAAATCTGTCGTTATTCTATAAATTCTTACGAAAATCATCATCATCATATCAGCCGAAAGACTTCCACTGTTCCAGACTACATATGGCTCCCTCAAAGCGGGGTCTGATGACCAGGTAAAGGATGCGGGACTCCGCTGGATGCTCGGGGCAAAGGACCGTTCCCTTTGGCACTCTTATGTAAATATTTGCTTCCAATTGTTCAGTTACTGTACATAGTATTGATATTAAAGACTTAAAAACATATCCTTACTAATATTATAAATGCGAAAGTGTGTGTATGAGTTTGTTTGTCCTTCATTTACGTCGCAACGGAGCGTCGTATTAATATGATTTTTTGTACGGAGATAGTTTAGAGGCTGGAGCACTCTAAGCTATCTCCGTACAAAAAATCAAATACAACAAAATCAAATCGCTGGAAAAGTAGCCTATGTCACTACATAGGCTACTTTTCTAGCGGGAAAACATCTAATTCCCACCGGAAAATTCAATATGTTACATTTTCCTATAACCACGCGGGCGAAGCCGCGGGCATCAGCTAGTTTTTTATAAACTAGCTTAGAATACAGCCCGGGCAGAAATCGCAAAATTTTCAAATTAAAAGCTCGTGACGTCATGGCGTCCATTATAGTCGTCATCGTAGTCGATTTGGTGACAGCGGTAGCGGTAGAGTTAAATCAATCTGATAATGAACGCTTTTCCTCTAATAGTCATTATTAAGTGTACTTTATACGAATACAGATGGGGAATGTGCCGTACTAATATCCTAAAATAAGATGTAGGCTAATGAAACTAGCGTCTAATTTACGGACAAAAGCCAACTTCTTAAATTATACTAACTTTTTTGGCTCAGTGGTCCAAAAAGGTCTTGGCCTCTGAAACGAGACCACGCCACTTATCCTGGGCCACTTCCTGTCAGTTTTCAGCTTGAAGATGATAAAGATCTGCCTATGCTATCCCTCCAGGGATAAGTTGGCCGCCCGTCTAGTTGGGTTATTATATTATGATGTAATAATTAACAATAATATTTAATTTCCAAGTGTAGCAGCATAGGGTTGTGTATTAAAACTCCCGACCCATTACTAAACAATTCGGCGATAGCAATGTCATCGCTCCCGTTATAGCAAATAGCGTATCGGCATACGTGACTTACGTTTTTTTCCGAAGCCTACTGCTGGGCAAAGGCCTTCCCTTTCGACTTCCACTCGACCCGGCTTTGAGCAATCGCCGTCCAACGTGTGGCACCCACTCCATGGCTATTTTGTATCGTTTACCAATCTCAATCCATTTCGCTCACAATGCGCGCCAAGCTAATGGGAAAGCCAACTAGCGCGCGAATCTTACTGAATACCCCCTGACCGGAATTAATGTATTACAGACATTGAAAAGCTAAAGTTCTAGTTAGGTGTTAAACCCGACCCCTGGCTCCTTTAGGGCACAACCGGGAATAACGGGAATGGATGGAACAGCTAAATTTCTACAATCCACGACAAAGATTAATGTCTAGGTACATTTCTCGCCTTATTACAATTGAATAATAAGTGTAAACATATCTTTGAAGTCGACCGTACACAAAAGGTCGTGACAATCGAGTCAAACCGTATCTAGTCTGTAGCATAATAGAATTGGTAACCAACACTCGGTTATTTCGGGTTAAAGAAATGTATTGCCTCAAAAGAAATTTACATTTATTTACAAATTAATATCATTCCAGCGAGCGTGTATTATTTCAACATTACTCCCCGAATTCAAGTTGCTGAAATGGCCTCTCAAAAAGAATTAAGGCTGTTTCAGTCAAGCACATTTATGCTGGTTATATACCCGAGCTCGACCGCCACGACCGAACTCGGCAGAAGTCTTTGTAGGCTACCATACAACAAAATTACGTTTTACAGGCTTTTATTGAACTTGTAATGTGTGTAACTATGTTTGTTCGGTTGGAATGTTGCAACTCAATTTTGAAGCAGATATCTTCATTCGATTAAGCTGAAATTTTGGGTAACGAGTATTATTATACTCCTCGTTAGGATGACAATTCAATTTTATGGCGATGGTACCGAGGTAAGTCTGGCGTCATCTTTTGATGAAGACATGAGTTGTTTTTTTTTTTATTCATGGCCTCTATACAAATCCTTTAACACGATCAGTGCCAGGAACCGGTTTGTTTGTGCGGCGGACTTAATTCACTTGCAAGAATGAGTCTATCAAAAGTAAAAGCATGGCACTTAAATAGAAGGTGTTCAACATCTCCAACACTGCCGTCCGTCCTACAGTGAGGGCATCTAGCATCCGGTATTATTGAAAATCGCGCTGAATGCGCAAGTGTAGAATTGTGTCCGAATCTCAGTCAATTGATGACAGAAAAGTACAGTTAACTATAAAAAAATACCCAATAACGAAATTTTTGACAGAAACCTATGTTAATACTCCGGCGATGGCCAACAGCATATGGCCTGCCTGATGACGAACTAGCAGACATAGAAAGGTAACCTATGAACACTAGCTATGACTAAGAATTCGCCTAAGAATGATTCGGCCCAGCATGTTGAGTTTGGATAAGAGTGATTGTCCATCCACTTGTCCAAGATCTTTGTCAAGTGGAATACCACCCTATGACACAATCTTGAAGGTAGCCGACAGAATGTTTGGCAGTACATCCGACTGATTGAACTGCCTAATTTACAATAAATGAAAATGAAATGAAATGAAAACATTTATTTCAGAACAAGTTCCATATCGGTTAGTAACATTTTAACTTAACCTATTGTTAATTCTTATACAATTTTTTCTTTTTAACACTGTTTAATTAATACTAATTCCCAATAAATTATTAAATGATTAGGTTTATAAAAAAAATTAAAGTAAAGCACAAGCATGTCAAGCATTGGGGCGGAAAGGTTCTCGAGTGGCGACCACGTACCGGAAGGCGCAGCGTGGGTAGACCTCCCACAAGGTGGACTGATGACCTGGTAAAGGTCGCGGGAGTCCGCTGGATGCGGGTGGCGCAGGACCGGTCATTGAGGCACTCTTTAGGGGAGGCCTTTCTCCAGCAGTGGACGTCTTTCGGCTGATATGATGATGATGATGATGACAAGCATGTTGACATTTAAAATTAATATGTCAGATCATTTAAAATGAATATTCAAAAGATTAAAATAGGCATTTTTTTTATAATAATAATAATAATAAGGTAGGTAATAATAATCATAACTAAAATGTTAAAGAAAACTACTTATAATTAGGACAGTGAAGGGCCAACCACCTCTTCATCACGGGGGTGTTCCACCTGTCAGTAAACACGTTCAGAATGCTGTTTGTGGCCGTGCGCAGGCGGGTAAGCATGGAACCACAACGCCTAAAAAAACCGAATAAAACTCATACTATAACAAACACAACCTGCAGTATGATTATGAGTATAATGAAAATTAGAAGGGGTTTCAGCTCTGCACGGCTATCACAAGACGGTGCGCGAGCTCTCTCGATTTATCTCGCAATATCCGTCTCTTATTAGAACACTTAGAAAGAGAGTTATAGTGCGAGAAAACGATCCGTTCGACAAAATGTAAAGTTACAATAATATTTCAATCGTATATTTGTTTTTTTTTAGTGAGGGTACAGGAAGAAGCATCAGGGTTGTTCAAACGAGATTTTCGGAGCTTTAGAATGAATGCTGAATTAAATTATCAGTTTAAATACAGAGGTATCCATAAAAAACTCCACATACTCGTAAGTATATCATCTCTAAAAAAACGTTTACGTGTATTAGTAAAAAATAAAATATAATTTGTATGAGCAGCTTTGTCCAGCTAGAGACTCGAAGTAAGTTATGGAATATAATAACTCGGCGAGTAATACCGTTACTTAGCTGCCCGGCCTAACAAATGCACTTCAAGAAATAAGAGTATATACTTTATTTAGGGCAGAGTTTTCAGCTTACATCTCTATTGTTTACGTTGTGACTTGGGTTGCATGAGTGAGCATTTCTTGGTATTTCTTTATACCAATATGGCGACTTTGGTTACGATCTACCTGATGGTAAGTCATCATCTTAGCCAAGCCTGCAACTGCAAAGCACTGGGACGTTAACCTTATAAGGCCCAAGCTATTTTACTAATTAATCGAACAAAAATGATAATGATTAAAAATATATCAGATTTCGAAATACTGAATCGACACAAAAAATGTCTATAGGTATTGAACTGGCTTACGAAACTTCGAGGGAATGCGTTAAGAAAGAACAGCCGGACAACAGGACATCTGAAACTGAGAACTTCGTTCGCTGAGCTCGCCCATTCAATAAAGTCGTGCCTACCTGCACGGCTATCACTCGCCAGTCTACGAGTTGTACGTATAACGGGGAGATAGACTATCCGTCTCTTTCTCATTAGAGCGCTTCGATATAAACAGATAGTCGACGTCGCCGCTACCCAGCTCGCGGACCGTCCTGTGATGGGCGTGCTGCATGTAACAATTTTTATACAATAAAATAGCGTATGTTTGTAATAGTACATTACTATAGAGACCAGGAAGGAAGGGGTTGGCGGCCGAGCGTAGCGAGGCCGAATAGTTATGAGGTTGGCAACCCCTTTCCACGCCGAGGTATGTATAGTGCTTTCCTCAAACATGCAATGAAATTAATAACTAAAACGCCAAGAAATCAAACTTTAATTTTAGTGGCTGACCGCTGTGATGCTGTGGCACAGATTGTGGTATGGAAATTAAAAAGACCATCTTGCAGTCCTAGGCCTTCAATTTTGCATAAAATGCTATTACGGACCTCTCGTCTCGCTGCGCCTGAAACGTGACACGTCGAAGCCCGTTATAAAGAACACAACGTCAATATTTCATTGCATGTTTGAGGAAAGTATATTACTTATATAGGTGCCAGTTATGATTCTTACTAAAAATGCAATCAAGGAAATATAGACACAAGAAAAAATATCAGTCATAACGTATAAAATATAACAAACGTATATATATATTCGGATCGGTAATGAGTTTATCGGGTTAAGCCGGCAAAAGGCAGACGAGGCGATGTCGTAAATCAAATGAGAGACCGAGCCACTCCGGTAGACGGTCCCTGGCGAACTTAGCTCTATTTGCCTCCACGGAGCACTACTCTAGTGGAGATGACCTGATGTAGCTTAGTATGAGTCACTATCGAAAACATACATTACTTTCATTCTTCAGAGCGAGTAAACGCGCTTCGAATAGAATTCGATTGTCATGAATTCCAGCCATCAAATTTGTATATCATGGTACCGATATTCTCCGAAAACAACTCCAAAACGTTACTCGTTAACTTTCGATTCGTACGACCAATCGGTTCCATGGCACACTGACATTTCGAATCTACGAATACCGTAGCGACTGTAGTAAACTATTTCACTTGCAAATTAGCGCGTACGTATTTAGCCGTCAAGAGGTACGGTAGTAGATCCGATCGAGACCGATCTCAAATTGAAGAACGTATAAAAATAAGGGTTTTGAATTGGCAACATACCTATATCTGCAAAATTCGGATTGTCACATATTTTCTATTTAAATCAAATTCCGCCATATTGAGTAAGAATTAGTGGAAAAATCGGTGCATACTAATACTTAATGTCCTTAAGTTTAAGGTGAGTTCTTTAAATTTTTCCACCTACGCGATTCGCGTATTCTGTAATGTCATAAACGACACACGCTAGCATTTAAATTAAAACGATAAATGCTTGTGATATAAGACTGAATATTGAAAAGAATAAAATGGTACTAATTGCATTACGTGTTTTTTGTGTCTAGAAACACGCACTGCAACGTAGTATCGGTGTGGCTAAGACATCCGTCTCATTCCTTTCACAGTCATTAGTATGCGTATAAGCGTCTATCGAGTAAACTATAAGAATTAGTAAACGTATACTTATACGTTTACTCACTTGACTCACTTGACTCAGGGTACAAATTATTATTTTAGCTCTACGAGTCACCGGCAGTGGCGGTGTATAGGTTCTTCATTCAAATCATTTACGCAGTCGCTAGCGTGAAAAGTAAACGCGACTCACTGCAAACTCATACTAATGCTACTGGTCGATCATGTAACGCATTGTACGCGCGTCAGGTAGACCTAAATGTTACTTTATGTTTAGGAAAATGTCAGTTAAACCGTCCGCGCGTTCGAATCGTTACGTGATCAACTCTCTGAGATTACTATTGCAAAACTGAAATGCGACAACACGCTCACATGTGACAGCTCGAAACCGCTGTTTATAATCCCCCGTGCCAGCAGTGGTGTAGATTGAATCAAAGGGGTTTGGGTAATTATGTGTTGTCATTTTTTTTTTGATGAGCGGCCACTCGTTAAAGTGGTATATTATGATAGATCTATTCTAAAGAAACATATTTTGTTACGAAATGTAATACTCTAAAATCGGAGCCGAGATATTTACAATATATATTTCCGCAGGTCATGATCTCCTAAGGGGGCGAAATGAGGGGCGAAAGTTTGTATGGAGCTACGATGCCAACGAGTTCCACGCGGACGAATTCGCGGGCAGAAGCTAGTTTATATAATGAAACAAGCATGGTTATTGCTGTCAAATGTGAACAGTTGCAGAGCATGCTAAATTTAAGCAAGCTTATAAGCATGCTTTTTTTTAGCACGTCTGTATGTAGCTTTGAGCTCGGACTGTGCGGATCTGGGCCTGCATTGCGAACCGAGGACAGTACCGTCGGTCCGTCCGTCGGTTCTTATCACGGATCAAACTGTCATACGCTAATTACGATCAAATGTGGCCACGGTTTGAATGGCGGTTAAATCTGTGATTTCTGCCTGTTCGCAGTCCGAACTGTGTGTGTAAACTATTTTTGGAGTTCGGATCGCGGTTTTGGATGTTTTTTTGGCACGTGGAATGTGATCATTTACAATACCGCCTCGCTTCCGCTCCAAACCACCATTGCTTTTTGCCTTTATACGAGATGCGCGCGCAAAACTTTACGACGTCACGCGTGGAACTGTCAACCGCCGCGCGTCGCGTGTATTTACACGTACTGACATTGGCTTTGGCTTGAAAGTGCCTAAGTAGCAAAAAGCCACATAATACGGAAAAAAAAATTACACGTATGCTTCGGAACGAGGGTTGGAATGGCGGAACTCGCTAGGCTTTTCCCGCGGTCAGAACTTTATGTGTACAGCACGGCTATCTCAAGAAGGCGCGCGAGCTCTCTCGATTTGTCTCGTACTATACATCTCTTTCTAAGTGTTCTAATAAGAGAGAGATGGATAGTGCGAGAAAAATCGAGAGAGCTCGCGCGCCGTCTCGTGATAGCCGTGCAGGCCGCTGTTTTGTTACACTGGTCCTAACCTGCGTACCAAACGTTACGTGATTAGTTTGTTTGTTTGTTTTTAAATGATCTTTATTTCAAAATAAATGCAATTTTACAAAGTAATTAACTGTAACAATGCATCAGTTATTTACAAGTACATATATTTGATATTACTTTATCAGGCTTAAACACCCATGAAAGTTTACGGCATCTGTTTCGTAAGTAATACAATTAAAACATTTTTTTTTTATCAAATTCGCAAAGAACACTATACAATAACAATTGTGAATTGATTAGTAGTAAATTCACTTTTAGCTTTAACAATGAACATTGATTACATTTTTATACTAACACTAAACAAGTACAACAATAACCTGAATTTTGAGGGTTGACGGACAATTGCTCGCGTTTTATGCAGCCATTCTTAATTGAGCCGTACCGGTATTTGCTGCAACGGCGCATTACGCACGGGCGCGCCGGTCGAAGCGACGACGAATCTGATTATGCTGGGCAACTGTTTAGCGCGATGTCGTGATTAGTGATTACCCCTCTGATCTCAATGATGCAATCCATTCGCTACTTACATTTTCTACTCGAGCACTTATCCGTCAGTTAAATGACTGACAGCGATATCTAAATCAACTTCATTTGAGTTGGGATCATAAGATGACTGCTAGCAGTTATCTTATGAATATAAGATAACTGTGTACAGAACTAATTAACAATCACGAGGCTCGATTTCCAGAAGACATCAACGCGCAAAAATAAAAAAGCGGTTGGCTGCACTTCGTTTCAGCAGGGCGAATTTCAATAGATACCAAGTTTGTTTAATAAATTATTATTTCCGTTAACTCGTAGAAAAAGTATTGTATGCAATGAGTTATATAATTAGCTTTTTAACTCTCGTACCTTAATTAGGCCACTCATTAAGCTTCGTGGCCTAAACGTGGTACTCGACTGAAAAAGCAAACATTATATAACGATTGCATAAACTACTATAAAAGGTGGGTCACTCAGTTTCATAATGAAACCTCCTTTTCCTTATATACTCCATTTTTTCTCCGCTACAAACCACTACAGACATCTTTAGCTATTTTACGTTCACTTGGGAAAAGTTTTGAAGATTCAGTTAATGGAAATCCTATAGGTGGAGATATTTTATGTCTGCGATATAGGTGTCTGGAAATTGTACTTAAAAGTATCTACGGAGAGCCTTCTTTTGCTAAATCGGCTATAATAGTATCTCCTTGGATAGGTTTAAAAAAAAAATTACCTAATGATAAACGAATTGTTTACTGGTCTCTCGCTTAAACCGCTAACCTGCAATCAAATGTCTAACAGCTGAACTCACTTAATAAACTATATTTTTTGGGAGGTAGGGCCATAGGTAACGCTTTGAACGCGCGTTAGAACAATTAACCACAATTTTCCATATAAAAATTTACCCTCCGGCCACGTGGTCCTACTGCTTCGTCCTACTGATAGGACCACATGAACTTTTTGTTCCTGGTGGTCCTACTGACTAATCGGACTACGCGGACTATTTAATTCTTAGGCCACATGTGGACCATGGTCCCACCAAGGCGACCGATCGGACGACGTGCACTTTAGTATTCCGCGTAGTTCTATTATCTACTAGCATCACCCCTAAGCATTTGGCATTTGGGGCCCCTTCAGGGAGTTTGTGTACATGTCCCGCCTCTGGGATTTGGCCTAGTTATTTTCTGGATCCGTACACCGGGCCTTGTAGGCCTAGGCGGAAATCCGGTTGTGGGTAGCGCATAGCGGGTGTCATCTTGCTCACATTTGGAGCAGCCAAACTGAAGAAGTAACGCCTTATATAAGACCACGGCCGTAATACTTAACATCTTACTTGCTCTGTAGGTACGTGGTGTGGTGTTCTTAACGTTGAGTAAGGGCGCAAGAGCTGAGCCCCTGAGTACACGCTGCGTTGTATGTGACTTACTTGCATTTGTGTCTAGCTATGACACAAGGAATCCGTTAATCAATAAAGGGTTGGCAATGTGCCTATGGAGCTTGAGCCTGAAGCCTGAAGCGTCCATAGGCTATGGCCTTCAGGCTTAAGCACCATAGGCACCATAGTGTCTCCTTACCATCAAGCTGGTCGTATCCTTATTTCAGTAGCCAGCGAAAGGGTTCCGTGCGATGTGTGGATAATTTTTACAAAATATCTAGACTTTGTTAATATTTTACAAGCACTTGCACTAATGTAATCATTCGGAGGGTTAAACTTCAACTTACATTTCGCGTTCGCATTTAAACCTTTTTAATGAGAAGTTAAAAAAGTGTGCCTCGGTTGTGGCTCGTTGAGAGTAAAAAAGTTGACTGTTGTTGTTGTTGACAAATCCTACTATCCTACTAATATTATAAATGCGAAAGTTTAGATGTTTGGATGTTTGGATGTTGGGATGTTTGGATGTTTGTTACTCAATCACGCTTAAACGGCTGAACTGATTTGAATGAAATTTTGCACGAAGATAGTCTATAGCCTGGATTAAAATATAGGATAGTTTTTATCCCGGGTCCACGCGGACGAAGTCGCGGGCGGAAGCTAGTAGTGTATAAA
This sequence comes from Epinotia bilunana, assembly GCA_947049275.1. Lineage (NCBI taxonomy): Eukaryota > Metazoa > Arthropoda > Insecta > Lepidoptera > Tortricidae > Epinotia > Epinotia bilunana. Next base: position 3,467,756 of record OX346267.1, read on the forward strand.
AAAAATGTCTATCTTGTCAAGTTTTTAATGTGTTTTACTACGTATTATTCCGCTACTACGTGCGAGTTAACGTGTTACAATGAGTGCGCTAAACAAATTGGTATCAATTTGTAATGCAGATGCACGTTTCAGATCTAACTCCAGTTCGTGTAAAAAATTAACAGCCACTTTCCACTGCGTCCATAGTCCGTTAGTTTCTTCTCATCTTAAGAAAATCTAGGTAAAATTGTCACTATGAATTAATGATGTAAAAAGTTAACAAGGTATTGCATGTACCTGTTATCGTGAATTCATCATTCGTGTCAGAGTATACATCGTGCACAACCAGTCGCCATGTTGACAGCAGGCCACCATAGACACCTTCTTTTATTTTATCTTTAATGGGAGTAGAATCCTGCCTGGATAGCTGACTTGATACCTGCAATGGGAATAGCGCGGAGGTTAGGTCAGACTCGCACCGACTCAAAACCCCCCGATGGTCCTCCTCGACGCATTCTAGATGGCTCTGGGATTTTCTACGGAGCATCATACCTCTGTGGGTCCTACCTTTTATTTACAACGATTGCGGGCTGCTGGTGTTACTTACGACCATGCTGCACTTGCATGGCCGTTGGAGCGACCACCTCGGATCCCTCAGAATGTGGTGACGGCGGAGACGTCCACCGCGAGATCGTGACAACATAGACACGTATGGTCCCTATTCGTCGCCGCATACTGGATAGAATAAGTCAAGCTCAAGTCAGGCCTAGCTGAGTTTCTTGCTGGACTCTTCTCAGCTAAGCTAGGCTTAGTGAACCAGCGATAAAATTCCCAGTAGCTCGATATCACTCACACTCCAGATTTGGCTGAGACTGTTCAACCAATCTTACTGGAGCGCAAACTCGTAGAATACTCCAAGTGTTTAAGAGGTGGTCGTGCTGGAGATTTCCCTTGGATTTTTCCCAGACTACTCTCCAACCAGGCAGTTTGACTTTGTAAGGGATAAAAAAAAGATGGTCTCTTAAGTTCCAATAGTCGGATCGAATGTATCTTCTCTTGCTTTCACTTGCGAGGAAAGGAGGGAAACATAATGTGGCAACGTTACACGTCATGCCGCTCATCTTCTTTCTCGATGTATTCTCATCATGCCCACCGCCTTTCTATTTCGTTGGTTTTTTGGGCGCCAGTCATTGGAGGCAATAAAGGCAAGTAACCTCGCAGCAGCGTGAGGAGCAGAGCGATGGGCAGTGCGAGAGGCATTGCGTGGCCGAGGTACATTTAAGTACGATAGGTAGCGGTCTAACCTGAATCGTCTTATTGGTCGAGCATGTCCACACCTTGCCTAACGGGGAAAGGAGCCACGGGCGCCTAGATCGCCTGTCCGTAACTCAGATACGTCATATGAAACGTGTGCAGTTGGCGTCAAAGATATGCTTACACTTTTGCACCTTATGGCAATGGAATAAGGTTCACTATCTCTTTTATGTCGACTGTATTGAAAACTGGGAATCCACGAAGTTGAACAGTCAACAAGCCGACTGGAGTAGCGCCGCGCCATTGTGTCTGTCTGTTTTCTTTTTCACGCTTAAACCGCTGAACCGATCGAGATGAAATTTGGTATAAAAATAGTTTGAGTCCCGTTGAAGGTCGTAGAATAGTTTTCATCACGGAAATCATCCCTGAAACGGGTCAAATTGGGGGTAAAAGTTTGTATGGATGTATCGGATATAAACGAGTTCCACGTGGACGGAGTAGCGGGCAGAAGCTAGTCGTTCTATAAATGTCAAAACTGTAGCGATCAAAGATGATTGGCGTGGTTAGCTATCCAAATGGATGGAAAACTATCGCGATGTGCCAACATGCCATCCCTATGGATGGTTGTCACTGACATATTTCAACTTTTGAGCGTCGCAGGTCCCAGACAAGATTTGAAATGAAATGAAATGAAAGTAATTTAAACTAGACCAAGTCCATATTATGGATTAAGAGATTTATTTTTCATAAGAATAAACATTCACTTAACATGAGAAATATCACAGAAAAACTAAATTAACATGCAAATAGAATTTTAAAGATTATTTAAAGTGTAAATATAACATAAAAACATTTTCATTTTTTGTCAGGACTATGAATTACCTCAAGTAATCCTGACAGCAAACAACCGTGTACGTACTAACTAACATAGCGTATAAGTGTTCTTTTTTAAATGTACTACTAACAATATATGCACCAACGTCTGTTTTTTTTTTGCATTTTGAGGGTAAGTTTCGTAGTATTAGCATACACATCAGAATAAACAAAATTATTTAAATTTAATAAAGATTTAGCTGCTGACACAACGGTAACTCGCTTGTGGCTCCTCGGTATCTGCCAGCGTCCATAGGCTGTGTCAGCGTCTCAGGCCATGTTTGTTGTATTGAAAAAAATACCTATAGGTACATAGAGTTGGTTTTCTAGTTCGAAAATCCAGCGGATAATTTATCTCCCAGTCAACGTTCGTTCCAAAACCATCTGTGCGTCTGCCGTGGTATCTGGGATCTTGATAAATGCGGCCTCTTTTTCACGCCGGCTACAGATTTTGATTGAAACGGAAATCTCTGTATATATTTAAGGCCTTTTAGGGTGACAAACTGACTTAAAAAACTACGCTTTGCTGCTTCCTATTTGCTGCTGATGCTAATACGAGTATGGGTACAGGCCTCCTTTTGCCCAACTACTGAGCCAAAAGGAAGGGATATGATTTTAGTAGTCTAGATACTGAACCGATTTTGATAAATTAGGTGTAATCGATTCAAAATCATACTCCAGGTAACATTAATTACTAATCTTATCCATTCCTTACCTGCTACCCTGTAGAAATCCTCTGAGCATTGACCAGTTTGTCTGTTTGCTGATCTTCCAGGTCACCTGAAATAGATTTAGCGGTTTCAATATAATTACTAAACCGGCTCACAGACATACAGCTTGTAGAAGAGAACAGGCGGTCAGATGCCGGGCATACGAAAGAATTTGGCCAAAGCCGAAGCAGGGAGCTTCGTTCGCAATCAACCGAGACATCGTTATTTGCCAGGTCAATTAACTTTAAAGAAGATTATCAAAAAAAAGTAATAAACTTGCAAGATCGTATCGAGTCGAGTGTAAAGGATTTGGCTCGCATTGTTCTACGAAACAGCGGTTAAATATTAGCCTACTTTTACATTTAACTTAAGCAAGATGAATTAATCCATTTATGAATATGTATCGGTACCTAATGCTTGTTATTCGGCTGTTTAGCATAAAATTTGAATGTATCGCATGGGCTCACGCTGACTTTCCCAACTCGAGTACGGCGAAGGACACCTTATTATAAGTTTAGCGAAGTTACTTAATTGACAGATTTAACGATGCTTGTTAGAGTTTATTGTAAAAATAGGTTTGGATGACGCGCTGTAATACTAGTTGTAACTGACGGGCCACCGACTAAGAAATAACACATGCAGTCTTTAGTTTATAAATATTATAATAAATAAATAAATATTAGCGGACAATCTTACACAAATCGATCTAGTCCCATAGTAAGCTCAATTAAGGCTTGTGTTGTGGGTACTAGACGACGATATATTTAATAGATAGAAATAATTAAATACAACGCAACCAAGACTTAGAAAGAAATATTCATGCTCATCACACAAATATTTTCCTTGCCGGGATTCGAACCCAGGACCTCCAGCTTCGTAGGTAGCGTCACTACCCACTAAGCTTTAATAATTTAAAGGTAAATATTGACAAAACATATTTAATGCAATTTAATCAAAGAAAAGAACTACCACCATTAAATGTAAGTTATGAAAATAAGGTGAAATGTAAGACAAGCACAACAAAATTCCTAGGGTTGTACAATGTACAACCAAGTTTTAACGGCATATCACGGTTTCGTAGCCTCGACACTACGGTATGGTATCGTGTTTTGGGGAAACTCAGCATGCCGTGAAACAGTATTTCGTGCACATAAACGATGTGTAAGAGCTATCGTGGTGTTGAATCGTTTACAAAGCTGCAAGCCATATTTTAAAACGCTAAAACTGCTGACTTATCCTTGCCTATATATATATGAATGCTGCCTATTTGTTAGGAGTAACTCAAACCTATTTCAAATGCAACAGCCAGCACAACGAGCAAACTTTCGGCCAAGGAAACCGAAGGTGCTTATAAACAAATGCTCAACAGCTTTCATGCAAAAAAAATGTTCCAATAATGGCTCCCAAACTGTATAACAAACTCCCAGAAGTATGGCAAAATGTAACTGTAACAAGGTTTAAAAGTATAGTTTTTAAATTCCTCTGCGAAAAATGTTATTATAATATTATAGAGTTTTAAAAAAATGATAGCGTGCCATTGTAATTATATTTCTGTTTTACCTGTATACTTCAAACGAACTGTCAATTATTTATAAACATTTAATAATTGTTAATTTCGTATGCCAAAATGGCTCATCATGGCTGTACACAATATACTCAATAATACCTATCAACATTGTTATTAACCTGTGATGACGAAATAAAGAATATTTGTATTTGTATTTTGCTAACCGACCGTCAAAAAATATTATACATTGTACTTACACAAATATACAAGAACAACAGGTAAAACACAGGTAACGGTACAGGCAATTTGCAAGAAACTATTTACATGTAACATAACATAACAATAAGTGCGTAAATATTGCGTATTGACAAACAGAATTTACCACAACCATGGATTTATGATACTCAGGACAAGCTATGGTAATAATTATACCACGTGCGAGCGAGCCGGTAGCATACAATCTCGATAGGTGTGACAGAAAGAGAAATATCATTTGTTGTCCTTCTCATAGTTCCACTAATTTTTATTTGCCATAACTGATTTAGTATGAAGTTGTGGCACATAAACCATTATCCGTCCAAATTGAGTAGGTTGTTTATGGCAAGTCACTAGCAATTTTACGACCAGTTCTTAATTTAGCTGCATAAGAGCTTTTCCGTCTCTCGCTGTGGCAACACGTATAGCCTGTCCTGTGTATCATAGTCCACGTAGTCCATGACGACAACGAAGAAAAATCAATACTTATAAACAAAAGACGAACAAAAGAGGCGCGTCGGCCGGTTGCCAGCGCGTGGACACAGTGGCGGTTGCTGTGCGCGTCCTTTACGTTAGTAATTATACAGTTGAAGTCTCGTATTAGTTGTCTTTAAGGGAGACGTGCTCCGAACTCTTCGAGTCACCTTCAGGATGAGTGGTCTCGCGGTCGTGTCGAAGCACCGCTCTCACTCACTAACTCCTCTCCCTGACCCCGTATCATGGTCGGCCTTATCACGCGATCAGTGACAAGATAGAGCAACGTCTCGTTCCATTGAACGGTGTCAGCCAGTGACGGACGCTCTATCTTGTCACTTATCGCGTGATAAGGCCGTCCATGCTACGGGGTCTGTACTCCTATCACAGGACGGCCCGCGAGCTGTGTCGCGGCGAGATAGACTATCTATCTTTCTAATTAAAACGTTTAAAGAGATGTATAGTCCGTCCTGTTATAGCCGTACAGCGCCTGCCTGACAATGTCAGCGTGCGCGTCACGGGCTGGAAAGTGAAGCGGGCACATTGAGTGTGCGGGGAAATAGTATCCCCTAAATGCTTCGAGACATGTCACTCGTAAACATGACTCACTAAAACATTAAAACATATTGAAAACGGGACTTTTTGATATCGAAAATCGCTCTTCCTATTCATGATCTGTGATCGGATACGCCCTAGGTACCTATGGTAGAACGTTTAAGACATATATGGAAAAAATATACAACCTACGAATTAGAATACTCAAAACTATTGTAAAGTCAAGTGTAAAAATATGGGATGCATACGACGTACTCATAAATATGTCCCATAACTCTTATGTAAGCCGATTAAGTTTTTGGTACTTATTTATGAGAGGATTTTATCGATACATATTTTTGCACTTGACTGTACCAAAAAATATTAAAGGGCATTATGTAAACGACTATTCACAACTATTTAAATACTGTAATCTACTTCCTGTACAAAAAAAAAATTAACTAGCTGTCTTAATTGAAGAATATCACAATGTTACAAAACTCAAAGTTGTATTAGATTAAGAAAGTTATCATCCCAAAGCCAATTTTGTTTACCTAAATAAAATAAAATATACGGTGCTCGAAAATAATAATAAATAAATAATAAATATTAGGGGACAATCTTACACAAATCGACCTAGTCCCAAACTAAGCAAAGCTTGTACTATGGGTACTAGACGACGATATAAACATACTTATATAGATAAATAATTAGTATAATTACTTACTCGTCGTACTTAAATACATCTAGAAAACATCCATGACTCAGGAACAAATATTCGTGTTCATCACACAAATAAATGCCCTTACCGGGATTCGAACCCAGGACCTCTTGCTTCGTAGGCAGGGTCACTACCAACTAGGCTAAAGCGGTCGGAAATACTCACTTACTGCCTAAAATAATAAATCAATTACCTGAACATGTACAAAACTTATGTGAAAGGTTGTAAAAATATGACGTGCGGGCGGAAGGGGGCGTGCTCCGAGCGCGTTTGAACAGTCCGCACGTTTGCTTTGAGCATGCTTATTGCTGGCAAATGTGAGCAGTTGCAGAGCATGCTAATTGTAAGCAAGTTTATAAGCATGCTTTTTTTAGCATGTCTGTCTGTAGTTTAAAGATACAGACAGACTTGCTAAAGAAATGCTTATAATCTTGCTTAAAATTAGCATGCGCTGCAACTGTTCACATTTTGCTAGCAATAAGCAAGCTTGTTTGAAATATACTCATAAATAAGCATGCTCAAAGCAAACGTACGGACTGTTCAGCCGCGCTCGGAGCACGCCCCCTTCCACCCGCGCCTCAGGTAGCGTGCTCGAAAATCAAACGTCGGTTGATTTTTGAGCACGCTCTAAATAAGCATGCTCATTACTAGCAATGTTGTTACACACGTGCTACTAATGAGCAATTGCTCGATGGTGGCATGCTTTCGTGCTAGTAATGAGCACGTCTGTCTGTACCTTCAGTCTGTACTCCAATAGCTCCTTCAAATATTGGTCTAAGCAACGTTATTTGGGCCGATTTTTATATTGGCTTCGATTTTCTTTTGTCAGTATTGCATAAAAGCGGGCATAAAAGTGATCGTGGCTCTGTTCTATATAATAAGAATATCCTAATATGTATTGAAACATTTTGTACCATGAATTGTACTGCATAATGATATTCCCATGGAATTTGTCGGTCGATGGAATACACTTTAATGCCATGGTCGACGAGCCGCAGTTCATACATCCGAGCGACATCAATGTATGGGCAGCCGCTTGTCGCCCCGCTGCCCGCTGGCGTCCAGGCCACGGCCGAAACATGACAGCATGAAATTTTGCGAAGAATGTAAAGAATCAAGAGTTCATAAAACCCATACACATTTATCAAATTCTCAAATAAAAATAAAAAACCGCCCAATTGAATTATTTACGGTAGAAAAGCATTCTTAATGACAACAAAGAATAAACTGCAATTATAATTCTAACTAAAATCAAATTTACAAAGGTAAATGGTGACGTCCCCTCAGAAAGTTATAAGGTGCATAAATTGTCACATCTTGTGAAGCTATCGCGGCATTTATACGAGTACTTTGGAATTTTGAGCTCATCTGTTAGTTTTTATCTTTTAATTACGTTGTGTAAGTCTTATCTTATTGGTTAACTAGTATTCAGAGCAATGAAGCGTAGGTAGTTCGCGGTATTTGAGCTCCTGTTGTGTTGTGAAAGCACCCTGTGCATCCCGAACTGAGCCTTGACTGACCAACAAGAACTTGGACTGGGGCGGAAATAGAAAAAGTGTATGGAAAAGTTTTTTTTTGTCGCGAGGCAGCCTATTGACACGGCGGTTGCCTGAAAGTGTGCACGCTCTTTATGTAAAGAAATGCTGTTTCAACCAAATAGCTGCTGCCAATTTTTTTCCCTTCCAATTTCCGCCCCAGTCCAAGTTTTTTTATTTTTTATTATTATTTTATTTCAGTAAAGCACTGTACAATGACTTAAAACTAAATACAACGTCCCACAAAACTGTTTGCACAGTTTGACTGTGAGATCCAAGAGTCTATATAATTTGAGGTAGTCTTAATCTTAATGATAATGAGTCTATATAAAGTGGTAAAGTGCTAATCAGTCTATATAATTAGTAAAGTCTTAAGAAGTAAGAACAGCTTTAAATTATGTTGTATAAAGTGGATAGGTAATATAATTAGTAAAGTCTTAAGAAGTAAGAACAGCTTTAAATTATGTTGTATAAAGTGGATAGGTAACTAGATATACGATATTAGGTATTTAGGTATTTAAATACTATCGAGATAGTGTTTCAACAGGGCTCTTTTAAATTTATTTTTGTTTTTCTCTTGTCTAATAGCCGCAGGTAAAGCGTTAACCAAATATCGCCTATCCCCATAGTAATTGCTTACTCTGAGAACGGCATACTTGCCTGCAGCTACGGATCTGGTGCCATATGTTTGGCTCATTTGAGATAAGTTACTTTCTTGATTGCCGTGCTGATTGACTAAAATTAAGTATTTATGTCTAAGTGTTGCCGGAAGAATTTTACATACTTTAAATAACTGATAATAATCATTTTTATATTTATTTTTAGTTTTATTGTTTGAGAAATCTAATTTGCAATTTTTCAACTTTTTCCAAATTCGTTTTAAAGGCATTCATAGCAATCCAGGGAGTAACCTATAATCGATTCCACTAGTGATATATAGATACATTTTAGGGTACTTAATGGAACTCTAAAGCTTAGGTGGTAAAATCTACCAAGTAGGACTCTTAACTTAGCACATATATACGATGACCATGAAAAGTTTTCATCTATTTTCATGCCAAGGTAAGTCATGCATTTAACACGCTCAATTGGCTTACAATGGCATGTAACTAGATTATTGTGGAAACAGGAGAAATCATGCGTAATTATTGTAAGCTCTGGCGAACAGGAAGGGATTAGATAAGGTGAGTGTAAAATTAGCAATTTGGTTTTATCTGCATTGGCTCGTTTGTGTTGCAAAGGGCGGTCCCACAACGCTTCGGGTGCTCAAATACCGCGAGCCATCCGGTTGCCTCTCGGACACTCAAACTATGCGTCATTGCATTAACTATATATAGATTTTGCCCGCGATTTCGTTCGTGAGTCTGCCAGGAGTTTTTCAGCGAGCCCAATCGCGAAATACGTTTTAGTTTACTTAATTTTATATAATCATCGTCGATTAGCTAACTCGCCCTATATTCGTATCTGCCTCAAAATGCCCTCAATGGCTTCGAGAAAAGGTACAGCCGTGCTTTTGTTTGTGTTGCTGACTTAGCGGGCACTACCGTGAACCCAGATGCAGTTTGAGACGAACTGCATTTTTTTTAAACAGTATCACCAGTTCTCGACAGTGGTGCACCAATTTATAAACACACATTATCATTATCCTCTTAGCGTTGTTCCCGGTTGTGCCCTAAAGGAGCCCGGGGTCCGCTTTGACACCTAATTCCAAGATTTGGCATAAGCACTAGTTTTACGAAAATGACTGCCATCCTGATCATCAGGGGGAAAACTAGAGCTTATAGGGAGACCGGTTTCCTCGCGATGTTTTCCTTCACCGAAAAGCGAACGTTTAATATTCCGTACATAGGTTCCGAAAAAAACCGGGATTCAAACCTACGACCGCTCGCTTGACAGCCGCGTGCCGTTGCTAATTTATAAACACAACCAGCTAATAAAATCAAACTAGACGTATCCAACTTCGTCTAGTTTTTCTTGAAAATACGTGTTTTTTACCGGAACCCTTTAATTGTCATGAAACAATAAAAAACTGGTGTAATCTCAATTTTTATTATTGCAAAAACTGTAATTAAATAAAAAAAAACACGAGTGCCGTTTAAATTTCGTATACAATATTGCCCAAGATAGCGTATGGATTCTAACAATACCTCACCCACCTAATTCGGTTGCAGCGTTGAGTAGTTCTAGTGGACTAAAAAAACTCGCATACACGAGGAGGATATTGGATTCAAGCAGCAACCTTGAGAACATTACACTCCTTATTTTGAGCAGTCATGTAAAAAGTGGTCTAGAAAAGAGAAAATACATGAAAATTTGTCCACGTAGCGCCACACAGACCTGAAACTAACTAAGCGAATAATAACATGATATTTTCGTATTCGCGCACTAACAACGCCAAGGCTCGGGCAAAGTAGAAAGTCTGTGAGACTTGTGTATTTTTAAGGTTTGGCGCAAGCGTGGAACTGAGCGGTATGATTTGACGAGCTTAGTGGATAATTAGTGACCCTGCGAGGCTGATAATGGCCCGGGTCAATCCCGGTAAAGGTAAACATGTGTGACGAGCATGGATATTTCTCTGAGTAGAGTATAATTTCATTGGTGGACGCAGTTTGATAACAGTTTACAAGCATGTCTACTTACGTTACCATTTTCGTATCAGTATGATAATGTCTCAAAAGAACATACTTAAATCAAATTGATAATGTAGTCGACCGGGCAGCTGAATGTGGAATAATACACAGTCGTACAATTTATAAATATACGGAGACAACACAAACGTTACCTGTGTACAGAACATTTCACATAATATTCACAGGAAACTGTTTAAACGTAATGAAATAATAAGTGCGTCTGTAATCATTTACAGAAAACTTATTGACAAACAGAATATTCAAGAAAGAAGAAAAATCAATATTTATAAATAAAAGAGGCGTGCTGGCAGCAGTGCACGGTGGCTGAGCCGGCCAGCCTGCCAGCACGCGGGCACCGCCGAACTGTTGTGCGCGTCGTTTTGCAGACAAAATGAATAAATCCTTATCCAATTATGCTCACAACAAAAGGTAGGTAGGTACCAGTCAAGTGTAAGGATATATTGGGTGCATGCAACTTACTCATAAATATGTCCAATCGCTCTTATGTCAGTGGATTAAGGTTTCGGCACATATTGATGAAAGGGTTTAATCAATATATATTGCACTTGACTATACTAAATCCAGAAAGCAGCAATACCAACAATACCCTACCCTGGTACTACAGTTTGAAGTACTGCTGCATCGATAAGTAACGATGTTGTCCAGCAGCTGTCTTTACTTACTGACCCAGCAGTGTACGTCAAATTGTCATCGTCAGGTGACAATTATCAAGTAGGAGCGGTCCAATCGTCATAAAAACTTTTTGTATAATCTCATGCAACATAAGTTCGACTACATAAGAAACGATTACCGTACAAACTGCTATTTATACAATTACAATATAAATTAGGCGCCGATTTATCACTAAAATTATACACTACTACTTATAACTGAAATAAGGTCCCGCGGCATGGTGCCGAAGGTGCTGGCGGCATTTCCCCGCTGTGTCGCAATACTAATGCGTTGAGCGAAGAAGCTGCCAGCTCTTCGGTCCCCGGTGGTGTCGGCTAATTTTTTTAATTATGATAATTCGTATTTAAGCATTAGAATATTATGACAGCTGATATTAAGCTGTATTAAATTATGCTGCTTGTTATTGTAGCTACAGTTATTTTTTATGCAATCAAGTATATATTTAAATTAAAATTCTAGAATTAGTTTTTATACAAATCATTACATACCCTTGTCAAGTAGGTGGAATACATAGGGACCTAAATAACCTCATTATAATGTTTATCTCTGGGCCTTACCTAGTAGCCATAAAAACGAATAGCATTTTAAGGGGCTTTACAACGAGAAAATTTAAATACTGGTGTGAAATAGGACCCCATTCCCTTTGTTAATGGTAATAAAATGAGATATTTGGAATAACGATGGACTGCGACCGGTATCTAATGCAGGGTTAGAATGGATGTTGTTGTCATAAAGTCACTTGTCACTTGAAACATTGGCAATGGAATTTAAATCAAGTGTTGTTCTTTAGTTTTAGAATCAAAATAAAAGCAAATCTGTTTCGATATTAAATACATATGTTTAAAATTCCATTGCAGTTGCAGAATAGGGTGATGTGGGATGTTTATAAAATACATTACACCGAGACGTATTCTAGGGATCCCTGCCACAAGGTAAAACAGGAGCCCTTATAGTGTGACTCTGTTCGTCTGTCCGTCTGTCACAACGTTAGATACCTCAGTAACTACTTACGCTATTCATTGAAAATTTGGAATATTGTTAACAAAGCGTATCTACGTGTAAATGGAACATGAACCATTTAAACACATATTCCATTAATCTAGTAGATTCTAACTCGTGAATTTAATTAGTCTTAACATGGCATTATATAATAGACAAGCTACCCACGCAGCTCCACCCGCGAATTGCAAAGAACGCATGTGGGCTCTGTAACAACCCAGAAAATCCATTCTACACGCAGATGAAAGATTTTTTGAAATTGGATAAGTGGTTCCGGGGATTACCCATTACATATAAACTTTCAAACTTATAAACTTGCAAAGGTGTACAATCCCACAGACTTTTCCTGTAACATTAGTATAGATAAATTATCTAAATATGCTCTACTAATAAATGTTATGTTTTATTATTATTACTAGCTTCCGCCCGTGACTTCGTCCGCCTGGACCCGAGATAAAAACTATCCTATATTTTAATCCAGGCTATAAACTATCTTAGTGCAAAATTTCATTCAAATCGGTTCAGCCGTTTAAGCGTGATTGAGTAACAAACATCCAAACATCTAAACTTTCGCATTTATAATATTAGTAGGATATAAACGAAAATGAGTAAGTTAGCCCCGACATAGTTTGCAATAACCATAGAATATGTAGTATATAAGTACACGACTGCGTTTCCAAATCTTCACAGAAGTTGGCTTGTTTTTACAAACTCGTAGCATGTGCTATGAGAATTGAATACTCGTAATACTATTCAAACAATGCAGTGCTTATATTTGAGGACTAGTTTTTTGGTTCGGCCTAGAAGACAAATTTTGGTCATCCTATGACCATTTCAATAATTGAAGAATAGTAAGTATTCTTTGGGCGGAGGCAGGTCCAGGGGCAAGGAAAATTTGCGACCGGTCGCTACTTGCGCTGGGTCTGTCTCTATGGTAGCGGCCTGTCCGGCGGCTAACATGGTAGATGGCCTCGGGGGGAGCTCACAGTTGCTAAGATCCTCGAGGCAAAACTGATTGGGTTCCTTCACGAGGTTACCGCCTGTTAGCTGCCTGGTTCTACCGTTAGAAACAGGCAGAACGGAAACAATCAGTTGAGCCTATACTTGTATATCCCAACCCATCCTATCCCGTTAATCCCGTCTAATCAGCCGTAAGCGATGACGTGGCATGTCGCAGCGGGCTTTCCATCCACAAAGAAGGATGGTTAGCGGTAAAATGCCACCCGCGTGTTTGTGCCGTGCGCGGGGACCCGTACGGGTGGAGAGGGAGATCCTGGAAGCTGAGTCGACCAGCGGTCGGGATAGTTACTGCTGGGAGACAACACTCTTCTTTGGCTCAGGATTCACCTCACACGGGCGGTCATGGCCTAGCCAGCCATGATCAATCGGCTGTCGTGTCCAGTCTGATGGCCACGGGCGAGTGTCCTGGGGTATGGGGTCTGTAGTCGGCGGAGCACGGGTTACGAGTCGTCTGAGGAGATGACGAGTAGCTCGGCACCGTGCGGACTCACAGACAACATACTCTCGGGGCGCTATGTCAGTTTGGTAGCCCTGATGCGCTAACGCATCCCCAGGGTGTGGGCTCCGTGGTGGGTGGGGAGCCAAACTGATGAAGCAAGGTCAAAGGTCACATGGATACCATAAAACCCGAGACGACGGTAGGAGGGAAAGCCGTACCCGCAAGGGATGAGGCCAAGGCGCATAGCGCAAATGCTGTACCGGCGGCACGCACTTCTGTCCCAGACAGGGGAGCGAGAGCGGGTAACAGCCGAGCAAGGGGGTCCGCAAGGACGCAGAAGGCGCGAGGCGCATTTTCAGGCAGAGGCCATGGTGGAGCGGTCCAAACCGGAGGCACCGTTCGAACTTTTCCCCACGGGTCGAAAAGCGGACACACCCAGCAGGTCCCCGCAAGGAGACCGGCTGGCGCAGGTGCCGGAGGGGAGGTCAGCGGAACTGTGGTCATCTGCAACAGGCCGGCTGGTCCTCTTCCGAATCCTGCTGACGATCCGGGCGCTGTTGATAGCGTGTCCGCACCCCAGAGCGCGGATGCGTGGTCCGGTGGAGGAGCCGTCAGTAGCAGGAGGCAGAAGAGGCGAGACAACGCCAAGGCGAGGGCTCAGACACTGAGCGAGGGCACCTCCCAGGATGCACCCACTTCGGGGCCAGGGACGGCGCAAAAGAAGAGGCATCTGGGAGCCAGTGGCGACTCTTCTCTGCTTGTCAGCGACTCCAAGCGAGTGAAAGTTGCAGCTTCGTTCGCTGAAGTGGCTGCAAGCGAGAGGATGGCCATCGTCCCGGAGGCCTTTCCGGCCGAGAAGATCGGGTTGGGGCATCTGGGCGCCATCCAGGGGCTCATTCTGGAGCTTTTGGTTGACGCTCCGGATCCCCTACCCCGAGTCACTCTCGGCAACGTAGTGGCGGGCGCTCTCCACGTCAATTGCCAAGGGAGAGAGTCCGTCACATGGCTCAGGTCAGCAATCGGAAGCGAGGAGATTGCTGGCCTGCGCCTGAGGGTCATGGACGCCAAGGATCTTCCCAAACCTGTCAAAATGGCATGGAAAACGAAGATAGTTGGCGGCCATGACGTTAAGTTGCTTCTCCGTGTGTTGCAGAGGTACAATCCTGCGCTACACACGGAGGAGTGGAAGGTGGTAGACACCTTGACATCGGACGCGAACACCAGGCGCATCATATTGATGGACCGGGTGTCGGCCGACGTTATCAAGGCCGCGGGCTACCACCTACACACGGGTGTCGACCTGAGCTCCTTCAAGCTCCTAGAGGACGCGGAGGAGAGGGCGCTTGAGGGGGCTGGGGAAGGCACTCGTGCGGGGACGGGCGCGGGGGGTCCGACGCCGGGGGAGGGCGCGGGGGTTCCGCAATCTGGGGAGGCCGAGGAGGGCACACCTCCGGTAGGCAATGTGCCTGGCACCAACGGGGAGGCTGAGGGGGCTGAGGTAGCCAAGGGGGAGGGGCAGTCAGAGGTGGAGGACGGGAACAGGGCGGGCTCCGGGTACGGACTTGCTGAATCCCGCAGGGCCCGAGAGTCATCACCGTTATCGGTGATCGGCTCAGAGGACCTGCGGGGATTGGCGGAGCTGTACCTGGGGGCCTCCATGTCTCCCATGTCCTGTGACGAGGCTGTCCAGGAGGAGGCTGCCGACCTCAGCAAGCCCAAATTATAAAAGCGCCAATGGCGGGTCTAAGGTGTGTACAAATTAATTTACAACACAACAAGGCGGCCACTGCCCTTCTGGCAAGGCAGCTAAAATGCGATAAATTCGATATTGCTCTTATTCAAGAACCATATATATATAAAAGTGAAATAAGAGGTTTAGGCGGAACGGGAGGAACAATTGTTCACCTGTGTCCAGATAATAACAATAATATGAGGACATGTATATATGTCAAAAATGGCATCAACGCTATGCCTTTACATGATTTCTGTTGCAGGGATCTCACCACGGTGATGATCCTAAACAAGGGGGAGGGTAAGGAGCTCATACTATCATCAGCCTACCTCCCCTACGAGGCAACGGATCCCATCACACAACAACTGCGGGATCTCGTTGCATACGGCAGCCGGGCGAACACCAACCTGATCATCGGCTGCGACGCGAACGCTCACCATGTCATCTGGGGTAGCTCAGATGTCAACAGGAGAGGAGAGAAGGTACTGGATTTCCTGGTAAGCTCTTCTCTACAAATACTGAATAAAGGCAATGAACCTACCTTCGTCAACTCTAGGCGGGGGGAGGTTATTGATTTAACGTTGGCTACTAACAACACTAGCAACAAAATCAACTC
Organism: Epinotia bilunana; assembly: GCA_947049275.1. Lineage (NCBI taxonomy): Eukaryota > Metazoa > Arthropoda > Insecta > Lepidoptera > Tortricidae > Epinotia > Epinotia bilunana. The sequence continues at coordinate 3,483,727 of OX346267.1, forward strand.
ATGGCACGTATCTGATGACATATCCCTTTCGGACCACAGATACATTTGCTTTAGGTACCAAACTAAAATAAAAACGAATACGGTACGTAAACGGAATCCTAGGAACACGGACTGGTCGGCCTTTAGAAATGATCTCAAAGTGGACCTAGGAGACCCAAAAGGTAAGCTAAACTCTATTATTGACATAGAATTCGAAGCGGACAAAATAGTACAAGCCGTATACACGGCCTTCACTAATAACTGCCCGGAAAAGAAAACCCTGGCTAAAAAGTTACCATGGTGGACCCCAGAGATAGTCAAGCTCAGGAGGGAAACCAGGGCAATATTTAATGACGCAAAGTCATCCAATGACTTCGGGTACTATGCACAAAAACTCACAGAACTCAGCAAGGCTGTGAGGAAAGCCAAAAGGAGAGCATGGAGGAATCACTGCGATCAGATTGAGTCAATACCGGAAGGAATGAGACTAACAAAGGCATTAGCAACCACAAAGTCGGTACCGCTCACATCCATCAGGGACAATGACGGTAGAATGACGAAAACGGGGCTGGAGACCCTTAAGATAATGTGTAACACACACTTCCCAGGCTCAGTAATACACGACAGCGTAACAGACGACGGTGCAATTAGTGCGTTGGAACAAACCACAAGTACAACGAGACACAATTGGGACACGTCTAAAAAGGTAGTAGATCATAAAAAGATAAAGTGGGCACTTTCAACATTTCAACCTTTCAAAGCCCCGGGGCCAGATGGAATCTACCCCATTCTACTACAAGAAGGCGCTAATGTACTAATCCCGCACCTTAGCAGATTGTACAGGGCGTGCTTGGCCTTCGCACACGTACCGCGTGTGTGGAGGATGGTAAAAGTAACCTATCTACCCAAACCAGGTAAGGCGGATTACAGTGAAGCCAAATCGTATAGGCCGATAAGTCTATCGTCGTTTTTCCTCAAAACACTGGAGAAATTGGTAGATAGACACATAAGGGATGGCCCATTAAGGAGACATCCGCTGCACGAACTGCAATGTGCATACCAGCCAGGGAAGTCAACGGAAACCGCACTCCACCTGGTAACAACCAAGGCTGAGCAGGCTATAGAGAATAAAGAACTATGTCTGGCAGCTTTCTTAGACGTGGAGGGAGCGTTTGATCGCACCACGTATAAAGCTATCAGCGAAGCAGCTGCAAAACATGGTGTAGAGCCGACCATTTGTAAATGGATAGGCAACATGCTAAATGGCAGACTAATAAAGTCATCTCTCTTGGGGGATGAGATAACGGCCACGGCCACAAAGGGATGTCCGCAAGGTGGGGTACTCTCACCAACTCTCTGGAGTTTGGTGGTGAACTCACTCCTGGTGGAACTCAATAAAGGTCCCACCCATACGGTAGGATATGCTGATGATTTAGTAATACTGGTGAGTGGGAAGTTCCCAGGCACGGTATCAGAAATCATGAACAAGGCACTGAAGACAGTGGAGAGATGGTGCGACCGGCACCAATTATCCATTAATCCAGGCAAAACTGTAGTAATACCCTTTACTAGGAAAAGGACCTTTCGCGGCGTACAGCAGTTAAAACTGTACGGGAGGGTACTAGAACTGTCCAACGATGTGAAATATCTAGGTGTCACTCTGGATAAGGAACTGAATTGGAAGAAGCATACAGATCTCACCATTACAAAGGCACTCAGGGTATTTGGAATGTGTAGATCAGCGTATGGCAAAACATGGGGACTGAACCCAAAGGTACTGAAGTGGATCTATACCATGATGGTGAGGCCCATATTATTGTACGGTAGCCTGGTGTGGTGGCCAAGGACTTTAATGAGCACATGCAGAGATGCCCTGACCAAAGTACAGAGATCGGCATGCATGGCTATAACAGGGGCGTTTCGAACCACGCCTACAGCGGCGCTAGAAGTCCTACTGGACCTACCGCCACTTCACATGGTGATTAAGTCAGAGGCGCGCAAATCGCTCTATAGACTAAGAACTCTTGGACTGTGGAGCGACAGCAAGCCAAAGACTAAGCACACAAACATGGAGACTGACAGTCTCTTAGACAGAATAACAAACATGGGATGTGACAAAATGCTACCCAAGTATGTATTCCATAGGAACTACACAACAAAAGTTCCATCCAGGGCCGAATGGGCCGAAGGTCTAGAACCACCGAGGTCTGGTGTCGAAGTCAGTATATGGTACACGGACGGATCTAAAATGGGATCCGGTACGGGAGCAGGCATTTATGCGATTGACTACAGTAGTAGTGTAAGCATGGGTAGTTTGGCAACCGTCTTCCAGGCGGAGACATACGCCATAATTGCCTGTGCACAGGAGAATATAGACAGGCAAACCAGAGGGCAGACCATCTATATCCTCAGCGACAGTCAAGCGGCCCTTAAAGCGCTTACGGCGCCGAAAGTGGATTCTAGACTAGTCTATAATGGCGTCCAGGCACTGAACAAGCTTGGGAAGCACAATAAGGTGCAACTAGTTTGGATACCGGGGCACGAGGGCTACATCGGCAACGAAAGAGCGGATGAGCTTGCAAGAGGGGGGTCTACAAATCACTTTGTAGGTCCAGAACCATTTGTGGGACTCTCGCAGAGAACCATAACTTCGGCCTTTAAAGCCTACGCCAAAACCAAACACCAACACGAGTGGAGGAATGAGGCGGGCTTAAGGCACTCTAAGCTCTTCATAGAAGGAGTGGACTCGGGCTGGACTAACAAGCTCTGGAAATCCAGCAGGAAGCAACTCAGAATCATATCTGGGGTGTTCACAGGTCACTTCGGAGTCAAGGATCTCTTGGCCAAGATGGGACTGTCGGACAGCTTAGTCTGTAGAATGTGTGGCGAGGAGGATGAGACCATGGAACACTTACTGTGTGAATGTCATGCCCTTGCCAGACAAAGAATGAATTACTTTGGTAGCGACTATCCGCAACCAAGGGAGTTCAAGGTGCTCCCGCTGAGCTGCATCATCCGCTTTGTGGAAACGATGGAGCGAGCTTGGGAGTAGGCATAAAGGAGAGGGCAAATGCACAAAAGATCCCGCTGGGTCGAAGTGCATCCGAAAGGGCCCTCATCTAGATAAGATAAGATAAGATAAGATAAGTATTCTAACAACGCAATGCTTTTAATTACGGGCTAGTTTTTTCGCTCGCTAGTTCTCAGCATACAGAACCACTAGTATTATTTATTTTAACATATGCATGAGATAAAAATGTACGCTTGGTCTCCCGCGATACAGGCTTAGCTTACCTGCGGCATAACTGCTGAATTCTTATATCAACCCGCATGTGTATTTTTAAAATGATTCAATGTTTTATTCCATTAATGTTTTCTGCGCAATATAGACTTTTTATCTTATCCTATCTTGCGAATTGACCGATCTTTATCACAAACAAAAAGTTCTGGTCGGTTATAATCAGGCGACCTGTGCTCGGGCAGTCGTCGGCCGCCATTACAGAGTGCCCCGGCCGTTTCCCGCGAAATCACAGGGCTGCACGCACCGAGTAGCCTTATCCCCGAACTTATGGTGGTACCAGCACGTCGGAAACTTTCTATAATTGGAGTTCGACCTTCGTGCTGATGATGAGCGTCCACGTCCATTTGGTCTCTGAGGCGTCTTTGAACGCCCGCGCTGGCGCGACATTCTGTCTACCTTTACCATCAGTGTTTGCATCTGCTGGGATAATGCCGCTACCTCCTGGCTCAGAGAATGTGGTGCTGATGATGACGTTGATGCTGCTGCTATTTGCGGTCGAGGTGGGACGACTTCGTGGATGCGGTCGGCCAGCTCGGCTACTTCGTCCAACAGCAGCCTCAACTGGGATGCGATGATGGTCTGCGTACTTGTGGGTAACCTGCTGGTCCATATGGAACGCATGGAGTCTTCAGGCACGCCCGCATCAGCCAAACTCTTCAAATGCCGAAGGAATTGACCGATCTTTATCACAAACAAAAAAGATTACGTGTATCGCTCCCTCCCGTGTCTTAACAGCCAGCATCAACAAACTTTCGTGGTGTATTCATCCCAGTTTACTAGCAACTTTTAACTGGCCAGATGCGCCTAGCCTCCCGGGGTATGAATCTGATTTGCCTTTAAATTAATACGGGGCGTATTTTTTGCTTGGAATGCGCCTTTTTCTATATTGTTGCGCTGTGTATTGGACAGGTCTCTATTGGATTCAAGCAGTATTGCATATTATGGACGTATCAATGGAAAGTTTTTCTATAGATATACGAAAAGATTTTTATTACATTATTTCAGGGAATACGAGATCTCTTCAGCTTTTCGTGATCGTTCTCGACTTGCTTTTGGAGATGAGTTATAGAAAAATGAGATCAATTCTAAACAAGTGGGGATTGCTTCCTTGCCCAATGTGAACCTGCAGACTTATTTTTTATTGATTTATATTAGTTAATGTGGGTGGCGCAGAACCGGGCACTGGCACTCTTTGGGGGAGGCGTATGTCCAACAGTGGACGTCTTTAGGCTGATATAATGATGATGATGATGATGATGATTTCTTCTTCTTCTTCTTTCTGTGCCTCTTCCCATTATTTGGGGTCGGCCCTCCTCGGTCTCATGCGCCAGGTTGGTCGATCCTGGGTTGTCTGCATGTTCAACTGGGCTTGTTTCAAGTCCTTTGATATGGTGGACCACCACGTAACAAGCTCGCGACCTCTGCCTATCTTGTTGTCCGGTAATGATGATGATGATTATGATTAGTTAATGTATCTTAATGTAATTTGCCCAAAGGCTGAGTCTGGCCATCCAACAAAGAATCGTGGCGAGCGTCTTGGGAACGATACCCAGGGTAACATTAGGATGTGTTGAGGGCGGGCCATTTTGTTTGTAATAAGTTTGTTTCAAGTACTTACTTATAATGTGTTTATATGTATCTATATATAATGGTGAAATAAACTAAAAATATGTATTTTATAAAGCCATTGGCATAAGTGACGAAAGAGATTCGATTGAAGTCATTAAGTTGTTGGTAATGTCGCTGTTCTTATTGTGTTTTCTTAAATTTTTCTAGTTAGGACCTTAAATTACCTAAATAAATCTTCTATGTATAGTAAAATGCATGTTTTATGAAATCGTAAAAGAAGTAACGAAAAATTATAAGTGGGAGCCTGTCTTAATTTTTTTCAAGCCTTATCTATATCACCACCATTCTTCGAGCGGTTTTCAGTATCTGGCTCTGTATTGAAAAATCCCCAGATCCGCTTTGGCACCTTATCCCAAGATTAGGCGTAGGCACTGCTTTACGAAAGCAACTGTAGTTTGCCCTTTTAACCTAGAGGGAAAACTAGACCTTCCTCACGATGTTTTCTTTCACCGAAAACTCGGTCATACGAGCCGGGGTTCGAACCTACGACCTTGTAGATTGAAATTCGGATGCCTTACCGCTCAGCTATATAGGCTACTGCTGGACACAAGTCTCCTCTTACGGGCTTGTCCATATAATTATGACATTTTTGACCCCCCCCCCCCCCCCCCCATCATCCCTCCCCGTCTTATAATATGACTACCTTCATCCAATGGTCAGATCCCCCCTCCCTTACCACCCTATTTTGAAAATAAGCAATACATATGGGCAGCCCCTATGTCTAATAAAAGATTTACTAAATAAAAGCGTAACCGTAAATAAACAGAAACTGGGTCAGCGGTACCAGGCAAGCAGCGCCAGCGAGAGTTAACCCCCTAAAGAAGTTATAAGCTAATCCCGTAATGTCTATGGCACGTAATATTGTAAACACCGCAAATTTCCGTCCTAACTCCGCATCTACTCTATTAGGGGAATCTCGTTAATGTCAAAAATCTACTGAGAGCCAAACGTAATTTTGGCATTAGAGGGTAAGTGTGACGGTACTGTAGTATGCGCAAAGGATTAATGAAGTTATTTTCAGTTGGGTTCCAAATATAACTAATTCTTATTCAATAAGTTATAGAATTAAATAGGATGGTTTGAATTGATTTAACCCATTTAACACGTTGGCTGATGCCCACCATGCTTCACCTAGTGTTACTCCCACGCCCAATATCCTAAATAAATTGCTTACAATCCCACCGGTGATGCTCGTGGCTACACAGTGAATATTACGTGATCCCACCGGTGATGCTCATGATAGCCAACGTGTGAAGAGAAGAAGGGCATGGCGGAATGTCTCGCTCATATTTAGAGCATCTCAACTGGGAAAGCACCTTCACCAGTAACACAGCCTTAATAACATCACTACCTACTTTGTGAATATTTGGTGTTGTGGTCCTTGTGGTAACTCCCGATGCGTTGTTTTGAATGTGAGACCTGAGGCTCTAGTATAAGTTTTACTAAAACAAAACGTGACGATCGCGTTTGCGTTTTACCCCCAATTTGTATGGGATTTGACAGCTAAACGCAAACGCGGTCGTAACGTTTTCTTTCAGTAAAACTTATACTAGAACTTCTGTAATTGTCTGTAGTTATCAACACAACGAATCCTCAAATCAATAAAGGGTCGGCATTTTGCTTGCGATTCATCTGGTGCCAATAAGTAATAAGGTCCAAATGACTTTCACTACATTTACAATTTTCTTCGCGGTGGTAAGGTAAAAAGTTGTTTCGTGCCTTAAAAGCCGCTATGCTCATGATTGTACTTTTGAACCATTCGCTTCACTCATGGTTCAATATTAGAGTCCTTCGTAACCTCAGCTTTCAATACCTACCAGCACTTGCGCCAAACAACAACTTTGCAGCCTTGCATAACAAATAACTATCATCATATCAGCCGAAAGACGTCCACTGCTGGACATAGGCCTCCCCCAAAGAGTGCCAAAGTGACCGGTCCTGCGCCACCCGCATCCAGCGGACTCCAGCAACCTTTACCAGGTTATCAGTCCACCTTGCGGGGGGCCTACCCACGCCGCGCCTTCCGGTTCGTGGTCGCCACTCGAGAACCTTTCTGCCCCAACGGCCATCGTTTCTACGCGCTATGTGCCCCGTCCACTGCCACTTAAGTTTAGCGATTCGGAGGGCTATATCCTCATTTCCGATGCGATTACGCAGAGAAACTCCCAACATAGCCCTCTCCATAGCCCTTTGGGTGACTTTGAGCCTTCTTATGAGGCCCATAGTAAGCGACCACGTTTCAGTGCCATATGTCATCACTGGCAACACACACTGGTCAAAGACTCTCGTCTTGAGACACTGCGGAATATTGGACGAAAAGATGTGCCGTAGCTTCCCGAACGCTGCCCAGCCGAGTCGGATTCGACGATTGACCTCTTTCTCGAAGTTGGACCTACCTAACTGTATAGTTTGTCCTAGGTATACATAATCGTCTACAACTTCGAGTGTAAAGTGTCCGATTGTAATAGGAGTTGGTACTACATGGGTATTTGACATGATCTTCGGGGAAGTAACGCTGGAGCATCGAAAGATTTTTTTTTTTTTCAAACTAACGAAGGGGGAGTGGAAGGGGAGACAGATTCGCAGAATTTATTCCAACCATTTTTTTTCCTAGCAGCTAAACCTCGTTTACACTTGGCCTGCGTTTTTTCATCCATGTTCATTCTTAGACCAACTCGTTCGGAAGCTTTATTGAGGTCATCGAGCATCGTACTTAAGTCCTCCAAGCCAAGACTACTATATCGTCAGCAAACCGAAGGTGAGTGATGTACTCGCCGTTGATGTTGATGCCTAGCCTTCTCCAGTCCAGTTTTGAAAACGTCCTCCAGTGCAGCGGTGAACAGTTTTGGAGAAATAACATCTCCTTGCCTGACTCCTCGCTGCAGCGGAATAGGTTTCGAGTTCTGGTCCTGGAGTCGAACTGACATAGTGGCGTTCTCGTACAAACACTTCAGCACTTCGATATAGCGATAGTCAACTTGGCATCGCTGGAGAGACTGTAGTACAGCCCAGGTTTCAATCGAATCGAAGGCTTTCTCGTAGTCCACGAACGCTAGGCAGAGGGGCAGGTTATACTCCTCGGTCTTCTGTATAACCTGACGGAGCGTGTGGATGTGGTCTACGGTACTAAAGCCTCTTCGGAAACCGGCTTGTTCGGGAGGCTGGAAGTCATCTAACCTGCGTACGAGACGATTTGTAATGACCCTCGAAAACAGCTTATAGATGTCTATAATCATGGCTCAGAAGTGAGATGGGTCTGTAGTTCTTCAGGAGGGTGTTGTCACCCTTTTTGAAGAACAGCACCACCACCCCTTCGTTCCATGCCTTTGGAGTTCTCCCTTCCAGTAAGACGGAATCGAACAACTTCTGAAGGGCCGTAAGGACTGGTTTTCCACCCGCCTTCAGGAGTTCGGCTGTTATTCCGTCTTCACCCTGGGTGCCTTGTTGTTCTTGAGCTGTTTAAGAGCCATTACAATCTCGTACAGGCTGATGTCCGGGATGTCGTCGGTATAGTGCCGGGTTCTAGCTCTAGGGTCTTCCGCCCGACCAACTTCGGGTTTGCGTGTTGACGTGTATAGCTGTCCGTAAAAGCGCTCTATCTCACCCAGAATCTCGGTTTTAGAAGAAAAGATTCTACCATGTTCAGTTTTTAGCTTCGCGAGCTGGCTCTGCCCTATAGACAGACAACAACAAATAACTATATCACACATTAACTGCCAAGAATCGCTACGCCCTAGTCGCTTCGGCTATATACTCTTACGAGGTAAACTAGTCCATGTCATACGATATGACAAGATTATATCACTGGAAAAAATCCAGTGTTCTAAACCTACCCATTTATGATGATAAATTGTGCTTTTTATAAAACACGTCAACGTTTATGCTGTTACTGACAGGTTCAAATGAAGATTAAATCGTTTTAACTCAATTCCATTCATAGCTTAGGTGTACACAATTTTACTGAATTGGATCCACGCTTGAGCAGGTTTATAGAAATAGTGATTTTTGCATTCCATTTTTGTATCCCATTTTTGTATAATTTAGGTGTAGGTTTATGTTGAACCTGCGAGCGAAGCGAACGAAGTTCCCCGTTTTAGTTTAGCCAAAAGTTATTTCGTATGACCGGATATCCGGCTGTCCAACTATTCTCCTCTACAGGTCACATTTTTCAACCGATTCTCGTGAAATTTTCTGAACAGGTTCCATAATTATTTATATTTTTTTTGATGATTAATATTTTGGAAGATCGCTAGTTCCGCAGATCACAGAGTCACTAGTATTATTGTTTAAAAAATATTTTCGTACAATCATTTTGATGCATGATGAAACAGCTTGGAACTATTAGTAGTCAACGTGTGTGGATGGATACAGCCGCAATACTCCAGGCAAAATACGGTTTTGAAAAACATTAATTTATAATAGCGTTTTTTTTGTTGATTTCATTTTAAAATTGTATTCTAAGATGATTTATTCAAGAATCCGGCAAACTTTCCACCCGGAAGTAATTATGTAGCTTTAAATGAAGCATGCATTGTGTTTTTTTGTACGATTTATATTGAATATTATAGAGCAAATGTAAATGAACCAAAATAAAGACAAACATGTTTATTAATATTTTTTCTGACTTTTTAGAAGCTAGTTAATTTATCATTTTTTTGATGTCTGAAATTTTGTCGGATTTTGTCGCTGGGTAACTATTTAATTGATAATATATCCGTTACACATCAAAAAGAAGCTATTATAAATTATTTCCAAAATTGTCATTTTTTCCATACAAGTTGTCAGTTCATTGACTGGACTACAAGAAAACTTTTCTTGAAAAAATCCCAAAAGGCTCAAAACATGTCACCTGTAATTTTATTAGTTCAGCAACTAGCCCTTTTACTCTGATGCCATGAAATTTTCAGAATTATATAAAACAAAAACCTAATCTAATGGTACACGGTCAATTAAAAAATAACACAAAAACTTTGAGGTGTTCGAGTGAACTTTTGCCGAAATGAAATTTCGAACAAATGATACAGTTGTAAATTAAGTTTAGCGATTGCGATAGGATACCCACCTGTAGGGACAATATTCGTGAGTCCAACCGTTTAACGATAAGTATCACGTTAAACATAATTCGCCAAAGTTTGAATTCAACCCCCCAACGGTTCAATTCCCTAATTGCCCAGCCACCACCTATCGTAACTCAAACATTTAGCGGAGGCTAAAAGCTTGTTGGCTGCAGAATCCAATCTGCCAACACGCCGGCACACACTAGTGACACCATAACAAAGACCATTTATTATTATTATTGGTGTTTTTTCCAGATCTCAGGACCATAGGGACTTTTGGAAGGCATGCGTGGGGCCGAAGCCAAAAGCGCAGAGGCCCTTTAAAACAAAAATAATCTAAAGCGAGGGATACTATCTCTGAGCGCTCAACATGATACACCCGGTGATGGTCCCCGCCAGGTGCAAAGACTATTATTATTATTAAGAGCCTGTTGTGTTGTGTCCCACTGCTGGGCAAAGGCCTCCTCCCTTCGTTTCCAGACTTCGCGTTCCGGAGCAGTCTCTGGCCAATTCTTTGAACAATTAGCACCTTTTCATCTTAATTTGCATAGCTACTATTTAAGTAATATTTTTATTTGCTAGTTGGTTGTAATTTAATACTTATACATATCACCTAAACTGGATAATGCGCGTCAAAATTGGTAAATTTTGGTAACTTGGCTGTAATTTGGTATCCTACGGGACAGGCCTTGCCTAGTGTAGGAACCAGGCAAAATTCTGTGAATGTGCCACACATCAGATCTTGAACATATGATTTAACTAGAATGTCTTTATATAAACCTGTTTCAGAATTTCAAGATAAGTAAATAAATATAATTAAGTTTAATGTTTCTTTTTCAATATCTTTTTATGTTTTCATTTTCTTTGATGTGTTGGGGTGCCCTACCGCTCACCTACTCCGTTACTACGCGTATGTACAACTTATCCGTACGTGTAGCAATGCTGTCAAGGTCGCACATTTCGAGTGTGTGATCTTGGTAGCAATGCGACACATACTGAAAAGTTTTGCGCAATTTAATTTGATGTGTGCGTGTGCTTAACTTATTTGGCATGGTTAAAACGGGCTTCACTAGGCTGTTCGTAATGAATGTGGCTCGTGTATAATATTGTGTGATCGTCTTTAATATTTATTTTTTGTCGGACTTCTGAACTAAACATAGTAGAAATAAAAGTAATTTAGATATACTATTATTAATTACTATGTGACATATTTCTCTATTTTTGATGATTTATTTATAAACATATATTATTTAACATAATATAAATAGGTTTTTTTTTCTCCAAAAGGTGCAATAGAGCAAGTCAGAAATTCTATGAAAATGTGCTCTGTTCGGTTTCCACCCATTACAAATATAGGTATTTTTCTTCTTTTGTATTGGAAAGTGCAAGGTTAAGATTACGATAAAGAGACATACTGACATGCTATGAAAATAAACTACATGATTTCTTGCACATGCAACATACATAAACTACATAGTTTATGTAATCTAGCATTATGGATATGGTGGTAAAACAGCACTTACTTGGGTACCAATTATAATCTAACATTCGAATGATTCATGCAACATGGACACCCTACAGCTGAACAAGCATTTGACAAGTTTGTGGCGCGATGAAGTCCGCTCGCGCTAAGTGTGGTCACTGCATTGCACATCACTAACTTTGTACTGGTAATAATTGAATCCTTTACACGATCATTGTCACCCTACTTAACGCAAGTAATATCTAATTTAAATGTGGCTACAACATTAATTCTTATTCCGCAGTGTCTCAAAACGAGAGTCTTTGACCAGTGTGTGTTGCCAGTGATGACGTATGGCACGGAAACGTGTTCGCTTACTATGGGCCCCATAAGAAGGCTCAAAGTCACCCAAAGGGCAATGGAGAGGGCTATGTTGGGAGTTTCTCTGCGCGATCGCATCAGAAATGAGGCTATCCGCAGCAGAACCAAGGTAACCGATATAGCCCTCCGAATCGCTAAACTTAAGTGGCAGTGGGCGGGGCACATTGCACGTAGAACCGATGGCCGTTGGGGCGGAAAGGTTCTCGAGTGGCGACCACGTACCGGAAGGCGCAGCGTGGGTAGGCCCCCCACAAGGCTGACTGATGACCTGGTAAAGGTTGCTGGAGTCCGCTGGATGCGGGTGGCGCAGGACCGGTCATTGTGGCACTCTTTGGGGGAGGCCTATGTCCAGCAGTGGACGTCTTTCGGCTGATATGATGATGATGATGATGACAACATTAATATTTTCATAATTTTACATATCTATTTTTTACTATAATGACAACCGTAGTCTCCAATTGATTCATGAAGACCAAGTGCGGATAGTTCGAAAACCTGTGCGGTTTGAATATGTTGATTGATTTATTTATTTAATCAATAACTTAAACCTATCATTACAGGCTTATTACCTAATGCGATAGACAAGTAAATAATTGATGCTCACTTACGCTTATCTCGACCATGTTGCAATCGTTATATATATACATATTTAATTGTACGCAAATATGCTAGTAGTAAAAACAATTCATTACTTGCATCAATGATTAAAATGGTATCATTGTTTTATTTTTAATAATTTTCACCACTACGCGCCAGTACTGGTAATGTGCCTTGTGGCTCTCATGCGGCTGCTGAAATTATTTGTCTAAACGAACAGTCTTTTATGATGACGAGCGTATGTTGAAGGTAGGTGATAATGATAATATGTTTTGAACTACCTACTTAATTGACAGTTCACAATGGTAAAATTCACCTGGATTTTTCCAGGTGAATTTTACCATTGTGAACTGTCAAACCTTCAAAAAACTAACGCGCGTCAAGTTTACGCAATTACCCTGCTGGTCTCGACATTTAAAAATCCATTATTTACCGGTCGACATCTTAATTTAAAACGTCCGATCTCCCATCAGTCATAGGTCTATCTGACCCATATCGGATTGAAATCAAATTTACATTTATTGCGCGCTCCCTTATGGTGAGTCTCTACCAGAGCTGAATGCTGGAGCGAAGCAGTAAGCCAGGAAATAAAGAAATAAATAAATATAAGAGTTCTTATACAAATCGAGCTAGTCCCGTATGATAGTAAGGCTTGTGTCGTGGGTACTAGCCGACGATAAAGAATACTTAAATAAATAGAAAACGTCAATTGACTCAGCAGAAACAACTATTCATGCTCGTAACACAAAAATATTTGCCCTTACCGGGATTCGAACCTAGGACCGTCAGCTTTGCAGGCAGGGTCACTAACAACTAGGCTTAACCAGTCGTCAAAAAAACACCATGTTTGAGGTATTCAATGAAAATAACTGGCTTTGATACATGGTAGGTCCCTAGGTAAATGAAATAATAAACACCTCTTGCACCACCCGTGCAAAGCCAGGGCAGGTAGTAAATATATATAAATCTGAAATCTGAAATTGGCGGCTAGAGGCCCGCGTCAGATTGCGAAAACGGAAACGTATAGCGTTGCTTAAGTGGACGCCCCGCGCTGAGCGGGGTGTTCACTCAGGCCTTACATTAAGAGTTTTGGCATGGGCGTTTCCGAACTGGTCTGTGTGTCCATAAACGCTGCGTCAAGGCTCGGTCACAATATTAAGGTAGTTTCCTCATGGGCATGTTACATTGATAACATAGTATTACTAAACAGTATGTATAGTAAACCAACATTTTATTGTTATAAAATATGAATTACAAAATATAATTGAAATCATAAAAAAATATGGTCTTGGAATGTTTACAAAAAATATTTTTTTTTAATTATCCAATACCAATATTTATTATAGAAACAAGATTTCGCAGTATTTCGAGACCGAAACCGCAATTCACTTCATTTTCCATACAACGATTACTTAATACGAATAGAAAACTGTGACGTCATACCAGCGGGGTCCGTGTTTGACTCAAATGTTTGGGTATTTTATGTTTTTTAATTGTAGTTGCTCCCATACAATCATTTTTGGCTCTCTAAAAATTGGTTCGAATGGCATCGTAAAGAAATCTTAGGACACACTCCTATTTCCAATGGCGGCTGCACTATACGCTAGAGTGAGAGATCAGAGCGTGGCATCTCATTCCCACTCGCGAAATCGCGAAATCGCGGTCGATCACTCGGCCTTGCAGAAGCGAGCGCTACAAACGTAAAGTTAATTCTAATCCTTGCGTTCAGTAAAATGGATTCCCCAATCTGTGTTTAATTGAGAATCAGATTCAAGTACACTCGGGATAAATTATTATTTCTGAGAACAAGCAAATTGCTTTCGGAACTCTATCCCCTTGTTTTCTCGATTAAATTACGGTGAATTTATACGCGAAAGTTTTTCTGGAGGGAATCATACTCGAATGTTCCCCCTCCTCCATATTTGTTTAATGTATCTCAATGATTATATCACTCAGTATAATGAAGTAGTATGTAGTTCAATGATTATATCACTCAGTATAACTGTCCAATTCGGTCCAAGTAGCTCGCCTATGGAACCATCTCCCTGTCAAAATTCGGCAATCTCCAAACAGGCTTATCTTCAAAAAATCCTTACAAAATTTCTTTGCTGGCAGAACTAAAAAATTATATCTGATTTGTATGTTTCATCTTTATTCATATGTAGGTGTATGTATGTATTAATAGGTATATATTGTTATATCATATTATATTGTATTGCATCATATTCTACTATGTTATTATTCATCCCATCTTTAGACATGTTAAAGAGTTTTTGTTTTAAATTAAGTTGCACTGCCCACATTTCATCTGCTTTGACTTAAGGTTGACTGGTAGAGAATGTTTTATAGCATTAAGTCCGCCTTTTGTACCATAAGATATTGTTTTGTGCAATAAAGATTAACGCCCTTATTCATAAAACTTAAAATGCCTCTGCTAAATAAAATGTGCTCTGTCCCATTCTTACGCACACAAATGTCAAAGTGACAGATAAAGACAAACGAACTTTAACGGCATTTTAGTTAAAATAGGCTTGAAGTACGTTTATGAATACGGCCGTAAATAAATAAATATAATTATAATCACTCATTAATTCTAATAACATCAAGGTTCTGTTGCACAACAATTTGGGTGAATCTTGCGTCCTCCCCGTTCTATACTGCCCACAACCAAAAAGGGCCGCTTACATTTTTCTATTGTATTGTTGATAAATGGACAGAAACTAATTGATAAGTGGCTAATTAATGATGCACCCTTCAGAAATCAACGTCTTTTATGCTCGTGTTTAAGTATAATAGCAAAAAAAAATTGGTACTTACCATTTTATGAGCGTTTCTCAAAAAAAATGCCACTATTATTAATTGTACTTCTTGGAATTTTATGTTAACAATTTCCACTCAGAATCAGGAGCTCTTTCGACCCTGGTAGGACAAAAAACTGTCCCAAAGATATTTTTCCTATTGTGTTACCATTTACCACACACTTTGTATGGTGGTAACACAATAGGAAAGTTCAAAAATGTATGAACATTTTGGGACACTTTTTTTCTCCTATTGGGATGGAAAGACATCGTGATTTTGAGTAGAAATAACATAAAAGTTGCAGAAAATCTCCGAAAAAATTTAGTGGCATTTTTTTGAGAAACGCTCTTATATCATTTTCCCGGAACGATCTCTACAAGGCCCCTATTTTCGTTTAAAAGGAGATTACAAGAAAAACTATGTCTGCTGTTGTCAATTGTTGTTGCATTATTTACTCAATGAATTATAGCGTGGCATTACATGACAACTGTATAAAAACATATTTAGTTGTCCTCAATTTCACCGGTTGGGGTCCCCCGTTTTGTATGAAATGTTTTGTCCCGGGGACAACCATGTTTTCTGCTATAATACGTATTTTTGCGACATGCTACATATCAAATGCACATTTTGTGGTAACTGGATAATGAAGAAAAAACCAAGGGACAAGAAAAATGTCATTGACCTTGAACAGAATTGGAAGATTTTCTATTAAAAGTTTGTAATACTTGTTACAAGTTATGGTCTGTGGCCTATATTGTTAAACTGTATGGCTATGAATTGAGATTAAAGATGAAGTATTGGGCCGATGTCGGTCACTGGGACGTTTACCCTACATAATACATCTCTATCTCTAATGCAACACGCCAAGATGTTGGCGCATAAATCATATACCGATTGCGAATGGGATACACCAAGTTTGTGCTAAGCAATAGTAAATACGTTAAGCCATTCATCTTTAACCCCTTCACACATCCATTAGTGTGCTACCGGAAATTTTCACTTCATTTGGAGATCACCCTATTCAAGATTTCGATCAAAGTGGAAAGTTAAACATTTATTCGCCACGAGCGGGATTTGAACCCGCGACCTCGCGCGGTGTAATTAGAAGAGTGCAAGGGATTGAAAGATTTATTGCCACTAGAAGAGCCCACGATAGCTCAGTTGAATAAGAGCAATGGACAGGGTTCAAATCCCGCTGGTGGCGAATAATTTTTCAATTTTCCACTTTGATCGAAATTTTGAATTTCGTTAGCGGACAATTCTGCTTAGTGATTTATTTATTTATTTATTTACCCCATTCAAGGCCCATGACATTCAAACCTCTACGAGCGATTTTCGCAATAAGGCCGAAAAAGTCGCTACACGCTACTGCGAAACGCCACACGTTGCGTTGCTTGGCCTCGTGCGGGTTAACTAATTCTTCACTCGAATTTGAAGTTTCGTAAGACATGTCTAAAATAATACTAATAAATCAATGAACAAGAGTTCCCCAAGAGTTCGAAACCTGTCGCCTGTCGTGGCATTGAATGGTTGGTGGCGTGGATTTATTCTTTACTCATATGCGAATAATGGTGCAGTAGAGTACTACAAGCACAGTAAATGAGTTGATACACCATCGAAACAGCTTGCATTGTTGTTAACACATTCAGGGCCCATGACGACACATATGCGTCAGACCGCCGTAGTCGCTTTCCTCTACATTCGAGGAAAACCACGGCATCGGCTACGAGCGTAGCGCGTAGCGATTCTTGGCCCTGAACGGGTTAAAATAACAATCCTACAACATAAGTCGTAGCTCCACTACGAGCAACGGCGTAGCTGTGCTACGGCATACACTTCCAAGGATATTTTAAACAAAGAATTAGTTTTTAACACCTAACTAGTGAACATATAATAGTTTCATGAACAATGAAATACAAAATTACCAAAATTAACTTTTAAAACTTTGAGTAAAATCTCCGAGTCCGTGGCACATAACGTCGCAAAACCCTCTTAGTTCATGAAACTTTATTTTTTATATCGGATCCCTCAATGGCCCTTAGAACTTAAAAACTTCCTCGGAACACTTCAAAAGTAATCTGCCTCTAATAAAGTCTTTGACATCGCAGTATTCGCTGTTTTCAAATACCATGTTATCTATTTACACCTCCACGTTCTTTTGCACCTTGCCGAGCCAAAATCAACCTAAAAATCTGTTTAATCGCATACGTAAGCTGTTAGCCGACCGCACATAAACGTTGGTATAGACAGGCAGTGCTAAACTAATTAAGAATGTAATCTACTTTGTAGTTTACAATTTTGGAAATGTTTGGACTCGTTGGTGAATTAGTAAAGTCATTCGGAGCAGTTCAAAAAGTATAAGTAAGCGATAAACTTTAAAACTCAAAACAATGTGTCATAATTTCGCTTTCAATAAGGTAGACTAATTAATAATAAGTATTATAAGACAACAGTAAAGCTAAATCTGCAATACAGTTTATACGCGATTGGTTAAGTAGTATGTATCAAGATTGTTTCTAAACAAAATGAAACGTGGTTGCGCAAAGTTTCAGGTGGCCACTGTAAGCATAGTAACAATGTATGTGACTATTCGAGCGCAAAATCCGCCATTAGCTGCAGCGCGATATGCTTATTAAACAAAATAGTCCAGTTATCCTTAATTAAATGTAATTATCATAGGTTAGTGTCTTTGTTCAGTAGAGACAGCCTTATCGACTGGGCGGGCCAGGCTGCCGCTCGGCGCCGCTCGGCCCCGATCGGCCATCTCCGCCGCCCTTCGTAACACTTCACTAGGAATTAAGGGCTGCGTTAGGACTCTCCCGACAGGCGCGCTGCGTCTTCGAGCCACGAACCCACACCGCGTTACATAACCCCGCACAATGTTAAATGGTATGCGTATCGGATGAAATGCACAAAGCCGGCTCAAAGGAGCCTAAAACACGGCCAATTGTCACGACAAAAAGATAGTAGCAATTTCCCTTTGCCGACAACCCTTTGGTCTCGCTCGTGGCACATGGCGGGGAGTGCGCAGGGCGCGGACCGCGGGGCGCGGGGCGCGGGGCCGAGTCCCGGGCCGCCCCGCCTCAGTGGCGGGTTGCAGTGGAAGCGGCGCGCGTGTCGGCTGCGAAACTTCCGCCACGCGTCAAAACCGCTCATTTTGCAAGCGACGCCGCGGACGGAGCGGCGGCAGGCTGCCCCGCGGGCCGCGCCACTCGGGCCGGTCGGCCGCGCCTCGCGCTTCGATCGCCTGCATGTGACAACGCGCGTTACCATGATCGTGTGTTCAATTGTTTACGTTAACACTAGTTGATAACCGGAAGGCAGGCGCTGGCATGCTCATGTGAGTATCTATCGCACGCGGCCGCACACGATCTAAATTTCATGGGGAAAAACGGAGCGAGTTTACATTTACAACCGAGTTTTTCTGCATTGCGTCAACGTGCCAATGCGTGCCGACGGTCTGTTAATATATCGCCATGATCTAACCTGAATTGTGCTGATTGTGATGCGTTTTGTGGATTGTCTGCAGTCGGACTGTGGTCGGCGTATCGTGGTCTGTTCGCCCTGGGCTGGGGTGTCGCGCGGTTGTCGCGCGATTGTCGCGCGTTGTGGCGGCATGCGGCGGTAGCGCGAGCGCGCGGCCGAGCGGCGGGCGGGCTCCTGTGCGCTGTCGGCTATGTGCCCCCCTTGCGCTACACTGTGAGTACATTCAAAATACTATTCAAACCCGCCAAACACATGTATGGTATAATTCAATAAAATCCTCGAGTGCGCACTATACTTCTCCCTTCCGGCACTGGTTATTCCGCCACTACCCGCTGGAAACAAACAACCGTGCCGTTGCCAACACAGTGATGGAAAACTAGCAGAAAACACATTCACAACTTATCTGAAAAGGATATCCAACAAAAATACAACACCGCACTAATTTTTATTAGAGAAAGTGTGCGTGTCAATTTTAATAGTCTTTGATTCTGGGTCATCTGTGATTGTAACTTTGAATGTTTGGACCTATATCTTCTATCAAAATAACCGGCATTTTTCAGTTGAACTACCGCAGCACACGGTACAATACAAAAAGTCTTTAAAGAACAACTCATACAAAAACAGAACACAGTGAATATATGCAGAGCAGTAAGTACCCGCTGATATTATAAAATAGACACATATTTTAAGATATATAGTCTTGGTGTATCGCAGAAAGGCGTTGGCGGAGCCCTGAGAAAACTGTAACTGATTTCAACACTTGTCAAAATTGACAATTTAATGTCAAATTTGACAGAAGTTGTATCACGTTCTACACTTAAATAAATATAATTGTGAAGTAGGGATACGCTAATCTAATTGGCAAATTTCACTCATTTATTTGACGTTAAAAACATTGCATAAATCTATATATGATTTTGATCATTATTTGTAAGTTACAATTTACTGTGGTAATTTAAGAACTATTGAAAGCAAATAAAATCCAAAAACTTAAAACCCGTTAATATTTTACTGGAAAAGAATATCGTGGCACATGTCTTATTTAAAGCAGAAAAGTATTTTCTATACACATTCACTAACTGCATCCGGCTCGAAGGACCATGTTTCCGTATATAAGTTGTCTATTATGTGGTGCAAATTAACAAGATATGAGTACCAAGACGGTTGTCTATTATTTGCCCGACATTCATATACTATAATAATCATTTGCCCGAACTTCGCTTGCCCGAATTTCATTTGCCCAAATGTTTCGTTTACCATAATAGTTAGGTAATTGACATACTCTTGTTTACCCGAATATTGGATGTCATAATGATACGAATACCATACGTATTGTTTTCCATATTATTGTTTGCAATAATATTATTTAATAGAATGTTTAAACGCCATACTAAACATGCATTTTCCGCTCTTTTATAAAAAAAATGCAAAGCTCCCGCTTCCGTCTTCTAACTTATCCGCGATCCGAGTCGGTTTTGCTACTAAGCCCCTGTTCCCTACTGCCTACGATACACCACTATCTTGGCATTGGTTAATCTCAGAGAAAAGTTTCTTTGATGCCCATCCCTTGAACAGGGACTTAGTGGCAAAACTGACTCAGATCGCGGATAGGTTCAAGGTATTTTTTGTTTAATTTTAGATTGCAATACGTACCCACTTTATTATAATATATGAATATTATGGATGTTGAGATGGGTGGCAAATGACATTATGGCATGTGATAGTTATGGATTACAATGATTATTGAAAATGAGATTATTGATATTGATATTATGGAAAACAAAGATTCTGGCATATAATTAATATGGTAAACAATGAGTATGGCATACTAAATTATAGAAAACAACATTATGGCAGTTGAATATTATGGCAGATAAAATTCGGGCAAATGAAATTCTGGCAAGCAAGAGTATATATACCGTACCAAGACACTCTTTTTCACTAATTCTTAAACTAGTTTAGGTAAAACTAGTGCATTAGCCAAATTAGGGGCTAGGTGTCAAAGCGGACCCCGGACGCCTTTTGGGGCACATCCGGGAATAACGCTAGGAGGATGATGACTTAAACTAGTTTAGGTATTATCACACCATATTTTATATCAGTACTGACATGACGATGATAGAAGTCTGGTACCCCTTGTGCAAATATCCCGGAGCGAGACAAACTTGGTTCCAAAACTGCGAAATGGAAGGCAAGGGGGACCCAGCACACTACACTTCCCTTAATCGGAGTTATGGAATATTGTAGGTTAAGTTGGAAATTACTGCTCCTCCTCATCATCATCATCATATCAGCCGAAAGACGTCCACTGCTGGATATAGGCCTCCCCCAAAGAGTTCAAAAGTGACCGGTCCTGCGCCACCCGCATCCAGCGGACTCCAGCAACCTTTACCAGGTCATCAGTCCACCTTGTGGGGGGCCTACCCACGCCGCGCCTTCCGGTACGTGGTCGCCACTCGAGAACCTTTTCGCCCAACGGCCATCGGTTCTACGTGTATATGCCCCGCCCACTGCCACTTAAGTTTAGCCAGTAGTGGACGTCTTTCGGCTGATATGATAGACGCCCGGTGTGTGAGCGGGAAGACTCCTAAAACTATGCCGCATATGCATATGTTGTCTTGTACACATGCTCCGGACAAGACGTCCATGATGCGACAGATATGGTTTTAACCATCGCCAGTTTCTGGTCCCGCACAATCTAAACTAAAGAAAAATTAAATCATTAACACGAGAAGAAAGTAGTTTCAGTAAATATTATTATGATGTCATACTGTATTAGAGACGACGTTTGTGACAAGCCTCTAACCATATTTATCAGATTTCAATTAAAATCTAAATCTATCCCTTGGCAATTTGTTCTCTAGCCTCACTATCTACCAGAAACATGCTAGTGCACATTTTTATCACAACATTTCATACCAGAAACTTTTAAATTATCCTTACCCAGCAGACATGTTGAAAAATGCAGCGGAAATTCAAGCCACAGCGTTTGCATTTCAAAGCTGGCTAAAAGCTAAAAACTAATTCAGGTCGTACAAAAGTGCGTGCTACGTTGCGGACGTAGTAGAGTGCAGTGTGTAGCGGGGGGTGAAATAGTACTGTATTTAAAACTTTTAGTCCAGGAGGTATGTACGTCCCGTTTAGAACACATTTGTAAGAGGAAATGAGAACATTGGTAAAGCCCGACCAGGAAAATAAAAAACCTGGTCTGGGGGCGCTAAATTAGCAATAATTATGGCACCACTAATTAATTTCCACTCTGTCATGTTGACAACAAGGTCGGTAATGTTATTTAGAGGAATAGTCTAATCCCTCAGACTTTCTCTCCGACAAATACTTCGTCATAGTAAATCACTTTTCTTCAATCACTTTTAATAGTTTTCGGCATTTTAAGGCAATACAACCCGACAACTCACTTTGACAGCAATTGACAGATGGCATTAATGACGTCTTCATAGTTACTGTTGCCAGTTGAGGAAATTAGTTCCAATAGTTTTGCGCAATATGGCGAAGTTTTTTATTTTCCTGGTCGGGCTTTAGCTATGAATAATTGAATAATTTACAACATATTGCAAACAGGAATTACACATAAAGTATTTGACTAAACTAGATTTTTGTTATTTTGTGAAACTCAATCATTATGCCCACATATACTGCTTCCCTTCTTCACCAACTTAACAATTGTGAACTGAAAATGACAATTTTCTGAGATTTTTTTGGATGATAAGTACTCTATCCATAGCGCCCAGCAAATATTTTGTGTGGTACTTGTGTCGTATAGACTTAGCAATGTACTTACAGCAACTTGTTAGTTGTCAGACGGAAATTTTCAATTTAGTGAGATAGGGGTAATTTTATACACATCGAACAGCCAGGCTTTTGCTTGGGATTGGGGGCTTCCTACACACGGAGAAATATCAACTCAAAACTCGTCAAAACTCATGAAAAAGCGCGTGGAGCCCTTTAAAAGTTTGATCTAAGCAGGTCGAACAAGACGTGATATTTTCATTGAATAGATATGATACTAATGAACTAAGGTTTGAAATTTAACCCTTTACCTACGACTGTCAACCAGAGTTGACAGAAGCCAACATCACTGTAATACGGGTGGCAACTCGGTATAATGACGACGAGTAAAAGTTAATTTTTTTTTGCTAAAAAATGGATCATTCGTGATTCCATTCGTTTATCCAATCGACATACGAATATAACTATAAATGTGCATGTGAACTTTCACCTGTAAAGTCGTACCTAGGCCACACTGAAAGTTTTGCACTCCTGGCTATTCGCACTCATTCCAATTTCGAATTGATTATTTAAAAAAAATATAGACCTTTGTTTATGGAATGTCCTAAATATTGGCGGGAAATCGATAGTCATTTGTTTTTTTTGTCAGTTCGAAATAAACCGATTGCATTCAAAATGGATTTGACGCGTAAAGATTTTAGAGCAATGATTTTTTATGATTTTAAAAGTTCTCTTTCTCCGCATGAGTGTAGTACTCGCCTTCAAAATGCATTTGGTGTTGAAGCACCACATCTGAGCACCGTGAGACGTTGGTACGCTGAATTTAATAGGGGCCGTGTTAGTCTCGATGACGAGTTTCGTGAAGGTCGGCCGTCAACCGCGGTCACTGAAGAAAACGTTGCTGCTGTGAGACGACTGATAGAAGAAAACCGACGAATCACTTACGACGAAATTCGAGGACAATTAGGGATTGGTATGAGTCAAATACAAAAGATTTTACACGAAAATTTAAAAGTCAGGAAACTTTGTTGTCGGTGGATTCCTCATGAACTAACTTCAGGCCAAAAACGGGCACGTGTCGACTGGTGCCAAGAAATGCTGCGGAAATATAAGAACGGATGTTCAAATGGTGTATATAACATCGTAACAGGAGATGAAACATGGATTTATTGTTCCGATCCAGAAAAGAAACAACAGTCTAGTGAATGGGTCTTTGAAGGTGACAGTAGGCCAACAAAAATTCAACAAGCCAAAAGCGTTGCCAAACAAATGATCGCTTGTTTTTTTTCAAAAAGTGGCCATGTCTGCACAGTCCTTCTAAATAATAAAAGAACTGTAAATGCCGAGTGGTACACCACAACTTGTTTGCCCACAGTCTTTGAAAAAGTTCGCGAGACACGACCACGAAGCCGCATACTCCTGCATCATGATAATGCGTCCCCCCACACTGCAAAAAAACAAAAGCGTTTTTGAGTTCCGAAAATGTGGAGACCGTGGCTCATCCGGCTTATAGTCCAGATCTTGCACCCTGTGACTTTTACCTTTTCCCGAAAATCAAGGATTTGATGAGAGGTTTAACATTTAAGACGTCCGAAGATGCAGTGGCGACATTTAACCAACACGTCGAAAACATGCAGTCAAGCGACTGGGTATCATGCTTTGAAAAATGGTTCGAGCGGATGAATAAATGTATAAAATGCAAGGGAGAATATTTTGAGAAGCAGTAAATGTATTAGTTTTGTTTTAAACTGTTTTATTTAAAAGTTACGCAAAACTTTCAGTGTGGCCCTCGTAGTAGTTTTGGAAACACAGCTGTCAAGTAATTTGCCAGACCGACGACTCTTGTCAAAACATGCCCGTATTGAGTAGTGTCTTGCTTTTCAAGTCCCCTTAGGTAATTAACTGTTCATAATTATCTTTTCTTGGCAAAGTTAACTACTAATAATATACGTATTATGACAAATACCTGCCCATTAAGGACATTTGACTAGCGATTCCGATAGATCGTAAAATGGTTACAATATCGGTTTTTATGAGGGTGTCATTAAAACGGTTATGGTTAAAGGTTAAACCGGTTATGGTTAAGTAACTTACGTTGTTAGCATGTTAGTATGTAAGACCATTGCAATGCCCTAGCAGGGTATCATGTATCTTTGTTTTTGTATGAGTATGAGTACCTATTATATAACCTTTTTAGTACTAGTACTCACGAGTAGTAGTAATTTGGAACTAGGTGTTTTTAACCCCCGACGCAAAGAGAGGTGTTATACGTTTAACGTGTCTGTCTGTCTATCTGTGTGCCTGTGTATCTGTGTGTCTGTCGTAGCTCCCAAACGGATGAAGCGATTTTCGTTTAGTTTTTTAGTGGCATAAATAATTTTATCCCGAGTTTTCTTAGCCATCGTCAATCTGTTCAGCCGTTTTTGAGATATTGCTTTGAAATGAAAATGTCGAGGGTTTTTCAACTTTCCTAAGTTGTTTTTATTGTGTTTTGCATTGGAGTATCTTTGCCCTTGATCTTACTTATTATTCGATATTTATTTATTTATATAGTGTCTTAGACAATCGTGTTTCTTGATGGACCTCAACCCTACGTCCAAGTTACCGGGTATCGACTTGCTACGTAATCATTGGTGTCGCTTAAACAGACTTCGGGCTGGACCCGGTCGGTGTATTTATTATAAGTGTCAATATGGCGAAGGAATCCGGACCATGGAGCACATTGTCCAACGCTGCCTTCTGACATCTTATAATGGACCCCCCGGAGGGTCTGTTAGACCGTCCCTCTGACCGGCAGCCAACTTTTTACAGTAGCCTATTCAATGTTAGCCATAGGATTAAATAAGTGTTTCTTGATACAGGCAAATAAAAATAGATGCGTTTTTATCGAAAATGTGCAACTCATTTTTGTACGTTTCATATTGTGCACCTTAACTTAAAAAATCGGAGAAGTTCGAGACCGGAAAATTAAAAATGTATAGTTTTCTGATTTTTCCCTATACTTACGGTATAAGACGATGTTACTTGCCAAATTTCATAGTTCTGGGTCAACGGAAAGTTCCCTATAACTTGAGTGTATGGTTTTAATTTCAATTCGATACCTCCAGGCGTTCCCAAGAAAAAGGGTCTTGACAGACAGACGGACAAGAAAGTCATCGTATATAAAGGCTCCGTCTTTTTCCTTTTGAGGTACGGAACCCTAAAAAATGGCTCGTTTATCCGTTGAGGTAACCCATAAGACTTATATTATAAATATGTAAGTTTGGACGTTTGTGAGACAATTATGCTTTTATGGCTGAACGGATTAAGATAAACTTCGAAATACCAAATTCGTACTTTTTACAATTCTATCTAGCCCAAATAATAACAAGTAACAAGACACTATTCATTCAGAAAATCATTCTCTAAAGAAATGAAACTGGTGGTGAAATTAGATTTTTACGAGTTCAGGCGGAGAAAGTCGCGGGCAACAGCTAGTGACTAATAAAACAAAACAATATTAACATGAATTAGTATGGTACAGTCGACTCATAGTCGACTCACAGTCGACAAACAATTGTTTAACACCTTTGCACCTTATTTCCTTGTATTACTGCGATTTTTTTTGATTAAAAATGCAAATTTGCCCGACAATCATAGCAGTGTTTCGAAATATTCTCCCTCAACGGTTTGGAGGGAAAAGGATAGAACAACGTTCTGAGTCAATAATGGTCAAAAATATTTTACAGTTCAACCCGCCGCATCCGAGGAAGCTTTTATCGTAGTATCATAAATCAAATTATAATTTAAGGGGCACTCAATTAAAACCTCCATTTCAAAAATTGACCTCATTCCGGCTTAATCAACCTATAAATAAATAAACAGCCATGGCAAATTGAACTTTCGCTCATTAAAATAAGATTTTATTTAGCTCGGTTGCGTCTCATTCAAAATTCACCGTTCATGAAACATTTCTAGTTAGGACGCTCGTAGTAGAGAAGAGTGGTCGTTCAGAAACGAAAAAGCTTACGAGTCAGGATATTCTAATGAAAATGTGGCGTTTTGGAGGGAGAAGGGAACCGTTGGGCGCTGGAAGACCTTTATTTGAATATTTATTAAAGCCCCCGCCGGCCCCTGCGTTGTTGTGACGTATTTTTTTGCCATCTATCCCTGACAAGTTTTAGTTAAGCGATTCAATGTCGTGGCGCCAGGGTTCTGCCGACGTCAGATATTCGGTATTGTGAGGACACTGAGCTGCGGGACGGGGGACGGTAAAGAAAATACTCGTATACTTTGTCTTCTATATGAATGAATGAATTTTTACATACATCGCCTTGCTTATTCCACAACAAGCACGCAATATCTGAAGCTTTCTGCTATTTTACCATCAAACAGAGACGGTTACCTACCTACTATTTCAAATTCAAACTTATTAGCTGCCAGTCTCTGTTTCAGGAGGAGATCTGTTAAGGGGTTATACAACCTTTATAGTATTTGGCTAAAATACATTAAACTGCGATAATTACGATCAAAAAGTTATTTGTCGAGGAATTAAACTAGGCAATTTTACCTTAGTGTAAACGGGGGAGGCTTACGTCCAGCAGTGGACTGCAATAGGCTGAAATGATGATGATGATGAAGTGTAAACGTATTGATTTATTTATAAATAACAAAATAGTGCGTGTCATAGAAATAGTTTATGACGAATTGGCATTCAAAGCATATCTAGAAAAAGAATAAAAGGCTATATTTTAGCCGCCGGTTTCGCCTGGGTTCTCTGTAAACCAGTAGGCGCCGCGAGGTCAATTAGTCAAAAATACACTTATAAATAACCTGTCTCTAATACTTACACAGCTGTTATTTCTTAAACATACAACTAAGTTTGTTTTGCGTGCCTAATTCAAATGTCCTTTGTACATGCCACGAAAACTAAGTCAAGGCATTCACTCTGCAAATATTGAATGATGTACTAGGCGGACATTACCGCTAAAGTGGTCGACTATCACTACATTTTCAAATTCATATTCGATATCCGTTGAGCGGCGATGTAATGTAATATTGCGAGGCACTGTCGGTAATACCATTCAAAGTATTGCCGTGACGAGGGTTTGACTATCCATGTAATAATGTGCTATGCGTTCCTGGTTGTATTTTATTAATATCTTAATAAAGATTGATAGGTATTTCGTTACTTTTTAGGGTTCCGTAGTCAACAAATGTCCGTCTGGCCGTCCGTCCGTCTGTCCGTCCGTCTTCGGCTTAGCTCAGTAACCATAACTACTAAAAAACTGTATTTCGGCATGGGTGTATAAATCAAACAGGCCGACAAAACAGAAGAATAAAATTTTGAAAACATTTTTTTTGGGGTAACTCTTCTTATAGTGGGGATATATTTTTATTTCTCGGTAAACCCATAGTGTAGGTATCTAACGATAACCCAAAGGGGTATCGTAAGGATAGCTTGTTCAAAAATATTATGAGTTTCTTAAAACGATTTTTCAAATTAGTGATTCGTTTGCGAGATATTGGGCTTTAAGCCCAACATTTTCGTTCGCGTCATGTGTCCCGCCCCCTCTGCCGGCTAAATGGCTGCTACTGGGAATGTGAAAAAAATCGTGGCAGTAGTACATAGAATGAATTTAAAGGAAAACTATCACGGCTAAGTAGGCATAACTAGTTACCGAGTAATAGTCGACCAACTTAAAATGTACTTAGAAGGCCAACTTTCGTACAAATTCGGCCGACGCAACCATTTAGTTGGCGCGAGGAACTACGGAACCCTACACTGCGCGTGGCCCGACAGGCACTTGGCCGATTTTTTATTCGAATATTATGGTAATAATCAATAGAATGCTGATTCCATCAGATATGGATCTCATGGTGTATTAATCTGGGCTTATTTCAGTTGATTTCAAGTCCGTATTCATCATCCGCCTAGCGCTATTCCCGGTTGTGCCCCTAACGCAGCCCGGGGTCCGCTTTGACACCTAATCCCAAGATTTGGCATAGGCACTAGTTTTACGAAAGCGACTGCCATCTGACCTTCCAAACCAGAGGGAAAACTAGACCTTATTGGGATTAGACCAGTTTCCTCACGATGGTTTCCTTCACCGAAAAGCTAATGGTGAATATTCCGGACATAAGTTCCGAAAAACTCATTGGTATGCGCCGGGATTCGAACCCACAACCGCCGCTTGACAGCCGCATTCCTGAACCACTAGGCTACCATAAGTTTCATGCATAAGAGTTTCACACTTTATGTACCATCATTATTTTTACAAAGGCTAAATAAAGGTGTAGTATAATCAAGGAAACTCACCGATGCTTTATGTATCCACTCATTGTATCTATTGTTAAGATTCTAGTGAGCTCAAATACGACGGATTTACGTTGTATATTGCAGAGTCACTATACCTACCTTCCGTCTCTATAAAAATAATAAAACTGTTCAGTTTCATGCCACCATAGTATTGTATATTACCTAATTGTCATCGAAAGCTTCATCTCAATCAGTTGCGGATAACTGCTTTTTGCCCCGACTACGGCGGCAGAGCCAATAGGAAGAGATACTATTTTGGCACTCTGTTTGTATTAATGTGTGTTCCACTGTAGCGTTTAATTGAACCGATTTTGATGAATGGGGTATCACCCGTGACATAATTTTTTATATTATAAATTATCCTACTATAATATTATAAATGCGAAAGTTTGGATGTTTAGATGTTTGGATGTTTGTTACTCAATCACGCTTAAACAGCTGAACCTATTTGAATGAAATTTTAAAAGAAGTTAGTTTATAGCCTGGATTAAAATATGGGATACTTTTAATCCCGGGTTACGCAGACAAATTCGCGGGCGGAAGCTAGTAAGATATATTTTGTTTTTTTTCAGTTACTTTTCCGTAGTCGCGCTTCTTTAAACATTTTAAGTATTCTTGTTCAGTTACAAGTTTCGTCCCGAATCTCATTATCCTCCTAGCTTTATTCCCGGTTGTGGCCTAAAGTTTTGTACCGAATATGGAACTTAAAACATGAGCGTGTAAAATAGTGACATTCATTCAATATAAAAGTAAAAACTATTTGTATCACTGACACGCTAACGAGGTGGATATCCTCTCCGATCAAAATACCGATCCGTCTTTGCAAAAATGGCGGACTTGGCGTGAAGAGGTGACATCTAGCGCTAATTCGATTTGCAGCGGGCCTCGTGGCCATACTCCGAGCTCCGTAATTACGTCACCGGGCATTAGCCTCAGCTTCACTCGCAGGGTTCTGGGAACCGATATTGCACAATCTCCATCGGTTTAGAAGTAGGTACGTAGCATAGGACTGATACGGAAATAATATAATGTACTCATAGTTTAACTGGCCAGCGGGAAAAGGTTACTAGCAGATTCATTCATTATTGATATATAAAAAAAAATTAAAGACCTTACTTGCTATCTTGTCATGGGTTGATTGACTTAACAAGCCAAAAATATGGGAGGCAGTAAACTTCAACGTAAAGTTTAAGAAATTACAGGCGAAATTAGGCACATTTTGGTATATACCTACGAGTGTTACGTAATAACCACAAGGGCAAGTTTGTAACAACCCGGTGCATATTAACCAAATCTACCAAAACGACCTATGTTATTGGTCCTAAAATATATAATGCCATTCCTGATCGCATTAAAAACATTAAAAATGGCAGTTCGTTCTACAGCGAACTGAAAAAATGCCTGGTTAATAACGCCTTTTATGACATTTCCGAACTCTGTGACTACTATTTTCATCTGACTACATTTTAATATATTCTTCCTAATTCTAAATATGACTTTTTATTACCAATTTAATTTCATTTGACATGTGTATACATTTTTGAAATAATTTAACTCTTACAACATAAATAAATTAGAATTAATAAAATTTAATCTAATATTAACCTTTTGACGTTTAATGTATTTGTGCATTATAAATAAATGAGTATGAGTATGAGTATAAAAATAACAAAAAGTGAGCCATTGAATCACATACATTTAAGTCAGGCTTCTACGAACAATTTTCGAGAAAAAGCATAAAGATTAGATTAGATTATTTTATTTCATGGCAAAAAATTGCATTACAGCATCAGAGGTAAAAAAACAAGAATTTTTATCACGATCATCAAAAACAAAGAAAAATAAAGATATAATATTAAGACAATGTTAAAAAGTAAGAACATAAATTACAAGGAAATAGAGAAACATAACAAATGGAAAAGAAAACAAGTATATCAACCACTAGGTATCGTCATTCTACAATATTTAGTGCATCAGAAAATACGTGAAATAATACATTTAATATCAAATCATATTAATTCAAATTTAAATAGGTAATCATAATAATATAACATATCAAGTCAAGACTCGTATACTCTTTAACTGAGTATAATGGATTTTCCAATAAAAGATATTAAAGGAGGCTTCCAAATGCTTCATCAGATGGTTCCAGTCTAAGACCGATCAGCGGGCAGCTCGTAGTAGGTAGCCCAATGACACGCGGGTTCTTGCTTGCAAGTGCCATGCGACGGAAAAATATTGATATACGATACGGAGTAGCAAATATAGCGTTTTTTGGCCTCAAACGCGATAAAACTAATTTTCAAACATTGATGCAGTGTTATAATCATGAACTTAATCTAATGAGTTGATATTAGTCATGATAACATCTACCGTAATTTCTTCTAGAGTTAGACCAAAGACTGACATGCTCTGAAGAACGACAGAATATGTCCTTTGATGTTATTCGTTTTGATTTTATATACCTTTAATCAAATGATTATTTTGATTAAATACTTATTTTACTTAATGTCTCGTTTCTAGTCATATCATAAACGCCAAATCAAATTCATCAGCACTCCACCCCACGCAACATTTAATAGATGATCACCAATACCAACCTTGTATTGGCTGGGCTTCCGGTGCCAGGTTTACGATTTCCCTTCCCTGCCGCCTCATTTCCTTGCTTCCTGATCGACTTAATCGGTAACAGTCCATCCGGTGTTAATTCACTCCGTGCACAATGTGTTTCGGGTAGATTGATCGACCTCTGTTTCTTGTGTTAGCGTCTGAGGGACAGAGGAGAATAAACTAATGCGGAATCGGTTGTCATTTGTTTTTCCTGTGTTGTGAGTAGTTTTTGATCTCAGTATCGGTGGGTGTGGGTGTACGTGTATGTATGTGCGTGTGTGTCTGTGTGTGTGTGTCTGTGACATCGTCGCTCCTGCAATGATTTTGAGTGTGTTCTTTTTAGAAGGAAAATCATGTCTTTCGAGATAATTCTTAGCTATGTCTATTGTGTTGGGAGTATTTTATATGTTGTGTTCTGGCTGCGAAATATAACGTTTCGGGCGCGGTTAAACGAGATGTCCGTCTTGGATTTTCATACAAAATGGGAGGTGCAAAACGGTTTTGTATTAATATCAATTCGTAACACGATGTCATGGCGTTCAGCCATAAAAAAAGGCTGCAGTTTTTACTGTATTTCATTGCATGTTTCAGTAATGCACTGTACCTATAGGCGCGGGCAGCTGTCATTCAATATAAACTTGTCAAACTTTCCATACATTTAGATTATATCTATGGAATGAAACGGAAAATATGCAATTGTCACCTGACCATGAAAATTTGACGTACGTTGCTGGCTGATAAATAATGAAGCAGTCCAGCGACCACTTATTATATTCGTCAACACTGTTAAAAATAAATTATGTAATTCTACATGAACAATAATATGAAAGCTATGTATTCATATCATGTCTATTTTGTAGCTGTTGCGAAATTTTTACAGATTTATGTGTTTTTTTTTGCATGTGAAATGACACAATTGAAAGAGCAAGCGAAGCGAAAAATTAATTATAAATATTAAAAATTATTTCGTATGTCTGGATGTCCCGTGATCCGGCTGTTCTCCTCAACAGGTTGCATTTCTCAACCAATTCTCGTGAAATTTTGTGAGCAAGTTCAATAATCATATTCGAGGGTCGATTCAGTTTTGCGAAATAAAAAAAAACTATTTTGAAGAAAAGACAGGCCAGGCCCGTGAGTACAGCTCACAGAGCCACTAGTATTTAATAGTGAAGTCAGCACATTCGACAATTGGTCTCAAGATTGGCCTTCTACGCTGATGGCCAGGGTTCGAACCACAGCTATTGATAGGTATTATGGCGGCTGTGGTATCGTCAAATCAGCAATATAGGTCGAATTGACACTTACAGGTGACAATTGTTCATTTAAAATACCTAAACAATCTGTAATATTAAAAGACATAAATAAATGAAATAAATATATTCTGCAAGTAGGTCGTACTGGCACTTTTACGAGTCAAAATTCTACCAGCGTTTCTGAAAAAGAAGACTACTGGTAAGAAGAAACGCCGAAACAAACTCAACAGTCAGTAATTTTTTGCCAACAAAAAGCTTATTACCATGATAAGACTTAACCTACTTAAATAAGTAAAACTGAATATGAAACAGTGTCAAAAAAATTGGTGATGCGTTGCTTTACAAGAAAACATGTCCGGAACTGTGTTACATAAAGCAAGGCAGAGGAAAAAAAACGAGATGAGATGCGGCTATTAACTAAATCCTTGGGTATGCATTCTTGTAGGAACTTTGCTATCGAGCTCCCCAATAAAACGACTAATACTATAAATACGAAATTCTGGATATCCAAATGTTTGAATGTCTGGTGTGGAATTCGATGACAGGTAGACCGATAATTTATAATTACGATTCAAATCCTACTTCCTACTGATAAATGATAAATGTGAAAGTTTGGATATTTGGGATGTTTAGATGAAAGTGGCTGTCGAGTCATATGAAGACGTGAAGAGGCTAGCAGAGGACAAAAATCAGCGGCGGTTACTCCACCCACAAGAGCCTAGCTCTTAAATAGATGGTGATGATGAGATGTTTAGATGTTTTGGATGTTTGTTACTCAATCACGCGTATACGGCTCCGCCGATTTGTAAGACATTTTGTACGAAGATAGTTTATAGCCTGAATTATAATATAGAATAGTTTAATCCCGGGTCCACGCAGACGAAGTTGCGCGCGGAAGCTAGTATATGATATATTTACCCGGAACGAGCCTGACATTGTACCTATAGGTAAAAGTTAATATGCAACTTGTTCGTTGAAGGAGATTGGCGGGTCAGAGTAGTAAGATCGTTACCTCCATCTTGACCCCACTAAGGCCATCTTCAGCTAAAATCCGCTAAATAATTCAGCGACATCACTCCTGACACCAGCTGACACGAGAGACACGTGTTTGCTAATTATATCAGCGAATTGCGGTAGTGCTTACTTTGCCCTGATCAATAATGACGCTAATTGGTTTGATTGTTAGGCGTGTCTCAATGGTTTCCCTAATCGATAGTAGTAGTAGTAAACACTTTATAAATGTAGTATAATTACAGTTTGCAAGTTCATGTTAAAAATAATTGAATCGTTTTTGCCTGAAACACAGTTCAGCCTCTAATAATTATCCCTTGATATAAAGTTATTTACGTTCTCAGTAATTTTTTTATGCTAATACACCAAACAACCTCATAAGAGTAAGTATATAAATAATTATCATTTGTACAAAGGCGAACTTATTCCTTGAAGGGATCTCGTCCAAGTAACTTTTGAGCGCCTGAGTATAAAAGCAATGACCCAGTCACCGTCCTTACCGACATGCTGATATTGTGATAGTGCAAGGAAACACCTGTAATGCTTCGTAAAAAAATGACATTATGGGTTAATGAAAGTTACAAAAGTGTAATTTAAAAAAAAAATTGCTCTGTTATCAAATATTAGTTTTGATGTTCCTTAATATTTATTTGTTATTAAAAAGCTAGTTGCTCATAATCAACTTTGAAATTTTCAAATTTTCGCTGCAAATAAGGGAACAGAATCGCGTTTGAGACTTTCGTAAAACTACGTCCAAAATAAACGAAAAAACAAAGACTACCATTGTAATTCAACTCATCTGTAACATAAACATTCCCTGCAACATGATCATTTCAACTTAAATGCTTTGAAATGTTGTTTTAGAAATCACATCCGCTCTAACTTCTCAAAAGAAACTCGCAAATGCAACGATGTTGAAAGACTCAATAGAACTATTCAGTGCAATCGTCAGACTTTAACATACAAAACGTTGTATCGTCATACTAATGTCACTTACGTCGTTTTCAAACGGGTCAAGCTACGAATCTTTCTAGTATCTTGTTGTTGTATTGAGGGCCTTTATATGCTGCTGTACTTTTTTTAAAGGCAGTCATCTTCATACAATTTACTTGTAGTTGACTGCCTTTTTAAGAATTGCGGCAGTATGCCGCTTCAACCAGCAAGTGATCTATTCTAGTATCTTACTCGGCCATATACATTGCAAACCCTTTTCGCGGCGAAATAAAGTTCACGTTTCATTAAATTTCTACGATATCGATGGACGTAAATGAAGCCTCTAAAAATGTTAGACGTAGAATAAAAGTATGACGTCACAGTCTGCTATTTGTCTAATCGTTGTATGGAAAATCAAGTAACTTGCCGTTTCGATCGCGAAATTCTGCGTTTAGGTCCATAGTCGTCGTACAATGTTGTTTCTGCAAAAGCGTAAGGATTTTATTGGTATTGGTATTGATGTGCCCTTGCAGGGTGTCAGATGTATACCTACTTATTTATAATTCCATCCACGTTTGTAATATGATATGCAATAAACGATTCTATTATATTATATTCCGGTAGCTTTAAATTTACTTTTGCACAATACAAACAATGCATATTTTTTCTAAACTATCAAGGTAAATATATTTTTATAATCACGACCGGTTAGCCTAGTGGGTTGGGTGGTTCGAATCTCGGTAAGGGCCAATATTTATGGGATGAGCATGATTATTTGTTTTTCGAGTCTTGGGTATTTTCTATGTATTCAAGTATTTATATCTATTAAATATATCGTCGCCTAGTACGCATAACACAAGCTTCGCTGACTAGATCGATTTGTGTAAGATTTTCCACTATTTTTTTTTAATTGTATCATATTTTTTAATGTATACTTTATAACGATAATTTGATGGTTTTCTATCCATTTAGCAACACTACGTTATCAATTTTAACACGAGTCTACATCCTTATTCCACGCACACTGCACAGCCAGCAAACATGTCTGAACGAGCGCAAAGCACCTTATCTAATTGGAATGTAAAAGTCTAACACGTAAAATTTGACACATATGCTTCGAGATCCAGTAAAGTCAAATCAACCCACCGTTTCCATATTCATTTGATATGTTATTTATTAAATCATAGCTTCTCTGCAACTCAAATGCAAACGAAACCTGACACATAAAGTAACCTACTTTTTCACCTAGTGCACAATTGCCAGTCAATTCTCAACCATAACTCTAACCGCGAAAGATTATTGCTGCTTGCGGACTTAAAACAGAGCGTTGCGCTATTTATTAAAATTGAAATAGTAATGGCTCCGTAATAGCTACACGGCTGCGTAGCACTACTACAGATTGGTAAGACTACTACAGTGGTAAGAACCACTGGTACGTTTATTATGAAGCTAGGAAAGTGGAAAATGATTCAGTAGTTGACTTCAAAGAGCCGTGAATTTAGCCTTTTATTGTTTGAAAATAGCGATCCTACGCATTTGTAAACAATAAATGGCTACAATAACCAAACTCACAGAAGCTTCAATATCGTTACACTGCTTTCACTACTCCTGACGGATTTGCCAGTTTTTATTCATACCTTTTGGACTTTAATCTGACTCCATCCATAATTTATTAATAAAAAGAGAGAAAGAAAATACATTTATTCACGATTTATTAAGGAAAAGAAAATACGTGTACAAAAAAAAATACTACTGTACTAAATAAAAACTTCGTTAGGAAACTAATAAGAATAAAATAAAACATAATATTATATAAACACTCAACATCTCGATGGAATGTGCGCGGGGGGAGTCCCTTCGCGCCACCTACCACACCGGATTTTGTAAAACGGAGTTGGCTGATCCTGAGTCAGCGCTAGCCAAATCATTTTATAAGTCCTACAATTACTCCACTAGAAGACGAACGGAGCGACCTTCTCGTTTAACGACCAAGCTCCTTAAATTAAGATTAAAAGAAATATATACACACATGTCACGAAACGGTCTCGTTGGAAGTGAGCGCAAGACACATTATATCAAATTAGAATGCGATATGTTAGTTTTAGATTGGTCTCTAGCGTATGTATTTAGCTATTGTTCTGTATACCATAATAAAAGTAGCATATCCTTTCTGCAGTGTACTTCGAACGTCAAACAGGTAATATTCTAAGCAATTTATAGCTACCTAACAATTTCACAAGCCTTAAACTATTTTCTAACTCCAAGTTTCATCAGCGTCAACATCGGATGAAAAATAGATCCACATTAATCGATGCTTGCAATTTGAATCTTACTACACTTTCTATAAAGTTGAGTTTTCCTTAAACGACTTTGCTTCTAGTTTAACAAGTTTAGATGCAAGTTTTCGCAGACTAATGAGCTTATAAGTCCTGATCAAACTTGTAGCTTTTTGAGCTTTATGTGGCTTAAGCTCCTGATTAACATTCACGGGTTTCAACTGACGCTTTATAACGGATTTATTATCGAAAATGGAGATCAATTGGGTTCGCGTGGGCAAATAAGATATTTATGCTTATGTTGAAGCATTCTTATACGTGAACTCGGCGCGTGTAGGACCGAGCTGGCTCAACACAGTAAACTTAAATTCTTATTTTTAGGGTTCCGTACCTCGAAAGGAAAAACTGAACCCTTCATACAAAACTAGTTTTTGCTGTATTTTTTGTTTTATAAACTGGAACCATATAAACTGATTACAGACATAGATATACCTCATGTAATTATATATGCAAAGTTTCGTCACAATCCAACACGTAGTTTTAAAATGAGAGCGTAACCACGTTTGTATGGGAAGGTGAAATTCGGCCGAGCTTACTGCGGATTCTTAAATCATTTCACAACACGCATACGCCATCATTGTGTTTCAAATTAGGCAAGTTTAATACAGTAGGTACTTACTTACGGTTCGATTCCCGGTTATGTATGAGAGTTAATAAAAAAGTTTGAATGTAATTATTATTAAATCTAAAATTGACGTCATGGTTCCTAAGAACAGATCTCGCTATCTCTCATAGTTTCCGACTTCTCCATACTGACCCATTTGGATTGTACACCCGGTATACTTAGGTCTACAGTCCCTTGAAGCTGTGAAAAAAACTAACTTCGAAGCTAACACGGATGTTTATGCCGCAAAAAACCTATATATCATAATCATAATCAATCATTAATTTGCTATTAAACACATTTATAAATGCATGCAAATATAGTTATAACATACAAATAAAACTAACAAGCAGGTACAAGATTCAATTAAAACAAATATTATTTACTTGCATTGAATATCACAAAAGTAGAATATTTTATAATTTAAATAATAATAATAATGCAATGAAGAGGTAAGGTACGGATAAAGAAAAAAGTAAAACAAAAAATAATTGGAACAATAAATGTCAAGAAATTTTGTCGAAAATTCTTGCACAATATTCTTTGATTTAATAGAATGGACGGGTCAAAAAATAATCCTTTACTTTTTTGTCAAACTAGAATATTTTTTAGGTCGTCAGGGAGTAAATTGTATACTCTAATGGCAGTATTATTTAAACTATTGTCAAAATGAACATACCTGATGCACATCATTTAAATGTAGTCTATGTCGTTGGCTAAGATTATGATTCGTAATTAAAAACACAAATACATAAAAAAAGGTACAAATGGAGAGAAATTACAGTCAACATTTTATTGTCATTTCGATACACTCAAGGGAATCAAAATCCGTTGACCTTGAACTTTGAAATTTGGCAAGTATAATCTTATACTACAAGTAAAGGGAAACAGTTGAAAACTGTACATTTTAATAGAGCCTCTGGGGGCTAGTCTGACTCGCAATGGTTTCTTTTTTTTATTCAATGAATCAAACCAAATTGGCTCTTAACGTTTTTGCCCGGGCATGAACCAACGTGCGACATTCGAATAAAATTTGTGATGATTATTTCCACATAATAAACTACGTCCAGATTTATTACATTAACATTTTATTTAAGTTAAAAAATGAAACTAACTATATAACGCTGACTGTACACAGCACTAGCATTTTTTAAGTCGAGACAAGCCACTTTTCATTAATTTCTAAGCGACTTCAAAAAGGAAGTTTTTAATTCGTCAGAACCTTTATAATGTTCCCCGATTACTCGAATACACCTGGACCGATTTGGAAGTCTTTTTTTTATTTTTTATTTTTTTATTTTTTTTATGATATAGGAGGCAAACGAGCAGTCGAATCACCTGATGGTAAGCGATAATCGACGCCCATGGACACTTACAACACCAGAAGAGTTGTAGGTGCGTTGCCGGCCTTTAAGATGGGAGTACGCTCTTTTCTTGAAGGCTTGAAGGTTATAACGGTCCGGAAATACCGCAGGCGACAGTTCATTCCAGAGTTTGGCTGTGCGAGGCAGAAAGTTTCGGGAGAAACGCACAGTTGAGGACTGCCAACCATCTACGTGGTAAGAATGGAAAAGCTGTCGCGTAGGGCGATGGCGGAAGGAAGCGGCGGGGATTAATCCGAACAATTCATCGGAACACTCCCCATTGTACATGCGGTAGAAAATGCAAATGTTATTTGGAAGGATATTATTCCCAGGTGGTCTTCATGGTCACCAGGTCAGGATCTGATGATTGGATCCTGGAGAAATCGAGAGAACTCTTACTCCATTAAAAATACTCTCTCTCTCTCTCTCTCTCTATCAAATTATTTTGATAAACTATTTAGTGTCCTACTAGGAATTCAAACATTCAGATTAATCTTCAATAATGAGACGTATTTAAGGAACAAACACTATATTAACGTGAATGTAAAAATTACAGTTGATATCGAACGCTCATTGAAAAATGTTACTTAATTACTCTGCAAGAATCGGTCCTCAGTTAACATGGGTGCCTTCTTTAGTCACTGGGTATTAGTTATTTAGTGCATATACCCTTTGTTCTCCAGAACATGGGGCACCCTCACGTTAGTGCCTATATGTAGATAAAACGGGTAATGGGAAATGGTGTGTTGTACGTACTCGTAAATACCTATCTTTGAAACTAGAAATAGAGTCGTGTCAATGCGCGCTTTGTTGTGGCAGATTAATACTGGTGACAACAGCCATTTTTATTTACAATGAATTTTGGATTTATGAAGGAACTGTCGAAAAAAATACCGTTCCTAATCATTATCACCATGAAATCAGTTTAAGTGATGAATAATTATCGCTGAAAAATCAATCAGTTCCTGGGTCGAGCAAGTTCGTGTAAAATGCACAGACAGATACATGACGCTGTACCCATGACAGTAACTTCTACTATGCTATAAATTTACCAAAATTAATGGACGGACAAGACGGGTATGTTGTATGAAAGTTTGTACGGAACCCTCGGTGCGCGAGTTAGACTTGCACTTGGCCGGTTTTTTTATTTCAGTTCTTCTTGGTTCTTTAGGTTACCTTTCTATTCAGTATGCTCTATAAACATCGTATCAAAGAAATGTCATATTAAAAAAAGAAAATTCTGATAAGTGTGATTTCAATATCCCTAAAATGAGAACTGAAATTGTGCTTCGGAAAATCGAGACGATAATATACTCGTACTTTGAAACAATGCTCCTAATTGAAAACCCTTGTTGCGTAATCACAAGCAACATTTACGTTGTCGTTACACATTGTGTTATAATTTCGTTTGTATATTCCATTTGCACCAGGCGCTCGGACACTGATGGAAAATATGTGTTCAGTGGCTCAATCCGTGACTGTGTGTGTGCGTCTGAGGGTGGGCACCAACTTACGATTATAGACCGATCAACGTACAATATGGTGCATTCCATAGAAACTTGTCTAACTTTCCATTCATTCAGATTTTAAGGAACACCGGTCACGATTACAGACAGTTTGGTGCAACCTACCATGAATCTGTGACGGTAGCCGAGCGATAAGACAGGTGACTTTCAATCTGGAAGTCGTAGTCCGTTCGACCTCCAGATTGATAGCCTTGAAGACTCTTAATTTGGCGGTCTTGGTTTTGGTGTTCAGTCGGCTATACAAAGTCTTTGGCCGTTTTTTTTGTATTTTTTTCCTGACCAGAATCGTGGCGGCGGTCCTGCGTCACCGAGGCTTGAACTATGGACATTCGCTATTGTTTGTCAAATTAAGGGACAAAACAACCATTAGATTTAAAAAAATCGTAAAAATTTTTTTTTCTCAAAATATAATTTGATATTTAAACGTCGCTGTCGACGAAGGAAAATATCGTTAGGAAACCGGTCTGATCCCAAACAAGGTCTAGTTGGCTCGTAATATACAGGGTGAAATATTATTCACCGTTCAAATGGGAGATGATTTGGTGGGTAATCCTTATCAAAATTGATCAAATAAGTTGTATCCAAATCGCGAAAAAAAAACCAGCTGGTTGGCGGTTGAGCTCGCACCGTTTGTATGGAAACAGCTGGTTTATTTTTTCGCGATTTGGATACAAGTTATTTGATCCATTTTGATCGGGATGACCCACCGAATCACCTCCCAAAATTTGAACGGTGAATCGTCATATTTAACGTGTATCGGCCTGTAAACGTAACAAGTAATCGCAAACCTGACCCCGTATCATGGTCGGCCTTATCATGCGATAAGTGACGAGATAGGAGCGTTTTCACGATGTAAGTTGATATTTAAAAGTAGCTGTCGTCGAAGGAAAATATCGTTAGGAATT
Source organism: Epinotia bilunana (assembly GCA_947049275.1). Classification (NCBI taxonomy): domain Eukaryota; kingdom Metazoa; phylum Arthropoda; class Insecta; order Lepidoptera; family Tortricidae; genus Epinotia; species Epinotia bilunana. The sequence goes on from OX346267.1 coordinate 3,525,005, forward strand.
CGGTCAGATCCCAAACAAGGTCTAGTTGGCTCTGGGTTGAAAGGTCAGATGGCAGTCACTTTCGTAAAATTAATGCTCACGCCAAACCTTCCTCCACCGGAACCTTTAAATGTATAACGCTAGGAAACGCTACAAGTGTGATGAGTGGTTCAAATATCTGATTCATATTTACTTTTCATAGAAAGGTAAGGCATGCCCTTGCCAGACAAAGAATGAATTACTTTGGTAACGGCTATCCGCAACCAAAGGAATTCAAGGTGCTCCCGCTGAGCTGCGTCATCCGCTTTGTGGAAATGATGGAGCGAGCTTGGGAGTAGGCATAAAGGAGAGGGCAAATGCATAAAAGATCCCGGTGGGTCGAAGTGCATGCGAAAGTGCCCTCATCTAGATAAGATACGATAAGATAAGATAAGATAAGACAAGGCAAGATAAGATAAGATACGATAAGGTAAGGTAAGGCAAAGTGGGAATTAATCTCGCTCATATTTCAGGACTCAACTAACCTCCTTCAGCTATTTCATAGTCACAAGTGTCCATAGGCAACATCTTCTTACCAGCCTGGTCGTTTGCTTGTTTGCCACCTTTGTGATCAAATAATAATAATAATAAGAACGCAACTGTGACAACCCTAAGGCCGGAAGCAAAGTAAACATAATTATTAGATTATTACATTTGTCTGTACTGTTTCGCTCACACATAAATGGACCTTAACTCGCGTAGCGAAGATTGCTATTCCCATGACATGTGATTGTATCAAGGTTATAATAATTTTTGTTTGCTAAGCGATGTGGTTTTGACAGTTAATTTCTCTGCCTTGCTTATTTTCAGGAAAATTTACCTGAGGAAAGAGTTTATTCAGACAATTTACCGTGGAAACTTCTTGTGAGGATTTACGTAATATATGTATAATAACTCAATTTATGTAGATTTTAGAAGATGCATAATGCATATCATACCCCGTATCATGGTCGGCCTTATCACACGATAAGTGACACGATAGAGCGTCTATCTCGGACGCTCTATAGTGTCACTTATCGTGTGATAAGGCCGACCATGGCTGATGGCCGCTCCACACAATGGGCCATCCTGACCCCATCATACAGGACGCGGCTATGCGGTAGACCGAGACATAAATATGTCTTACTCCCTTTAACGCATAGTTGCGTCCTGTATCATGGGTCAGGATGGCCCATTGTGTGGAGCGGCTATGAAGTGGAAATTTTGTTAATTAATATAAAACTATTAACAATTGATTGGACATTTAAAAACTTGTGTACCCAATTAGAGTCATCAAACATAAATTATCTTAGTGTCAGTTTTGTGACGCAAATTAAGTTAAAGATCGATATCTGTATCTAAAGAGTAAAGGGCTATTTACATGGGGCAACAACTCGCATGCGAGTTTTATTACATTGCAGGGTTTGATTCAATTCGTCGTATTCCGCTAGCCCGCAGCCCGCAATGTAATGAAAATCGCATACGAGGTGATGCACCATGTAAATGATCCTTTATACTCAGTCTATAAAAGCAAAAAAAACAGCGTTTTTAATAAAACATTAAAAGATCCCCGACAGGACAAACAGTTAAGATAACATTATCAAGAGAAAAAAAAATAACTCATATCTGTTCATCCGTTCGGGAGCCACGATATCACAGACAGACACATCGACATACATATACACATGTTAAACTTATAACACCCCTCGTTTGGAGACTAACCTTAAAAACCCTTTGACATTTCCGTTTCGAAGTTGAATATCTCAAAAGGCTGAACCGATTTTGTTGAAACGTAGCCAAGAACCATCTCGATCACGTCAGCTTTCGGACAAAATCATCATCCTCCTAGCGTTATTCCCGGTTGTGGCCCTAAAGGCGCCCGGTGTCCGCTTTGACTCCTAATCCCAAAATTTGGCATAGGCACCAGTTTTACGAAAGCGACTGCCATCTGGCCTTTCAACCCAGAGGGAAAGCTTTCGGACAAAATATCGCAATAAAATTATTCCATTCGTTCACGAGCTGCGATGCTACAGACTGACACACAGATACACAGACACGTCAAACTTATAACGTCCCTCATTTCGCGTCATGGGTAAAAATCTGGTAAGCAAACTCATTTATCATTAATTTCATTGTTAATATAAATCCAACAGGGTGTTCTTTGTTCACGGCGGCGGTTCCAATACGCATTCGCGCGTAACAAGCCGCTGATACGCGGCGTATTTCTGTTTTTAATAAAAGCTTTGCATTTTGACACGTAGTGTGTCCATTATCTGCCCTGCGCGGGTTTCGCCAATATTGGCACGGCAACGGTGGCAATATTGAGGTATTCATTTTAATATACCGTTTTTGATGCTATGTCGTGTAAATACAAAATAAATTAATGCTCTTGTATTATGTTGTGTTATCTTAAAGGTGCTATGTGGATACTATGTGTATTACTTATCGTGTACATAATTAAGAGAACACTTTAGTTTTCTCTGTTTATAGAAAACTACCGACGTAAATAAACTTTATAACAGCACGAATGCTAATTAGTGAAAAACTATACTTAGGACATAACTCAGTTTTAACAAAAACGTTTTCATTTCGCCATCAAAGAGCAAAGTCCTGAAACGCAAAAGTAAATTGTTACTTTATATTTAAAAGTACGCTACAAAATTAAACCAGGGCTGCAGAAGTTTCAGGGTGATTCTGCGAAAACGTGGTCTACCTGTAAAACTTTTGAAACACCTACATTGAAAAGTACCCCAGGGTTCGTTGCGTTTGACACTTTGACCAACGCGGATCTAAAAAGGTTTCGAATGTGTTTAAAATTAAAAGGAAAAATTTAAATAATTCGACGATCTTCTGGCGTACCGGGACGCTTTTAAACAACTGAGCTATCGGAAATGCGCGATACCTCAGACCAAGAAAATAGATAGCATTACAAACTAGTAAAGCCAATTTTCAACTAAGCCAAATCAGTTTAGCACACGCTCAAATATACACAAAAATATGCACAAAACTCTTCAGCACGTGTCGCAATGCTGTCATGATCACTTATTTCGAGTTTTGTGCGATTTTGTTTGTATATGTGTGCGTGTGAGCGTGTGCTAAACTTATTTGGCTTGGTTGAACATTGTCTAAAGCGTAAGCGTGTGCTAAACTTATTTCAGTTTGGTTGAAAACCGGCTTCACTAGGTTGTTTGTCATGCTCCGTTTTTCTTTATATCTTGGTCTGAGGTCCGATACACGGAGACAATAATATATTTTGTAAGGGCAAAGCCCATATAAGTTTCGAAGAGGTATTTATAGTAATAACAGCGCGCGATAATTTCTATAATTAATAAATACAGTGAGTATAATTTCTCTTGATATGTAAATTGGTTTTACAAATAAATGTGTATGAGTTAATACTCATACTAATGTACTTAATAGCCTGGTAAAAGCAACAAGGGAGAATTAGATAATACGTAACAGGTTTAAGTGAGAGAGCTAAAGACACTTCCAAAATGACGTTGTTTCAATCATTACAGGATAAGCTGGTTGAGTGTGTGTGTGTGTGGATGTTTTCGATGTGTAAAACTCAAACACAAAGACAGAAATTATTTAGATTAAAACCCAGAATTATTCGCAGCAGCATCGCAGGCTGACTCTCTGCTTCCTAATTCCTAGGCTACACCGGTCGCCCTGTATAATTTTGTCATTTTCTAACATTTATAATACAGATAAAGAGCTCTTATTTAATTGACAATCGGATATGTCATTGGTTATGGCTTGACCAGTTATGTCAGAATATATAAAACATACTTAAATAACATTTATAATCTGCAAATAAGATTACTGAAAAATATTGTACCCTTAAGAATAAGATATATATAAAAATAATTATGAAAGTCTATTTAAATACTGCAGGGTATAGCCAGTTCATGACAAGGCTGACCGTTGTGACCCAATATAGTGGGAAAATCTCTAAATTAACTGTCAAACATAGACCAAAGAAATTGCGTAAGCTAACATACCCCTCACCATTCATAACTCCACCTACTAACAATGAATATGGCAAAAGAGTTTGGACATACGCATTGCCACGCGCTTTAAATAGACTTCCATATGACTTGATACCAAAAAAGTCTGGTAAACTTATAGTAAAAATGTATAAGGAAATGTTAATAGATAACTTACACTCCTAAACGAACTCTTATCATATAATAAAAATACTAAGTATTAAAATCCGATGAGGCAATTCAAAATCTTAAAATAATAAGATTAAGCCTTTATCGCTGGAAATGTAACATATTTATCTTACTCTGAAATAAACAGATCATTTTTTTTTATGTGTTTTAGGTTACAACTACAATAGGTATCTTTATCAAAACCAAACAGGCTGTACAAATCAGTTTTGCAGGACCATTGTGTTAACGCTTGTTGGAACAAATGAAAAAATAAAAGATAAACATTAAAATACGATCAATGCTCTCAATCCTATAAAACAAAAGAAAAAATAACCTAATTCCTCTCTTTGGTTTATATAATACATTTTGGTGTTCGTTTGTACTCGTGAGCCAGTTCAAAAGGATTTCAACAAAAGCGTTTCACAGTTGACAAATAGGTGCTTAAAGGTTAGTTTAGGTAGAAATTCATTAAACATAAAATGCCTGTTAGAGCCTGTCAAGCGAGTCGTGTCCCTGGAAATTTTGCAAATCCTACTAATATTATGAATGCTAAAGTTTGCACCTTATTCACGCAAAAACGGCTTAACGGATTAAAATGAATTTTGATATACATATAGTGTATAACCTGGATTAACATACGAGTAAGTATATAATACTTTTTATTCCGGGAATCATCGTCTAAGGGGGCGAAAGCGGTTTTAGCTATGTACAAGTTTATGCAGCATGCTATTGACGTCATAAACAATAAACACGTAACGACGAAAGCGTACGACCGTGTACAGTATAATATGTTATTACAAAAATTATATGGGATAGGTGTTACGGGTGTTCTGCATAATTGGTTTAGATCGTACCTTGAAAATCGTCAGCAATGCATAGAAATACAAAACTACGATCAAAATAATGGCGAAATAAACACACACTCGGATTTAAAATTCATGAAACATTCCATACCTCAAGGAAGCTCAATAGGATGTCTCCTGTTTTGAATATATATCAACGACCTTCCAAAATCTATACAGCAGACGTGCTTTATTTGCCGACGATATCTCGATCATCACTTCGTGTACAGGTGACAATAATATAACACAAGACCTGAGTACATTATTAACAAACGTAGTTGACTGGTTGTCGGATCACAGTTTGGAAGTTTTTCAAAAACAAAAATCTTACAGTTTAGGCCTTAGCAAAATACCCCCCTTAATATTGATTTCATCTTCAACAATATAACACTAGAATGTATAGATACCGCTCCCCTTCTAGGGTTCGAAGTTGATTGCTATGTTAATTGGAAGGGCATGTAGCCGAAATAAAAACGAAATTGTCGCAGTTCACGTATGCCTTACGCGACTTAAAAATAGCATGCGACCTCAACTCCGCCTTAACTGCTTACTATTTCTATGCCCATGCTTGGCTTACCTATGGTGTCATTCCATGGGGGAATAGCACAGATGTGGAAAGCCTATTTATATTACAAAAAAAATGTGTTCGAATCTTGGCTAACATAAATATACCGGAAAGTTGTAAGACCCACTTCATCGATCTAATAATACTTACTTTAACATCAATATACATTTTGGAAACATGGAAGTTTGTAAAAAAATACCCTCAATTTTATACCAAACAGTCAGACATTAGGTTTCAAAATAAGCTGGTGCAGGTTATCCCCTCAAAACTAAAACTACACTCAAAAAGTACTAACTCAAAATAAAAACATTCAATAAAATTAGTAACGAAATAAAAAACACCAAGTCCGACAATGAATTCTTTAAAAAACTAAAAGATCACCTCATTAAAAAAACCTATTATACATTAAAAGAATATTTTCACGACCAATAATTGCAATTAATACCTAAGTACCTATTAGACAATAAAAAATACTTACAAAAAACTCGATCTCCTCTTGAATAAACTGTTTGCTGTGGCCTCCAGGGTGTCATGTTGTACTATGCTAAGTATAGGTTAAGATACAATGTGATATGCAATAAATATTATGAGCATGAGTATGAGTATGAAAGTTTGTAAGGAGCTGCGATATAAAAGAGTTCCACACGGACGAAGTCGCGGGCAGAAGCTAGTAAATTAATGATCGTTTTTTGTGATGCGACTATTTTTCTGTTTACTTGAAACAGGACAAAGCTTCTGGATACATTTCATTTTAGCGTCTCCGTGGGCGTAGCTATTGTTTCTGCTGACTGTCAATTCAATTCCGTGTGTATTTATTTATGGGTAGTATTTAAACGAGAGACTGTAAAATAAAGTTTTAAGTGCCAAAAATAATTAATTTACGTTATCGTATTACTAAGTGAGCGACTGACTGCGAGTGACGAGAAATCAACAGAACAGCAACTTACGAACATTAATTTGAGTTACTTAAAATACAAAATGAGAAGCTTCATAATATTTGAGCGATTTAATATTTGTTTGAGTGTCATCGTTACGTCCTGCATTTTTTTCAATATTTGGCATTTTTTCTTTATACTGAGCGGCATTTTATCTTAAATGAAGTGTTTCGAATACAAAAACCACTTTGAAAAATACTTTAATGAGCAGAGATTTTTCCGTTTTTATATTTAAAAAAAAATCTAGAACTTTTAACCTATCCGCGAGCTATTTCTAGTCGCTCACGGATAGAATTTTAATGTCTGAAATGGATTAATCACAAACCACTTTTTGTATGCTCGTTCTGGATTTTATTAGTAATCAATATTCGTCGTTAGTTTAGTTAATTTTTCCATTACTCAAATTCATACCACTCAAGTTATTAAAACAGTATGTCCATCATCAGTCACTAAGTTTATTTTTATTCGATCGTTTCATAATTTCCCTTTATTTATTAACAAATAACATGTATGTGTATTTATTTGCAAGTATGCAAATATCGTTATTAAGTTTCAAAGAAAGAATTCAAGTCAAATAACTTCAATATTTTTATAATAACGTTAGCTTTTCTTCTCACTTACTCTCACTCAATTTTTTTAATTACTTATTCTCATCCGTGCCACGTTAAGAATTTTCCGTAAAACAGAAGTAATTTGCTACGGCTCTCTTTGTAAAAATTGTTGTTGTAATTACCCATCGGAGGGGTGATCGCTCTGGGATAATTTTGTGAGCGATTTCCTCTTCCTTGGGAAAAAGTTTCACAGACATAATATTTGTAACAGCACTCTTTGGACGACCGCTTTAGCCTAGTTTGTAGTGACCCTGTCTACGAAGCAAGGGTTCTTGGGTTCGAATCCCGGTAAGGGCATTTATTTGTGTGATGAGCACGAATATTTGTTCCTGAGTCATGGATGTTTTCTCTATGTATTTAAGTATTTATTTATCTATATAAGGTTTGGCTTGGCTTATCTAGGGCTTGGTGAGGAGGGGAGCATTTTTTTATACTGATAATTAAAGCAATTCGTGCAAAACTATTCCCTAATCATTCCAAAATATCAAAAATGCACAATGTTTATATTCAAGTTTTCACTTCTGCCGGCACTCCCGGAGTGCAAACCGGTCTTTTTTTGTTATTTTATTATTTCATAACATACATGCTGCGTCGCATATTTTATTACTTTATTTTTTATTCCAAAAGTTGGCTCGTAAATTAAAAGCGTTTACGTGGTCTATTCAGATATACGTCTCGGGTGATAGCTGTGGATGTTTTCTTTTCCTCATCATCCTGAGGAGGGCATCACGGAACTCGTAACCTGCCTGCGTCTACATTGAAGTCCATACAATAATTATGTTAAATAATTCCACCAATTTTTTTGTAGGTACATACTAATTTCGATTTTAAAAAAAACATCCGGATAACAGATCAAGGTTATGCCTCAATTCAATTTATTTCATTTATTGATAAAAACAATATTTTACACGTGAACAAGATCTACAATTAATTAATTCGTATCTACATATACCATCCACATACAACACAAAACTACTTCCGAAAAGTCAGCAATAATTCCTTGTCTTATAGTAATAGCAATATTAATGCAGGGCAATATTTAATCCGTTGCAATTTCACCCCTTTCAACCTCTCACGCTCAATCACGCCGTCCTCTTACTACTCACCCCCGTCCCCCTATTGTTGGGTGGGACTCCAGGAAATGGCTACAATATACGGAGGGGGTGAATTTTGTGTTTCACGAGTTTGTGTGTGCCCAGGCTTATGTAATGAGTAGTTTATTTTTTGATACAGCTTGAGGATTTTGTTTTTAGTTATTTAGATGTTGCTTATAATAATAATATTAATAGACATTTATTTCAGACAAAAACCCATATCATTAAAATATCAGTAGTTAATGTCAAAAAAGTTACAGAAGGAAGATAAATATATTTTTATACTCGTCGACTTTAATGTTTGAGTTAAGACTTCGTACACTAAACTTAAATCACATACTTTTTACTATGGAGGTCCCAACTCAACATTTTACAACTGTTTAGACAACTAAAATAAATTCGACCAATCACGTGGCGCTTTTACTGAACTATGATGAATTTGACCAATAGGACGCCGTCTTGAGTACAGAAGAAAAGTAAAAGACATCAACGACCAGAAAATACAAAGCCGTTGATTGGCTGCACTTCGTTTCAGCAGGGCTTAGATTTTCAATAGATACCAAGTTTGTTATATTAGTTCAGTTGACGCGTAGAAAAAGTATTGTTTACAATAGTTATATAATTAGCTTTTTAAGTCTCGTACCTTAATTAGGCCACTCAGCAAGCTTCGTTACGTGATTATTCCTCCGGTTCTCATAGATATGCGTATGCCAAAAAATCTGTCTCTCATGACACCAATATGCCCAAAAGTCCCGTTTCTCATCGCATCCGTATGTCAATACACCCGCTTTCATATGCCATAAAAGCCAAATCTTATGACGAATTATACGGGTAATTAGTGCCGGGAACGGGTATTTTGGGAAACGAATATCAAGCCAAAAGTATATTTTGGAAAAAGCATATTATGGGAAACTCATACATCGGGAAAGGGTTGTGACGGGAACGGATGTTTTGGGAACGGGTGTTTTAGGAAACGGGCATGTTCCCAAAGGCTCGCGACTATGTCAACACCGTAGATTTATGATAGTTAAGTTTTATCTATTAAAAAAACACAAATACACTATCGACCGCCACCGCAGGCCACGCCAGTGTGTTTCAGGCTTAATCTTTACATAAACTCTGTTCTTGTTTAGTCGAGCAAAAATATTAGTTCAAACATTCACTACTCAACCGTTAACGTGAAACAAAACATGATTCAGAGAAAACTAACCAAGTTCCACGTTATAACTAGTCATAAAACAATCCATCCCTCCCCTAGCTCACACTGAGAAAAAATAGAAAAGAAAACTCTCCCTCATTTATTTAAGAGAAACAGCCTTTACGGCTTGCTTGGGACCATTAGTCCGGTCCACCATCTCTTTTTGTCCTTCCCAGGCTCCCATGGCGCTGTCCTTGTCAGATTTTCCAGCGTTATTATTCTTCGGGTTAAAACACTTAAAGTTTGCGTCCATGTGGCAACTGTCTGGATGAGGATTCCGTTGTGTATTTATGTTAATTATTTTGTTTTAATTTGAAATTTGAAAAATCAATGAAAAAACTTCTTATGTAGGAGATGAAGACTCCTGTGGATATCTCCTGTTTTAGTCAATTGGACAAAATTTTGATCAAGTGGAAACGAACCAGCGAATTCTCAAAGACCTTTGAATAGGAGAGTTGGAAGCATCGTCTACGATGTCTTATTTATTACGAAGCTGCACATTTTTAAGATACGTCGTTGCATAAAATCGTACTTTGATTTCCTGCAAAATCTTAAGCGCTAAAATGTTATTTTAAAATTTAAAAGGAATGAGTCAAAAATATAAAATAAATAAATAATAATAAACTGCATTCACTTTAATAATACATTTTTTTTATATTTTGTTGGGTCCATATTGGGTTCGCTAAAGTTTTGCGTCCGAAAATGATGTTCCTAAGTAATTGTACTACTAATGATGACTGTTCCTAAAAATTTGTTTTCTAAAGTTTGAGTTCCTACAATTTATTTTACCATTAACGTTATCTGTACACTCAGTTTTCCGCAAATTGATGTTCCTAATGAACTGTACCTCTAATTATCACTGTTCCTAAAATGTTGTTTACTAAAGTTTTAGTTCCTACAATTTAATTTACTATTATCGTAATCCATAACACTATGTTACTTCAAAATGAGCATCTTTTACTTTAAACACTTTTCTTTAAACAAGTTTTTTCCGCTTTAAAAAAAAAAAACACGCAGCCGTCTTCTAACCTATCCGCCATCCGAATCGGTTTTGCCACGATAAGTACGCGCTAACGAATTTTCTAAGTCTCTGGGTCTGGGTTTTAACCTAATCAATTTTATGAATAAAAACAAATCTACATAAAAAAATATGATGATGAATAAAAGTGTAAAAGATGGTTATGTTGCAAAAATTTAGGTCACCAATTATTATTATGGTAAATGTTTATTGAAACGGACATTATGAAGTTGAATTATTAGGAATGCAGAACGTTAGGAACAGAGTAGTTAGGAGTAGTGATTATTAGGATGTAAATTTTTAGGAACAACATTTTCGGACTTCCGATAATCGACATTAAAAAATTAGTTCAACTTTGGCGCACCCTATTTTGTTTGTTGGTGTTTAGCGGCGTTGGTATTTAAAGAAATATCTTCCGAGATATTAAAAAAGCTGCGTTGCTTAGATGGTCAGGTGTGAGTGTTTGCATATCCATTCATATTAATTTATTCGTTGCAGCCATGGTGTTCACAGGATGTTCTAAAAATCTAATCAGTACAGATATGGACCCTGCTAGCAACTAATTCCAAGTTACTTATACCCATTATGGGCCATAGGAGGCTTCTGAGGTTTCCATTTGTCGCTTTATCCTGAGACGGGATATAAAACGATAAAATAAATCTTAAAGCGACCGATAGTCTTGTGAGACGTAGGTAATTACGGTACGGGTGCGCCTTTGTGGGTTCAGCGGATTTAGTTGAGGAGTTTCAGTGGTTTGAATTTTAGATTGTAGGGTCGAATTGCTGACTGGGCCTTGTAAGAATAATAAGACATACATACATACATTCACGCCTTTATTCCCAAAAGGGGTAGGCAGAGCACATGAAACTTATGTTGCAGTGCCACTTTTAGCATAAATGTGGGTATAAAAAAGATTGACAAAATGTGATATTGCAGTGATAGTTTGCTAGCCCATCGCCCACAACACACTTCAACCCTGCTCCCTTAGTCGACTTTTATGACACCCACGGGAAGAAAGGGGGTGGTTATATTCTAACCCGACACCACACGGGCACAATAATAAAAATAATAATATATATTAGGGGACAATCTTACACAAATCGATCTAGTCCCAAACTAAGCAAAGCTTATACTATGGGTACTAGACGACGATAAACATACTTATATAGATAAATAAATACTCAAATACACAGAAAACATCCATTACTCGGCAACAAATTTTCATGTTCATCACAAATAAATGCCCTTAGCGGGATTCGAACCCAGGACCTCTTGCTTCTTAGGCAGGGTCACTACCAACTAGGCTTTAGTCGTCGAATAATGTTTATGTGCCTACTGATACATCATGCTTCGGTCATTGGTATGTATTATTCGTAGTGATCACGCACTTTCATTTACTTATTTACTTAGTTAATATACATACTCTTAACACATCTCATAACTATCATGATACCATATACATAGTTTACCATTATATCCAGTTTTTTACGCCGGCTATTCTTGAGCCAGAAGTTTAAGGTTTTCTTTCCGAACCGGTAGATTATCGACAAGGTGCGTGTAATAAGTAAGCCTAAATTGAAGAATAATTAACTTTGAAAATGTTTTTTTTATATTAAATTTTTAAAGTTGTGGCGTTACAAATGTTAGTCCTATACTAAAACCATTGTAACGAGTATATTTTCTGCAAAACTGTAGCGCCTGGTAGCGATATAACAGTACTATTAAGCCACGAACGAGGTTTCAAGATGCGATCTTTGCATTCCGTGCACTGCTTTGTATATACGACAACTGCAACTGCAGCTGCTACAAGTGCAGAACGGCCACCGCGAATCTTCATCGCACTTAGGAGCGGAGCACACGGAGCGGTGCGGCACTGCTCGCCGCGGCGGTGCGCGGTAAGATTTAGTATCACGATGTAAGCAATCCGCCGAGAACGGGCACACGGTGCCGCTACTCCGCGCGGACGAGTTAGTATGCGCACCGCCGCGGCGAGCGGTGCCGCAACGCCCCATTAGTATGCGCACCGCCACGGCGAGCGGTGCGGCAACGCTCCGTTAGTATGCGCACCGCCGTGGCGAGCGGTGCCGCAACGCTCCGTTAGTATGCGCACCGCCGTGGCGAGCGGTGCCGCAACGCTCCGTTAGTATGCGCATCGCCACGGCGAGCGCTGCCGCAACGCTCCGTTAGTATGCGCACCGCCACGGCGAGCGCTGCCGCAACGCTCCGTTAGTATGCGCACCGCCGCGGCGAGCGCTGCCGCAACGCTCCGTTAGTATGAGCACCGCCGCGGCGAGTGGTGCCGCAACGCTCCGTTTGTTCCTTGCTTACATATTTGAATGAGAGGGGGTGCCTCTCAAGTCAGCGCTGCCCCGGGAACGTAGCATAAGAGCCTGTATTTCACGGAAAAAAATGGAATGAGATTTTAGACAATACAGTATGATATTCTTCAGAAAAGGAGAGCACCAGTGCTTCAAGGGTTAACAATGCCCATCGAGTCCTTTGGAGTTGCAGGCGGGCTTTACCCCTGTTTAACACCGACTTTCTATTTTAAAAACATGCTTTTAAATCCGACTATGTATTATCTCCGAACAATGAATTTAAAATCCTAAAACTTTGAGCATGCTTACTGAATATCAAATCATGTTGTACGAGTACGTAGTATAATTCTTACAAATCTAATTTGTACAATTGGTCTTCGAATTTTTGATGAAACATTTCATGAATAATTTACTTACGCAAGCTCATTAAAATACAGAATGTACTTAAGAACGTGAGGTAAATGTTATCTATATATACAGGGTGTTACAAAAATACCCCTAAAGCCGGAAGGGGGTTTAAGGTCCCTCGTGAAGAGTCTGTTGGTCTTGTGTTTTAAAGGCGTATTATGACCAAAAAAATAAGAATTTGGATGAAATATAAAATAATTATCATTAAAACACAACCCTCACAACATTAAACTAAAGAGTAGACTACCCAGAAAGTTATTTACATTATTACCTAATTTCCCCTGAGAGGTAAATAACACCAACCACAAAGAACTACTTGATTATTTAAAATACTAATAAGAATAGTCTCTCATTTTTAAACTTAAAGAATACTTGAATAAAGTTCTAATGTTCGAGTCTACTCAACTAATTTATGTTGATGAAGATTTATTGACATTAATTGTAATTGACAGGACACTTTTTTTATTTTGATCTACCTGAAGCGCGTACAATCAGCAGCAGAAGTAGCTACGCCAAATAACACTCTCATAATGATCTAGAAAGTCTTTATCCTCTTGACATTAGAGTCGTGTGTGGGAAATTTTGAGCACTTGACCTGCTTGGATATTGTTCGACTTGTGTGACTGATTGACCTGTGAAAATCGCTATCGTGTGTTTGAGCGTTTCGATATCTGACAATTTGGTATATACAGGTATATCTCCAAGGCGGATGTCACACTGCGCCGCGTCTCCGGACGGAGGTGCTTAGCTGCATACTGCGTCGTATCATACGGATTTTATATACAAACTGAGGGGCATACAATGAGAAAATCGTCACTCCGCACCTTCGTCTAGAGATGTGGTGCAGTGTGACATGCGCCTTAAAACGTAAATTGCGTACTTAGTTGCCTTATCGCCTCATTCTAAAAGCGTTGGCAAAAAATATAGACGTTATCAAATACATTTTTTTATTACTTCTTCACGTTCAAACGAATCCTTAACCTTATTTGGCGGCACAATGCAGTTTTTACGAGCACTTCGTTTTGTGCGTGCTTTATTTAGAGATGGAGTAAAGGACACAGTCGCCAGTGTATTACAGTTTAAGTCGCGGTTAAGGCATATCTCCTTCTTTCTTTCTATGATCTGAGACTAATACTAAAATTAATCAACCAATGTGGCATGAGCACTGCAGGGGTTTACAGCTTTTGACTTTTCACATGAGTAGCCATCAGCCATATAAACAAGATTAGAAAAATCGTGCTTATTCCTTCCTTTTTTATTGAGCGAAAATTGCTTAATCATGTTCCGAATCACTGATCTCGCTGCAGAAAAGCCTCCAGATTACTATTCGTATTTTTGTGAAACCATATAAATATAAACAGACGCATTAATATTGTTTCAAAAACTCTGTTCGCTTAACTTCGCTGACCCTACGGCGCCTTAAGTCAAGATAAATTATATCCGAATTCATCAATTAATTTCCCGTTCGGACTACCTTTAAAAATAGTTTTAGTTTTGTTTCAATTCATGTCATTAAGTATTTACTGTACCCAATCTGACCGCTGTGGCGAGTTTATGATTGTTGGCAAGTAAAGTGGCACTGTTTGTCCTTGTTAGATGAGATGGCTTTCGCCAGGACAATATATAAACGGTCTTATTCTGTACGGCAGATGGTATACGATCGAAGTGAGGACAAAGCCTTAAAATTTTATACGGGGACTAAGTAATGGATAAAATTGGCACGCTTTTGCGTTTTAAAGCGGTTTCATTGATTAACTAGTTAAAAGTTCCGAGGTTTTTTGGGTCCTTTAATTCACTATATAAAAGTAAAAAGAGAATCTAATTGTTACTGATCTGGATTTGCAAACTTTATTTATTTAGAGAAAGGTAAAGGACAAATTACTAGGATTCGCAAGAAGATGTTTATCCGAAACTTAAAGTTGAATGTAAAGTTAATTAAACGAGATTAACTTCCGTTTAGTAGCAATAATATATTAGAAACCCACCTATAGTGCGGTAAAACAAAGAATGTCACAGATTGTGATCGAGATTCGTAAGAAGATTTTTACTACCGCGGCGACAATTTTACATGTCCTTTCGCCAAGGAGTTTGATTTCCCGCATGCGTAGCGGGTGGTAACTCCCACTTTATGGCACGGCGTGACGTTAAAACTTTAACATTTCCGTATCAAATACCATAAATGCAGTAACATTACGCCACAACTCATTATTTGACGGTAAATCAGCTTACACAACAGTACATTAAATTCAGACGGCGACTGAGCTCGATCGGCGCCGGCCGCCATTTTGATTCCCTGCCAAACGCCCGAGACGGCTTAGGGCTCTATAAGAGAAACTTTTAGCTTGGCAATTTTGCGATATCTATGGTGTATTAAAATATAATGAAAACGGGTTACTCATGTATTTAATGTTGAAAATCTCTCGACATGTTTCGAGCCGATTCGCGGTTCGTCTTTACATAATGACCACGCGCGTTGCCGGCGCGTTTAGCACTGCGGGCCCGCCAATCGGTTCGAAACATGACGATCGAGCGATTTTTGACATTAAATTACGTGAGTCACCCGTTTTCATTATATTTTAATTTGTCTGATTCTCACGGGAGACTTCAATATAAAATTCTATGGTGTATCATGGCGTTTCGGTTGTAATGTCTTTTCATGCCACTGGTCGGAAACGTGGCAAAAGATGGTCAGAATTCAAGCTTCAAAACTGTGATCACCTGGACGTCGCACTAACCGGCCATCTATGAATTCACACTGTCCAATGTTTTTGTATTCCAGCTGGTCGATCATGTAACGCATTGTACGCGCCTCAGGTAAATCTAACTGTCACTGAGTTGACACAAAATGACATTTGAGGTGTCCTAACGTGCGTTCGAAACATTACTCAGAGGGGTGCAGAGCCTGACGCGCGTACAATGCGTTACGTGTTCGATCAGCACTTTGGAACAGTGTTACGAACCATCATTACATAGAGCCCCGCGCGCCCGCGCCGTAACGAGGCACGAGGTTCGAGAACCCACTCGTCCACCTATTGCCTACTTTCTAGCCAGTATTACAATGTATACTATTGAATCTGCTAACCATTATGCATCGTACAAATGGCAATGCTATGGAACTTGTATGGCATGCCAAGGTGTACAACGACTCGAAAATGAGGTTTTTTAAAGAGGGTGCTGGTTTTCAACCGTCGAAAAAAACGGAGGAGGCAAGTTCAGCATAATGCTGAGCCAGTGTCCAGTTCACTGCCGCAGAGACACACTTGTTTCATGTTTTATCTGTTTTCTGTTTTTGATTATTTTATTGTTTAACACGTGTGTCCTGTGTGTTTGTGAATAAATGTATCTTTCTTTCTTTCTTTCAAGTCAACGCCTAGGTATTTTTTTTTAACCGAAGAAAAAAACGGAGGAGGTTCTCAAGTCAACGCGTAGGTATATTTTTTTTAACCGACGAAAAAAACGGAGGAGGTTCTCAAGTCAACGCGTATATATATTTTTTTAATGTATTTTTAAGTAATTTTGAGTCGGCGCCAATCAATCAATGAACAAAGATTACTCCAAACAAGTACACGTTACACCAAATCAAATCTTTGTTCATTGATTGTTTGGCGCCGGCTCAAAATTACTTAGGTACACTTAGATTAATTTAAGAACTTAGTTATTAAGGTTAATTAAAAACTCAAAATAATTACAAAAATATGTACTTAGGTATACTTACAATAGTTTATGAACTTAGTTATTAAACTGTATAAAAAAGGTTAATATTTTTTGCTTTTCAGTTTTTTTTGGGCGGTTTAATTTTTTTGTTAAAAAGCTTTTTAAAAGGTTGGCAATGAGCATGTAAGTCCCCAGGACGGCTATCACTGGGCGGCCCGCGAGCTGTGTCGCGGCGAGATAGACTATCCATCTCTTTCCAATAGGAATGCTACGACGGACAGTCTATCTCGCCGCGTCACAGCTCGCGGGCCGTCCTATGATAGCCGTGCTGCCCCCCTATTTATTCTGTAACTTGTATTAAGCTCACCTCAACGCTCACCCACAAATATATCATGACACCGCGATGCGTAGTAACTAAGCGTAGATAGAGGTCTAGTTTCGTGACGGGTGACCGGCCGGGTGAGCCGCATTAGCGCGTAGCGAATAACAGCCCTGGAGTTGCTACGGTAACCGATTACCAGCATGCGGGCCGCTCAGACCAAGAAAAAAATACAGACGGAGCGTTACGAACAGTCAAGTGAAGCCAAATCACAGCCAAACAAAACCAAGCTACACCAAGTTTAGCACGCGCTCACGCACACATATACACACAAAATTGCACAAAACTCTTCAGCACCTGTCGCAATGCTGTCAAGATCATCTATTTCGAGTTTTGAGCGATTTAATTTGTTTAGCGTGTGCTAAACTTGTGGGGCTTGGTTGAAAACCGGTTGGCTTCACTAGACTGTTCGTAACGCTCCGTCTGTATTTTTTTCTTGGTCTGAGGCGGGCCGTACGCTGATTTCCCATCGACTTAGTTAAACTGCTATTTTGACGGTACGATATTTTTTTTAAATCTATACCCTCAAAAATGTCTTAAAATATATAGAAATAAAATTAGTCGTTTGTTTAAATTATTTGTTTTAGTACAAGTATAACATAAGCAGGATTTATCGGAAATGATAGAAGTAGGGTTTCTCTGCCATAAGGTATTTTTGCAGTTTTCTCTTTCTCTAAGGCGCTTCTTCAGAGAGTGAGTGTATGTACAGTCAACGTTAAATAAATAGAATCTTTTTGCTTTGTTACAATGCAATAAGGCAACACAGTCAACTTGTCTTTGACGTAAACTGTACTAGGGTTTCCTTTTCAACTGCAAGTAATTCCAAATAAAATAATGCATTTTGAACAATCTTTTTATATAAACTATTTCAGCTTTGCCAATTCTGCTTAATTCTCGTCTTTATTACCTAGATTATAAAGTCTGAAATTGTAAAGGTAAGTTGTGTGTTAAGCAACGGCGATACTAAAAAAAGATGGGTATGCTTGCCAACGGCTGTGCTTGCAATGGTGTTGCCAGGTTTAGGTACTTTAGTGTTTTTATTTGTTATAACGTGAGGTATTCCATTTACGAACCAAACGGAAAGAGTAGCCGATAATACCCCACTATTTACCCACATCCTACTCTTTCTAAACCTCGCTCCATTTCAACGCGAAGTTAAATTTTTAGCGTTGCACAAATCTTGGAACTGAGTTTTGAACCAGGTAACAACAACCGGTTGAAGTATAAGTATAGTTTGGATGAAAACTCAGTGGTATGGTACCATCGAGCTCATCTGATGATGGATACAGATGGTGACCATGGTAATTCAGTACTTAACCGACATAACCCCGTTGAATTTAGGCTCGTTAGAATCGTCTAAATAGGCGGTGTACGGAAAATTATGGTCGGCAATAAAAGCTTGTACCAATAATGAAGTTTTTGTCAGACACTTATTGATGATTGCAATTGAAGACTGTTCGTACAAGCGAGATTCCTCAGCGCAAATCAAATGAAAATTCTTAACAAAAAGGCAATTCCAATAGGTTTACCTACCGCAGAAAATCTGTTAGGCTTTGGCATGTTTATTTTGGCAGAAAACATTTCGTTGCGGTGCTCGCATGCCCGGGGACATTCCGTGCCTTACATCGCACTTTATTTTTATAGCCCGTCTTCCCAGAATACTCCCAGTTTACAAAAAAATACGCTTCCAGTGTTTTCTGGTAAATTCCGGTTATTTTGATGTAAATAGGCGGTTAGTTGCACCCGCTTTGTAAGCGCTTTGAGGCAATTTGCGGAAGCGAGTGCAGTGTAAGCCAGCAACGTCGTGGCTCGTCGGGTAAATATTATACTACGTTATTGTTGACTTATGTAGACTAATAATCTAGCGTAGCCTGTGGCTTGTCGGCTTAAGACGACCGCCTTGTATGATGTCTTGACAACTAGCTAGTACATGTTTTGTAGACGACTAGCTTTTTGAATTCCCGTACAACTGTAAAATCGGATTCGACTAAATAAGAACAAAGTGGTTACAACGTATTGTATTAAATGTGTGTCGGGTTAGAATAGCAACACCATATTTCTTCCCGTGGGTGTAGTAAGAGTCAAACTAAAGAAACAGGATGTGTTGTGGGCAATGGGCTAGCAACCTATCACTGCGACAATACATTTCGTGTATTTTTGTACCCACATGTATGCTAAAAGTGGCACTGGTACTTAAGTTTCATGTGCTTTGCGCTACGCTGAGTTGTGACCATTTCGTGGCAGATTGCGAAACTTTAATGGCATTGTTTGAATTGTCTTGTGTTTTGTCATGAATAAATACATCTTTCTTTGCTCTGAGTGCGAAGTGCCTGCTAGGTGAGCGCTCTGCTTATAGGCGCTTTCCTCTACAAACAGCTTTTCGCATGTTATCTGCTACAAGCGTAGCACTACGAAAAATATGGCAGTGAATGAGTTAAAATATTAATATATTTTTTAGTCCATAGACTTCTTTATTCTTATTTGGCACTAAGTCAGACATCACCGGCAAAACTAAGCGAAGATCGAATTGAAATTATTTACAATCGGAGAACTAAGGTAACCGATATAGCCCCCCGAATCGCTAAACTTAAGTGGCAGTTGGCGGAGCACATTGCGCGCAGAACCGATGGTCGTTGGGGGTGGAAAGGATCTCAAGTGGCGACCACGTACCGTAAGACGCAGTGTAGTTAGACCCCCCACAAGTTGGACTCATGATCTGGCAAAGGCGCTGGATTCGGGTGTGGGTAGGCTCCCGTCAAGCTGGTGATGACCTGGTGAAGGTCTCGGGAGTGTCCGCTAGATGCGGGTGGCGCAAGCCCTATGTCAGGACATAGGGCTCCCCCAAAGAGTGCCAAACTAATCGGACATCATATCATCAAACATCATATCAGCCAAAAGACGTCCAAAGCAGGCAGTGGACGTCTTTTGGCTGATATGATGATGACGATGATAATCTCAGATAAAGTAGAATATCGTTTTAGTCTAGGACAGTCAAGTGCAATAAATATGTAGGTTCCAAACCTTGAATTGATCCGCTGACACGGGACATTGTATACACTAATGTCTACGTTTTGAGTGTAAAGTTGTTATGGATATCTAATAATAATAATAACAATAGATTGGTACACAAATGGGCACAACTGGTAGAAAGCAAATGATTTATTAGTATTGTCAGCCCAGATGAATGGTATATAATAGTGTGTGTAACGGTGGTTTCGTAGAGAAAAACAAGAGAATGTGGCTTACTAAGTTTAATTGTCTTTCAAAATATGTACGCGAAAGAAAGTGTAATTTTCGTTTCCAGTTTTTTGTTTCAAGTTTATCCGTTGCTGATGGATGTTGCGGGATAAGATAACTTATTGAAATTCATTCAAGTAGGGACTCCCGGAATATACGCAGAAAACGCGGGATTCCTAATGATCAAGTTCAAGTGTTCTTTCAAGTCCTTTGCAAACAGTATAGTTTCGTAGGAAAATGACCGTTTGACGTTCAGCGTTTTTCTAAAGTTAGGGTTGAGCATTGACAAAGGCTTATACAGAGACAAGGCTTGTCTGTCAGAAAGCTCCATCAAGCAAGCGGAATAAGCCACCAGTGACTTGATCCCGTAAAAAACGACGGCAAGAAAGAGGGAGAAGGCAGTCATGAGGCAATTCTTCTCGATGTTAAGCAGCATCAATACTTTTTCCTCCTGGTCAGATTCTTCGGTCAGCAGTTGCTCGATGACGCTTTGAAGCGGGGTGAACACGCCGACATATAACACGACGCCGAAGTATATAGCAAAGGCTAGCAGAACCCAGGTCTTGTGTGTCTTAGTTTTTGCGTTCATGTAGCTGATGATCTTCCGGATATCATAGTTTGGGTTCAGCATCACGAGGACCATCACCATTTGTATGAGGAGTAGCAGACTCATGATTGCGCAGTTGGGGTCCATTTTGCTTGATGAAACTTCTGAAAGAACTGTTACGGAACTGTTTAGGGCATTTTATTTGGTATTATTCGATTTTTTCACTGACAATTTCGTCCGCGTCACATTTTGATGATTTGACAGGGTGTATTTTTTTATGAAGCTTTTGAAGTTTGCTTTGAAAAGGTATCGAAAAAGTTTTTGATGTTTAAATAAAAACGATAATGCCTGAATAATACTGGTAATAGCTGTCAAAAATACTATTGACCGCCACCGCAGGCCGCGCCAGTCTTTGAGAGCCCTAATAACTTAGGTTAACGTCTCCGTGCTTGACACCACTTAAGACTTTTAATCTTAAGTAGGTAATGTATTGTTTGTTATACAGAAGAACAATTAGATGTCTACTATTAGGCGTTGTTACCTTTATTTGTTTGCTCAAAACTATTTGATATATGTTTAGGGCATACAAACGATTACCCGGTGAAAATTAAATAATTTCACTGCGATAAAGCTTTACCGTCTCTCATAGTGCCACGCTCGTGGCTTCTCTCCAGGACGGCGGGCTATCCGTCTCTTACTAATTAGAACGCTTAGAAAGAGACCGATGTCTATGTCGCCGGGACACTTCCTGTGATAGCCTGCAGGATTCATTATGTAAGTAATTACTTCGTTTTCGCTGTTAAACAAACCTTCATACTGTCAAGTTAAAATTCCCATTCGTTGCCTTTGGGCAAAGATGGCCTTTGAACACTTTTACTGCAAGGAACTCGCCTAACGGTTGCCTACGTTGTCACTTTCCACTACATACGGGAAAGTACTACAGTTGCAGTGTCCAAGAGGCAACGGGGTGACTCGCAACTTGGACTAGGGCGGAAATAGAAAAAAAAAAGAAAAAAAAAAAGACATTTGTCGCGAGGCAGCCGATTGAAACAGTGGTTCCCTGAAAGTGTGTACGCTGTTTATATAATGAAATGCTGTTTCAATCGAATACCTGGCCATCCGGTTGCCTCTCCGATACTGAATCTACGCGTCATTGCTTCAACTATGCGGGATCGGGTACGAGCGTAACGCATAGCGATCCTTGGCAGTGCCGTGCACCATAGATAGGGGCCCGGTAGTTGTGGGCTTCAAGATTTAAGCTGTTTATATGCATCTGAGCAAATATGTATACATTGTTTTTATATAAATCGTTAAAGGCAATCAACTCAGCTATGTCTATGGGTTACGAGTAAAACTAGCCTAAGGATAATTACCAACCAGAGATGTGCGAAGCTGTATATTAATAAAGGTGTCAACTTTTTCATACTGCTGTCAAAATTGCGAGGTATCAATTTTAACACATTTCTGGTAGACACGTGGATGTCCATCCTTGTTCTATTAAATATAGGGATAAATGATGTGTGTAGATAATTATACAACTTTCTCTTACTATATTATAACCTTAAGGCTCCAAAATCATTAGAAAAACACAGTTCAAGTATGGTTGTGGTCAGATTTAATAATAACAATTATAGTTAATTATATTTTGAACTTTGGAATCGGCGGTAGTATTCGATTGAGTGTTAGATTCTAATATGGCATGTCTACACATCATCTCAAATTCTAATAATCTCGATAGCACCACTAAAAACTGCGTAAGTCTCATTATCATAGCAAGAAGGAATACAGAGGACGATATAATTGTGTAGCATTTTAACATGTTTGCAAATTGAAATTCACTGACCAAAGCGCTGTCTTTTACTTCTGACAACACGCGCCTATACTCAAAGTTCTCCCATAACATTTCTAAGCATGCTCCAGTTACCACTCCACCAACAGCTAATAAATTGAGCGTTGGCGTACAAACGCCTGATTTAAGTAAATCATACCAAATATTCCTTACAATATAAGGCTCTTTTATCGGCTTCAACAGCGCCATCACCGCTAGCATTTCCAGAAACAACACAAAACACAAAATTGTAGTGAATGCGTTTATCATTTGGTGTGATCAATGGGGATTTCTTAGCAGTTCATATTCCTTGATTTCCTTCTTCGCATGAATTGTCACACTATGTTGTAATGAATGCTTTAATCATTTGCTTTGATCAATGGTGATTTCTTAGCAGTTAATATTCCATGATTTTCTTCTTCGTTTAAGTCGTCAAAATCTTCCGGGTCATTTGTTTTATTGATCACCTTTTTCTTTGCCCATAAATAGTCGGCTATTCTATGATTTTCACGTTCACTTAAACCTGCTACCGACGGCCAATTTTCAAAATCGTCAAACGGAAAGTCTTCGTTTACTAGAAAGAAATTCCTGTAATCAGATTGGTTTTCGGTTATTGATACGTCGACTATGTTATAGTTTTCCATGGACTTTGAAAATTCGTATAGCTTAGCTGAAAATATAATGTAATCTAGCAATCTCAGAAACACCAAAAGGAGAAAGAGTGAGAATGTTCCGAGCCAAAAGTTGTGTTTTGCGTGTGTCGTTTCGATTGCCCGAACCAATATTTCTCTTGCAGTAGAATTGCGCAAAGTTTTCGGTATGTTGAAACTGCATAATGTCTTCATAGGATTATAAATGCCATGCCAAACAATAAAGGAAGCGTAAACTGCAGTTATTGAGGTCAAAATGTTACTCAAAATATTGATATCCGCGCAGTAGTTGATAAATTTTGATAAAGTAATAATGTTGAAAATTGGTAGTACCAGTACTAGATTTACAGTCATTTGCATACCATTTATGGCTATTAGAAATGTGGTTGGTGTGTCCAGGTAATCCATTTTATGATATTTATCTTCTCGGTTTCATTTTTGTTTACTGAATTTTCGTTTGACAGAGACAATGCGTTGACGTGACACACAAAGGGAATATTGAAGGGAATTGACAGCGCAGCCTTTCTCTATAGAGGTCGAATTGTATTACGTGTATGCAGAGTGTCACCTACTTTCCGTGATTGAATTCGTTATCAACCCACACAGGCGTATCGAAAACGAAACGTCTAACAAGATGCGTATTCACGTTGTCGATATCTCGCTGTGAGACAAAATAACGGGATAGTACGTGGCATTCATTTTGTCATGGAACATTATGTTGCTTGCTTCGCTTGCCTCGCTACGCACGACACGCCTTACCTTCCAAATTTAAAACGATCTAAGTCACGACGCTACTTGTATTGATATAGGGCCTTTTAATTTGGTACGGGTATGTGCCGTTGGTGTAATCGAGAGGGGGATTGCTGTCTCGTTTGCACGGAGCGCACGTGGTCTCCCCAGGCAAAGCTCTTTAAAATAACTGGGCGCATCGCTCCGAGCGGGCCAGCGTGAACTGATCTCTGGATTCATAAAGTTGTAACGAATGTAGGGATCAAATGATGCTGGGGTTAAGTTCACGGGTTGAAAGGGTTTTTTGAACAGGAGCAGGTGTGAGCGCCCTCCTGGCTGCAGTAGCTCTGTCGACTTATCAATTATGCTGAACTGTTGACTTTGCGAACACCAATATTTTCGACGCTTGCGGCGAGTGCGATCCAAGGAAGCCTGGTTTTGGATTTAATCTTTTAATTAATGAGCGTTCCGGCGTTGTTAGATGCCTGGAAAGGTAAATAGAGTGTTTAGTAAAACGTTGGGCACGGTCTGCTTATAAATAGGGGTTTTCTCAAAGAGGCCAATCAGATATTTAGGGTGCGCATTCTAATTTGATAGCAATGTGTTTCGACCGCTCCTTTTAACATTTCTCAGACCAGTTTCATTACTCTTTGAACGCACGTTAGGATAATAATACAAAGTCATTTTTAAAAATCTTGCTCTCCTAAAAATTACTTATACCTAGCGCAGCTCAGCGGCAGGCGGTGCGCTTTTCATGGGGTGACATGGGAGCGAAAGTCCGGGTTCCAATCTCCCCCTATATACAAACTTACAAAGAAACACCCTCACAAAGCTACATACTCAAAACTTTACCGCTTTATAATATTAGTATGCTTTTGAGTGTCAGAAACCCCTAACGTATCGTTGAATTTTTTAATGTATTTCAAAAAACTGACATTGGAATTGGTATCCTCTACCTTGAAAGACAAGAGTTGCTCTTTGAATGAATTACTTTGGTGCAATACGGCCAACATATATAATGCTCTCGTCCGCAGCAGCCTCGAATGTAACGCGGTCATCTGGGCTCCTCATGAGGCGAAGTACCAGTTAATGGTCGAACGCATACAAAATAAATTTACTCGTTTTTTGTATTTACGGCAATATGGAGTATATCCTTTTTACCCTCTTATGTATCCTACGCTGTTCGTCCTGGGCATGGTGGGGTACAACGAATTGCAGGTGCGCAGAGAGCTGTGTCTGGCGACATACTTGTTCCGGTTGCTAAGGGGGAAAGCCTACAACAGTCAAGTGTTGAGCTGTATGAGCCTGTACGTGCCCGACAAGTACGTGTGGCGGCGGCGCCGGCCGCGGCTGCTGGCCGAGCGGCGCGGGCGCACCAACCTGCTCGGCAAGGCGCCGCTGACGCGCGCTGTGCGGACCCTTAACATAGTAGCCGAGAACATTGATTTGTTTTGGTGTTCTCTGACTGAATTCAAAAAGTCCACTTTGTTCACATTATGTTATAGGCGCCGTAACTTAGAATAAGTTGGTAAGATAAAAATGTTAATAGTTACACTATTGTCTTAGGTTTAGTACCTGTAAAGATAGTTGTAAGTGGGGAAATAAATTAAAAAAAAAAATTAAAAAAAAACACTAATAATTTGAAGTAAGCGCTCTGCTCGTAGCGAGTTTTCTTTACAGATGCGTTTAGTTTATGCTATCGGCTACGCTTTAGCGCTACGAAATCGGTAGCACTGAGTCTGTTAACAAGCTACGGGCTACGATGTAGCACACGTCACCATTGCTTGTATATTCAACGGATAAAGCCGGGGTTATAGGTATATTAGAGCCACGCCGCGTGTCGCAACGCAATCAGTTATATACATTTTGTATGAACGTGGTTATATCAGCTCAGTCCCGCGTGTCGCCACGTTCAATACAAAGTACGCGTTGCGACACTCGGAGTGGCTCTAATATAACCCCGGCTTGAGGTATAAATACGCCTGCGCTCCATTGAAAATGTTGCATTCCAAGGGTGATAATCGTATCATACAACGCAATTTTTTTAAACCCAGGGTTGTTATAAGTTTGTCTGCGTGCCTGTCTGTGGCACCGTAGCTAATGAATTGATTTTGATGTGGTTTCTTTCGAAAGCTGACGTGATCGTGGAATTTCATAGCTACGTTTCAACAAAATCTCTTAAGCCAGTTTTAAGATGTTGAACTTTCAAATGAAAATGTTGGGGGTTTTCAAATCTTCGTTGTTAATTAATCTTCGAGGTACAGAACGTGCAAAAATATGTATCGATAACATCATCTCATAAATTAGTACCAAAACCTTAATCCGCTCACATAAGAGTTATGGGACTATTTATGAGTAAGTCGTATCCACCATATTTTTACACTTGACTGTACCCCATATTTTTAAGATATCGTATTTCATTAGAGCATTCATAAATAATTCATAATTAATTTGTTGTTAAAAACGTATTTTAGAGAATGACGGCTTAATACTAAAATATTATTAAGGGATACATTTTACGAGGGCCTGAACTAGGATGCCCTGTGTTTCAGGCAGTAGGAAAAGGATCAAACTGAACTAACTAATTTGGCTCAGGGACCCAAAGAGGGTCTTGGCCTCCGAAACGAGAGCACGCCATCTGTCCCGATCGTGCGCAACTTCTTGCCAGTTGCCGACTTGAAGTTGTCGCAGATCTGCCTGCACAAAAAAAAAAAAAGATCTGTATAACTATTTTAAACACACTTTCAAACCATACAAAATCTAAGTTTAAATACAGTACAAAACTTAACAACTATACAAAGTATTTATTTTATTTACATAAATCTAGATTAATATTAGAACAATAAATAGGTTCTCTGTCTTCGTACGACACTTTTTGAAGGGCATCTCGAAGAGTTTTCTTACATTTAGTATAGATGAGAAAGTATAGGTCTAACTTGGCATTTAACCTGTTGTAACCCAAGAAAACGTGAAATCTGGAGTAGACCTGTACAGTCGAGGTCAAAGATACGTTTACACTTTTGCACCTCATTACAAGGCAAGGTGCAAAAGTGTAAACATATCTTTGACCTCGATTGTACCTACGTCTATATATTTCCTAAG
Organism: Epinotia bilunana; assembly: GCA_947049275.1. Taxonomy (NCBI): domain Eukaryota; kingdom Metazoa; phylum Arthropoda; class Insecta; order Lepidoptera; family Tortricidae; genus Epinotia; species Epinotia bilunana. The sequence continues at coordinate 3,552,274 of OX346267.1, forward strand.
AAAAGCTCCAACCATTTTCACACACGGAGAATCCACATGTGTTCCGTAACTTCGGCCTAACTCCGTGACGTCATTATCTTCGGTACGTGACTCAAAAGAGCTATCTCGGCCTACACTGTGTAACAAATGTGGCTTTGGTTTCTTATAATCATATTTATACGGTTGTAAAACTCATTTGTGTTTTACGATGCTTCCTTTGTTTATGGCGAGGTGTAAGACTCTATCTCTTTTGCTCCTGTAGAGTAAGAAAGAGACAACAATTACATAGCCCTCAGTAACGCTTAAATTAAGTGGCAGTGGGTGTGGCACATTGCACGTAAAACCGGTGGCCTTTGAGGCAGAAAGGTTCTCGAGTGGCGATCACGTACCGGAAGGCGCAGTGTGGGTAGGCTCCTCTCAAGGTGGTGATGACCTGGTAAAGGTCGCGGGAGTGTCCGCTAGATGCGGGTGGCGTAGGACCGGTCACTTAGGCACCCTTTGGGGGAGGCCTATGTCCAGCTGTGGACGTGTTTCGGCTGATATGTTGATGATAGAAAAAAAGAAAAAGAAAGAGAGAAGACGACGACCGCTTTAGCCTAGTTGGTAGTGACCCTGCCTACGAAGCAAGACGTCCCGGGTTCGAATCCTGGTAAGGGCATGTATTTGTGTGATGAGCACGAATATTTGTTCCTGAGTCATGGATGTTTTCTATGAGAAGTGATAACCGATCACTACGAACCTAGCAAATTACCGATTCAAACTACACATTCCAATAATTTTGCATTTTCTGTTTCAGGTAAGTACCGACCGCTGTCTGCACCCGTGTCATGGTGAGCCCATGGTCACATTAACTAATTTAATTACAAAAGTTACGTCTTATAATTGAGAACTTTTAGTAGTGCGAGTATTGATGCCAGGGAGGACTCCCAGGAGGGACTTAAATAGGACAGAGGTAATGCCCTCTGGAGTGCCAGGCCTCCGTTGTCTATGCACGACGTCTGCTCAGCAACAGTCAGGGCATACAATTATACATATTATGTAATAGTTTGGATAGTGAATCCTTTTTCCACCGTGATACAGTTTAATACTAGTACGGGGAGCAGAAGACGCATACTTACATTCAGAAAGCTATTATTCTGAAGACAACGATGTATCTGTGCTGACCGATTGTGGACCTTATGGCGAGGACTTAGGGTCTTCTGTTTGTCGGTTAGGTGTTTTGTTGTTTGTTTTAACCTACCTAGAAAAACAATACAATACAATACAAATACTAAAAAAACAACAACATAATAATGTGACTCCTAAAGTCATGATAATATAATTAGAAGATGTTAGCAGCGTTGTAACATTAATTTACTCAGTAAAGTTATTTTTCTGTTTATTTATATTTATTATTGTTTATAAATCTAAGCGGATTGCTTTAAAATCCAATCGGCTGCACCTCAATTGCGAGTTGTATCGAACAGTGTAAACGGTTGCCCGAATGCGTGCCTTATGGCATGTCTTTTGGAAATCACCCGCACTTTGCATGTGCGCATTACCGAACAATAAAAATGCGCCTTAAAGACATGTCAACTTTCATTTTTGCTGGGTAAAAATTACACTTCAATAGTAAGATTTGAAAAGTTACGCTTTTATAACAACATTGAATCATACGGAATACTATCATACCTGTGGTTTAAAGATTCAAAAACACTAGCAATCGAGCAAGAAGTCTTATTAGACTTAATACGGGCGCCCAGGATTATACCACAATCGTCTTTAAGCATTCTCTGAAAAATATATGTGCTAGGCACGACTACCTCTTTAGCCTACTTGGTAATGATCCTGCCTGCAATGCAAGAGGTCCTGGATTCGAATCACGGTAAGGGCATTTATTTGTGTGATGAGCACGAATATTTGTTCCTGAGTCATGTATGTTTTCTATGTAAGTATTTATTTAAGTATATATATAAGTATATGTTTATCGTCGTCTAGTACCATTAGTGAAAGCTATGCTTAGTTTGGGACTAGGTTGATTTGAGTTAAATTGTCCCCTAATATTTATTTATTTTAGAAAACAGTATTAATGTTTGCATAAAACAAGACGAACGTTAGCATAACAAGCTTACGACTGCAAGCAGATGAATGAAACAGCACATATCGATCCGTCTGGCAAAGTGAAAGCCGTGTGTGCTCGCAATAGGAGCCTATGGCGAGGATTACTGGCCAATTGTCTTATGCAGCGGTGAATCTCCTTTGAATTCTGATGCCCTGGTATAATTTTAAACTTTTCATTACATTCCAAGTATCCAAGGAACCTTTTAGTTCCGAGGGGTCATTGCGTAACTTTTCAACAAAAGTTAGGACCAATCAATTAAACAAAACCCTGTCGTTTCCTACACAAAAATAACATGACGACCAACTGAAGTACGTACTAAGTCACCAGGCTGGTATGCAGTCACCAACACAACTTAATAAACGGACAAGGTGCGCAATAATATCTGACAAAAGTCTTTTTAAAGATTTAAAAATGTCCCAGGTAATTATAATTACTGATGACTGTACAAAAATAACAGGTAGGTAATACATTGTTACGCTCATTATACGATTATGCTGATGCCATGCACGAGTGTGATGTTAGCCATTTTATCCGTTTAACTGTCAATAAGATATCCGTCGCGACCAGACAAATATGCGAGTGCGAGGGTGACCAGGCTGTTATTCGCTAAGCGTTAATGCGGCTCACCCCGCCGTTCACCCGTCACGAAACTAGACCTCAACCTACGCTTGGTTACTATGCATCGCGGTGCAGATGTCTTATACACACAGCGATAATTGAAGATAATCATTTTATTATTAATCGCTGTGGATAAGACATCTGGCGACCAGCAGATCAATAGTCTCGTTTATCGGGAAATAAAGGATAGATAGTATCATTAAATTTAAGCGTCACTTACAGTCAGTAAGTGCGAAAAAGTAACGACCCTTTATTGAAATTCTGGTTAAAATGAAGAGTCCGCAGTTAGCTCGATTTTCCATACAAAGTTACGCTCTCATTTAAAAACTACGTGTTGGATTGTAACGAAACTTTGCATGTACAATGACATGAGGTATATCCAGGGCTGTAATTAGTTTATGTAGCTTCAGATACAATAGTTAAAAAAATACAGCAAATTTAAATTTTTTACAAAACTTGTTTTTGGTGTATTTTGTTTGTTTTATATTCTGGAATCATACAAACTAATTACAGACAAAAATATACCTCATGTCATTGTATATGCAATCGTCACAATCCAACACGTTGTTAAAAATGAAAACGAAACTCCGTGGGAATGGGAAGGTGAAATTCGGCCGAGCTTACTGCGGACTCTTAATCAGGTTCCAATATTATTCGAAGTACTTTTTACAATTTTTGCGGGTATTACACCTTAACAACCTTACACCTTTCCTCATTTGTTTTCCCTTCGCGTGGTCGCAACGTTCCGATACCTAATTAATGAGTCCGAAGCGAAGGCCCAAATATTCCCGGCTTAAACTGCCCAAAATACCTTTCCAAAAATACCTTTCTAAAAATGCTTTTGTACAAATAGGTATGGAATTACACAACGAACGTGATATTGCGCGGTGCAGGCCCCAGCTATAGTATTTTGAATATAAATGAACTTTCCAAAGTACGCATACATTTTTATATCTTCAATCCTCTTATTACAATAGCTCAGTTGTTTTGTCTGAGACCGCAAGGGTATTTGAACTCTGTTTACATACGCGTTAGGTTCATTGTGCTGTTCTTGTGGAGCGACGAGATTTGCATACGTTGGAGTCCTCTATGGAGGCGAAAGTTATTGAGCAAGAATTTGCTCCGTAATGTTGATTGCTCAATTTTTCATTCGAAATATTGACATAGGGCTTGAATCACACTGACGCGGCCTGCGGTGGCGGTCAATAGTTAGTTTGACAAGAGCTATGAAAATTACTATAGGCCGCCACCGCAGGCCGCGCCACTCTGTGAGAGGCTATATAGAAAGAGAAGCGTCGTGGCAGAAAAAGGAACTAACATTATTATGTTTGACACGGCAATATAGACCGAAAAAAAGAATATAATTCAACGGGTAAGATTATATTGAAATTATAAAGTCAATGCATTTAAAATTAATGAATTAAACAGTGAATCATTAAAGTTAACAACAAGCACTATCGACAACACAGCTAACTGACCATCCGTGCATTTTATGTGTATTGTAATAAGGTTCAATGTTCCGGCTGTGTATCACGTCGGGGTCACCAATGTTCCTTGCGGAGATGGTTGAATGAAAATCTGACTCCAAATTTATATAACAGTGTATTCTAAGGTTCTTCAATGAAAGCCGCGGCCGGATAAATGCATAAATATAAATGAGTGGCGCAGACGTGCGCGCTTGACGGCGGTCCTGAGAGAGTGGCTAGTGATGGGGCAGGCGTCCGCGCCCCCGCGGGTCTCGTAAGGCGCTAGTGATGCGCCGGAACATTCACTATAAATACAGGATTGTCAGTTAACTGTGTTGGCGTTTATACAGCGGAATGTCATTTCGCTCATATTTGGCATACTGGGGGAGTATCCACTTTACAGAAGATTTCAGCCATAATAACGCCACTAGTACCATTACTTGCTCTGCAGGTATGTGGTGTAATGCAGCAAACGAAAAAAACATAGAATTACTAATTTGCACCCAAACACGTGCCTCAGGCACTGGTCCCACCGCCGGCTAGTAAGCTAGAAAAGTTGGGCGAGTAACGGTTCATTGCGTGCTGACCAGGCACAGTGTGATCAATCGACCTTTACAGATCCGCAATGTATGCTACTAGCCCAACTTTTCTAGCTTACTAGCCGGCGGTGGGACCAGTGCCTAAAACCCAGTATGATGTGAATACGAAATTAAACCGTCTCAGAATACACTCAAGTTCTATATTCTACGTGTATACCTAAGGTAGATAAGAAAAGCCAAGCCGCCGCGGGCTTCAAGGAAACTTACCTTATGAAAGTTTGAGCAGGACAAAAACAAATAAACAGTTGCCTTTACATCGGCTTTCATACAACTTTGGCTTTGTTCAGCCTAGCGGGATCAGTTTTATAATAACATGTTGGGGCTTGGGAATTGTTTAAAAATTGAAGTCTTACGTGGTGGCATTTTGTTAGTGTAGGCCTATTGAATAGTGACATTGTATTAAAATCAAAGACGCTGGTAAAAATCACAATAATATGCAACATACAACAATGTATTTTTTACTTTCGTTAATTTCATTACGATATTTAATCAAAAAAATGTTATTTTTAAAAACCGCCAATGCTGTCAATATAATGACGCATGTTTTTATTATTATTTTGCACGGGTCTAACGTGATATTTATTTACCCTTGTAGGGTAGGCGGAAGGGGGGTGCCAGGTAATGAAATATTGACAGTCACCTGCGGCCATGACCGGTGCAACCCGTGTCTAAACGTCAGAAATAAAGGGAAATAAATATCGCGTTAGACCCCTTTTAAAATAATAATTTAAATAAGTGTATAAAGCGCGAGAGTTTAAATTGTTATAATAAAATGACGCTTTTTTGTATTATGAGTCTTCTGATCTCTTAACTTATTAGCACCATCGTCTCTCTCTCCTCATCTGGCAAGCGAGTCGTGTCCCTGGAAATTTAGCAAGTACTCTACATGGCAACAATTTTACCTATGAATTAAGCTGTCAGCTATAAGTACCTTTTACACCGCCAAACACGAAGCGCTTGACAGACTCTAAATAATAGTTTTTAAATGTGTGGCGGTATTTTTTTTTTTTTATTCAGTTGAAAACTTACTATACAATTATATTCTCGCCAAACTGTTACGTTTGATGGCAAGACGCGCTACATTTTAATACAACTTAACTTAGCCTATTAAACTCATCATAATGTGTTAAGCAGAGGTCTAATTTCATGAAAAAGTGTCCCATGTTTTTAAATATAAGACCAAAGTCCCGGTCAACAATGTATTTCCCGGCCGTTCGCAAACAGCCTCCATTTTGGCTTATTTTTATATCTGAATGCGAGTCGTTAAGTTGCCAACTCGCCGCCTGCCGCATAGATTACCGTCACAATGCCCTGTTTTTGTATCATTTCTATGCGAAAACCCCCTTGCGTCTATATGTAGACAAGAGTTTGTCATTGTTGTGTACAAAAGTTAGTTACTTGATTTTTATAGCCAGAAAGAAAAAAAACTTTTCTCAGAAACGTATTGATGTGTCGAATACCCAGGTAGCTATACACACAGATTTAGAGGACACCCTCTAAAGCTGTGAAAAATCTGACTCTTAGTCAACATTATTCCCGGTTGTGCCCTAAAGAAGCGTGGGGTCCGCTATGACACCTAATCCCAAAATTTGACATTAGGCACTAGTTTAACGAAATCGACTGCCATCTGACCTTCCGACCCAGGGAACCGATTTTTGACTTTCGAGCGCTCGAAAATTAAATAAAATTAAATGCTATTGTAGTGTCATAATCACAGGCACTTACTTTCTACCGATAGAATTGAATACGAGTGGTCAATAGCTCTCGTTTTTAAATTTTCTATCGTCATTTAAAAATAGCATTTCATAATATTTGTCGGGACATGACCGGTTTTCGCACGATATTTTCCTTCACCATAAAGTTAACAGCAATAACATAAGGTTCGAAAAACTCATTAATACGAGCAAGTATTCAAATCCATGACCGCCGCATGCCTGAAACATTAGGCTACCGTAGCTTGCTAGCTAGGTAACGCCATAAAAAAACGGCCGTTTTTGTCGTATATTTTGATTCTCGCAACGAAACCAAAACCTAAAAGGCCTGAGTGTACGCCCCGCTCAGAGCGGGGCGTGGAGCGTCCATTTAACACAAATGCAATTTATAATGAATATAATTTCAAAACACATAATAAGATATTACACTGCCTTCACTGTATATCCTCTAATCCAAATATTATCAGTAGCAGTAGCGTTTCACAAGGCCGCAGATTTTTGACACTTGAACCATACAAACATAAATTGAAAACTTTGCAGGTTAACAACACATGGCTACTGAGAGGTGGAATCTTAAGAATGGCACCGAACACATTGCAGTTGTGCAGCTTGGTGAGGTGGGGCACAGCGAAATGGGGAAGTACCTCCGCCTTGCAGAAGACCACAGCCATAATAACACTACTACTAAACTTGCTCTGTAGTAGTGTTGTGTTCCTGGAGGTGAGCAAGGTCGCCAGAGCTCCCGAGGATGCGTTTTGTTGAGAGCGAGGGAATTGGTTCCTTCAGCTGTCAACACGGCGAATCCTCAAACATATCAAGGGTCGGCAACGCCCATTTTACTCCTATAGAGTTGCATGCGTCTATAAGCTGCGGTGTCCGCTTACCATCAGGTGGGCCGTAGGCTTGTTTGCCACCATCGTTGTATTAAAAAAAAGGTCGTATTAAGACACTGGACATTAATAAAAAGACAATTGTCTTCATATTTGATAGAATAGTATATATATAAGATTACAGATTACTTAAACGACGAAGAACGAATACCTACCATAATTTCAATTTATACAAGTTGAAATTATAATATATAATATAGGATTAGAAATTAGTTAATACAAATCATTACACCCCCCCCTGTAACTACAAGAGTGTCAATGCGTGTTGCCGACTCTATGAAAATTGCTTCCGTGGTTGTTCTCCGTGTTTAAAAATCTACAAATATATTTACCTGAGCCAAGAGCGAGCACACATCCATATCAGAAACAAAACCAAAGCATATATTACATACAGAAACCTGGTGGTAAAGAGTAAATTACTATACGTTACAAAGTTCTAGCTAATTATTACATGGCCCCGGGCTGGGGCATGTAAATGCCGTGTTACGCTAAAAAAGCGTAAGTTATGCGAGGTCTTATAACGCATTAGGCTTATTTTGCTACAGCAGAATGGACGTACGGCCATAATGCAAGGATCTTACTGTGTTATTTCGCCCTGGTAGCTTGGGGCGCTTTTGTGTCTTTTTACATAGTTAACAACGCCGCGCGACCTGGTTTTGTATGTACCTTTATATAAATACATAAATTTAATTCGTATTTAGGAATACTCTGACACAAATTAACCTGATAAGTAAATAGTAAACTACCTAAATACTGAAAAAACCGGCCAAGAGCGTGTAGGGTTCCGTAGATACTTGTCTGTCGTTTTTCTATCGACAAGCACGCGCTAAGTATTATGATGCGAATGCGTATAGGCCGAATTTGTACGAGGGTTGGCCTTTCCAAGTATACTTTTAAGTTTTTCGACTATTACTCGGTAACTAGTTATACCTAAATAGGCTTGATAGTTTTCCTTTTAAATTCATTATAATAATATTATGAAGGTACTCCTCCCACGATTTTTTTCACATTCCCAGTAGTAGCCATTTAGCCGACAGGCGTTTCCATTTTCATTTTTTTCATTTATTTATTGCATCATATTGTTAACAAAGGTCGTATCAATACATAAGAATCCAATACATGAACCCTATTAGGGCACAGCAATATAATATTATAGCTAACATGCATTCACACGATGTTATTACTACCTAACATTCGTAATAAATATATTTAATTTTTATTTCAATTTGCATAAGAATAGGAATATCTTTAGAATTACATTACAAACGGAATACAAGATGATTAGTTATAAAAATATATGTATCACTACTACGAGGGCTGCTACTTATGTATACGGAATAGAAAAAATAATCAAACGCACATTACTAAATATAGTTTTATTGTTTTTCAAAATATTTTCCGTGATGATCGATGCACTTTTGCATACGTGTAAACCAATTTTTAAAGCACTTTTGCCACTCTGATTGAGGTATCTCCAAAACGTGTTGTTTGAACGCTTCGACCGCATCTTCACGGGTCGAAAATCGTTGACCACGTAATTTATTCTTTACATTTGGAAATAAATAAAAATCATTGGGTGCCAAATCAGGGCTGTACGGTGGGTGACCCGTTAATTCTATGTTTTGACCTTCAAAAAATCGAGTTGTTTCGCGTGATGTATGACAGCTGGCGTTGTCATGGTGAAGAATGATTCTGCGTCGCTGGTTGTCTTTACGTATTTCTTCAAACACTTCTGGCAAACAAATGGTCGTGTACCACTCCGAATTAACCGTTTTACGATTTTCTAGTGGCACTGTAGCCACATGGCCATTCATACCAAAAAAGCCATTTGCTTCAAGGTGCTTTTTGCACGAGTAACTTTCGTAGGGTTCGGCTCATTTTAAAACACCCACACTGTTGATTGCTGTTTAGTTTATATCCAAGATTCGTCACCTGTGTAGATATTATAAACAGCTTTTGAGTCACCACGGTTATATTTTTTCAACATTTTTTTGCACCATTCGACGCGAGCCTCTTTTTGATCCTTAGTTAAAATTTGCGGTATCCAACGCGAACAAATTTTTTTTACTGCTAAATGTTCATGTAATATCTTATTAATGCTCGTCATAGATATCCCCAGAATTGCCTCTATCTCGCGATACGTAACATGACGGTCATGCATTATAAGTTTCCGCACTGCTTCAATATTTTGTGGTAGAACGGCCGATTTCGGGCGACCTTCCTTAACTTCGTCCGTAAGCATACTACGTCCACGATGGAACTCACTAAACCAGTGATACACAGTAGATTTGATGGAGCTTCATCACCAAAAGTCAAAGTTAATTGATCTATGCATTGTTGTTGCGTTAAGGCACGCCGAAAATCGTAATAAATCATAGCACGAATATTTTCACGAGTAAGTTCCATTCTTGCAACGAGATAACATTTTAAACCCGCCAAAAACAAAAGACTAGCGTACTCAAGAAAAAAAAATATAGCGGCCAGTATTAAAAGAAAGTTCAAATTTTACCATAGAGGTCAAAAATTGTGTTTAAGAAAGTTGGAATCCTGGATTCCGGATACATAAGTAGCAGCCCTCGTATTAGGCTAGAAAAAATCCTCCAATGATCGATCTTTTAAAAATTCATCTATTGAGTAGTATGCCTTGTTAAGTAGTAAGTTTTGTCAAGTTCTTTTTAAATTTCTTTTCCCCTCACTGCCTCGGGAAGCCGTCTATCCTTTAAAACCAGTCAGCAAAAACGCATTTTATCCACTAGTGGGGAAAGTAATTTGACCTTGGAACGTGTTCAAGTAGCTTTTGACAGTATAACAAAACGAAAAACGCTCATAATATAAAAAAATCACAGATGATGTATTTCTGTTGTCGCTATAACAAAAAGTACAAAAAAACAGAATAACATAAATATTTAAGAACTTTTAAATAATTGCTTGTTGCCTTCATCAAATCATCAGGCGCTGATCCAATATGTAGTATGTAGTGAAAGTAGTTTGCGTTTTACAAAATGCGGACGGCAGCTTTGGTACTTGTTTATTCTTTAGGACCCGGACACATTTCTTTTGGATTATAAACAGATCCTCTGTTTGCTATCGCCCCACAGCATAACGGAGCCAGCCGTAGGCATATGCATAATATGCTGTTAGTGCGGAATCTCAATTTGTATTTCTTTTCAAAATATTCAGCGCAACAAATCTCGACATTTTAGTTTTTATATTCTGGATATGGGTTTTCCAGTTTATGCCCGTGTCTAATGTTAGCTATTATTATTATTTATTGTTAGTTATTTTAATGGACACGACGAAATTATATGGGTTCCTTGTTAACTACGGAACCCTAAAAAACCGGTCACTAGAGCATAATATTGCACAAATACCTACTTGTCAGTACAAAAGTTTCGCCTCAATTCAAAAATAACATATTTTTTATTAATTCCTGGGCCTAGACTCTCAACTTACTGGGTTTAAATACACGAATTAAGTTGTTAAGTAGATAACTAAATATTAACTTAATTTTAAGTAAAGACGCTTTTAAATGGTGGGTTAGTAGTAGTTCCCACGCTGGCCCAGAGACTAGGAATAAATATACTTACTTGTGCTTATCAATTATTAAAAAGTGCTTACAAAAGTGCACTGGTCCTGGCCAGGTTTCAATTTTTTAAATACAGTAATATTTTTTGGGTTGGATGTTGATAACGTAAAACACAACACTGAAATGACTGGGCGAGGTACATTGCACGTATAGTCGTTGGGGCGGAAAGGTTTTTCTGACCACGTACCGGAAGGCGCAGCGTGGGTAGAGACAAGATGGGCTGATGGCCTGGTAAAGGTCGCAGGAGACCGCTGGATGCGGGTGGCGCAGAACCGGTCATTGTGGCACTCTTTGGGGGAGGCCCATGACCAGCAATGGACGGCTGAAATGATGATAATGACGATGATGAACATGAAACACAATTGAATAGAGAAACTACATTTTTTTTTATAATTCTACTGTAAAAAATTGCAACGGCCTAGGTAAAAAAAATCCTGAAATTTTTGTCCCAAATCATTCAATTCTCCTTTGGATTTTTGGATTATTCGATAGTAGTACAGTCAACAGCAAATATTGATGATCATTTTAGTACTTTGTCGCACTTAACGTAACAACAGTGTGACAGTTGGAATGCGTCAAATAGTGAATGTGACAAGGTACTAAAATGATCTACTTTTGCTGTTGACTATACCTAGTACCTAAACAAATATGGCCAGGCGCGGCAAAAACGGGCAACAAAAACCAGCGAAAATGTCCAAAGCAACGTACTCCATTCCGTCCCACTAGTTTATGCTATTCTGATAAATGAATGTGGTGATAAACGATTTGTGAAAATCCCCCGTTTTGTTTTTGTCCCGTTGTTTTTTTGAGCTGGCTGATGTGATGTGACGATTTATAAACGAAATACTTAAGGCAAACTAGGCCTAAGCTGATTTGTAGAATTGTTTATTCCATTTTATGTTATGCTATTTTATTTATTATGCAATCGTGTAGCTATTTACTTAATAGTTGTGTTAGATAGGAACTTTGACTAGCAAAACTAGTAATAATTAAGAATTGTTTAAATTAAAGTTGAAAATAATATGAATGCGGCTAATATTATAATTGCGAAAGGGCATCAAGCTGTCTGTCTATTACCTCTTCACGCTTAAACCGCCGAACCGATTTAGATGAAATTTGGTATAGAAAGAGTTTGTGTCCCGGGGAAGGACACAGGATAGCTATTGTCCCAGATATGAGGGGCTGAAATAGGGGCGGGTCAAAGTTGTTATGGTAAACAAGTTCCACGCGGACGGAGTCGCGGGCAGAGGCTAGAATTCCATAGATCAGCTTAGGTCTATTTCGCTCAGCAATTTGAGGTGGTATTTTATAATAAGCCAGATTTCGCTCGTTTCACTTTAGAGATGTAATTTTTTTGCGACTTATTTTGTATTGCATTTAGATCTTGACATTATAGACATTTTGTTAAACGAATTTTTTTTTTTTAAATAAATGGAGTAATTTACACCAAAATATGAGACAAAACTCGTATGTACAAGTGAAATAAGATTTTAAAAAACCAATAAATTAAATAGCGCCTGGAGTGGCGCGGGGCGGGTTATTCGATACTTAGTTTTTAGTTTAGATTAGTAGGCTTAGGTTTCTAATTTTAATAAATTAAAGTACATTCCTGTTTCAAATGGTTTAAAAACGAATAAACAGTAATATTTAAATAAATAAGAACAGCGTCCAGCTGAATTAGTTCAATTTTTTCCGCAAGTCGCAAAGATTTAAAGCGAATTCCTGATCACATTCTTCAAATATTTGACAGCATTCTTCAATTTTATATTAGCCTGTCTCGATTTATGAAAAGACTAAAAAATATTGACCTGTTCAAAGGAACTCTCGTAAAAACCGCCACCTCAGTAGTTTCACTAAAGCATCAAAATTAGAACAATACGGCCCATCAATCTGCTCCGATAATGGCACTTGAGCCAATTATCTGGCGGTGAGTGAAGACCCTTGGCGCTCGAGGGTTCTCACACACGCAATTATAATGGTTCTTTGTGGGCCGACGTGAATTAATTGATAATGTGCACGGCCATTAATAGCTGCGAGGACAGATCATTCGTAAAGTGGAGAATGTGGCGAAACTGTGGTAACAATCTAGTTTTGCCACGGAAATATGAGCCTAGAAAAGGGCAGCAAATAAAAAAAGCGGCCAAGTGCGTGTCGGACCACGCACAACGAAGGTTTCCTATCAAAAAGGTCGTATCGTTACTGAAATCTTCTGGCACTTAAGTCATTTCCTTTAAGGAAGGCAGTTTTTTAGAAATATCTCGAAAACCTTTGAACCGATCTTGTTCCAAACAATTTTCGATGAAAGAATTTAGTAAGCCCTATGTCCATGATTTATTTTCATATTTTAAAAATACACGGTTCAAAAATTAGACGGGGGGGGAATACAATTTTAGTGACTTTCGGGGCGATTGTCTCCGACTCTATTCACTTAATCAAAAAAATTGCTGAGAATATATTTATTTTGAAAGGCCTATCGATTGATGTGCCGATGAAATTATTTTTTTACAAATTTAATTACAAAACTTTGTAGCGGCTAACAAAATACACCTATCCTCAAAATTTTATTCAAATACACCTTACGGTTTTCGAGTAAAATGCCTGTGACATACGGACGGACAGACAGACAGACATGACGAATCCATAACGGTTCCGTTTTTTGCCATTTGGCTACGGAACCCTAAAAAGAGCGTGTTGCAACACTGTATAACGCGATAAAATAATAATAATGCTTGAACTTATTCACAATTATTATTTATCTTCAATTCACACAATACAGGCGATAAAGCAGAAGGAAGAAAAAATTAAATAGAACTTCATTCTACTTTATATTTAACAAGAATAATCAAAACCACACTCCAAACTTTAAATTTTTACAAGACAATAATTTATATTTTTATGATACTCTTCAATGCGAATAATATTAAAAGTAAGCCACCCTTTAATTCTCTTAAAAAGTAAAAACAGTCCAATTTATTATGGAACAGATAATTTCTTAGTTACCATAATCACGTATCAAGATTAGGACATCATACTTTTTAAAACGTTTGACACATTTGACAATGATAATTACTCATCTTTCCCTGGCCAGACCCTAGGTAAAATAAGGTTTTAAATCAAATAATCTATTAAGGAAATACAGGTCAAAATCTATGCACATATACACGGTGTTCCCGGGAATTTCCGTTAACTTCGGCATATTGCAGAGTATATTCACAGAAACCAAAAAGCATAATTTTTATTTAAAAAAAAAATAAAAAAAATTTTTTTTTACAAACTAATTGAATGTAGCATTAACAGTGGTTAAAGCTGCATTCTGATTAAATTAAAATATCGAATATCTAGATAACAGTAAGAGTTAAGATACTACTGTCTTGGAGAAATTAACTTTATTTGATCTAACCTATGCCCCCGTTAATTGCATAACGGAAATTGACAAAAACACGTTGTATATTAACTGTAAATTAAAGAATCACTTAAGTTTAAACTGTCGGAAAGAAACACAATACGTTACTATTAGGTTAACAGGAAGAGATCTCTTCTAGGGATAGGTTCGCTTTTGTACCGACTTAACTTTTAGAGATGTATAGTGACTCTAAGCGGCAAAATAAAACAAAGGTAATAAAGTACGAGTATTTTAACTAAAATCCTGAAAGGTGTAGAGTCACCAAGCGTTGAGTCAACATTAAGATACTTAATAAAATCGTTCGAAGTTACTTCATTGTATGTACTGAAAAGGAGAAAATATTTTAATGCATACAATACAAAGGGTAAATTGCCAGTAACTGACCACCCTCAATAACTGGCCCCCTCGTACTAAAAATGAAAACCGGAAGCTGTGACGACGCCAGGGTGTCGACGCACGTGGTGTCCCACACTAGGGGTCGACCCATCTTCCAGGGAATGAACGTCATTCCATCGGGCCTTCTACCGTTCCGTTGCGACCACGTACCGTTATGCCGAGCTGGGCCGGAGCACGCCTGCGCGCTTTTTACAAGTTGCCAAGGGAATTTGAAGCTTTAATATAGACGTTAGATTTCATATTCGAATGTACTGCCGGTCGGCTGCTCGCGGGCGTGGACGGCTTCGGTCGGCTGTCGTCCGGTTTTTGTTTACTGCACTCTTTTAAAACGCGGACGGCTTCCGTCGGGTGGCCGCGCATCCGTTGTGACGCGGCGCCACGCTACCCGGCCCGGCCCGTTCGTTGGGAATCGTACATTAGGCGCAGCGTGGGTAGACCCCCACAAAGTGGACTGATGAACGACGTCCACTGTTGGACACAGGCCTGAAGAGTGCCACAATGACCGGACCTCCGCCACCCACATCCAGCGGACACATTTATATCGATGTAACGCCCCTATAATGATACCTAAATGTCCGATTCAAACCGAGCGCTTGTCTCATTTAAACATTAAATATAACATCAATTGCACTGCAGGTCACGGTAGTTTGTAATAATGCTCGACAGTTTAATTTGGAGCGTTTGCTCTGAGTTAGTAGTTGAAGCTGATTTATAGGGCAATATTGAGTCAGCTTATTGGGTTTAGGATTTGATGTTGGCCATGTAACGTCTTCCCAGAATATCCTACGTAAGAAAAAGTGCCAGTGGTCGACACCTTAATGTCTAATAAATAGTTGACACCGATTGTTGTCACCCTCTATTGTTTGACATAAAATTGAAAGTGTCATGTATTAGGTCAGTGACGGGAACTGAGACGTTCACCTTACGAAGATCCTTATGCTTTGAAAATTAAGTTTGTTGTACTGGGTTAAGTTATCATATCTTTAAAATGTGTCGTGTACAAAACAGGTCACGAACTAAATTCCTTAACATCTCTTGTGATCAGAGTAAAGTGCAAAGCTACTTTATTGTAATAAGTTATAGACATAGTTAAAAAAACAGCCAAGTGCATGTCGGGCCACGCGCAGTGTAGGGTTCCGTAGTTGCCTGTCTGTCTCTCGCTATTACTCGGTAACTACGTATGCCTACTTGTCTGTGATAGTTTTCCTTTTAAATTCATTATAGGTACTACTACCACGATTTTTTTCACATCCCCAGTAGTAGCTGGCAGTAGTACTGGCTGGTTTAGCCGGCACGGGAGGGGGGGGGGGGGGGCACATGACTCGATCAAAAATTAGGGCTTTAAAGCCCAATATCTGGCAAACTAATAACTGGTTTGAAAAATGGTTGTAAATTACATACTCGCCGTGTAGGGGAGGTACCATGAAAAAATATTTTTTCATCATTTGTAATCTATTGTATAGTATAATAATGTTTAGTCATTTCTGAACACATCTTCGACGTTACCCTTTAATTACCAATTACGAGTATTATAAAGAAGAATAGAGATTGCAGCTTTGTAAGTTTGTATGTAATAGGTAATCTCCGGAACCACCAATCCATTTTCAAAAATTCTTTCACTGCATGTGGAATGGTCTTTCTGGATTGATATAGGCTGTAATTTATCACAAAGGTTTGCTTGCGTTCTTTGTAATACTCGAGCGTAGCCGCGCGGGCAACTAAGTAGTAATATTATAATTAGGATATGTCTGTGAGATTGTAGCTTTGTTTTATTTGTATGTATCAAATGGGCAATATCCGGAACCACTACGTATTTAACTTTTGTTTAGTATACATTGTACTTTTTCTATGGCTATAGACTATTTTTTATCCCGTGGGTTTTTATTGCCTGCGTTCTCTGTAATACGCATACGAAGCCAGCAGCCAGTTACATAATAAAAAGCTAAGGTATAATTCCTGTGCGTACCGGTTAGTGAAAATGTGCATTAAGATGTACAATCTCAATAACTAAGTTGACCTTTGCCTCTAAATATCAAAGAACACCGTCTTCCATAGTGTTGACGAGGATCAGGCCATTGTTGCCGTTGGAAACTTTTTATCAAAGACTATCTCATAGAAACGAAGATATCATACGACATATCACAAGGCATGGACGTCGATGCTAAAATGTGTTTGCTGATTCCATAGTTTCTCAGAAATTCGCAATCATGTTACTTACAAATAATTTGCTCGATTTTGAAGTAAAGGGAACATAAGCAAATCATTAGATTGTCGATTTTCCTTGTTCATTAATACTTCATTGCATAGTTACAAATACAAAAGACGAATTTAATGCCATAATGAATAAGTTGTTTGTTAGTAAATTTTGGAACTGATTTTAACCGTTAACCGATTACGCTGAAAATTTGGGTTTTAAGTATAGTTTGGATGACAATTCAATTTAACGGTACCATCGAGCTGGTCTGATGATGGCGACCGATTGTGGCCATGGGAATTCAGTAGTTAACCGAGATAGCCCCGTTGATTTTAAGCTCGTTAGAATCGACTCAATTACTAGTTGATGACGGTATACGGAAAAGTACAGTTGGCAATAAAAGCTCGTACCAAACATGTGCAATGGTATAGTTTGTTGTTTTAAAATCAAACGAAAGAAAACAAATGCCAGTCGGTTCCAATTTAGAATGGCATAAATTCCATTACAGAGAAGGACGCCTTTTAATAGGCCTTGTTGGTTAGAGGATATGAGAAGTCCAATTTAATGGTTATTGATTAATGGCCATATTACTAGCCATTATTGAAAGTATTCCAATCCCGCCCCAGAACCTTTGGGTACAAAATTACATAGCCGATCTACATCAAACCGGATTCCTTGAAACCGTCACGCATGTAACGAAAAATCCGGAATGCCGCAAATCGTTCCCAAATCCTTTTAAACATTTTTATCACGCCTTAGCAATCCTTCCTTATTGTATCACGGATAAATAAATAATTTGG
Organism: Epinotia bilunana; assembly: GCA_947049275.1. NCBI lineage: Eukaryota > Metazoa > Arthropoda > Insecta > Lepidoptera > Tortricidae > Epinotia > Epinotia bilunana. The sequence goes on from OX346267.1 coordinate 3,570,018, forward strand.
GTGCTTTTTGTGACTCAAAAGGTCGCAAGTGCCATATATTTTATAGAATCATACGCTGTTTTTAGTAAGTTGAGCAGCGATCCAGAAATGGTGATGGAGGTCGTGAAATTACAGCTGCGTTTTATTGTTTCTTACGGAATAATTCGAGTGTATAATGCGGGTTTTTGGGTTCCATAGCGTTTAAATAATTAAAGACCCACCGCTTTTTACGGGTCTAGAGAAGGTTTACTGTCTCCTACACGTGTTAAAAGTGCCTAAAGTTGCGTGTGTTCTCAGTGGAGGGTGCTACAAGTCGACAACAACTAAAAGGAAGACGGTGAATTAACGAACCAGAATGAGCTAGAAATAGCAAGACGCTAGGAGGAGGTCTACAGTGCATTCACTTTGAGATCTTGCTGGTCGCTCACGTAATGTTCCGTTTGTCATATATTGAGTTCTCATCTAATCCATCTGAGCACATATTGAGGTTTCTAATTTTAAAAGGTGTTCTTAAGATTGTTAATTTAGTCTGTATGAATGTCCTGCAGCTTGAATATTTATGTCATGCTCGCCTAAAGGTCTTTGCTTGCGGCGGCGTCGTTGATCGGGTCGCTACCTTCCCTATCATAGGGTTGAGGGAGGCGATGGCTGAGATACCCGTCATACTCGGAAACGGGTGTTGTTTGTGGAGTCCGGTCAGTTCATGTTTGCAAGGACGACAAGCATAACTTCAAAGACTCAAAGATTCAAAGATTCAAAGATTTATTCATTGCACTTTTCTGCGGAATTGATACGAGAGATTTCACTCTGTCTTCACTCGATTGTATTATTTTATTAATTAGTTTTTGACATATAGATACCATATACATTTCTGTGGGTACCTATGAGATTTAAATATAATTATTTTAATTTTGACACTTTGGAGACCTTATACATCTCTAAGAAATAAGATTGTATTTTTTTTCTCGTACTGTATTTGACATGTAAACTGGGATGTAATTAATTCTATTATAAATAATGTGCTCATACTATTTCGAGTCTATAGATATACATTTCGACTTGTAAAAGTGCCCTCGTGGCCTATTTGCTGAACAAATATTTTGAATTTTTGAATTTTGTCCTTAATGCCATTTTTGTAAGTGAAAATATCAGTTGAGTTGTCCTAACGCTCGTTCGCAAAGTTACGCTGTTGCCGTCTCGTGTCTTTCTTATAGAAGCGCAAATTGCGTCCACCGTGGGGCATTTATTTGTAGAAATACCACGTACCTAAATCAACCATACTCCGGCGAGAAAGACCTCGTGCCGCATTGTACGTGCGTCAGGTAGATCTAAATGTCACTTTTTATTTGGGAAAATGACAGTTGAGTTGTCCTAACGTTCGTTGGAAACGATACGTGATTACCCCTTCGGTTCGCAGGTTTTCAATACGAGCTCTATTAAAATATTTTTTTTGTGATTCAAGCCTTTATTGTCTTTAAGTAAATTTTTGTGTCTTATAAAGTTTAAATAAATACATATCAGCTCAGTCGGATACCGGCAAGAGGATGAACAATGATTATCAAATTTTGAATGAACATTGCAATATAAACAAAACTTGCCAAGTGCGTGTCGGGCCACGCGCAGTGTAGGGTTCCATAGTTGCCTGTTTGTCTTTGTTACATCGACATGCGCCAAGTAAATGGTGCGGTTGCGTCAGCCCAATTTGTACATAAAGTAACGTTGGACTTCCCAAGTACATTTTATGTTGGTGGGCTATTACTCAGTAACTAGTAATGTCTACTTAGGCACTGGTCCCACCGCGGCTAGTAAGCTAGAAAAGTTGGGCGAGTAACGGTTCATTGCGTGCTGACCAGGCACAGTGTGATCAATCGACCTTTACAGATCCGCAATGTAATGCTACTCGCCCAACATTTCTAGCTTACTAGCCGGCGGTGGGACCAGTGCCTTAGCCGTGATAGTTTACCTTTTCAATTCATTATAATACTTATGCAATAATAACAATCAAACAAACATAGGACCTTGGTACGGTGGAATGGGGTTAATTCGAGGAGCGACTTGGATCAAATAGGTTTTTCTCCGCAATCATTGTGTTTACTTGTGGATGAACTGTGGCGATGTCGAGACTTTTGGGAAATCACACTGAGGTTATAATAAAAACACAATGAAAACAATGTTATGGCGTAGTTTTCGACAAGTAAAGGTTCGCTATTGTCGTCGGGTATGATATGACGTCAGCTAGCAGGCTAAAATAAAGCTTTGGTAGCCCAGTGATTCGAGGTCATGGATTCAAATCCCGGCTTTTGTCATCGGAACTTATGTTTGGAGTCACGTTTGATTTACTCTTGGTTTTTTGGTGAAATAAGAAAGTGAAAAATCCATTTCAAATAGTATAGTTGTAAGTTTGGATATCTTTTATACCTTTAAATTGTTCAGTATCTTTATTTGACTGGGAAGGATCTTAGATTTCCACACTTATTTTTTTATCAAGGGACACAGGGACAGTAAAGCACTTCTTGTGCAGTCGACTACCAAGAGATCGATACGGCCAAAGTTACAAAAATATGTATACACGATTTTAATGTTAAGGCAATAAAGTCGTGAATATGTCACAGTGGAATAGTTCCGCCGTTTTAGACTGTTTTGTAAAACGGCGGGTTGACGATCAGGCGAATTGAATACCGCTGAACGAAAATCTGCTGGAATGTGTTCTAGCTGTTATGTAAATATGCCTGCGACATATATATATTTTTGTAACTTTAGCCGTGTCAATCTCTTTGTAGTCGACTGAACTTGGTTGTGACCCGCAGTATAATTCTTAAAAATAATAATTGTTGAGACGACGTGCTACGTCTTCACCTGTAGCTATCACCTCACCTGTCACCTCACCCCACCCCTTTCATATGACAGTGAGGAGAAACTTACCTCAAGAACGTCATGTATATGTGTGTAATTTGAATGAATGAATGAATGAGTGAATGAAACGCAGTTTACAGAATTCTTAAATCTAAAAGTATATTGTGTTAGTTATCTCAAAAAAGGAGCCCACTCAGCATGAGTCGAGCCCCGACACTGATTTTCTTATTTTTTTATATTTCATAAAATAAGTACAGTGTACTACAAGAAGGACTTTATTTAAGGGTCCAAACTTCTATCTGTTGCTAGAAATTAAAATAGAAGTAAAACACAGCGAGCAGAACATTTCTCATACTCGCTTCTAATCGCTTTAGTTTCATGTTATTCTAGTATGCCATTTTAAGGGGGTGCATTGGAAATTATCCCGTGCTTTGAAACGCCGTTCTGACTAGATTAAGAAACAATAAGGTCTGATTTTCTGATATATGATTCTTGACTATATGATCGTTTATCTGATTTAATCGATACATTGCCTAAAGTTTCCTCGATAGAAAAAATCCAATGTTTGATCTTTATGTTCCTTGTTTAACTCAGCCTACTCAAATAATACATTATTTTACGACACAACCAAGTAAGTACTATAGTGTTTTATCTCATCTAAAATCTCATTTAATGAAATATAAATAAAACTTCACTAAGTTAGATAGGTATTTATCGAAATTTGTCCAAAAAGCTATTCCCGAAGAGTTCTGCATCTCTTTTTCTCTTGCGCGGAAGGCATAAGCGTGTCTCTCGAATTAAGGCATCCCCTTAAAATGAGATCGAAACCAAGGGCGGATCACTCCGTGATTTCGTCGCGCCGCTAGAAGTACGTAAATGGCCTATGGGTCGGGCCGGTTTGTATTGGCTCCTCTACATGATGGCCCAACCTAATGGTCCACTAGGATGGGCCAGCGTGTGGAGAGGGTAGTGGTGTCAGATGGCTTATGGCGCGGCGATGTCTTTCTCCGTTTAACGCATAGTTGCGTCCTGTACGATGGGTCGTGATGGCCCACTGTATAGAGCAGGCTTTAGCGCTGCCCGGCACGCACGCGTTCTATCGCAGCGCGTTGCATGCGATAGAAAGGCATGCCACGTTTAGGCACATTCGGCATACCTAAATAGGGAATTTGTTAACAGAGAACCTTCTGTACGTAGTACTATTATTTATTCTGTGCCCAAACTACGTTTGTATGGAAAGTCGATTTGAGTCGTCCGTCCTGGCTACCCTGAGGTACGTATACCTATCTAAATAGTAACATTTAGATAAGTCAAAATTCTTAGTTCGTTATACAATTCCACCATAACAACGCTAAAGGACATTGTTTATTTTATCATTGTACTCGTGTAAGGCATTTCGGGTTATTTTATGAGTTTTTTATTGTAAGGTGAACAGAAACGATGTTGTCTTCCACTTTATTATGTTTTAACTTGGGCTTAAATGGCTAGAATGTTTATGAGGTATTTTATAGGTGGCAGCGAGTTTCGGGGACCACAGATGATTATTTGAATTTCGGATAACGACTTTCTTGTTTGGTTCCATAATAAAAATCGTTGGAGCGGGCGGTTAGTGGGTTCGGACCAAGTTTCCATGGTTCCCGAAATAAGTTATGGAGTTTGGGAATTTGTAATGACTTTTTGATATGACTTTGGGAGAGCTTGGCTATTAATGTGTACTTTATTTAATGTTTTGTGGGAATAAATACTTATACAAATTATTCCTCTCATTTGAAATTATTGCGATGATAAGATTTTTAGCTTACAATGTTATTACATACATATGTTGCTGTGGAGGAATTTGTTATTACAATTTTTTCTTCCAAATAATTCTGGTATTTAATTTCAAACTATAAAAGTTTAGCACTTTCACTTTCAGGAACCCGTAAGTCGCTAGTGCCTTAGTCGCATTCCGCTACTTAGCGGGAAAACCACGGGATTGGCTACGAGCGTAGCACGTAGCGATTCTCGGCAGTTAATGTGTTCCTGAACCATTGAAATACAAGTGAGGTTAGGATAGTTGGGTGTTTGTATTGAACGGATGGTTACGAGGTCGTCACAAAAGTGACGGTCAATGCCGCAAATATTTCGTCCCAGAACGGACGGGATTGACTGAATATTTATAAACATAATTATCCGTACATTTTGTATAAAAATATAAATGCCCGCTTACTTACAAATAATATTATGCCTTATGAAATCATAATATTAATAAAATAATCCCAAAAGAAAACATAAAGTTGGCTAAACCCGGTTCAAAATCAGTATAAAGTTATTACATACTTATAAAGTGATGTCCTTGGCCCAGTGGAGTTATTGAAATCTAAAACGGGTCTCGTTTGCCTTTGCCGGCCGCTCGTAATAGAGTGCTGTGGTGACCACACGTTCAACAGAACAACATACGAATATACTAGAGATTATTTCAGTTGGCCAAATTGCATAAAAGTAGTCCATTCAAAAAGCAACTCTACCGTCCAAGGATACCAATGAAATTCCAATGACAGCTTGGTGAAAAGTAGACAACATTAAATAAACTCGGGCATAGGTACCCAACATTGTTAACCATAGACAAAGACATGGACATACTTTATTGGTAATAACACATTGCAAGTCAAAAAATATTTATTTATTTATTTAAAGTTTATTGCACAAAAGAAAACTTATCGTACAAAAGGCGGACTTAATGTCAAATGGCATTCTCTACCAGTCAAACCTTAAGGCAAAGCGGAAAAGATTGTGGGCAGTGCAATCATTTATATTCATCTGCAATATAATACAATTACAATAATTAACATAATTCTATGATAAGGTACACATTACGTTTTACACAGTACTAACATTATATTTCTTATTTCTTTAGTCAATAAATCCTTAAAGCTGTAGAAGCATTGCTCAATAAGCCACTTTTTTAATTTAATTTTAAATGCTGGGAGGCTCACCGCCACAGTTATAGATGGTGGTAACTTATTGTAGACCACCATATGTACTTATTAATTCGTTTGTGTGGCAAAAGTGCGCCCAATGGATCTCAAATTACTAGGCACACAAACTACGTTTGAGCTTTGAACAAAGTGGCGAGATTTATAATTGGTAAATTTTAAAACAAGCGTGTTCAAAACCTGAGTTACGCTAGTTAAGGCAAAAAATCCTTCGAATAATCATATAATTATCTATGACACAAAAAAAAGCATTCAAATCGGTCCATCCGTTTGGGAGCTACGATACCACACAGATATACGGATACATAGACACGTTAAACTTATTACAAAAAAGTATAAAAAAGGTAATCAAAAGCTTATTATAGCTATGTCACCGTTTCATTGTTCATAATTTTACGGTGACATATTCTAAAGTTCAATATTGATAATGTATAATCTAACGATTAAACTAACCTTATCTTACCCACACTTTATTACATAACTTGATAGAAAATCGTACAAATGTACGACGATGTCCGCTCCCAAGTTTGCCATTCGCATGTGCACACTGTCACAGTCATGGATGTCTTTACCGTGTATATTATTTTACGCTTTACTTAGAATAGAAAATACGCTAATAAATTACATTCATCATTTAAAAAAATAAAAAATTAATATAAATAAATATTAGGGGACAATCGTACACAAATCGACCTACTCCCAAACTAAGCAAAGCTACTAAACAACGATAAACATACTTATATAGATGAATAAATACTAAAATACATAGAAAACATCCATGACTCAGGAACAAATATTCGTGCTCATCACACAAATAAATGCCCTTACTGGGATTCGAACCCAGGACCTCTTGCTTCGTAGGCAGGGTCACTACCAACTTGGCTAAAGTGGTCGTCGAAAAACCCCACCCTCACGTTTCCCCCCTTGCGCTTAGGCTCCCACAAGGTGGACTGATGACCTGGTAAAGATCGCGGGAGTCCGCTGGATGCGGGTGGCGCAGGGTCGGTCATTGTGGCACTTATTGGGGGACGTCTTTCTGCTCATATGTCAGATGACGATGCTCATTTTTAAATTCCATCCACGAATGTGACATCCACGGCTGTGATAGTGTGAAAATAATAAGTGAGAAATATGAAAATGGCCCCAAGTTTAAACTTTAGTCTATTATCAACTGTGATAAAATAATCGGCAAACATATAAAAACTTACAATCATAATTATCATTAAATCTACAAACTTAAAGAATATAGAAAGAAAGAAAGAAAGAAAAACATTTATTCATGACAAGTATCGTGTCACGAAAAGGTCCCGCCTCAGCATAATGCCAACTCAAGAGCCGGCGCTGATCTTCCGGCGGAACCTGAAGTGTGTCACGGTGTCTGCAGTACGCACGGCTTAAGCTGAACGCGACCAGTTTGACAGCGCTGTCTAGCGACGGCGACCCGAACTACCGGAGTGTCAAAGTCACGTGCAAAACCTCTGCCGTGAGTACTACAGACAGACAGAGTACAATAGGCCGACAATAAACTATAAAATAACTAAATAATAAAAACAAACAAGTACAGATAACACAGATAAGGATATGGTAAAAAATTTGGAAAGTTACAAGACACCAAAGAGGAAGACAATCGCTGATGAACATAACATAATAAATACAAGATGGGACATAAAACGTAGGTAAGTACAAAGAATTAAAGATATATCATATCAGAAATCTAGGAACGCTAAACACACACAAGTATTTCATATACATTATTTTACTTATTTCACAGATTTCTTACAAGAGAGATACAAAAGGAAGAAAAGTGTACGCTATAATAAACTACAATTATTACTACTGTTAACAAGGCGACGAATTAAATAAAGGAAACTAGAAACTATGTACATGCACTATAATATTATGCACTAGAATGAAGAACTGGCATTCCATTGTTCTAAACAGGACACAAAACACAGGTACATGACAATTATGTTTAGTAACTGTTACATAACAGCCGCGCCGTTAGCATATTATTATATGACCAGTGTTGGTACTGGGTTTTGTGAATCTCCTGGATGTGTAACGACCGACCTGCCAAAAAAGGGGACCTGTCTAAAAATCAACACAGGGTAATATACACACATATTAAGCAACAGGCTGAGACTGATTTTTGTACATGTTTTGTATAATGCTTAAAAAATATAAATAAAGACATGGCTATATATATATAATAGTTTATTTAAATTATATACAACTTGTATCATGAACAAGGCTCTCTTGTTCTTTTTGATGTGCAAGTATGTATTTTTTTAAGTGTATTTTAAAACATTCTATGTTGTTTAAGGTCCTAATAGGCGGCGGGATTATGTTCCAACATTTGGTTGCCACATACCGAAAACTCCCTCTGAAGGCAGCTGAAGCATGTTGTGGTGTAGTTAACAGTATACTACATTGGCGTGGTCCCTGCGGCCTACGGCTTGAAAACCATGACAACTTGTTGAAAAGATATGAAGGAGCTTTGTGCTGAAATATCAATCCTCCGTCCTCCTGGCGTTATTCCCGGATGTACCCTAAAGGAGCCTGGGGTCCGTTTTGACACCTAATCCCAAGATTTGGCAAAGGCACTAGTTTTACAAAAGCGACTGCCATATGTCCTTCCAACCCAGTGGGAAAACTAGACCCGATTGGAATTAGATCGGTTTCCTCCTGATGTTTTTCCTTCACCGAAAAGCTAACGGTAAATATTCCGTACAAGTTCCAAAAAACTGCATGCCTGAACCCTGAACCACTAGGCTACAGAAGCTTTTTAGAACCTTAAAGAATATATAAGTCGCAAAACATCTTTCACTCTCAAACGACGCGGGAAAATCCTGACTAGTCAGAAATAATGGTGACTGCGCGCTAACGGACGATTCACCCTTTGTCGGCAGCGTACGTGTTCAAGGGCCCACTTTTACGATTTAGAGCCCCGAGAACCAAACGAAACCGGTTCGAGGCGGTTCACTTTTAGCTCACTTTTAATGATATAGAGCGGATGTCTATTTCAGTTCATCGCTTCCGATTCCATCCCATTTCAATCGGTTTCGACACCAGGATTAATGGTTGAACGTGCCTCCCGGAGCGGGGTAGTCACCATTCAAAGTGGCCAACGTTGCGTAACTCATTCACTTAAGGAATCGCTACGCTCATAGCATAGCCGATCCCGTAGTTCACCCTCTAAGTAGCGGAAACTACGGCGTAGGCACCCACTAGGCGGGTTCCAGACAGTGGAAGTATTAACCCTATCTATATATCCCACCAAAAACATTACATGTAAAGTGATGCCAAGACTCCATAACTCATACAGCTTTCAGCGTGAAAAAGATATCAGATCGCAATTAGCGCCAAGCTTCCTACTCCACACGGCGTAACTCTACCACTACCAGCCACGCTCTACAAATTCTACATCTTGGCTAAAAAGTATAGCTTTGTTGGGCACATCCCGGTCGCCGCATAGACTTTCACGCCGAATTAATTTATGATGATATAATTAAGTGACGGGTCTATCGTCTTGGCGGGGGGGCATAATATATATGTATATATTTCAATGTCACGCCCCGCTCTGTTCGTAGGCGCTTTTCTCTACATACGGTTTTTCGCATGTTATCTGCTACGAATAGCCCTAGTGGGATCGGCTACCACAGCTTCCACTAGTCGACTTATGCAGACTATAATATATTTTTCTGATATATATGATATATCTGTTTTTTTTTATTTCAGGTAAGTCTTGTTCGTCCGATGTCGCGGCCACGAAGGACCCATGTTTTACTGGTAGGCCTCATTTCTTTACTATATATATCTTCTCTTTATTAGAGCATGAAAATAAATAAAAGTTAACACATAAATAAATATCGGGGGACAATCTGACACAAATCGAACTTTAAAATTATTGAAAGACATGGTTACAAATAAAGGAATAGTAACAGCTAACTTAATTGACGTGTTAACTAATGTACATTTGAATATTTGTAATCTGTGTATATCATTTACGATTCGATGATAGAGACAGACATTCAACAGTAGCCATTTCTTTTATACAGACATGTAGACTTTTTTTTAAATCAGTGCATCTTAAAACGATACCGGTTCTTATTTAGTTTTTGGCAAAGACGAAAAAAGCACCATCAACACTATTCAAATTAAGATTATAATTTGACATTTCAAATTATTAATTTATACAGTCAACAGTTTAATCGAAAAATAGGCAACAAAAACAACTGAATACTTACTACATTTCAATTTAGTAAGTACTTCATTTGAATTTCGTTCATTTCTCCTATAAGATAATTCTTACTTATTCAAAGCTACAAACCAAGCTTGACGTACTTAGGATAAAGTACTTGAATTATGTATAAATGCATTCAATTTGTCGGGACTAAAAACAAATGCTAAGCGAAGAAAAAGAGTCCAATAAGACAGTACAAGTTAACTTTAGACGTGACTGGAATATTCAGCAACACATTAAAGAGAGAGAGAATAGTTTGAAGCCAGGCTAAGTTGTTTGGCTACCTGAGCACAGCGAGGGATGCAAACACAAGATGGTAATAAATTGCAGCCGACAGATTCAACTTTTCCATTTTCCATAGTGAATGAATAAAGAAAAAAACCGCTTTTACTTATGGTAATCTTTGTTTGTTATTTATTTTAAATGCCGCCCACCTCTACGTACATACCATACTTTTCCCGTTGAGCATATTAATTAATTTGTTCTATGTCACAAGGTTTCTATTTTCTCAGTCGATGTTTCTTTATGAATAAGATGCAGTATCAAGGGACGTAGCTAATTACAGAGCATGTAAAACGTGTTTAATACGTAATCTTCCCAGCTTTCATAAAGAGGGCTATCTACATTGTAATTTACACGATAATGCGCTCTATCTTTAAGCAACAAGGTGGAAAATAACATAATACATATAAAAGTTCTTTCGGAGGACGATAATGTATGCAACTTGTGTACATTCGTCACGTAAAAGAATATATGGCTGTACATTTTAAAAGGAAACTAGCGACTCGCCCCGGTTTCGCACGGGTACTATATTATACATATAAACCTCCCTCTTGAATCACTCTATCTATTAAAAAAAAACCGCATCAAAATCCGTTGCGTAGTTTTAAAGATCTAAGCATACATAGGGACAGGCAGCGGGAAGCGACTTTGTTTTATACTACCTATGTAATGATAGTGATAAATAAGTACATGCAAAAGTTACGCGTTGGGGTACTTTCTTAAGCCACTTTTGCATTTGGTTCCAATTTAGTACCCCTCAGACCAATCCTACTTATTATTATTACACCCATTGGCTATTTGACACCCAGACCTTGCGCCGCGCGTCGCCGTCTTAACGTGTTTTTGTGTTAAGTATGTACGTTACAAGTTTTGTATATTGTTATGTATGTTAGTCTGTAAGGTATTTGTAAATATGGGCCTTATTGCCTGACTCAAATAAATAAATAAATAAATAATTATAAATGTGAAATTTTGGATGTTAAGATGTTTAGGTGTTTGTTACTCAATCACGCTTTTACGGCTATTTGAATGAAATTTTGCACCAAATAGCTTTTAGCCTTAATTAAAATATAGGATAGTTTTTATCACGGGTACGAAAGGTACACGCAGACGAAGTCGTGGGCGGAAGATTTAACAGCAAAAATGCCTATCCAGAAATCAGTCACTATATTATTAAGTATAATGATTCTTAATGCTTCCTACTCGGGGCTTAAATCTCTCTGCTTATTACTTATTCGCTATAAAAGGTCAAAGAGGATAATTTAGCTTCGAGTTTCCTTTTCCTCCTTTTAATTTCGATGCTTCAGATTCTGCAAAATATTACTTTAATTGTATTATATATAGGTAATTGATTTTTTGATACAAAAGACTAAGAAAGGGAATTTAAGACGGAAACGAAACCATTCGATATTTTAGAAGACACGTTTCAATGGAAACTGTTGTTGAAAAGTTTACCATATCTGTATTGAAATACATAAACATAAAGGAACAATCAATCAAAATCAGTGACGAAGAAGCTAAAAAATCGATATTTCTGTCATCATAATAATAATTTTCAAGACAAAATGCATGTAAATACAATTATGTTAAGTAGATCTGTCTATTTTTATATGAAAAAATGACAGACTGTCCTAACGCGCCTTGGAGACGTTACGTGATTACTCCTAACTCCATTAACTCCAGTTTTGCCATAGAAATACGTCAACGTTTAAATTAACTGACCGCTATTTAAATCCAATTCTAATCGTGGTGTGATAATACTTTTAGTAAAATAAACAGAATTTCGCTCCGCTATAGAATTCTACTTCTCCCAGCCAAAACCAAATACGTGCAGCGAAAACAAAAGCCGCGCTTCATTTCATACCAACAACATAATACTAAAAAAGTATAAAGCTCTGTATCGTTTAGCCGGCCGGGGAAGTTCGGAAGTAACTTCGTTGGTAAAGTTATATTTTCTTTGGTACCCGTCGTTACTGGCGATCGTGACTGCCCTGATTAATTCATTCGAGTGGATAGACTATTGTTTTTCTTAATGTTACTTGAAGTAGTGTGATTTATCATTAGTTGGATGTTTTTAAAATATTCGAGTCATGCTTGGTTTTGAAATTGTTTTTATTGATGCCTTTGTTTCATAGTAATGACAACTTTGGCGCTGGAAAAGAAACGAAACGTGCTTAAGCGCAACACCACGTCTTTGTAGATAAAAAGATAATAAACATTTTATGTATAAAAATTTAGTTCTGTAAAAAAAATGTTTGCTGTAACTTTGACGATTTGACTTTTTCTCACAGTCACATTGAGCGATTTGCGATAGCGAAGACAGAAGGTGGCCGTAGCATCTCTAAAAATACGCAGGATAACCCTTTCGTAATTACGCTCACTGGAAGTAGAGACTTCCTGTGAGCGTAATTCCTTTAGAGTCTAAAGTGGGAGTACAGTTAGTATTATAATAACAGTGTTTTTGTTTTTATTTTGCGGGACACAGAAAAAAACGATTTGTCATTTGTCCGAAACCATTATTATTTCGAAGTTGCAAGATTCCGAACGCCGACAGACTTAACGAAAATGTTATATACATAATCTATTTATACATTACACTATATGTATAGAAATCATGAAAACCATACATTTCTACTAGCACTGAACACAGCACCGCTATAAAAGTGTCGCGAGCAGTGAAACATGACGCGCTTCGTTTCAGTAGTAAACTACGTACCTATGCATTTTATGGAAACTTATATTCCTTATCCTTATATATTACACGGCGTCCTTTTAACAGACTGTTTGAAACTCACCACTGTTTACAGCAACAATTATTAGGTACTTGGCTGCTTTTTTTTGTCACTGATAGTTACTTATTGGAGACTAACTTTCGACCTCGACTTCGTTCTACGGAACGTCGAGTATACCTCGTCGTTAATCGCTTGGAATAATACTAGGCAGAAAATCTAAAAGCAAGAATGCAAGTCTAATAGCTATTTGTTTTCTCACAACCGCCATATAAACTTTCAACCCCCATTCACCCCTTTGTGAAATGCAATATGTTCAAAATAAAAATCGAAAGAAATCAAAATCAACTTATATTTATTTGTAAACATGTTAAATATAGATCTTATACAATAATTTGTTTCACTATGTATAATATTATTAGATAAATAATCCCGGAACAACTAATCCGATTTCCAAAATTCTTTCATCTGCGTGTAGAATGGACATTCTGAGAGGTTATAAGCTATATTTTATCCAGCGAATTATTTTCAATATTCGGGTGAAGCTAGTTTTTTTATGATTGCGCTAAAAATACCCAACCAACCTCATTGTTACAGAACGCTAGCAGGATCCACACTTTACTGACCACTCGCTAGAGGACCTGCATAGTTTGGTCTCCGATTACGCCTATATTTATCACCAAGCTCGGGGTCGAGATATACTGGTATATTGGTCAGTGGTGATGTGAGTAACAGCTTTTGAATAGCATAGAATGCTATAAAAATGTCCGCAGTGATGTATGATGGCTGTAAACGATGCGCCATCACCGGGCCGATGATTAAAGCAATGACTAAAAATATATAAAAGAGTTTGAGTCTAACCCATTCACATACGTTTAGGCATCCCACGAGGCTTGAACCAAGTCACATTTGCGAATATTGTAAAACAGCCAGTCACTACTGACTCGGTAGCTGCTCTCATCGTGTGACCTAACGTAAAGCAGCAATGGACACATAATGGGCGGAACATTTCCAGATAAGGATGACGCAGTTGTATTTTTGTGGCATTTTGCTTGGTTGGTTTTTAAAATAAGCATAGCTATACGAACAGTCTGATCCAGTAAAACTGCTAATTAACACATTCACTTCCAAAAATCGCTACGCGCTACGCTGCTAGCTGATCCAGAGTGTAGCGGAAAGCGACTACGGCGTAGGCGCCCGCTAGGCGGGTTGCTGGCAGTGAAAGTGTTAAATGAAGTAAATGGACTTTATTTTACGAGCCAAAGGCGTGGGTTGTGGCTGGTTGGGTTGAGGATTTTTGACAATCATGTTAACTAAGCTAGAACATTGTGCAGTATTATCTATTAGAAATTACAAGTAATCATATATAATACTTTATTTAAGCTCTAAAAAAGTCTTTTGCGCAGTACACGTTGTAAGTATATAGCAGTGTATCATTAGTGAATAGTAAGGCAAACAGCACTAGAGCTAAGCTACTTTCCATATGAATAACAGATAGCTTAGAAGTACAATTAATTAAGACGTAAACAGTGTTTGCAGTGAGGCTGCTATTTAGATTTAGATTTATTTATTTCGAGATAAAAAATAAAATATAGATTCGCATACAATGTCATAATTATAAAAATCCTTATCATGATCTTCAATAATAAAAAATAACAAAATAATTTTTCATTACCAATATGATTGTTAAATATTACTCGCTCTAAACAGTTAACTTTAAATGTTTAAATAAGTTACGACTTTTTTGTAGTAGTCATTTGTTGCAATTAGAACACGTTAGGTTTTTTTAGAGTCCGATCGCTTAAAGGAAATCACTTCCATTACGTCATGCTTTTAAACCAGAACAAAGAAAAAATATAAATAAACGATTATTATCTATCTAATTTATAATTTCACCTATGTTCATATGTATGTGTACGAGTATGTATGTATTTATAAATTATTATATTAAAAATATCTTATATAGTGCCTATTGTATTATAAATATACTTCCTATCTTTAGACCTGCTTAATTTTTTTTTGTTTAAATTTAATAAACGATTATTATCTATCTAATTTATAATTTCACCTATGTTCATATGTATGTGTACGAGTATGTATGTATTTATAAATTATTATATTAAAAATATCTTATATAGTGCCTATTGTATTATAAATATACTTCCTATCTTTAGACCTGCTTAATTTTTTTTTGTTTAAATTTAATTGCACCGCCCTCCATACCCGCGACTGTGCAATAAAGATTTACCTAATAAAATATATATATATATATAACTCACAAACCGTACTCTAAATTCCCCATAAAATGTGCATTACCAAGCTAAAAATAGAGAACACCTCCGCTGTAGTAAATTTCCCTTTCCTTATTGTTCAACTCTCGTGTACTGTGTCGTTGCGTGGGCGCGTGACGTCACGGGCAACCTTCAAGGCCCGGGAGAGGCTCATATTAAATGTATGCCGCAAGAATCTGCCTGTTAGC
Organism: Epinotia bilunana; assembly: GCA_947049275.1. Classification (NCBI taxonomy): domain Eukaryota; kingdom Metazoa; phylum Arthropoda; class Insecta; order Lepidoptera; family Tortricidae; genus Epinotia; species Epinotia bilunana. The sequence continues at coordinate 3,585,558 of OX346267.1, forward strand.
CGCTCTGCTGTAGATATCGGTTATTTCACGCTGCTTATACATAACCTACACTGGTTGAAACGGGACAGCCATATATATACCTACGTTTCTAGTAAAAGTCCTGACTGACTGACTCACTCACTTAAATCAACGCCCAACCCAAACCGTTGAACCTAGAAAGCTGTTAATATAACGTAAGTTACCAGTAAGAAGGGTTTTTTTTTAATTCCGCCCTTAAGGGGGTAAAAAGGGGGTTGAAAGTTTGTATGGTAGTGGAGTAAAATTTTAAGAGACTTGAAATTTTGTGTATTACAATACAAGAAAAGTAATATTAGGGTTTTGGAAAAACCCACCCCTAAGCGGGTTAAATAGGGGTGCAAAGTTTGAATGAACCGATTTAGATGAAATTTTGTATAGAGATAGTTGGAGTCCCGCGGAAGGACATAGGATAGTGTTCCCGGAAATTATCCCCAAACGGGCTGAAAAGGGGGTGAAAGTTTGTATCATCATCATCATCATATCAGCCGAAAGACGTCCACTGCTGGACATAGGCCTCCCCAAAGAGTGCCACAATGACCGGTCCTGCACAAGGAAAGTTTGTATGGAACTACGATATTAACGAGTTCCACGCGGACGGAGTCGCGGGCAGAAGCTAGTATATCTTTAATCTCACACATTTTTAGTCACGTTTTAGCTTTATGAATGCAGAAAAAATTACAGTCGCAATCACGCAACATCCGTAAGGACATATTAAATGTATCCCACAGGAATCTGTGAGCCACTCTTTACTCTGTAGCTATTGGTAATTTCACGCTGGTTATACGCAACCTACACTGGTTGAAACGAGACAACCATATATACCGTAGTAATGTATTTTTAAACGCACACATTTTTTTACTACAAGCAGGACCAAGCCTGTCGCAAGAATGACTAAGAGCAGAAAATAAAAGGCAGTAGTAGTCACCATCTTGCAACATTCGTAAGGGCATTGCAAGACTTGGCTTTTTACTTCTAAACGTACGATTAATTGTAATCTATTTCTACACTGATATTTACTATTACTTTAATCCTGTATTGAAAAATCAAAAATATGGTGACCACAATAGATTTTTATGGATCAGTAGCTAGAGTGTATGGAATAATTGATTTATTTATTCGATTTTGAAAAAAAAAGAAGAAATAAACATTTTACAATCCAGGATAGCTATTGTTCAGTGAAGATATGTACATTTTCTTTTAAATAACTTTATTTTCAATTAAAGATATACGACTGTTTACACTTTACAGGTATAATCCAGTATTAAATGATAATGTGTAACAATGACATAATGTAAATACATTATTTATTTATGATACTCGGAGTAAGCTTCCTCTGTTCATAGTTCCTCTATTCAGTATGCTTTGTCTATAAAAATTTGCCAGTGTTAAAAATCTATCTTTTAGACCTATACTAGTTGATCTGTAAACAGTAGAACTCGCGAATCAGTTTTGAGTTTTTTTTTAAATTGAATCAAAATTTCAAGAGAATCGGTTGAGAAATGTGACCTGTAAAGGAAACAACAAAACATAGATATACCTCATGTCATTGTATATGCAAAGTGTCGTTACAATCCAACACGTAGTTTTAAAATAAGACCGCGCGCGCACAGTGGAAATAGGTAGTAAGTCCCATACTAATTTCAATTCTCGCCCATCCACGCCCCGCCTCGCCTCGCCGGTAGAAAACCACCTTAAGACGCTCCTCTAAATTTCCCATTTCTCAACCATTTTTCTTGTGCTGCTCAAACTCGACAGCCAGACATACGAAATGATATTGTCTCGAGCTGAATCAGAACTTCTTTCGTTTTGCTCGCTCGTTCAATAAAATGCAGTTTAAACCAGTAGCTATTTCGAAAAGGCAATTTAAACCGGTTGTTTTCAGATTCTGTTGCAATTAATTGCCCTTCATGCATCTCTTACAACTTTCTACCCTTACGAGGAAAACGTCCCTGGCAAAACAAATACGGGGTGTTCATTTATTTACGCCGTACCACCCTGTACATTTGCCGTGTTAATATTTTATTAGAATCGTGCTTTCGTTCGTTTAACGGAATCACCGGGTTCACTAGACGTAGAGAAATGTCTTATAACAGATTAGTCTTAGATTGGTCCATATCCATACGGCACAACGCTGAGGTGGGACCGTTTCGTGGCAATGTTGTCTTCTATTTTTTATTTTGCATTTTGATTTATTTGCATGTATGTCAATAGTCAATAGTCAAATATTTAATGCGTATCACATTTTACATGAGATGGAACAGAAGGTAAGTAGTACATGTGACACCCTGCAAGAGCACAGCAATTAGAGAAGGCTAATGTTTAAGCTATGACAATTAATATATAGTTATTTTAAGTGCATTACATGCAATATTGCACACATGAAACATTGCGATTTAATATAGCGTAACTCTAACATCAATCATTAGTATTATCTTCAAAATATTCACTTAGGGTATAAATACATTTATTTATGAGAATTAATTTTAATTGTTTTGTCTTTTCCTGTTTTTTATTGAGTTAGGTAACTTATTATATATCTTGATCATCATATGGTGAGGGCTAGACGTTGCAAGTTTCATTTTGGAGAAGGGTAATTTAAGTTTATTACGATACCTATTATTTCTTCTAATATCTGTTATTGGAGTATAGAGTTCAAAGTGTTTCCTTACTAATTTACTACTTTATGTGTTGTTGTCATGAATAAATGTTATTCTATTCATACATTTTATTGGAGGAAATAAATCAAACAAGAGTTACTTAGGTAAATGTACATTCACCAGCATAAATATATGACTATGGGCAGCGCTGCAAAAATATCTGATCATCAATTGAAAGTACAATTATATGACCATGCACAGCCGGTAAAAATATGTGATGATTTACAGCCGGCATTACAATCATTTGCCTGTAACAGCATAAATATCGGATTAGACCTAGTAAAAATATCTGATACTCCATGAAATCAAAATGATGTGACATATGACCAGGGTAATTATCTATCCGCTGTAGAAGCATAAACATCGGATCACATAAGTATAAAGACAGCATAAATATTTATATTTGCATTGACATACGGTAATAATTTGAATGACAGCGTTGCCCATGCTCATATATTTATGCACGTGACTGTACACGTATGGCATGGCCACTTGTCAAAGTGACATGGCTTAAATTCGAATAAAGAAAAATCTTCTTAGTTCGCACTTACCCCATATTGCTTTGACAAACCCGCTTCGGACGAGGGCTTCGCTTGTCTTGAAATGAGTGATTTCATGTTTTGATTTACATAAAGAATTGTATTAATTGTACAATAGGGGAGTATATGTCGGCGGCCGATTGTAAAATCCGCCAGATAACGAAATTCTTAGGTATTTCGTTTGATTGTGATGATGTGATTTCATGATCCGAGCAAGGCGCTATATGTATCGCGCCTGCATAACACCGCCACGGCTGATGATGTGGTGGAGTACGTTCGTCAGAAGACCGGCTTCTCGCTGAGGGTGTTCCAGCTGCGTTCGCGCCACTATGTGCACTTCAGCTCGTTTGTGGTGCGCGTGCCGCGACCGCTGCAGGAGACCATAGCATATGCTGACTTGTGGCCGAAGGGTGTCGTGTTTCGACGGTTCCGGGGCAACCTGCCGAATCCTACACCGGAGATAAGGATGCAACGGGGCCACGCCGTTTCGTCGCCTAAATAGTATTATTTTTTGTTTTTACTTTCGTGACGCATTGCACGTAAATGTTTTTGTCAATAAATAAATGATTTGAAACGAATGATAATACCGCCAACATACTGTTATGCTTTACATAAAGAATTGTCAAGTCAGCTACAGAGAAACGTGCCCCCCCCTGCATAGTTTACTCTGCAGCTGACTATACAATAGGGGTGTGGTAGATGTCAGCGGCCGATTGTAAAATCCGCCAGATGCCGCTTTCATGATATGCCTAAAAGTTGGCCAGGCTTATCACGATGTGCCTGATAAACAATACGGCAGATGGATAAGAGCAATGCATTCGTCGATATTCCTAGCTCTATACCGGGCACATAGTAAAAAAGTTTCTTACTTGGCCACTGGTGGCGCTGCGTATGCGATGGCGGCCGTGTTTGTTGGGACCAATAATCAGGATGGACAAAAATGGCTTGTCATAAGCGAACTGTGTCTTAGGTCATTTAGGTTAGGGTTTACTTGTGTCTCTCAGACCAGAGATTATCAGTCCGCACTCCTTATTTTTACCTAACTACTTCAATTTTGGAAACCCTTCTTACGTATAACGGTGAGTATTGAACGATATGGCGGCGTTTCATGACATACCTAGGAAGTTCATGATCTACCTAAACGTCACTAGGCAAATCTTTAAATGGTGAATTATGAACGATATGCCGGATGTCACTCAGCCAAATCATGAAATGGCGGTGTTTCACGATATGCCTAGGAATTTCATGATGTGGCGGATTTTACGATCGGCCGCCGACATATACCTACACTAAATAAAATATTCACTAATGATGTTTTTTCTTGAAAAAGGATTAAGAATGTAGTCAAATCGAGAAAATAGCAACGCAAGAGGTTAAATAATCGTTATAAGTGTAATAAAAGTTATAAGTGTCCAGAATTTTGAGAAGGGGTATGTCTGTCCCTTTTCCGCAAAACGCACCTTCGTATGAAACGAATGTCATTTACTATGACGCTCGAGGATTGTGACGTCACGATCTGCGTTTTTTCTCTCTAACAAGCAACATTAAAACGGTTATAGCTTCGTAATTCTTTGAGATATCTGAATGGGATCTTCGTCACTAGGCATTTATTTTTGCCTTTTTTCTTTTGAAGTAATAATAATTTTTGAGTCTACACCCGTGTTGTCGAACAATAAATAAATAATATAAATAATAAATACATGAAGTGCCCATGCCATACACTAATTCAACGTCAAGTACGAGGACGTGTCCCTTAAATGTTTTTCAATACCACGATCGCCCACGCGTATATGGCTTACCCGATGGAAATACAGACAACGTAGCAGACACTAGCCACTGCAGAAGAATCAGGAGCATTACCGAACTCTTATCAATTTGAGGATTCGTTAAGTCTACACCTAAAGACAAATGCTGGCACCATCAAAATGTTTCTCCCGCAATCTTTGAACAAATCCACTGCCAAGAATCACTACGCTCGAAACCGATCCCGTGGTTTTCCCGTTCAAAAGCGGAAAGCGCCTAGGTGCCGGCTAGGCGGGTTCCTGGCAGTGAATGTGTTAAGGCATTTCTCAGATAGAAAAGGCATTCATCATCATCATCACCGCGTCACCTAAAAGACGGCCCCTGCAGGACATAGGCCTCCCCCAAAGAGTGCCAAAGTGACCGGTCCTGCGCGACCCGCATCCAGCGGACTTCCGCGACCTACCAGGTCACCTTGCGGAGGTTGCGCCTTTGGTAACGTGGTCGGTGGAAGAGGCATTAGTGTAATTGGTGGCTCAAGAAACCTCGACTGTAAACTTTAACGTTACACAATCAAAGCAAAATTGAATCATAAAATGAGCTTATCTCTACTTAAGGCTTCACATCACTTGAGCGTTTTATGTGTGAACCGGGAACGAAAGTCAATTTGGAGGAGCTGGGAGAGCGAACTTGGTTGCAAAGGTTTTATTCGCTTAAGTTTATCGGATTGGAGTTTGGTTGTTATTTGTCGCGGGCTAATCTCATTTTCGTGCTATCACAACCGTCAAATGTTGCTACCGTGAATCCATACTAATATTATAAATGGGAAAGTGTATGTTTGTGTTTGTTTGTCCGTCTTTCACGGCAAAACGGAGCGACGAATTGACGTGTCTTTTTTTAAGTGGAGATAGTTGAAGGGATGGAGAGAGATTTTGTGTTTTTCTACCCGCCAACTTCCCTAAAATGGGGGGTGAAAGTTTGTATGGAGCTACGATATAAACGACTTCCACGCGGAAGTAGTCGCGGGCAGAAGCTAGTACAATTATAAAACACGAATGTAATGGTTACTTTATTTAGTATGTATTTAACTACAGAGTACTCTCTAACACCGATGGCGAGTAGCTTGCCTAACAGTGTCTTATCGTATACATTTTGGAAAGTGTGCGCAGGAACGTCTCAACTTAAGGCGGTGCATTGGAAATTATCGCGTGCTTTGAAACGCCGTTCTGACTAGATTAAGAAACGATAAGGGCTAATTTTCAGATATATGATTCTTGACAATTTGATTGTTTTTCTGATTTACCGATACATGATTGCGTAAATTTTGCTCTATAGAAAAAAAAAAAACAAAGTTGGGTCTGTATTTTTCTTTTTTTACTCAGCCTACTCAAACGATTCATTATTTTACGACACAATCAAGTTAATACTATAGTATTTTATCTCATCTAAAATCTCCTTTATGAAATTTAAATAAAACTTCTCTTAGTTAGGTATTTATCGAAATTTGTCCCAAAAAGCCATTCCCGAAGAGTGTTTCATCTCTTTTTCTCGTGCGCGGAAGGCATAAGCGTGTCTTTGTCCAGGGGGCGTGCTCGACTCGAATCAAGGCATCCCCTTAAATGCAAGCTGGAATTCATCTCTATTTCCAGTGAACAACAATCTAGGTGTTTTCAAAACAAGAGTGAACAGGCTATTACTGAACCAGTGAGCTTCATATTAGGCTCAAATTAAGTAATATAAAATAACATAAGGTTGTACACAAAAATGAGAATGGGCCCGTGCGCTCTCCGTCAGCCAATAGTCACGATCAGAATAAAATACCGAGTATTACACAGAAGGCAAAGAAACCGAAAATGCGGAAGAAACAAGCTTGGCTGGACATATCCCAATGACTGGATGGAGAGAGATGAGATGGGAGAAATATCATCCGTGACAGGAGGCTTGTGCCCAGAAGTGAGACGTATATAGGCTGATTTATCACTATTGTGAGTATAAATAAATAAATATTAGGGGACAATCTTACACAAATCAACCTAATCCCAAACTAAGCAAAGCTTGTACTATGGGTACTAGACGACGATAAACATACTTATATAGATAAATAAATACTTAAATACATAGAAAACATCCATGACTCAAGAACAAATATTCGTGCTCATCACACAAATAAATGCCCTTACCAGGATTCGAACCCGGGAACTCTTGCTTCGTAGGCAGAGTCACTACCAACTAGGCTAAAGCGGTCAATATATCCGAAGATTTCCCCCTAAATATTTACTTACAAAGCTTAGCACTCGATAAAATACTTATATTAGTGACCACTACATTATTTATCACACCGGCGACATTATTTCGAACCCTGCATGAGTGGCCCTTTTGGTGTGGAACCCTTTTACCCAGGATGAATGATCAGGCGGCCGCGATTCCGCGCGCACTGACACCGACCTTTCGCTCGTCTCAACGAGTGACAATTAACCCATTTAAGGCCAATGACATACATACCGGACGACCGCTTTAGCCTAGTTGGTAGTGACCCTGAAAGCAAGAGGTCCTGGGTTCGACACCCGGTGAGGGTATTAATTTGTGTGATGAGAACGAATATTTGTTCCTGAGTCATGGATGTTTTCTTTTTATTTAAGTTTTTATTTATCTATATAAGTAGGTATATCATCTAGTAACGGTACTACCACTACTACTTGGGAAAGTACAAGGTTTGCTTAGTTTGAGACTAGGTCGATTTGTGTAAGATTGACCCCTTATATTTATTTATTAAGTATTTATTTATTTTTATATGAGTCATTACTTACCGCAAGTAGTATTGCTTGGCGTCGAATTTAAGTACGTGAAGTAAATAGTAAAAAAAAAAGATTCCAATTATAATCTCAGTAAAACAGACCCCCTGTGTTCGAACTCTGCGATTAGAATGCGAAAGGATCTGTCGCAATACAGATAAGACGAACAAAATCGATGATATCATTTGCTAAACAAAGGGACGCTCAACGTCATTCATTTCATTTTGAGCTCTTTGTAGAAAAAAATACTGTTGAAGTTTAAATGTCTATCATTATCAATAAATCCGTGGAATCATTCGGAAAAATAAATTATGCTGAAACATCTACTGGATTTTTTGTGCTATATTTTGTGGCTTAACAATCTAGAATGATGACTTACTTAACCTGAGATTAAATGGTCACAATCAATGATAATGTTTGATCTTATTAACAGGTTTAACATTAAAAGTCTTTTGTCTAATCCCAATAAGGTCTAGTTTCCCCTCCGGGTTGGAAGGTCAGATGGCAGTCGCTTTCGTAAAACTGGTGCCTATGCCAAATCTTGGGATTAGGTTTCAAAGCGGACCCCGGGCTCCTTGAGGCACAACCGGGAACAACGCTAGATGGATGATGAACATTAAAAGCAGGAATTCCAAATTAACGTGGTTTGTTGTTTTTCTATCATACATAAACATAACTATACTTTTTGAGAAATGCCAACTTCGTATTGCTTATTATTTATACTGGACGGGACGTAATCGCGTATAATTAAATTATTTATTTACCTCACTGAGGTCTCCCGACGTTTCGGATGTGTTGCAACATCCATGGTCACGGGACAACTATCATTCGTATTGCTTGTTGTTGTTGTTTTTTTTCATGTACAATACAGTATTGACATACATTCATACTTCATTAAAATGAGCATTAGCTCAGCGCGCGTAGAAAGATATACATATTAACTTGGAATGTAATAAATTGTCAGCGTCACACCTTCCACTAAACATCCACAGAGACAATGCTCACAGACGCAGATAGGGATGGTGTAGCCGCTACGCCGTAGAAGGCGTGTAGCAAATTGTTTCGTAGCACTGATAGCTTACTCGTCTGTTTATTTTAACACTGAGTGCAGATAACGCAGTAACGCGGAGTGTTAAACTCATTAGACATTAAATCCAGTAGAATACATTAAACATCTTGCACTGTCGAACATGACTACTTTGCCCGCTTTTTTCTGAAAACACGTTTTACTGATATTCTTTATATGGTAGAATGATATTTATTTTTGCTAAACGAATCCTTCTTAATAATACGCATGTGTTCGTGAAGAGAAATATTTTTTAATCAACATCTATTCCAAAATTTGATCGATTTTGATCGCGGATAAAATTATATGGACCTTTGCCAACATTGCCCGTGTCGAATTTTTGACGCAACTATAGTTCTTATGATGTTGAGACAAGTCTCGGTCCAAAATTTTGGGCAAACATGGCGTTCCATTTGAACATAACAGTACATATAGACAATGTTACCTGGGTATTTTAAATCTTTGCCAAACAATCTTTGCCATAGAGCTCACATTCCACAATTTGCTGCAAGCTCCTTGCTGAAGTTTAAGGTATGACTCAAAGTAAAGTCATAAATATAATGTAGTTTCTACTAAAAATGCCATAAATTGGTTGCCATAAATATGTTGTGTTATCGGTCATTACCAGATTTGTTTCAAATTAGCTGTTTGGGCAAAATTCCCCCTGGTGGCAAAGTAAGTATGGCGTATTCTACGGTAAAATATTTTTTGCACGGGTGTGTATTTAGTGTTATAGTAAAAGTTTATCAATATATTTATAAAAGTTATAGTTTAAATAGTAAAGTTATGGCCATCTTCCGTCTCCATCATCAAGCGACTAAGTAAGTACAAAATTTCAACTCGATCTAACTTCAGGAAATTGGAAAAAAAAATATGACAACCGGTAGTCATGTGAAAAAAATGGGAGCAACTTATTCATACATTTATGTCCCATCGCTTTTATGTCAGCGGATTAATGTTTCGAAACCTACATATTAGTGAAATGATTATTTAGGCACCATACATCGGCACATAGACCGCACCTATGACAACAAACATTGCAACTTACATAAAAGCTTGAGCCCTTTAAATCTCAATGTCTACCCGGCTTAATACAGTCGTAAACTGTCTACTTTTTGCATTTTTTCCCTGACTAGAATCGTTTAGACTATTCGGTGTCACCGAGACTTGAACTAAGGACCTTCGCTGTTTTTTGTGATCTTCAGGTCTAAATGGGTACCTACATTTATTTCACAATTTTACCACTCGTAACTGTGAATCCACTTATTTTTCCATTCTATAAAACATAAATTCATATGACGTTGAACAGAAATTTAAGCCACGTTGGCTGATAAAACCCTTCACCCTCCAGAAACCTAAACTACCTTTGCGTCATTTTTTTAAAGCACCTTAGTAACCTATGACTTTTTATGTTTATGTGATTTATAGTTATTAGCTAAGTCAGTTGGAATGGGCGGTATACAGACTCGTAATAATTTATATTTATACACCTTGGCGACCCTTAACTGATATTTGCTTTGCTAACCTTTCATTGCTTTTCAATTTGTTTTGGGAAAACTATAACAGTTTCACACGCAAGCTTTTATCACTATTTTCAAAACAACAGAAAAATAATATGAAAGTAAATTGAGCCACTCAAGGCGACAAGTACGGGCATATTCGTCAGTTTCACCTCGTCACGCGCCTGTCGCAGCTAACCTATTCACAAACTCTCTCCACTCTCATCACTCAGCACTAGTATATCTTGACGACGTAATAACCCTACGAGACCGGAGGCCAGACATATACTGGCTGCTCTAAATCGAGTTTGGTGAGTGTTATGAATATCAGACTGCTGTCAGACCAATTTATTGAGATGAATAGGATTCGCCGCTACATATTGGGAAGACTTTATTGAATTAGGCTGCGTATTTTATTTCTAGCTGGTGACCAAATATGGTGTTAGTGTGTTGTTTTCTCAGTTTATTAGTTTAGCTACTACGTCTTGGTTTTTTGGTAAAAGCATTGGGCATTTTAAATTGATTCAAGGAACCTTAAAAGCTGTACTAAAACCAATATCTATAATATTTCAATAAATAAAAATTAAATAAAAGTACGTCTGATTGCAGCTGTTATCTCAGTACATCTTTACGTTTTAAGGTTATAAATTGTACGGAGATGACAGCTGTCATATGGATCAAGATTGGGCGCGATAAGTATAATTAAGCTGCTATATTTATCCATGTGTTTTTGTGTCTGTACCTGTCTTTATTTGAATGACTTATTACGTGCAGCACCATCTATGCAAGCTATGCTATAACGATAAAATTATAGTTCATTTTCTACATTTAATTACGAAACATAGGTGTTTCATAAAACCATTTGTTTGCATTTAAAATACGCTTTGACACAAAATGTTTCCACTGTGATGTTGTTCAATGATAATACCACTCAACTTGTAACAGTTAATGCAATATTGCACAAAAACAGCAAAAAGCAATACACGAGGTTGCACGATCAAAAAAAAACAATTTGCTCACGTTATCATCTAGACATTTTACTTTAAAATTCATTTTTACTTTCAGTTTTATCTATGGAGTGCACCCCTAAATCATTTTTTTTGTAATTTAATTAAATAACTATGTAGCGGCTAACAAAATACACCTATCACTCAAATTTTTATTCAAATACACCTTAAAATAGTTTTCGAGTAAAATGCCTGTGACATACGGACGGACAGACAGACAGACATGACGAATCCATAAGGGTTTCGTTTATTGCCATTTGGCTACGGAACCTTAAAAATCTTTAACACATACATACACATACATATGAATATAGATGAAACTTACAAATGAGATATACCTATTATTTTTTAGTTCCGGCAGCAAATAAATTTTCTAAGGACTGCATTGTATTTACGTACGTTAGGTAGATCTAAATATCAATTTGTATATGCAAAAATGACAGTTGGATCTACTTAATGCGCGTTCAAAAGGTTGCATGATTATCCTTCCGGTTTGAAAACTTGCAAATCAAGTACAAGGGTACTCATCTCATCTCATCATTGAATGACTAGTTTATTTGATAATTCTAATAACAAAAATCTCCACGGCCGCCATCTATCATACCGATGACTCCTAGACCTCAAAGTGAAGTCACTGATTCCTATGCTATTTAACTCATACTGAGTATAATTCACCGTCTTCCTTAGGGTCGTTAGTCAAATGCCGCCCACTCCATGAACAACACACGACCGATGACCCTCAGTCGCTTTTTACGAGAAGGAGAATATAGCAATTCCCGAACAACCTAAACTAATTGAAATTAAATAAAACTGCTAAACAACAACGGGACCTCGCCACTTGCGATCAAAACAAAGTTCTAACCTAATTCTTTACAATCGCGTTTCCGTGCTCGTAATCAAACGAAATGGCATCTTCGTTTGCGTCATATCATTTTTATAGCCAACAAATAATACGCATAAATGTGTAATATATAATTTGATGATCTTACGGAGTGGTTCAAATTTATCGGCCAATAACATCGATGTATCGAGTATTATGATAAAGTTATATGGGGGCTTTTCGCAAATAACAATCCAATTTCAATATAAGAATCAATGTAGCTCGGTGGCCACTTCAGTAGCTTTTTGCTGAGGAAAAACATCATGGGAGAACGATCTAATCCCAAAAAGGCCTAGCTCTGCCTGTAGATGTTTTTTTCTGCCAATGTCTTGAGCTCCTGATAGTACGACATTATGGGGTATGCTCCAACAGCATTCTGAGCGTGTTTACGGAGCGCGAAAATGGCCCCATGCTCACCCGCTGGCAGAGACTGCATGCAGTCATTGTTTAGTTGGTCTGTATGACATAATAACACTAGTAATAAGAAATGTTTTTTTAAATTACATTTACTTTCTTGTTTGATCTATCAACGCACGCTTTAGTTCTGCCTCTGACTCTTTTCCCTTCAATAATTAGGATCATTATATCAGATGTCCCAACATATTCTATCTCCTGTTCTGAATCATTCTCAACGCTGTTGTTGAGAAGAGAAGGTAGCCCTTGTCTCTCATACCAAACCTAAAATACTTTCCTACTAATCCTACTTCCTACTTATTTGCAAAAGTTTAGATGTTTGGAAATGTGTTACTCAATCATGGAAAAACGGCTCAACTTATTAAGATGAATTTTGATATAGCCTGGATTAACATACAAAATACTTATATCCCGGAAATTATCCCCTAAGGGGCGAAATGGGGGCCAAAGTCCATACTTTGCTAGCTCCATAGCTACGATATAAACGAGTTCCACGTGGACGAAGTCGCGGGCAGCAGCTTGTCTCTTCATATTTTCTCCATTCCGTCCAGCTTAAAAACGTGAACCGCAATTTGCTGTTCACATCAGCACTCCGCAAAAACGGGGCCACCCTAAGGGATGTCTCGTGATTAATGCGAACGGAATACCGCCACAGGTAAATCGAGTTTTACTGAGAGAAGCGCAACTATGAACCAGTTTAAAGGAGTTTAATTAGTGCAGCAAAAACTCCCAACATCTAATTAATGGAACTTGATCAGTAGAGGCAAAACAGATTCCTCGGCGATTGGCTAACTTTGCACTCCTTTTTAGTACCTAGACTGTTGGAGTTAATTTAATCGAGACACTGTATTGAAGGTTTTTGAAAGTGCTGTAATGGCATTAGGAGTAAATTTACTTGACGGGTTAAATGAGCTTGAGTAAAACCAAACTAATATAAAATAATGAAATGAAATGAAATAATTAAATTATATGAAATGAAATGAAATGAATAAATGAAATGAATGAAAGAAAACAATTATCGCAATTACTTTATTAGAAACCTACAGCTTCTAAAGTTTTGCATTGAATATTTTCTTGCAAAGATGCAGGAATTGCTTTCAATTTTTTTTTATTGCATACTATTTTTTTTTATACCATACAATTTTTTTTTGTATTAACCATTGTCAAGGCGTATAAGTGCTGTTTAGTATCCTACTCAGCAAAGCTCTTCGCCGTTCTTAATAGTCTTTAATATCCTAAAAATACCCTTAAACGCCTAATAATATCAGAAAGTGAAACCATAAATAGCGACCAGTGCTAATCGAAAACCATTCTAATAGATTAGACCAGCAGTAAATATCTTTAACGGTCGACTTGTCATAGTGAAAACGTCATAAAGTAGAAAAAATAAGGCTATTTCAATTTAAGTTATTTTACTACATTCTAAGTCCCCCGGAAACTCGTAAAGGTAGTTTATAGCCTACCATGCTTAACTCACTGATTTTGTACCTTGTATAGTTGCAACAAGAATCATTTTTGTGCGTTGACCGCGGAATTACTATAATAGGACCAGGTCCGACTGTATCTGTGAGTAGAAAAACTCGATTATTTGGTTTCCTCGAGCGATATGTATGTGTCAGTAATTTTCTCCTAGTTCTGTGGATGGAGAGATTTGCTTCATTAGGAAGTATTATTTGTCTTCTGTTCCTTTATTATGTTAGCTTTTGTTTTGCAAGTTTGTCTGCTACCCGTTTCCTTTGTTATGGAGTGATATACTTACTTATGTTTAAGTAGATAAAAACTACATTTAAAAAAATATCCATAACTTTTGGTATGAGTACTTGATGATATATTGAATAGATGTAAATGCATCCAATGCTCTGACTGTCAACGTCAACTAGGCAGACTCACAACCCTAAACAGTTCGTCAAAAATAGAATTGAATCATAAGCTTTACATATTCAATTTATTTGGGATGGGTGAAGCATGACATTTTTCTCCCTACCTCCCTGACACCCGTCATCTCGTCACTTCCTTCCTTCCTCATATTGTCTCTCACACAGTCTGTTTGTGGGCTCTGAAAGGCTAAAGAAGGCTAGGAATAAAGCTTCTACGTGTATGTAGGCAAAAATAAGTGTACGAAAATATTAGAGCGAGCTAGTGTCGGTGGAAGGGATCCCAAGCCCGCACACCGACCACCGCCGCGTCCACATTTTTCCTGAGCTGTCTCGTGTCTTACATCTCTCCATATCCATATTTTATAGGTACTCTTCTTGTAATGACTTTCATCTCTCAGCTTACATTAGCATTACAGATCGCTCGATTTATAATATAATCGCGAACACTAGAATTCAGCCTCGGTAATCTCACTTTATGGAGCGACTAAATCAGTACGTAACGCTGCGTATACGCGTCAACGTGTGGTACGCGTCACGCCTTCTTCACACATTTTGCTGCGCTTATGGTGCGTCAGCGAATTTTGAGTATAGTCGCTAAACATACAATGAAATGTAATTCAATCTTTATCCCTAATCAATTCCATTACAGGTCGACGGGATCAATTCAATTGATTTGGACCCTAACGTACTAAGACACCATAAAAGCACGGTGGTCATTCTATATTTCACCCTCACTCGAAGGGCCCCAATATTTGCCCAGCCCATCGTAATAGTGCTTCGCACAAACCCTTCTGGCCCCTCTGACCTGAAATTGAAATTCCCTTACCCTTCTAAGTGGGAATGTCTCAAAGTCCACTTTGCGACATTAAAGTTGACTCAACGACGTCGTGCGATGTTTTCAAGTTGGCTGGAGTTATTAGGTGCGGCTCAGTACTCTTGGTCGGGTAATAACGTACATAGGTATTTAAGGGTCCTTATTCCTTACAGGCGAGCGTATTTTGCAAAAACTTCCTTTTTCATTCAAGATTACGACGTAACTGTTAGTATTTTAGGAATAACTGATAACGC
This sequence comes from Epinotia bilunana, assembly GCA_947049275.1. Lineage (NCBI taxonomy): Eukaryota > Metazoa > Arthropoda > Insecta > Lepidoptera > Tortricidae > Epinotia > Epinotia bilunana. Next base: position 3,601,115 of record OX346267.1, read on the forward strand.
GCGCTGAGAGCTACGGTAGCCTAGTGGTTCAGGTATGCGGCTGTCGTGGTCGTGGGTTCGAATCCTGGCTCGTACTAATGAGTTTTTAAACTTATGTACGGAATATTTACCGTTAGCTTTTCGGTGAAGGAAACATCATGAGGAAACCGGTCTAATCCCAATAAGGTCTAGTTTTCCCTCTGGGTTGGAAGGTAAGATGGCAGTCGCTTTCGTAAAACTAGTGCCTATGCCAAATCTTGGGATTAGGTGTCAAAGCGGACCCAGGGCTCCTTTAGGGGCATTACCGGGAATAACGCTAGGAGGATGATGACATACATTGATATACCTCATGTCATTATATATGCAAAGTTTCGTCACAATCCAACACGTAGTTTTCAAATGAGAACGATACTCCGTTTGTATGGGAAGGTGAAATTCGGCCAAGCTTGCTGCGGACTCTTAAGAGAAGCTCTTACAGATAAAAACAGCGTTACCAGTAAGTTTCAGTTTTATGAGGCTGCTTTCATATAAGACAACAGTCGGAGTGGTGTCGGTTTTTTTTAATAAGATTTACAGAATTCCCTGTATCAGTATCGTGAAACACAGTCGCAGTGGCCAACTAGGAGATCATAAACACCAGTCAGTTATAATGTATTTATTAAGACAAAATATTACGTTTAAAATTTGTATTTACAATTCAATTTCTACAATATTGTTCAGGTAACTGAAACGCTGAACGTTAGGTCGATGCATAACGTGCTACTTTACATAAATAGATTACACAGCTGCAACCGCGCCGATTAGAAACTAATTACAACAACGTACACAGTTCAAATACTCTCCAAACGAGAGGACTACCAAATATCAAGCTCTTAAAAACCTTTCAAAATTATTTATACCCACAACCGAAAACACTAACCTAGTACTCGCGTCAAATATTTGCAGACGACACTGAGTAACACCAGTTAAGACTTCCAGACTGCAACTGTCAAAAATAGATGTCGCTTTTCACTAAGTTTACTAAAGGCCGGTACCAGGCCAGGCGCACATAGCCGAAGTGTAAAAACTGTATTGCGAAAGAGAACGCTCCTTCCAGTTCACGTGTTAATGTTTTATCGTAGCGAGCGAGCATTGGAGATGCATTGGGTCATATAATCGTACGTTGGGAAATATGTAACAGGTTCATGGGTAGCTTTTCTGTATGGGGCTGCAGTGTAGTGGAAATTCTTACGGGGATTTTTCCGTCATGTATTTACTTGGAAGAGCTCTTAGTGAACGCGGAGGCAATCTAGTGGAAATTTTTGTTACACTTATAATAGTGCGTTGGGTGTTAGGAGCGAGGGCTTTAACGCGCGACTTCATTTTGACGGTACTAAGTGATTTATACTTTTGGGATGATACCTTATTTGGTACGAGAAAGGTATATTAGAGACTATCTATTATTTTTATAATATAGGTGTTCGTCACTAGGATATCAAAGAAATACCTAATATACTAGTTTTACTTATTTCGATTAATTTTTTTTTCAAACTTAACACTACTTATTTTTATTGAAATCCATCATTGAAATTGCCAAAAAAAAAGTCTGGTGCTAATTTAAGTCTGAATTTAAATTTTTAATTGTTTAACTATGAACAAAATAGCTATTCCCCAAGGAAATCTAGACATGCCGCTGCTATCCCCTTTAGTAACCCCAAAGTACAAATTCAAAACTATGGCTATAAAACTATATCCAACATAATGGTAACAAAGTATCACACGGTCCCTAACCCGAAAATTCCCTAACATTCGCGCAGCTAAATTGCAAAATTCATCTTAAATTTCCACGAATGCACTTACAGTAAATGTCCCCAGCATTTGTTACAAGTATTAGTCCGGTCTCGCGGCCATGCCGTGCTCGTAAAATACCCGTTCGACCGCGCTCGGCTCTTGGCTCGGCCGTCCATGCCGTGCTATGACAAACAACTGTAACTTTCAAATAGCTAATTTACAGGAATCGCGGAAATTGGTTTTTGGTTGTATAGCAAACAAACTAAAGTTGTTCTACCTGTTAAAACTAGTGGCTCTATGAGTTGTAGAACCAGCGAGCCTGCCTTGTAATTTTTTTTCTTAATTTCGTAAATATTAACTCGACAAAAAAAAAGAACAAACATTTTCACTAGAATCGGTTGAGAAATGCGACATGTTGAGTCATGAACAGCGGGAAAGCGGTACATCCGCCATCAGGACATACAAACGATTTTCGGCCCAAGCTGAAGCATAAAACTTCGTTCGCGTCGCTCTTTGGTTCGAAAAAGCTTATTCTTACTTCCTGTGTGTTCCAAAGGCCGAGAATTAAATACGGGTGTAGACTTGAAAATTATTATTACTCCAAAAGAAAGAAGGCAAAAAAATATGCCTAGTGACGAAAATCCCATTCAGATATCTCAAAGAATTACGAAGTTACAACCGTTTTGACATTGCTTGTTAGAGAGAAAACGCACACAGTTTGTGACGTCACAATCCGCGAGGCTGCCGCAGAGCGCGTTGCGCGCGCGGCAGGTCACGTCGACGGCGGCGCCGAACACGATGGGGCGCGGCACGTTGCCATCTTCTAGTGACGTCACTAACTGCGAACGTCGTCTTTTCACATGGAGTTGCGTTTTGCGAAAAAGGCACAGAACGTACCCCTTCTTAAAACTTTGGACACTTATAACTTCGTGATTATTTAACCTCTTGCGTTGCTTTTTTCTCCATTTGACTACATTTTTATAGTGTCTACACCCCTATTGCTGTGCACCGGAGAAATGCTGCCAGCATCATGGTGTCATTTCCGCCAATAAGCGACCTCGGGGACGGTGTCTAATATTTTATTTTATTAAAATATTATTTATTTTTGTCACTGTAAATATTTTGCTTAAGTAGTACTATATTCGTTGTCCGTTGTTGTTTGATTTGCTGTGTTGCGTTGTTTATTGTATTAAAAAGTACATCGGAAACTTACAGCTAGCCACCAAAGCGTCACAGATCTTAAACTAAAACATTTTATAAATTAAAACATTACGCATGGCATGCATGAGTAGTTACTTACAGATTCATCTGATAAGTATTGTTCAATAAAAACCTTGCAAACCCTGGTTGTGAACAGATCACAGTGCGGTGCTGCGTCCAGCACGGAGTAGGACAGAGAGTGCGCTCGGGAGCGGCGCGTGTTGCAGTAGGTCGGTGCGCGCTCGCGGCCGTGCCAGCAGATGTATCCATACTAATATTATAAATGCGAAAGTGTGTCTGTCTGTCTGTTACCTCTTTACGCTTAAACCGCTGAACCGATTTGGATGAAATTTGGTATAGAGATAGTTTGAGTCCTGGGGAAGGACATAGTTTAGTTTTATCCCGGAAGTGGGGGTGAAAGTTTGTATGGAGCTACGATATAAACGAGTTCCTCGCGGACGGAGTCGCGGGCAGAAGCTAGTATACCTATATATTTTTTATGAGTTTTAATTTATTAAATATGAATATTTACAAAATATAAGTATATCATTTTGGTATTTTACTACATAAAGATAATCTACTTATTTCGACGATACTATAAAAACTATAAATATTAAAACCAAACTTTGCCAGAACACTGCATTTAAAGTTGCAGTGTTAAGTTTTAATGTGTTCGATACAAATTGACTGAATTGTGAATGCGCGTACTTATATGGATTAGGTTCCGAAAGACTCATTTATCGACGTTAGCACAAATCAATATAACTTAAGTTACTGTGTTATGTCATTGCACGGCAGCTCGGCTACCGGCCGTCTACGGCCTTCGGTCATCCTCTGCCCTCCGCCATTCTCGGCCGAAGGCCGGCTGTCGTCGCACGCAGTCACGGACCGACCTTATTTATTGCACTTATTGGGCGTTAAAGGAAAAATAAGACTAATAATGTTTTACGTGTAAGTATTGGTCTCTTTGTATGTAGATGTAGTATGTTCATATGGTATTATGGTGATGGTGTTATGAGACGATTACAATGTACGTGGGTTTGTTTTGCAAATCGTTCCTTATGTTTTTTTAAATTGCGAACGGTCTTACACAAATCGACCTTTTCTAAAACCAAGCAAAGCTTTCGAAACGATATACATACTTATTAATATGAAATTAATAATTGAATACACAGAAAACATACCATGAACAGGACCAAATATATCTTTTATCATAGGTTTATGTTTAACTGGTAATTCCTTGTTCAGACTAATTACAGAATTAATTATAAATTAAGTTTCATCCATTTTCACAATTTAATTATATATTTACAGGCTTTATTAAAGATACCCTCGTTATTTCATATTTAAGTATTATATGGATTATATAATTTTGGTATGTTCATATATATACAATAATGATTAAAAATATATTTGTATATCTACTCTTCAGAAGAATGGTTCAAACCAATAGTCCGATAACAGTCGACTAATTAAATTCAGTCATCCCTAGTAAACTTTTACGTAATAAAATAATACGGAAAGCAGCAAAAATAATAAGGGAACATCAAAACTTCTTTAAATATATGTACATCAAAGAATCTTCTAGCCGAAAACGTGAAATTATTCATTCGGGCAGAATAAACGTAAAACTTAAGGTTTTTTTGCTCCTTTGTGCCCTTAATTATAATTAGAAAGGTTCTTTTACGTGTTTTTATATATCTGACTCATTTATTGAGATGACTACCTACTTTATTATGTACTTTATTGTGTATAATGTAACTAAAACAAGCATAATAAGATAGTAAAACTGAACTACATAATAGGGAAGTGAAATACATTTTATAAAAAGAACACCCCGTGGAGGAGATCCTCATGCGGCATTGCGCCATTTTATTTTATTTATTTATTTAAACTTTATTGCACAAATCTAAAAATAAAAATACGCTTGGCGGACTTATAAGGCCTTAAGGCATTTTCTACCTGTCAACCATTGGGCTAAACAGAAAATTTAGTGGTGCAGGATCTTAAATACTGAGTCGCGAATGGGAACACATCAAATAATTACCATTGAGATTATTTTCTGGAATTTTGGTTCAAGTATGTGTAATAGTTACAAAATATACTTAGTTTCTGAAATTATTGCTTAATTCGAAACAAAAGTGCCTTGCTTCCATGTTATTTCAATATATTAATAAATCTTTATTGCACAAAACAAAAACGTACAAAAGACGGACTTATTTTTTAGATAATTTTAAAGTAAGAACAACTCGCGTTTCATATCACATATATAACTACCTATATTATATTCCTGCATAATGTAAATGCTTTCCCGTATAAGTATTAAAAAAAACTTCACAACGATGCTTAGCCTAAGTTCTAGGTTGGCTCGTAATAAAACATTTAAGTGCGTTTTTTGCGTGCATGCATTTAACTGGTAAAGGTCGCGGGAGTCCGTGCCACTCTTTGGGGGAGGCCTATGTCCAGCAGTGGACGTCTTTCGGCTGATATGATGATGGTGATGATGAAGTGCGTTTTACACTTACATCATGTTACATAATAAAAAAAGAACAGAAAATTTGGGTGAGGACCAAATTCTTGGGCAGTAGTTTAGTTAGCCTAGTTAGTTGGTAGTAGTTTAAAGTTCCGTTGTGACACGTAAATTAGCCATACAATTCTATGGTTAATTTTCGTGTCACAACGAAACTTTTTAACTACTACCAATTAACCACGCTAACTACTGGCCAAGAATTTGGTCCTCACCCAATTAAGTGTCTTTGTTTTTTTTGTAAGATAATGTTGGTTATATAATTACTATAGCGTGCTACTAACATAACTACTATTGATAGCATTGCTAAGTTCACTCACGCATTTCCTCCTATTGGTGAATTTTCGCCTCGCACACCGCTCCGCTTCCTCACACGACTCTGGTGGATACAAACCCTTATGTTGTCATTAAAATATTTTGGTTCGAGTCCTTCGATAATTTGGTTTTAAATTTCCACCGCGTTTGCTCGTTTGCAATATCAATAATAAATGATTAATGAGGAAAATCAGGCAAGTATGGCGTGCAATTACCATATGCGTGATGTATGTAACCACCAACTGCAATCAACATAAGTAATATGGTATGGTATGATAACTATACACTAGTGGTTCTGTGAGCTGCAGAACTCTCGTCCGGTCTTTAAAAAAAAACCTATTTTTTAAATTTCGGATAAGTGGATTGCCAAAAACACTACATAATTATTGTTCCTGCTCACAAAATTTCACGAGAATCGGTTGGGAAATACGACATGTCGAGGAGAACAGCCGGCCAGCGGGACACCGGACACCGGACAAACGATTCAAGGCCCAAGTGAAGCATAGAGCTTCGTTCGCTTTGCGTTCGTTCGTTTCACGCTCATACCAGCCGAAAGGCACCCACTGTTGGATATAGGCCTCCAAGGAGTTCCAAAATGGCCGCTCCCGCGCCACCCGCGAGGTACCTTCGCTTGGTGAGGTAGGGCACAGCAAAATGTCATCCCGCTCGAATTTAGAGCAGCCCAACTGGGGAAGTACCTCCGCCTTGCAGAAGACCACAGCCATAATAACACTACTACTTGCTCTGTATTAGTGTTGTGTTCCTGGTGGTGAGCAAGGTCGCCAGAGCTCCCGAGGATGCGTTGTGTTCTTCAGCTTCCAACACGGCGAATCTTCAAACATATCAAGGGTCGGCAACGCGGCGTCCGCTTACCATCAGGCGGGCCGTACGCTTGTTTGCCACCGTCGTTGTATAAAAAAAAACCCGCACCCAGCGGACTTTCAGTTTTTTTCTCGTGGCAAGAGGTTTATTTTCCAGAACACCGGTGGTAGTTTATTGACATTCATAAGTGCATGCACTTAATACTAATATGCCTTAATTGAAGATTTTTTTAAAATTTTACTTTATTAGAAAAACTAGCCTTAATTTTATTTACTACTCGTTGACTGATACGCAGGAGTGCGTACAAAATGAAACTGAAGAAGACAACTATGCGGTTTACAGAGAAAAACTACGCGTGAAGTGTTGTGAACCTATACCTATTATAATTAAGATTAAGGAAATTAATACGCGAGTTAAATAGTTTCATTTGTTTTTTTTTTTATTTTACCCACCGAAAATGTAATAGTTCTTCAACCTAGAAAGACATTGTACAATAATAACAAAGTGCTCTTATAAATACAAAAATGCTACAGCTATCACAGTACATTGACTTGGGGAAATCCGCGTTTATCTCTCTTTGAAGTTTGCGCGTCTCGTTATCATTGTTAGGCGTCTCTTTGAGGCGGCAGATGGCGTTGTGTACTACTTTCATTGTACTGCTATACCGCAGATACAGAGTGACGTAAGTAACTCAAACTTGAAGTTAAGATACGTGACGTATACTTTAATGTAAGAGGAGTGGAGACGTATGATAGTGAACTCTAAGAGCTTGGCCACGAGTTCAAGCGGTAGCGGTACGCATATGAAGCGAGAGATTTGAGTCCTTTAGGATTCTGTAGAACAATTAGTGGCTACGACCAAGTAGCGCTATTTTTAACATTTTTGGCACTTGTATCAAATTGAAAAGTCAGCTTCGCGCATGTTTCTCGGAGTAGCAAAATTGCAGTTTTTACTTGCTACGATTTTTGCACGCAACAGTTTCAATTCATATTCACAATAAAACATACTTACCTACTATATTTTAAAAATAAAAACATAATATTATCCAAAATAACTTTAGTTGTTTAGTTGTTTGATTTTTTAATGCTTACATAATTCTGATAAATTCATCTGCAATCAAAATATAAGGACATTATTTTTTCTTGCAATCAATTTATTACAACTGATTCATTGAAATTAAAACCCAATAAAATGTGTAATCTTCAGTCCCCAATATCGGGAGTTTATAGAATTTTGATCTATTGCAAAACATGAAATACGAAAGATATAATAAGAACGATAGATATAATATCACTTACAAATCAAAAGATAACGAAACGTTAATTAATGTAAAATAGGATGCATATTTAATGCAGGCTATATGTTACCGCATAGCAGACAGGTGTAATAATTTTAGCGTGGCGTGTGGACAATCCACCTAATTTCACGTCCGCTAGTATAATAGTGTTAATATTTTATGAAACCGCAGCCAGTCAGCTTGGAGGTGTGGTGCAAGGCATAAGAAAATACAACGGCTTTTACTTTCTTGGGCCCCTTATTCAAAATACTAAATAGATTTCTTTGGCCGCCGTTATTGAAGACGAAGAGTGAATAAATAAATTGCTTTGTATAACTACCCTAACCTAGCCTAACTATAGTCTAGCGTATGCTGGAACACTAACTTGGGTTTTAGAGTAACTTTGGAGTCTTGTGCCACGCTATTAGCACCTACCAGCTTTGCACTGCACTGCATTACGTTAGGGTAATTAGTAGAGGTCCTCTTTGGAGACCAACTTAGAAGGTTAGTGTAAGAAAAAATAAAACGCACTCTTTCACTCAATATGCAGTCTTGCTCTATCTCTAAGATGGTGTCCGTGAGTATTGTACGTTATTTGTAGTGTTGATTGATTTATAATATTCTTTAATTCCCTGTTTTATTATGATATTTTTACTCCTTTTTTAATTGCGACAAAGTATACGTTTACATTTCTTGCAATGACGTAAGTAAAGGCAAATATATTTTTTATACTAAGATGAATATAAAATATCAATATTTAAGTAAATTACATAGGTACATTCTCAATGCACTAAATGCCTAATAAAAACGGTTAAAATTTTAGCTTTATTAAATAATATAACAAACGCTTCCGTTCGTAAACGAGGCCCTACATAGCAAACTCCAGGACTTTATACAGTTAGAGTAAAGTAAACACTGCTGCTAAATCCATAGAGCTCATTTTCGAATGATGGAATGCCAGCACACTTTTGTAAAGTTTATTTAGCTTGATGATTTACTTACGTATCGTGGTTACAATGTTAATGTATTGGTCTAGCTAGGCTTACATTCACACAACTACACAGATAGTCACTACATACATTAAAACATCATTTTGCACCACCCATTTTTGCAATTCTACGATTATGCTTTTGTTTTTATCTCTAATAATGATCTTATTTGTAAATGTGTCGCTTCAAATAACAATCTTCAGTTGAGATAAAATGTTATAAAGGGCAAATCGTATTTGCGGCCAGCTACTTCACAACGCGAGGTTGTGTAGTGTACATCATCTCAAAGGCCGTTTTTAACTTACAATTTGGGTTTCTACTTTTGTCATAAGACATATTGATGGGAATCTGTGAAAATAATTGACTTTATTTTACGAGTTGTACTTTTGTACTAAAGCCTACACTTCAGATAAATATTTATTTAAATGATTACGTTATTATTAAAACTAAATATACAAAATAATTATTGTGTCTAGTAAAATTACGTATGCAAACACTTCAGCAACATCTGCATCTCATTGTCTAAGGAACATATTCTCTCAAATCCCTAATATATTCCAACTAATCATCTATATGAGCTATCCAATCTAAACTGCGGCTGCAACTGCCATATTTACTGATGAGCGTTTCTCAAAAAAAATTCCACTACGTTTTTTCGGAGATTTTCTGCAACTTTTTTGTTATTTCTACTCAAAATCACGATGTCTTTCCATCCCCATAGGAGAAAAATAGTGTCCCAAAATTTCCATACATTTTTGAACTTTCCTATTGTGTTACCACCATAGAAAGTATACGGTAAATGGTAACACAATAGGAAAAATATGTATGGGACAGTTTTTTGTCCTACCAGGGTGGAAAGAGCTCTTGATTCTGAGTGGAAATAGTTAACATAAAATTTGTAGAAGTACAATTAATAATAGTGGCATTTTTTTTGAGAAACGCTCTGATACAGCTGCAAAACAAAACCAATACATTCGCGGCAAATGTATTCAAGTAATCTCGCATATTGACCTCAACCGTGATGAGATATCCAATACATCTCATGCTTACACGAACGAACGAAACCGCTCTACTTTGACCCCTCGAGGCCTTAAACAAGCTTCGTTAAACATCGTCTTTATGTAGACCTCGGTCACTGGATGTTGCTCAAAAAATAACCAGCACCACTTGATCTCCCCTCTTGGGTAATTCAACGTACCATTCAACTTAAATAAGCCAGCTAATACGATGCTAGAGGGATCAGCGGATTCTGGTCCGTTACAAAAGTGAGTTGTATGCGTAAAAATATGGGGTATATAAATGTATGTAGATAAGTGCTATGTTTCCTGCTATACGTCATCGCAGCATTTCGTTGAATCGCTTCAGTAAGCTGGGACCGATTTATCGTTGGCGCCGGTTTATCTTAATGTGTATTTCTAATTAATATTTTTTACTCTGCCGTTTTTGCAAAGGATTAACCTATTGTTGGGACCAGTTTTAATATTCTAACTTAACAAAAATAAGTGTGTTAGCATTTTTGATTGATTAGAAGGCGTTAATCTGAAAGGTATTTTGAAATCTAATTGCCTATAACCTATCACATTACTTAAAAGGCGAATAAACTTCTTTTGTTCCTCGCCGCCATGGGTAAGTCTCCTGGGTCACTCTCTAAAACTATGATTTTATAAGGTTTAAATCCACTAAACACGTGTTTTTGTTATATTGGTAAACCCATTCCATCGTGTGGTATCTCCTGAACATGATATGAGTCAAGTAGATTTAATTTTAACTAAAAAAGTCTGTGTCTTATTATGTCTCCGGTCTAACCAGGACAGAATAAGAACAAGCAAAAGTTGATTTAAGTGAAACATGTTCATAAATATAGCAAAATACCACAAAATATCTTTCCCGCTTTGCCTTAAGGTTTTACTGGTAGAGAATGCCATATGGCATTAAGTCTGCCTTTTGTACCATAAGTTTTTCTTTTGTTCAATAAAGTTTACATAAATAAATAAACATCTTGCAAGAAGAAAAATACATCCGACTGATAAGGATGATAAGCCAGCTTTTTTAAAGATGACCAAGTCAATTCTATGTTTCTGTATTTATAAACCTATAAAATCAAATAATTTACATTATTTGCTAATATTCGAATAATACTTTTCTCAAATTAGATGTAATTTAGTATCCAATAATTGTAATGTAACACCTTGAAATTGTTAATAATAATAAAGTATGAACATTAAGATTGCTACACCCTAACAGAGTCCATGCTGTGCTATATATTTGGATAAGATCTTATTTCCATGGCTGCATGAATAAGTAAATAAATAAATCTACGATCACAGGAATCGCCGTGCCATTACCGCTCGGCTGCAGTGGCATTGACAGCTAACTCTGGTTGGATGTACACCCTAAATCAGGTGAACAGTTGTATCGGGCGTTTCTTTCCAGTCAAAGTACTGATAACTTCACTGTGTCAATCTTGTGCTAACTTAGCAAGTCGGGGCGAAGTAAAATAATTCATAAGTCTTGAAGTTTCACGAGCTACCGCGGATTTTCGGTCTTATTGCTTTTTGAACACTTATTGTGCGTTATATAATGGAAAGTTTAGGTAACATGTTTTCAGTTGAAGGGTTCGAAAGGTACCTAATTAGGACCTCGAAAGTCTTACTCAACTGGCTACAGAGTACTTAAAGGGGGCTAATCGAAATCTTTAATTTATAGTTGATTTTATCATTATCATTCTCTCTGGTTTTTAGGGTTCCGTACCCAAAGGGTAAAACGGGACCCTATAACTAACACTCCGCTGTCCGTCCGTCTTGTCTGTCTGTCTGTGCGTCCATCACCAGGCTGTATCACATGAACCGTATAGTTAGACAGTTGTAATTTCACAGATGATGTATTTCTGTTGCCGCTTTAAAAACAAATACTAAAAAAACAGAACAAAATAAATATTTAAAGAGCTTCCATACAACAAACGTGATTATTTTGCCATTTTTATAGATAATGGTACGGAGCCCTTCGTGCGCGAGTCCAGCTCGCATTTGTCCGGTTTTTATACAAACCAGTGATCAAAACGCCACATGAATAAAAAAATAAGGAAAATCGTTATTATTTACAAAGAATTACAAGTACAGAGAAAAGTAACGTTAAAGAGTTCTATCAATTTTGGCAAAGAAGCATTGAATGTCAACACAACGAATCCTCAACTGAATAAAAGGTCGGCAACGTGCTTGTGGTTTCTGAAGTCACAAGCGTCTATAGGCAACAGTGTATACCACCAGACATAGCATAACACTATTTATTATGCTTGTTTACTTCTATAATAAAAAAACAGGAACAAAAACCCATTTCCTACTTCGAAGTAACCTAACACTCATAATATACACGTAAATAACACATCATGATGGCGATAGGGCTATTGTTTGTCATACCCAACCCAGTTAATGGGACGAAGACACAATATATTAGTTTTATTCAGACATTTTGTCGTATTTACAACAAAAATGGCCTGGCGAGATTGCGTCTAAGTCCGTCAAACTATATATTTTATTTATAGCTCTCTTTTCATTATAGATATGAGTATCGTTTTGGCATCACCTATTCATAGCGGTTTTTTGCTGTGCGTCCACTAACCTAAAAGGTTGACTGGAAAGGTTCACTCTTTAGCGATAAGGCATCCTGTCTACCATATACCTATCTACAATTTATATTGAATAGTCGTTGTATAGTATTATATATTATGACTGTTTTCTTTAATGAGATTTAATATTTCAATAATAATCGGAACGTCTGAATTGATTGCAGGCTATTGAATATTTATTCAAATCAAGAAATGACGCTGTTTTTAACTTGTTAGCTACTACGTTTAAACTAGGTACGACTAGTATTTTAATACAGATTGGCAATTATTTAATCTAAAATCGACGGTTTGATATTCCGAAAATAATAATTCGTTTCGACAGTTTATTTTTTTATCCTTTCGCAAGTGCACAGCATATGCGTGGAAATAGAGCACATCATAATATTTTATTTCGTTTTTAGTTTAGTTTATCCCTAGTGGAGAATACATGTATGTTTTTTATAATGTATTATATCAAACTTAGCGAGTGTGAAACACTTTGAAGGCTAAGTCACCTTAAGTCACGTCACGGCGTTTCCAATTAAATTATGTTTATTGCAGAAAATGGGTACCTACATACAAGGTGGTATATATATATATATAATTTTTACAGTGCGCCAAATTCGGCTTGGGTAAGCATGCAACATTATTTAAGTCTAAAATTCAATTATTTACCTAAAGTTTAAGTAAACATTTTAGTGGGAAGTTCCTACATATCCCTAAAGGCCGGTTCACACGAATTAAGTTGTCAAGTAGTTAACTAAATTTTAACTCAATTTTAAGCGACTTAATTTTAAGGAAGCGTTTACACGTGAATTGAATTAGTTAAGCTCTTTAGTTAGCCAGAGATGGACGCTCTAGTCATTAATTCAGTAGTTAAATTCGTAATAAGCGTAGTTTAGACCACCTTCGACACCACTTCGACATTATTATTTCAAAAACGTTCTTCAAACTTACGAAATACGAACTTCGAATGGGACTGCTCCGCCAAACTTATACACTTCAGTAATATTTAACTAAATTGTGCCTGTCCAAACGTGTCAAGTTATAATTCACCCCCACCCACAATTTTTTTTTATCTACTTGTTTACTTACACGATAAATTTTAACTTGTAACTTATAACTAAATTAATTGTTTACACGCTTTAGTTCGCTTAAATTTAAGTTATAATTTAGTTAACTACTTGACAACTTAATACGTGTGAACCGGCCTTTAGAAGTTTGTTGTAGGTATACCTTAATACACATACTACTTTAGTAGGGGCTGCGAGTTGTGTTGTTTACAAAGTGTCAGCGTCTGTGAGCACCGATCGGATGTGGTCGGTCCTTAAAACGTGATACACGCGCGTTTTCCCAATAGAATTATATCCTTAGTCAATTGTACCCCTCTACTGTCTCGACAGAAAAAAGTCGTAAGCGCCACAAAATTTTCGTTAACTTACATCCTAAAATCCCGTCGGAGCAGCCCAAACAAGTGGCACGCAAAACGGTCCTAAACAAAGTTGCTAGTTTAATTTCTTATTTACACTACAATGTTAGGTACTGGCGTAGTTAGTAGTTTATTAGATTAATATCATCATCATCATCATTTCAGCCAAAAGACGCCCAATGCTGGACATATGCCTCCCCCAAAGAGTGCCAAAGTGCGGTCACACGTCCACCCGCATCCAGCGGACTCCCACAATAATAGATAATATATTATACAATTTTATCTAACTTCTCTAACACAAGTTTTTCTTTTGTGCAAGAAAGATTAAATAAATAAATAGTAGGTTATTGCTACATTACTACCTTACGCTAAACACCATAACTTATTTTACAATCATCCGGATTTAACAACAAACAGCAAACGGATGGGTGATAATACGTCATACAGACAGGTCTATTTACTATTCCATACTGGACTGGGGAACTAGGTCCCAAATTGGTACACTGCTATACACCGATACGAATTATTCAGCTAGTACGAACTGAAATTATTACCAATCTGGGGTCACCATTCCAGGAAAAATCTTAACAGCGTGATTCACGATTGCTCATATACGTAACAGCGACATCTAGCGGGTAATTGGCTAACTATAAAATCTTAGGTATACAAACTAAGCGAGCTGAGGTGGCACGGACTCTACTGTCATCGTCATCCTCCTAGCCTTATTCCCGGCTATGCCCTAAAGGAGCCCGTTGTCCGCTTTGACATTCTAATCCCCAGTATTTGGCATAGTCACTAGTTGTACGAAAGCGACTGCCATCTGACCTTCCAAACCAGAGGGAAAACTAGACCGTATGGGGATTAAACCGGTTTCCTCGCGATGTTTTCCTTCACCGAAAAGCTAACGGTAAAGATTCCGCACGTAAGTTCCGAAAAACTCATTGGTACGACGGGATTTGAACTCACGATCGCAGCTAGAAAACCGTATGCCTAGCCCAATAGGCTACCATACACACACACATGAACACGGACTTGGACACGGACACGGACTATACTGTATTATTTTCAAATACTGCTCGCGCTCATTCACGACGTGTTCATTCAACACTCGTCAACTCAAAAAGGTCCTCAAAATTAAAAATATGCCATCAAATTTTCCGCTAGCCCTTTGTTGCTCAACATTCATCATTAAATTAACGAGTCCATTCGAAAGTATTAGCCAACAATCTCGCGGCCCTAATGCCCCGAATATTTCACGTTCACAGCGCGTCAATAATTGTGAAAAATTGCTTCCTACACTGGCGTACTTTCGTGTAAGGTCGTAAAACCGCCATTTATCATTGCCGATACGACTTTTTTACTAGATAAAAGGTATGAAATGGCTAGTCTGGAACGGAAGTTGAGACGTAGGGAATGTAAAGCTTTTATGAGCCGCTCCAAAATTATATCGCTATTTAAACGATCGTTGGGTATAAAGTATTTTTAATTTGTGCACTTTACCTTCTTTGAAACCAATTATGTTTTTTTGGGTTCCGTACCTCAAAAGGAAAAACGGAACCGTTATAGGACCACTTCGTTGTCCGCCTGTCTATCTGTCGATACCCTTTATCTCGGGAACGCCTGGAGGAGTTAAAATTAAAACAGAGTATCGAGTTAAAATTAAAACCATATACTCAGGTCTACAATCCCTTGAAGCTGAGAATAAATCTAACTTCTTAATTAACGTAAAAAAAAGATACGGCCGTTTATGCCGCAAAAAAATGTATTGTGACACTCTCGAAAAAGTCAAAATTTATAGGGTACTTTCTGTTGACCTAGAACTATGAAATTCGGCAAGTAATATGGTATTATACTACAAGTACAGGAAAAAATCTAAAAAACCATATATCTGTTATTGGTACGGAACCCTCGGTGGGCGGGTCCGACTAGCACATGTCTGGTTTTTTAACTGCCTCGTCTGATTTGTAAGATCAACCCGAGCTGCAAGTCAAACTGGGCCAGAGTGAGACGTATATTGACTGATTATGATGATATATTTAAATTCTAAGCGCTGCCTATTCTCTCCGGTAAAAGTCTGGTAGCCCCTGTTTCATCAAAAACACTTCCAAAAGTAACATTATTAAGTTTTGTTTTGGATAAAAACTCACGCCAAGCCACGCCATATAACGATCGAACAAACGCCCCCGACTCCAGAACGCGTCTTATTTTTGTATAGCGGGCCTCGCTTGGCGCTTGGTCGTGAGCCTCCAAGTCGGACCATAAATTTTATGACTAAGTTACGTATAAGCGCGGGAATGGAAGGATGGAAGTGAATTATAGCAGACGTTTTGTTCATTGCGGAATTTATCCGCTGTATCGCGAATAAATTTTAAGATTATTTGTGAGCTTTCCAATTGAATTTAACACTGATGTATACTCAAATATATGAAAGAATAAATATATGAGACACGCATGTTCGAAAAACCATTTACTTAAGGTGGTTCACTTACCATACAAAACGTTTTTTGACATTCGCAGGCTAACGGCTTGATTTTTTAAGAAACTTATGTCACTAACAAAAAACGTTTTGTATGGTAAGCGAACCACCATAATGCATTGACTGTCATATTCCTATACAAAGTGACATTTAGATCTGCAGAATTTATAAATGACTAGCTTCCGCCCGCGACTTCGTCTGCGTGGACTCGGGATAAAAAGTATCCTATATTTTAATCCAGGGTATAAACTATCTTCGTGCAAAATTTCATTCAAATCGGTTCAGCCGTTTAAGCGTGATTGAGTAACAAACATCCAAACATCTAAACTTTCGCATTTGTAATACTAGCTTCCGCCCGCGACTTCGTCTGCGTGGGCCCGGGATAAAAACTATCCTATATTTTAATCCAGGCTATAAACTATCTTCGTGCAAAATTTCATCCAAATCAGTTAAGCCGATTAGGCGTGATTGAGTAACAAACATCCAAACATCTAAACATCTAAACATCCAAACATCCAAACATCCGAACTTTCGCATTTATAATATTAGTAGGATTTCACTTTTTATGAATAAATGCACTGCACATATTAAAACTATCATGTATTGAGATCGTTTTGGTATGTGTAATGCGCGCGTTTAAGATACGTTAGACCGCCTTAATGGACAACAGAAAAAAGTACCTACAACAAATTTACCAGGAGAGCGAAAAAACTTAGTAGGCATGTTTGTATAACGTTGGTTACGAGCAAACGTGTGCCTACTCGGGGCACGATTTAGGGATTTGATATCGATAAATACCATGTCGATACATATCAATACTTTTTGATTATTGAATAATCTTCTACTACAAAGGTGTTACATATAATAAATAGTCCTATATAAGGTGAAGAAATCACAAATGCAGGTGCACGAAACAGAAAATAGCTTTGAGTCACCATCATCCCCCTAACGTTATTCCATGTTGTGCTCTAAAGGAGCCCCGACCCTGAGCTCCTTAAGAGCACATCATCCCAAGATTTGACATAGGCACTATTTTTACGAAAGCGACTGCCTTTTGACCTTCCAACCTAAAAGGAAAACTAGACCTTCATTCTCTCTCTCACGATGTTTCGCTTCACAGAAAAGTGCGTGGCGCGTAGCGATTCTTGGAAGTGAATATGTTAAGTATCTAATGATATTTCGCATACGTTTTTGAATAAACCGCGAGGTACGAGCCGGCGCTCGAGCCCACGACTCCAGATCCAGATTGAGTCGCGCGCCTTACCTGCTCGGGTACAGTGGCTCAGAAAATAGCTTTGAGTCATGTTCAATATTTAAAAAGTATCCCGTTGAGCACTGTGGAGTTTGAGAGAACGTTTAGCAATTAAAAAATAATTTTCATCTTGATAGCACAATTCTTTACCAATACACATGGAAAAAAATATTGATTGTTTAGTATGAAAACCAAATCAAATCAAAATCAAATCAAAATATCTTTATTTCGTCATCAAAGGTGATAAAATAGGTGACAAACAGTACAAAATACTAAATAGATAGCAGTTCTATGACGTGCCTTTTGACGTTCTTTGACGTACGAAAAAAAACATTAAAAAAACATTTGTTTATTGTTTTCATTTTAAAATGTAGAGAGAATAACTAATTACGATGAATGTTATTTTAACGTGTTGATCTTGACAGTAAAACCGATATATTTTTTGTCGTTTTTTTTTTGATTCGAGTTCGAGTAAGCACACGTATCATACGAGTGTTTGTGTAGTCGCGGAATGAAAAGGTTCGCCTTAACATCATTAAAGTCGAAAAGTAGCATACCTTTTTACTACTCGATTAGACAGGTGTGAGCGTTTCTAATGTCGCCTGACAGCACGCGCGTCGCACCACCACGCCTATCGCCTGTTAAAAAGCAAGACCTTCAAGACCTTCTTTAACAGATTCAAGGCCAATTTTGTTTGTATGTGTGCGTGAGCGCGTTCTAAACTTATTTGGCTTGTGTGAAAACAGGATTCACTAGGTTATTCGTAAAACTCTATCTATCATTTTTCTTGGTCTGAGTGACTCACATGCGAGTCATGCCACTACTAGCGATTTCCGCTACAAAGTAGAACATTCCTGCAACACGCTACAGCCTAGCACGCTTGGCATTGCACAGCTTCAAATGCGTTAAGCTTGGCGCAAAATACTGAACTGATTTCAATTCAATACGCCTAGCCAAATAGACCCATGTTAATGTTAACGTCAGTTGCAGTTAAGAATATAAACGTAAATCATCACACACATACCTATAAAGGCAGGAACACAGGGCTAAACATGTCTTTTTCCGCGGAGTGCACATAAATCAAGTCGAGTTCCCCATGGCGTCTCTGTAATGTCCCGACTGGATCCCTGGTTTCCGAATAATGTCATGTAAACATGTTAATGTTCAGTTTTTTCTTGTTTATACGTTTTTGGTAAAATATTATTAAAAATATAAAAATATTAAAATATTAATTTTTCGCTTGCTTTTATTAAGTTGATAGATCTATGAAAAGTTCATCGGAAATGCTATTTTTAACCGACTTCAAAAAAGGAGGAGGTTTCTCAATTCGACCGTTTTTTTTATGTATGTCCGCGGATAACTTCGTCGTTTATGAACCGATTTTGATTATTCTTTTTTTGTTGGAAAGGGAGTTTCCCAAGGGTGGTCCCATGGTAAGGAAACCAGGATCTGATGGTGGAATCCTGAAGAAGTTGAGGGAAACTCTCGAAAAAAATGTCTTTCCACCTAGTGTGGTCCTTAATATTATTCAATATAAAGAATTTTAAAGCCCTATTATTTTCCCTAATAATCAACGCATTTGCTCTCGGAAATCAGTTCATGTGGTAAATTGGAAAATAAATGTGGAAATGTTCTCGTGGCTTGGCGGAGTACTAAATTGAAGTCGGTTAAAACTTTGTTTTTAAAGTAAATTATACTATCTAAATTAGAACGACATTACCACAACAGTTATTAAAAACTTTTCAGTCCCATAACATTTGCTGTTCCCCTTACATAACAACCATTCTCTTACCGCAAGTTCCAAAATCTTCCCGATAACACAAGCCACCAGAGCTGGATAATTCACGTTATCGGCTAACGGCAAATTAAATAACTCAATACCTCAGCAGTTCACTAATGGCAGTTTTCTTCAAGTCCAAAAGGGCTTAACTGAAACGTGTTTCTGATAAAGTTACGCTCTTATTTTAAGGCATATAACGTTCTTCTGCAACCCATTCCCATAGGGCTACGTAGCGACAAGGTTGTCGTACAAAAACAAAACGACGTATCAAATAAACCAGGGCAGACGTCATAGGCCTTTTTGGTTTTGATTTTAGTACGGCTAGGTTAATAAGACCGACGTGAAAGTTTTTATGCCCTAAAGGGAGTCTGTTATCGCTCAATTTATGAGCATTAACGATTTGTATTTTTTCGGAGTATAGTCCCCTGGGGCTACCACTCAACTGACACCGCGACGTGAAGCGAGATGGGAGACTGTACCCTCCTCTTTCTAATTT
Organism: Epinotia bilunana; assembly: GCA_947049275.1. Classification (NCBI taxonomy): domain Eukaryota; kingdom Metazoa; phylum Arthropoda; class Insecta; order Lepidoptera; family Tortricidae; genus Epinotia; species Epinotia bilunana. The sequence goes on from OX346267.1 coordinate 3,621,030, forward strand.
GCAAAGTGCTAATGAGACAGGAGTCGCTGAGTCGCGCGAGACGCGACATGGAAGCAAATTGTACTACGTTGCTCCTTTATAAGAACCTTTTATTAATCAAGTGCGAAAGTTAAGCCATAGGTCGTATTTTTAATTCGCATAAACAGCGTCTCTTCTTATATGATCTAATATGATTTAATGCAATCAAAACATGTTTTTATATGCATGGAAGCTGTTTACCATTGACTATAGGAAAGGTGATTTCTGTTTTACTCGTTTTGTATTAACCCATAAATCCCATAAATCGATTGAAAAAAAATCGACAATCATGTGGTATTTGAAAGACATTGCTAGTAACTGTATTTTTTCAATATATCAATTTACATTTAATTAGATCTACCAAACGTACGTACAATGCGTTACGTGATCGACCTGCAGAAGACGAAACTACAGTAAAGAGCGGTCGGTTACATTTCTAAAAACAGTCCAGCTTAACGTGCTTTCCAAAAATGAACCCTGCAGGTCAATAATTTAGCTTTTGCAGCTACAGCCTCTTGTATTGCGTCATAGTGTAACGACGAACATCATATAAGATAACCCACTCAATTGCTAAGAACTTCATCTCGAACGCTAAACTACGTTCAATCTCTAGTGCACAAAGTGTTCAAATCCCGCAATTTGGCAGCTCTCGAGGCAACGCCGTGCCGACTGCGGCGGAATAATTGTTTCGCCGTAACCGCCAGCCGAAGTGGTTACTGGTTCCTCGGTTGCTGGTTACACTCGTATCGTTTAAGGAACTAGTTGCCGGGATAAATATCTTGGCTAAATAAATAGGAGTATGTGGTCGCGGAAATGGAGTGAACGGGGATGAGGCGTTCGTAGTTAAGTATTTTGTGGTTTCAGTATGAATTTCTTGTAATTGCCTTCAATATGATAGAGGAGGCTTGTGTTAATGCTAGCGCCGCGAGTGGCGTTGTGGTTGGAGCGCAAGACAGTTTGCGGTTTTTAAGAAAAAAAAGACCACAGAGTTGGTGTAGCGATGGTGAATCCTCTGCTGATGTTGAATTGAACGATATGAATAAAGAAATATTTACAATGAGAAGAACAATTGGTTTGATATTACAACGAATGCAGCAATATAATTACTACTGTGCAAATGTACATATAGTATACAAAAGAAGTAGCAAAGGGTGACATTAGTAAGCACTCGATTAAGTACAAAATACCTATAACCAATACTTTACGAAATCAAAGTTTCCTTTACTCACGTCACTTCTTATCACTTTAAGAAACAATAATATTTCTCAAATATCTCTTACACTTTGTGCTAGGCGTTACTAGTCATAAAAACACAACTCAGCGGCACTCTTAAGAAAATTTCTCTCAAATTCAGTGGGCCGAAGACGCGTCAAAGGCCGGCAAAGTCCTTTTTTCTCCATTCTGGGGTAACTGAAGCAAATTAAGGACATAAAACCTAAATGAGGTCGCGATTTCTGTCAATTGTTAGAGCTTGTGCAGGGAGCCCTTAGATTTGATTAAAAGTGCGACTCGGCTTTTTGACGTGTGCACTAAAGAAAAAAGCCTTTTGTTTTGGTAAAAGCTGCTGTATCTCCGGTTACATCAGCAAAAGTTATTAATTGTAAGAATCTAAATTATTTTGGCATTGATCCAATTCGTAAAAAGTAACGGGAAGGCAATATTTAGAAAGAAAAGAAAGAAAGAAAACATTTATTTGTGGACAAAACAATGGGTATAAAAAACAAAACACAGTAACGTAAAAGTAGCAGGGTCCACGAAAAGGCCCCGACTCAGCATGGTGCTAACCTAGGAGGCCAGCGCTGGTCTTCCGTCGGAACCTTTACCTTTACATGAGTAAGTGATTTAGATTTTAGAAATATAAAAAAAAAAAATTACAGACTACTAGACTGAACATCAAAAAAGTCTATCCGAATTTGTAATTGTATTAATTCCATCGAAGGGGAGGATACCTTTAAAATGGGCCTTTCGGCGGCCTGTCACAAATTTTCTCTTGAGACAAAAATGCTCCATGTCCATGTCCAGAAGTTCAGGAAATCGTTAGGCGTCCTCTTATTCAACATGGGCAGAATCGTTACCTAAGGAAGGGTTATGAAGCTAATACACACGGGCATTACATCTTTTATAAAGTCAGCAAAATGGCTACACTCCCATCTGGTACAGGAACGCAGTAAGCCCCTATAGGATTCATACGTTTTACGGGTGACGCAGGACAGGACGTTTACGACTGGTCGGCTCGCGATGGTGACCAAGCCGTCTCGCGGCGCAGGGCCTTGGGTTTACGGCATACTAAACTGGGCTCTTACACTGTTACGGTATAAAGTATATTAAGACGCTTGAAGATCGCCGTAAATCGTTTATCAGATTATCAGATGTAGGTGTTTTAAATAAAAGGAAAGTAAGAAAGGGGTACTAATGTATTGTGTTAAAGAATGAGAATTATTATTTCTGGTATTTAAAGATAGCATTGGTAGCGTTTACGATTCTAGAGAGGTTTTTAAGTTTCACATTAGGTCATAGAATGCCACTACCATCAATATTTACCGTTCAGTTATCGCAAATGGTCAGATTCAGTAAAATGGACCTTAGTGAGTGAACTGTTTTAATACAAGTGTAGCTGTCACAATGCTCTGTCATGAAACGAGCGAGCGAAGCGAACGAAGTTCTATGGTTCAACTTGGGCCGAAAATCGTGTGTCTGTCTCCTCTACAGGGCGCATTTCTTAAACGATTCTCGTGAAATTTTGTTCCTCGTTGGTTATACGAGTATATGTAGTTTTTCTGTCGAGTCACTTTTTCGACATCAAAAAAAATTTTTTTTGAACGACAGCTCGCGACTACTGCATCGCACAGAGCCACTAGTATTCACTAAACTTATTATTTACAAATAAATACTCATGTTATTCATAGAGGTCCAATACATCATGGAAAAATATGAAAAAAAATATTTTTGTTGTATTTTTTGGAAAACACCATGTATGGCAGAGCATACATTGCCAAATGAAGGAAACGACTTTTACAAGAAATAAAACTAAGTTTTTGTGAGAAACTGTAAGATTGTATTTATCAAATTGCACAAAACCAAACTAACATAAATTATAAATCTCCTCTCAAATCAAAAACGAAAAATTCTATCAAAAAAAAACACATGATAATGTTCTTCTCTCAAAGTACAGGGTCTAACAAAAACATTAAAACCAACACTGAGTTTTTTTTTAATTGTAAATTTTTGTTCAGTGGCATGGTCAGATACTACTCTTTTGAATGGTATTTTAAATGACAATTTCTATTGTTTTTGCCAGCTAAAAAACAAGCGAATATTACATTTCAGATCACTGTGGTAAATTTCGAACAAAGACGGCATCTTGAATTTGGCAGTGTATGACACGTCATACACATTAGTTAGGCCATGCTTTCTTACGTCTTTGGCAGTGTATGTCACGTCATACAGCGAGTTTGAACTGAAATAGCTGTGAGGTGTTCAGTGAGTTAGTGAAATTAAGCAATGCATTTCGATGCACAGTATATTACAGCGTTATGAATTACGAAATAAAACAGCATGTTTCATAGAAAAGATAAGAGACGAACACAATTATCTACCTTTGAAAGCACAACACTGTTCCGCCGCCACGACATTTTAATGACATTTGATTTTTGATGTTGCCAGAGTAATGAATTATTTTTCCACCCATTTCGGGAGTAATGTTGCTACCATAAAAAAATTAAATGAAGTAAATCTTGTCATAAATGTAGTCGTTAAATTTTTTTGATTGGCTAGTATGACATGTCATACAGTGCCAAATTAAGGGTTAATAAGTCGGTGATAAAACGACGACTAAATTTTTGCGCTGAATCAACGCATAATAACATTTATTATAAAGTCTGTTTAGTTGCTGTAAGTACCTATATTAACGTGTTTTCTAAGAACAACGAACCCACGTTAATGCCATTCAAAAATACATTTCAACTTTTAATTTCCTAAATGAATATTTATGCCACTCATTTTTTACTTCGTTCTAACAATCGAATGTAGGGTCATTACTCTCGCGTAACTTCCCCGCTTTTACCGTAATTGTGGTGCCCTTTTAAATTCACTGGTCTTAGTAACGATGGTCACAGCGAAAACGGAACCTCCCCAACAAAGAATCGGAGTGGACGTTACATTTTGTCTCCTTTATCGTTTACAATTTTTCCTCCACCGACGTCGCTTTTTATACTTTTACTTCTTCCACTTTGTTATTTTATCGCAGGCTTTCCAAATTTAAGGTTCCGCGTTAACCCTATTTTGGTGCAATTACGCCACACCTTTTTCATCTTCGTTTTAAAACGGTGGGTGAATAAAATTAAATGTGATTTTTTGATACTTTTTATGTCGAGATGAGACATTGTGAACAATACTGATTTATATCATGCTTACGTATTTATTTATTTATCGGATGGCAAATCAGTGTATTGACCAGGGTTCACGTGTAGGGTAGCGGTGGGCAATTCCTACGGACGTGGTGCAACTTTCGATAAGAGAAATAAATATATACCTGTCATATTTACGTAAGGATCGAAGTAGCAAAATATCACACTTGACAAATCGAACAAGCTAACCCAGACTACTAGGCCCACACTACTACCTATAACAGAAGCCTTATTGAGCTTAACAACCATAGTAAGACATATGTAAGACATATAATTATTGAACGAGCGAGCGAAGCGTTCAAGTTTGGGCTAAAATTTTGTCATAACATAGATGTCCTGTATATCTTCCTCTACAGGTCGCATTTCTCAACCGATTCTTATGATATATTGTGAGCAGCTTGAATAATTATAAAGTACTTTTTGTCGATTCAGTTCTTTGAAATAAAAAAAATAAAAACAAAAATGTAATGAAAGACTGGCCCAGGCACAGAGCCACTCGTATTTAAAGCCGCTCACCTGACGGTAATAGCTGGGAGGGAGGACAGCCCAGCCCTATCCTCGCTCACTGGATGTCCATGCATGTACATTCTAATTATAATTATACTTACTACTAACATTAGTAATAATAATAGTATAAGTTCTTACTAACATAATATGGATGTGTGATTGTCCGAAATAAATGCTTTCATTTTTTTTTTTTTTTAAACAATCTAGACTCAGAAACAAATATTCTCTCACCGAGATTCGAACCCAGAACCGTCAGCATAATAAGAGCGTCACTGCAGTCTAAACGAGTCCGCAGTAAGCTCGGCTGGATTTCACCTTCCCATACAAAAGGAGTTTCGTTCTCATTTTAAAACTACGTGTTGGATTGTGACGAAACTTTGCATATACAATGACATGAGGTATATGTATGTCTGTAATTAGTTTATATGCTTCCAGTTTATAAAACAAACGAAATACAGCAAAATTAAGTTTAGAATGAAAAACTTAAATTCGCTGTATTTTTTTACTATGGTATCTGAAGGTACACGTAGTTTTAAAATGAGAGCGTAACTACGTTTGTATGGAGAATCGAGCTTACTGTGGACTCTTAAACGTAGTCCATACGTAAGCGTCGAAACAACTAGACTCGGCTTTGCCGAGGCACTTGAACTAAGGGCTACCTATGAATCAAAGTTTGACATATTGCCAACATTGCTCCGACAAATTCCTGTTAAGTTATCAAAAGGTAACGTGAATACTTACCTTCGTTACACAAACATAAATATTTAGCTATGCTATTAATAATAAAAGTGGTATGTAAGTTTGATTAATTTAATATATTTAAGATACCTATGGTTTTGAAACAAGACAATCTTTTCTAATGTAATCAAAATAATTTGTAAATACGGGCTGTTTAAGGGCCTGCAACGCGAATGTGAGTTCCCTAGAGTTGCAGGTGTCCACTGGCAACGGTAACCGCTTACCATCAGGCGGGCCGTGCGTCTCTTTGCAGCCAATGTCCTATTACGATCGATCCCAAAACGAGCTTGTCCATCGACCCAATTTAATCCATTTATCGTCGGTGAGATTGCCAAATCCGTTATGTGCACGGATTGAACTAAGAGACATAACACCATATGTGTAATTACTAGAGCATTATTTAACGGATTCGGCAATCTCACCGACGTTATGTCGAAAGCTAAAAATCGGCAAGAAAATATTCAAAAATTCAAAAACTATCACGACTACAGAAAACTAACTAAAAAGAACCAAGTTTTTTATACAAAAGTTAGCCTACGTCGCTCGGTGCATAAATTCGAATCGATTGGTACCTCACTCATCAAAATCGGTTCAAAATCTGTGTTTGAATTTACGCTACGCTGGAACACGCGTAAATACAAACAGACTACAATCACATCCCTTCCTTTGGCTCTAGCGTAGCTGAGCAAAAAACAGCTCAGCTACGAAATCATCACGGAACCAAACAAACTTGACGGATTGTTCAAACATCCGACATCAATACGTTTGACAGTATCGGCCTTTCATTCGGGCGGGTTATTGAAAAATTTGAAAAAGAACAAATCGTGTGTACCATCCGGAAGAGACGTGTCCCGGTTACTTTATTTAAGAACAAATGGAACAAAATGATGGATGTTTTTGTGCTAAATTCGTCAAGTTGTGATGAACGACGAAATATTTTGTTCGGCTCGCAACAAGAATAATTATGGGTTTTTCTCAATTTTGGTCCCACCGTCACAGATGTGGATGTTCCTACTACCATGTGTTTAATATAGTTCATAAATAAAGTTTATTAAATACCGAATTGAGTTCAGTACTCACCCAAGCCACATGAACATCCCACTTAAAGTACCACATAAACTGACTTCCAAGAGCAAATTCGTTGATACATACATACATACATACATATAATCACGCCTCTTTCCCAGAAGGGTAGGCAGAGATCACGGATCTCCATTTGCTACGATCCTGACAAACCACTTTCGCTTCACTCACTTTCATAACATTTCTCATACATGCTCGTCGGTTTAGGGTACTTTTGACCTGGCCTTTTAGTAAGATTTCTCCAATTTGATCGGAAAAAGTTCGCCTAGGTCTTCCCCTTCCAACTTGCCCTTCCACTCTTCTTATATACACTCTCTTCGTTAATCTTCTTTCATCCATCCTCTCTACATGCCCAAACCACCTTAACATACCCTTCTCAATTTTCGTGACTATATCTCCATCAATTACACACTTATCTCTTATAACACTGTTTCTTATCACTCAATTTCACTCCATACATACTTCTCAACGCTCTCATTTCTACTGCATTCACTTGGCTTTGATGTCTTTTCTGCCACACCCAACTTTCACTACCATACATAAGTGTGGGCACCAACAATGAATTCGTTGATTAATGCAAAATAAACCGAAATAGCTGTATGGGGGCCTCTAAAATTTTAAGAGTTCCCTCGATTTCTCTAGGTTACCCTTTCAAATCAAAAAGAGTTTTCGGTATATCGGTCTAGGCGTGTTTCAGTAATCGGGGAACATACATGAAAAATAAAAAATCCGACGCATTTAGAACATCATTCTTCTCCTACAAAAAGTATGACACGATCGGTTTCATTACAACGTAATTTCAACCCGATTACCCCCCCCCCCCCCCATAGTTCTTGATCTCAAAAAGTAAAAGTCTACTAAGGGAACAGGGTCGAAGTGTGTTGTGGGCGATGTACTAGCAACATTTTTATTTTATTTTTTTATTTATTTATGTAATCATACAAAATTTATACAGTTGACAGTAAGAAACCAAAGCACTGTACAATTTATAATTATTAACATGTAAAAACCGAAAAAGAAAAAGAAAAAACCATAATATTTAAACATCCATCGTCTCGCAGTATCTCAGACACATGTGAACATGTTACTGCGATAACACATTTTGTCGATCTTTTATACACACATTTATGCTAACACAAGTATATGGAACACAAGTTTCATGTGCTCTGCCTACCGCTTTTAGGGATTAAGGCGTGAATATATGTATTAACTCATTTCATTCTACTCGTGAGTGTCCCTGTAATAGAACACGTGTGTATTAGGAATTTGGCGTCATAATTAACTCACCTAGACAGTTCCTGGCATTTTCTCCCTCTCTCTGAGGAAACACGACAGAATACTAATTCAGCATTAGTATACATACTAGTCTTATAATTATTAGCTTAACTGTTTAAAGGTCCATGGGCAATTTTGTATGGAACTTAGCCCTAAAAACCAACACAGCTAAGGGTTACGTCGTTAAATAGGTCTTTAAATCTACTTCATTTCGTTCTATAGGCACCAACTTGAATTCCATTGCAGAACTGAGGATATTCATATGTTAGTCAGCGTGAATACGATCTATCAGAAAACAGTCATTAATTATGACACCGAAGTGTGTAAAAAAACGATATTTTGTTTTTTAACCGACTTCAAAAAAAGGAGGTTCTCAATTCGGTTGTATTTTTTTTTTTTCAATGTTTGTTACCTCAGAACTCATTGATGAGCCGATTCGTAAAATATTTTTTTTGTTTGTAAGTATTATGCTTCCAGGTGGGTCCCATTTTTTTGGAAATTCAATTGGATGATGGGATCCATGAGGAATTGAGGGAACTCCTCAATTATATTAGGCACGCATGTAGTGATTTTGGTATTTTCTATTATAACTCGTGTATTTACATCCGGAAATCATAAATTGGTGGAGTGGAATTGATGACTTATGGAATTCCTCAATTACATAATTGTAAGTACAAAAGTACCTATATCACAGATTCTGATAAGATTCCGTTGAAATAGCAACTAATGAAGTGCCAAGGGTGATCCTTGTGGAATCGACGGAAGTCCTCAAATATTATCGGGTCACATACAGCGATTGGGTTTTTTTCTCTAATAATCAATGCATTTGCTCTCGGAAATCAGTTCAAGTGGTAAATGGGAAAAGAAATGTGGAAATGATCTCGTGGCTTGGCGGAGTACTAAATTGAAGTCGGTTAAAACTTTGTTTTTAAAGTAAATTATATTAATACAATTACTACTTACAGCAAGTTGTTATATCATCATAAATCAATAACTAAGTCATTTGAATTACCTGCGGGATGATTAAATGGTATGTGCCTGCCTAACCCTAAATACCATTATAATGGAAATTGTGTGTGCACAAAGATCCCATTGTGCGTTTCCCAGTGAAACAAGAGCAGTAATAGAGAGGGACGGTATCCGAACCAATTTGATTTTTATCCACCAGAATGTAGACGTAGTATTTACGTGCTCGAACATGTCTTGATTGCACTCGGGCTCTAATCAACCATACATTTTCAGCCTGAATACCAAGAAGTAGCTCGTATTCACGCTGACAAACATGTGAATATCTCAGTTCTGCTATGCAATTCGATTTAGTGCCTATAGAATGAAATAAAGTAGATTTAAAGACCTATTTAATGGCCCAACACTCATCTATGTTGGTTTTGGGGCAATTTTGACGCATGCATATATCAAACTAGCTGCCAGCGCGGCCTCCAGCGCGTATTAAATCAAATCAAATGTTTATTCTTTAAGTAGGCCACATGGGCTCTTTCACAAGTCAACAATAAGCATGAATATAACATAAAAATTCTTCATGAGTAACAGCCTTACAAACCTGGGCACATACGCACCGGGAGATGTATAGTCTCCAATGTCAAATTAATACAAATTATTACAAATAACTATAACTAATACAGAGATGTAAAGAGTCTCTATTGCAAAGAAAGCAGGCAAAGCCGCGGGATAAAATAGGTTTTAACCACCTAGAAAGTCCATTCCACGCAGGTGAAAGAATTTTTGTAATCGAATATGTTCTGGAAATTACCCAAAACATACAAACTTATTACCAAACCGCGAACTTCGACGTACGATATATGGTAAAACTGTCACGACCAAACGCGTTTAAAAAAAGTGGTAGAGTGGTTTTATAAAACAAAGCTACAATCTCACAGACTCTTCCTCTTTATAACATTAGTAAAGAGTAAATAACAGCTACCTTAGTCCAAACATAATAAGGTTATGAATTCTGTGGCAATCTTTAGCCATTGCTATGCCAACTCCAAACGTTAGAATGAATATATAAATGTATGTAGGTGCATTATATGAATGTATGTGTGATGATGTGTTATCCGAATAAATTTCTATTATATTCTACTCTATATGAATATGCGAGGTAAATATATCAAAACAGTAATATTTGCACATCTCTGGTGAATATCCCAAGCCAGTTGTGTTTGGACAATTACGCCACTATTTAAGCATACTAAGTAGCACCTAATGTAACAAGCGTACCAAAATTGCTCTCGAATTCTCCACACCCACGTCTAACGGGTTCATTAGTGCCCAAGTCACTTTTTTCCGTACGCTCTCCAGTCTAGAACAGTTGGCACGTACATAGTGCAATTAGTAGCCAGTAAGACAGTAATGCGGTGGCAACATGTTACTGGAGAGCAGTTACTCGCCGCATTTATCCAAGTATACTGCAGTATGGTAACTGAGTTTTTGCCTTGGAAGCAAACGCCTGATGTGGATTTTGAGGCTTGAAATGCAATTCTGAGAATTCCCCTAAAGAGTGACAAACTTTAAAAATAATGCATGCCATATGATTGAATAAATAATTAAAAATATTCAAGGTTTAACATACAAAGTTACTTATGTCTAAGTCTCCGAGTCCTTGCTTTTTATTCGGGTGGAATCTTGCAACTCAATTTTGAACCAGTTAACCGATTCAGCCGAAAATATTTGGTATAAGATAAGTATACCTTGGATGACAATTCAATATAATGGTTCCACTGAACTGACGGAGAGAGAAGGTAGCCATGAGAATTCAGTACTTAACCGACGTAACCCCGTTGAGTTTGGGCTCGTCGGAAACGTTTCAATGAGTAGTTAAGACTGTATACAGATAAGTACAGTTGGCAATAACAGCTTGTGACAAAACTGTTTACTGTCGGAAACTTATTGTAGTGTTGTTTTCTTCCCGCACAAGCAGTCAAACTGATATGGGGACAAAGAGATGAAGAGAAAACACGCGCTACGCAGCCTTAATGCAATATGCCGAGTTAGCCCCTTTTGTTACATAAATGCTTATCCATCCATACTTAATATTATAAATGCAAAAGTGTGTCTGTCTGCCTGTCTGTCTGTTAACTCTTCACGCTTAAACCGCTGAACCAATTGAGATGAAATTTGGTATGGATATAGTTTAAATCCCGGGGAAGGACATAGGATAGTTTTTATCCCGGAAACCATCCCCTGAGGGGGTGAAATTGGGGATGGAAGTTTGTATGGTGCTACAATATAAACGAGTTCCACGCGGACGGAGTCGCGGGCAGAAGCTAGTTTTTTTATAATTTATACATTTTTTGTGTCACTATAATCTTGTGATATTCTTATTCTTAAATAGTATCTAGCGCTTATTTACACAATTTCCTACAACTAAGTAATACGTTGCAATGAACTTAACACTACGACTTACAGCTAACAGCTAAATTCGTTGGCCAATAGCCGCAGCAGCCGCCGCGGGCAACGCCATCTGTCGTGACTATAAACTACACGCCGCACCGACTTGGCACTTCTCCGATACCCGGCTTTTTCGAACCAAGTGCTTGGCATGGCCCAGACATCCTTTATAGATCGCTACGGGCTCTCGAGTTGAAAATTTAAAAACGATCTGGGAAGTAGGCGAGTGGGATGTAGGAAATTATGACGTTTTTAGGGTTACGTAGTCAGGGATCCTTAGTATTTTGTTAATGTAAATTCACCTGTATGTCTGTCTTTAAGCAAATAAGGGGCTCTTGATACTATAATGGTGTAATTTGTCATCATTACCTATTCATAGATACCAATAACTATAGATTTCTTACACCACGGGTTTTTTTGAACTCTTCTAAACATTTGCATGAAATTTGAAATTGAAATGTTTTTAATTAACCTGACATCTTGTGAATTTAATTTGATTATTTAATTTAGGTACATATTATTATAATTGACCGTAATGTATCGAACGTTTTCAAACCGGCTTGAATTGTATCATTATTATTACTTATTTCTTTAAATTAACTTTGTGTACTATGAATTGTATAATTACTTAGAATAAGCTAAGTATTAATTTTCTAAAAATAACTACAACTTAGAAAAGTCGAAAACCCCTGATATTTTCATTTCAAAGTTCAATATCCTAAAAACAGCTAAACAGATTTTCATAAAACATGGCTAAGAACACTCGGGATCATATCAGCTTTCGATTAAAAGAAACCGCATTCAAATCGGTCCATCCATTTGGAAGCTACGATACCACAGACAGATACACAGATACACAGGCACGTTAAACTTATAACACCCCTCTCTTTGCGTCGGGGGTTAATAATGATCCAGGTTGGTCCCTGAATAAATTAATTGAATTGAATTAAGTATATTGTGTGAGGGATAATTGCAGCTTTTATCATGCTTCGCAATTAGAAAGGCTTTGTATTTTAGCAAAGTCTGCATGATTTCAAAAAAATATTGTCTAAAAGGAGTACTTCGATGGGTCGACATGTTATGGTCGCATTTTTTGTCAACTACTCCCCAAACTTTATCTAAGTTAGTCGCATTTTTAGTGTTTCGTTCCAAAATTAAAATACCGCTTGCTTGACATAGAAAGCTGAAGTTAGGTTTAGGTGTAACACTTGAAGGCCTTATGAATCAAAAATCGCGCTTGACATATTTAAGGGGACTGTTTTGGGGGTCATGTTAATTCTACTGACCTCCTGGATCCCCCGGTCCTCACTTGAGGACATAACATTAAAAAAAATCTGCAGTCGTCAGAACGTTTCCAAACGAAACTGTCAACCTGATAAATAAACACCGAGTCACAAATGGTCAATCAGCGATCAGTTTTGCGAGGGGAAAACTCCATGTTTTTTTTTACTAATTTTCCGATATCAAGAGATGTACTTATCAGTTTTGGCACAATCGATACCTCCAGGATCCAGGAGGTTAAGTTGTAATCACGCATTCATTCAATAGGTGCAAAAATATGTATCATTTGAATCCTTAAATAAATATGTACAGGTATTATGATATAAAAAGCCTAGGTAACTTAAATGTATGCGCCAGTATTTTTGTACTTAACTAAACAATTTGACGCTGGCTATATCCATGCTAATATCTGTCATGTCTGTCTGTATTTCTGTTACCTCTTCACGCTGAAACCGCAAATCCGATTTGGATGCAATTTGGTATAGAGATAGTTTAAGTCCCGGGAAAGGACATTGGCTAGTTTTTTTCACGGCAATCATCCCCTAAGGCGTGAAAAATTGTATGGAGTTACGATATAAACGAGTTACATGCGGACGGAGTCGAGAGCAGAAGCTAATTATTAATATAATGAAGTATTCAAATTTCAACGATGGGTTCTTAATAGGGCAGGCATTAAGTAAGAGCATAACCTTAATTTTCCCGAACAATGTTCAATGCGGCTTACCTACTTATGATCCCCTTACAGGCTCATCAACGGTTTGCCCAAACTTTCTTAAATATTAAGTGGTATACTCAAGCCAAGTTGCTGGGCCGTTTTGATGAAACATTAAACTGGTAGAAGTTTTGCGTAAACAATTTAAGAACACTAAAATACAATGTTTCTGGTATATATTTGGTTCTATAAACTTACTAGCTTCTGGCCCTGACTCCGTCCGCGTGGAACTCGTTTATATCGTAATTACTTACTCCACGGGCTCAGCGATCCGAAGTGGATCTTGATCTCCAATACGAGTTGCCGCCAGCACGCCCGATCTGCAGCACGCACCGTGCGATCTCCTCTTAGTTTTCTCTACCTCGTCTTTCCAACGATATCTGGGCCGACGAACTTGTCTTCGATCGTTCAGCGTCCTACGCAGGCTCTCTTCACCGCCAAACTTCTCTCAAGGTGTCCAAGCCAGCGAAGGTCTTGCAGATTTGATTTCTCCTACGATGTTGGTCTCGGGCACCATATCTTCCAGTCCCCCTGTACTGGGCCCAAGATCTTCCGAAATATCTTCCGTTCGGCAACAAGTAGCGTATTTTCTTCCTTTAGTGTCAGTGTCCAGGATTCGCAATCATACGGTCTAATGACAGTTTTGTAAATCCGAATCTTGGTTTTCCGGCATCTTGGAAGCGGCGACTTTGTGAAGTCCCGCCGCACACCTTACAGTACCCGAGATTCAATTTCCTCTTCTCTGTCGTTACCAATACGATACAAAAAAGTTTATATCGTAGTTTCATACAAAATTTCATCTCCACACTTCAACCCTTCAGCGGATAATTTCAACTATGTATCCTGGAACTCAAACTATCTCTATACCAAAAAAATTGATAAATTCATCTAAATCGGTTCAGCGGTTTTAGCGTTAACAGGTGACAGATAGATAGACAGACAGACACATTTTCTCATTAATAATATTAGTATGGATATTATGGATTAGTATGGATTGGATGGCCGGTAGTCTAGTGAGTGGATTACCAAAATGTTTGTTGCAGTCAAAAATAACTATACTTGCCGGACTTAATGCCTTGAAAGCAGAAGACATTCGCTTCCCGTAAATAGAAACTGTAGGGGTGCAAGATCGTAAACACCGATGTATGTATTTATCATAGTCAAGAAGCATAAATCTAAATAAATATCCATTTCGTTTCCAAATGTTTCTCTTTAAGGGGCTCCTAGCTGCCAATGACCTTCGATCTATAACTGTCGGTTTATTTGTGTTTTTTATGGTTTATCGTATTAACAACAACGAGGTTTACCGAAATAGTATCCCATATTTACTTCAAACCTCACAGTTTTCGGGATATATGGCACCAAACTTTGGCAATTTCAGGCCAAAAAACCAGTTTTATGGACGTAACTTTTGTGAAAATGAGTATAAAATAAAAATCTCTCTTGGGTTGTTAGAGACGTCAATAAGGAACAGTTATATGTAGATTTCATATATAAAAGTGCATGAACAACATAATAATATCGAAAACAGAGCTTTTTTGGACCATGTTTGAATAAATCATAAAAAAATAAATATTAATTATTTTCAAAAAAACTCTCGTGCAAATGTAGATAAAGAACTAAACAACCGATAGGTGTTTGTTCCATAAATATATCTATAGTTTTGACGGAGGAATATCAATTCAAAACTCGTCAAAACTAGCCAAAAAGCGCGTGGAGCCCCTTAACTCGGCGCGCGTTAGCGTAACACGAAATTCGGAAGAGCGAACACGATGTAAAGAGTCAAGCAAAAATTGACCCCCTGAATTACAAATTCAGTCGTCCACCGAATATGGACATGCTTAAAAAGTTAAATTAGTATACTAACCCTTAACATCAACTTTAACCGTCGCCACCGACTTTGTCAATAGCAAAAATCCTTTTTTAGCCTGTCCTATGCAAATATAATAAAATCATTAATGTTAATTCGCTTACTGACCACAGACGGTAAATATGATGAAAATATGCTAATTCGGGGAAAGTTGCCCCGTTGCTTATTTAAAATGGATTGCACGGCCGCAGCGGCGTGAAATTGTAGGGAATTAATACAGATGCCAACACTTTGGGAGCTGAAGCCTTCGGTTTAACATATATCCGCCGAAAGGCGTCCACTGCTGGACATAGGCCTCCCCCAAAGAGTGCGAAAGTGACCGGTCCTGCGCCACCCGCATCCAGCGGACTCCTGCAACCTTTGCCAGGTCATCAGTCCACCTTGTGGTGGGCCTACCCACGCCGCGCCTTCCGGTACGTGGTCGTCACTCGAGAACCTTTCCGCCCCAACGGCCATCGGTTCTACGTGCTATGTGCCCCGCCCACTGCCAATTAAGTTTAGCGTTTCGGGATTAACATAACTATAGAGTTTATAAGTATCTTTAAAATATCATCATCCTCCTAGCCTTATTCCCGATTATGCCCCTAAAAGAGCCCGGAGTCAGTTTGACACCTAAGATATGGCATAGGCACTAGTTTTACTAAAGCGACTGCCATCTGACCTTCCAACCCAGAGGGCAAACTAGACCTTATTGGGATTAGACCGATTTCCTCACGATGTTTCCCTTCACCGAAAAGCTAACGGTAAATATTCCGTACAAAAGTTCTGAAAAACTCATTAGTGTATTCCGGGATTCGAACCCACGACCGCCGCTTGGCAGCCGCATGCGTGAACCACTAGGCTACTGTAGCTCTATCGTAACTTTAAGTATCTATATAATATATTGATCATTTTTATACTTAGAAGAGGTAGGGCACATTTCTTCAAATTTATCATGGAAGGAATTATGGAATGTATGTATGTACATATGCAATCTGACACAGAATTTAACTACTCTTTATAGTACAACCGTTTTAATATAGCTAGAAAACGCTAGCAGATCGTGACGTCACGATCTTCGAGCGTCATAGTAAATGAATTCGTTTCATATGAAGGTGCATTTTGCGGAAATGGGATAGAATATACCCCGTCTTAAAACGTTTGACACTTATAAATGTGTGATTATTTTACCTCTTTAGTTGCTTTTTTCTCCATTTGACAACATTCTTAATAATTTTTCAAGAAAATACTTCATAATTTTATTGATTATTTTATTTACTGTCGTATTACTTGCCTATGAGTAACTACATGTATGCTAATATTTTTGTAAAAGATTTCGGTGCAAATAGCTACTTAGATTGCGGCTTATTTTAACGTGGTTAATCAAGTCTGACAAAATTATTTACAGGTATCTAAGCAATTTAATAAGCAGCTGATAATTCTTTAAAAGGAATTTTCTTCTCAGGCAGTTTGTACGCCGTTTACAAGAAAGATAATTCTTTAATTACAAAATAGATCTATTAATTTGTCAGGTATGACGTAGTTAAGTACTTTGCTACTTGGGACGTAACTTATTGCAATTAGTTCGAATTTGTCCTGACACGTTTGCTTGCTGCCCTGACAATTGAAATGTGTAAAATGTAATTATCAGGTTGACTGCAGGTGACTTGTCTGCCTCGAGTACCTTTTTTAGATTTCACTTCGTTTTAATTTAATTTAGTTACTACTTGTGTGTGTTGTGGTGTTGTGTTTACTTATATTTAAGGCTAGCTTAATTATGTTTATTTAGATTTAACTTTTGATGTTAAGTAAGAACTAGTTACAAATTGTTTTCTGATAAATTTTATATACCTACTCCTAATTAATGTACATTTTCTATACTTATTACTAATAGGAAGAATCTGTGAGATTGTAGTTTGTATGTAATGGGTGAGGTTTGCGTTCTTTGCAATACGCGAGCAAAGCCGCGCGGGCAGATAGATGAACATAAAATGTTTAAAAAATAACACCAACTTACTTACTGTAACTGGTAATTCATATATGGTATTCATTCATTCATTCATCATTCGAAGAGACGGTACTTTTCGAATGATTATAAGAGTACCTATTCAATAAATATAGGGAACTAAACTGAAGATTAAAACAGCACCAACGTCTTCGTACACACAGTGTACAATCCCCTTCCTTGTAAATCTCGTACGTGTTTATATCATACTGTTTTAAACTGGGTCTGAGCACCAAAATTGCCGCACCAGACTCAAATTTAAATGCAAATCCGACCTTTGTCCGGTGCTAGGCATAGTAATTACTAAAAAAACAAAAAAAAAAACCCTAACGTCTATTAATACAGCGTTTGAGCCCAGTTTTGCATGACAGACGTGGCAAAATCCAATTTATTTTAATTTTTAGACCTTATTTTTTACTGTTTTGCATGGCGAGAGAAGCATAGATGCGGATGTGAAGTCATTAATATTAAAGGTTTTAGGTGAGATAATTTGATCGTTTTGAGAGAGAGTTTTGATGTTTGCGGTAAAAGGCCGGAGTTTACAGGAAGCTCAGGACGTTACCGACAAACAGGCTATGTTTATCGACATGCGAAGCTCGTGGCGGCGCAAAAAGAGTGCTGATGCGAATTGTTCCCAATTCTACAGATTTCCATTTCAGATTCCCTTCTCTACATATTCCCAATTCCACAGCTTCCCAATTCTACAGATCCCCAATTCTTCAGATTCCCAATTCTACAGATTCCCAATTCTGCAGATTTCCAATTCTGCAGATTCTGAATTCTGCAGATTTCCAATTCTACAGATTTCCATTTCTACAGATTCCGAATTCTTCAGATTCCGAATTCTACTGGTTATGTGCACTTCAGATAATAATTTCAACTTTAGTACCTACACATAAACTCGAATCTGTAAACATGAGAATCTGTAGAATCGGGAATCTGTAAATATGAGAATCTGTAAAATTGGGTATCTGTAAACTTGAGAATCTGTTAAATTGGGAATATGTAAATATGAGAATCTGTAGGATTGGGAATCTGTAGAATTGGGAAAAATCCGCTGATGCGAATAACATCGTCATCGTCATCATCATTTCCAGCCCATAATCCACTGCTGAGCATAGGTATCTCTTTGAGTACGCCACCCGTCCAGATGCTGAGCTAGTTCTTATCCAGGAGTGTCCCGCGATTTTCCTAATATCGTCGCCCATCTAACACAGAATATGAATATGGAAACATTAAATACTCCTAGCCCTAAGAAACGCCCTAATAACACTACTACTTGCTCTGTAGTAGGGTTGTGTTCCTGGAGGTGAGCAAGGTCGCCAGAGCTCCCGAGGATGCGTTGTGTTGAGAGCGAGGGAATTTGTTCCTTTAGCTGTCAACACGGCGAATCCTCAAACATATCAAGGGTCGGCAACGCCCATGTTACTCCTTTGGAGTTGCATGCGTCTATAGGCTGAGGTGTCCGCTTACCATCAGGCTGGCCGTATGCTTGTTTGCCACCGTCGTTGTATAAAAAAAACGCCATGTGGGTGTTCGGCATGTTTTCGTTTCCACGCGGTATAGATAAATTAACGAGAGCATGGAATTGCATATGTATTGTATGTTTACAAGCATTCTATGTTTGAATTTTCTATTTTCTCGTACAACCACTACAAATGCAATTCCACGTTCTCGATAATTCATCTATACGTGTCGTCGATCTCCCCGTATGCATAGCTACTTAGCTATGCATAGTATACTTATACTTTGTTTAAACGTTTAAATACGCAGTCAGACAAACACCATAGGGATAAGGGATAAATTAAATTATGTTAATTCAAGAATAAATATGTCTAACTAGCAATCAATATGGATCAAACAATTACTTACGTATCGGGATATCATCATATTTTGAAATAAGCTCTCTAATAAAAAATAGGAAAATACCTAGGGAATATTAATCACACAGTCAACATGTAGCTGCGCAATCGAAGACGTCAAAGCTCTTATTCCCTTTTAATAAAGATTATTGATGCCTTCGTTTGCGCAGTTTTTTTTTATGCTGACTGTAGAAGAATGAAGTCTCCAAAATGAGCTCAACTTTGGACTAGTTCAGAGTACCAATTGAGAAATTAACACAATTAGTCCGGCCCATTCTAAGCAGTAATTTTCTGTCCGCCTTTTTTGTTCATGAAAATTTTCATTTCATTTATCGCCGAGTGGATCCCGCAAATTACCAGGGATTTTCCTTTTTTTGGCTTTATATAAAATTGCCCACGTCCACTTAAGGATATTAAAGCGGAGACAAAGAAGAATGTCAGTTAATCGGAGTACTCTTTCTATTTGTTCGGGCCGTTTTGATTTTTGAGCCTTATGGTTGCGTAAGATGTTTGTCCTCTGATGATCACTCATGTCGGACGAGATAATCGTGTTTGGTCTTGAGTTAAGACAGCGTTCTCGAACTTTCTTAGCGGTAAAAATACTTTAGACACACGATTTTCTTACGGAGCACAAAGTAATTCTCTAATCTACTTTATATTATGTAAACAGTAAAATTGTAGTGAATTGTTCCCGTCAAAACAAATCCAAAGAACATTTCTGATTGCACGCCACCTACACAACACGCAGACTATTCATAAAACTTAACGTAACCCTTTGAAAGTCGTACCCAGTATAATTTGACACCTAGATTCATTACAAGGTTACACTGGTTACCTTTATCCATGTACTCAGTAAGCGATGTGAGTAACAAACGGCGTTCGTTGCCTACAATGATGGATGAGGAATCCGATTGTGCTTGGACTTTTGTCAGAAGTGGGATTTTGCTGAATATCGGCGTTTTTAAAGCAAGCGAGGATGTTATAGTATCCGCAAAACCAAGTAGCAAGTCAGGCAATAAAAGTCAGTACTATTGTTGCACGGCCCGCTCCATAAGGCAGTGCAGGTCCGAAAGAGATAGCATGACCTAATTCTTTATGACCTGACTCGCCACTAAGTTTTGCGGATACTATAAAAGACTAACTCTTGTAGTATATCTGTCTGTGGCATCGTAGCTTCTAAACGGATAAAGCAATTTGATTCAGGTTTTTAAGATCGAAATTCTTGTTTGTCATGATGGTTCTTAGCTATTAGGTGCATTATTATGAGAATCTATGTGGAATAATGAATTGAATTCATTTTATATATTCATATTCAATTTATTCATAACAACAATTTACTTATAAGTACCTATTTATTTTTGTTATCCAAATAAATTCCTATTCTATTCTTTTTTTGTTATTAAGTTATATCAAATGATGTTATATCGATCATTACACACCAGTTCACGGGTGAAAAACCACCCAGAACAAATTCTACATTAAATTTAATAAGGTTTAGCCTGGCTTTAATAAAAATAGGTATTTCGTAATAGTAACACAGCAAGAAAAAACATATTATTACCGAGCCTGCTCACAATATTTCACGAGAATCGGTTGAGAAATGTGACCTGTAAGAGAAGACCAGGCGGACAGAGACCGGACATCGATCCAACCGGACAGGCAAACGATTTTCAGTCCAGGCTGAAGCATAGAACTTCGTTCGCTTCGCTCCCTCGTTCGAATAGGCCCGCAGCTTAGAAACCACTTCAAATCTAACTCTGCTAACCTACCTCTATTTCCACCGAATGCTGTGTCAAAGGACGTCACCTCAGCGTTAACCGCCCGCATTGAAAACGTCTGTCGATGCTAGTAATCGATTTTAGGCCGAGACCATTTCCATTTGGCCGATTAACACCTCAATACGGGTACCAGCGGTTTAATGAAGCATTTGAATATTTCAGTTTGTCCACTAGATTTTTATACCACGGTTTCGCCTACGTAACTGTTCGTGTTGGTGTGCGTGGGTGAAACTTATTCAACTGGATTCTTATTAATTCCTAATTTAAAAAGTTCTGAATCTATTTAGACGTTTAACTATTTTTATCTACGCACATGTCTTCAGTGCTCTAAAATGCGTTCAGAAACCGTAGGACCAGCACTGTAACAAACGATTTTACTATGAGAACTTTCTTGTCTGTGGTAGTAGGTAAAATCTGTACTTTAATGTTATAACAGTACAGATTTTTGTAATGTTATGAGCTTACATTTGGAACAGCTGTCAAAACTCAAGTGGGTCTCTATTCTAGCATCCATAGATATTAAAACAGTTATCAACATAAACAGATATAAACGTCAATTCAGTATATTTTTAAAATGTTTACGCAAGACATTTGATCTCGAGTGACATGAGTATAGGGACTTCATTAGTTTGTCTATGATCTTAAAAAAAACTATCCATCTTATCGGAGGATCAAATTGCCACCATTGCTGTTGTCATTTTTTTGTTGGTTTTTTGCTGTTAGGAAAGTAGAATTATGAACCCATCTTAACTACATATCATAGGCACTCGCCTATGATATGTAGATAAAGTAGTGTGTGCAACTGAACATAAATAGGCCTTAAAACGCTCGTGAAACGAGCGTCAGCGAGTTTCATAAATCCAAACTCGTGTTTTAAGGCCTCTCATCTTGGATCAGTTGCATAAACTACTATTAAATGTAAATTACAAATGAATACTTTTTGCGTAGCCTCTAGGTTCGTGAGTGTGTCATTTTAAATAATTCCAATTTAATTTAAATAAATGAATATTGAGGGACAATCTAACACAAATGGAGCTTACCAAACTAAGCAAAGCTTGTGCTATGGGTACTAGACTACTACTAGGTAGGGACTTATATAGATAAATAAATACTTAAATACTTAGAAAACATCCATGACTCAGGAATCATCACAAAAATAAATGCCTTTACCGGTATTCTAACCCAGGACCTCTTGCTCCATAGGCAGGGTCGGGTCGCTACCGAGTACCAACTGGGCTAAAGCGGTCGTCGAAATAGTTAAAAAAAACAATAGGTGCGAACATCGCGAAATTTCTAATCAATATGATGAGCAAAATGGCAGAAGCCAGTAATATCATTAAGGTACATCAGCGTTTTACACTTATTATAACGTGACATGATTAAACCTGCCTGTTCGTACAGTTTAGTGAATAATAATAATTATTTCATGAACGTCATGAGCCGTTTTCAATGATATCGTGACTGCAAAGCTAAAATTAAAGGAATAATTGGTATTTTCCGACAAAATTTCGATTTGGCATTAATCAATGGGAATGAATTACTCATCCGTTTATGATCGGGATGCTTATAATAGGTTATTTTATGTAACAGTCAGTGACAAATAAATCAGTCAACTATTTGTTGATTAACATAAACAATGACTAACGTCTGTCTTGATAACCAAAAAAAAGCCAGGGACATATTGATTTAAACTTTCACGATTCTCACACATTACTTTAAAACCCGCGCAGCAAGAAGATGTCGATACCCGCATAAGCCAGGTCGGGAAGCCTCAAGAGGCAAATAATTATTAAATTATATTAATAAATTATTTCCCGTTTAGTAAAAATAAAAAGAAAGACAGAGACATCATCGGGGATATTTGGCAGATATTTAAGCATAAGTAACAAATCGCAATAATCAAGAAATACATAGGCATTGTACTGAAGCCACGTAATATTATACTCGTATTTGAAATGATAAAAATGAAAATAGAATAAGGATTTCTTTATTACCACCGCGTTAAAATATGAAACAAAAGAAATGAAAAAAAAGAAAAAGTATAATCACATAACTTAAATCTAGTAAACATAGGTGTGACAATGGGAGCCGATCTCAGCATGTGCTACGCTTAAGTGTCCGGCGCTGGTTTTCAGATTGGTCCCTCGGAAGAGGACGGTCGCTTTTGAAATTCAGTGACCGTATCCAGTACAATATTTTGCCATTAGTGATTATCTTCAATCACATGCCACAGGAACCTTAAAAAATTAAACAAAAGAAATAAGTAAAATCGGACTCATAAAAAACAAAATATGGAATGGAATTTTAATAAGAATAAAAGTAAAAATAGGCATAATATATTGATTATGTGTATGTCGGAGTACGTGAGCATGAGTTTGCGTGTGTGTAGATGTGTGTCTGCGTTTCATCGTCTCGCCATAATATGTTTTATTGTTGAGGGGGAGTAAAGCTAGCTTTGTACATTAAGTAAGTGTGTTTTTACTGACCGTTTGAGTTTTAGGAGTGACATAGGTTCGCGCAAGGGCGGTGGTAGGTCAGATTATAACCAATAGACCATTCTGTTGCTGTTTTTAGGTCATCGTTAATTATTTCCAGCGATCTGTGAAGATCATGGGGTGCGAAGAAATAGTAGATTTGTGCGTCATCCGCATACTAGTGTGCAAATCAATATTTCAGCCTTTTAGTTAGATCTGCTGTGTACAGGATAAAAACCGGCCAAGTGCGAGTCGGACTCGCGCACGGAGGGTTACGTACCATCCTACTAATATTATAAATGCGAAAGTATAGATGTTTGGATGTTTGGATGTTTGTTACTCAATCACGCTTAAACGGCTGAACCGATTTGAACGAAATTTTGCACGAAGATAGTTTATAGCCTGGATTAAAATATAGAATAGTTTTTATCCCGGGTCCACGCGGACGAAGTCGCGGGCGGAAGCTAGGTTATCTATAAAAACGGCAAAAAAACGCGTTTGTTGTATTGGAGCCCCCCTTAAATATTTATTTTATTTTGTTTTTAGTATTTGTTGTTATAGCGGCAACAAAAATACATCATCTATTAAAATTTCAAGTGTCTAGCTATCGCGGTTCTTGAGATGCAGCCTGGTGACAGACAGACGGACGGACAGCGAAGTCTTAGTAACAGGGTCCCGTTTTTACCCTTTGGGTACGGAACCCTAAAAACAACGCGCTTAAGATCCTTCTCACTTTTGACTTTACTAATACACCTTGGTCGGTCTCTATTTCCACGTATTGCTGCCTGTGAGGAATGATTGAAACCATTTACAAGACGTGGTCGATACTCCATAGTAAGCCAGTTTGGAGAGTATACCCAGTGTCTGGAAAAGACTAAAGCGTTAAGACCACCTGTTGTTACCATTATTTATGAAGCGAATTTTTTGGAAGATGTTTCTCTCATGTCGTGGTGCAATAAAGGGTACTCATTATTATTATTGTACATATTGTAGAATGTTTTGAAAAAATGATACCTCGCTGAGTTTTTTACGCTGGTTTTTCTCTTGGCGCAGCGCAGGATTTCTTTCCGAACCGGTGGTAGTTTAACAACATTCATAGGTGCATGTAGAATGCCCTTATTGATGAAAAAATAAGTTTGACTGTGACAGAGAGAGCTAATTTCTAATGAAAACGTAAATTGGAAGTTGGTAGAAATAGGAGTTAAAACGGCGACAAAACTTTATATTTGATTAAATTAAACTCATGACAGTATTTAAATGTGTCATTGCGATTAGTGGCAGAAAAAAGTTTAATCATCCATAATATATCATAACGAAGGTTTTATCCATTACTAAATTTTGCTCCTATCTTAAACATTTTATTTTCTGGCTACTATTTCATCAAATGGATAAACGTTAAAAATAGTTCGTTAAAATTAGTTTTATAAAACGCACAAAACATGGCTTTAGTTTTTTAACTCGCACCGAGGAACATGTTGGCGTCATTGACAAAGGAGTAGCTGACGTCCATCAGATTCTGTTCGACAGAGATATGAACTTGGGGATATCTCTATGATATGCCTGGAACGTGGAATTATGACCCAACATGTGGAAGTGGAAGCTCACCCGATTCTAAAAATATTTAACTGCCAGTCGATATAGACCTATCTATTAGAATGAAAACCATTCACGAAATATTTATTCATTCGCGCTCGGCAAAAGGCTCAATTCTCACTTAATTTAATTAAAACAGCTGAATATCCTGCAAATCAACAAACTCATCCATTCAAAAGTGAAACTTAAGCATTTGCGATTAAAGTCCAACATGGCAGGCGCCAGATAAAATGTCGATTCATGGTGACGCTCGAGTCTGCGTGTCGGCTTTCCGCGTATTAGGGTGGACCGTCTATTTCAATTCAAGGCATTCATGTTGAAATTAACTAATTATAATGGATAGATCATTTTGAGGGTTTTCTTTTGATGAAAAAATAAACCATTGAAGGCGAAGATGAATAAGTTTCTAAGACTTCTAAGTGACAGAGGGTGTTATCCGAAGTGAGATTTTTCGTCGAAATTAAATTTGGAGCCGTGTAAGCCGGGTGCGATATTAATGTGATTTTTTGACATCTCAATGCATCAATTGTCCCCAAATATATTATTTTATAAATAAAGTTTCACGTGCTCTTCATAAAATTATCATGGTAATTTCTATTCCTACATACCTGTGGGGAAGGCGAGGATCATTCGTACACTGGCCATATTTCGAATTCCGTACATGCTGGGGCATCATTATTTTTTACATGTAAGGCTACACAGGCCCACGGGGAAAAATGTAATAACCAGTGATCGTAACTTTTGTAGCAGCGTAGTGTTGTTAACGGAATTGGTATAGACAATATCGATCAAAATTGTTAATTAAGGATAATATTATTACATCCGATTTATTTTTGGACCTCGCAAGTATGACCATGTATCCCCTTTTCACCGTCGACTAAACTGGCTCCACATTCGTGAACGCAGGTCATTACGAGTTCTATGCACACTGTATTCCCTTCTATCGACCCTGCCGCGCCAGAATATCTCGGGTCCAAATTTATTTTTGTTACTGCTCGACCCAGAGGCGTACTCCGCAGTTCCCGTAGCCTAAAGCTGTCTGTTCTCCCTCATCGGTCCGGTTTTATGTCTGGTTCTTTTACCGTTCAGGCAATTCGACTCTGGAATGCTCTTCCGCTAACTGTCCGTCAAGCACAAAGCAAACTTTCAAGCGCAAGTTATGCAAGTATCTTTCTGATAAGCGCGTAGGATAGTTGTCAACATAGTATTTTTCACTAGGTACAAAGGTAGTAATATTCATATTTATTAGTGGATATTATTTTGTATATGTTTATGTTTATTTCAGTATGTATTTGATAGAAGTTTATCTTGGATTAAGTTTTCATTTTTTAAATGCCTGCACCAATTTTTTCTGTTTTGCCCAATGGTTGACTGGTAGAGAATGCCTCATGTCATTAAATCCGCCATTTGTACTTTATCTTGTATTGTGCAATAAAGTTTAAATAAATAAATAAAAATATTAACGTTATTAACGCTAATTAAGCATTAGGATTGAATTTCTTTATACCAATTCCGTTAAATGCACTACGTTGCACCAAAAATGCTACAAAAGCTACGATCACTGTTAATAACACTACGACTTCTAGCTTTTAAAGCTGTGGTAATTTATATCAATATCAATATTAAAGACAGATAAATTGCTTATTCAGCAATATTTAGTTCAATCTTGATTTATCTAACAGTTGGTTCTCTTTTACACCGCCCAGAGTAAAAAGTGTACGAATGTTGCACTCCTTCTCCTATTAGGTTTCCTCATTCCTGTTTTGTATAAAATATTTGTGGCTTGAACTTATTCTGAAATGTTTATAATATAGGTTATAGGTTATAGGTGTACGCGGGCTAGGTTTCCGCAACTCGACGTCATAATAGCGCCTATTTTGCGTATGGGTTATTGGCACTACTGCTATTCGTGCCAACCCAGTTCCACCAGGAAGCCTAGCAGACCCTTTATGTTGCCGACGGCCTCCGGTAGTGACCCCGGTGTTCCGAGGTGCTTTGCCCGGTATTCTGCCACCCCTGGGCACGTCACAATGACGTGGGCGGCTGTCTCTTCCTCTTCCATGCAGGCTCTGCAGAGAGGACTGTCTGTAATACCTAGAGTGAAAAGGTGTTTGTTTAATAGTGCATGACCAGTTATGGCTCCTGTCAGGAGACGGAGTGCCGGCCTCTTTAGCTGCTTTAGCTTCCTTGCCAATCCGGGGTTGATTGTCGGGAGGGCCTCTCTGGTTTGCCTGCAGGTACCTAGGTTATTCCAGAATTTTTGATGTTCTGCCTTGGTGTTTAGTCGTAGTGTGCTCCGCAGCCATGCAGGGGGTAGAGGGATCGTAGGTTCCGGTCCTACGGCTTTTGATTCTCAGCCTTCTCTAGCCAGTGCATCCGGTGCGTCGTTCCCACGTGAATTGCTGTGCCCTTTGATCCATTGTAGGGTTATGTCGCTGTTGGTACATACCTCTGATAGGATTTGGTGGCACTCGTGTATCAGCCCAGACGTTGTCGCGTGACCTTGTAGGGCTTGCAGTACAGATCGACTGTCGGAGAGTATGCGGATGGGGCCCTTACCTCTCTGGAGGCGATAGCATGAGCGGCCATTATTATGCCCATACACTTAGCCTGGAAGACTGTGTTTTGGGTCCCTAATGGTGTTGAGATTCGTATGTTTAGGTCCTCCGAGAATACTCCTGCTCCGGTGCCTGACCTTGTCTTGGACCCGTCCGTGAAAATTCCTAACTCCCTGGGGTTAAGTCCTTCCTGGGGGGTTTCGTATAGTTCGATTTTGTACTTCTTGTCGAAGACGAACTGTCTGGGGATGATGTCGTTTGTTGCCTCTATGAGGGGTTCCCTACCTACGGCCTCGTAGAGTATCTCGGTGTGAGGAACCCTGGGCGGCCTCCAGAGGTGCTGTTTTTTGAGCCGTATGGCTGACGCCAGTGCTTCTTGCCTGATGAAGAGGTGTAGCGGCGGAATGTCCATGATGGCTTCCAGGGCTGCAGTAGGTGTGGTTCTCATGCAGCCGCTAGCCGCCATGCAGGCCAGTCTCTGGAGGCGTTGTAGTTTAGCTTCGACCGTCGTGAGTGTGGTACGAGGCCACCACACCACAGCGCCGTAGCTTACTATTGGTCGAATTATTGCCTGGTAAAGCCATAGAGTGATCTTGGGGTTTAGTCCCCAGGTCCTACCTACCATTCTACGACATTGCCAGAAAGCGACTGTAGCTTTTTGGATTTTGTTGTCCAGGTGACTGCTCCAATTAAGTTTGGAATCAAGTATTACACCTAGATACTTTACCTCTGTTGATAATTGGAGCTCTGTATTGAACAGCCTGGGTAAGCGGTAGGTCCCCAGGTTCCGTTTGTAGGTGAACATTACCAGCTCGGTCTTCCTTGGGTTGACTGTTAGTTCGTTGTCGTTGCACCAGTGTTCCACTATGGCGAGTGCGGAACGGGTGACGTCGCACACTGTACCTGTGTGGGTGCCGCTGGTGAGTATCGCTATGTCGTCAGCATATCCGATGGTGTAGTGATGACTGTTGTTTAATTTGGTGATTAAGTCATTGACCACCATGTTCCAGAGTAGTGGCGAGAGGACGCCTCCCTGGGGGCACCCTTTCGCTACCCGTGCCTGCCTTGTCTTGTCTTCCCCGAGTCTGATGACTCGTTGCAATGACTTAACATGTTTTTTATCCATTTTGTCATAACCCCACTCACTCCATGTCTAGTCAGTGCTGCGGTTATGCTGGTGAATTTAGTCTTGTCGAAGGCTCCCTCGATGTCAATGAAGGTACCTAGGCACATTGACTTGTTTTTGATTGCGACTTCAGCCTTGGTGACCACAGCGTGAAGCGCAGATTCTGTTGGTTTACCTGAACTGTAGGCATGTTGGTTCTGATGCAGAGGTACACGCACCAGCGCCCTCTCTCTCAGATGTCTATCACACAGCCTTTCCAACGTCTTCAGCAGGAAGGAGGTTAGGCTTATCGGTCTAAAGGATTTGGGGTCCGTGTAGTCTCCTTTACCTGCTTTTGGTATGAAGATAACCTTGACTTCTCTCCACTGTCGAGGCACAAACGTATGTGCTAGACAGGCGCCCAGGACGATAGTAAGCCTATGCGTTAGCGGCGCCCCACCCCATTTCAGTAGGGCGGGGAAAATTCCATCTGGCCCTGGAGATTTGTAGGAGTCAAAGCTGTCGATGGCCCATTGTGTTCTTTGGGGAGTTATTACCTCGCTGGCCAGTCGCCACCCCTCTTCTGTGGGGGTGGTTTCCTCATCCAGTTGCCTAATTGGACTTGATATCTCGCAGTAAGCAGGAAGTGCGTCTGAACTAGGACGCGCTCTGTTTCCTCCGGCGAGTTGGTGAGGGTGTCGTCAGGTTTCCGCAGGGTTCCTAGAGTTAAGGCTGTATTGTTGGAGAGAACCTTCCTTACCCTGTTGGCCTGTGTAGTTGACTCGATGTTGGTACAGAAGTTGTGCCATGAGCTTGTGCTCCTGTATCTGAGCCGTCTTTTGTACCTGGACTTGGTGACCTTGTATTTGTCCCAGTCCTGGTCTGCCGTGGTGTTCATTGCCCTGTTGAGTTGCTTCCTCATTTTCTTCCTGAGTCTCTCCAGCTCAGGTCCCCACCAGTTGGCCTTGTTTCCTTTGCCTGTTGGTGGGGTTGATAGAGGGCAAGTTTGATGGTAACAGTCTATGATGGTATCCGTAAGGATTCCTACCTGTTTGTCTATTTCTGCGACGCCTAATATTTCCGGAGGAACCTCGGTACGCGTAAGTGCCCGACCTATTTCCTGTGCGTACTGGGCCCGGTTCGTTTTCCTTGGGTTCCTCCTGGGTGCTGCCGCGAGTGTATATACCTGTAAGTCGAATCGAATCCATCTGTGGTCTGAGCACGAGAGTTCACTCGATACGTGCCAGTTTGAGATGTGCTTCGATGCTTCTTCGGTTGCTAGTGTCAAGTCAATGATTGTTTTGCTACGTCTGTTCACAAACGTTGGAGTTGAACCTGTGTTGATTATGTTTAGGTTTGTAGTAAATAGGTATTCGACAAGTTTCTTACCTCTGTCGTTCCCTATGGCCATGCCCCAGAGGACGTGGTGTGCGTTCGAGTCGGTGCCCGTGATGAGCTCGAGTCCCGCCTCCTTGCAGTAGTTGACCAGTCTCGTCATGTCGTGTGGCGGTGGGTCGTCGGCTTCCGGCATGTGGCCGAAGCCATTACCACCTCCTGTAGTTGGGAGTCCTGCACTCCTCGCACCATTATGGCGCACAGGTCTCTGGAACAGAAACTTGTTAGAGGATGCGCTTGTATATTCTTTGTAGTGTAGATGCAGGCCCGGGGGTTTTCCGGTCCCGTGTGTACTGTCAACTTACCTTCTGTGCGGCGGAGACCGCAGACAGTGCCCTTCCTGACCCACGGCTCCTGGATCAGTACTATGGCTGTAGTGTTAGCCTCCATCCACTTCCGTATTTGAGCCGTTGCGGTTTCGCTGTGGTGGAGGTTGGCTTGGAGGATTTTACAAGTTGGAGAGGAAGGGGACAGCGACATCGTCGTCAGTCTCCTCCGTCGACATCTCCTCTGTCGACGTCTCCCTCTCATCCTTGCCCTCATCTCTACGGATGGCCAGCTTCTTTAGCTCCTCTGCGCATCCCTCCTCGCTTTCCGAGTGGTCGCGAAGAAGGAGTTCTTCTTCGTCCGTCTCGGGAGCGGGGTCGGTCTGCTCTGGAGCCTGGGGAACTGGTTCCGCGACTACCTCAGCAACTTTCGTTGCCTTGGCTGTCGCCGTAGGAGGGGTGTCTGGGTTGGTGGCGTCCGTCGAGTCGGTGGGTTTGGCAGGGGGGTTCTCCCCAAACTTGCCACGGGGTCCCTCGAACTTGACGTACACAGAGCCCAGCATAAAGGTGAGTCGGCGTCCATGGTCCATCAGGGGCCCCACCACCGTCTCTGGGATGCTTAGCGTGGCGAACGTTTCCGTTGCCTGTACCTCGAACCGGATGACCAGCCATCTGTCGATGTCTGCCCATCTGTTCTGGTAGCGCAGCATGCGTGCTACCACGTTCGGACTCTCGTGGATCCCCGGTAGCAAGATGCCGACGCGCACGCGCTTCGGCAGCTCGTCCGGGCGCTTCACCACGAGCTTCTGCCCGTCAGAAAGGGTGATAGCAGCCACGCTGCGCTTCAGCCACTCGAGAGTGGTCTTGTCCTCGCACCACAGCCTCAAGGAACCGTTTGTGAGTACCGGCTTTCTCCGAAACTGTGGACCTCGGTCTGACTGCTTCCAGGCTGCATTGCCTCTTTTATAAGAAGACCTTGCATCTGGTGCTGTATTTCCTCGGATTGCTGCGGGCTCAGGTGTTCCGCTGTGGCAGTGGTGACGGCCACTAGCAGATCCGCCTTCACGGCATCCGCGTACGCAATCCGGGGCGTTTCGCCATGAGGCTCGGTCCTCTGCCTTTTTGACTCGCCTCTCGGAGAGAAAGTCTCGTCGAGCCGAGCCCTTTTGGAAGAAGGTCGGGCCCCCTGGTTACTCCCCCCTTTGGTTGCCCTCGTCTTGTCTTGTCCCCTGCTCCCCTTGGGGACGGTACGGCCTGCTACTGGGGGTCCAGCGGCTGCCTGCGCCGATCCTTTTGGGGGGGCACCCTGACTAGGCAGGGATGCCGGGGCTGTACTGTCCTGGTCGCCAAGCCGTTGTACACGCGCCTTGCGCCGTTGCTTCCTGTTTTTTTTGTGGTATCCTGCCGTACTTGGGGGTTGGGTTGGTTGGGATTCCACCCGCTTGGCGCGTTTCGCCTTCCCATATTGTACTGGCAGGGACCACCCTGCATTCAGCCGTAGTATGGCTGGGTCGCAATCAGGTTCCACTGTGGCGGTAAGCTCCGGATTGCTGGATTTCTCCGCCTCCGTAGCTACCTCCGCGGTGTTGCCCTGTGTCGGGGGCGGGGTACGGCCTATAGCCTGTACCGGGCCCGTGTTGTGCTTCGTGTGCT
Source organism: Epinotia bilunana (assembly GCA_947049275.1). Taxonomy (NCBI): domain Eukaryota; kingdom Metazoa; phylum Arthropoda; class Insecta; order Lepidoptera; family Tortricidae; genus Epinotia; species Epinotia bilunana. The sequence goes on from OX346267.1 coordinate 3,652,996, forward strand.
TGGTGGGCTGGTTCGTCACCGGTTTCCCGGCGGCCTTCCTGCCCCATGCACCCTTGCCTTTCCTGTGCTTCGGTACTGTGGGCACAGCGCCGTCGCCAGGTTGTATGTTGCCTTCCCGGGTTGCTTTCGCTTCCCTGAAGGCCCGTGATGTAGAGGGAGGTACTGGTTTACCAGCGCCTTCACCTTGTGCCTTGTTGTTGGCGGTGTCAGGTACAGCGGATGCTGCGCCGTCTACCGCTTGGTTGGGGTTTTGGGATCTTGTAGAGTCCATGTTTTGGTGTAGTTTAGTTTCACCTCTCGAGCTTCCCACCCTCCGTGGAGCCCGCACCTTTGGGGATGTCCCTTAGGACACCAGGAATACCCAAGAGGTATAGATATGGTGAGTTGTTGCTCATGCGCGACATCAGGTGCTGCAGACGGGTGGCTGGAACAGACGATCCTATCTGCCCCAGTTGGTCCACCAGCCCTCGCTCCGTCAGCATGGCCGAGCCCCAGTGTTCTCCCAGAGAACACCCTCCCCATATCTCGCCTGCGGACCGTACCACCTCGACCGTACGGGACGCGTGTCCATTTCCCTGTGGTGGCTAGTCACAGGGCTACCGTTTTGTCTGAAATCGGGTCCGAAGAGGGCGTGTTGCGTCCCAGGAGTAACTAATCCCCAACTCCTAGTCGGCTCAACCCCCCAGGCTTCCGTCATCCTGACTTACGGCGTTCAACTGCGCAGGACTAGCGCAGGTAGGTGAGAGTAGTCCACCGAGGTCACCTACACCCTCGGCAGAGCCGTGGAAATAAATTTCCGGGGAGGGGAGTTTGAAGGGGGTTTGGGGAGGTGTGAGGGACTTGTTTGGGGTATGGCGGGAAAGGGAAGGAGAGTTTGGGAGCACGGGATAGGGGTTTAGGATTACCCGGCTGGTGGGGGCTCCAGCCGGGTATGGCCCTTCTTACTTAGCTACTGGCGATCCGGGGTTGATGGTGAGAGTGCAGCGCCCTTATGATCGCCAGCATTACCAGGGTGCACGGTCCACTTCGTTTAAGAAGCAGACTCGCCACTGACCTGCGGCGGCAGAGTCAGTGACGACGTGGACGTGTAAGAAGGACTTAGGTGAGTGTGCCTTGCCACTCAGCGCTGCACACCTGAGTGCATACATACCCACCCCTCGCACCCCATGTTTATAATAGTTAGGTTTGTCGCGTTAAGAGTTCGCAGTAAGCTCGATTCTCCATACAAACGTAGTTACGCTCTCATTTTAAAACTACGTGTTGGAGTGTAACGAAACTTTGCATGTACAGACATGAGATACATCTATGTCTGTAATTAGTTTATGTAGCTTCAGATACCATATTAAAAAAATACAGCGAATTTAAGTTTTTCATACAAAACTTGTATTTGCTGTATTTCATTTGTTTTATAAACTGGAACCATATAAACTAATTACAGACATAGATATACCTCATGGCTTTGTATATATATGCAAAGTTTCGTCACAATCCAACACGTAGTTTTAAAATGAGAGCGTAACTACGTTTGTATGGGAAGGTGAAATTCGGCCGAGCTTACTGCGGACTTAAAAATTTAAAAAAGGAAATACGAGAGAGACATTGAAAATTGATTTCAGTTTATAATACGTGTATGAAGAGAATCGTTATCGCTTAGATTTTAAAATGTTGCATTACTTTAACATTGTATCAGATATGATATTTACTATAAGATACATATTTCTAATTAGACTTTACTTATCTGTGTTTCTTTTATTTCAGGTAAGTTAAATTTTCTCACTCTCCGAGTCTGGTCACGTAAATCTACTACCTATCAAGCGGCAGAGGCTTGAAACATGGTAAGACAACATAAGGCCAATCTGATATGTTAAAGGCATACATATATTTTTCACACCTTTCATTCGGAAAATTAAGTTTTGCTCCACGACGTGAGGGATCAAAATGCTACTTTTCTGTTCGAGCTATTTTTTTAATTTATTCAATGGCATGTAGTATTTACGCAATGTGCCAATTGAACACAGATGTTAATAAAATAATCGAATGTAATTTCATCGTAATCGATTAAAAACGAACATATTTCAAGTTTTAAATTTAAGAACGTCACATGAAAATTTATGAATTATTCGTAATATTTAAAAATTAGTAATAAAAATTAAGAAAATTCGTTAATACTTGTTAAATAATTTTAACAGTATCTTTTTTAAATTTCTGCATAGTCGGTGTGAAAAATAGTATGTTTCACTCGGTTGCAAAATTATCTTCGCCCCGGGCGTTAACACTTGTATCCCTCACCACGCTCAGGATCCTATATATTGTAGGATCCCTCGCTACTTTCAGGATTCAATACACCGCCCTCGCCGTAAATATACTATTTTGCTCCCTTGTGACACAAATAACTATACTATATGCGGCAATGAAATAAAATCGTATTGAATTAAAGACAAGTTATGTTATAATTTATAGCAAAGGAAAATGCCCAAATAATGCCTGGAATGAGCAATATAAAAAAGACGTAATTGAATATGACTAAGGAGATTTAATACAAGTCTACTGAACTCCGGAGTAATAAACTCTAATTAAATTGTATTATTACTAAAGTAACGAACAGCTCACATTTTTTACATAGAAGGTAGTGTCATCTATTTATTTTATAGTCACATTACATGTTAAATGTTGGAATATTAAAGCAAAGTTTACATATTATGTGACGCCCTGCAAGGGCATTGCAACATTTTGAGGGCTACCTATTTAAGTATTATGTATTAAGTTACTTAACAATATTAACTATTTGTAAGTGTATTCTTTAACAAATTTAAAGTAATAACTATTATTTTTACTAAATTTTTCAGTGGAGAAATCGTTTAAACTATAATTCCATTTCCTTACCAGAAACATTCTTAGCTGCTAATTAAAGATGTTAGGTTTATCTAGGTATTTCAAGGCGTTGGGTAGATGATTATATTTTTTATCGACATATAAGGCACACTGGCACCTAGTTCCTATGTCACACATCTATTGTAGTTTTCATGTCAACGTTACCTCATAGTAAAGAAAAAATTTAATGATAGCAAAATCCCAAGTTTTTTAATAATTTTTGAAGGAGTTTTCGAAACCTCATTTTTTTACCATATTTCAATATGTGATTGGGTCTTGCAGACATCAGGCATTACCTTGTATGGCTGGTGGGCATTCCCCTTTCCGAAAAAAAAAACCATTTTAACCATTAGTGATTAACCCGACGAACGCGCGTCGTCTATAGAACAATGTGTAAACAGCTTATGACTCAACTCCGCTCCCTAATTAGGATGCTAAATTCAGGTAAGTGTCATAAGCCCCTTAGTAACACACGTGTGTTACTAGCGCGCTCGACGGGTTAAGTCACACCTGGGCATTAGGTGGAAATTACCGCCCACTACGCATTATTGTACCTAGTATAGATCGTGCTGGTAAGATTTTATTTCCGCTATCCTAAGGTTGTTTGTGTGAGGTGCGCAATAAAGAGTATTTGTATTGTATTTGTATTGTATTGTTGTGTAAAATAGATCGCTCTAGCGCGATAAGACCGCCTGTTATTTGCCTCTACTTGTGTTGATTATTTATGTTCTACTACTTAGCTTCCGCCCGTGACTGTCTGGGTGGACCAGGAATATAAAATATTCTATATTTTAATCTAGGCTATAAACTAGCTTTGTACTTAATTTCAACCAAATCCGTTAAGCCATTTTAATGTGATTGAGAAAGAAACATCTAAACTTCTGCATTTATAATATTAGTTAGATAGGTGTGTTCTTTATTATTGAGGTGTGCAATAAAGAGTATTGGGTTGTATTGTATTGTACACTAACCACGGGTGGTAATGAATAAAGCCTCAGGTCGCGTATTTATCGCCCTTGTCAGCAGCTCGAGCGTCGAATACCTGCGATCTGAGATTATTTGTTTTACCGGCTTAAGTCAGTAATTTACCTACTATTTTATGTGATCTTCGAGACAGGAGTGATACATCTGTACATAATAATATTAACTCTACATAGTAATACCTATTAAGCTTGTGTTCACTTCAAACGATAAAGCAATGCCAACAGTATTTACTCCCAAGCAAACGTCAAAGGCGCCAGAACCGCTGTGTACTCATATGCTATATATTCACATGCTTCATGAAATCTATTTTGTACCTACAGCCACGAAGTCATTCACATAGCTTTAATGTATGCTTATAAGTAAAATAATGACCAGCGTTCTAGAGCTCCGCCATTCCACTCATAACAAGCACCGATGTGTCAATATATTATGGTTCTTGATGAAAACCAGTTTTCGTTATAATGGAATATTAGATTCCGTCATAAAACGGGAGGCGTCCATTAAATTTTGACCCGTAAATTACGCCTCATTTCCCCTCCCTGGTGCGAGGTGTGAGGTGAGACGGAGGGGGGTGCAGGTCTGTTTAGGTTGGTCGTGGGACGACTTTGCTGACAAACATGCCTGTTCGAGGGAAATTGGCGAAAGATGTTTCCTCCGCGAAAGAGATGCAGTTTTGTGGGAATAATTGAAAATGCGATTTTAAGACACAATGCGCTTCGTGTGGTAAGCCTGTATTGCAGTGCATTGCAATTTAAACTCTGCAAGTAGACTAGACTCTGAAGTTTTATTCAGAAAACTTATGTTGTTTGAAATGTCATTTGATTTTAACACTGGCTTTTCGGTGAAGGAAAACATCGTAAGGAAACCGGTCTAATCCCAATAAGTTTTCCCTCTGGGTTTGAAGGTCAGATGGCAGTCGCTTTCGTAAAACTAGTGCCTACGCCAAATCTTGGGATTAGTTGCCAAAGCGGGCCTCGGGCTCGTTTGAGCACTACCGGGTAAAACGCTGGGATGATGTCGACGATGATGAGTATAAAAAGTCTTCGACGTTTACATTTTTGCACCCTCCCGCGTTGTAATAACTTACTTACTTACTGACACGTATGGCGCAACGACCCGAAGTATGTCTTTGCCTCAGATACGAGTACACGACACAGGGGGACTAGCACAAATGACGCCGCGCCGCGACGCGAGTCGAGACGAGATGGATCTACCCTCCTCTTTCGAATTTGCACGGTGCGGGTGAGACAGGGGACGCTCAGTCGCGCGCGAAGCGACTTGGCAAGTTGTGCTAGACGTACAGGGCTGTTATTCTTTACGCGCTTATGTGCCTCGCCCCACCTCTTAAGCACAACTATGTAAACTAGACCTCTGCCTACGCTTTTACGAATAGGAATACGGCATCACAAATAATCACAATATATTTGTGGGTGAGCTTTAAGGTGACCCTAAGTTACAGAATAGCGGGATTGATCCCGATCTTAAGTAGTTTCTCGCGAATCGCCAGCTGGAGCGTGCTAAGATCCGTGCGTTTGTAATAATGTGAATAAAAAACCGTGATATCTGGCCAACTAGAGGCAGTTTCTAAATTCCCTTCATTTCCGAATCCGTATCCAATTAGACAGGTGTTTTTCCTTTATTTTAAGTAGACAATGAGTATGAAACAGAATCAGCGTTGTTCAGAATAAATAAAACAAAAATATAGGTATTCTACCATGTGAAACGGCATACTAAGTTTTCAGCAAATAAAATTACACCGAAAAGAGTACGTGGATTCGTAGTATTAAAAGCTTAAGGGGCTTACACGCGGTGTTATGCGAGTGTCGAGTATTGTCACGAGCAAACACGCTTTTTTTCTTAAACGCATTATTTTAGCATAAATAAAGAGTTGGTAAACAAAGGACGATGCGATTTGGGGACAGAACGCCGGTTGTGGTGGGATTTTTCTGGAGATTAGATTTGCGTGTGTTAAGTTTAGATTATCATTTCAGTTGTATGTGAATGTGACATTTTTTCTAAATAATGTTTTAAGTATTTTGAAGGATATCTTAGGTACAGTTAGTTCCAGTTTAGATGGCGAAAAGTACGTAATGTGGGATTATACAACTTCTGTTGTTTTTAAATATGAAAACAAAATATATAACATGTTTGTTCAATAGTCCTCAGTAACGGACCTCAAACGTACCTAACGGAGTTATCGTTTGAGAAAGAACAGTTAACACCTTCATAGCCAGGAAGAGTAGCTTTTCCGCTACTTAGCGGTAAAGGTATACGCGTAGATATAACTGACGTAAAACATGCTATTACGACACTCCTTGGCTGATTTTACGATTCCGCTCGCAATTACAACAATTTAAAGGAACCATTAAAGGGCCCAAAGACTACGGAACCTTAACATTGCCCGTCGTTCATAATAGTCGTCGGGTAGTACGGAAATATAATGTTCATCCCCCGTGAAGTTTAAGGGGGTGATGTATTTATATGGCGACAGTATTTGACGGTTTGCCACGATGGCTTTTAAGGTAATTGGGAAAAGGAAACCCAGCATAGATAATCGTTTAGAGCGTCGACACACGGTAAATTTTTGCAGCGATCCTGACTGTCGTGCGACACCTACAATAGATCATCTGATAAAATTACCAGTATCGATACATTACCGTGTTTTTATCGCATGAAATACGGCATTTTCCCTTAATCATATAGGTAGAGGGTTCCTACTTCCTTAGCAATAATTACATCCAGCACTATCACTTTACGTAAAAAAATGAACTCCGATTTTTAGACAGATTTGACTGAGTACAACTCAGTCAACTCACTCCGCTGGATGCGGGTGGCGCAGGACCGGTCACTTTGGCACTCTTTGGGGGAGGCCTATGTCCAGCAGTGGACGTCTTTCGGCTGATATGATGATGATGATGATAACTCAGCAGGTCGACCACGTAATGCATAGTACGCGCATCAAACAGCTCTAAATGTCACTTTTTGTGTGGGAAAATGACAGGTGAGTTGTCCTAACGCACGTTAGAAACGTTACCTGTTCATCCCTCAGGCCGTGTGCTTTTGTGAAAACCTTGAAAGCAGTTTATTTTTTTACTAAAATCGGACCGTGACTCCTACGAGCAAACCTTACCTATCTCTTGTAGTTTCAGATTTTCCCTCACTGCCCCGTTTGTATAATACACCCTGTATATAGCATTATATACGTGGAAGCTTGTAATTGGCCTTCAGTTACTAAGTTAGGTAATTAATGTATACTAGGCAGTAAACATTCCAAATTAAATATAATAAAATCAAATAAATAAAATATTATGACATCTTGTGGCAGTTGTACTAGATGACATGTGGGGCGTAGGCCTTGAGTCCCTTTCTAACCTACGTGCCTTTTCTAACCTTGACGTTGGCAGAATCATCGACAATATCGATGGAGCCATAAAACCAAAGATTGATTGATTGAGTCCCTTTAGTGAGACTGAAATTTTAACTGCACAATTTCTTGATACACCTAAAAGCATTTCTTGAGAATAGTTTTAACAAAGTAAAGTGCGTCAACCCTAATTTTTCAGCTATTTTAGTGTCTTCCTTTTTTAGGTTTTGTCATAAGTTCACAACATATTGTTATAGAGAAATTACCTTAAAATCTCAAAGGAGCTGGGACAATATTTCTTGCGATTTAACGTTCAAATCGATTCTGGGCCGCAGTTCAGGTCCAGACACGCAAGGCTTTTGGCGGTCGGAGCCAGAGAGGCTGGTCACTGGCTGCATGTGCCCATCCATCACCAAATACCGGTACCTTTCTGGATCCGACCACCGTTCGTCTGGCGACTGGTCTACGACTTGGGGTCACAGTATGCACTCCACACATATGCCCTTGTGGCACGGACGTGGACCGACTGGGTCACCACGGACTATGTTGTCAAAAAAGTGCAGGCCGCTTTTCAAGACATGCGACTCTTAATGACATAATCCGCCGGTCTCTTGCCACCATCAATGTGCCTGCTCTTCTTGAGCCGCCTGGCATTCTCAGAGATGATGGCAAAAGACCTGATGGAGTGTCTCTGGTTCCGTGGAGTTTGGGACGGATGCTTGTGTGGGACGCTACCTTTGTAGACACACTGGCACCGTCCCACCTCCAACGGACTGTGCAGCGGAAAGTGCCGAAAACCTGAAATACATTAAATATAGAGGCCTCGGCAGAGAGTACAACTTTTTACCATTTGGCTTCGAGACCCTAGGGTCTCGACGCAAATGGAGACCTAGGTCCGTGGGGTCCCAGTGCACCAAAGTTATTTGCGGAAATCGCGAAACGTTAACTGGTGACCGAAGAGCTGGCGACTTTCTCGCGTAACGCATCAGCATTGCAATTCAGCGAGGAAATGCCGCCAGCATCCTCGGTACAATGCCTCGAGGGCCTTTTTCAGATTTAACTTAGTTTTATTTTAATTTAGTTAATGTCAGTTATCATCTTGTTTATACTATTAATTGTCTTTAATGGAATTAAATAACATTAACCTTAAATTAAATAGAAAAATAAAAGTCTACTACTAAAAGTATTAATTTTTTTTACAAACTATTCTAAAAATGTTCTAAAACACTACTTATTCTGCTAAACGCGAAGCATTAAGCAATTGAGCATCAACACTCGACTCAACCAAATAATTGATTTGAAAATTAAATCATAATACTTCATTGTTAAAGTTAAAATTTGCATGCTTTTGCACCATTCTATACCGGCAATCGGCCGCGAGCGATTTTGAACTTTAATTATGAAGTATAAGTTTCAATTTCCTCAATCGGTCGGTCTCACTCAGCGCGTTTGGAACGTGTTACTGAGAACGGGGAACAGACGGAGTTTTAAATCACAACTTTAATTAAACGATCTCAATTCGATACCCTTTTAATTTTGCCTGGATTCAATCTCAGTTGTATCGAACCGTTCCGGCTCATTTGAATCTTTGTATAAACGGTTCCAATCCGAATGTGATTAATGGGCACTCCCATTCTAGATCTTTTGATTGTTATTGTAAAGAGTGGGCACTACCGTCCTCTCTGATCTCAAATGAAAGCAAAAATGAAAATATTGCATCTTCCCTATTATTTGTTCAGCTAATATAATTGTTAGTATATTAATCTTATTTATGTATGTAAGCACTTTACTGTACACAACAACAGGTAAAAGAATATACAAAGGCGACCTTATCCCTATAATGGATCTCTCTTTGAGTAATTGAGAGGAAGGTAGGTAGAACGAGATAAGCAAACTTTAGGTTTTAATTCTAGACAAATAAAAACATGCCAATACATATATAAATATAAAATATAATACACACTATCATAATGTAATATGTATCGCAAATACCTATACAATAAATAAATAAATACTATATTCAACCAATTCACAAGTCATTGGAAAGCCACAACTTCTTCAAATTAATCTTAAGTGACGCAACAGACCGCGACTGTCTCAACGACAAAGGCAACTCATTCCACAACTTAACAACGCGCGCTTATTTAATTAGGTACTGTTCTATCAGATTAACCCGTGCATATCCAAACATCACTGAACACATAATATGAACGAGATCCCATGTGTAAATACTGAAAATATATATTACCTAAGAAGGAACTTTGACTTTAAAACAAGAGAAACGCGTTACAAATTAACAACAAATTAACTCAAAGTACTACCAGTTTCAATGAAAAATCAACCTATGTATGTATGTTTGTGATTTTGTAAAGGTTGTCTGGAAGAGGTCGCGTATTGGCGATAAGATGGCCTATGGCGCATTGTATAGCGTAAGGTCGTTGTTGTTTTATTTCTTTGGTGAACAATGAAGAATATTAATTCTGTATAATAGAAATCCTTTATTTACGAAATAAGAATGATTAGGTAGGTACATAAAAATATCCGCAACGCAGGCTTCGTCAATTGCGTACAAACAAACATCCCCCTAGGTAGGTACTTAACTAACAATGATAGAATCCGCAACAGGCTTCGTCAATAACACGTTATAACCTAAACTAACAAAAAGGACCGCCCGGGATCGTTGGTGGCCCGAAAGATCCCATGATACTCGCGGCGTTGCCACGCTCTCCATTCTGTATTTTATTGAAAGTTTGTAATTAGGAGAGGTTTGTATGTATTACTAATTTTTGTATAAATTTCAGAATTGACTTTAAACTTTTGCTGAATGACAAAAAGTTCCTAATTCAAAAGAACTAAAGCGTACCTTGGGTCTCAGGAGGCTAGGTGAATTTACAACTTATAAATTCTTATAATTCGTTCGAATTTAAGCCGTGTCACTTTTACATAGAGTACCTATGCCATATACTAGTACACCGTCGGGCACTTGGACGTTTACCTTACAATGCAAACACTTTCTGGATAGTTTATTTCTTATCCCGCGGGTTTGCCTGCGTTCTCTGCATTACCTACGCGAGTGAAGTCGCGCCGCAGTCTATTTTGAATACTAAAATATAAGCTTGTTCTTAACCCTCTGTATCATGGTGTTGCCTACAGGCAACATACTCTTATACCCTTCGTCAATTTAAGAGGAAAAACGCGTTATAATGCATTGTAGCTTATCGCCTACACACCAATGTATAGACAAGACGTTTCAAAAAAAGTCAACTAGATGGCGTTACATGCTCAAACTCAACATTTGTTAAGTGTTTCGGCGAATTTTGAAAAACGAGTATTCGTGGTTCTTAAAAATCTGAAAAAAAAAATGATGATTTTATTGTCTGATAGTATTAAAAACATTGAGGTAAAAGGATATATCAAGTAGCATACATTGTTATCTGCAAGTAATTTCTGGTTTTTGTCAAGGTCGATGACACTTAGTGTTTGTATCCTCCAAGCTACATTGACGTGAAAGGGTAAAAGTTTAGTATGGTAACTATGATATTTAACGACCATATCCCATACTAGAACAAATTCTAGGATGTCTAGTAAACAATGTTTGCGAGATATCAACATCATCGCGGCCATTTTCAATGATGATGAGAGAGTATGATTTAGATTTTGAATGATTTTTGATCCTGATACTGAAGGGTTGGCTGAAGAGTTGACTGAGGATTTTGGGCATTTTCATTATACTTATTACTCACTGTTGCCTACGAGCAACACTCCCTTTTTCTTATTTTTCTCATAAAATAATCAAGATAAATAAAAAATAAGAAATTAAGTTTTTTATCTTAATAAGTTCTATCAAAATTTATTTGAAAACTTAAAATTGATGTTATTGAGGTATAGAGGGTTAAGGTGGTTCGACGACCATACAAAATTATAAAATACGACTTTAAAAGAAAATTAAAACGACATTACTCAAGTATTAACACCCAAGGCTGTATGTAACATTTACAAACACAACTTAAGTATGTACAAATTAGTTAACTCTGTACTATAAAGTGATCACACAGACAAACTGTTCCGACAGTTTTGTGGGACCCTATTAAGTTTCTATATTCTGTTTATTAAATAAATAAATAACGTCTTTGACATTCGCAGGGTAACGGCGTGATATTTTAAGAAACTTAATATGTAACAAACTTTCATTACTTCTATTTGCGCGAAATTTGAAGAATTTGTGAATAATCGTTTTCCCAAAGTATTTATCACGTGACAAACGAATTTCTCGAATGATTCTAGTTTATATAACTTTATTCTAGGAAAGGGGGAATTTCGTGCAAATGGAAAGCCAATTTATGAAAGTGTGTAACATGGGTTTCTTAAAATAAAATCGCGCTATTCGCCTCCGAATGTCAAAAGACATTTTGTATGGTCGTTGAACCACCTTAAACTGTTTGTAACAGAAACTTTAACGTAGGTTTTCATTCAATATCGCAATAGGGATGATGAATAAGATTTTTTATGAATAAGATATTTACAAATGTTTGTATGGGGGCAACTACAATTAAAGAACATAAATACCCAATAAATTGAGACAAACATTGACCTCGCTAGCGGCAGCGCAAAACGCTTCATACTAATAGACACACAAGTATGACGTCACATTTGTACTACCTAATCGTTGTATGGAAAATCAGGTTAATTGTTGTTTCGGCCGCGAAATACTGCGTTTAAGTACATAGTTGTTGTAGAATTTTGTTTTTATAAAAGCGTAAGGATTCTATTGGTAGCTTTAAATTTACTCTTGGACAATAAAAAAAATGCATATTTTTTCTAAACTTTCAAGGTTCATAACTGTTTATAATTTTAACTATATTTTACAAGCTTTTATTTACTTTCACCTGTCCCGTTGTCTGTCTTTCTATCTGTTTGTAATCAAATCTTGAAAGTTAAATTTGACCCACTTCCCGGTGACCGATTGAGCTGAAATTTCGGGTATAAGTATAGTTTGGATGACAATTCAATATTATGGGATCATCGAGCTGATCTGATGATGGAGACAGAAGGTGGCCATGGGAATTCAGTACTTAATCGACGCAACCCCGTTGAGTTGGGCTCGTTAGAATCGTCTCAATGAGTAGTTGATGATGGTATACAGAAAAGTACAGTCGGCAATAAAAGCTTGTACCAAAAATGAAATTTTTGACAGAAGCTTTTTATAATTTATACTTAATTTGACGGTTTACTATTCATATAGCATCACTACGTTTTCAATTTGAACATGAGGCATCATGCCTATTGATGTTTTGTTAGTTTTTTCATAAAATACTGTCCAGTGATTGACCCTAGTCTCACCTGATGGTAATCACTCTTGTTTTGAAGGCACGTAATATAAAAAATAACTGTCAAAATATAGATAGATAAAGTACCTGATTCTACGTACACATGGCTTAACTAGCCTAAAACGAAATTGTCTAATTTTTAGACATAATTTAGGTGGCAGATTAAAAACGACATATTTAGAATAGCATTTAGGCGACTAAGTAAGTTGTATAGACCGCCTAAAATAAGAAACGCCAGATTCAAATTAGCGTTGTCATTTGATTATGACAGCTGCTCATAGAACAGCAAAGTGTTTTAGCGACACCTAAATAAAATTAGGAAGTTTAGGGGCCACTGTAGAATCGGGTCCAAAGATTAATTGGATTATATTATCGCGTTCAACGCACTCTTGCTCAAAGGGTAGACATAATTCGTTAGAATCGTTTTGTTTAATCAATAGTACCTATATTTAGGGACTCAGCTAGTGTTATTTTCCTTCTTGCCAGTTTCTTGGCACCGGATGGCGCGGGGCTGCATTTTAAGTAGGTTTTTATCAACTTACAGAAATACTGAACGAATACTTGATGATGGAGTATTTACGTTCATAAAAAATCGAATTAAGTATCTTAAAATTACATTGTCTTTGAAAATATTACAATGAAGATGAGAAGAATGATAATGAATACGTAAAAATGTTAACAAATATATTTACGTCGCTCTGGGCGGTAATTGAGATTTACCGCCCACGGGCGCAGCGGCAAATCTCACTTCACACCCAGGAGAAGACGTAAAATTGTGTACGCACCACGGGCGGTAATTCGTAAAGCGCCAGATCGCATATTTATCATATGGCCCTGACCTTCGGTTCGGGCCACAAACTCCTGCGATCTGGGGCATTCACAAATTCACCGCCCTAGGTACGTAATGTAAGTGCACTCGGGTAATTCCGAAAATTACTAATATCTACTAAACGCGTCATTATTTGCTCTGGCAACACTCCCTATTTCCACACGTTCAAGTTGAACGTCATAGGGTGTTGCCAGAGCAAATAATATAGCCGCGTTTAGTAGATATTAGAAATTTTCGGAATTACCTGATTTTCGGAATTACCCGAGTGCACCTATTATTACCTTACAGTTGTATTTGTCAGTTAAGTGCTATTAAGGCGATGCGATGCTTGATTTGAGACAAACGCGCCCCCTAGACAGAGACACGCTGATGCCTTCCGCGCACGAGTAAAAGAGATGTAACACTCTTCGGGAATGGCTTTTTTGGACAAATTTCGATAAATACCTAACTTAGAGACGTTTTATTTGAATTTTATAAAGTGAGGTTTTAGATCAAGTTAATACTATAGTATTTTATATAGTATTAACTTGATTGTGTCGTAAAATAAGTATCGTTTGAGTAGGCTGAGTAAAAAAAGGAAAATACAGACCCAACTTTGGATTTTTTTTCTATCGAGGAAATTTTAAGCAATCATGTATCGATAAAATCAGATACTCAATCATATATCTGAAAATCAGATCTTATTGTTTCTTAATCTAGTCAGAACGGCGTTTCAAAGCACGTGATAATTTCCAATGGACAGCCTTAAGAATTATTTATGTTACATATCGCTTCTGATAAACAACCAAAATATATAATAAAGACTCATGTCCTCCTCCAAATCGCTAAGCTTAAGTGGCCTTTGTCAAATCTTATAATAATTATACCCTTTTAAGTGTTAACTAACCCTTTCAGCGCCACCCGCTAGATGGACGCTACGCTCGTAGGTGCTTTCTACAACTCACGGTTTTTCGCATATTATCGGCTACGAGCGTAGCGCGACAACATTGTTAGCTGTGAATGTGAATAACACTTTCACTGCCAGGAAACCGTCTAGCGGGTGCCCACGCAGCAGTTGCTTTCCACATGATAACCACGGATCGGCTAGAAACGTAGCACGTAGCGATTCTTGGCAATGAATGTGTTAACAAAACCGGGCGACTCACTCCGTGATTTTATCGTGCTGCTATACGTACATTCCTACCGGCCCCAGGTCCCCAGTAGCGCTGCTGCGGCACGCATGCGTTCTATCGCAGCGTGCCGAAAGAGTGTTTACCCAAAACGATTATGTTTTATTAGTCAAGTGTTCAATATCAAATAATCAATAATCAGCCGCGCTGTCGAAAGTCAATTCAGTCAATCACGAAGAGCGCGATGCCCGCGCCACCAGGCGAGAACAGAACCTTAAGAATTCAAGATGGCTTCTTGCTTTACCTTCGGGGAGCGAGATGTAATCCACGTGTGTTTTAGGTTATTATTAGCACCTAAGGTCAAATTAGTTCACTGTTCAATACAAACACGTAACGGTTCATACTAGTTTAATTTCAAAACTCCAAAATTCATTCCTGTGATGCGCGTGCGCTGGTTCTACATTCCTTACGACGAAGGCGGTCCTCACGCATCCAGGGCAGGCTGCCGGGTGACGACTGCCGTCATCATTCTAGGTTATCCAGGACGGAGCCTTAGGAATCCTAAGTATAAATCATCACACAATCTACAGGGCGAGGCAGGAGCAGCCCCCGTTATATTAAGTACAATTTAGGGATCCCAGGAAGGGACCCTCACTTTATTTCCTTCATTTTACTGGCCCATGGATGGGACCCTACTTTATATCAAAGAGATGGCCACGTTTAGGCTCGTTCGGCATACCTAAACAGGGGATTTGTTAGCAGAAAGCTTATGTTCGTAGTACTATTAGGTATTTATTCTGTGACAATACGTAGTCAAGCCAATAGCGAGCAACTCGTAGCAATTCTCATGGCAGGGGATTAATTCGCAAATAGAGACGATTGGCAGGAGCCATGTTTGCTCAGCCCACACTTCGTCAACGTTACTAATTTTGTATGGACACGGTATCACGTCGACACGAACCGCGGGGCAGAAGCATCCATGTATGATTAGACTGTTCACATGATGTACATTCGTTGCTATGAATGGAAAATAAACGCGAGAAGGGTGCTCCTTCTGGGTGTATTTTCATTAACGTATTTCTGAGTATCCATGAGAGTACTGTGCCCAGCGTTGGGACACAAATAGGTTGATGATGATGATAATGATTGAGGTCACTAGGTACCTACTTACTTATACTTATTGATGTTCTTAATTGGCACGAATTATTCCAGAAATACTCCAATAGAAAATTTCTAGAAATGCTTCAATAGGGAAACTAAATTTAAAAATGAATTATTAAATCATTGCATCGAGTTAAGTTCGAACCAGCTATCTTCTGGCATAACGGGCTTTAGGAGGCCGCCGGTTCGAATCCAGTTCGAAGAAATGAGTATTCGATATTTTCCTTTAATGTGAACTTAACAATTTGTTTGCATATGTTATTTCATGTATTGAAGACGTATACTACACTCGCGGGCAAAGAATACGGGTCGGTAAAATACCGTCATATTTCCTAAAATAGTGCGTAAGAGGTTGTACAGTTAATCCTGTCATGATCTGTATTTAATTTTACATATAAACTGCTAATAACAGTAAAAATATAACGTTACCAGGTTTAAATCGGACTCGTAAAAACCCATGAAAAAAAAACAACGTTAACGGAGCGAGATATCGAAAAAATCGTGATTTTTGGATATCGATATTTTTATGATAGGATCCAGGAAATTGTTAATACAGTTGGGTATTGTAAAGAATAGCATATTATGTAAATAAAACAAGTATTGAATATTTTAAAAAACCTATTGCTGTTATTTAATTTAGGGTGACCCGTATTCTTTGCCCGCGAGTGTATTATGTGACTAGTAAGGATTAACCACGATAGCGTTGGGAATCTCGAAGTCAATGTAAAAAAAAGTGTTTATTTGTTAAACATATGCATCTTTGGGTCGATCACGTAACGCATTGTACGTACGTTACGTAGATTAAATGTCAATTTTTATATGGAAAACTGACAGATGGACTGTCCTAACGCGCATTCAAAACGTGACGTGATTACCCCTCTGAGGGGTAAATGAATAAATAGTATCACTATGTATTGCCTTTTGGCGTACAAAACAAGTTTACAATATTTTTTCGATTAAGTAGTACCAAATTAATAAAAATAAATAAAATAATTAAATATTACATGCCAAAGCACAATTTTAAAATGTCGAGAAATCTGTAATCGAATAGGAAAATTAGTGGGAAAGCTATTAATTCATACACACTTTGATGTAACTATATGGGGAAACTATCACTTCCATTCCCAATTATCACGAGTCGAGTAATAAAACTAGACAGAAGGATCTTCCCCTATCTTTCCCTTATCTTTTTTATCTTTTGGAAAATTCAACTATATACATGCTGTTGGACACAGACGTCACACCCCAATTTACCCAACATCCCCGCTAAAAACCCTATCATCGGCTCCCAATTCTTGAAACCGCGTAATAAATCGCCCGACTTTACGCCCGGCCGTTCATACGTCACGACACGCGTTGTCGTTTATCAATAAATGGAGATGCGGCGATAAATTGTTAGTCGCAATATGGACCCAAACAGTGCTGCCAAATTACTGGCGAAAAATAACGGTTGGACAGTGAATAATTGTCGTGCGGTCTGTCCGCGTTTCGGTCGAAAGTTGCCGTGCGATGAGTTGACATAGCAAATGTGTGATTAATGGACGGTCATGTTAGCTAGCATTACATTTTTTAAGGACATGAATTTAAAAATTACGAGCTTTCAGCCTGATCAAGGACACAAAAATATAATTAAAGTTGCCGCGCTAGATGAGGGAAGTTGACATAGTAAATGGACGATCTTGCTGGCTAACATAATTATTCTTTCAGGATTATGAATTGGAAAATAATGAGGTTTTTCAAAAGACTATACTACCCACTAGTCAATTGCGTAACGCTTTATCATTTATTATTTATTCACCACATTCACAACTATAAGAGATAAAACTCCAAGTCGATATAATCTCAAATTACTTAAAATACAATTCATTATCAATCATCATCCCCCTATCGTTATTCCCGGTTGTGCCCCTAAAGGCGCCCGTGGTCCGCTTTGACACCTTATCCCAAGATTTGGCATAGCCACTAGTTTTACGAAAGCGACTGCCATTTGGCCTTCCAACCCAGAGGGAAAACTAGACCTTATAGGGATTACACTGGTTTCCTCACATGTTTACCTTCACCGTAAAGAGGTAAAGAGGTAAATAGTACGTACTACATAAGTTTTGAAAAACAATTAACTATCAATGTCAATAAAATAAGTTAATTAGATATAAAAAATATATTTTTGTAAGTACGTAGCGTAAATCTAAGTTGACGTGTACGCATACGCATCACCTAATCATCTCAACTTCTGACTGACAAATATTATATATCTTAACTATAATTTTGTTCATTGTCAGAAGCCGAAAGATTATTCCTGTAAAATGCAAATTAAGCATTCCTTCTATTAAATAAGGAACTTCGTAGCAAAATCTCACATTTGCGAAGCATTTTGAACGTATTGCGACAGTGTAGTTGAGACACGCTCACACAAAGCTCACATATGCTATAACGACCATTCCAAAATGAAACGGACAACCGATTGCAATCGAGCATTCCCCGCAAGTCCGCTCCACACTGGCCTGTCGAATGCATACTAGCTGAAGAACAACAATCAACTCGCTCCATTTGTCGCTGCGATTCGGGTCCTAAGCGGAGCATTCAGCCCACCGATTAGAGATTAGTTGGTCAGTGGAATTGAGTTGGGATTTTGGTACGAATTGACGTTTAGTTTGAAGTGAATCTACAACGTACGTAAGCGGTTTAATCAATACAATAGAAGTTTGATCGGGGGCTTACGTTTGACATGTAAATGGTATTTTGCATCAAAAGGTACAACAACACTGCATTTCGTGGTAGTTTCAGATACTCTGCCACGAAGTGTTGGGACAATATACCTCCGCCTATCAGGATTTTTTTTTCATTTAAAGTTAAGTACAAAAAATATGTTTTATTTTTACAAAAATCTGTTAAGTATTAGAATTAGTTACAAATTTCACCCATTCAAACGATTTTATTTCATCTCTGAAAATAAGTACTAATCAGCTTGCAATAGCAGCTTAGGGGTTAGCCACTTTAGCTGTTTGGTTTAGTTTTTATTGACTAGTATCTATGTAATAGTATTGTTTTGTCTAAATTAAGTGTATATTTAATAATATTTATGTATCGTTGTATGTTATTTACTATGTATCCTTATCAACATACAAGCGCAACATTGCCGCAGAACTGAGTGGAGTCCTTTTCTCTGACACTTTTGTTAGATCAATATTTCGCCATAGTTTTTAGCAAAAAAGTTTATTTTCCATGTCTTAGTCTAAGTAGCGTCTTGGATAAATATTTTTCTTTCTTTTTAGGGTTCCGTACCTCAAAAGGAAAAAACGGAACCCTTATAGGATCACTCGTGCGTCTGTCTGTCCGTCCTTCACAGCCTATTTTTTCCGAAACTACTGAACCAATTACGTTGAAATTTAGTACACATATGTAAGTTTGTGACCCAAAGAGGAACATGTAACGCAAGCAAATGAATTTTAAACATGGGGACCACATTTGGGGGGGAAATGAGAAAATTAAAAAATAAAGTTTTGCATATACTATTGTCTTACATATCAAATGAAAGAGCTCATTGTGTGCATCTAAAATATTTTTTTTTGTAATTTTAAAATAATCAGTTTAGAAAATAGCCAAAAAATTACCATTCCCCCCCTTCATCTCCGAAACTACTGAGTCTACAATTTAAAAAAAAAACACAAAATAGTTCTTTACCTACAGATGACAGGAAAATCTATTAGAAATGTGCAGTCAAGCATGAGTCGGACTTAATACGGTATTTGACAAAAATTAAATCAGCTTATTTTTATGAAACGTCAAAAACGCTCCGTTAGTAAAAAAAATGTTTAAAATCTTGTGATGTACCCTTGCAACTCGAGTCCGACTCGCACTTGGCCGGTTTTTTTTTTTTTTAAACTAGCGCGAGCAAGATAACTTCGCATTCGGCGGGTTGAAATCGGTACCTATTAGCTAAGCGGTATTTTCCACTTTGTCGAGAGCTTACTCACGTCACCCGCATTTCTTCACTTATCGGTATACTGTCAGAATTACATTTGCGCAGTAGTATTATATTACGCGACCGCAGCCGCGTTACGGCATTCATGCCCCCCCATCCCCCTATTGATATAAAGATTATGAGCGTTTCTCAAAAAAAATGCCACTACATTTTTTCGGAGATTTTCTGCAACTTTTATGTTATTTCCACTCAAAATCACGATGTCTTTCCATCCCAATAGGAGAAAAAAAGTGTCCCAAAATGTTCATACATTTTTGAACTTTCCTATTGTTACCACCATACAAAGTGTATGGTAAATGGTAACACAATAGGAAAAATATCTTTGGGACAGTTTTTTGTCCTACCAGGGTCGAAAGAGCTCCTGATTCTGAGTGGAAATAGTTAACATAAAATTCCTAGAAGTACAATTAATAATAGTGGCATTTTTTTTTGAGAAACGCTCTTATCTGTGTTTATACAGCGTCATATAAATGCAGGTCCTTCAATGTCAACATAACGACTTTTCTGGAGCTGAGGTTCTCTTTTAACCAGCAGATCGTTCACGTAACGCATTGTACGCGCGTCAGGCGGGTAAGTAATACGAGGTATAACAACTTATCATACACTCGCGGGCAAAGAATACGGGTCACCCTAAATTAAATAACTGCAATAGGTTTTTTAAAATATTTAATACTTGTTTTATTTACATTATATGCTATTCTTTACAATACCCAACTGTATTAACAATTTCCTGGATCCTATCATAAAAATATCGATATCCAAAAATCACGATTTTTGCGATATCTCGCTCCGTTAACGTTGTTTTTTTTCATGGGTTTTTACGAGTCCGATTTAAACCTGGTAACGTTATATGTTTTATTGTTATTAACAGTTTATATGTAAAATGAAATAAAGATCATGACAGGATTAATTGTACAACCTCTTACGTACTATTTTAGGAAATATGACGGTATTTTACCGACCCGTATTCTTTGCCCGCGAGTGCACAGTCATAATATATACGCTCACTTTGTATAAGCTTGTTTAGTATAGCGTTCACTGCATATAATGAACAAAAGGTATAATTTCAAAATATATATTTTCGGAAAGTATAACGTTATTTATATATAATATCAATTGATATAATTCTCGATTAAAGCGTACAATATTCATAACATCTAAGGTATAAAACATATATTATTAAATTAACCTAACATCAAAAAGTATAATCGCCTACAATTATTTGAATAGCAGTAAACGTTTGTAGTATACATTTGTTGTTTTACTTCAATTTTTTTTTTTTAAACAAACGCCAATTATTTTAACCTAACCTAAACCTAACCTAACAGCCAACGTGTCGACGTCACCCCGCTTTGCGGGGTGCCTATTTCCGCACTAAGCTAACCCTAACCTAACCTACAAATAATACGATTGTTTGTTATTGTTTTTACAGCGGCGAGCTTTGCCCCCCGAGCCCCCCTTGTGGGGTGCTCCGCGCCCCCAACCCCCTTTTTCTAGCTGCCCTAACCTAATCTTATATTATGAACCTTTAGGGAAATATATTATGCGTTATTATTGTTGGATGCTATGTATGTTATATGAAAATATATTATGTTTTAAGATCGTTATATCTTGTAAACGTTATGAATATTAAATTATATATAATCTTTTTATATTTCGAGATGCACCCGCGTCACTTTTTGTATAGGAAAATGACAGTTGAGTTGTCCTAACGTGCGTCCGAAAAGGGCATGACCCCTCAGGAACACAACGTCATACATATCTAATCTGTTTATCAATTCAAGTGAGTTTGATCAGGGTCCATATTGGCTCATATATAAACTAGATGTGTCTATTTTTTCGAATAATAACGCTTTGTGATCATAATCATCACTCTTCATAATTTTTGTTTGAAATGATTTATATCACTATCATCGTTATTATAAATAATGAATTTTCCGAAACATTTGACTCATAATGTCATCAGCGATATTATATTGGTTCACATAATGTTGTTTTATATATTTATTTATTTATTTATTTAAACTTTATTGCACTATACAAGATATAGTACAAATGGCGGACTTAATGCCATAAGGCATTCTCTACCAGTCAACCATTGGGCAAAACAGAAACATTTGGTGCAGGCATTTAAATTTAAATGAAAACTTAATCCAAGATAAACTTCTATCAAATACATACGAAAAAAAACATACACATATACAAAATAATATACACTAATATATATACATATTACTTACTTACTACCTTTTGTACCTAGTGAAAAATACTATGTTGACAACTATCCTACGCGCTTATCAGAAAGATACTTGCGTAACTTGCGCTTGAAAGTCAATTTGCTTTGTGCTTGACGAATAGTTAGCGGAAGAGCATTCCAGAGTCGAATTGCCTGAACGGTAAAAGAACCAGACATAAAACCGGACCGGTGAGGGAGAACAGACAGCTTAAGGCTACGGGAACTGCGGAGTACGCCTCCGGGTCGAGCAGGAACAAAAATAAATTTGGACCTGAGATATTCTGGCGCGGCAGGGTCGAATAGAAGGGAATAAAGTGTGCAAAGGACTCGTAATGACCTGCGTTCACGAATGGGGAGCCAGTTTAGTCGACGGCGAAAAGCGGATATATGGTCATACTTGCGAAGTCCAAAAATAAATCGGATGCAGTTATTCAAAAGACGATCCAGCTTACTTAGCAGAGCCTGTGTTATATTGGAGTAACACACGTCAGCATAATCGATGGTTGGTAAGACTAGAGCTTGAACAAGGAGGGTCTTGGTGCTAACTGGGAGGAAATTCTTATATCGGTAAAGGGCTCTTAATGTGTTGGTCACTTTGCGACAAACATCAGACACCTGCGGTTCCCACGTCAGACCACAGTCAAAAATTAGCCCCAGGTTTCTCACTTGTGATGAAAGCGGGATTGGGACGTCTTCAAAGAAAATTGGAGTTGCCTGTTTCAGGTCAACTGAGGAAAGTAAACGGGCGCTCCCGAGCACAATAGCCTGGCATTTGGTCGGGTTCACAGCCACACCGAAACTGCGCGACCAAGCGGAAATGCGGCACAGGTCATCATTAATACTGTCAATAGCACTATTTAGTCCGCTGGTAGTTGCCCTGGTGTATAGTTGTAGATCGTCCGCGTACAGATGGTGAGAGCATACAATGTGGGACGTGATTGAGTTAATAAATACGGAAAAAAGCAGTGGAGAAAGAATACCGCCCTGTGGAACACCAGAAGTAAGATCAGACCAATCAGAGACGGAACGATCGACACGAACCATCTGACGGCGATCATGAAGGTAGGAAGTAACCACTTGGCCGCCGATGACGAAATATTTAAGTGGTTAAGTGAAGCTAATAAGAGGTCGTGGTTAACCGCATTAAATGCGTTGGAAAAATCTATATTGTGGTTTTGTGTACACTGATAGTATAGTATAGTTACCACGGTGTGGGGTTGTGTACACCTGTACTTTAGCAAAGTTACCAAGGGGGGGGGGGGGTTGTTTACACTGATAGTTACTACGGTGTGGGGTTGTATGCACAGATAGTATAGTATAGTTACTTCGGTGTGGGGTTTTGTACACTGAAGTTTAGTTTTTATTCATCAGCTGGTTCGCGTTGAATCGATCATGGGATAAGGCTGCCATCATAATTGTGTCAGCAAACAGCTAAATTAACTTTGCATATTTTAAAACAAACATTGCATGATTGAAGAGTGTTTGTAACGGATAATTCATTTTAAAAGTGGGTAGTTTTTGGGAATGGCACTCTTTGTTGGATGTTGCTTTATTATATTTGTAGTGAAAATGCACTTACCTCCAATATTTGATAGCTGTCATCCTAGTACAATAGATGTCCTCGTATGTGATCATGATGTATCAGCGATGGTAGGTAGAGTACCACAAGCTTTACACTGCGGCCTTGGGTTAGCCGTATATAAGGCAAATATTTATTATAATTTTTTTTTTGACATTCTTAAATTGTGTACTTCTATCGTTATTTAACTTAATTTGATTTAATGCACCTATGGACTCTGTCTGGAATAAATAATATTCATTTAATTTCATTTCATTTCATATGTCATCATTGACGTTTATTGTACCGGGATGACGGCTGTCAATTATCGGCTGTTAAAAAAAAATACCGATTTGGATGAAATTTTGCACGAAGATAGTTTATAGCCGGGAGTTAAATATAGGATAGATTTTATCCAGGATCCAAGCAGACGAAGTCGCGGGCGGAAGCGAATTATGCTGGTAGTCTTGTGGTTCAGGCATGCGGCTATCAAGCGGCAGACGTGGGTTTGAGTCCCGGTTCGTACCAATAAGTTTTTTGGAACTTAGTGCGGAATATTCATCTTTAGCTTTTCTGTGAAGGAAAACGTCGTGAGGCACCCATCTTATCTCAATAAGGTCTAGTTTTCCCTCTGGGTTTGAAGGCCAGATGGCAGTCACTTTCTTATAACTACTGATACAGCACAGATTAACTTTTTCTTTTGTTTCTGTCGTGTATTAGTCACGAATAAATGTTTTATTATTGATTCTTGAAATCGAAACGGAAGCGGCGAATAAAAATATACCTCTTTACGTGTGTGTAAGTTGGCGGCCACCGCCATCGCCCCACTGGAT
This sequence comes from Epinotia bilunana, assembly GCA_947049275.1. Classification (NCBI taxonomy): domain Eukaryota; kingdom Metazoa; phylum Arthropoda; class Insecta; order Lepidoptera; family Tortricidae; genus Epinotia; species Epinotia bilunana. The sequence goes on from OX346267.1 coordinate 3,677,250, forward strand.
TTCCATCGCGGCCGTATTTGCGAAGCTCTCCGTACCGAGTTATCGGACCGAACAAGTATAATTTTACTTGCTTGTGATTGGATAAAATTGCTACGGGAAATCGCTGATTGGCGCTCTTGTTCGATGTGAATGCGTATCGTTTGCGATTTGTGTTTAATGTTAGTATTCAGTATGCGTTAATGTGGCTTTGAAAATATTAATGGACATTTTGGTTACGTTAGACTTAAAGAATACTGAGATATGTTGAGATTGCGGAGGGATGTAGTTGTAGGTTCTAAGTAAAACCAGACATAGTTTCACCGAAGATGTTGTATTCTCGGTAGATTAAGTATAAAGAACAAGGTATACATTAGCTTATAGTACTTATAGATAGTTATTGCTTACTTGCTATATTACTCAATTACGTGCGTCATATGTTGCAGGGCGTAACGATAAGTTACCGTTAATGTGTTAATTAGGCGCATAGTACACCTTCCCCGGAAAGTTACTCTTCACCCCCGCAAACAAGAGAAAAAAAATGTGACAGACGTAATTTCGTATAACATTTTTTTTTTTGTATTGTATGAATACAATGAATGCCTTAAGACTAATTAGTAATTATATATTTTCAACGTACAATTTAGTATTATTCTTATGAGTTATGTATATCTGATTACTTTTTAAAATTTTTACATTTGGTGACATATCTTCTACCACCTCATATGGTCCAGTATAAATCGGATCTAGTTTATTTCCTACTTGGTTTTTTAAAAGTACAAAGTCACCTGGTTTGTATTTTACACTATTAATTTTCTTATCATATATATATTTTCTACTAGTTTTACTTAAAATTAAATTATTTTTAGCTTCTAACTGCGCTCTTTGTAACCTATACTTAAATTCTTTAGGATAACTTTCATAGTTATAGAGAGGGTCGACAGAAGAAATTAGATTATTAGGCAATCTACATATTTTGCCGAAAACTAGCTCATAAGGCGTATATTGTGTTTCTGTATGTACGGTTGTATTGAATGAAAAACACCAATAGCTTAACCAACTGCTCCAGTCCGTGCTATTATTGCTACATTGAATCCGGAGGTACGCTCCTAGATTCTTGTGCGTGTTTTCTAGCGCGCCTATAGTTTCATGATGATATGCTGTCGAATGTAACTTATTTACTCCTAATAACCTACAGATTTCTGTAAATACACTAGACATAAATTCGGTACCTTGATCCGTAATAATATCTTTTGGTAGTCCATATCTTAAAATAAAATTATTTACAAACGCTCTACTTACAGATTCAGTGTCTTTTCTTTCTAAAGGGTATGCTTCGACGAACTTTGTCAATTCGCACTGAATTGTTAATACGTACTTGTAGTTATAATTATCTACATCTAACGGTCCTACTACATCTAAAGATATCCTTTCGAACGATGTATCTGGGGTCGTAGTTATCGTCATTGGTTCTTTAATATATTTGTTAGTATGTTTGTTGTACTGACAATGTGTACATTTTTTTACATATTCGATTACATCACGGCTCATTCTTGGCCAGTAATAGTATCGTTTAATATTATTAAGCATCCTGTTTACCCCCGCGTGGCCACTGGTGGGTAAAAGGTGAAAGTCATTTAAAATTACTCTGATTTCGTGTCTATCATATACTTTCGTGACACTTCTCGTTACTAGGATCCTAGGAATATCACATTTATAATGAGCTAAGAATGCATTTACTTCCTTTTTATTGTGTTTATTTTTTATAATAATAATTTCATTTATATTTAGCTTCTTGCAAAATACTTCTAATTCCCTCGCTAACACGCCTACGGTAGATAACGATCGGGTTATTAGATAGATGCATGATTCACTTGGTACGTACATTAAATTTCCTTCCTTACTTATAATTCCGTTTTCACTTGTCTGAGTTAACTTGTAATTTGCGCTTAATACAAGTTCTACACAATCCTTAGGCGCTTTGATGATATCCACAATTCTAGGTTGATCAAGCCTATTGGTTGAGGATGCATCGGGCACTACGTCATTGCTATCGCAGATTTGCTTTGCGTGCAACTTCCGTGATTGCGCTCTCGTCATGACTGATACAACGTGTGTTCTGTAATTTTTTAAATCTTCACTATTCCTCGGTAAGCGACTCAATGCGTCTGCAGCTACATTGTTTCGTCCCGGGATATATTCAATGTCAAAAGTATATTCTTCTAAAGACAACCTGAATTTGGTTAGTCTGCTCGATGGATCAGTCATTCCGAAGAGATAAATCAATGGTTTATGGTCAGTTACGATTTTAAACCTTCTACCATATAAATAAGGTCTAAAATGCTTTGTGGCCCACACGACGGCCAACAATTCTAATTCAATAATTGGGTACCTAGTTTCCGCTGGCTTCAGATTGCGGCTGGCATACGCAATTACTTTTCCATTACTATTTGACAGTATACCACCTAGACCTGTTTTTGAAGCATCCGTGTGTAAGGTAAAAACATTATTACTAGAAAAATCTGGGTAATCTAAAACTTGTGGACTTGCAAGTACCTTTTTTAACTTTAAAAATGCCGTTTCACATTCTGGCGTCCATTTAAAAATAATGTCCAATTAAAAACTGTGTTTCTTTGCTTTAGCAGCAATGACTATAAACTTATAAATAATAAATACTAATGATTCGCTCTGAACTGTGAACTCGCGATATAACTACGCGTTAAAAAAAAGACCGGGTTGCACTCCAGTGCCGGCAGAAGTGAAAATTTGAATAATTTTAATTTTGCAAACCAAGTTTAGATAAGATAAGTCATATTAGAATTTCACTCGAATTTTAGTCACGTTCAGAACTCGTATTGCGTCATGAATCGGTACAAATCGTCTCGTATCTGTGGGACCAAACAAAAACAATTTACTACGACGAGACCAAGTTTTGTGCCCAAAAAGTTTTTCAATTAGGCTCGGATCGCGCGATGTGACGTTAATTCTTTAAAAACGGCCCGAGTGCGTGCCACACGCATTAGAACTCCCGAAGAAGTTGTAGGATTGTCAAATGGACGTATTGAAGTTTTATTTTCCCGGAAAAGCAATTAATTCGGATAACATGTTTTTTTTTAATACCACGACAATGGCTAACTAGCTAACGGATCTGATAGTAAGCAGGTACTGTAGTCTATGAACGCAAGCGATTGCTAGATCAAAAGTGCGTTGCCGACCCTTTAGTGTTTTAAGCATTCGTCACTATTGACCTTATACTTCTTTAATTTTTCCACTGTGGTCGCAGTAATTTAGCCAATGTCTTCCGCTTCGAACTGTTTTCACTCTTAATGTTTTTTTTTCATCAATCCCCATATTCATCACCAAATCATCTCACCGGGCCTTCTTAATTTTCGTCATTACATCGTCAGTCCCTCCATGCTTCTCTCTTCTTCATTATATTTCTTCGTTTCATTATAAATCTATGTCACACCACAAAGTATCATCAATTTCATCATCACCATTATCAACTAGTAATCGCCCACTGCTGAGCATAAGCATCTCTTCGAGTACGCCACTTATCCCGGTCCCGTGCTAGTGTCATCCAGGAATGACAGATGGTCTTTTTAACACCATCGAGCTGGTGGCCAATCGACGCTCCTTTGTCCTCACAATATCGATGATATGTCCAGCAATGGAAGTCTTTCGGCTGATATAATGATAATGATGATGATAGTGATTAAAATGTATTTAGGAATGGAACTTAAGGGAATAGAGTGAAACGGAACATGTGCGAGATGGATGAGGAGAGGTGCGAAAGGGACGAGGAGAACGATTTAGACGAGGAACGAGCACGTGCTTAGTTTGAGGGAAATAATTAGATTAATAAGGTGCTGGATATAAAATTAACTATAAAGTGATTAAGTTCGTTTTTAATTAAAAGGCCTCTCAGAATCCCACATGTATATACAGCCAATGAAGATCGTTTTTAACAGGTAATTTTATTATAACGTAGATTTTGCGCACTGCCGCACCACAGTATAGGAACAGTAGATAAACTTCGAACAAAGGTACATCGCACGGCTGCACACATGCGCGCGTGTTCGGTACGCACACACACACACAGCCTTCGGGAATGATGGAGAATGCTTCAATCGGGGCCGCGCCGTTGCGGTGTTCGCTCGTTCTCACTCGCTACGTCAAAGGAAGCCGCCTCGTAGGTATGAAGACAGCGAGCCGCCAGTGCCACGATATCAAAAGGAGCCGAATAGGCTTTAACTAAGCACCTACAAACCTAGTGCAGTTTAGCAACTATTATACTTACTAGGAAATATTTTAGGCATAGTATAGTGGTATTAAAATATTCCATGAAGTGGGAAACTAAAAACACATACCCAACTATCTATAATATTATTACTTTGTATATACAATTGTGTCTATTAAACTGTAACAGAAATACTTTGCATACTTAAAAGCAAAATTAGTATTATTAGGTATGCCAAGCCACAGCCCTGCGCATCGAGCGAAAGTAGGTAACGAACGCTCCTAAACGGCCTCAGATTACTTACTGTATTATTCTTCTATACTTTGGCCGCACCTGTCCGTAAAAAAACAACAAAATATCGTTTCGCTTAAATAAAAATCATTTTTCACGTTATAAGTAAAAAATTACACTCGCATACCATTCATAGGTTGTTTTCGTTCACGTATCCAATCTCGATGTTGTTTCGTCAGGAAATTGGTATGTTATTAACCGAATACTTTCCCAGCCGAACGGGGCAATGTAATTTCAGAAACATGAGAGGTTATTATTTTCCTGGCACACTTAATTCCGTGAAAAGTTCCAACATTATAATATTTATAGTAGGCAGCTGTGGAATGGCGTGAAACCTACTTAACGCTAACAAAAAAAGCATTTGGATTAAACAAGCATTTGTTATTTATTTCTGTGAGCGAGGGGTAGCGCCAAGAGTCGTGGCGAGGAGGCAGGACAGTGGCGAGGAGGCAGGACAGTGCCGAGCTTGGCAGGTTCAACGAGCTGCCGAGCTCGGCACTGCACCAAGTACGTGTGCACCTCGGTGAAACAGTCAAGGATGGATTTTAAATTTAAATTAAATGTAATGCATTTGTTCATTTGTATCATTAACATAGGTAATAAAGGTTACTTGTTTACTAACACCAATGTATGCATAGTTATATGTTAATCTGAAAAAAAAAAAATTTTTACGTCATACCTACATTGGCATAAAGTAGCAAATCCCACAACAGTCTAATCCCAATAAGGTCTAGTTTCCCTCTGGGTTGGAAGGTCAGATGGCAGTCGCTTTCGTAAAACTAGTGCAGTTATGACAAATCGTGATTACGTGTCAAAGCGGACCCCGGGGTCCTTTAGGGCACAACCGGGAATAACACTAGGAGGATGATGGTTAAAAATACCGCATATCGATTCCCCTGCCAAATGTCTTAGATATCAAGATATTATACATACTTAGTATAACAAAGACAGTTCTAAGCGTCACGAATTGGAATGAACTGCTCGATATGCATTATTCAGAGGTCTGAAATGCTCAAAAATGAGCATTTACATAAACTGTCATACAATATATGCGCCATAATCTACATTATCTATTCTTAGAGCTGGTTCTTATCTAAATAGAAACTGAAAAATGTATGAGAAATTTTATCAGACTTAGATACGAATTGACCAATTTGAATAAAAACTTAATCTGTAATTCTAGGTAGAAAATATTAATCCGTACCTCGAAAGGACGGAACCCTTATAGGATCACTTTGTTGTCCGTCTGTCTCTCTGTCTGTCTGTCTTTCAAGACCCTTTATCTCAGGAATGCGTCAAATACAAATACAAATATACAAATACAAAATAATTTATTGTATGAAAGTGAGTACAAAATAGTTATAATACAAAGGTAAGATCTTCACAATCAGCCAGTGGTTGGCGTACAATAATTTGATTCTATAGCATGTCATTAATCATATTTTATTCTCAAATTTTGAAATGTGTGTTGCGCGTAAATGTCAATAATAATCAAGAATATAGTGAATAATAATAGTAGGTAAGTATCAATGTCATGCTTAGAAAGAAAAGAGAAAATTATAATAACTAAATATGTCCAAAAAATATATCAATGTCATGCAAAATAAATAAAAATATGAAATTAAATTACATTATAAATCCATGTCATTGTGATGCGTTGTCAAAATGCTCATTAACATTATAATATAAACGAGCTAAGCACCAGGTAAATAACTTATTTTTAAATTCTGGAAAGTCTAAGGTTTTTAAGTCGTTTGGCAAATGATTAAATATTTTTACAGTCATATACAGAATACTTTTTCTGAAGTGAGCGGAGTTGTTGGTCGGATAACTGAGATTAAAACCATGGTGCTTCGACGTTGACCTTGGATTGGATGGCATAATTTTGAAATCATTGATATGGGTCTTTACGAACAAGCACGTTTCATATATGTACAGTCAAGGGGAGGTATCTAGTTAAAATTAAAACTATTTACTCAAGTTTACAGTCCTTTGAAGCTGTGAAAAACAAGGTCAAAGTTCTAAGTTAATATAAAAAAGATACGCCCGTTTATGCCGCAAGAAACGTATATTTCGACACTCAAAAGGGAATCACAATTTACAGGGTACTTTCCGTTGACCTAAAACTATGAAATTTGGGCAAGTAACATTTGTAATTATGCACGGAACCCTCGGTGGGCGAGTCCGACTCGCACTTGACTTGTCCGGTTCTTTTTAGTATTGTATGGTCAGGTAGCCGTTTATATATGTATACTGTTAACTTTTGAGAAATATTTTTTTATGGCGAATATAACTTAGGCGACGTAAATGATTTGTGAACAAAAAAAAACTAAAGTTATTAAACGATTTGGTCCACCTATATACTTACCTATTACCTATAATAAAATGATAAATAAGAGGATTCGTTTTCACACCAATTTATTGCATAATTTGACTTATTAACTATAAGGGGAAGTCCCTTAACGCCGGACGGCACCTAGTGCCGGATACTCGTACTATCTCGATAACCAATAACGCGAGCGATTCAAGGACAAGTAAAAGGGACCCCTCTTTTCCCCCCGCGCCCCTTCTACTTGTCCTTGAATCGCTCACATTATTGGTTATCGAGATAGTACGAGTGTCCGGCACTTAGGTGCCGTCCGGCGTTAAGGGACTCCCCCCTACTTAAGGTGTACAAGTTAAGATATAGGATACTTTCCCTATGTTCTTCCTGTAATAATCTTTATTTTGTTTTGCGGTGATCAGTTAAAAGTATTAATTATCTTGCAATAAGAATAAGATTTCTAACTTAACACTCTGAAATGTTGTTTTTTGAAGTGAAAACTTCTTTAGCGGCGCTGTTGCACTTTTTGTGACGTGGAAAAATTGCTAAACTCGCCACAGGTCACGAGACCGTAAGATTCGTAAGACGTGAGATTCGAGACAGGTCACGTGACCGTATAAGACGGACACGTTACCTGATCGAAAAGCTGTTACAATATCATTGAGTTTTCACTTCTGTCGGCACTCCCGAAGTACAACGCGGTCTTTTTTGTGTTAGTCCGTAAGAACTAGCATTTTATTAAGCAAACCACTGGTAAAATAACATAATTTGATTCAAAATTTCGAGTATGAACCCCTTCATAAAGTCCCTTCTCAAAGTTAAATACAGTTGGTGATTGTGATTCCGTGAGTAAGCGGCCATTACTAGAATGCCAATGAGACGAAGATCTGGACAGAATATAAAGTGACTGTAGGTATTATATTATAAATATCAAAAAACCTGTAGTGTAGGTGAAAAAGGTAAAGTACGGTTAGGTGAGGTAGGGCACAGCGAAATGTCATCCCGCTCGAATGTGGAGCAGCCCAACTGGGGAAGTACCTCCGCCTTGCAGAAGACCACAGCTACAATAATAATAACACTACTAAACTTGCTCTGTTAGTAGTGTTGTGTTCCTGGAGGTGAGCAAGGTCGCCAGAGCTCCCGAGGATGCATTGTGTTGAGGACGAGGGAATTTGTTCCTTCAGTTGTCAACACGGCGAATCCTCAAACATATCAAGGGTCGACAACGCCCATTTGCCCAGCATGCGTCTATAGGCTGCGGCGTCCGCTTAGGCGGGCCGACGCTCGTTTGCCATAGTCGTTATATATAAAAAAAAGACCGGTTTGCACTTCGGGAGTGCCGGCAGTGTGGCATTTTCAATCTCTCGAATCTCACGGTCACGTGACATCTTACGGTCACGAGACCTATGGCGAGTTTAACAATTTTTCCCCATCACTAAAAGTGCACAGAAAAAGTACGTCTTCATGCTAGCATGGCTTTTGTTAAAAATGGTTTATTATACATCATCTACATACTATAAATATAAATCAAATGATTATTTCGAACATTAGTACGTGATCGCCTTTATACTCACGAGAAATGGTCAAAAATCACATCGAGATGGCGACGATATCTGAATTTGAATTCTGGGCGCATCCTCTTTCAAATATGGCCGCGAGTGCTCCACAAACAAACTGGGATAGATTCGACATTTTCAATTTGTACTACGCGATCACGTTTGCGGACGGCCTTAGATTGGATGTGGACAGTGATTGATATTTTTATAGACTTGGTTTCAATATGGAAATGTGGGGAATACAAATTATTATGCGATGGAATATGCGGATTTCTGGTTTGATAAATATAGTCGTCCCGTTAATTGAAACCGTCAATCTGAGAACGTAACGTTTCGAACGCGCGTTAGTACAATGCAACTGTAATTTTTCCATGTAAAAAATGACATTTAGATCTAACTAGCGTGCGTACAATGCGCTTCATGTTCAACCTGCGGTCATATTATTATATCGATGGCAAAAAGCGAAAACGTAATGATGCATGCAAACTTTAACTATTGCTTAACTACTTAAATATTACCAAGATGAATTAAATGTGAAAAGGTGAAGTTGAGATTATTATTACATAATAAAATAACGACCGATTTTTTATTAAATGTAAATACTTTCATGCAATTCGGCCGACTCGAATAATATCAAGTATGACAAATCAATAGGTCATAGCCCTTTCCGCATTCAAATGTCAATAGGTCATCCCGGTTACGTATTTATTTATTTTAACTTTATTGCACAAAAAAAAACTTATCGTACAAAAGGCGGACTTAATGCCATATGGCATTCTCTACCAGTGCAAAAAACAACTTAAAAAAATAACATTTCGGTATTCCTATATGCAACAACGTATTACGTATTGATATTTGCCAAGCTTTAAGATTATAACAACTAAGTCGCAGGCGAATTCTATTTATGTCATATTTACATATAAACTCGTAATATCCTTTTGTACTTTTCTTAGAGTTTTCTCCAAATGCAACGGGGTCGAAGAGCTGTTTTGAATAACATTATAACGTGTTATCGTTTTGAATTTCAGATGCGCGACGCTCCGATATGAGCTGTTTAGAATGTTATTCCTAGATTATAAGAATAGGTTTTTATCGGTCACTATTTCAAAATATTCCAATGCTATCATATAACATAATAAATAAGTATTGATAGATAAATAAATAAACAAATAAATAAATACTCTTTATTGCACCACAACAGGAGAGAAACACCTTACAAAAAAATATATTGCTTAATAAATAATGGTAACAACAGGCGGTCTTAGCGATCTCTTCCAGACAACCTTTGTATAGCAGGAAACATTTAAATTAGAATTTTAATCATGTAGTGCAGGAATTCATCAAGAAGAGCACACTAACACATCAATCTTTCAAATATTAGTAAACAGGAAACTTTAAAATATTACTAAACAGGACACATTCAAATACATACCTAATAAATTAAAAAATACGCAGACATATATACAATCATACATAGATATATACATACAATATACATACATACTATACATAAAAGGCAACTTAAGGGAGAGACAGGTAATATTATTTCAACAGATTTTTGAAAATAGGAAGAGATTTTGCACACCTAGATAGATGTGGATTGACTGCAGATGTAGTGACGAAAATGCTAAGACGGATTGGGCATGTAGAGAAAAAAGATTAACAAAGAGTGTATGTGGGAAAAGTTGATGGTACGGTTAAGTGGGGACGACCTCGTACCCTAAACAGACGACCATGTATGAAGAGTGTAATGAAAGTGAATGATGCAGGAAAGGTTTGTCAAAATCATAGTAATTGAATATCCGTGATCTCTGCCTACCCCTCCGAAAACTAGGCGTGATTGTATATACAAAGTGAACAGAACAGCAAAAAAATTTTGACGCGTTTTTTTTTTACATTTCTATGGAGCTTGTCGCCCCAGTCGGCCAACGCTCCATACTAAGGTAAAAAAAAAGCCGTTTAATTCGAACATTCGCATACTTTTAGGCACGTGTTTTGGTAGAAATTTGGAAGGAGCCAACATTCTATGTTTTTTTTTGTTCGCTGCTTTAACCGTAGCTACAATTTATATTATTGGGCGAATATTCAGCGTTTTTAAGGCGTTTTTTTTCGTCATTGTCGTAGACAGCTAATACTATTAAAAGGTACGAGTATCAAAGTCTACTTTTGATGAAGATGCTAGCCAATACCAGTACTGAATCTTTTTTGATTAAAGGTTCTGCGGTACGTTATACCTCTGATGAAATAATCTTGAGCCGACAATGACGTTAAAACCGAGCGGGTCAAACGCTCGGAGATTCGCCCTATTATTATTTGAAGACCGGCTTAGTCGTAGCTGACGAGGGCTCAAATCTTGGTATGGCCAAATATTTGTGTGTAGAGTATTTGTGAGTCTTGAATGTTATCTACACTATTTCTTTATTCGTCATCCATCCTCCTAGCGATTTTCCGGTTGTCCCACAAAGGAGTCGGGTGTCCGGGCCCCTAATCCCAAGATGTACGTATACGTATTTAATTATTCATATTTATTAAATATATCGTCCTCTCTGTCACTGCCACTAGTACGGCTGTAGTGACACGTGGCCATGTATGACAAGTCATTGATGCCGCTGCCGAAGTCCCGGCAAGGCCATAAACACGGGTGTAGACTCAAAAATCTCAACTCACAACATCTGGAATCCGTCCATCGCTCTGCCAATTGAGCTACCGTGGGTCCGCTAATGGCGACGAATCTTTCAATCCCTTCCACTATTATATTTTTTTACACCTTAGGGAGGCTCGTAGTGACATCTACCGCGAAGTTATTAACAACTTCTGAAACGGCACCAACGTTTCGTTAGCGGACGTTTCTGCTTAATAAACATTTAATTATAACGTTTTAATATTGCTTAATAGAGAGAAAAAACGCTCCTAGATCGTGACGTCACGATTTGCGAGCGTCTTAGTAAATGAAAATCTTTTCATATGAAGGTTCGTTAGCGGAAAAGAGACAAAACATGCCCCCTCTTAAAACGTACTACTTTGTGTTTTTGTTTAATCCCCCTGCTTTACTTTTATCTCCATTTTACAATATTTTAAACTTTTTTCGGGAAATCCCAGATAATTGGTTATTTTGTTTGGTGTCTATAATGTGCAATCAGGTGCGCCGTACGTGGGAGTCAGACATTGGAGCGCGGCCTCTCGCTTACACATATGCCTGCCGCCATCGTTCGAAGTCACGGCCAAGCCCATATATTCTATAACTTAGAAAAGTCGAAAAACCCCCGACATTTTCATTTCAAAGTCCAATATCTCAAAAACGGCTAAACCGATTTTCATGAAACATGGCTAAGAACACTCGGGCTCACAACAGCTTTCGGATAAAAAAAACCACATTCAAATTGGTCCATCCGTTTGGGAGCTACGATACCACAGACAGATACACAGATACACAGATACGCAGACACACAGACACGTTAAACTTATAACACCCCTCTCTTTGCGCCGGGGGTAAAAATGCCATTGCAGTTGCCGCTACCGCCGACACATGAAGTGGCCATTCCCTTACAAATATCGTGACATTGTATGTAAATGAAGTAAAACCCGATTCGTTTAACTAACTTTGTATGGTGTATGTCCCAAACTCCTAACAAAGTAAGGCCCCGTTTGCTAACTCAAGTTAGCCTGTGGGGAAATACGCTGATTACTCGGTGACAGGTTTTTATTACGTTTTTAGGACAAAATCTCAAAGTTTGTAATCCTCTTCAGTCCCGAGGGGATCTGATAATGTTGGTACGATAAAACATGTCCTATTTAAGGGACGTTTTTTGTATGTTAAATGAGCTTAGGTACGTGTTATTTGAAGTAATTATAATACCCTAGTTAACAATGTATGTGTATCCTAATTGCACCACGACGAGACGAACGCGCCAGTGCAGACAATTCACCACGTAATCCACGACTGTCCGAACCGGAAATTCTCTGAGAACACCTTAGACCTGCACTCACCTGATGCAAACGCTACCCAATGGGTGAAGAATATATAAATTTTATTAGAATAATTAAGTAAAGCGACTCTGTAATTAATTAATGCCATACAAATAAATAAATAACTAAGATTGTGAACTAGGCAATCCATCCTACTCCTACTAATATTATAAATGCGAAAGTTAAGATGTTTGGATGTTTGGATGTTTAGATGTTTGTGACTGAATCACGCTTAAACGGCTGAATCGATTTGAATGAAATTTTGCACGAAGATAGTTTATAGCCTGGATTAAAATATAGGATAGTTTTTATCCCGAGGCCACGCAGACGAAGTCGCGGGCGGAAGCTAGTTATTTATATAATTTGTAGCAGCATGTAAAGCACGTAATGAAAATAAATGTAAATACCAACTGCCTAGACTATACTAAATATATTCCACAATAATATGTAAAGTTATATCATATTAGTATACATTATGCATTTAGGTTTCCTAATTTAGCCGTGTGATCGTATTTATGAATAATTTATTCAGAATTATCTTAATAAAGGGTTTTAGCTACCCTGTGTTATATCCTAAATCGTGGACAAAGTTTATAGGTTTAAGTAGGCATTCCAATACTAAAATAGACTTTACTGAAAGAAATACCATGACACATACTCAGCACACCAAACGAATAATTTTTCAATCTCGCAATATTAACGACTCTCACATCGAATAAAAAGCGCCGTTTAACAGTATGTCCTTCTAAAAGGACACTGTGTCAAGTATCATCAGCCACATTTAAGTGACCAATTTTAAATCTTTTTGCAACGGAATAAGGTTTAGTTTCGACACTCTAGACTATCTCCGTTTGTATAACGGAGATCCGCAGGGCGGACCGTTAACGGCCGGGTGCTGCCCGGAGACTTTATTTCACTTAACCATAAAGCGTGCGTTAAAACTTCATCGCCAGGGCAGTAATGTGGTGATTCTGGCGAGGTTGAATTTCTGAGGCTGTATACGTAGATCGATTGTTTTCTGGCCGTAAATGGTAAGGTTTGCGTGTGCCAAGAGTTTTAAAATTATTTTAACGCAGTGTACAATCTACTAGTATGCCACAAGAACGGTAAAAGTTTGTAATTTTTTTGCGGAATCAAATATAATTTAAACGAAATTCATACTATCCTCAATAAAAACTACAAATTGTCACTCGTCCATTTTGTTGAATATGACGCGAGGCGCGTAAGGCCTACCCTTCGATATACAGCGACAAATTAAAATCACTTTAAAAAAATGTCGTCATAACGTTTGGCATTATATTAGGTAATGGGTTTTTGACCATACCAATTTATGCCCTCTTTACGAATAAGTATGATGAAATAGTACATTACCGCCCGTAGTGTGTACACAATTTTACTCATCTTGGGACTAACACGACCGATGTAAGATTGTCCCGCACATATTTATATATTTACTAGCTTCTGCGCGCGACTCCGTCCGCTTAGAACTCGTTTATATCGAGCTCCATACAAACTTTCACCCCTCATTTCACCCCCTTCGGAGATCATTTCCAGGACAAAAACTGTCCTATGTCCTTTTTTGTGGTTTAGCCAGAGAGAATTTTCACTTGGCAACCTTGTTGTAGTGACCCATATACGGATAGTCGCCTGAATTCCATGGCAACTAGATTAAAATCAGCAATCTTCTGTCCCCAAAGACCCCTAGGGAAATAATAAAGTTGCCAGCTTAATTTACTACCAACTATGGCTTCATATTTGTCGAGTTGTGAGTGACAATTTTTCAACTGTAGGACCTAGGTTTTCCGCGAATTGATAAATAAACTGAATGATTTTATGCACTATAGGTACAGTCAAGTGCAAAAATAAGTATCGGTAACCTCCTCTCATAAATAAGTACCATAACCTTAATCCGCTGACGACAACTATTTATATTGAGCACAATATTAAAACAGCACTCCGCAACCACGTACAACGCTGAACACGGTATAAAAAGATGAAAAGATATTGCTTGCCTCCAAAATTCACATAGGAAATGTGTATTCCTCCAGATTTTACGTTTTCTTGGGTCCGGTCCTTTACAACAGGTTAAATGCCAAGTTAGATCTATACTCTCTCGTCTATACTAAATGTAAGAAAACTCTCCGAGATGCCCTTCAAGAAATGTCGTACGAAGACACAAAGAACCTATTTATTGTTCTAAAATGAATTTTGATTTATGTAAACAAGATAAATACTTTGTATAGTTGTTAAGTTTTGTACTCTATTTAAACGTAGATTTTTTTAATGTTTTGCAAGTGTGTTTAAAATAGTTATACTGATCTTTGCTACTCCCTCGGGTGTCCTAGTTCAGGCCCTCGTAAAATGTATCCCTTAATATAATATTTTAGTATAAGACATCATTCTGTAAAATACGTTTTTAATTTTTTTATTTTTATTATTATTATAAGAGCGATGGGACCGGACCTATTTATGTGTAAGTTATATGCACCCATATTTTTACACTTGAATGTACAAATCGTTTAAATACGTATGGTTGTTGGAAGTTATATGTTTTCAGTTCAGGCCAAAGTAAATCGTTTGTCCGGTTGGCCAGCTGTTTTCCGCTACAAGTCACATTTCGCAACCGATTCTCGTGAAATTTTGTGAGCAGTTTCGATATGCGTACAGATTTTTTGTCAATGAAAATTTTGGTGTTTTTTATGTGTGCAAGACTACTCTATTCTACTCTAACGTAGCTCGCACGCTTGCGGGTCATGCGCTCTTGAATACCTACCTTCTTTTTATTTATTCATTTATTTATACTTAAGGAGTACCAAAAGCTGCAAAAAAATTATATAAGTCTTATATAGTTACTAGCTTCCGCCCACGACTTCGTCTGCGTGGACTCGGGATAAAAACTATCCTATATTTTAATCCAGGCTTAAACTATCTTCGTGCAAAATTTCACCCAAATTGGTTGAGCCGTTTAAGCGTGATTTAGTAACAAACATCCAAACATCTAAACATCCAAACATACAAACATCCAAACGTTCGCATTTATAATATTAGTAGGATACAAAGCCAATTAAAGGAACTCACAGATTTTTGTCGCGTCAATGTTGTATCAGATTCCAATCTCAACTTAATTTATATTATTGTCTCCCTAACTGGGTTACACAGTGAGAGCCGCCTGAGGCAAACACTTCGCATTCGGCATTTTAATTTAATTTCAACGTGTTTCGCTTGCTCACTTCCTGACACTTAAAGCCACTTCAGCATTTGGCAGGGTCTCAGCGATGTCAGTATACGGTATTTTTTAGTTTAAAAGCTTAAAGATGTCGCCCACATTTTCTGTATTAATCATTGAGGGGGTCAATCTTACACAAATGTAACTAGTCCCTAACTAAGCAAAGCTTGCTCTATGGAAACTAGACGACGATATAAATACTTAGATACATAAAAAACATCCATGACTCAGGGACAGTGACATCATGACGTCGTGCTCATCACACAAATTAACGCCCTTACCGGGCTTCGAATCCTGGACCTCCAGCTTCGTAGGCAGGGTACCTACTAGGCCAAAGTGGCCGTCAATTTTGTTGCTGTTGTTTTAGCATAACTTTTCCAAAGAGCGTTAGCATGACTCAATTGTCTTCATTCCATCAAAAAAATTGCATTTAGGTCTACCTTAATATGTACTACCGTATGAAACGTTATGCAATCGACCAGCTGGCAGCACTTTTTTAAATTTAGGCGTGCAGTTAATAATCTGTACTGACGAGACACTGAGAGAATGTGGCGGTTGACTATTAATTTAAACTTTCTCGAGACACGGTAAAATTCTACTTATAAATCCACGGTTATGTTTATAACATTACTAGCTTCCGCCCGCGACTTCGTCCGCGTGGACCCGGGATAAAAACTATTCTATATTTTAATCCAGGCTATAAAATATCTTCGTGCAAAATTTCATTCAAATCGGCTCAGCCGTTTAAGCGTGATTGAGTAACAAACATCCAAACATCCAAACATCCAAACATTCAAACATCTAAACTTTCGCATTTATAATATTAGTAGGATGTTAACTCACGAATTAAATGTCACTTCAAGCGACAGGTTTCGAACAGTTCGGGAGTTCTTCTTCAGGAATATTGTTTTCGCCGCAATGTCGCCTGAAACACCAAGCTGCAAGCTTGCCGTGGATCTATTAGTAGTATTGCCTAATGTATCAGAATAAGCAGGCGATCATTGAAACAAAATCAGCACGCGAACTGCATGTTCCAGATTGACCCCCAGCTTTGTTCCAGCTTACCTATTTTCGGAGCACGTAACGCAATAACAATGGAGATTAAACCAAAGCGTAGACCCGACCATAAGCAATAGCGCCGAACCGAGAATTATAACGGTAAGTGTTACTAACCCAGCGTAAAGCAGAATTCCAATATCTCGTTGAGATCGGAATCCAATATGGACGGAGCGAGATGTATCCGTTTTTGTTCGTTTTCAAGTGGCTGTGTTGTGTTTAGATTGTACTGATAGATAATATATTTGCAATGTATAAAACTTAAAACTAGCTGCGGTAATATCCGAGGAACATCAACACATAAAGAGCATAAATGTTATCATCATCATCATCATATCAGCCGAAAGACGTCCACTGCTGGAAATAGGCCTCCACTAAAGAGTGCCAAAGTGACCGGTCCTGCGCCACCCACATCCAGCGGACTGCAGCGACCTTTACCAGGTCATCAGTCCACCTTGTGGGGGGCCTACCCACGCCGCGCCTTCCGGTACGTGGTCGCCACTCGAGAACCTTTCCGCCCCAACGGTCATCGGTTCTACGTGCTATGTGCCCCGCCCACTGCCACTTAAGTTTAGCGATTCGGAAGGCTATATCGGTTACCTTGGTTCTGCTGCGGATAGCCTCATTTCTGATGCGATCACGCAGAGAAACTCCCAACATAGCCCTCTCCATAGCCCTTTGCGTGACTTTGAGCCTTCTTATGAGGCACATAGTAAGCGACCACGTTTCAGTGCCATATGTTATCACTGGCAACACACACTGGTCAAAGACTCTCGTCTTGAGACACTGCGGAATATTGGACGAAAAGATGTGCCGTAGCTTCTCGAACGCTGCCCAGCCGAGTCGGATTCGACGATTGACCTCTTTCTCGAAGTTGGACCTACCTAACTGGATAGTCTGTCCTAGGTATACATAATCGTCTACAATTTCGAGCGTAAAGTATCCGATTGTATTGGGAGTTGGCTTACATGGGCATTTGACATGATCTTCGTCTTATCCATGTTCATTCTTAGACCAACTCGCTCGGAAGCTTTACTGAGGTCATCGAACATCGTACTTAAGTCCTCCATGGTCCTCCATAAATGTTTTGGTAACTATAAATCGCTTCCTCCTATTGTTAACAAAAATATATTCATAGTACTAAAAAAATCAGCGCTGCAGGGTGTCTGACACCTCAGCATAATGCTGACCCAGTGTCCAATTCACTGCCGCAGAGACACACTTGTTTCATGTTTATTTTATTGTTTAGTATGTGTGTCCTGTGTGTTTGTTTGTCAATAAATGTATCTTTCTTTCTTTCTTTCTAAAATCTATACTTATATTCATCATTATCATCATCATCATATAAGCCAAAAGAACGTCTACCGTTGGACATAGGTCTCCCCCAAAGAGTGCCGCAATGACCGGTCCTGCGCCACCCGCAACCATAAATAACCCTAATACTAAATATTATGAGAAAGTGTCTGTGAGATTGTACGTCTGTAAGTTTGTACGTATTGGGTAATCTTTGGATCCGCTTATCCGATTCATAAAAATCTTTCACCAGCCTCTAGAATGGACTTGCTGTTTGGTTATAAGCTATATTTTATCCCGCGGGTTTGCATGTGTTCTTTGCTATACGCGGGCGAAACCGCGCGGGCTGCTGTTAGATAAAGCGGTGAGAGCCCGTAATTGGTTTTATGTTTAGTCTATCTATATCATTCATTGAAAACTGTTGGTTCTTTGTAAAATATATATAGCTATTAAAAAGTCGAACAAGAAGAGCACATTCGTCTTGTTCACAGAATAGTATGATATATCTGTTTTCCTTACAAATTGTTATTATTTTTCATTTAATATAATACATAAAAAAAAGAAAAATACATTTACTTGAACAGAAAAACGTCGTTAACAGAAGTTGAAAATTTGTAGGTTTGATTCGACACCGCATTCATGGACAGTTATTAACTTCAATACATAAAAGGAGCTAGCTACCATTATGAGGTAACGTTATCTGACACATATTTTACATAGGAAGGTACGAAAGGGAATTATTATACATAGCTGCAATAATTCACTTTGGTACAAAAATAAATTATAATCTGCTCTGGGTATGTTACCTAAATTGGTCACATATTGATGAGGCCATTCAACTTTGAATATGGTGACTTGAGGGGTAATTATTTATGTAACTTGCCCAAGGAGCATTAGGACAAATCAACTAGGTAGTCATTTTTATAATGGCAGTTGAGTTATACTTTGTTGTGCTCGTTCGAATAGTTACGTAGTTGCCCCTAGTATCTGTTAACTCGTAGAGAAATGACAAACCTTCCATACAATCAGGCGATTCATTCGACATAACTTAAGATTGCGGACGATAAAAAAAGTCTGTTACTTTTTATAACTTCATTTTTAATCGACTTAAAAACGGAATCAATTTTCAATTCGGTTGTATGTTTCTTTTGCGTCTTCATCCGCTTGATTTATTTCCTTTGAAAATTCAGTGATGCAATCTAAAGCTTAACATTCAATGGCTTACATGTCCGCAAGATGTAGTTTGGATACGAGCCAGGAACAAGAATGTGCAACGAGAAACAGCAATGAAATAAAGTAATGCAGCTCTTTGGAATGATGAGATATCTTTGCTTAGGCTTTGTAGCAACCATATTATAGCCAAACGTTCTATTGAGCACTCGGACATGATTTTTGTAATAAACTACTTGTTGAGAAGATTTTATTATTATTGTGTGTCATTGTGTGCCTTTCTATGCCGCTTCGACCAGCAGGTGATCTATTGTGGCAGCCCTTTGTTTATATTTCACCGTTTAGACCCGTTGCCTCTAAGAAATTCCAGATTCTTTGGGCGGTGATATGTTGTACCTCTTCTGGGTGCACTACGTGCCGCCCTAGGTAGATACTTCTTTTGTGCATGAGTGGTCCCCAGGAGCAGAGAATATGCATTGCTGTTTCCTCCGTCTCCTGGCAGAACGTGCAAGTTGCGTCCTGTTTCATAACCTGTCCTGTTGAGAAGATTCTAACGAGCCGAATTTAAACGGGGTTACGTCTGGTAAATCATGAATTCCCTTTCAGCTCGACCATAATATTGAATTATCACCCGAACTATAACTACTTAAATCCAAAATTTCAGTTCAATCGGTTGAAGATAATTTATCTGCTTCAAAATTGAATTGCAATATTCCTCCCGAAGAAACAGTAATTATCATATACGAGTATTGCAAGTTAAATAAAAGCTTGTAAAAGAAACAGGTTCGCGAAGTTCTTCGGCTCACTAGTTTTAAGTTATGTATTTTGAGCTTATTTTTTATTCATAATTATTTAGTGACTGGGTTTTTTTTGGAGGAGTAGATGCCAGTTTTTTATTCGTTTTCATTATACCCCTTTAAATGTGGGTGTTACCCCTTTAAATCGTAAATTTTGACATTATTCCTAAACTACAAACAATCGAATTTGTATTTTTTTTTTTTTGAAATTCAAAAAAATTTCTACGACTACATTTAATTTAAGAGACTAATTTACAAACGATTTAAAAAATCTAACAAAAAGTTCTCGTAACAGCCCCCATGTCCGTTATCAGACTAACATTGTACGTCACGACCTTAAACCCTTTGTACGTTTCAGACAAAAGATAAATGTCTTCATTCTAATGCTGGGCTTTTGTTGAAAAAAAGATTTAGTGACTGGGTTTTTTTTGGAGGAGTAGATGCCAGTTTTTTATTCGTTTTCATTATACCCCTTTAAATGTGGGTGTTACCCCTTTAAATCGTAAATTTTGACAGTATTCCTAAACTACAAACAATCGAATTTGTATTTTTTTTTTTTTGAAATTCAAAAAAATTTCTACGACTACATTTAATTTAAGAGACTAATTTACAAACGATTTAAAAAATCTAACAAAAAGTTCTCCTAACAGCCCCCATGTCCGTTATCAGACTAACATTGTACGTCACGACCTTAAACCCTTTGTACGTTTCAGACAAAAGATAAATGTCTTCATTCTAATGCTGGGCTTTTGTTGAAAAAAAGCTAAATTAACGGGAAAGCAACAAAGGTTATCTAACTATGTACCCCGCTATCAGAAACATTCGTTTTGTTGACGTGAAAAAAGGGTTAGGTTAGGTTAGGGCCGCTTTTAAACCTTTTTTGGAGTTAATAATGAGTGCCTGCGTGGTTTGATTGCTGATTGTTTTACCTTTACAATAAAATATACGTTACGAATCAGGGATACGTTTACAAAAATCTTAAATTGATTTTCAGTAGCGGCAACCCCGAAGTTCTGAAGGCTGAGTAACCATTCGATCGGAGCGGTGTGCAGGGAAAAATATCTACTGCATTGCATCGCCAACGTATCTTTTCGTAGTGGTGGATGTTTTTATGCACACCGCTATCTTCCACAGTTGTGGCGGATACGCCTTAGGATGTAGGTAACCAGGCTTTGAAGAAAAGTTTCTGTCCAGAAAAAAAATTTAACTTCGCTACTACTTTTGGACCAGGTATAGCTACTCACTTGGTTGTGGCACATCAACAACACAACCACACTTCCCAATTTCGCGCACCCCTAACTTGATTGTGGCAGCTGTGGTTGCCGAGCGAAGTAAGGGCAGCTTTGGTAAATTACCGTAATGTTTTTTTTTTTTATTTATGTTTTGCATTGCCAACAATCTTTTGCGCTTTACCTTAAGGTTTGACTAGTAGAGAATGCCATATGGCATAAAGAGTCCGCAGTAAGCTCGGCCGAATTTCACCTTCCCATACAAATGTAGTTACATTCTCATTTTAAAACTAGGTGTTGGATTGTGACGAAACTTTGCACATACAATGACATGTGGTATATCTATGTCTGTAATTAGTTTATATGGTTTCAGTTTATAAAACAAACGAAATACAGCAAAAACAAGTTTTGTATGAAAAACTTAAATTCGCGGTATTTTTTTTACTATGGCATCTGAAGCTACATAAACTAATTACAGACAGAGATATTTGTCATGTCGTTGTGCATGCAAAGTTTCGTTACAATCCAACACGGCGTTATGAAATGATAGCGTAACTACGTTTGTATGGAGAATCGAGCTTTCTTTTGTGCAATAAAGTTTAAATAAAAAAAAGCAATTTAGGCTGCCTTTTTTATAATGCGAAATCATGTGAGCGGATAGGTGAGTGATATGATAATGTGAGAAAATAGAAAAATCTTAAAAACTTTTTTTTATTGACATCCGGTATACCGTTTTTCCCAATTTTACGTCCATAGAGAGTACAAAAGCGAGCGACAGAGACATTATTCTGCGAGTTACAATGCCAGAATGCATTTGGCCTTGTGGCGAACACATTCATAACACATTCACTGCCAAGAATCGCTACGCGCTACGCTCGTTGCTGCACGGCTATCACGCGACGGTGCGCGAGCTCTCTCGATTTTTCTCGCACTACCCGTCTCTCTTATTAGAACACTTAGAACAAGAGGTTATAGTGCGAGAAAAATCGAGATATGTCGCGGTTGTCCCATGATAGACGTGCTGATCCCGTGATTTTTCCGCTAAGTAGCGGAAAGTAGGCGCCCGCTAGGGTTCCTGGCATTGAAAGTGCTAGTCCAAGGGTAATGAGTTCGATACAACCAAACAAAAAGAAATGTTAATTAACATCGATATTTAACATCATTGTTCTTTGATTTCAGGTAAGTACCTCAACCGGAATACAAAATGTCCAGCCAGACTACAGAGGTGTGAGTATTGAGTTGAAGCTGTATTTAATAATAAAACAGTTGAGGTTTTTGATAACTGGATTCGGTACAGTTTTGCCTGAGGATTTAATTTCGTAGGTATCTTTTGGAACGACCGCCAAGACTCAACTGTCGCATACAAAATAATACACTACTTTTCGTTGGGCAGTCATGTCAAAAAGTTCTTCATTACTATCGCTCCATAACATGCAAGAGCGATAGAAGTAGAATCACCGTAAAATTGAAACTCCATTATTAATTACTTGAATTCTACATTATTCGAGATGTATAACTTAACTTAAGAATATAGGTATAATGTAGAATCAACTGACACAAGTTTATGATGAATTAGAAATCAGATGAGTAGTTTCGAAGATTACCTCCAAACTCAAACAATACCATCTTGGAAGTTAGCACAGAAGCATAAATATTAATTCTATCATTACTTAAATTAAAGTTTATAACGTATCAAAAGCGTAGCAGGATTTCGGTAAAGTTTCCAGTCATCCAATAAAATAGCGTTAAGAAACGTTCTATTTCAAACCTCGAACCAGTACACTTTTCTAGCAAATAGTTAAACATCCGAAACCTAAAAACATTTGATATTCGAACACACGCCTCGTGTTTCGGCACGTTCGTTCAAAATTTAAATTCCGTAGCGCTCCTCTACTCGTCTTTTGCCACGTACTGGCCGAAGTTAAGGATGAATTTTAAATTGTATTAGAACAACCGTAGTATATTCAAAAAGTAAAGTTTGTTTTTGCGCGTAGACATTTTGCATAACGGAATATGGCCGCGGTATTTTTAAAAGAAATTATTAAATAATTTACTTTAAAAACAAAGTTTTAACCGACTTCAATTTAGTACTCCGCCAAGCCACGAGAACATTTCCACATTTCTTTTCCAATTTACCACATGAACTGATTTCCGAGAGCAAATGCGTTGATTATTAGAGAAAAAAACCCAATCGCTGTATGTGACCCGATAATATTTGAGGACTTCCGTCGATTCCACAAGGATCACCTTTGGTACTTCATTAGTTGCTATTTCAACGGAATCTTATCCGAATTTGTGATATACTTTTGTACTTTTAAGTACATAATTGAGGAATTCCATAAGTCATCTGTGGTCTTCATCATCAATTCCACTCCACCAAATTTATAATTTCCGGGTGTAAATACACGAGTTATAATAGAAAATACCAAAATTCCTACACGCGTGCCTAATATAATTGAGGAGTTCCCTCAATTCCTCATGGATCCCATCATCCAAATGAATTTTTGAAAAAAATGGGACCTACCTGGATGCATATACTTACAAATAATAAAAAAAATTACGAATCGGTTCATCAATGACGGAGTTCTGAGGTAACAAACATTGAAAAAAAAATATATATATATATACAACCGAATTGAGAACCTCCTCCTTCTTTTTGAAGGCGGTTAAAATGATTTCGACGACAACGATTGACATCTTGAACTTAATCACTTTCTTAAGTACCTACCTACTTATATACTAACAAGTTTCTGTCAAACATTTCCATTTCAAGTAGGACAGTGCAAGCTTTTATTACCGACTGTAGTTTTCTGTATACCATCATCAACTACTCATTGAGACGATTCTAACGAGCCCAAACTCGACGGGGTTACGTCGGTTAAGTACTGAATTCCCATCCATTTCCCATTCCATTCACCTTCTGTCTGCATCATCAGATCAGCTTGATGGTACCATAATATCGAATTGATATCCAAACTATACTTATACCCAAAATTTCAGCTGGTTATCCCTGGTGGCGCACTTGCCCCGACTGACCTTAGTAGAAACTGAGCTAAGCCGCGGACGGACAGACGGACATGGCAAAACTATAACTCCTGGTTGACTACGGAACCCTAAAAAGGGGTTAAAAACGTCAACAAAACCCTACGTTTGGTAGATTTATACTCACACCAATCACAGCTTTAAAGAGTGAACCGGGAAGGAAGAATATGTGTGAGGTGACTGCAATAGCTCGCTGAATATTGCATACGAAATATTTATTTGTAAAAATTGCATTTTTGGTACTATTCTGTATACCGTCACCAACTTCTCATTGAGACGATATTCTAACTAGCCTTATATTCGGAATTCCCATAGCTACCTTCTGTCCCCATTATCAGATCAGCTCGATGGTACCATGATATTGGAATGTCACCCAAAAAGGGTTTGGGTAAATGTTGTAATTTTTTTTTTGATGAGCGGCCACTTCTTATAATGGTATATTATGATAGATCTATGCTAAACAAACATATCTTGTTACCAAATGTAATACTCTAAAACGCATAGGAGCCGAGATATTTGCAATATATATTTCCGCGGGTCATACTGCAAAGTTATAAACAATACATAAAACTTAAATATCTCGGCTCCGATATTTTTTAACGCGTTTAATTTTATATACCTATGAGTATTAAGAGGTCCTCTTAAATATTACTAAAAAATCATCCTTGGCCGCTGCAAAAAAATAAAAACGGCAATTTTTCTCATACAAGGTTACCCAATGCCCTTTCAGCTCATGATTTGTCCCTCACGAACAAACTGACAAACGAACAGGTCAAGTTTAATAAAAGCTTAGAGAATAATGGTAGTGAAAACGCAAATTAAGTGTCAGGATATTGCGCCCAGTTTCAATGTTTTACTATTTCTATTGCAACGCGCAGCAGTATTTTACTGCAATAGTTCTGGCGATCTAAAACTCGGATTTATTCGTTCCGAACTGAACATATGGGTTCTGTTTAAAATGAGAATCGTGTTGGAAGATCTATGACAAAATGTCAGCCAATTTTGGACAGTGACACAAGTTTGAAACATTTTGTAGAATACTAGTATACTAGTATTCTACAAAATGTACGTACGTACGTACGTAATGGATGAACTAGTATTGTACAAAATGTATTAAAACTATAGTTTCAATACCATTTTCATTTATTTCAATTTAATACCTTCCTTGTCGGTCGATAGGTTAGAACAAAATAAAATACCAAAATAAACGGTTTTCTCCATTTATAATAACACTTTATAATTTCACATCGCTGTTGCTAAATAGCACCCACCCTGAACCTTTCCAAAGTGTCTGAATTAAACTAAATACAAAACAAAATATTTCATTACGGGGAGCCTCCTGACAATAGAATGAAAGCCACTTTCTGAAATAGGTAGACATATCGAAAACCAATACGTGTTCACCACAATCTCTGTACAAAAGGTCGGAACTGCCCAACGTTATATTGAAACTCGCCTTTTTGTTCTGAGCTTGTGAAATGGGAGCTCCTTTGGCTGTCAAATTTGCTTGTGTTTCAGCACAGGGCGATGTCACTTGGGTGTATGTTACGTTACATTGTCGCCTCTTTGTTTGGACGTGTTTGAGAACAAATTTTGTTATTGTTGAAGGTAAATATTTTCGCACACGACGTAAGATTTGCAAGAGTAAATATAGAGTGAATATAGAGTTTGAAATGATATGCAAGTTTTCGTATCCAACTTTCACTTTATAGGCTGGGCTCAGCAGTGGATTGCACTTAAATACGCGGATGATGATGATACAGAGACCAATTAAAATTAAAAGTATCATAACTAGCTTAATACAAAAATGATGTCATAACTTTTTTTAATGTCATGGGAGGCATACGAGCAGACCGTTCACCAGATGGTAGGCGATTACCGCCGCCCATGGACACCTGCAACACCAGAGGTGTTGTGAGTGCGTTGCCGGCCTTTAAGATGGGAGTACGCTCTTTTCTTGAAGGTTTGAAGGTCGTATCGGTCCTGAAATACCGCAGGCGACAATCCATTCCACAGATTGATATATTAATAAAATAAATCACAAATGAGTAGGTATACCTGTAAAAGTCATAACTTTAATAAACTCAATAAGTTGAGCATGCTCGTATATTGGTGAATTGATTTCTGCGATTGCTCATTCAATAAAGCGATTTATAATTGGAAACAAAATAGGTTCGCAATTAAAGAAGAGCGTCGCAATATTTATATAAACTTTATATATTTTTACCTTTACAACATTATTGTAACCATGAAGTGTAACTTACTAAAACGGTAACATTTAGCTGTACCGGCGAAAGAGGCTTAAACCCTGTTAACGGTTTAAACAGGGAAGTTTTAGACGAAATGAAATTCGTGACAAAAGAGACTTTAACTCTAAATGAAATTTCGTGTAGACAAATTAAGTTTTTAAATAGAATGATGTTAATAAAATTACATACAGTAAGCAGATTTGAAGTACGAATCAACTTCTTAGCCGCAAATAAAAAGTGTCATAATTTCTGTATTATCATAATCATCTTCCCATCAACCGAAATACGTCCACTACTGGACATAGGCCTCCCCCAAAGAGTGCCAAAGCGACCGGCCCTGCGCCATCCGCATCTAGCGGACTCCCGCGACCTTTACCAGGTCTTCAGGCCACCTGCACTCTCTTTATTAATTGTACGCTCACTGATTAAAATAGTACCTATTATGTAAAAGCATGTTTAATCTCTCATGTATTTAAGAGAAATAGAGATCTTTGAACCGAATCCTACATTGAAATATGAATAAGCCCTTTACAGCTTTAAAAATATTGTTTTTTTTTTTTTTTTATTGGGGAAAAAACAGAAATAGAAATATACAGATTTACAAAGGAAAATAAGTTATACATAGATATTTAAGATCTATTCCCTAAGGCATTCCCACTAGGAGGTTTATACACAATTTTTAACGTAGAGACAATGCCATCGGAACAATACAAAGAACAGCATAAACTTATCTCATTCAGTATTAATCCTCAATAATGAAAGTACGTTACTAACAGTACAGGCAACGGCTTCTGAGAATCCAATCCAGATACCTGGAACGACAGCGAGATTAGAGTCTTCGTGAGACTCAATACCATAAGATCGGTACGTGGGCTTATCTGGGGCTTTATTATGTGCCAGTCCGCATCGTAGTAACAGCCAAAGTAGCCAAATATATCATACAACATCCTTACTTTTACCAGCGAACGAAAAAAACATAGAAGTCTTAGTAGCGCCGCAAAATGACCCCACACGACCGCATCCGCCATTGGCATTATGCGAGGCTGAGGACGGTGTGTCAAAACGATGCCAGGAAGCCGTTTAGTTCGAACATGCGCATACCGGGTTTTAGGCGCGTGTTTGGGTAGAAAATAGTAAGGAGCTCGCATTCTATAGTTTTTCCGTTCGCTGACTTTTACAGTAATAAAAGGCGTGTACCAAAATATTTAACTACTCTGGCTGCTACTAAATTAATGATGCTAACTGTACGTGAGTTATATAGTAGATGCCGATATGTTTTTCATTCGATATGGAGGAGGATAATGATAAATCATGTTGTGAAAAGTCATTAATAAAACATAAATAAATATGGTGACGAAAATTACGATGGTTATTCTTGAGAACAAAACTTGTCAAACACTTTATAGGCATCTTATTTGGTGCTAAAACTGCTGAGCATAAGCCTCTCTTCGAGTACGCCACTTATCCCGGTCCCGTGCTAGTCTTATCCAGAAATGACCCGCGGTCTTGTTTACGTCGTCAACCCATCGTGCTGGTGGACGACCGACGCTAATACTAAAATATGTACCTATGCTTTAAGAACCCGCAAAGTGCCTACTTTATCAGACTTTGAGCTTTATTAAGGTCGCTGTAATCACATCAGACATAAATGAAACAAATTGCGAACTTCCTTCTTTTATTTAAGTCGATATAGTCAACAAAAAAGCCGTCCAACAATGTTATATAAACGTAACATTGGTTTATTCTACAATTCTTCTTTGTTGTACCACTACAACAAAGAAAAATTTTACGCGGTTCGTTTTTTTTAACATGCCAGTATGAACCCACGTTCATACTGGCATGTTAAAAAGACGAACCGCGTAAAAAAGTTTTCACACAAAGCTTCGAAAAAATCTATAAAACCAATACAACCTCGCCATGGAACTCAATAGCTTTAGCAATTACACTTACTGAATGGTGTCGCCGATCTGATTCGTATTTGAGCTATCTTAATCACCTACTTCATTCCTTGGGCGTGTTATTTCGAAACAAACTTTACTTTGTCGGTATAAGGTTTGAATTTGAAGGAGAAAGGGACTCAAGATAAGAGGTTTTGGCAGTCGTTTCTGGCTACGTATCTCCGGCCGTCAGACGTCCGTGTTTAAGCCGCATCGTGCCGATATTACTGCATTAATGCCGGGAATGTACAATTCCGGGCCTATTGTTGGAGTGCTAGGTATTTAACCGTATTGTATCGGTTTGATTCTCAAGCTTTCGGTGAAATAACCGAGATGTTATTAATGCTTTTGTGTGGCGTTTGTGATGTTTTATTTTCGCCAAGTTTAGTATGGGAAAGTATTTCGGAATTATATGATTTACAATTTCAACAAGAGCTCTTTGGCTCCTTTGTTCCGATCTTTCAACAGTTTGAAGTGGAATGTTAAATTAGAGATCTAAGTGTTTCAACCGTTCGTCAGTTCCTTATTCGCATTATTGACGAAGTTCTTGTAGACTTAGATGGCATTTTCAGATATTTAGAAAAAAGTCTGCGGCCACTTAAAAATTACTTAAAATGGTATCCAACTCTGCAGGACTGAAGATAATGTTGATGACGATGGTTGAAATGCTTTTGAATTCAAAAACAACATCTCAAAATAACTTCAATTATTGCTGATCGCTCCCTCGTCACCAGTGCAATTTAATTAGGTGTATTTAACGTAATAATTCCGAGCATTTGGGGGCCTACTATCATATACGGCGAAGCCAACTGACAGCGGCGGGCGGAAAATTGACATTTCCGTTCAACGGCGCTGATATTTGAAACGGAGTTACTATTGAAAAACACTTAGTTGAAACAACATTATATTCAAATAAAGGATCATATTTAATGACAATTGTAGTATACATTGTAGATCTTACTTTATGAAGAGACAAACACATACTTACGCAAACAATTAACGGGAAAAGAATGAGTTCCTTTAAAAACAAATTTTAAACCGACTTTAATTCAGTACATTCTTAGCTAAGCCATATACATAGATGGACATGTTCACATTTCCTTTCCATTTTACGACATGAACTGCGTTCCGAGAGCAAATGCGTTGATTATAACAGGAAAAACCCAAGTTGCTATTATGTGCACCGATGATTTTAGAGGAGTTCCGCCGATTCCTCAAGGATCTCAGAATTCCTTTTGGCAATTCATTAGTTGCTACTTGAACGGAATCATATCAGGATCTTCGACGTACTCTTACGTCATTGAGGAGTTTCATAAGTCATTATGTGGTCTTCAGTTCCACTTCACCAATCTTGTATTTAAAAATCGGAGTAGGAAATCTACTCCGATTTTTAAATACAGGAGTTATGATAGAAAATATCATCATCACTACGCGCCTATATGCAGGCGTGTAGTTTTAGGATTAGGGTATTTTTAGGATCTGATAATAGGATCCTAGGAAAAGTTGACCTGATTTTTCCTAGGATCCTATTATCAGATCCTTATTTGACGACAATGGGACCATCTCAGGAGTAACGCGTATACTCTGTCAATTAAAAAAAAACAATTTGAAAATCGGTCCACTATTGAGAGAAAAATCGCTGAACATAGACAAAAAAAAAACATACAGTGGAACATAGAACCGCCCTCCGTTTGAAGTCAGTTAAATTAAAACACTAGGGAAAACCTTATGCTGCAATAAAATGTGAACTGTTGCTGCTTCCAGACCATTTTGAATCTGATTATTGCCAGCATACTTATACTTTTAAACTTCTTAATTTCCATCTACTTTTTTTCTTTCATGTTTCGTCCAACAAATCTGTGCACTTCCGGAAAAACTGCATAACGTAGTTATTTTTTTACAGCAAATACCGCGGTGGCCATTTCGAATCGTTGGTTAAGTTTGCTGTTGCCTTTGTATACTTGAGATTATTTAATGGTACCGACTTTTTACAAAAACCCAGCCAAGTGCGAGTCGGACTCGCGCATGAAGGGTTCCGTACCATTATCTATAAAAAAAACCAAAAAAAAAGCTTTTGTTGTATGGGAGCCCCCTTAAACATTTCTTTGATTTTGTTTTTAGAATTTTTGTTATAGCGGCAACAGAAATACATCATCTGTGTAAATGTCAACTCTCTATTAGCTATCGCGGTTCTTGAGATACAGCCTAGTGACAGACAGATGGACGGACGGACGGACAGACAGCGAACTAAAAACTATCACTGGAATTGGTGTCTTTTACCTTGGACGGTAGAGTTGCTTTTTGAATGAATACTTTGATGCAATTCGGTCAACTTATATGATATCTAATCTCAACTAAACAATAACCCCGAAGATCCCGACGAGCTCGACCACGACATTGAGTGGCGGTGGCAGTGGCGCGTTATACCGTGCGAGCGAGAGATCGCTCCGATCTTTCACTCTCACGTACCTATGGCAACGCTGCCGGCGCCGTCGCAAAATGAATTATAATAGTACTACGTACAGAAGGTTCACTGTTAACAAATCCCATGTGAAAGGTTGCATTGTCAAGCGAATTGCGAATTAGCGCATGACGTAAAGCGCGAACACGTGCGATGCGTAGCAGCGCGTGGCATCCATTAAGGTACTTACCTACTAAGTCGGTGCCCCCATGTACTTTTAGCGGCGCGACAAAACCTTCTGGTGGGTCACTTCGTAGTGAGCCGCCCCTGCCACCACTTGACGGTCGTAGTCGTGACTCCAGTCCCCTCGGTTCCCGCTTGAGAATAACTATAAAGACTCATCTTTATAGTATTTTTCAAGCGGGAACCTCCTAGTAACCGCTCGTAACTTGGACCCAGCGTTCCAAAAGGTCTTGGTTCGTGTGTAATTGCAACCATGATCAATGTTTAACCCAATTCGCGACGGCTCGCCTGCACTTCCTCGGCTACTGTATACGTATTGTGGGTTACTGGACCGTGGCACCTAAATGAATTGCTTTCCTGTATTGAATTCGTTTATGAGAGAGAACGCTCGAACGATTCTGTTGGCAGGCGGCGGTTCGTAAACATTGTTTGTCTTAATTTGTTTTGAGATAAATAAACACATGAACAATTCTATTGCTAAGTATATACATTATTATCATATCAGCCGAAATACGTCCACTGGTGGACATAGGCCTTGCCCAAAGATCATAGACCAATATAGATCGATATCTCTTTGGAAACATCGTAGTAGTTCAGAAAGCATTTCGCGATGGCGCTACTAGGCTCGCAATGAAAAAAGTATCGTTGAATTCGTCAAAATGTTGCATTTTAGTGTCCTAAATCATCATATTAATCAATTTGAAGGCATAAAATACATCGTTGCAACAACATAACACGAAAATAGCAAAATCAAACAAAGCAATTTTAAGTCAGTCACTAGTTCCATTCATTGCAAGTTTATCTAAGCTGAATGGCTACGCACGTGTATTGCCGTCCGCTAGATGGCGCATATTTAAAAATAACGCTCAAGAGTCCGCAGTAAGCAGCGCTCAACTCCGAGTTGAGACCACGCGCTAACGAACGGTTTAAAATGTTGTTGTTTCACCTAAAATGAGACAGGGCGCTATAAATAAAGCAAGAGCGCGCTAGCGGGGAGGCGGAGCTAGCTAGAGACGTCACAGTAAAAATATCGCAGTAAAATATCTTGATACAACGGCTAAATTTTTGCGGTAAGTAAAATATAACAGTAGAACATCTCCATACCAAGATTATATAAACATTATTACCATATTACCGTACGCGTAGAGGGCGGTACAACTCACATTTTGGCAGGTGTGGCGTAAAGTATAATATGTATAGGCTATAAGTTTTGATTTGCCAACAAAATGAGTAGTTACAACAATTTTGTAACTTTTAACGACCTAGTTACGTCGACCGTGTTTCTGATACCTCTATTACTGATGAATTTTCGGTTCCTTTAATTATTGTTCCATAAGGCTATGGTTATTGAAAAAAACCCTAATTTAGGCTTAGATACCTTTAATCAGCGAATAAGCCAGTCTTATCTTATCTTATCTTATCTAGATGAGTGCCCTTTCGGATGCACTTCGACCCAGCGGCATCTTTTGTGCTTTTAATAAGCCAGTCAGTCAGCGACCAATTTTTTCGTGAAAATAAATAAGTCGGTTTTGTGTAAAGATAAAACCGAACATTTTTAAATTGATACTTTTTATGTCACCTCTGTCAAATCAATGCTATAGCATCAACTGTCACTTGGCCATACTGACAAGCGGTCATAGGTGGCCAAAATGGCGGTAATTTTAATTTGGCGTGGTCCGATTACTTTTAAAATCGATATCCCGTTGTTTTATTTTATATACTACTTCGGTGACAAATAAGGGTATGTTCCACCAGATATCAAAATGATGATCATATAAACATAGACTTGATAGGTTGAAAATTGGGTGTATTGGATAAAATAAAACTGAATCATACAATGTTGTGTTTTTATTTTTAATGAAAGTATAAAAATGCGCTTATTTTGAAGAACTCTCACGTATCGGTAACTTTCTAGGTAGACGTGGATCTATAATTTCAGGTAATATGCATTCCAATAAAAAATTCTCATTTTATTAAATATGCTGTCCCACAATCCTGTATCCTTTTCAATTTTTTCGAATAATATTCCCTTTGGAGTCCACACCACGAAGATACAGTATCTTTTTTTTGAAATATTTAATTGACCTTGGACTTGATAAAAGTAGTTATGGTTTCGCTTCAATTTTATCTTCTGAAGATCACTTTCGTCCATCACACAGAAAGTATTTTTTTTCTTTAAAATTGCTTCTGTTGGCGTCATATTAGCTGCCGAAGCTGGGCATTTGATTTCCACAATTGTTTCATTGTCTATGACTCCGTCGGGACTCGCGCCTAAATACTGGTGTTCCTCGAGGATGTATAACCCACAAGGTGATACTTGCACTCCGAGTGCAGCTTCAGTCTCTTTTAGAGCGATGGGCTTATTCTCATTGCCGTATTTCGTATTATTTATTTAGTGCCGGCAGTCCTCGAACCCAGCGGGCTGGCCAGGGACGACGGCAAGAGACCTGACGGAATGACGCTGGTGCCTTGGAGCATGGGTCAGCCGCTAGTTTGGGATTCTACTTGCGTTGATACCCTGGCACCGTCCCATGTTCCAAGCACCAGTGCCGCCGCTGGCGCTGCGGCATCCTCGGCCGAAAGCCTCAAGCGCCGCAAATATGCCGTCCTAGGAAACAGCTACATGTTTGCGGCGTTTGGCGTTACCTTGGGGCCATGGGGCCAAGTGCGCGTCGGCTTTATAAAGATTTGGCGACGCGCTTACTAGAAGCCTCGGGCGACTAGAGGGCTGGCCACTATTTCTATGTTTCTTGACCTCTACGTTTTTGTTACTAGCAGCAGCGCATACAGAACAATAGGAGTTCCGTATTCCCAAAAAGAATACCTTTTTAGTTTCATACCCAATAATGCACGCTACCCCGGATAAAGAATTATAATTGCTGGTACGATACGATCTCTTGCCCCATGATGCGTCCGCTACAACAGTGATGCTAGGAACGCCATCAGCATCTACGTTTCCTTTTTTAATTGCCATCTGTTTTTCTTCGAGTCCTGTCTCATACATGCTGTTTAAAGAGATCTTTTAAAACATCTCCTAGCAACATATTCTCTTTCCCAAATGATTTCTCCGCCATACATGGTATATCTAAATGAGCGCAAAGCTCATCTAATTGGGAAAAGCCACTACCTGAACATACGACTGCTTGAAGAACATTTGTATTAATTTTTGACTCTAGTTTTTCATTTTTAAATGCTTCTTTTTTGCCACACATTTTGCATATGAACAGAAAAGTTGACTGGAATCCGGATCTCAACTCCTTCACAAAATCCATATCTTAAAAACTGCAATTAAAAGGACTATGATACACAGCCTTCATTTGTTCAAATAAGTATTCAACATTGAAGATTCGTCGACCAGTAAGTTCAGGTATGACTTCCTCATTGTTACCATCATCAAATTCTACTTGTAATGATGGTGTCGAGGACGGAGTACTCGGTCTCGAATTTCTGAAAGGAAGAAAGTTAGATAATATTTACATCCATCACGCAAAGGTAAACGGTGAAATAAAGATATTTGATACTGCATTATGTTATGAGGCGTACACTACTACAGACAACTCCTAACGGCGGCGACGCTATGCAAAAAATAGGTTTCGATTTTCGGTGCGCATATTTGCGCTCGACTACACCTGGTCCCTATACCACAAAACTTTACAAGCGTACAATTTGACAAAATTGACAACTTTTTCTATGGAAAATTGTACAATTTCGTCGAATTGTAGACTTGTAAAGTTTTGTGGTATAGGGGCCTGTACCGTACACTGTGTGCGCAACGATGTTTCGGTCGGGCACGTGCGGAGCCCGGGGGTGGGGTGAGGTATGTCTGTGCGTGGTTATTCTGTATGGATTTGTTGGGTAAAAATAATAATAATAATACTAACCTGCTAAAATTTAGAGGTTGAGGCGTAGGATCGGTATTGTTATTACTAGACCCCGGATTGTTGTGGCACTGATGTCACAATAGGGTGATTTGGGGAGTAAATGGAACAATATTTGTTAATACGGATTTATTAAGATAAGATAATATAAAAAATACCATATAGTGTTAATGAATACGAAATTGTACTTATTATTTTTTGGTATACATATTATTGCGAATCTTCCTATAAATAAATTGTCAGTTGATTAAAATATCGACGTTGCTGTCAGGGCTTCAAATAACGTTAAAAAGTTGGAATCGTTACCACTGTCAGACAGATTTAACGTTAACTGGTAACTAACGTTAAACCAAGTATCGTTACCTATACTACTTTTTACCGGTAAAGAAATGGTAACGTTACCTAACACCTACCTGCATTGAGCTAACGTTAAGTCAAAGGTATCTTTAACTGTTTTTAACGTTAGTAGGTAACGTTAATAGCAGCTTATTTAACTTTTGATTCCATCGTTAGTAATAGAGCCAGTGCCAGTGTTCATTCACGTGCATGCGTCGCCGAGTGCGGAATTTATATTAGTACCAGGAGTTTATTTTTCAACATGAATGGATTGCCAGAAATGGGTAAGTGCAGTACCTATTCCTATCCTATCCTATGCTATTAAACGAGCAATATTTGTATATATATATATTTCAATCAGGTTCTCGGAAACGGCTCTAACGATTTCGATGAAATTTGGAATATACGGGTTTACGGAGGCGAAAAATCGATCTAGCTAGGTCTCACGTCCGGGAAAATTAGTTTTCTCCGTATTTTCCCTATTTTCACCCGAGCTGAGCGCGGTCGCCCAGGGACTTAGTATGTAACAAGCTACTTTACTTGGCGCCAATTTTTATTATTCTTAAATCATTTAATACGAATTACGAATCCGAGGTTGGATTTTCAGTGACCGCCATTTTGAAATTCTTTAAATACGGTCCAAATTCGTTCAAAATCGATACCGGGGGGTCCGAGGGACCTCTTAACACGAAACCGAGCTTGGATTTTAAAAAAAGTCGGCCAACTTGAAATTCTTTAAATACGGCTTGATTTCGTTCAAAATCGATATCTGAGGGTCCGAGGGGCCTCTTAATACGAATCCGAGGTTCGATTTTCGAAAAAAGGCCACCATCTTGAAACTCTTTATATACGGTCCGTTTTCGCTCAAAATCGATATCTGAGGGTCCTTGGGGCCTCTTAATACGAATCCTAGATTGGGTTTTGAAAAGTGGCCGCCATCTTGAAATTATTTTAATACGGTCCGATTTCGCTTAAAATCGATATCGGAGCGTCCGAGGGGCCTCTTAATACGAATCCGAGGTTGGATTTTCGAAAAGTGGCCGCCATCTTGAAATTATTGTAATACGGGCCGATTTTGCTTAAAATCGATACCTGAGGGTCCGAGGGGCCTCTTAAAACGAATTCGAGGTTGGATTTTCGAAAAGTGACCGCCATCTTTAAATTCGTTAAATACGGACCGATTTCGTTCAAAATCGATATCTGAGCGTCCGAGGGGCCTCTTAATACGAACCCTAGGTTGGATTTTGATGTACAAAACCGAATGATTAGCGGTATATTCGATATATATATCGAGATTGCATTCCGTATATCCATACCTACTGTTCTTAAAAAACCTAGGTATACGGTAAGTCAAAAATTCGCAACATAGATGCATGTGGAAAAACCCTTTAAGAGTACGGTACGGAACCCTAAATTTGTGCTTGTTCCGACAACCACTTGACCGTTTTCTTATTGTTATCGATACAGTATTAATAATAGATACCTATCAAGGTGGTTTTCCATCGGAGGGGCGTGACGAGAATTGAAACTTATATGGGACTTACTCGCGCGCGCGCGGTGGAAATAGGTAGTAACTCCCATACGATTTCAAATCTCGCCTCGCCTCGTCTCGTCTCGCCCCTCCGGTGGGCAACCACCTTTAGTCGTAGTTAATATAGTCACAATAATACAATGCAACCACCAGCACTACTCGGAACAAGGTCCCTATTTTTGACAAAATAAACAATGATTACTAACCTTCAAAAGCTTTTTACATTCGCCTATGATGCAAGTTGCCGTACGATCGTTGTGAAGGTCGTAAACCCTGTACACCGCATTTTTTTACGGCCCATGTTAAATAAATCACAAGTTCACAACTATCACAAGCACAAGGCACAAGACAAGACACGAGTCACAAACTGTGTGTTACCTCACAATAATCGCACAACCGGCACAACGCAAATCCGCCCGCATACAACTAGATAGTGAAGCGAATTGAAATGAAATGTATTACTACAGGTTAGGATTTGTAGGGTAGGTATTGTAGGTAATAGGTATACGCTCTCTCTTCACGCTCATAGTCGATTCGATAGCCAGTTCACGTCCAGTGTACGAAATGGCAACAACGCCAATCAACCAGCGCCGCGCGGTGAGCGCGCGCGCGTCTATCGGTAGCGCGGTGTGGCAACGTAGCATTACCGATTAATAATTGAATATTAGTATATTACATTACTAATACCTTTGCTAATACTTACCAAGGGCTGTAAAAGAGAGAAAGGCCGAAATCGCAGCACGGCTAGCACGAGACGGCTGCGACATACTGTCGATTTTTCTTGCACTATACCTCTCTTACTAAATGTTCTAATAAGAGAGAGACGGATAGTGCGAGAAAAATCGAGAGTATGTCGCAGCCGTCTAGTGCTAGGCGTGCAGGTATTAATATGCGATTTCGGGCTTTCTTGTTCACTGCCGTGCTGATTACACAATTTTACGTTTTCACCTGGCCATAATGCTAGTTTTACCGTACGGGTAGCGTGCGGTAAACCTCGCATTATGGCCAGGTGTGACGTAAGTACATTACGTACCTAGGGCGGTAAAATTAAGAACAGCTCATATCGCGGACATCTGTGTCCTGAACTTCGGTAAGGGCCATAAAAAAAAAGCGATCCGAGGCTTTTTTTATTACCGGCCTTGGTGCGTACACAATTTTACGTCTTCTCCTTGGTGCGAAAGTGTGAAGTGAGGTTTGCCGCTGCACCCGTGGGCGGTAAATCTCACTTACCACCCGGAGTGACGTAAATACGTACCTAGGGCGGTAAAATTAAGAACAGCTAAGATGGCGGATATCTGTGGCCCAAACCGAAGGTAACGGCTATAAAAAAGCGATCCGAGGCTTTTTTTACTACCGCCCTTGGTGCGTACATACACAATTTTACGTCTTCCCCTTGGTGCGAAAGTGTGAAGTGAGATTGCCACTGCACCCGTGGGCGGTAAATCTCACTTACCACCTGGGGTGACGTAAAGTACATTATACGTACCTAGGGCGGTAAAATTAAGAACGGCTCAGATCGCGGGCTTTTGTGGCCCAAACCGAAGGTAACGGCCATAAAAAAAGCGATCCGAGGCTTTTTATTACCGCCCTTGGTGCGTACACAATTTTACTTCTTCTCCTTGGTGCGAAAGTGTGAAGTGAGATTTGCCGCTGCACCCGTGGGCGGTAAATCTCACTTACCGCCCGGAGTGACGTAAAGTACATTATATGTACCTAGGGCGGTAAAATTAAGTACGGCTCAGATCACGGGCTTTTGTGGCCCGAACCGAAGGTAAGGGCCATAAACAAGCGATCTGAGGCCTTCTTTATTACCGGGCGTGGTGCGTACACAATTTTACGTCTTCTCGTGGGAGTCCTGGGTGTAAAAGTGTGAAGTGAGATTTGCCGCTGCACCCGTGGGCGGTAAATCTCACTTACCGCCCGGAGTGACGTAAAGTACATTACTAAGGGCTGTAAACAGGCGAGGGTTGTAAATATGCGATTTTTTTCGGGCTTTCTTTTTTACTGCCCATGGTGAGTTGAGTACACAATTTTACGCCCTCACGACGCGCGAGACTCACATTATGCTTATGGCCAGGTGTGACGTAATAGTACATTACGTACCTAGGGCGGTGAATTCGTGAATGGCCCAGATCGCTGGTGTTTGTGGCCCAAACCGAAGGTGAGGCTTGTACGCTGCGCGTACGGTAAAACTCGCATTGTGGCCAGATGAACACGTAAAATTGTGTACTTACCACGGGCGGTAATTCGTAAAGCCCCAGATCGCATATTTATGGCTCTCACCTTCGGTTCGGGCCACAAACACGTGCGATCTGGGTCATTAACGAATTCACCGCCCTAGGTACGTAATGTACTATTATAGAACCAAATTGTGTCTGAATTTAATTCAACTATACATATATTATTAAAGTAGTACATGAATCCTACAGAAAAAAGGTTTATGTAAAGCATAATACACATTTACAAAATAATCCTGTTTAATTCTGCAATTGAACTTGAACTCTTTCCGCGTGTATTAACGATCACATTCGCTCAAATAAAGAACTGCAAAGGCACGCCTCGAGTGGTTTGCAGTTCGCATTCAAGGTCGCACACATTACCTACCTACGCAGATTATTTGTAATATTTATATAGTCTCCGACGATGTACTAGTAGGAAAATGCGACTATTCACGGTGTAATAATGGCGTAAGCGGAAAAAAGCGCTAACAATTAATAAAATAAACATATTTTAGTAAAAACATGCCAAGAATTTAGTACATTTCTATGTTTGATGTCTCAATGCTTCATAATTATTTAATGATAAATGTCATCATTATAAAACACAGACGACCAATTTAACAGGTGATTTCCTACTTAAAGTAGTTTAGTGTCAGTTTAGCAGACTAAGTACCTAGTTTGTAATTCGAGATCCATCTGCAAATCATTGTAGTAACGGAAGTAGGTAGGTACTATCGACAACACAGCTAACTGACCATATCGGTGCACCTTAAGTGCATTGTAATAAGGTTCTAAATAAACACAGGATGGTCAGTTAACAGTGTTGTCGTTTGTACTTTATTATTGGTATGGTTAAGAAAGAAAACGCTGCTAAAATACTGCTAAGCTAACACTATACTATACAGGGTGGAAAAATCTATGGCCCTGAAAGAAAATCAACTTAAATCCTTAACATTAGTGGCGTGCTCTACATAAAGAAAGTCAGAATGTGGGCTATTTCGATTGGACTTTTTCAAAAAGTTACATTTTGGAGCTGTTTTTTTTTTCATGATATCTTAAAAGCCTTATTAACAACTTTTGTAATTTTAAAATATTCATTTTTTTATTCAAAATAACACGTATGGGCTTGTCCAGAAATCATGTGATCATATTTTGCCTACTTTTGACCCCCCTTTCCAGATCACGTGTATTCATCATATTTGTATTAGTCAATTTAAAAAAAAATGGTTTTAATTTAAGCCATCTCACGCTACGTCATCTAATCTAATCATGGACCTATAATACTCAGGACAGGCTATACGGTTTGCCATAGCGAGGGACGGAAAGCCTCCTATGCAGCTAAATTAAGAACCGGTCTTAAAATGGCTGATGACTTGCCATAAACAACCTACTCAATTTGGACGGGTAATTAACACGGGGAACTATGACACTGACAATTAGTGATATTTCCCTTTCTGTCACAATTATCGAGATTTGTATGCTAGCATACCAGCTCGCTCGTACGTGGAATACCAAGCACAGCCTAAAGCCACAGGCTAAAGCCAGAACCCTGAATGTTCAGTTACATATAGGGCATAATATAGTTTAAAGGTTTTTATGAGTGGATAATTCATAAAAACTTAAAAATACTGCAATTTCAGATTCACGTTTCAGATTTACAAATTTAATAAGTTAGTTTACAAATACATGCGATTGCAAAGTTACTTTTGTAGTTTCTGCAAATAGTAATAACAAGGTAGGTACAATGCACTATACGATGTATTTGCATGCGGTTAGTGTTAGGTGTACAATACACTAGAAAACTATACGAACGTTATTTGTGGTTGGTAAAATAACATTTCCATACAAAGAATATGAAAAATTATTATTTCCAGTTACATTCATAAATTTGTATTTATTGATAATACAATAACCGACAAAAAGAAGTGACATCCCAAAAAAAACTCCATGTAATAATGACAACTTAGAAAGCTCACAACAGCTTTCGAATACGAAAAACCGCATTCAAATCGGTCCATCCGTTTGGGAGCTACTATACCACAGACAGATACACAGATACACAGACACACATACACGTTAAACTTATAACACCCCTCTTTTTGCGTCGGGGGTTAAAAATAGGCCAAGTTTCATAACTCGTCCACAGTAAAAAGTTGTGAGATATTTCGTAGAGTTGTCAAACATTATTCAGGCAAACCAGGAGAAGCGTATGTTTAACTGCGACCTTACAGCGCGCGAGCCGAGCGAGAACCGCCAGAAGCGATTTTTTTACAAATACTTACATCCGTAGTATCCATACGTAGGATACTTAGGTTTAGGACCAATGGCCATGAGGATACATACTTATTATGACAAATAATATTAGGGATAACACAGTAGGGCAATCAAATTTCATCCAAAATAAATGAAGCGAATCATAAATAGGGTCCTTGCCTCCTAAAAACGTTAAGACAAATGATCGTTATGGCAGACAGCGGTATGGATGGAATACAAAAATAGGATAAAAAACGTTATGGATATCCATAGATATCCGAACTAAGGAAACATTCAACATGGCTACGTTCTATATTCTGCTTATATAAGCAGAATATAGAACGTAGCCATGTTGAATGTTTCCTTAGTTCGGTGATAAAAGCAAGGTCAAACTGACAAAAGGAAAGTTTAGGTAAGATAATAAATAATACCTATCTCAAAATTTCTGTCTACCCTATCTAAAAGCTGCGCCACTGATTAAGATTAGCTCAATTTACACAGAGGAAATATACTTGTAATTTCTCTAACTGATAGAGTAACCTGCAAAATCATTTGGTACACATAACATATACAAAGAAAAAATTAACCGTGATCGCATGTAGCCTAAGGCTAAATTATAATGAATAAAACTGCATTCACTGATTTTGTGAAAAGCTTACCCGAACTGACTGAACTGAAATATTCACTGCACTATTTAATTCTACTAAAACATAAAATCAATATTAAGGATAACATCTATCCAATAAACATTTACCCCCTTATTCATAAAACTTAAAATGCCTCTGCTAAATAAAATGTGCTTTGTCCCTTTCTTACGAACACAAATGTCAAAGTGACAGATAAGGAGAAACGAATTTTAGCGCCATTTTAGTTAAAACGGGCTTGTAGTACGTTTATGAATACGGCCGTTAGCCTTTAAAATAGAATTAAGCCTAAGGTAAAGCTTACCTGAACTGGACGAATCGTTATCCTTAATATTGATCCTATCGATTAGTAAAATTTTACATGGTGATTATTTCTTGAAAATGAGAGCGAGAGAATGAGCTGTCAAGGGTTTCCCTTCAGGGTCCATAGATTTTTTCACCCTGTATATTATCTAACATGTAATATTGGGCATAATAAAAATCAAAAACAGGTAAGGGTATAAATCTCTCTATTTTGCAATTTTAACGGATTTTGGTCTATTACAATTTAATTACAACACGCCCACAATCTGTCTACTTTGCGCAAAGGTTGACTGGTAGAGAATGCTTACGGCATTAAGTCCGCCTTTTGTACGATAAGTTGTTCTTAAGTTCAATAAAGATTAAATAAATAAAAAAAAATGAACCGAAAAATTAATTAATGTAAACAAAGCAAGCATCTTCCTCTAGTCTTGAACCAGTCCATCATATACTACATATATAATAAAATAGGATACAGAGTAGGGGGGCTTGTGTGATACCGTGCGCGCCGTCGGCACGGCCGGCCAACAGCGGGCGCGCCCGCGGTCTCAAGCTCATGCGAGAAACCTCCGGAACGTACAATCTCACTAGGTACACGATATAATTAACAAACCTGCACGGCTAGCACGCGAGGGCGCGCGAGCTCTCTCGATTTTTCTCGCACTATCCGTCTCTCTCTTATTAGAACACTTAGAAGAAGAGGTATAGTGCGATAAAAGTCGAGAGTATGTCGCGGCCGTCGTCGTGTGCTAGACGTGCTGTGAGCGCGGCTATCACAGGACGGCCGAGCTGTGTCGCGGTGAGATAAGACTATCCGTCTTTCTCTAACTAGTAACTAAACAAGCTAGCGTGTTTTCTTATAAAAAAACTTTTTTAATTTCGGAAAAGTGACGACAAAAAATGCTCACAAAATTTCACGAGAATCGGTTGAGAAATGCGACCTGTAGAGGAGAACAGCCGGATAGCGGAACACCGGACTTCGTGACAGACACCGGACATA
Organism: Epinotia bilunana; assembly: GCA_947049275.1. NCBI lineage: Eukaryota > Metazoa > Arthropoda > Insecta > Lepidoptera > Tortricidae > Epinotia > Epinotia bilunana. The sequence continues at coordinate 3,720,406 of OX346267.1, forward strand.
CGAATGATTTTCGACCCAAGCTGCATGCGAGCTGATGCATAGAACTTCGTTCGCTTCACTCGCTCGTTCGATAATCAAATCACAGAAAGCTAATACGGCATTCAACATGGCGGTCAAGGGAGGTCAAGGCCAAAAGCGCTCCAAATTATTGTATGTGCTCTGCCTACCCCTTTTGGGAATAAAGGCTTGAATGTATGTATGTATGTAATATGTTTCTGTCAAAAATTTAATTTTTGGTACAAGCTTTTATTGCCGACTGTACTTTTCTGTATACCATCATCAACTGCTCATTGCGAGCCCAAACTCGATGGGGTTAAGTGGTTTTATTACGGAGTTCCTATGGCCACCTTCTGTCTCCATCATCAGATCAGCTCGATGGTACCATAATATTGAATTGTCATCCAAATTATACTTATACCCAAAATTTCAGCTCAATCGGTCACCGGGAAGTGGGTCAAATTTAACTTGCAAGATTTGACGGACAACTTACTTACATACTTTTATACGTACATACGAACAAGTCAAGTTAATATAAAGCTTGTAAAAAGTAAAGGCAAGCAAGAAGGTAGGTAAGCATGCTCTCCATTCACATTGCACGATACCTACCTACGATATCGTTGCAGGCCCTAACGTTAACGTTGCCGAACCATACACCGATATCGTATTGAATAATGTGAATACCTACGCTTTTAAAATGTGACGTGTCAGAAAGGGTGCGCAAAAAACATTAATTTTTAATACCTACTAGGCTACTAACTGACCCCGGGAACTTCGTATCGCCATACAAAATGTATGAGAAAATTGATTCCATGTTTTAATAGTTACCTATTCTGCTATTCTGCTATTCGGTACCATCCTTTCCTCGAAGCAGTTCAGGCCATTTTCGACCCCCTATAACTTCGTTGCGGATAAAACTAGAAGCCTGCATTTTCATTAACCAAGCACGCATTGTATAAACACGATATATTTCAAATTTCATTCAATTTGAACCAGCGGTTTAAGATTTATAACTAGTCAAAGTTTCTTAATTTTGTCACTCACTCAAATCAATTTGTCGTTTTCTAGATACACCAACTGCATAAATAACTTTGTCATCCCATATAAACATATAGGAGTACAAAGTTATATTTGCAGTGAATGGGACAAAAAATTCAAACGGTCGCAGCGTCAGTTGTGATAGCCTCGCAGAAAAGTAGGTACTTAATTTACGCTATAATTTAAACGCATCACGGGCAGCGGGGCCAGCACAACTGACGCCGCGACGTGTATCGTGACAAGAAAAAATACAAAAACAGGTTACAGGAGTTGGGACGCGAACCGGAGTACTCAGACTTGTGAATCAAACACCCGAACCACTCGACCAAAATCAAATGGCCGCACGGCCCGAAATTATGAATCTTATGTTAGAGGTGACTACTTAACAACCTGCTTCACCGCTAACTCGATAGATGGCACAAGTGTAGATTGAAACAGCGCCATCTGATATAAAAAGATGAACTACGAGGTACCGGCGACGATAAAAAGATTTACGCGTGCCTTGTAGCAATGTATGGAGAGAGCCATCTTCCTTTTCTCTCAATAATCTTTGGCCTTGCCCAAAGAGTGCCACAATGACCGGTCCTGCGCAGCGGGGTGACTGGGTGCGGACCCAGCGGACTTCCGCGACCTGTACCAGGTCATCAGTCCTACTTGAGGGGGGTCTACTGCGCCTTCCGGAACGTGGTCGCCAGTCGAGAACTTTTCCGCTCCAACGGCCGTCGGTTCTACGTGCATTGTGGCCCACGTATATTAAAATTATATTCTCACCATGAATGAACCTTATTTCAATGGCATAGGGTTCAATTCTATGAAAAACCGGATGCCTTTATGTCCGTTTTAATGAATAAGTAGGTTACACCTACATTGAGAAAAGAGGTTTTATTTAGTAAGATTGGTGATATCTTAAAAAATGAAAACAAACGAATGTGTTCAAGAGCTTGATGGATTAAGCACTTGATGTTCTGTCTCGGTTTAATATTTCATTTATCAATAGTTCTGTAATAATGAAATTATATTTTAGTAAAGATTCGAGTTTACTGTTTGTAAAAGTGAACTAATAAATATTTAAAAAATATCCAATTTATTTATAACAGGAAAAAGTAGCGTCGGTCGTCCACCAGCACGATGGGTTGACGAAATAAACAAGACCGCGGGTCATTTCTGGATGAGACTAGCACGGGACCGGGATAAGTGGCGTACTCGAAGAGAGGCTTATGCTTAGCAGTGGGCGATTAAAGGCTGAAAATGATGATGATGGTGATAAATTTATTTATAACAGATCATGAAACAGATGTTCCCAATGGGATTTTTAGGTAACAGAGTAATTATTCTCTCCTCCTATATAGTTATGTCTGGATTTGGCATGCTGCAGCTATAATCATTAGCTAGATGTTCTCAACACGTTTCACAATTGTTTGTGTTTATCGACAAGCACTGCGGTTTCAATATGGCCGTTCAATACGTAAGACTACAATCGATACAATATACGTTTAGGAGTAATATCATAGCATTATACCGTAACAGGCGATTTAGCGCAGAAGCCAAAGTGTAATGCCCCACTGTATTTGAGACTTACTGCTAAATTATGCTTACATAATCTTTCTATCATCATCGTTCCCTCAATCGTGAGGATCTTGACATGTTCTATTTTTGTTGACCGGACTTCTCCAAAGGTTCCTATCGTGCAGATGTAGTTGCCAGAGTGCAGTGATTTGGGTGCTTCGTCTAGCGGATGGTCTGCCACGAGACCTCTGGCCCTCAACTTACACATTTTTTTTTCATATAACGACGGTGGCAAACAAGCGTACGGCCCGCCTGATGGTAAGCGGACACCGCAGCCTATAGACGCATGCAACTCCAAAGGAGTAACATGGGCTTTGCCGACCCTTGATATGTTTGAAGATTCGCCGTATTGACAGCTGAAGGAACAAATTCCCTCGCCCTCAACACAACGCATCCTCGGGAGCTCTGGCGACCTTGCTCACCTCCAGGAACACGACACTACTACAGAGCAAGTTTAGTAGTAGTGTTATTATGGCTGTGGTCTTCAGCAAGGCGGAGGTACTTCCCCAGTTGGGCTGCTCCGAATTCGAGCAGGATGACACACTTACACATTATCTGTACTAATATTATAAAGAGGAAAACTCTGTGAAAGTTGAAGCTTTGTAAGTTTGTATGTCTTGGGTAATCTTCAAAACCACTTATCCGATTCCAAAAACTATTTCACTTGCGTGTTAAATGGACTTTCTGGATTATAGGCTATATTTTATTCCGCGGGTTTGCCTACGTTCTTTGCAATGGGCAAAGCCACGCCGGCAGCTATTTTTATCAAAAGTTTTAATTCTTGATATGAAGTTTAAGATTAAATTATACTTATAATGTTAAACTTCCATAGTTACTGCCACGGATGACATGTTTTGAACTATCCGGGAATCCTTTATAAGTATGAATTTTATTGCGACCGTATTCAATATACATACATACATATTAATTTACGTACTCTATGTATCATACTACGTCTTTAAATTAACCAGAGATATCGAGAATATGCTTGCGCAACATACGCTTAAAGGTGACTCTCATTTGTTTTGTGCAATCAAGTTTTGCAAATATATGTCACACACGGTATTTAAATACAACGCAATGTTCCAGTAGGTAACTTTGACGTGTCTCCTCACATGCGCAAGTTAATTACAATATCCAGACGTTGGTAGTGTAACTAAGGCCCAATTAGTAGTCCTACTGACGATGCTTGCCGTTTGATGTGCCGGTTGCGCTGAGACAGTGCTCAGCTTGATAACTAACTAACTAACTAAACTATTGGTGTATGTTACACTCAAGCACAATTTCGCAGCTCAAAACAAATTATTAGCTGATCCACGGTTCAATTCACAGTATTAAATGTTGCGACATGCACTGTTACTAGTATTTAGAAATGTCTCACGAAAGTTTAATTCCGATTGGCTAATTGATAGAATCAGGCATTTTGCGGTAATTTATGTTAATTTTATAGAACATGGATGGGAGGGGGAGGGTTTCCCTCTAATCCATGAGAAGAGGTCTGTGCCCAGCAGTGGGACGAATAGGCTGATTCATGTCATGTTATAGAACATAAGAATATTGTATTCGTTTGCTATTCCGTAGAGCCATGGAACGCAGTATTTTGGGCGTGAAATTAACGGATCGCATTAAAAATACAATACTACGTTCCAAAACTCAGAAAGCTGACGTAGCTCACACAGCCACAAAACTTAAATGGGACTGGCCCGGGCAAATCTGCTGCATGCCAGAGTCGTTATGGGCTACAATTACTATCATGTCCCACGGAACTGAATACGGCGTCGCGGTAGACCAAGTAGGAGATGGCGAGACGAGCACTTTGACCAAAACTGGGGGGAGGCTGCCCGAGAAAACAAAGGGGATATGTGAAAGAAAAGGAGGGAGGCCTTCGCCCGGCAGTGGGACACTTAAGAATCTTAATAGTAATAACAATTGCTATTCCGTGAATTAAAAAAAAAACGAAAAATGTAATGCTCCGCTAACATGCAAGTAGATACCTCTCGTTGTCAGCTATAGAACTGCATGTTCGTCAACGGAATACTTGTAGCAAAGAATATTCTCCCTGCCAATTTAAGCATCCTGACGGGGTTTTCTTGATGGACTATAGTATCTACTTTTAAAGGGTTGACGTGTATCTGTGTTAACCCTGGAGTTGGAAGAGTCCATATCAGACGGACCCTACTGTCGCTTTGCTACTCACATGCTATAAAAAAAACCAGCCAAGTGCGTGTCGGGCCACGCGCATGGTAGGGTTTCGTAGTTGCCTGTCTGTGTTTGTTACATAGACACAAACATTGCTGTCGAAAGCTTATTACAGGGTTGAGGACTATCTAACTGACAGAAATGCATGGCCCAAACCAGAACCCAAAATAGCTTAATTATTCATATAGCTTATTCGGACGTGTGTTCTTGTAGAACAATGCATTATGATGTTTTTTTTCTTTGTATTCATATTCAGTTTGACTTATTTTAAGTAGGTTAAGAACTATCATTCGAATAAGCTTTTTTTGTCATAAAATTACTGACTGTTGAGTTTGTTTCGGAGTTTCTTCTTAACGCTGGTAGAATTTTGACTTGTAACCATTAATGACCATTACGGCCAACCTGCAGAATAAAATTCATTTATTTTAATTTATTACTAGGTAACTATGAATGTCTACTAAGCCGTGATAGTGTTCCTTTTATATTCATTATAAATGCAGTGGGGTGGGGACAGTTAACTCTTACAAAAATTTGGGCTATAAAGCCCAAATTCACACAAATGCACCACTAAGTTGAAAAATGGTTTTTAAACACCCGTAATATTTTTGAACATGCTATCTAACGATGGGGGTTTAACGAGAAAAAAATACATCCCCACTTTACTTGTAAGGGAGGTAGTACCTTAAAAAAATTACAAGGTTTTATTTTACCAGGTTGTCGGCGTAATTGATTTATATACCCCAATTACAGCTTTCTAGAAGCAATGGTCACTGAGCTAAACCGCAGACGAACAGACGGACAAACGGAAATGGCTCATTGTCTACCGAACCCTAAAAAGATACTTTGATTACAAAATGTAAGTAATTATATAAGTATGAAAGGTCCGTTATTATGGTTTCTTGCGATTTGCAAATCCTAATATAGCTTCTCCCCCTAAAGAGTAGCCCATAAATTGGAGCTCATTAATTTTAACAACTGTTAATTTATCAAGTGAAAATTTCGCAGAATATGTTTATTTATTATCTACTCGGAATTACGGACGAGATACCTTATTAAGCTTGATTTTATTACTCCATTATTTTCGTTGCAATAATTTGTTATTATTCGTAGTTGTAAGTACAATTAAATTTAAGTATCTAAGTATTTGTTGTTATGCTGAGGCATGGTGGGATTTATTTTCATAAAATGTGCTTCTTTGAGGTATTATTAAGAGAAAATCTTACACAATTCAAATACTCGACGTTGCCCAGTAAAAAATAGATGATTGATAAATTAGTGAAACTTGTTATTTAAAATATTTGCATCTAGTTGTTGACCATTGTGTGCTACGTAATGAACGATATTTTTATTTGGATTATGCGATGTTTATGCCATTATTGTTTCCACCTAGTCGCGATTCTACACATTATGAATTCCACGCAGCTGAAGTTTATCACGTGCGTTATTCTTCACAGTCATTATTTCAACACAATATTGTCTCTACCTAGTAGCGATTCTACACAATATTTTTTCCACACATCTGAAGTTTATCACATGCGTTATTCTTCACAGTCATTATTTCAACACAATATTGACTCTACCTAGTAGCGATTCTACACAATATTTTTTCCACACATCTGCAGTTTATCACATGCGTTATTCTTCACAGTCATCTCTTCACAGTCTCTTCATTGATTAATGGCGTTTATTTAAATCTGCAATTGCACTTCTAATTCACTGGTAATAACTAGCTATGACCGCGTATTGCAAAGAATACGGGCGAATTCGTAGGATAAAATATAGTATACCTAAAACATACAAGAGCTTGTATGTGTAAGCACAAAGCTACAATTTTACAGACTTTTTCTCTTATACCTATTAGTATAGACAATATTAGCAATTTGATTTAAAACACTAAAATATTTATGCTTTTTATCAAGTCTAGTACACTGAAAGACCTTTATTATAACTAAATCTATTCCTTCCCAAGGAATTGAGATGAAGTTTAAGGGCGTGAATTGGAAAATATTGCGTTCTTTGCAACGATATTCTAGAACTCGTTCACGAATCTTTAGGCTCTCTTCCCTTCCAATCTTGGCTTGGCTATATGATTATTTGTCCGATACAGCCAAAACATGATTGTTTAAAACTTCATCAACGCAACATTCTAAAGTTGGGTCTTCATTTTTCATTCTTACCTTAAGCAAGTCCAACAATACATTATGAAACAGCAAATTGAAGGACCTCTTAATTTTTAAACACACAACACATGTCAAACTCGCACTGATATTCATACATCTTTAGCATAACTTTCCAGCAACTGGTTCGTTCTCGACTTAAAAATTCCATTCAGATGAAGTTTAAATGCTATTGATCCGTGTAATTGAAAAAGTTTTTGTACCGCAATGTGTTGAATTAACATCAAGACATGGAGCGTTCCTACTGAATTGTAGTTGCGCGAGGGGTTTGTCTGCTTCACGAAATACAGGGAAATAATTAAATTCTCATGCTGTAGGATATGCTGTGAAATTCTTCACCTAAGTTCTGAGAAGCGGCAATGCGTGTGATAATATGGATTTTTGAGTTATTTTATGGATGTAATTTAACTTTATTCGTTACAATTATTATATACTTGGCGACTTTTTAAGATTAGTAAAAAAGTATAATATTTACCTGACCGCATACTTCGAAAACATTTTTTTTGTATGAATTAGTGTCTAGTCTTCCCTGTGGACACATTTCAAGTTTTAAGGCCTAATTTTGTAGCTGGAGCCAACCAGATCTGGAAAGAGCTTTTGCGACTTAGTATCTCTGATCGGAATATAAGTTTTACTTTTTAGTTAATGTTCATTTTCGTCGCTCATACTAATTCATAATTTTGATATTTATTGTATGTTTACTTGTTACCACATATTGCACCCTGATAACATTGAGTGAAGCCCAATTATTGAAATAAGCTACGGTTATGGTTTATGGTTCGACATTTTATTCGAATATTAATTAATTAACTTGATGGTGTAAGCCGTTGTGGAACTCGTAACGTAACACCGGTTCCTTAATTAATAATTAACATCTCAATGCCGTGATAAGTGTGAGAAGGAATCCCCTAAGGGGGAAGATCGCCCGAAATATGCAAATTCTTTAAGAAAACGTGCATAATTCTGGTAAACTTTAGTAAGGGAGGTGGAATTCGTTCATCAAAAGCGAACTCGTATTGGATATAATATAAACCAATACTATGAAGAGGAAATGTCTGGGAGATTATAGCTTTATAAGTTTATGATTTCGATGTAATGGGTCAACTGCTCAACCGCTGCTCCGATTTATTCATCTGAGTGAAGAATGGACTTTCTGGATGGTAGAATCCATACTTTAATATTATAAATGCGAAAGTGTGTTATGAATGGGTCAGTTGCCTCTTCGCGCTTAAACCGCTGAACCGATTTAGATGAAAATTTGTTTTTAGGATGATAGTTTGAGTCCCGGGGTAGGACACAGGATAGTTTTTATCCCGGAAATCGTCCCCTAAGGGGATGAAATGGGGCGTGATAATGGACGAACGATATAAAAGAGATCCACGCGGACGGAGTCGCGGGCAGAAACTAGTAGGCTATATTTTATTCCGCGGGTTTTTCTGTGTTGTCTACAATAGGCGGTTTAAGCCATGCCCACCCAGTTGCCAGGTGCCCACCTAGTATTGATAGTACCTATTTAGTGTCTATAATATTATTTACTTCATCGGGGAAGTCCGTCTATCATTTATTTTTAAATTGGTTTATTATTTTATTTGATGGCTGGTTTAGCCTAGTAGATAGTGACCCTGCCTATAAAGCTAATAGTCCCAGGTATGAATCGTGGTAAGAGCAACTTCAATTGCTGAATCTAGGTTGCTTCCTTTGTATTTAAGAGTCCACAGTAAGCTCGGCCGAATTTCTCCTTCCCATACAAACGTAGTTACGCTCTCATTTTTACACTACGTGTTGGATTGTGACGAAACTTTGCATATACAATGACATGAGGTATATCTATGTCTGTAATTAGTTTATATGGTTTCAGTTTATAAAATAAACAAAATACAGAAAAAACTAGTTTTGTATGAAAAACTTAAATTCGCTGTATCTGTAATGCCGCTGTGTGTGTAATATGCTATCTGAAGCTACATTAACATTACAGACATAGATATACCTAATGTCATTGTATATGCAAAGTTTCGTTACAATCCAACACGTTGTTTTAAAATGAGAGCGCAACTACGTTTGTATGGAGAATCGAGCTTACTGCGGACTCTTAAGCAATTATCTAATTAATATATCGTCGTGTAGTATCCATAACACAAGCCATATTGTGCTTACTATGGGGCTAGTTCGACTTGTGTAAGATTGTCCGTTGTTATTTCTTATTTTGGATGATTTGATCTTTTCTGACTGTGAGTAAAGTTTGTAATAGAAAAGGAAAATACTGGAAGTTCACATTGTAGGTATACAAATATAATATTACTGTGTGCTTCTCTTAATATTTAGACTGTGGAAATATTATCATTTATTACGTATTAGGTAAGATACATGATAAACATATTTGAGTGAGTAGTCTGTGTACCTATATACTGATACAAATATTTGCCACATTGTACATAGGTAGATATATATTAATGGATGTATCATATTATGTTCACCACTTTCGCTCTAAAACCAATTGAATACTCTGTACATACAGGGTGGAAAGTTGAGATGGGGCAGTCAGGGCAGCTACTATACTTGAAACCATAATTAAATTCCAAAAAAATAACCTTAAAATTGCCATTAAAATGAAAAAATAACCGACACTGGCAAACTTATTACTTATTTTTTGGAATCTAATTACGGTTTCAAGTTTAGTGGACTAGTAAAATAAAGGTACACAATAAGAAAAATGGATCTATGGAAAAAGTTTTCTTGGATTTGTGGGTGATCTAGTACTCTAAAGTTAAATGGTATTTAAGAATATTTTAATCCTTGATAGAAATAGGACCGATTGGCATTAAAAAAAAATTATTCATGTCTGTGGATTTTCTCGCCGACTGTACATTTTATCAAAAATCTGTAAAGGTCGATTGCCATCACTTAAAAAATGAATAAAGGCCGCCTAAGACAATTTCGCTTAGCAGCAAGGGGATCAAGTAGCTGCACTTACTGCCCCATATCAACTTTCCACCCTGTATAATAGTTAATATATTACTTATGTTTTACGTTTAATTTCTATGTATTTACAGGGCTTATGTTGAACTGAAGCACTTTATACTTAGATGAGTGCAATAAATGTGTTGATTTGGAACGTATATACATATTTATCAGTGAAATCAGACGAAAAGTCACCTCTATAATTAGTCGGGGGCAAACTAGAAAATTAGTTATTCAAATTGAAAACACGATACAAAAACAAAAGTCGATATTTCCACGAGCCGTCGACGCCCTACAACTCAAAACTATTACAAATTTTCCAACCCTCTGATTAATTAGTCAAAGTTTAATTAACACCTTCCATTATTTAAGGGCGCCTTCGCTGTGATTTGGGAGCGGGTAGGGGTAACCCCTAAAAGCTGATATACTCATACTCATACTCATCCTAGTAGTATTATAAATGCGAAAGTTTGGAAGTTTGGATGCTTGAATGTTTAGATCTTTGGATGTTTTTAGGGTTCCGTACCCAAAGGGTAAAAACGGGACCCTATTAATAAGACATCGCTGTCCGTCCGTCTGTCTGTCACCAGGCTGTATCTCAAGAACCGCGATAGCTAGACAGTTGAAATTTTCACAGATTATGTATTTCTGTTGCCGCTATAACATCAAATACTAAAAACAAAATAAAATAAATATTTAAGGGGGGCTCCCATACAATAAACGTGTTTTTTTTTACCGTTTTGTCTGTCGCCGGGCTGTATCTCAAGAACCGCTATAGCTAGATAGTTGACATTTTCACAGATTATGTATTTCGGTTGCGGCTATAAAAACAAATACTAAAATAAAATAAAATAAATATTTAAGGGGGCCTCCCAAACAACAAACTTTTTTTTTACTGTTTTTATAGATAATGGTACGGAACCCTTCGTGCGCGAGTCCGGCTCGCACTTGGCCAGTTTTTTAATCAATCACGCTTAAACGGCTCGACCGACAATCTCGTCGCTCACAGCCCGCTCGCGTCACCAGTGTGATAAGGCCCTTAGGCCTCTGTCATGTTTGATGGGTATTTCCGTATGAAAATGATTGTAGAAGCTAATGTTTGCAAGGCGTGATGGTGAAGTTTAGGAAATTAATTATTAGTTAAGCGGTGTTTTGGGGATGCAGTCACTGGTTTAGATTAGGTCTTGTTCGTGAATCTTTGGCCTTGTAATATTTTAACGCAGCCGAGGGCCCCTTCAAAACCTGACTTAGAGCCATGTAAAAAAAAGTAATATATATATACAAAAAAACGGTTTTATAGTCATGAAAGTGATCTAAGCAAGAAAAGTTTGTCAAGATCATAGCAAGTGGAAATCTATGATCTGTGCCTACCCTTCTAGGGAACGGGCATGAATATGAAAGGTATACGAAAAGAAAGTGTCTCGCATTTTTTTGAAAATGTGATTTAAGAATAACGTCTATGGTCTATTAATTGACATTAAACTCTCATTTTCAAAAAAAAGTGACTAGACAAATGTTCTTTTCGTGTACCCTTCATTATAGTCATGCCTGTTTCCTGAAGGGGTAGGCACAGATCATAGGTTTCCACTTGCTACGATCTTGAAAAAAAAATCTTCCTTCAATGACTTTCATGATAAATAATGCTTAGTAAGTGGAAGAATACGATTGTTAAAATAATTTCATCAAACGCTGATTTCTCACACACAATATTTTTATTAAATTATCCAAAAGTTTTAAAAAATATTTTCGTATTTGTATCTTTTAATCGAATGCACGTTAAAGAGCATTCACAGAAAAACCTTAAAAACCATATTATTTCAAAATTTAGAAGTTCAACTTTAAATATCGCTGGATAGAATTAAACTTTATTCCAATAAATTCCCTGATTGGACCTTATTCCAGTGCCAGGGGCCTGCACGATATTTCCATAACTTAACCACCCCAACGCCCCAAGCCGCGCTTAGTATGGGACTTCAACTCTCGCTGGAGCCGCGAGCGCCACCGGGCAAAGGATCAAACTTTCTGAATCTATAAAGAAGAATTCCAATAGATGTTATCCAATTTCGTTGAAATATTCGGTTACTGCTCCCTATATTAGTACTCGGTTTGTGTTTTACGAGTAAACCAAGTTTTCTTCATGTATAGGTCATACAGATTGAATGAAACTCGTCTTTACTGTATTTAATAGTAAAGAGTTTCCATGTATTTAAAAAATGTTGTTGAAAGTAATTTTTAATACTTAAATACTTTATTACTCGAATAGCGACTCTATTTCAATGGCTGACAGAGCCCACGGTCCGCATTGACTCTATTGATAAAGTCTATTATTTTAAATAGATAGTCAACATTGCTAAATATTTTTTAAGTGGATCTCTTTTCATTAGACATAAAGCAGCCTTTTCGTTGAAAAAAATGTTTACTACGTTAATTTTACAGTTTTAATTAGCGGTTACCTTTAACAATAACATACAATCGCTTTGTTTACCACTTAAAAATGAAAGACCATCGCTGTTTACTAGGCACAAACATAAATTAATTCGGTCTAACAAAAAAATCTGCACTATACTATCAACTCCAACTAGTCTAAAAAATCGTCGCTTTCAGTCTCTTCCTCATTCCTATCCTATTGTTAAATAACATTCTGTTTTTCGTGATAAGCAGGTAATTAAGCAGAAACAAAAAACATTTTATATGCCAAGAAACTGAAATCATTTCTTGCACAAAAATGTTACTATACAATGTATGAGTTTTTCGATGACAAGCTTTAGCAATATCTTAGCTGTCGTCAATATTATACACTCGAGAGCAAAAGTTTCGGGTCACTAGCATTTACTTCAATATCTTGAAAACGAATAAAGCTATCGTATTGAAATAAATTGAACCTTATAGACAATTTAATAATCCTTCATTACACGTATAAAAACTTATTGGTTGGCGTGAAGTAATGGCATTAAAAAAGTTATAAACATAATGATCCCTTTTTTTCAAATCAGAACTTCTAATTTTCGCAACTATTTTTGCTTTTGTTTTTGTTCTGTCATAAAATGTATTTATAAGAAGTCTTCTAGGTATCCAATAGTCATTATTAAAGTAGTAATTATGTCACTCACACCTGAGGAATGTACGAGAATCCTCACGATCCTGGAAAATGGAAGCAGTCAGCGAGAAACAGCAAGAATAGTCGGTGTATCGTTGTCTACAGTTCAGCGTATTCGCCAGCGGTTTCTAGAAACTGGTTCAAACCTACGCAGACCAATAACAGGCAGACCCAGGTGTACGACGGCACGGGAAGATCGATATCTAGTCAACTCTATGCTGCGAAATCGGTTTCTTACGGGAACATCACTGACTCATAATTTTTTAGGGCTTGGTAGAAGCAACCCTTCTGCTTGGACTGTAAGACGGCGACTTGCTGAAGGTAATTTGAAACCATTTAGACCCGCAAATGGTCCGAAACTCGAGAGGCACCATCGTATAGCAAGACGAATTTATGGACGCGAACACTCGCATTGGACGATTGAAAATTGGTCAAATGTCGGGTTCTCGGACGAATCAAAATTTATGCTGTATACACACGACGGAAGGGCAAAGGTGTACAGAAGACCAGGAGAAAGATTTATGCAAGCCTGTATTGAAGAAAAGGTGGCATACGGTGGTGGTTCGGTACTCGTGTGGGCTGGAATTTCTGCGGAAAGCCGAACAGAGCTTGTACTGATCGAAAACGGTACTCTTAATGGCGTAAGATACGTGGATGAAATCCTCAACGAGCACGTCGGTCCATTTATGGCAAGACTAGGTGAGAATGCCATCTTTATGCACGATAACGCCCCTCCCCACACTGCTCGTGTAGTGCAAGACTACCTTGATGAGGTGAATATTCGTCCCATGGTGTGGCCAGCACGTAGCCCCGACCTCAACCCGATCGAGCACGCCTGGGACGAGCTCGGACGACGTTTAAGACAACGAGATCCTCCTTTAATTACGCTTCGTGACTTGAAACATGCATTGGTAGAGGAATGGGAGAACATTCCCCAACAGTGTTTCAGAAACTTGGTGTACAGCATGCCGAATCGCATTGCAGCAGTCCAGACAGCACGTGGGGGTAATACCAAGTACTAAACTGTGTTAAAACTACTTGTAAATATAAAAAGTTCAATATTTTCAGTTTTGGTTTTGGAAGCAAAATGACGCCATTTTTAATTTGTCGTTTTAAACATAATAAAATAAATGGTCAGTAGTAAATGTAATGCATTTTATTTTAGTAACATTAAATTGTCTATAAGGTTCAATTTATTTCAATACGATAGCTTTATTCGTTTTCAAGATATTGAAGTAAATGCTAGTGACCCGAAACTTTTGCTCTCGAGTGTATTGTTTAAAATCATCTGTTCCCTATACTTAGTTTATAAGTTTGTAAATTAACAAATCTAGATTTTATGCATAATAATTATAGTAGATTCCATAAAGCTTATTTTTAAAGTTTTGCAACACCCTTCCAGGGTCCATGAGATACTTTTGTGTTTTATACATGTAAGAACTGTATTTGTTTACCATGGTGCAATAAACGCTTGATTGATTGATTGAAAGGAGTAAATATACAAGGAGTAAATATAATTGCTCTACTTGATAAGCGACGCCTCAAATGGAACTGCTTTTTTCACAATTTGATTATTAACTAGCTTCTGCCCGCGACTCCGTCCGCGTGGAACTCGTTTATATCGTAGAACCATACAAACTTTTATCCCCAATTTCACCCCCTCCGGGATGGTTTCCGGGATAAAAACTATCCTATGTCCATCCCCGGGATCCAAACTATCTTCATACAAAATTTCATCTCAATCGGTTCAGCGGTTTAAGCGTGAAGAGGTAACGGACAGACAGACAGACAGACAGACAGACAGACAGACAGACAGACACACAGTCACATTTATAATATTAGTATGGATACAAGCGGTGTTAAATGACGTCTTCCAGGCTCTACGTGTAGCTTCATAACAGAATTCCATAATAACATTCCAATGGCACCCAAAAATTGAATTTAAAATTTACCCCCGTTTACCACGAGACGTGTTTTGACTTTCAATTAATTGGAAAACTGTCCAAGCGACGCCCACGGAAAGTTTAGGCGTAATGGCGTTGGTGATGTTGGTTATTGGTTATTGATGGCCAGGTAGTTTTTCCGGTAGGAATTTGAAAAGCTAGTGAAATTAGTTTATAAGCTTTTTTGGCAAAAAATCACTGACTGTTGAGTTTGTTTCGGCGTTTCTTCTGAACAGTGATCTTCTTTTTCAGAAACGCTGGTGGAATTTTGACTGTTAAAAGTGCCATTTAATTTCTTTCATTTTATTTATTTATTTATTTATGCAGCTAATAACATTTGGTATAGAGATAATGTTTAATCCCGGGAAAGCACATAGGATAGTTTTTGTACCAGAAATCATCCACAAAAGAGGTCTAATGGAAGGTGAAAGTTGTATGGTCTTACGATATAAACAAGTTCCATGCGAACGGAGTCGCGGGTAGAAACTAGCACTCACATAATTTAAAAATATCTCGAAGAGATCACTTCTGTTAATAAATGAAATAAATGAATTTTATTCTGCAAGTAGGCCTACTTGCTGAATAAAATTTGTAATGGGTCTTTTACAAGTCAAAATTCTACCAGCGTTTCTGAAAAAGAAGACCACTGTTAAGAAGAAACGCTGAAACAAACTCAACAGTCAGTAATTTTGCAAAAAAAAGCTTATTACAATGATAGTTCTTAACCTACTTAAAATAAGTCGCACTGAATATGAATACAAACACCAAAAAATCATCATAATGCGTTGTTCTACAAGAACACGTCATGTCCGAATAAGCTATATGAATAATTAAGCTATTTTGGGCTCTGGTTTGGGCCATGCATTTCTGTCAGTGAGAGGATTGTTAACCTATACTATAATAGTTATTTGTGCAACAAGAGAGCAAAGTGTGTTTTTGCTGCGAGTGCTGATTTTGAGTCCTGAGGAAGCGAAAGATTCTAAAATTGAATCACGAGCGTAGCGAGTGATGCAACGTTTGAATCTTGAGAGCAGCGAAGGACTCAAAAGCACGAGATGCAAATACTTTGCTCTCGAGTAACACATACAACTTTTCACCTCAGCAGTGAGAACATATTCACATTAAAAATATATCATAGTATCACGTACCTATTCGTCTCAAGATTATTCAGGAAGAAAACTTAATTAGACGTTCATTACTGCTAGTTTTAACTCCTCAGAGCCAGCCGCTCCGTTATTCAATACTAGAAAGGCGAGACAAGGCATGAGACACCAAAGGATATTTCAGTATCTATACGAGTGTCGCGTTACACTTGTAACACATCACTAAAAACTAACCGTATTTTTGTTAAAATACACGGATTTTACTAATATCTTCGAGATATTTATGAAATATATTATCATTATCACAAGGGCACACATTAGCATATTACGTGTATCTCGCGTGCACATCAAAAACTAGTCGTAGGTACTGTTGTTAAAATACTGCCCTCGTCACGTCATTGACTTCACTATATTTCCTAGTTAGATAGAGAATTGATTTATCCTAGTAGTTTTTTTTATTTAAAACTAATATCAATAACGCAAGAATGAAGAATAATATACTTATACCTAATAAAATCTGAAACAAATAACAGCGCGCAATTTTTTAAAAGGGGCGGGGCGCCGCGCTTGCGTTCGGAAACTGCATCTGTGGTATACATTCATAAAATTTAAGATTGTTTGAAATAGAATTATTAATTAGCTAGCGTAAAAAAATCATGTTTACCTATTTACTATGAAAGTATTCGTCCGGTACATTTGAAGGAGCTCACTTCGGGTTCCGCGGGTGATAATGGACGTCGGTTGTTGGAGTGTCTGGCAAGGCTGTGCAACTTTTTGCTAAGTGGCCTGTTAAATCCTTTGGTTTGTCCCTACATTTACGGAGCGTCCTTATGTGCGTTGTCGAAGAAGGACGGAGGTTTAAGACCCATTGCTATCGGCAGCACATTTCGTCGTTTGACGGCTAAATTAGGGTGTCATGCAGTCAGAGAGGAAATGGCCGCCTACTTGCAACCGCACCAACTAGGGTTTGGTACGAGGCTGGGTTGCGAAGCCGCTATTCACGCAACGCGAGCGTTCTCAGGGGATCCGAAAAATGCGGAATGTATTATTGTGAAATTGGACATTAAAAACGCATTTAATTGTGTTGAGCGCGATGTGTTATTGCGCGAGGTTCGGGAGAACTTGCCTTCCCTCTATCCTTTTCTCTTTCAAGTTTACTCGTCGCCTTCTAATCTGTTTTACAATGAGTCCCTTATTCTTTCCCAGGTCGGCGCACAGCAGGGGGATCCGCTTGGCCCTTTAGTTTTCAGTCTGGCTATACAAAAGGTGATCTCTGAGCTTAAATCCCCCCTGAACATCTGGTATCTGGATGATGGTACCCTCGGGGGGACCCCGGAGGAAGTGAAGCAGGATCTGCTCACGCTCCTTCCACGCTTTCGGGAACTAGGGTTAGAGGTCAACTCGGGTAAATGCGAGTTTTTCCCCTGCGGTGCTAATTCCGGTTCCTCCTTCACATCGTTCAGTGCCGTGCTTCCGGGACTCAAAGAGCTGTCAACCCATACTTTTATCCTCCTGGGTTCTCCCATTTTTTCTGAAGCCATCCCGGAGGCCTTCGAGGTGAGAAGGCGGCTTCTTCTGTCTGCTGGGGAGAGGTTGAAGCTGCTATCAGCGCATGTGGCTCTTATTTTGCTACGGGTTTGTTTCGCTGTTCCTAAACTTACCTATTTTTTGCGCACGGTTCCGACTTGGCTTCACCCGGTGCACACTGACTCTTTTGATTGTGTGTTGAAGGAGTCAGTGGAGTGCCTGTTGAATGTCTCCCTCAATTCGGACCAGTGGGACCTGGCATCTTTACCCATTCGGTACGGTGGGTTAGGCGTAAGGCGCGCGCGGGATGTGAGTCTGCCAGCTTTCCTGGCGTCGGCGGAGGGGGTTGTGGACCTTGTCACTCAGATACTTTCCCTAGATGGTGTCAAGGCTACCATACCTTTTGCTGCCGATGCTTTGTCAGCGTGGACGACTCTCAACTCGGGTGCGCCTGTGCCTGAGAAACTTGACCGGCAGCGGTTGTGGGATGACGTGGGGGGGAAGCGGACGCTGGACGGCCTGGTAGAGGGCGCGGTAGGTGTGGATAGGGCAAGGCTCATGGCCGTATCAAGGCCAGAGTCTGGGGCGTGGCTACACGCTCTCCCTTCTCCGCATTTGGGTACGCTTCTTGATAATGACTCGTTGCGGGTGGCCGTGGCTCTTCGCCTGGGCTGTGATGTTTGTGAACCACACATATGCATCTGCGGCGCTATGGTGGAGAGCAGCGGTCATCATGCACTGAGTTGTTGTCGCTGCGCAGGAAGGTTCCCACGTCACCACGCCCTTAATGATATTGTTAGGAGGGCCCTTGTGTCGGCGAATGTGCCGTGTATGCTGGAACCTCCTGGCCTTAGCCGATCTGACGGTAAAAGGCCTGACGGTTTGACCTTGGTGCCCTGGCAGAGAGGCAAGTGTCTGCTCTGGGACGCGACGTGTGTCAGCACTTTTGCTGCTTCCCACATTGGTCGCACCTCGCGGGCGCCTGGAGCAGCGGCTGAGCTGGCGGCAATGCGGAAGAGGGACAAGTACTCGGGCCTATGCAATGATTTATTTGTTCCGCTAGCGGTGGAGACGACTGGGTATTGGTGCTCGGAGGCCACAACCTTTTTTAGGGAAGTGGGGCGTCGTTTGCAGGAGAGAGGCCTGGATCCCCGCTCTGGGTCATTTCTGGTGCAAAGGTTAGCCATAGCTGTGCAGCGCGGCAATGCGGCTAGCGTGATGGGAACCTTTGCGCCTGGAGTGGCGCGGGGCGGGTTATTCGATACTTAGTTTTTAATTTAGATTAGTAGGCTTAGGTTTCTAATTTTAATGTGTTGTTTTGTTGCGATGTATTGTGTGACATGTATATTATTTGAATGTGATTAAGTAAATTGATTAATTTTTTTGTTAATTAATTGACTATTTATTTTTGGATATGATATAGAAATGTTTAATTTAGTAAAACTATTCACTTTTGATAACATTTTACATGAGTTAATAAAGATAATATTTTTTGGATATGATATAGAAACGTTTAATTTAGTAAAACTATTCACTTTTGATAACATTTTACATGAAAAAATCTATGAAAAATGGAGTTTATTCTGAGATCTTTTATTTAAATATTCTTCAATTGAAAATTCTTTTGTATAATTATTTTGGTAATTTAAACTTGTTAATTTGATAGTTTTCGAACGTGTACTCTTTTGGGGGTCTACTTTGAAATTTGATGGTCGAACTATGGATCGACCTACGTCTGCCATTTTCTTTTTTCGTAATGGCATGAAAGGGACAGTGCTAATAAAGTTCTAATATTCTGAACTTGTAATAGACCCCATACAACGAAATGTCAGTGCTCCGCATCAAAATTAAAAAGCTACTTTGTCTCACGGAGTGAGCAAAATCGCATTTTGCACACTGTTTTCACGCAGCAAAATGTGCTTGTTCGAGCTGCTGAGGTGAAATAGTTATTTACAATGCACTTGCTCTGAAAGTGCGCTTTTATATGGGTCAACATGAACACGGGAAGCTCTCCATGCCCGCACGGCGGGGCGGGCCGGGGGGCGGCCGTGCAGAAATGGATTTCGGGCCAATATTCCCACACACGTGCGAGAATGAGATGTCAGGACATTTCTAATTTCAACGTTTATGTATAATTTTTCTCCCTCACGGTCGTGTTTTTGGTAATCGTTACTCGTTGGGAATTACCTACTTTCCGCATATTTATTATTATGATACGTGAGTGAGTATGAGTTGGGAATTACCAATCCGCACGTGTATCATACAAGATTTTAGAATGCATCATGCGAGGAAATTAAAAATTATACATAAAAGGTGAAATTTGAATTGTCATGACTCATGATATCTCATTCTCGCACGTGTGTGGGAATATTGGCCCGAAATCCATTCCTAAGCATTCCTGCCGTGCGGGCATGGAGGGCTTCCCGTGTTCATGTTGACCCATATAAAGGCGCACTTTCAGAGCAAGTGCATTGTAAACATTATATTCTCTTCTGTATTGTATTCTATTTTGAGATGTTATTCGATATCTGTACTTATTGTATTAACAGGATCATCATCATCATCATCATCATATCAGCCGAAAGACGTCCACTGCTGGACATAGGCCTCCCCCGAAGAGTGCCAAAGTGACCGGTCCTGCGTCACCCGCATCCAGCGGACTCCCGCGACCTTTACCAGGTCATCAGTAGTCCACCTTTTGGGGTATTAACAGGATAGTTCGAGTATTTATCCGTGTTTCGTAACATACTCATATTTCGAACATAAATATTACCCTAGGCCTCGGTTCAAGTACATACTTGTACAAATTCATTTATATACTGCCTAATTTTAATAACCTCAACAATAGCGTGGAATCGGCTAGGGTTAATTACGTCCCCACAAAACGACGTTTAATTTAAGTCACAAGAGCTTTTTGACAAATTGCCCTCCACGCCAGTCGCAGGCTCGCTAAAACAGTCCGGTACTTCATAGCTTATTTAGTTCAAATGAATCTGTGATTCATTTGAACTATTGGAAAGGTTCTCGAGTGGCGACCACGTACCGGAAGGCGCGGCGTGGGTAGGCCCCCCACAAGGTGAACTCATGACCTGGTAACGGTTGCGGGAGTCCGCTGGATGCGGGTGGCGCAGGTCCGCTCCCTTTGGCACTCTTTGGGGGAGGCTTGTCTAGCCATCCACTGCTTTCGGATGATATGATGAATCTGTGATTAAAAACAATTTGAAATAGGTGACGCAAAATGTTTAGTCACCTGTACTGACACAACAGAAACAAAGATAGGGCGGGTTACACCAAATTGCGATTACAGGCCGGTCAATGTTAATTGCCGCCGGCAGCTGTCATTTCATAGAAACTCGTCAAACTTTCCATACATTCAGTTTTTACGCACACCGCTTACAATTTAGATGGTTTGGTGCAACCAACCCCTAGTCATTACGCTGGTCCCAAACCGGACCCCGGGCTCCTTTAGGGCACAACCGGGAAAAACGCGAGGAGGAGAACGAGAATTGTTCAAAACGCCCAGGGGGGTCGTTTTGGGGCCTCACGATACGCGGGAACTAATAATAACCACTTATGGACTATCTAAAGTTAACAAGCTAGAACTCACCGAATGTGCCGGCGCTTTGGCTAAAGCAGTCAGTACTGTCAGACAGTCAATAGGTCGACTCAAGTCAGGGTCTGATGCCGGAGTCCTCGGGAGCCGAGGGCTCAACTGGAGAGAACTCGTGAAACATACAATTCAATTTAAATGAAATAAATGAATTTTATTCTGCAAGTAGTCCGTAATGGCACTTATACAAGTCAAAATTCTACCAGCGTTTCTGAAAAAGAAGACCACTGTTAAGAAGAAACGCCGAAACAAACTAAACAGTCAGTCATTTTTTGCCAAAAAAGCTTATTACAATGATAGTTCTTAACCTACTTAAAAGAAGTAAAACTGAATATGAATACAAAGAAAAAAAATCATCATAATACGTTGTTCTACAAGAGCACATGTCCGAATAAGCTATATGAATAATTAAGGTATTTTGGGCTGTGGTTTGGGCCATGCATTTCTGTCAGTGAGATCTCTTGAGGACTCTCAACCCTGTAATAAGCCTTCGACATCAATGTTTTATTCACGTTTTTTTTAAAAGCTGAAGAGGGTATAGCCAACATTTCATTAGGTAATTTATTACATTACATACATGGTCGTAAAACTAAGAGACACTGAGAAGTAGCGCAATTCTTTCAATCGTTTTCAAAGATTTAAATAAACGGGCTTGTAAAAAAACCCGATGTAAAAATTATGAAAAATTGTACACATAAAAAGTATTTTCGAAGTTAGTCGTAGATTTTTAGTTGACTTTTTGTATGGTTAGAATTTTTCAAAAACATTGTGTAATGTTTAAAAGAAAACATATTTCTGCGTCAAATCATCCATACTTCCGGTTCCAATTTGAAGGTTAATAACTGAGTAATTTCTGTAGTAACGAAAAAGCTACCAAGAAATGCGCGATAATAATATTGGTTTATTACATATTTAATATATATATTTAAAAACATGCAAACATACATATTTAAAAACATGCATCACAATAGCCAGAAACCAAATATTCATGCTTATCAGCTTATCACACATTTTTTTCCCATAACTGTAATTTGAACCCAGACCCCGTATCATGGTCGGCCTTGTCACTTATCGTGTGATAAGGCCGTCCATGCTACGGGGTCAGGACCGCCAACTTCGTAAGCAGGGTTACCACCTAGGATAAGCCGGTCGTCATATTAGAAACGTCGGGTGCAAAATCACGGCCTAGTGGATCGCTACAAAACCACCGATTATTTCATACTAATATGATACCTTCAAGTGGATTTCACTTGAAACGTGACAGTATAGTACTGAATCTTAAATGTTCAGAAATACGGAATAATATATTAGTACTGAAACCGTCACATCCGGTGCCATGCAGCTCTGAAATAACGATGAATGCTATGGTAGAATTTACATCTTATAACAAAGTGGTTACTCTGCGTTTCAACCCGCGCGTGACTCAGTGTGCTGTAATTGTAATACAGGTTTTGGATATGAAAATGGAATTTAGGTAGTGAAACTGCTCTATAATCGATTTTATATTTTAGTATCAGTGCTTTTCGCTCACACTTAGATATACTTATGCAAGGTAACCAATAAATTACTACAATTGACGTCATGACGTAATTTCAATTTGTCATGCAAAAGCTAGTTCTAAAATTAGGACGTAAGAATGTAGTTTGTAGTTTTAACAAAAAATATGTGACCGTGTCTATTGTATTGACTGCAAACTCTGAAAAGTGCTAAAAAATACACAAAAAATAAGCGAATTTTATTTTTTCTACTTATCCAAATACAAAAAACAATGAATTCTCATTATATTCTTAACTGGTGCCTATTCGATCGATCAAACTGTATCGTTACTATTCGTTACGTAACATTTAATTTTTTTTTTTTATCAAATCAGAATAGAATTTACTCCTAGTTAAAATAACCTCAGAAGTAAATTATCAGTTTGATCAAAACGGCTCTTAATCCTAAGGCGTTTTATTAACTAAGTGTACTAGCTACCGCAAAGCACGCTGCGCCCAGACGACAGTAGGAAGCATAAATCCGTGCTGGAATAGCGCAGTTTATGCAAGTGCATAGCTATCTTGATTCTGTCTAGTCTAGGAATTGCGAAACTGGCGTGTTATGTTAAAGAGTTTCACGTTAACGTAGTGCTTGCATAAAAGGGCGTATATAAGAGTTAGAGAAATTGAGTCAGTGAGAATAAAAATGAATATACAGGAGATATTTTACGTTTCAACGAAATCGGTTCACCCGGTTTTGAGATATTGAACTTTGAAATGAAAATGTCGGGGGTTTTTCAACTTTTCCAAGTTGTTAATTATTGATACATTGATTGATAGCGCAGCGTTGGCAAAGAACCCAGAGACACCTAGCTAGATGTCTGATTAAATTGTTATTACAAGGTTTTCTTTAACTTGACCTGTTTGTTTGTTTGTTAGTTAGTGTGGGACAAATCTTGGAACTGTTTTTTTTTTATACAACGACGGTGACAAACTAGCGTACGGCCCGCCTGATGGTAAGCGGACACCGCAGCTTATAGACGCATGCAACTCCAAAGGAGTAACATGGGCGTTGCCAACCGATATGTTTGAGGATTCGCCGTGTTGACAGCTGAAGGAACAAATTCCCTCGCTCTCAACACAACGCATCCTCGGGAGCTCTGGCGACCTTGCTCACCACCAGGAACACAACACTACTACAGAGCAAGTACTACTAACTACAAGTACTAGTTAACCTCAACCGATAGAGCTGATATTTTGGGTATAAGTATAGTTTAGATGCCAATTTAATATTATTGCCCCATCAAGGCATAAAGTGCGTTAAAACCGTACATGATCACCCCTCCGGTTCTGAGCTAAAACCGAGTACGTTTGACTAGCGTTTTTATCGTCAGTGACCACTCTTTTGTAAGCTGTGATTAACAAACTGTTATTCCGGCACGATGCGCAGCTTTCAGTACGACCCGTATTCCTCGATCGGTATCAGTTTGCAGCTTGCTACCAGATACTGCCTACATACACTGTACCGACCCGGGATGAATAGCGTAGGCTTAAATGAACATGGGGAATGATGTTCGAAAAGTTATGGACAGTCAAGTGCAAAATATGTATTGATTTAATCCTCTTATATGTACCGAGACCTTAATCCGCCGAATGGGACATAATTAGGAGTAAGTTGTATGCTCCCATATTATTACACTTGACTTACCTAGATCGGGTTGAGTCAGTTATTTTTTCTGTAGCTGCGTTAGTAGGGGTGGGTTGTAACAAACCGTCTGTAAGCGCAAGCGGTGTTCGTTAAAATCTTTGTTTGGATTTTTTTTTTATTTCTATGGAATGACAGCTGCCGCGCCATATTTGACGTTGATCTGTTTGTAATCGTAAGTTGTTTAAACCCGCTCTAAGTCTTCTAAGTAAATTTTAAAACTATGATTTTGATGACATTTTTATTCTCTTTTTCTTTTGCAACTTACTGGACTGAATAACAACAAGAAATAATTGTTTGACTCTTCATCGTCCAAACATTTTTTCGAAGCAAACTCGGCGGCAAGGTCGGCGGCGCTGCATACGTCATGCTGTACCCAGGATGGCAGCCAATTTACAAAACGGCTTAAGCTACATGACAGTTGCACTGTCTACCATGCCTGGCTATTGAAATGGCTTGCCGGAAAATATTACAGGAACACTTACGTGACGTCGCTATATTTTGAGACTTCATGTCGGCCCTACAATAATTAACAGATCGTGACAGCACACAACATAGCATACACAATATTCACAGGCTTACTATTCAAATAAGATGCACTTTGGTTCAAGAAACGTCTTTGGATGAAGAAACCAGTAAAAAAAATTTTTTATTCGATTATACTCTAATGGAGCCTTCGAGGAGGGTTCGTTTTGGCACCTAATTTTGAAAACGGCTAAGTATTTGTATGCATACAAAACTACACCCTTGTAAATCAATACACTCGCAAACTTCACCTCTGTGTAATATTAGTACCTGCACGTCTATTATGGGACGGCCGCGACATACTCTCAATTTCTCGCACTCTTGTTCTAAGTGTTGTAATAAGAGAGAGACGGATAGTGCGAGAAAAATCGAGAGAGCTCTCGCGCCGCGTAATAGCCGTGCAGTTTGACGAGCAGTTAGCCTAGTGGGTAGTGACGCTGCCTACGAAGCTGAAGACCCTGGGTTCGAATCCCGGTAAGGGCAAATATGCGTGTGAGTATACGTGTGTCCTGTGTGTTTGTGAATAAATGTATCTTTCTTTCTTTCTTTCTTTCTATATATCTGTGTGATCAGCATGAATGTTTGTTTCTGAGTCTTAGATGTTTTCTATCATCATCACCATCATCATATCAGCCGAAAGACGTCCACTGCTGGACGTAGGCCTCCCCCAAAGAGTGCCAAAGTGACCGGTCCTGAGCCACCCGCATCCAGCGGACTCCAGCAACCTTTACCAGGTCATCAGTCCACCTTGCAGGGGGCCTACCCACGCCGCGCCTTCCGGTTCGTGGTCGCCACTCGAGAACCTTTCCGCCCCATCGGCCATCGGTTCTACGTGCTATGTGCCCCGCCCACTGCCACTTCTTTTTTGTTGATGTTTTCTATGTATTTAAGTATTTATATCTATTTTATATATCGTCGTCAAGTACCTATAACACAAGCCTTATTGACCTTACTATATGTAGGTCTAGTTAGTGTGTAAGATTTTCCCTTCATTTATTTATTTACCTCCTTATCCCTATTCTAGTTTTCTCGCTGGGTTTGAAGATCAGATGGCAGACGCTTTCGTAAAACTAGTGTCTATGCCAAATCTTGGGATTAGTTGCCAAAGCGCACCTCGGGCTCCTGTGGGATACAACCGTGAATAACGCTTGGAGGATGATGATTTATTTATTTACCTATGAGTGTATGACAAACAATTGATTACCCCAAAATAAAAATATCCTGACCTGGATACGACTGAATCCGATATTTCCCTCTCCAGAAATATACCACTCCCTTTCAAGATTAATAACAGAAAAGGACAATGTTGTCACCGGTCTCAAGGTCGAAAAGGTCTCGTTTGACCCGTGACGAGTGAAGACGCTCGGCCATTTGGTCCCAGGATGTACTTAATAACGTGTCATTATTACGTGACCTATAATATTCTTGCGGAGTATATTGGAATCGAAGCGTTTTAACTGAAATAGTTGTATGTTCTGTTATCGGTCGCTGAAAACAAAGATATTATGGCGAAAATTATATTTTGTAATAGAAGAAATATTTTATTTTCTTAAATAAGTATGTCGGTACAAGATAATCATTTAAATTAACAAAATTAAGTTAAATCTAAAAACGGCCCTAAAGGCATTGTACGCTGAATTGCATTGCTGACCGAGGAGCCGGCAACTTTCTCCGCGCAACGGCGCGGAGAAAGTTGCCGGCTCCTCGGTCACCAGTTACATCAACCACCTTTTGAAATTGATTTTACTCAGCAACGCATCGTCGATAAATTTCCAAGATGTGTGAAACATTCTTGGTAATTTAATGAGATTATCCTAACGAAGCAGGGAACTTCCAAAACGGTAGTTTGCCATAAGTTAATCATGAAATTTCTCAAAATATTCCAACTTGTTTTTGAAAATGTTCTACAATGAAACAGACTTAAGATAAATCATTCTTTATAACTTTTTTTTATATTTATGTTTGAATACTTTGCCTACAAACATAATTTATGCTGTAGGTTTTCAATAGGTATTTTTAAGATCTAATATTCCTAAAAAAAATCTTTGACTACAA
Organism: Epinotia bilunana; assembly: GCA_947049275.1. Lineage (NCBI taxonomy): Eukaryota > Metazoa > Arthropoda > Insecta > Lepidoptera > Tortricidae > Epinotia > Epinotia bilunana. The sequence goes on from OX346267.1 coordinate 3,747,381, forward strand.
TGCAATTTTATGAATCAAAAATCATTTTTCGATTGTGATCAGTTACTTCTTCCTAAAATCTATCCTCCTAAACATAAATATGTAAGTTTATCTTTGACCTAAATGTAACCAGTTTGCCGTTAGACAAAATTATCTCAACATCCGACTTAAACGTACGCAAACGTAAACGAAGCCTGAGAACACCTTTGAACTCCAATCTTCCTGTTTTCGGTCCCTACAAAAGCCATACATATATTAACATACATGTACACGCGCGTACATACAACCCCATCGTGCCGAAAGGAACACGATAGAGGCACCGGAAATCAGATGATGATGAATGAATGAAATGAGATGTGCGATCCCTGTCCAACGGAAGTCGAGTTGATGTCGTTTCGTCGTGAGATGCAGACTGAATACGAATATATTACTGGTTCAACGTCTTGGCGGGGTGCAAATATCTACATATACTGTCTATGATAGTTATGTTAGGGTAAAGTATTAGGGTGTCTCAAGACGAGAGACTTTGACCAGGCTGTGTTGCCAGTAATGACATATGGCACTGAAACGTGGTCGCTTACTATGGGTCTCATAAGAAGGTTCAAAGTCACCCAAAGGGCTATGGAGAGGGCTATGTTGGGAGTTTCTCTGCGTGATCGTATCAGAAATGAGGCTACCCGCAGCAGAACCAAGGTAGCCGATATAGCCTACCGAATCGCTAAACTTAAGTGGCAGTGGGCGGGGCACATAGCACGTAGAACCGATAGCCGTTGGGGCGGAAAGGTTCTCGAGTGGCGACCACGTACCGGAAGGCGCGGCGTGGGTAGGCCCCCCACAAGGTGGACGGATGACCTGGTAAAGGTTGCTGGAGTCTGCTGGATGCGGGTGGCGCAGGACCGGTCACTTTGGCACTCTTTGGGGGAGGCCTATGTCCAGCAGTGGACGTCTTTCGGCTGATATGATGATGATGATGAAAGTATTAGGGGCAGTCTTACACATAAATAGAACTATAAGATCATTAACCGTGACATATCACACAACGTGGTCACAGATAAATATATCTAACGCATGGTATTTATTCGTTAGTACGTATCTTGTAATCAACGTATATTTAGGCACTGTGTCAGTGTCTCTGCTGTAGAAATCGCAAGACAGTCTTAAAAACATATTTTTTTGAAAGTTTGCTAAAGTGACTCGACGAAAACAATCTATATAATTAACGAACCTGCTTCCAAAATTTCACGAGAATCGATTGAGAAATGCGACCTGTAGAGGAGAACAGCGGGACAGGCAAACGATTTTCGGCCCAAGCTGAAGCATAGAACTTGAAAAATAATAATAAAAATAGTAGTACGAGGCTGGCTGCGCCATTCGAGTTAGCGAGAAAAAGGGCGCAAACGCCCTGCAATCCGCGGCGCGTACCCGTTAGGCCGACACACAATAAGTTCTCACGCGCTAATTTGCAAGTGAAATAGTTTACTTCTGTCGCTACGGTATTCGTCGATTCGAAATGTCAAAATATTCAAGTTTTCACTTCTGCCGGCAATCCCGGAGTGCAACCCGGTCTTTTTTTGTCCAGATACTGATTTCAGTCCATGAATTCATTCATACTATGTGTGAAACCAGCATATGTCACTTTATTTACAAAAGTTTTCAATGAAAATACCAATAATATTGTATGGCTGAAATGATGTTGATGATGAATGACATATGTGTACAGACATACACAAATATACGTAGTACAGTGTGTGTGTGTGTGTGAGTGTCAAAGTGGGCGCGGGCTCATTTAGGGCACAACCGGGAATAACTGTCTAGGATGATGACTTATGTACTGTAATAAAGTCAAACAGAGCAGGTCGTCTCATTCCGCTTAGTTCCTGAACAAATAAAAACTTACCAAAACTCACCTAAAATGAAACTACAGTCTCTCCGGTTTCTAAAACAATCTTTCTTGCAGTTAGCATAAAAAGTGATGATAAAAAAATTCGCAACTCCTAAGGGCGAAAGTTTTGCTGTCGATAAAACTACCAATCTCTATGACGCGTGAGAAAAATAACGTCTTCATCTTGTTGGCACAAAGTTCGGATACTTGGTGAAACGTTTGACGAGACTGTAACTTTTCGAGCGGGTAATTTTTCTTGAGGGTAAATGAAGTCGGTCATGTAATAGTGGGTTTGAAAAGAGATGTGACTCTTAGTTGAGTTTTTGTCGGGTTTAATATTTATAATTGGACCGAATAATAATATGGTCTGCGAAAACTACAAGACTTATAGTATACCATGTGAACTCTAAGTAAGTTTCATGTTAATAATAATGAGTGATCAAAATCGCAAGTTATATTTAGGAAAAGAGAAGAGAGAAAGATGGGAAAAACAAACTCGAATTTATTTATTTGAACACATTTACATGACATTACAGTAAAAAACCGGCCAAGAGCGTGTCGGGCCACGCTCAGTGTAGGGTTCCGTAGCCTGTTCCGTGAACCGAATGTATGAGCAAGAGAGTTCAAATTCCCAAATCAAATCGACCATGTATTACTAGCAATACTTAGCGAACAATTTTATTATTAGACAACGAACGACCAAAAAACAACTAAGACAATTCGAGCACGACAAATTTTCGACCTAATGTATGGGCGCACGTGCTCCGACCCCATTAAAATCAGGAAATATCTTAACAGCGCCATGTACAATATGAGCGTTCCACGTACAGCGACATCTATCGGCAAATTAAGTAAACAATTGCGTGCGAGCTTAAAGTATGGAAGATAATTTTTATGGGATAATTCTTTATTGCGTGAACCGATTTTCACCGTTTTTTTAATTTATTTGAAAGCACGTCATTTCATTGTGATTTTGTAGAATAAACAACAATAAACACTTGCTTATACGGTTCAATTACAAACTTAGTTCAGAAATTATTTTGTAATTTTTTTCAAAAACCGTTGAACCTATCAAGTTCAAAATAATTTTCCTAGAAAGTTTTTATAAAGTTCTACTTTTGAGATTTTGTTCATATTTTTAAAACTTATGGATCAAAAGTTAGAGGGGGGGGACACATTTTTTTTTACTTGTGGAGCGATTATCTCCGAAAATATTAACATTATCAAATAATGATTTTAGCAAACCCCTATTCATTTTTAAATACCTATCCAACAATATATCACACGTTAGGGTTGAAATGAAAAAAAAAACACTCCCCACGTTACGTATAGGCAAGTATAGGGGAGGTACCCTAATAAAAATAAAATCATACCAAGTTTTTTTTTACCACTTTGTCGGCGTGATTGATATACTTATTAGTAGCAAATTTCAGCTTTCTAGTGCTAACGGTTACTGAGATTATCTGCGGACGGACGGACAGACAAAGCGAAACTATAAGGGTTCCTATTCCTAGTCGACTACGGAACCCTAAAAACCAAAACGTCACGAAACTGAGACTTAACAATTTCACTTCGATGTCATTCAATTTTCAACATTCTTATAATAATAATTTAAAAAAATGATTTATTTAGGGTGGAATAGTACAATAAGTGAATATAATCTAAATAAGTTATTAACAACAAAACTTACATCTAGCAGGATTATTGGTATACACTATTAAATGCCAATGCGTCTAAAAGAAATTATCTTAGGGGGTTAATATACAAGTTTATTGCCTATATAAACTAGGTTACAGTTGTAATCTGTGTTTTAGGCATAAATGGCCTTTTTTTACATATATATTGCCTATCTAAACATTTGTTACCTCGCATCAAGAAAACAAAACTATATTTATTTATACTAAACGGGACTTAATCGCGTATACTTACATTATTTATTTACCTCACTGAGGTCTCCCGACCAAACCACGGGATTGAGCTGCATAAACCGAAAGTCCTGTCTACGGAACGTCATTTCTACAGTAGAAAAATACGTGAAGCCGTTGAAATCAGAAAACATCGTAATTTCAACCGGGATGACGGTTTTAAGATTCATCTTCGTGGAATCTTGTTATAAGTAAATGCCAGAGTCGAAAAACATCGTCCGTTATATCACCGGACATTATTAGTGTTGTGTGTCGGCCGGGTGGCAACCCTAGTGTACAAGTGGTTAATAAGGACCAAATGCGGGTAGTTCGGAAAACCCGCGGAGCAAAAAGATGTTGATACCCGCTCAAGCCAGTTGTCCCGTGACCATGGATGTTGCAACACATCCGAAACGTCGGGAGACCTCAGTGAGGTAAATAAATAATTTAAGTATACACTATTAAGTCCCGTTTAGTATAAATAATGTGTGAGAATCGTGAAAGTTTAAATCAATATAAAACTATATTTAACAAACAGAATACTTGCGATTGCAGAACTATTTCACTATAGTCACAGAATAGATAATAGTATTTACCTATAAGTAGTGAACAGATGTTCTGTCTCGTCGTAGGTCAGGGTTAGCAACCATGCTGTTATTTTAGTTTGGCATACTTTGCTACCTATTTTGACTTTTTTATTATATTAGTTCTGTTGAGCACCATCTATCCATCGTCTCACAGAGCCCCAAGCATCGTATTTGAGTTCAAACCTCTGTTTCATAACTGACACGCGAGCGACAGATACAATTTAAGAAAAAAAGCCCGTGGGCGTAATATTGGTAATTGCAGCTCTGTATGTCTGCGCGTTATGAAGCCCTCTAGTAAAAGCAATGAAGCGTTGTTTCAATGTCCAAGAGGCAACCGTATAGCTCGCGGTATTTGAGCTTCCGAAGCGTTATGGATCCGCCCGGTGCAGCCCGAACTGAGCCAACTTGGACTGGGGCGGGAATTGGAGAGGGGGTGAAAATAAAATTGTCGCCAGGTATCCGATTGAAATAGCATTTCATTATATAATCTGTCCGCTGGATGCGGGTGGCGCAGGACCGGTCATTGTGGCACTCTTTGGGGGAGGCCTATGTCCAGCAGTGGACGTCTTTCGGCTGATATGATGATGATGATGATGATGATATAATCTGCGTACACTTTCAGGCAACCGCTGTTTCAATCGGTGCTGCTCGGCGGCTCAGTTCGGGTTGCACAGGGCGGTTCCACAACACTTCGGGAGCTCGAATACCGCGAGCCATCGGGTTGCCTCTTGGACACTGCAACTACGCGTCATTGCTCTGAATACGAGCAAGTGTGATCCTACTAATATTATAAATGTGAAAGTTTGGATGTTTGGATGTTTAGATGTTTGGATGTTTGTTACTCAATCACGCTTAAACGGCTCAACCGATTTGCATCAAATTTTGCACGTAGATATTTTATAGCCTGGATTAAAATATAGGATATTTTTTATCCCGGGTCCACGCAGACGAAGTCGCGGGTGGAAGCTAGTAAACAATAAATATGAACCCACCTCCAAGAGCGTTCAAATTCAGCTTACGTTCCATTCTCCACGCTTCCTTCACACACACAATCAACATAAATATATATAACAAAATCCTTTCAATACATCAATACATCACCGTCCGTTCAACAACTTATATTGAATTTGTACGCATGAGTGATTCTAGGGGATCGCCAGTGAACACAGTAGAGAGATTATATTAAGGCGTTGGACGTTAGAAATCGGGATACAGAATTCTTGGAAATATTTTTAGTGGTCACGCTGTTTTGATATACTTTTGTGAGACTATTGTTCAAGTCTTTAGTCGATAGGATTTTTATCCGACTTTTATGTCGTATTTACCTCATATATTTCTAAGGAATGTACGGGTACTTTTTCGCGCTACTATTGTAAAAGGAATCTTTAGCACATTATGTGTGGTACTAGTAAGTGGTACTTTTCCTAATTCTGTATTTACTTATTTTTAGGGTTCCGCACCTCAAAAGGAAAAAATGGAACCCTTATAGGATCACTTTGTTGTACGTCTGTCCGTCTGTCTAGACCCTTTATCTCGAGAACAACTATCGAGTTGAAATTTAAACCATAAACTCAGCAGGTCGATCTGCACGCACTGCAACGCACTGTTACGTACGTTAGGTAGCTCTGTGTCAATTTTAATATGGAAAAATGACATTTGGATCTACCTAATAACGCGCGTTCAAAACTTTTGGGTTCAGTGCGGATTTTTTAAATAATCTAACCTTAATCGTTACACTGCATTATTATGTACATAGGTACACAAATTACGAAGAAATATTATGAATTACTGGCTGTGAATCATTTAGATGATGAAGAAAACAATGAAATCCTATGCTTTATGTATAATCGCTTTATCTCATTTATATTTTTCCATTTTAAAGTAAGTTTATTTTGGTGACTTAAAAGGAAAGAATAGCTAGCAGCTCGGTACTTTTTATATGAATTTTCCATTTCGGGAGAAAACGGTCTCCAACTAAATCTCTCACTAAATCTTAACAAATCACTGATTTTGATGTCGATCGCTTCAGCATAATATGTTATAGGTTTACAGGTTTCGCTAAAAAAACTTTTAAGTGCCTATAAGTTTGAATTCATTGCAAATCTTGAAAAAAGGAAGCCTAGAAACCTGGTATTTCATTGCGTTAATAACGTATTAAAAAATCATTGAGATTGGATAATATTTAGAAGTGGAAAAAAGTTTTCTGTTTTTGTATGGACGAGTACGTAGTATTCCAATGGTACATTCTTCCCTCGTAATTATTTTCAGTTTTTGCTTTATAATAACGAGCTACTAAGGATATCTACTCAAATGTGATTATTTAGACTTTTACAAGCTAAAGGTTCAATACTCATAGGATCACTGTACAAGGTTAGTTCTCCTCTTAACAGGGTTGAAGGACTTCATAGCAAATTTTCTCTGCGTCTTATTCATGTAATCGCTTTCTGCTAATCATAGGCTTCTCTGGAACTCAAACACAAACTCAATTTGTATAGAGGACATGCTCAATAAGCTACCACAAAGACGAGTTCCATAAATAAACATTTTAGAGACCTTACACAATCCAATCGGAGCAAAAATTCCTTAGCTAGTCAATATAGTAGGCTTTATGGGCAGAAATTCAATTTGCTTGTAATAAATTACGAACTGTCTCGGACTAGCTGCGATGGACATTGTCTTGATGGAAATATTAAAAGTAATAAATGAAAGACTGGAGATTACAAAGGTTCTGCTGTAAAATTAAAGGTTTATGCTTTAAGAAAATATACTCGTGTAGACGAGAACGCTGTCAATAGAATTTTGAAATTCAATATAATGTTTTGAAGGAGTAATTATTTATAATTCACTTAAGACAACAGATAGAGGAAAAAATACTAACAATAAACAAATATGTATTGGAAGAACTTAAGATTATAGTAATAATAATAATAATATACGGGGACAATCTTACACGAATCGGGTCAGTCCCGCAAGCAAAGCTTGTACTAAGGGTACGACGATAAACATACTTATATAGATAAATAAATACTTAAATACATAGAAAACATCCATGACTCAGGAACAGATATTCGTGCTCATTACACAAATAAATGCCCTTACCGGGACTTGAACCCAGGACCTCTTGCTTCGAAAATTGTACATTAATTGACAATTGACAAATTTAAAACCTTTGGACCCTGGCCTCCGAAACTAAAGACCGCCAGGCTTCCTTGTTCATTGCGGTTTCTGTCCAGTCGACGGCCCGGTGTTCGATCAAATCTTTTTGGACTACGTCACCCCACCGGTATCTAGGACGCCTCACAGTATGTCTTCGACCAGTTGGACCTCCCGAGTACGCTTTCCTCATTGCACGATCGTCATCATTACGGACTACGTGGCCGAGCCATCGGAGTTTTAAGGATCTCGTTTCTGCCATGATGTTCGGTTTGGACAGAAGTTACATATTCGACTTCTTGACTTTTCAATCGCAAAAAAAAAGTTGATCCCAGAATTTTGCGGCAGATTTTCCGTTCCACAAAAATACACAAAATTACATAAAAGAAATAGAGTACTAGACTACTTATACCTAACTTATGCTCAATGACTCACCACCACCAATTCATAGCCGCAAGTTTGAACCCCTACATAGGCTATTCTTAGGTATACTTGATTAATTAAATAGACCAGGAATACGAATATATATAATACAACACTAATTCAAATAACACAGTGTTAGTATGCGTTGAACATTGGCTCACATAGCTATCGTGAATTTTAATTCAAAACAAGGATCACGGGTTTCGGGATACATCGCCTTCAATTACCTACGTGAGATGCGACGCTGGTTCAAGTGAGGAATGATAGGCGAAAATGCGACCGTCATGTATTTTTTAACACTTTTACATGACAGCAAAAAATAAACAATGCGTCACGAAACGAAGAACATTATATTTTTAATATATTTCACCTATTATATGCCCCGTGTCAGCTTAGAATTTCACCACCCCCTTTCTTCCCATTGGTCGACTAAGGGAAGAAGGGATTGAAGTGTGTTTTGATCAATGAGCTATGTATATAGGTTATCACTGCGATATCACATTTTGTCGATCTTTTATACCCTCATTTGTATTAAAAGTGGCACTGGAACATAAGTTTCATGTGCTTTTGGGAAAAAGTCATGAATCTATCTATGTATGTTTATTATAAATATTAATATATCTGTACTGTTGAGCACCTAGCACCCATCGTCCTACAGAGCCTCAAGCATCCACTACACTCAGCTGTCCATTGCATTCGCAGTGTTGATGCCAGGAGCGCATTGAGATGTGAAAGGGCGTGGAGCAGCGGCGAACTCCTGCGCGCTACGGTGTGCGCTGGCGGCACCGCCAACAGGTCGCGTCGTCGCGGTCTGAAGGCTATCTTCGGGACACCAGGACAAACAGTCGCACGAGACGCCTAGTTCAGGACAGTCTTACCACACCAGGCACAACATGCTGTGATGTGATCATTAAATGATAATTGCGCCTCAATAACAGACGCACAGATACAGCAAGTGAGCATGTAGCATGGCATTCGGGTCTATATTTCCCCCTTGCAGCTCTTCGCAAAAGAGAAATATAGACACGAATTGCACGTTCTTATACCAAAATAACCAATTTTACACGAACCCTAAAACTTTTCTAAGAGCTCTTGGACTGTACATAGTTTGTTAAACTTAATAGTGGTTCTGTGAGCTAGAGAACAAGCGAGCCTATTAAATATAAAAAGAAAAAAAGACTCAACAAAAAAAAAAATATAGGTATAATTAACGAATCTGCCCACAAAATTTCTGCCATTAACACGTCACAGTTTGGTGGGATTCTATTCTATTGAGTGTATACCTATCACATAAATATTTTTGTTGCGTATAACCGCTTATTCTATTAATTTGCACAGCAAATAATTCCGCGGTGGGTCTATTCGTATTTAATCTTGAACTAAGCCGATTTTCATTTCAGTAATCCCTAAATTCCAGCGACTCCATGAGCCAACAGAGGTCGTTATTAACAATAATTAACGTTCAACCTTCAAGGAGATGCTTATTTTGCCAGAATTATTTCCTTCACAACCATTTATTAATTAAAACTCTATTCTGCACGTCTCAATAATAGTACAGAAACACAACGAATATAAGCAAATGCAAGCAATAAAATCCCATTTTCGGGTTGGGATGGTATATCTAATAAAGTACTCAAGCAATTCAGACACATCCTGGTTCCTCCTCTTACCTTCATTTTCCAAAAATGCCTTTCAGAAGGTATATTTCCTAAATGTCTGAAAAAAGCTATTGTGGTTCCTGTATACAAATCTGGTAGCAAAGACCAGGTGTCAAATTATAGACCTATCTCTATACTACCTTCGACGTCTAAAATATTAGAAAAAAATATCAATAATAGGCTTGTCCGATATTTAGAGAGCCACGGTATTTTGTCTACAAGTCAGTTTGGATTTAGGTCAAAACTATTAACTGCCGACGCCGTACACGAATTGACCGACTACTTAGTGCAAGAACTAGACAAGGGTAATCAGACTTTGGGAATCTTCCTTGACCTTGCTAAAGCTTTCGATACCGTCTCCGTTCCCATTCTGCTTCACAAGCTTGAATTATTAGGAATTAGAGGTACGCAGCTCAAGCTATTTGCAGACTATTTAGATGGTCGCACGCAACGCACAAAAATAGACAATGTCATGAGTTCTGACCTTAATAATGCCTCTTTTGGGGTCCCACAGGGATGATGACACTGTCCTACTTTTTTCTGCAAACTCAGTAGAGCAAGTCTATGAATATGCACAGCGCGGCTTTAATATTGTAAGTAGCTGGCTTCTACATCACCTACTAACCCTGAATTCGGATAAAACCAATGTTATAAAGTTCTCCATGCGCAAATCGAAACTAGCTCCGACTAACCTTCACCTCTATGCTCACAATTGTAAACATCCCACAAATAACCAGTGTGCATGTCCGGGTATTGCTACCACAAGCAAAATAAAGTATTTAGGAATCATAATTGATGAGACCCTCTCCTTTCGGCATCATGTGGAAGCGTTGTGCACTAGAGTTCGTAAGTTAATATTTATTTTCAAAAAATTACGTACGATTGCAGACACGCACATAATCAAACAAGTTTACTTTGCGTTATGTCAATCTGTATTAATTTACTGCATCTCTACGTGGGGTGGCTTGGCTAAGAGCAATCCTCAAGGTTTCTACTTTCCGCCCCTATCAATTCCCCACTAACCTTCTGTATAAAATATCTGAAGTTTTAACAGTTCGCCAATTGTTTATATTGCACACAGTTCTAAAACAGCACGCTGTAACCCCTTACAACACTGATCATGCCAGTAAAAGGCGTAAAGATTTTGTTTGTCCTAAATATACGCAAAAACGACACGCTTTCTCTTCTAGATTTTTTCTTTTCCTAGGTCCACTTCTTTACAATAGACTTAATGCGCGGCTAGGTTTATATCCTCTAAACTACATGAAATGTAAATCAACGCTACGAGAAGCCCTACAGAATATGTCCTATGACGATACAGAGAAATTATTTATCGTTTTAAAATAAAATTTTATTTTATTATGTCTTCATAGTTAGCGCCTAGGTTATAAGTTCCTAACTATTTTATACTAGTCAATAAGAATGATATTGTATTATATTATGAATAACTTGATTTTCAATTGTTAGTTCTTTTTTGCCTGAAACACAGGGTATCCTAGCCCAGGCACATGTGTTATTTATCTCTAATAGTAAGCTCCTAGTCTATAGTAAAACTGATGTACTTTATGTTTTATCAATAAATTATGTTTATGTTTATTTTAACAGTGAGAACATAATAGGTAACTATAATTGTTTTTTTTTTACAATTACTATGATGCAATAAATTACTCTTAATTGGACACCACTATAATACAGTAGGAGTACAGAACACAGCAAATAAATTAAGCAGACGTAAGCAACCTTCTTGAATTAGCTGTTAAGCAATAATATTACACTCTACTACATCTTCACTCTAAGAATCGTAAGCTGCTCTTAAAATATACAAATTTTAAAATCTACGAAACCAGTAAAAATCATTTTCCATTTCCCGTACAGGAAAAACAAATTAAACTGGAGGTATGAACCACAAGCCAAATAGAATTGGGTTTAGTTCGCACTGTAAAAATGAATCTTTTAAATCAGAAATCCAAGTTATCCCTCTTGCTGCTAAGGCACATTTGAAAACCAAACGTATTCCTACTGACAAACAGGTGAAACTTGTTTGGCGCGACATGCTTTGTAATTTCGGCTGCAGTTATATTAGTTATAGCAAATGAGACCTAACGCCATTCGTATTAAAGTGAAAATTTAAATTTCATGCTTCCTCTGGCCGAGTCAAAACGGATTTGATGAAAGGTTATATTTATGAGAAATGGTTGAAGCTTAAGTTTAGCGATTCAGGCACTTAAGCGATAGTGGGCGCCACATTGAACGTAGAACCGATGGACGTTGGGGCAGAAAGGTTCGCTTACCCACGCTGCGCCCCCACAAGGTGGACTTATCACCTGGTCGCGGGAGTCCGCTGTATGAGCATGTCGCAAGACCGGTCACGATTGCACTATTTGGGCTATGTCCAGCAGTTTGACGTCTGAAGACGCCAAAGCTGATGTGATAATTATAATAATTGAAGCTCCCCTGAAGGCTCTTCGCCGACTTGAGCGATGCACGGAGCGGGTGCGCGCTTATTGAAAAATAGTATGGGCGTTGACTTTTCAATAGGCGTGGCGCAGGCTTTCATCTGCTCCGATCAAGTCAACGAAGGCAAGTCAAGTCAGCGTACATGAATATGTAACACTTCAATTCGTGAACACAAATGTTTCCCACCCGATTTCGTACCATTGAGGAATCATTTCCAGGATAAAAATAAGTGTCCTTTATTTTAGTCCAGGCACTACACTACCTGGTGCAACTCATCTTATTCTTAATTATTTCAGTTGTTTTTTCGTGATTGAGTAACAAACATTTAACTTTCCGCAACTATAATATTACTAGCTTCCGCCTGCGACTTCGTCTGCGTGGACCCGAGATAAAAAATATTCTTTATTTTTGTCCGGCCTATGAACTATCTTCGTGCAAAGTTTCACCCAGATCGGTTGGTCCGTTTGGGCGTGATTGAGTAACAAACATCCAAACATGTAAATATTCAAACATCCAAACTTTCACATTTATAATATTAGCATTTCAAACTAATTTTATAGGTTGCTTTATAAACATTTTGTTTTCCTTTCTTCTAATTATCTTAGTGCCCAACAAAGCGGCTCATCTAGATATTTCCACAAAGCAGTCATGGTATTATGCTTTTTATTTTAAAGTAAGTCTCGGAATCCAAAACAATAGTGGAAAATATCGTGGCTACGTCAGAAACCTTAAGGTACTTTTTTCCATTAGCATAAAAGGGGTTCAACTTCCCAGAGGGACTGCCCGCCGTGGAAAAAATTGAATCTTTGAAGAGTTAGGCTTTTATGTTTTTATTGGAAAATGTCGTGTCATATCAGTATTTTTGTTAAAATCCAATGTAGCCAAAGAATAAACTTATTAAGATCTTAATCTTTCTCAATCCATCTATGGCGTTTGTATCCTAATATATGTGTAAGACTACGTCACGAGGTCGGAAAAATCTGTACATAAATTCGAAAATGTAACTTAATAACCGCAAATGCCCGTGAATTGACTCAAGGGATTTATACTTCGCATGAACAAAGCAATCTAAGGCAATTATACTTATAGACTTTACACAGACGTAGCATTATGAAATTGTCGATGCAAATATCGCAGTTCTGTAGTAACTACCAATTCCCCTTTTCACCCCTTTATAGCATAATTTCCGGGATAAAAATGTCTTAGGGCCTTCTCAAACTCTCCATCTATCTTCATTTAAAATTTCATCTTAATTGGTTAAGAGGTTTCGTGAAAAGGAATGCAAACAAGAAGAGTTACTTTCGCATTTATAATATTAAGTATAGATTGTGCTGACCTCATTAAGGCGAAGGGGCTCAATTCTAAACCCTCAAGCACGTTCAAGTCTACTAAATTTCGGTTTGAAACCATCAAATGTAGGTCTTTATCACTTAACCCCATTGTAATGCGTCACGTTCTTTATTTATCATATGGCAAAAAAAACCTGAATTTTGATGGCCTTAGGCATTTTATACACTGTAAATATTACTTATTACTCTAAAATTTTCCTAGATAGTCTACAGGGGGGCGATTTTTGACTTTCGAGCGACCGAAAATTAAATAAAAGTAAATGCTATTGTAGTGCCATAATCACAGGCACTTACTTTCTACCGATAGAATTGAATACGAGTGGTCAATACCGCACGTTTTTAAATTTTCAATCGTCATTTCAAAATAGCATTTCATAATTTTTTACAGTTTTCGAGTGAAAGAGTCGAGCGCTCGAAAGTCAAAAATCGGTCCCCAGCATCAATTTTGAGGTATTTAAAATGGTAACAATGGTTCTAAAAAAAGGGCATGCTATCTCTTGTATAACGGGAATAACAGCAATAAATAGTTGATTGACCTAATTATTGTGTTCATCATTCATCATATCAGCCAAAAGACGTCCACTGCTGGACATAGGCCTCCCCCAAAGATTGTCACAATGACCAGTCCTGAGCCACCCGCATCCAGCGGATTATAGCTATCCATTATCGCCGTAACTCTCACATTATTTCGCTTCTGTTTAGTGTCCTTTTTAACCCTGCAACTCCCCGCTATCTCAAAGAGCGTTTTAGTTATTTGAATTCTGTTAGATCTTCTAACAATTTGCTATTAACTGTGCCTTTGTCATCTTCTAAATTTTACAGTAGTTCGTTCACCTTTAAGGCTATTCGACTGTGGAACTCTCTCCCTCTTCATATAAGACAAGCTAAATCTATCGGCAACTTCAAATCTCTTCTTAAAGAACATTATTTGTCTTTCCCCTAACCCTGATTGTCCTATTATTATTATTGGCTGACTGTTTATGTATTATATATTTTTATTTGTGTTATTTGTATATATGTATGATTGTGTATGTATGTTTATATATAGAGCTATTTATGTACGTGCATTAATATAATTATTTTGATTTTTGGCTTATTGTAATCTCTGCACCACCTACTACAAAATCTAGTTTTATCTCTTTCTCCGATACCCAAAGGTTGTCTTGAAGAGATCGCTCTTCAGCGATAACACCGCCTGTTGTCTACCTCTACCTACATGTTATTGTATTGTTTTTCTTTTTAACTGCTTTGTTTGTGTGAGGTGTGCAATAAAGAGTATTTGTATTGTATTGTATTGTATAGTGCTCAGTTCCGTTTAAATTGTTTCTACCTAAACAAATTGCGTTAAACAACGCACCGCTTGTAACCGCATACGGGGTACCACTTGAGTTTTATTGGACATAGGCCTCCCCCAAAGATGGTCACAGTGACCGGTCCTGAGCCACCCGCATCCAGCGGATTATTGTGCTCAGTTCCGTTTAAATTGTTTCTACCTAAACAAATTGCGTTAAACAAGGCACCGCTTGTAACCGCATATGGGGAACCACTTGAGTTTTATTGTGCTTCCCCAGATTGAGTCACGAGGGTTCCACAGGGGGCTTATCTGGACCTTATCTCTTAATTAAGTACGACTCGAACGTAATCCAAGCGGCTAGTGTCCGCGCAAGGCTAGCAGACCAGATACATACAATTGTATCGCCCAACACCAAAACATCACAATGACTATCGCTAATCACGTGGAAATCAACCTTATTCTCTATCAGATTGGGTTTATGTTTCAATGGCGAGGTGATGAAGGTATTTTCTTTTGGAAATGCAGCTGCCCATTGTTTTCTTGAATTGGTATCTTATCTTTTGTGCTGGCAGCAAAAAAGCAATATGTAAACAGATACATTAAGATGTGAGATTAATTATGCTTTGTATTGTTGTTGGTAGTTAATAATAAAGTTTGTGAGCTTGTTGCGAAATTCTCGTCCATGATAATGGAATGGAACATAATAAAGCTTTCTGCTAATAACTTCTGACAACACAATAAGGTGTTTTGGTTGTAGCCTTTGTTTCTCTTTTAACATCACATTCAAATTCAATTCAAATTCAAAATTCTTTATTCAACAAAAACACGTAAATAATGAACAAAGGGATGGATCCTCCCTGTAAGCAAAAAAATGCTTGTGTTGGGAGACACCGCTCTTCCTTACATAGGTAACTTGAGGTAAGTACAGTAACATTTTGGTATCTACTGCATTGTTATTTACAAGTATAAATCTTAAGACAATTAAACCATACAGTCTATATAAACTGTTCAACTAAACTTCTAAACTTAAGTAAGCTTAAGTAACTAAAACTACATGTGTAGAATGAAGTAATTTCTATCGATTATTTTATTTTACATAAATGCCTAGCTAGGTATGTGTTTCAATAAAAGTTTCTTAAACTTAGATACTAATTGGAATGGACGGTCATTGGAAAGGAGTTAAAATGAAATATTGAAAATGATTATGTATTTGGTGTATTATACACCAATGGGACATCACCCATACTAATTAGTCTATTCTCTATTAATGTACACCTTATGGTAACATGGGAGTGAATGTGTATAGTCCGATTCCTGTTTCTGGAACGGATCTTTTCTTAAGACCCATCGGTACAACAATACCTATTTTATACCATTGTTTAGCCACGCACCAGAAACGAAACACTTCGAAATTAAATGACAATGTTTAGTAAATACTTCACTCGAATAGTGACTATTGTTAAAGTGGCAAGTTTCGGTATATCGGAATTAACTGCTATTTATAATTCGTTGCAGCATACTTAGGATAACGTTAACAATTAGCGGTTACATTTAACAATTAAAGACTATGGCTTTGCCTTCTCTTTGTCCCTAGTTTTGATGTACAGAATTGGAAGGTAAACTTATGTGTTTTGTTGTTCCAGGGGTGGTGTTAGCCTAAGATGGTGTTGGCTCTGGTGGTCGGACTCCTGTGCGTGTGGGGTCGCCTGAGCGTCGCTAATCCTGAAGCGAAGCGGCTGTATGACGATCTGCTGTCCAACTACAATCGGCTGATCCGACCCGTGGGGAACAACTCGGATCGACTCACCGTCAAGATGGGGCTACGACTCAGTCAGCTCATAGATGTTGTAAGTACTCTTTGTTTATTGTGTTGAAAAAGTATATCTAAAGTATAACAAATGTATAACTGCTCACTGCGACAGCGAGAAAAAGTGAAGTTTCCGAAGTCGCGAAATTTCTCTTATGGAAACTTCTGAGGACTTATATTTTGCAAATATTTCAAGAAATCCCTTGCAGATAGATACATTGTCAGCTATTTTATTTGCCTGACTAAAAAATAAAAGGTTATAGGTGTAATTAATCATCCATGACAAATCCTCAGCAGAATTTTCCTATAAGAAACTTATTTTAAATTCTCGTGATACTTTCCGGAAATTTCTGAGGTCTTTCCTTATATTTTGGGAATGCTCTGCAACTTGTATATTGCTAGCAGCATAACAAATGCAAAAATACTACAGTAATCGATTTTTAGTGTAACGAACGGTTAATAAAAGTGTTGCATTCGTCCACCAAGAAAGCCAATCTGAACAGATCACTGGGCAGAGCTGCGGCCGTATATTTCCTTTGTACAGCAGGGGGATCCGATAAAAAATTTGCGTGTACTGGCTCTCGTCGATACAATAAATATATTAGCTAAGGCAGCATATCGAAGCCGCTTCATTCAAAACCAGCTTTACGTGTCATATGCGCGGTACTGAGTGTACTGGCGACCCGAGTTGCACTTAAGTTAAACTAAATAAACAGACGAGTGCCTGTTTAAGTGCGTCACATCGTACGTTTGTACGGATTTGTTTTACTGCTTTAATCTATATATCTAGTATCCCCTTATCTCACCGACTGCATTGTTTCGCTGAATTTTCATTTCATCGGATTTTTGTTACTCAGAAAACGTTAGCTTAATTTTTAGGTACAGCTAAAAGGTAATTCTGTAGAACCCATTCGGTTAGGTTAAGTTTGTTTTATAACAAACCTGAAAAGATTACTGATTCTGAGAAAAATGGTTTTCGATGAAATAGAAATTCTGCGAAACATACATTCGATGGAACATTTGTCAGTAAAACAAGGTACAACCTGTATATCTACAGTGTTTATGGTAACCAGTGTAACCACATTTTGCGATTGCGTGCTAAATATGTCGGCTTGCGACCGCCTGCGTAAATATAACGTGACGGAGTTTTTGGCGCTCCGCGTATCATATAGGCGTCCGCTGTGGGATTTTTCAAAACTAGAAAGACCGCATATGAACCAGTGTTGGCTGTTAGTAGCGCTTTCTTTCCGAAATAGGCACTTCGATGGATTGTAAACAACGTTGTATCCACTCTTACTAGTCAGCGTAATGATGTCAATACGAATCTTACACAAGCGAATGCTCTTTTGAACTCACGAATATGCAAACTTGTTTCCCCATTTTACGCCTTTGACGATATGATGTCTGGATTTAATATTATATGCTTCTCCGGGCTCAACTTTACCATACCAGAGTGTGTCATGTAAATAAAATATCCTAGCAGGCACGGAGCAAATTTTAGCAGGTTAAAATATTCAAGCTATTTATTTATCAAAAGTAGATGAGCACTAAAAGAGGTTCGGTCGCCTAGGTCGGGGTCGTGCAGGTGGTCGGTCCTTCCTCATACCCTCACTCCCCTCGCGGGGCGTTGCTGGACAGTGGGAGACGGCAGGTGACCCGAGGTGGTAAAAGAACGCGCTGGTAGCGGTGGTGCGGGGGGGCTCCCCAAGATCGCATCCAGGTGCTGGGAGAGCTGCTCACGCCACCAGCGACCGGTCTTTATCTTGTTACTCCGTGGGGCTTCTGCCTCGTTCTTCAAGTTCGGTCGCAGTTCCCAGTTCTCGGAACTACCTTTTTTGAAATAAACTATATTTTAAAATAATAAAACACGTCCGCACGGTAGCGGTACTAGAAGTCGGCCAAAGCGGCGACGCGGGCTGCGGCGGGTCGAGATGTCGAACATTGTTTTTGTTTTTGTAAGGTTATCTTGTAAAAGCCCTAGGGCTTAAGCTACTTGTCATCTTTGCCTCTGTTGGTAGGCGCTACTACCGGATAGATGAGTTTACAGCGCCCGCGACGCATCCCCACCTATTCTGTAACTTGTTTTAAGCTCACCTCAACGCTCACCCACAAATATATCTTGACACCGCGATGCGTAGTAACCAAGCGTAGGTAGAGGTCTAGTTTCGTGACGGGTGAACGGCGGGGTGAGCCGCATTAATGCTTAGCGATTAACAGCCCTGAGTTGAAAACAACTACCAACGTCATATAAGAGGACAGTTGGTTTGTCTGTTAAAGATAATATATTTCCGCCCCACGTTCACCTCCTAAGGGGATGAGTTTCGAAAAAAAAACTATCATATATCCTTTCCCGGGATTCCAACTATTTCCATACCAAATTATATGTCAATCGGTTCACCGGTTTAGGGTGCGACCACACCGGTGCATAACGCTGCGTATACGCGTTGACGTGTCCAATGCGTCACATATTCTTCTTCATACATTTTGCTGCGTTTGAGGTCACTCCCTTAAGCGTGAAGAGGTAACGGACAGGCAGACAGATACACAGACACACTTTAGCTTTTATAATATTAGTATGGATTAGGTTTTACTAGGGTCCATATTGGCTCATATAAATTTGATGGTTCAAGTTTTTCTAGTAATAACGCTTTTTAATCATATCATCACTCTTCATAATTTTTTCTTCATACCCTTTATGTTCCTAAATTTCTGTAACTATCATCGGAACTCATAACGAGCAGTTTTTATAAAATATTTCTTCATAATGTCATTACTAAGAACAGACTTGAACTCATAATTTGGTTTTTCATAACAGTTTCCTTCATAATGGACATATATCATAATTTTGTTAGTCCTAATATCAGTAAGTAAGATTTTCCGCTCTTTCATAAAAATAAAAAACCTCGAAGACGAAAGCGTTAGCCAAGCTCCCGCTTCCGTCTTCTAACCTATCCGCGATCCGAGTCGGTTTTGCCACTAAGTCCCTGTTCTACTGCCTACTTGAACTTATACACCACTATCTTGGCATTAGTTATACACCACTATCTTCGCATTAGTTATACACCACTATCTTGGCATTAGTTATACACCACTATCTTGGCATTAGTTATACACCACTATCTTCGCATTAGTTATACACCACTATCTTGGCATTAGTTATACACCACTATCTTGGCATTAGTTATACACCACTATCTTCGCATTAGTTATACACCACTATCTTGGCATTAGATAGTGGTTGTTCTTTATTAATACAAAATTTTGCAATAACTGCTAGTATGTATAGAAATAAATGTGATATTAAACTATATTGCTAAAAATCGTTATGTTATAAAAGTATATAAACATAGATAGTAGCAAAAGAGATACTTATGTTGAATAACATTATGAATATAGGCAATTCGGAGTTACGATAGTTATTAGCACAAATAATTATAAATAGTGATCATTATGAGATAAAATTGTATAAGACATTTTTTCGGAAATCCAATAATCGAAGTTGCAATTTTATATGAACTTTGGCGCACCCGTTTTACTACGCAACGAGATACGCTTTACTAAACTCTGCTTCTGGTATAAAGTTGTTAAAGCAAAAATTTAAGTTAACGGTATACGTTAAAAGCGATGCGTGTAAGGGACAAGCAAACTGATTCATTTTGTGGCATTAAATGTTTTAGATTTAGTATGTTTCTTACCTAACTTACCTGCCATGATTGGTGCGACAGAGAGCGCAACAGAGGTGTGCCGA
This sequence comes from Epinotia bilunana, assembly GCA_947049275.1. Lineage (NCBI taxonomy): Eukaryota > Metazoa > Arthropoda > Insecta > Lepidoptera > Tortricidae > Epinotia > Epinotia bilunana. The sequence continues at coordinate 3,767,622 of OX346267.1, forward strand.
TCCCGTCCCAAATTTTATGGGCTCGCGCCGAACGATCGTTTCATAATATTTCAATTTCGCTACGTTAACTCCCGCTTACCTAAAATAACATTGTATTAGTATTTAAACTCTAAACAGCCAATCACAAACTACCATTTACGGGATTACTTAGGTGAGCCCCAATTATTTACCCCCAGGTTTGGATTTCATTCATAATTTGTTCACGTGCGACCCGAAATAGTTGGAAGTCGGGATTATCCCACATATATCTTTAAACCCTTCATTAAAACGATTCAACTCACGTGGGGTGTTATTAAAAACTTTTGTGCATTCCGCTAACGAGTTTTAGTTAGTTACTTCTGCAGTTTATTAATGAACATAATATTTTGTTGTAATGGATTTAGCTTGTTACTTAACAGTGCGGTAACTATTTCGGACGATTTTTATTTTCTTGTTGACTTTTATTGTTACATCAGAATTCTATAAACTTTGGTAGGTTGGAAGTAGGGACTGCATATCAAAAAATACCAGTAGGTACCTTTATTTAGCGGTATGGCGTCACATCGAAAATTATAAAAAAATATATACCAAAGTTACCACTTATGTCACCCGAAGCATAATTTCGAATCGATTGACATTTCATTTATCAAAAATCGGTTTTGTATCTTATACCTGTACGATGGAGCACACCTAATTACAAACATAGATACAAATAACTTATCTATCATATAGGTAACTTTTAATTGTCATATTCCCATATCCAATAATTTCCACTACGCAACCTACAACCCTCTAATTTGTCATCGACATTACCATAATTGGTATTCTGTCGGCGTTTTGCCGATCGAGCAATCCGTGCTCCCTGATGATATGCAACAAAACCAACTAATATCAATTATCGTGCCAAAGCTGAAAGCCGTATCTCTACTATCACTATCTTTTATAATATACCGTAAAATGGGGTGAGTAGGGTGAAAACTGACATTCAAACCTCGATAACATTTTATTTTTACTTATACAAACTGAATGGTGTAATAAGTGTTCCGGACGTTTGTATTTTTTTTTATCTTTTTTGGGTGATTACATTTCATAACTTTGACGATAAACAGGAAAACCCACCTCACCCCGTAGTCCCTCGTAATTGGGGTGAGATGGTTTTTCATACAAAGGTGATTTTGGAATATTGTTGGATCGATTTTTTTTTATTATGAGTATTACTATAGCTCCATTTTAAATTGGAATACATTATTTTTGTAGCAGTAGCCTTAAAAAACCATCTCACCCCCTTCATACCTTCTCTCTCCATTCATAACCCAACTCTCCCCGCGAACCCTACTCACTCCATTTTACGGTACTAGCTTCTGCCCGCGACTGTATACTCTCTATAACTCGTTTATATCGTAGCACCATACAAACTTTCATCCCCAATTTCACCCCCTCCGGAAATGATTTCCGGGATAAAAACTATCCTATGTCCTTCCCGGGGATCCAAACTATCTTCATACCAAATTTCAACTCAATCAGTTCAGCGGTTCAAGCGTGAAGAGGTAACAGACAGACAGACAGACAGACACTTTCACATTTATAATATTCATCATCATCATCATATCAGCCGAAAGACGTCCACTGCTGGACATAGGCCTCCCCCAAAGAAAGCCAGTGACCGGTCCTGCGCCACCCGCATCCAGCGGACTCCAGCAACCTTTACCAGGTCATTAGTCCACCTTGTGGGGGGCCTACCCACGCCGCGCCTTCCGGTTTATAATATTAGTATGAGTAATATATTATTATTAAAGAAAATGTTTGTTGGTAGCTTTGTAAGTTTGTCTGTAATATTATAAACCGGAAGGCGCGGCGTGGGTAGGCTCCCCGCAAGATGGACTGATGACCTGGTAAAGGTTGCTGGACTGCGCTGGATGCGGGTGGCGCAGGACCGGTCTTTGGCACTCTTTGGGGGAGGCCTATGTCCAGCAGTGGTCGTCTTTCGGCTGATATGATGATGATGATGATGATGATGATGATGATGATAGAAAACAAACTCAAACAAACACATGAAGCTACACACTCACAAACCCTTTACAATATCAGCAAGGCTAGCACAAGACCTCGTACGAACTGGTTCTCATGCAAGTTTTTTATTTCAATTTCAATATTTCAAATTATAAAAGTTATTAAAGACGGGTTGCTTAATCTCACGTCTTGCACTAGCCGTGCACTATAGACATAACGCTTGCGTCGTTCTATTATCGGGCAGTTTAACAGTTAACTTCATAACTATTGGCAGGCTTGGACGAAACTCGTTTAACTAAGCCGCTCGACTGAATTGGACGCCGATATCGGAGTTGCATTGATAAATAAACGCTGCGCAACTTCGATGCGTGTGGAAACTTCGGTCGGCATCCGGCATGAGGGCGAGTTGGAATTGATATATTTTTTAATGAAATAACTTGAAGAACTTGTGTCATCTGCAATATTTTTATTGAGTGTGTGAATTATGGTGATCGCTATCATATTTTCTATATCCAAATATTGTATCTTTATTCCTACAGGCTTGAGATTGGGTAAGAACCTTATAGTCAAGCACTTTAAAGAAAACAAATTAAGTGAACTCCTAATGAGTGACACCAAATATCATTGGATCAATTAAATTAGCAAAAAATAACTTGAAGCTATATTTCAAATGTTTCAAATATGTTTTGCTGAAAACGAACGGTTAACATTAATTTTATTCTATTTATTCCCTATTTGCTATTTTATGTACCTTGTCCAACAAATATTTTCCTTAATAAGTGTGACTCTCCTTCTAACTACTTTGTTAAACGTTACATTAAAGTTGTTATTGAAAGGTATGTCTATCTGACACTCTCAATTCGCTTAACAATTTGATATGACTGTATGACGCCCTCTCTTACAATACAGGATAAATTCCGCGACTGTAGGCTCGCTAGGCTGATCCCGATTGATATCTACTAAGTAACCCGTTTATTCATAAAACTTAGTGCCTCTGTGCAGTGCTTTGTCCTTATCTTACAAACACCCCGCAGCAGAATTCGTCCGCCTGTCTATGGTAGGGTCATATAATTTCGGAATCAACATAGCGGAATTCGGCGACCGGATTCAGCCTGTACATATGTGGTGAGGCAAACCTTACACGTGCGCTTAAGTACTTACCTAATTCAAATGCGAAATTTAAGTGCCAGATTGCCCCCAGATTACTCCCGCCAACAGAATAAATAACCCATGTCCGATGAAAATAATATCTGGAAAATTGGAAAACCCTGAATGAAGGGCCAATCCGTTCCGTGTTTACTGACGATTTAATACAAACAAGAGCAAGTCGACCTTTAGCAAATGATCCTTCCTTTAAGCTACGTTGAAACTGGAAACGAAAAACCAATAATAGACTTTATCACCATTAGATTCAGGTCATTTTCGTGTACGTTTTTGGAAGCCATTGTAGGTTATCTTCGTAGTCCATTGATACTGTTATGTGTGTAGTTTTTTCGTTTTATTAATGTCCCGAATACGGTGATTGCTTTTCTGGCGTGTACTGAATTGAGTAGATTGCGTGATTATGCTTTTTCACTTGAGAATTACTGGGCACAGGTGGAAAATGAGAACACACAGTATTGTCAATTCCTGGGTACAGAATTCTGAACAGTCATTTCACTGATACCAACTTTCCAAATGTGAGGGCTTGGCAGCGCCTCCAATTCGGTTTTTAGCTATATTTTTTTGTCAAGGGCGCTTTAAATTTTATACTGCGTGGAACGGAACGATGGACTTTCCCGCAAGAGGGGAATTATTGAGCGCTAGTACGTCACATTTTCCAGATAAACTATTTTTTTGACGCGATTTTTTTTTACATTTGTATGGAGCTCGTCGCTCCAGTCGGCCAACGCTCCATACAAAGGTAAAAAAAAATCGCGTCAAAAAGAAATTGTTTATCTGGAAAATGTGACGTACTAGCGCTCAATAATCCCCTTCTTGCGGGAAAGTTCATCGTTCCGTTCCACGCAGTATAAATGTACACAGCATTCATAGTATATTCACAGCAAAGCCTACATATAAAACTTCTTCGTAGTGCTGTTGTAGTCAATGATCTGGTGCCAAGGTATACTGTAAATTAAGTAACAGTTAAACCTTACGTTGAATCCCATTTTAATTTGTTAGTTTGATACGCATGAGATTTCGAGATTACTACAGCGAGATACTGATTTCATTATAGTTAAGTGTTTTTTTGTTTACTTTCCTTTATTTTCATCTTTACATAAAAATATGCTTTTTAAACACTCCCGCAGAGTCAGTTCATCATCATCATGATCATATCAGCCGAAAAATGTCCACTGCTGGACATAGGCCTCCCCCAAAGAGTGCCACAATGACCGGTCCTGCGCCACCCGCATCCAGCGGACAGATTATATAATGAAATGCTATTTCAATCGGATACCTGGCGACAATTTTATTTTCACCCCCTCTCCAATTCTCGCCCCAGTCCAAGTTGGCTCAGTTCGGGTTGCACCGGGCGGATCCATAACGCTTCGGATGCTATATTTCTTTGTGTTTGTGTTATTGAAATCCGCATTAAAAATACTTAATACCTATAGCGAATTTATTCAGTTACGAGCAGGCTAGTTCATGAATTTAGAAAAACAAAATGTACCTAAACGAAACATATTTAAAACAAGTACGGACAGATTTATACACAACTCCGTGTCTTATGCGAGAACGCAGTAAAAAGTTTTTTGGCAGTAGCCACAATTTATGCGTTTGCCAATATAAACGATAAGTTTCTTTCTACTTGAGATACAATACGTATTAATACTTATTTCTTACATCCAACCCAAAGAAGATATTGGCTACAAATGCTACAATACAAGACAAATCCATTCTTACATATTTTAGCTCAATTGGGTCTTTTGATCGATCGATTATTCTAGATTCTAAACCTCCAGATTTATTTTTGTTACCGTGCTCCGACCATTTGAGCTATTCATCTAAAAATATGTAACACATCCTCACATTCAAATTGTTTTAGTACTAAAACTGCTCAAAGCCAGTTTCAGATTTCATTATGTGTCCACCAAACGGAATTTTAATAGGCAATAGATAAGAAATTACTAGATCTTAATACCTTTCAACTTGTCTTTGAGATGGCGCAAGGGCTGCGAAATTAGATTTTTAATTCGGAGACATTTCATTAAGTTAGAGTTCAGGATCGGAACTTAATTTACATTGGAAGTTGTCGGGAGTTTGCCAAGTTGCCACGGACCGAATGCCAATAAGAACTAAAACTATGCTGACTTATCGCGACTTCTTGTGAGACGTTAGCATTTGGAGACACTGTGTTTGGAAATGAATTATGAATGGGTTTAGATGATCAAGACATATCATTAAGATCATCCTCCTAGAGTTTTTCCCGGTTGTTAACCGGTTACCAATAAGCCCCGGCGTTTGTGAACCTAATCTGAAGATTTGGCGGAGGCCCTAGTTTAACGAATGCAACTGCCACCTGTTTTTTTAACCCAGAAGGAATTTAGTATACAGAATGAATTCCTAGGTCGTGAACAGAAATATGTGTTTCTTACTGTTTAACTGTAGTTTAAACATGTGTACGTGCCAACAGGCAAAAACATGTTACAGTTGTTTGTTAATTATTTAATATATATATATATATATATATATTATATATTGTAGTTTACTCAGTCTCATGGTCACCCTAATGGGTACGTTAAACTGTCACTTTAAGCTACAGACGAAGTATGGTCGAATAGGGTGACCATAAGGATGGTGTTTTTGGCATTTAAAATTATTATCAATAAAGTTTAATTGTTTGCTTCTAGAGTTAATGCAATAAATTTGCGTTAAAATACTGAGATAGAAACAAGAAAAAATGTTTACGACTTGTTTCACCCTGTAATATTTGATCTTCATGTTAAAGTTCTGTCGGCGTAGCATGGTTGCTATTTTATCACTTATCGCTGTGGATAAGACGTCTGTCACGTTCTGACAAGTATGCGAGAGCGAGAGCTACGGATGTCTTATTCACAACGATAAGTGATAAAATGTCAACCATGGCTGATTAGAAGATTTTTATGAAAGTTTGCATGGATTTCAAAATAGGTATATAAAATGCGTTACCAACTATATAATGCTAGTCATTTCACATGTAGCAAAACGAGGCTAAAACGTGCCAAACGCCTATATATATATATATATATATAAATGAATTTCAAACATTAAGCTGGCCATTTACGACCGCTTCATCAAGCAAAGCAAAATTGGTCCATGACTGTCAAAACTATTTTAAATAGAGACGGTTGGTGCGGCCCGTTGGATATCGTTATAGAGCGTGATGCGCCCACGCGCTATCCGAATGGAACGGTCGTGCATGTTAAAATTCAACCTTGGGACATCAACGTCCACGTCAATCCATTTGGACGCAACCATTTGTCGCGCTAGTGAATGTCGAAACAACATACGACCACGAGCAAGTTACAGCTACAGATGCGCCCGTGAAGGCACTGGTCCCACCGCCGGCTAGTAAGCTAGAAAAGTCGGGCGAGTAACGGTTCATTGCGTGCTGACCAGGCACAGTGTGATCAATCGACCTTTACAGATCCGCAATGTAATGCTACTCGCCCAACTTTTCTAGCTTACTAGCCGGCGGTGGGACCCACTGGTAGTAATGTAATGGTGGTATGTAATGTTTTGACTGCATTCGGCACTCCGAATGCAGTCAAAACATTACTTCCATCCATTTGGCGCGGCACCTAGGTGTATATCCAGCTTTGTAGTAGTTATTCCAGGTGTCAAACGTTTCGAAACAAGTAATAAACAACCATCGAATACCTCTGAATAAGATAGCGCAAGTGCATGCATTACTATTCTATGTAAGTTAGTGTAATGGAAGCGGCAAAAGTGCACATACCAAAGAATTTCACAAAATGGTACCTGGCTTGGCGGGATTCTTTAAAAATGGACCTTAGTGCCTGTGTTAAGAGTCTATACTTAAAGGTTGAACGACGGGTTGTTCAAGGCATGTAGAAGAGATTAATAATAGTTTTGTGTCAAGTTGTGAAACTCTAGACATATTTGGGGGCGCGTCTCTAGTTTTATCACAGATTCCGTACATAAACCAAATGCTGAATTTTAGTTGGTATTTAATCAAGATTATTCTAGATATAGTTTTTAACAATATCGTTCATATCCAGCAGGTCGATCACGTAACGCATTGTACACTTTTTATATGGAAAAATTACACGCGTTCAGGACGTTACGTGATTACCCCTCTGCTTTAATTATTGTCTGCATATTTTTTGGATTTGAGCACAAACACTGCTTCACATACATTTAATAATAGACATATGATCAGATTGACTCAGTTTTGCAAAAGTAAATGCAATTAACTGTACACACAAATTCATTACATTCTCTGTGTTTGTAAAAGGAGAACGGATTCCGCTGCCGTGCGCCCTAATCCTAAACTAAATTGGTGGCATGGCGTGGATTAAAAGTATGCAAATGAAGACTAGTGTTGTGCCACGGTATATTGTATCGGATAATCCGATCAGATATAAAGATAATATATTATATTAAAGTATTTTATATCATTTTGTATTTAATGAAGCACATTTCCGTTCGTATAGTAGCACCGCCCACTTTATCTGCTTTGCCTTAAGGTTTACTAGAAGAGAGTCCTACTAATAATATAAATGCGAAAGTTTGGATATTTAGATGTCTGTACGTCATGTCACGCTTAAAAACGGCTCATCCGACTTGGATGACATTTTGCACGAAGATAGTTTATAGCCTGGATTAAAATAAAGGATACTTTTTATCCCGGGTCCACTCAGACGAAGTCGCGGGCGGAAGCTACCTAATAGACGAAGACGATTTCTTAATCCCAATCTCAAAATGGCGGAGCACTTTAAAACTATTAAGCCCAGAAATACGATTAAAGCAAACAATACCGCTGGATCCGTATTCTGTTCACATCTGAGAGCCAACCGAAAGCTTTCTTCGAAGCGCGTGTTCTCGAATAGCAATGCCGTGTTAGCTTAGTTGAGAGCCCGGAGGAAAGCGATTACAGGACCTTACCGCAATAGATAAGTTAGCGAAATTAGACAATAGGCTAGCGGGCTAAGATTTTATTATGATGCCATTCGAACCATTTTTTGGAGAGGAACAAATGTTTGTATGGGAGCAACTACAATTAAAGAACATAGACACCCAAAAATTCGAGTCAAATTGGTGGCAGCACCCGAAATGCTCCATATTAATTGACATAGAAGTATGAAGTCAATGTTTGCTATTTGTACGGACTAATCGTTGTATGGAAAATCAAGTAAATTGCTGTTTTGTGGCGAATACTGCGTTTAGGTCCATATTTGTAGTACAATTATGTTTCTATAAAAGCGTACGGATTCTATTGGTAGCTTTTAATTTACTCTTGGCCAATAAAATAATGCAGATTTTGCCATAGGCTCGTCCTGAAATAATGTGATCATATTTGGCCTACTTTTCACCTCCCCTCCCCCTTTGGTGACTATAACGATGCCCCCTCCCTCCCCCATTCATTTGGGACTAAGTATGACGGTCCACGGGTTTTCGCAAATGTTTTGGATGTTGATGAAGGGACAGACGTCGGAGGGTGTTGAGGTCATGCTCAGATCTTCAACATCTTCGTTTTGTCACTCCGCACCATTGTTTTCGTTATTTTTTGACTTTCCTGCTGTGTAAAAAAATTACGTGTACTTCTCGGACAAATCGTGATAATTTGTGATATATTTCTATATTTGGTAATTTATACTTTATTGCAATATTTTGATGGTTTACTATCCATTTAGCAACACTATGTTATCAATTTTGACATGAGGAAACTACCCTATTAAGTGTGTTACTGCAAGTTTTTCATATCGGCGGCGCGCCTGCCCACGCTCCTCGCACCACATGCCTCTTAATACACACCATTACAATATCCTCCTCGTCGATTTTGAGCTCTGCATTGACTGGCTAGGCAAATCTTGCACTTAACACTCTATGGCATAGACAGCAACTGGCCAGTATCATAATGTCCATGCCAGCGAAGCACACTGTACGCCGCATCCGCCATGCCCCTGGGTGGCCCCCATAAGGCTTTTCAGAGAGGCCACCTGGCCACCCTAGTAAGGGAAAAAACAAGCATCCGCTTATTTCGTGGCCCCATTTTCAACATCCGCCTCTCGTTTATCGAAATTCGCGAGTTTCCTGTGAAAAACTAGCGCCAGTTAAGTGAGTAATGACACGACGGATGAACGTTGGCCGCGTGACGTATGGCGGTGTCTCGGCTCGGCTGATTAAATGTCTCATTTTGGCATTTAAGAATTATTCTGAAGCTGTGTGGCATAATGATGCCGATGAACATAAGAAAACTGACTTGGCGAAACAAGATATATTGGGAACACATAATACATAGCGGGTAGACTTAAAAACAACCAGTCTCTACTCACTTGTTTGCGGCAAGCACGGTTGCCAATTTCGCGGACCCCTAAAGTGATTGTGTCAACTGCGGTTGCCAAGGCAAGTACGGGCTGATTTGATAAAAAAAAAAATTTAGGCTACCTTTCTTGAATCCGAAGTCAACACGTTCCCTCACAAAAACGAGGGCACATTATCGATTTAATGTATATTGATCATTTTAATGATAATCAGTTAAGTATTCAAATATACCCGTACCCGTGTATGTACCCGTGTGGTGTCGGGTTAGAATTTCACCACCCCCTTTCTTCCCGTGGGTGTCGTAAAAGTCGACTAAGGGACCAGGGTTGAAGTGTGTTGTGGGCGATGGTCTAGCAACCTATCACTGCATTATCACATTTTGTCGATCTTTTATACCCACATTTATGCTAAAAGTGGCGCTTGAACATACGTTACATGTGCTCTGCCTACCCCTTTTGGGAATAAAGGCGTGAATGTATGTATGTATGTATGTATGTATGTATTCAAATATATCCATTTTATTTGTTAAGGCTTTCACTCTTGTCGGCGCTATTGGAACGGCGGAAGGCCAAATAATAAATATTAAATACGTAGAAAACACCCAAGACTCTTAACAAATATTCATACCCAACACACAAAATAATTGCCTCTACCGGGATTTGAATCCGGGACCTTCAGTTTCGTAGGCAGCGTCACTACCCACTAAGCTAACCAGCTGTCAGTATGCAAATACATATCTATTTTCCAATTATAGACCTATCTACTTCTTTGTTTGCATACAGGAATCAGTCATTTATTTAGTGAAACATGGTACAAATCGATGGTTTAAAAATAAATACAATTCAACTATACGTTTGGTCAGCGTTTATGATTACCTTGTTATACCTTTAACACGATAAAAACTAATGAGATATTCTCCGGTTCAAAGCCGTTATTACTCGATCGGCTACCCCTTGTTAGCTGAAGTAATCGCTTCGTCGCACGTGCGTTGCCTTTGAGGGATTACGCCCGATTTACATCGTAGGAGAATGTAGTCATTGCAATGATGTAGTTTAATGACGCCTTTGATGTTCGATAGGGTGTCAATGTTTATTTGGCAACTCTTGTCCTGTTCTTCAAATTAGTTCCTTTTGGATTTGTAGAATGTATGGCACATTTTAATTGGTCTGGGCGTACATGGTTTAAAGTGAGCCATAATTGGTATGTAAAAAATATTGTTACAGTAACTAATATTCAATTCACAAAAAAAATGGTAACTAGCCCAACTTAAAAATGTGCAAGTTATACGTACCTACATATTTAATTCACATAATCCTACTAATTTTATAAATGCGAAAGTTTGGATGTTTGTTACTCAATCACGCTTAAACGGGTCCACCGATTTGGAAGAAATTTAGCACGAAGATAGTTTATAGCCTTGATAAAAATATAGGATAGGTTTTATCCCTGGGCCACGCCGACAAAGTCGCGGGTGGAAGCTAGTTCATCATAATAGTTTAACAATTCAGTCATGTAACAAAATACCTACAGTCTTGGCAATATTTTACAATCATCGTCATAATATTTGCACTAATAATTTAATTTATTTCCTTCATTACCCTATACGTTCCCGTACTGCCCCGCTATTCTGTAACTTGTTTTAACCTCACCTCACCCACATATATTATCTTATCTTAATTGACGCCGCGATTAGTTATAAGCGTAATCTGATCTAAGTTCATTAGGCGTGACGGGTGAGGTGAGGCGAATTTGCGCGTTCCGAATAACGTCCCTGGACACGGGCCTCTCACAGGTGACAGCGAATAGGCAGTAGTCCCAACGCTGGCTCAGTCCGGGTTTGGGACTTTGACACCTTTGTATTTCTTCGCAGGCTGGTTTCCTCACGCTATTATCCTTCACCCAAAAGCTAGTAAATAAATATAACTTGTGGTCAAGCCAGGCTTCGAACCTACAACCGTTTGGCAGCCCCATGATTCAACCACTAGGCTACCGTACTTTTACAATTACATTCAACCAGGGTCAATGTTCAATTTCTCCCTTTGAGCTTGTGGCGTGTTATATAGATACGCATACTTGTATCAAACGTTTCCACGGGCGCCGAATAGCCATTGCCGGGCATGCGAAATGCATGGAACCATCTTCTAATTTTAGAACAGGAATGGGTTTTGAATTTGTGATGAGGTTGGCCATGTAACATTGCTCCTGGGTGTTATTGTTATGTGTATTTTTATAGGTTTACTGTCATATTTTTAATTTATTTCGATGATCATGAATTTAAAAGGTTGTCTATCTTGTCTAAGTAAGACTAAAAACTACGAGATTGGGGGGATTGTGCAGTAGGTTACCATTACTTTCTGCACCGCGGTTTGAGAATCGGAGTCACCGTTCTTGATTAAATTTCGATGAATGTTTTATTTTTATTACCCACGCTATTTTATCTGACTGAGAAATCTTCTTAAGGTACAAGTTTTGAATCGTATCTCCTATTTTTGGACTACTTACAGATATAATTATAAGTCAAACGGCTTTCGGTTCTTTAATCTTTTATCTCCAATTTTGTCTACCGGATTTTGTAGAAAATGAATACTTCATTTTGTAAGATTTTTTTTAACATTTTCTAAAAAACACTTATTTCGTAAATCTCTATTGACGTGAAAGATCTAACATACACGAAATCTACATATTTGGGTTCGTCTATGACGTCTCTAAAAATATGTGTAGGTTTTACATTCTAAACTAATTAACACAAAAGTTATGGCCAGAAAACCAGCTTTTTGGCCTAAAATTGTCAACTTTGATGCCAAATATCTCGAAAATAATGAACTTTGAAGTAAATATGGGATACTATATTGCTTAAAGCTATTGTTGTTAATATAATAAGCTACAAAAAACATTAGAAAACTAAGGGATTCAGATCGAAGGTCATTGGCGTAGGGAGCCCCTTATCCAGGATGATATTTTTTTTATTCACGATAATGGATTAGTCTAAGTTTCTGGATAAGTTTTTTTCTGAGCGAACTTCAGATATTAGTTAAGTCTCCGTTATGGTCAAAGCCGAACTAAAAGTCACCCAAATAGTGCTTCACAAATTGGACACAAGTCGCGTTGCCAGAATTTTCTTTTCTTTTGTCAGCCAATCACCAAGTATCACTGTTGAACAAGCACACAGGGTGCGGAACTATGAACGCGGTTAATTGGGCGCCAAAAGGCACCACGAGGTTATAATAGGTTAAATTCGGAATTGTCTGACAAGGACGATAATGCCAAAAGAGCAGATAAAACGTAAATAATGATGAATAACATCCGCATATTAAACTAGCTAGCCAATTATCGTGGAGTGCCATCAGCCATGCATTTTTAAACTGGCGAGCCACTTACGTGGAAGGCTTGGGCAGAACGGAGTCTCTGAGAAGATTGCAGTGCCGCGAGGATCACATCATATATTCAACATGTATTCTCAACGGAGGATAATGAGCTTTTCAATGGATTTAAAAAATGCCCCTTAGTTTCGCGGTTTGTTCTATGCACATGACTGACATGACATGACTGTATCAAGCGATAGATTTTCAGTTTTTTTTTTATGAATTCAACTTACGTTTTTTTAAGTACTTTACACTTTACACAAATCGACCTAGTCCCAAACTAAGCAAAGCTTGTGTTATGGGTACTAGACGACGATATACATACTTATATAGATAAATAAATGCTTAACTACATAGACAAAACACCCATGACTCAGGAACAATTATTCGTGCTCATCACACAAATAAATACCCTTACCGGGATTCAAACCCAGGACCTCTTGCTTCGTAGGCAGGTTTGCACAAGGTGGACTGATGACCTGGTAAAGGTCGCGGGTGTCCGCTAGATGCGATGGCGCAGAACCGGTCATTGTGGTACTCTTTGGGGGAGGCGTATGTCAAGCAGTGGACGTCTTTCGGCCTTTATGATGATGCTGAAGATGTAAAAGAAACCAGCGCTATTAAATATGATACATTAATAGCATGTGTGTTTTAGATAAGTAAGTATTGTCTTCAGCCTTTGACTGTACACACACTATATTTTAAGGGTACCTATATAAAAAAAAAACACACTGTAATATTATAAACTTACTCAGTTACGAAAAATATCTTTGACCGGGTTTAGAAAAAAAAATGGGATAGTTTACAACCGATACAAATTATCCCGAAAACCGTTTCACAAATAGTTGCATTGGTCTGAGCAGTTTTCCAAACAAGAACTCAGTAGTTATTGGCTCAAATTGCCAGTCTCGAAAATTCCACTTAACCCAATCCGCTTTCAATAACTACTAGAACCTAAGCATAACATGATGCAACACTGCATCTTCCAGTTGCACCCGCGGGCCCAGAGCACTCGCCAATATTCAGGCGTATCCGTCTTATGGCCTCGGTGGGACTGTTCTCTGGAATTTGTAAGCGAGTCGCGAACTTCGCCAAAGTAATCCTATGAATAGGTTAGGTCAGTTTTGGCTGGAAATGATACAACGTGTATGATACTGCGACTATTTTGTAGTCCAATTTGATATTGAGATTAGTGGTTGGTTCAATGGCGACTGAAGAAGCTGGCTTCAATTCCAGAGAAATAATATACAACGTGTATGATAATGCAACTATTATGTAGTTCAAATTGATGTTGAGATTAGTGGTTGGTTCAATGGCGACTGAAAACGCTGGCTTCAATTCCAGAGAAATAATATACAACGTGTATGATACTGCGACTATTTTGTAGTCCAATTTGATGTTGAGATTAGTGGTTGGTTCAAGGGCAACTGACGAAGATGGCTTCAATTCCAGATAAATAATATACAACGTGTATGATACTGCGACTATTTTGTAGTCCAATTTGATGTCGAGATTAGTGGTTGGTTCAATGGCGACTGAAAACGCTGACTCCAATTCCAGAGAAATAATATACAACGTGTATGATACTGCGAATATTTTGTAGTCCAATTTGATATTGAGATTGGTGGTTGGTTCAATGGCGACTGAAAACGCTGGCTTCAATTCCAGATAAATAATATACAACGTGTATGATACTCCGAATATTTTGTAGTCCAATTTGATATTGAGATTAGTGGTTGGTTCAATGGCGACTAAAAACGCTGGCTTCAATTCCAGATAAATAATATACAACGTGTATGATACTGCGACTATTTTGTAGTCCAATTTGATTTTGAGATTAGTGGTTGGTTCAAGGGCGACTGACGAAGGTGGCTTCAATTCCAGATAAATAATATACAACGTGTATGATACTGCGACTATTTTGTAGTCTAATTTGATGTCGAGATTAGTGGTTGGTTCAATGACGACTGACGAAGCTGGCTTCAATTCCAGGGAAATAATATACAACGTGTATGATACTGCGACTATTTTGTAGTCCAATTTGATGTTGAGATTAGTGGTTGGTTCAAGGGCAACTGACGAAGATGGCTTCAATTCCAGATAAATAATATACAACATGTATGATACTGCGACTATTTTGTAGTCCAATTTGATGTCGAGATTAGTGGTTGGTTCAATGGCGACTGAAAACGCTGACTTCAATTTAATATACAACGTGTATGATACTGCGAATATTTTGTAGTCCAATTTGATATTGAGATTGGTGGTTGGTTCAATGGCGACTAACTCCAGGGAAATAATGTTGTTAACATGAGAAAAGAATATATATTGAATCGATGTGTGAAACTTCTCTGTTAGTGCGCTCTTTCTGTGTATGTTAAGATTAGATTAAGTAGATTTTTTTTATTTTATGATAAAAAATTCAAATAAAAGATTTTTTATCAAGATCGTCAAAAACATAGACACGAAAGATATAATATTAAGACAATGTCAACAAATGCAAGTGTACATTAAGGAGGAAATAGAAAAAAAAAACCAAACACAAATATAGCAACCACTTGGTATCAATGTACAATATTAATATCCATTAGAAAATATCACGTATTTTCTAATAAAATCACAATAAATTTTATTTAGAGTAGGTAATTTTCGTTAATGTTGCGTACTTATCAAAAGGTTAGTGGAGTTTTGACATCATATCAGCCGAAAGACGTCCACTGCTGGACATAGGCCTCCCCCAAAGAGTGCCAAAGTGACCGGTCCTGCGCCAACCGCACCCAGCGGACTCCAGCAACCTTTACCAGGTCATCAGTCCACCTTGCGGGGGGCCTACCCACGCCGCGCCTTCCGGTTCGTGGTCGCCACTCGAGAACCTTTCCGCCCCAACGGCCATCGGTTCTACGTGCTATGTGCCCCGCCCACTGCCACTTAAGTTTAGCGATTCGGAGGGCTATATCGGTTACCTTGGTTCTGCTGCGGATAGCATAGGTAAATCAAAACCAGTAAACCAAAAGCAGAATTTTGACATAGGGAAACCAAAACCGTTTTAGTAAAGGTTTCATTGTAAAAAGCATGAACATGATTTTTCTATGGATTTTCTTAGTAAAGTTCGTGTCGTTTTTATTAGGGTTCCGTAGTCAACAAGGAACCCTTATAGTCTCACCATGTCCGTCTGTCTGTCTGTCTTCGACTTCGCTCAGTAACCATTACTACTAGGAAACTGTGATTCGGTATGGGTATATAAATCAATCACGTTGACAAAACAGTACAACAAAATCTTAAAAAAAAAATTACACCTTATGCGGGGATGTATTTTTTTCTCGTTAAACCCATGGGGTATTGTTTAATAACTCGTTTAAAAATATTATGGCTTTCCGAAAACTATTTTTCAAATCAGTAATTCGTTTGCGAGATATTGGGCTTTAAAGCTCTAATTTTTGTTCGAGTCATATGTCCCCCCCCCCCCCCCCCCCCCGCCCCTGCCGGCTAAATGGCTACTACTAGGGATGTAAAAAAAAATCCGTGGTAGTGGTACATGTAATGAATTTAAAAGGAAAACTATCACGAATAAGTAGCCATAAGTAGTTACAGAGAAATATATGGAAAGGCCAATTTGCGTACAAATTCGGCCGACGCAACCGCACCGCACGTCGATGTAACTAAGACAGATAAGTAACTACGGAACCCTACACTGCGCGTGGCCCGACACGCTCTTGGCCGGTTTTTTATCTTGAGAATATACTTACCTACGAGGATATAAAACAATACAATACTTATATGTCGAAATTCAGTTGCCTGAGCTTAAGGGGATGCCTTGATACGTGTCGACCACGCCCCCTAGACACGCTTATGCCTTGCCTGCCTATAGTATTAATGTATTGTTTGAGTAGGCTGAGTAAAAAAAGGAAAATAAAGACCTTTGGATTTTTTTTCTGTATCGATTAAATCAGATAAACAATTATATAGTCAAGAATCATATATATAAGAAAATAAATCAACTATTACACCAAAGACTAGAAATCTGTGTATGGAGCATTAAAAAATATTATCAAAAGATATCAAAATATTCTACAAATGAAATTATTTAGGATTTCGAGCCATACATATTAACATTAATAAGGAAAAACGATAAACATTCAAGGCAAATCTGAAACTAAAATTGTGGAATTCAAATTAGCAGTTTACTGAAAAAAAATGTCACCCGCAGGCGTCTGGCGACATTTTCAGAGGCCAATGGATATTAAAAACTGTACGGAGAATACCGTAAAGCGAAACGGATCAGCGAGGGCTCGATGCCATCGGAAATATTCGCGGCCCATAATCGATTTTCACTCCATCGCCCACCGGTTGTCAGTCAATAAGGCTCCTTTGCCATTCGATTCGATTTCCAACGGAATTTAATCGGCGAGTGGATTAAAAAGGATAATCGAATCGTGTGTGATTTTATTCAGGTTCATGCAGATAATCAAGTGGATATGTTGGAACATATCCACTGCACTGTAGTGCACGGGTTTGGAACGATAGCTGATAACTAAAATTCAATAAAGTAATTTACTTAAATATAATTATGAAGCAAACACAGACATGCTAAAATAACAAACATTGTAAAGTGGTAGCATAATTTGGTAACAACATTTTTTTATTGTCACAGCCAATTCTCGATTAAGGCGGTGGTGCATTGGAAATTATCGCGTGCTTTGAATCGCCGTTCTGACTAAATTAAGAAACAATAAGGTCTGATTTTCAGATATTGTTTTTTACTACGTAACTTTTTTCGTGAATATATCCAGGGATCGGAACCGGTTTTTTGCAAAAACCTCGAAATAACCACATATCTCGAACTATTTTATACTTCATACGTAGGACTCAGTTGTGTTTTAAGGTAACGACTGCGTATTATTAGATTGCCCAATTAGAAATGAAATAATTAACAAAGAACGAAAAAATAACGTTTTCGTTCCCATACAAAAAATACCGGTTTCCGATCCCTGAATATATCATCTTCGATGGTAATCGAATGGGAATTAAAAATCCACGTATATATATGTTGAAATATTTACGGAATGCAAATCAAAATTAAATCATTTTGAATGCATTGCCACCAATTGGTTTATTCTCAAATCGAAACATTATAGTAAATTCATAAAACGGCGATAAAACTCGAGTCGAAACGACCCCGCATGACGGAAACAGAACGGTAATGAAACATTTCCGCGTCAATATTCTTTGACACTTATGCATACTCTATAACACAAGGCATTAACTAACTTCGAACTGACATACTGATAGTAAACGCATGAAACGCCGATAAAACCGGAATCGAAGCATTGATTAAACGAGCCCCGACAGGTGTGCTATCAATCCGGCCTACCCTTTCGCTAGTAATTGGCCGTGACAAACGCACGGCCCATGCTCGCTTAATGACTCAAGTTAATTTGGGGCAGCCCAATTGACGTTTCGGGTTGCGTGGTTTATGTGCCTAGAGTAATAATTAAAGAGATACAAAATAAAATAAAATGTTCTTGAAAAAAACTCTGTAAATCGCTGAATTCGCCAGCCGTGGTCTCGACTGGAGACGATAAGAGAAAACTCTATCTCATCGCTTTTCCACTGAACCATGGTGCCATCACAATTTTCCCTGAGAACATACATTTGCAAATGTACTGCGCGCACACTATATCGTTAACATCAACTCAAAACGATGGTACCTGTTCTACAAAGCATTTTACTTTCCTCGATTTAAAACGACATTTTACTTATTTTGTATCATCTATGTAGTCAACAGCCGTATGTATGCAAACATAATATATGTATCATGTGCAAACATCCATACACATAATCGTGAAATCATTGTCTGCATTCCCTGTTACGACGCACACAAACGCTCCCATATCTAGCTGTTTTGCTGACATTACTATTCTGTGACATGAAACAACAATATTCATCTGTGAAATGCATCCTGGCTGATATGCTGTTATACGTGTTTTGAGAGAGGTATAGCGAGTTTGTAACTGAGCGTTGCAAATGGTTGTAAAATAACGTTTGATTCTTGTTTATCTTTGTTCTTGTGTTTCGTCGTCAAAAGGAATAAAAGATTATTTGTTACATAGAACTCTTGCGGCTTTATACCCTGTAATAATAGTCCTATTATTGTATTGTTCTAAAGCGTACTTTTAGAAAACGAAAACCCTTAACAAAATGTAACGACGTAAGTACCTACCTAACAAATAATAATTATTGTCCTCCCTTGGAACGACACTTTTTTTCTTAGCCTAAGTAGTGTCCCAGAGCTGGGCCACTTCCAATTCTGAAGCTGAAATTTATTGAAATTATAGAATTAAAAATATGTTTCCTTTAACTACTTGCAGGGTTAAGGTATGTTGTGGGCCATCGCCCACAACATACCTTAACCCTGCAAGTAGTATCGGAAAAATGTGATATCGCAGTGATAGGTTGCCAGCCCATCGGCTGGCAACCTATCACTGCGATATCACATTTTTCGATCTTTTATACCCACATTTATACTTAAATTGGCACTGGAACATAAGTTTCATATGCTTTGCCTACCCCTTTTGGGAATAAAGGCGTGTATCCATGTATGTCTGTATTAACTACTAGTCAAGTGGATTTTAACGAACCCAAACTAGGCGGGTTTATCTTGCTTAGATTAGGAGTTCCCTTGGCTGCCTTAGGTGTCTTCTTCTTCACTCCATCATCTGACCACTTTTAACAGACCGTTATAATGCATTGTAATCTGACTCACACAAGTGTACTAAATTACAACTCTTATGGATGCCGGAGTATTGGTTAAATTTGACTTGCAAGATTTGGCTCAAATAAACTAACGAACATACATACATTGCAATTGAAATTAAAGTTAATAATAAACAAGCTTCTGTCAAAAATTTCATTTTTGGTACAAGCTTTTATTGCCGACTGTACTTTTTTGTATACCATCATCAACTACTCATTAAGACGATTCTAAAGAGCTCAAACTCAACGGGGTTACGTCGGTTAAGTACTGAATTCCCATGGCGACCTTCTGTGTCCATCATCAGATCAGCTCGACGGTACCATAATATTGAATTATCATCCAATCTATACTTATACCCAAAATTTCAGCTCAATCTACCGATTGAGCTGAAATTTTGGGTATATGGGGGTATTTTGGGTACCGGGAAGTGGGTCAAATTTAACTTGCAAGATTTGATTACAGACAGACAAACAACGGGACAGGTGAAAGTAAATAAAAGCTTGTAAAATATCTAGTTCTACTCTCAGATACTCTTATATTTATTCTAAAGGTTGTCTGACAGCCGTTCTGTCTACAATCTAAATCAGTCGCGTAAAGTAATATTAGGATGGCGGCGGGACCTATTATTAAAGATACGAGTAGCTTGTTTTCAGAAGAGGAACTCAGATAATTTTTAAAGGTACACAGATTACATACAATTGGTGGAATAGCGCGTTTTCAAGGGGGGTACACGGAATTTTACGAAAGGTATACAGAGGTACACAAAAGGTACCAAATATCCACCAAAGGTACCATATCCATAAAAATCATATCATATCATCATATTGTTTATCATATGTCTAACCATATCATTGAAATTCCCGAGGCCCACCCGCCATCCTGATGCTCACAACTAAAAAACAGCACCAAAGGCTGCACCCACAATGTCACAAAAAAAAAACTGGAGATCAGGTCTTTTTCAAGAGTCTCATCACTGTTAAGCGCGGTACGAAATGAAATGCAAATATGGCTACGTCGACAGGGTCATTTGCCTTGAGCTTTAGGTTGGCTTGTCGCAACCCTAAGTCGGGCCAAATGTTTGGTTATCGTATCATGTTCTCCGAAGCGGTTTTGTCGTACCTGTATATGGAAATATGTTGAATATCACCGATAAGCAAACCTTTTTCGCCAAACTGTTTTAATGTACACCGTCTTTGATAATTATATGAATATATTATAATATATTATTATATTTAATTTTGGAAAAAAATGTTCTGGTATATCTCTCCGGCGGATGTCCGGCTGTCCTCAACAGGTCGCATTTATCAACCGAAACTCGTGTAATTTTGTGAGTAGGCAAGAATAAATAAGGTGCTAATTCATTTAGTTCCCAAACTTTTAGAGTACTCTTCTTTTTGAGTAGACTTGAGTTTAAAACATGTTAGTTATTGGAGATATTACGGGAAATAACTTCGGTACGTAAAATACCTTATTAATGAAATAATCAATAGTCAGTGATTAATAGTTTTATCTATATAATAGATTATATCTCAGAGCTAGGGGGGGACGGAAACTCAAAGAACTTAAAATTGCCTTGCAGGCATTGCTTGCCTAGGCAAATGGAATTACCAATACAGCTATAGTACAGTGAGAGGTATTAATATATGTACATAATTAATTAAAGAAAAAAAAATCTGTACAGGTCTAGGGACATAAATATATTGACAATAGGTCAATGTCGCAGAAAACTATATTTATGTAAGGACATAGAGAGAGGAACGTCCATAAATAAGGATTTATGGACGTATATCAATACATCTGACTGTACATATACAGCAATAGGTCCAGTTAATAAGGCGACGAATTTACGAGTAGTAATTTTGGTTGTAATCGATCTTTGTATTTTTGATTTAAACGGATTAGGTACTTACCCCAGTAATCTTAGTACAACATCAAGATTTACATAAGTACATTTTTAACGCTTCAATCTGAAACGGAGAACAGAAATATAAAAATAATTTAATCCAAAACAAGATATAGAATGTTCAATATGGTGAACGTCAGTGCTCGACTCTGTACTTGTATATCGATACCCTAGTTCACAATCGTACTAATTACGGGGAAAAAAGTGGTGTAATTAGTATATAGTAATCAAATCATAAAGTTACAATTTCAGTGACAAAAAAAATGTAATTAGTACGACTGTGAACTACGGTATCGATAAGGCATGGGCACTCTATGTCAAAGTGACAAGGTTTACATTCGAATGAAGAAAGATCGTCTAATCTCAAATTTAACCCATATTGCTTTGACAGAGTACAGCTTCGAGCATTTGGACGTTTACCTAATAGCGCCGCTGCCGGCAGCTGTCATCCCATAGAAACTTGTCAAGCCTACAAGCAAACACATCAGAGGCTAGGGCACGATTGGTTTTATCGTCATGTTAACGTGACCTTTCAGTACATTTTGCCCTGCCCTAAAATGTGACGATAAAACCTATCGTGCTAGCTGGGCAGATACATTACAACGATACATTCAGGTTTTCAAGAACATAAATAATAATAAATATTAGGAGACAATCTTACTCGAATCGACCTAGTCCCATAGTAAGCTCAAATAACCCAAAAAGCGGGAAAGTACCTAAGTAAATTAATTCTCATACGAACAAAACCGCACTTATGTTAAAACGTTTGATCTGGGTAAAATTTAATGCGGTTTACGGTGAAATATTTAGTTTCTAACTAACATTTAAACTAAGTGAAACTTAACTTTGCTATTTGCCGCGAAATTATTTAATGTAGTAGAGTTTAAGGCTACGATCGAACCGTTACTAATAAAACGAGTTATGTACTTGCGTTTGTATTAATGAAAGAAACTTAACAGACTGTTGAACTACATTTTAGTTATTAGCTGTAACTGTGATTAGCAGTAAATGTCAAAAAGATCCATTTTCCAGTTAGTAGTCTTAGCACACCGTCTCCTGACCCCGTATCATGGTCGGTCTTATCATGTGATAAGTGACAAGATAGAGCGTCCGTCTCGTTTTATTGAACGGTGTCAGCCAGTGACGGTCGCTCTACCTTGTCACTTATCGTGAGATAAGGCCGTCCAGGCACTAAGCCTACTGAGGCACTGGTCTCTACTGGTCCTAACATAGTTATATAAGTCCTGTAGAACTAACAATCTATGGATCTAAGTTATCCGAAATAAATGCATTTTATTTTTATTTTATTTTTATTTATTTTTTATTTAGCTACTCTGTTAACTCCATCCTCCTAGCGTTATTCCCGGTTGTGTCCTAAAGGAGCCCAGGGTCCTTTCATACCTTGTCCCAAGATTTGGCATAGGCACTAGTTTTACAAAAGCGACTCCCATTTGGCTTTTCAACCCAGAGGGAAAACTAGACCTTATTCGGATTAGACCGGCTTCCTCACGATGTTTTCCTTCACCGAAAAGTTAACGGTAAATATTCCGTACATAAGGTCCAAAAAACTTATTGGTACGAGCCGGGATTCAAACCCACGGCCACGACCGCCACTTGACAGCCGCATGCCTGAACCACTAGGCTCCCGTAGCTTTTAAACTCTTTTAACTAACGGACTGTTATTTGACAGATTGCATTGCTTATGTTGGTTGTTTGGTTCAGATTTTGATAGTGAAGCGTCTGCGGTCTGCGGTGGCGGTCAATAGTAAAGGCCCTGCCTGGATAGGCTAAGTGATTCTACCCCCACCGAGTTTTGGCTTGTTATTTTTATGAATAGTTTAACTCCATATTTTTGTTACAAATAAACAAAATTTCAGCATTAAAAACCTTTTTCCTTTTTTTTTTTCTAGTAAACTAATTCCTGACTAATTCACATATTTTGTTCGTTTACTAGTTTACTAAAGATGATTATAGTTTATGAGAAATGCGACTGTTTTGACACAACGCGACACCCATATAACGTAAATTGGCACTGCTCATCTAAATAATAAATTATGTATTTACATAATTTGTGAAAATTTTAACTGTCTAGCTATCGCGGTTCTTGAGATACAGCCTGGTGACAGACAGACGGATGGACAGACAGTGAAATCTTAGTAAATTTTTACCCTGTGGGTACGGAACCCTAAAAAAGATTTGTAATAGCTTACGAGTTATGAAACAAAATTCAATCTCAATGCACACTCTTTTTAGCACTTTTAAAATTATTGTAATATTTTTTACGGCTTATTTGTGCAAAAAGTAGCATTGAAATCTCGGTATGCGAACAATTACGTCCTACGACATTTTTTTAAATTTAGTGTTACACTGCTTCAATGGATTGGAGTCTGTCAATTTCGAAATAAATCGGTATGAATCAAATAATTGTGTAATAGGAAAATAACAATGTATTATTTAATTACTGTCACGATAATACGAAATAAGATCACTTTACTTCGTATTATCGTGACAGTAATTAAAGTGTTAGTAATTAGAATGAAATTACTTAGGAATATATATCAAATTAATTTTGCATATTGATTCACACATTCACCACAAGACACATTCTAAAGAATCTAGAAGTATTTTTATTTTTATTTTATTTTATTTATTTATTTAATCAATAACTTAAATCTATCATTATAGGCGTACCTATTACCTTATACGACAGACAAGTGAAGTGAGTGATAACTAATACTAACACATTTAAATAAAATAAATTACAAATATAATTACTGATTATAGCACAGTTCAAACATAGTGTCCTTTGCAAAGTCGTTCAGGGAGCTTGTAAATATGTCCAACGTAATTGCGACTTTATTTAAGTTACGAATAGCCCGTGTTAGCGGTGCGTCCTTCAGCAGTCGTAAGGTATTTGCTCTCGTAAGGCCTTTACAGGACACTTTTGTTAGCAGAAGACTGTGTATAGGCTCTCTATTTGATATCCGAAAAATAAGTATTAGACAGTAATCAATCCATTCCTTTTACTAGCCATAATATCGTAATCGGATATTATGACAATCGATTTGCTCTAGCCACATCACTCTTTACGTCATATTGGAACTGTCAAAAGACCAGTCGCATTTCTCGCAAGGTATATGACATGACATAAATAACATTATCAATATGTCAGAAAATAAATACTCACTGAACTTGGCAGTTATTTTTATTTACTTCCACGTTAGAAACCGCTCCAATTTTTTCACCAGTTATGCACCCACCAGTGTGAAATGAACTATAATATTATTAAACTGAACTGTTGAAACTGAACTATAACATCGAAATATCTTCACATAAAATATTTTATCATACAGTCAGCATCATATAGTTAGTAGCAGCCAAATAGATCGCAACACGTCTTTATTACCGTAGGCCGCGTACCCAGGGAGGCTGTGTTACGATATATTTGGGTACTTTGGCTGCTGCTAACTGGGCCAATTTACGGAAAGTTGTACACTCGACTTTTTTTTTAAATTTCGATACAATTGCGTTTTTTCTACTCAGAATCGAGAGCATTTTCGAACCTAATAGGAAAAAAAAAGTGTCCCAAGATTTTTTATTCAATTCCCTTACCGTTTCCATACTAAGCTTGTATGGTGGTGACGGAACGGAAAACCGAAAATTATATGTTACATTTTGGACAGTTTTTTTCTCCTATTAGGTTCGAAAGCGCTCTCGATTCTAAGTAGAAAAAACCCGATTATATTAAAATTAAAAAAAAAGTCGAGTGTACAACTTTCCGTAAAATGGCCCAACTATATAATGCTGACTGTACATCTTCTACAACTGGCACGTGTCGCAATGCTGTCAAGATCACGCATTTCGAGTTATGTGCAATTTAATTTATATGTGTGCGTTTAGTTTGTATAGGTTGTTCGTAATGCACAATTGGTTGGCCATTGTCTTTTTCGTGACGGAATATATCCCCAAATAAATCGTTCGAGTCATATACCACCAACATTTCACCGCGACCCTGCCAATGCGATTAGTTACTACTGTCGCAGGCAAACAATATTTACGCTTATTAGGATCCACGTGCACGGCACGCTACATATTCAATAATATTACGGTGATTATTAATTGATTCGACTGCACTTTATTTGATAGCCGCGGCATTTGCGGTCGTTTCAGTGGTTATCGATTAAATTTTCATATGGCATTAAATCCAATTACTGAAATGAAAATAATAATTTCCTGGATGACCTGGATGTCATGCATATTTAAATTTGAACAAAGTAAAGAAAGCAAACAACCCAATTATGTCTAGTTTCAAGGGTTAGAAGGTCAGATGGCAGCCGCTTCAGTGATAAGTAGCATCTTTCGCCAGTAATTAAGTCAGTCAGTCATTTTAAAAACAGACCCGACAAACTATCTAAAGCAGAGTGATGAACCTGTTCTAAGTGAACTATGATTTAGACGTATCAGCGTCAGCTGCCTGTCTAAAATAGGATAATAATAATACTGGTACTGTTGTATAATATATACTTGGGAGCAAAACAATCGAGTGACCCTCACCATTTTCAGATTATTGCGATATCCGCAAAAACTGTGAGCGGGCTCAAGAACATATTGGGATTTGAAAGACAATTTCTTCATCATTCATTTTGTAAATTTTTCGGAAAATTAAGATAGTTAAGAACAATTTGGGAACAATACCTTTGAAATACGATACGTACTCGTCCATAAAAAATGAGAAAAGGTTTTTCCACTTCAAAATATTTGCCAATCTCAATGATTTAGTAATACTTACGTTTTAGTACGTTATTAAAACAATGAAAGATAAGGTTCATACGTATTCCGTTTTTCGAAATTTGCAATAAATCTAAACTTATAGGCACCTCAAAACATTTTTTTTAAAGCAAAGCCTATAAACCTAGAATATATTATGCTGAAGCGATCTACATCAAAATCAATTTCATTGAGTGTTCTCCCGAAATGGAAATTTAATATAAAAAGTGCCTTTTGTCAGTCGCGAGCTGCTAGCTATTCTTCCTTCTTAATATGTTTGCTTACATTAGAGCCACTAAAAATGTAAGTATTGTGAGGAACTGTGCTGCGGGTGGTAAAAATGTCATCGCTACGAATTTTCCCATCGTTCAATGTGAAGGTAGCTCAATTTCTATGCTCCGAAGTGTAAAAGGTAAACACAGATATAGATTGTTTTATTCAGTTTATACACTTAGTATACAGGTTATAGCACTTTAAGTATTTGAAATGTAGCAATCACTTCAGTCTGGCCTAGTACCACGAGCAAACCAATGTACCTCCTACTACCCAGCAACAAAGCCCAAATTCCCTTAACAAAGTGGATATCTCCCGGCCATGTAGCGCCGTTGTCCCTCGGGCCGTATTGCTCTGAAGATACACGTCACTTAGCTCTATTGGGTGCACAATATGGACTTTACTATGTTTCGGGTAGAGGGATCTTAAATACGGTTACAGATTATAACATAGGCGCCATCTATTGGGAGTTTTTTAATTGAGTTCATAGACGGTGCTATAATAGTAAGTTCAGCAGAGGTCTAATCATAATATGCGCCACTGCTGGACAAAGGCCTCCCCCGAAGAGTGCAAAAGTGACCGGTCCTGCGCCCCCCGCATCCAGCGTACTCCCGCGACCAGGTTATCAGTCCACCTTGTGGAGGGCCTACCCACGCTGCGCTTTCGGTACGTGGTCGCCAACCTTTCTGCCCCACCAACCATCGGTTCTACGTGCAATGTACCCCGCCAACTGCCACTTAAGTTTACCTCTGCTGCGGATAGCCTCATTTCTGATGCGATCACGCAGAGAAACTCCCAACATAGCCTTTGATCTTTGGGTTGAGGTCTAATGGCCATACAAAATTAGGCACCCAGAGACCGCAGGAAAGTTTTAAAACTAAATCAAACGAAACAATATTTTTGACCCACCTATGTTGCCGTATGGATTCTACTAGAAAACGTATTTATTGACTATTGCCAACGCCAGACCTTTACATTGGAAAAACTACTTTTACACAAAGGTGTCAAAAATTACAGACAAAAAAAATGAAACCCATTAAAAAAGGTATGCAACCTTGTATCACATGCCCAGTAAGACATTGAATAGTAAAATGATAATTATGATTAATACATATTATCGCCTGTACCTATGACCTGTAACTTATATCAATAATATATTTCATGTGTTTCTTTTAATTTACAATAGTCTTATTGTGTTTCCCTGGAACGGACTTCAAACCATCGAATGACCCAAATAGAGTACTTCAAAACCTTTCTTACCGGAATATTATAGCCCTCGCAGTGTGTAAACCTTTAGGCGCACAAACAGGCCCATAATCCAGATCTCGAGGGCCCCACTGGCAAGAGGCTAAATATCATAAGGCCCGGGGGCCCCCATTGATCGCCACGATAAGCCCCCATCCATCTTCAGGACGATTTAAATCCCCGGATACGGAAGAATAATGATTTTCTCATATAAATACGTTTGCTGTTCTAATTTCAGTGTTTGTGAGGAACGGATAACAAACTGCTTTAAAGTCTTATTTAAACCCTGAGCATAAAAACAACAGAAGAAATAACCTCTAAAAATGTTTTCAGCAGCGTAGGCTATGCTGGAATAAAAAAAGTTTTCGAAATAATGACGCAAATATCAATGACAGTGGTTTTGATATGCCTTCCAATAATTGAAACCACGTCAACAATAATAATACGAGGTTGTTTATACGAGTAAAACAAACGAAAAACTATAAATGTTGAACTCAGATTCTACATTTTCAATTTTCAATTCGAGGGTTAGCTAGACTTTCTGAAATGTGTATTGTTTCAAAATAAAGGTGCTAAGCTCTTTTCAATTCCGGTTTCAATCGTGGCTTTGAATCGCGCCTAAAATACAGTAAACAGTGGCGGTTTACTCAGGGGCAATATCGTCGCATGCAGTATGTATGAACGCTTTGCGATCTGCAGTAGCTTTGAAACTAAAGCAGTAAAACGAGTAAGATTGTATGGGATTCATGGTGACTTGTGATGTTTTTCGTTTGAGCGGAGTCGAAGAGGTTAAATGTCGCTTACACAAGGGGGAACTGAAAGCGTTTCGATGTAAGTTTTATAGAATTTTTGCTTTACGAGTTCGCTTGTAGCTGGTTATTTTAGTATAATTAGTGGCCGAATAAATTAAATAAATGAATTTTATTTTGCAATTAGGCCCTTATGGCACTTTTACAAGTCTAAATTCTACCAGTTTCTGAAAAAGAAGACCCCTGTTAAGAAGAAACGCCAAAACAAACTCTGTATATGAATACAAAGAAAAAAAAATGCGTTTTTATACAAGAAAACATGTCCGAAATGTGTTACATTATTAGAAGGCAGAGATAAAAAAAAATAGATATACTCTACTTCAATAATAGTTAAATAAATATTTGTGGACAATCTTACATAAATCGAACTAGTCCCAAACTGAGCAAAGTTTGTACTATGGGTCCTAGACGACGACATATACACTTAATATAGACAAATAAATACTTAAATACTTACATAGAAAACATACCATGACTCAGAAACACATATTCTTGCACATCACACAAATAAATGCCCTTGCCGGGATTCGAAGGGCCCGGGTCCTCCGGCTTCGCAAGCAAGGTGATCGACAACTAGGTTGCAGAGGTCAACATGCGGACCATACGATACGTGTAAGCTGGGTATATTCTATTATATTATTCTATTCTATTATGTAAGCGGGTTTTTGGGTCTTCCATTGTCATCAAGGGCTCGATTCTGAAATCATAGTTGTCATTTATTTTATTTATTTATTTAATCACACAATATTTAACACATAATTACAAAATTTAAACAGTTTGACAGTAAGAAACCGAAGCACTGTACAATTTATAATTCTTAACATGTAAAAACCGAAAAAGGAAAAAAACTAAACATCCATCGTCTCGCAGTATCTCAGACAAATATGACATACATTCGCCATTCAGGTGCTTGTGACAGAAGCGAGTTCAACAGTTTTAGTGCCCGAACAGCAGGAGAGTTTCTGTGTGCTACAGTACGAGATGATGGGACTGCCAGGAGGTTGTGATGTCTCGGTCTCAGGACAGTTTTTGGCACAAAAGGTATAGTGAGCTTTACGGCTCGTGCCACTAGATCCGGACAGTCGGTGTCGCCACGTAAGATACTGCACGTGGTCACCAGAAAGTTGTAGTTACGCCTTACTTCAAGAGAGTTAAAGCCCTGAGAAACTAACAGAAACTTGGTAGGGGACAAGAAACGGTAGAGGGAGTACAGTTTCTTATACACACACCTTTGGAAGTTTTTCTGTATTTTCTCCAATAACAAGGCGTAAATACTTTCAGCTGGGTTCCATACGATGCTTGCCACCTCAAGTTTACTCCGGACAAGGGCCGTGTAGAGCAACGTGATTGCTCTGGGATCATTTAAATCACACGCATTTCTAATAACAAATCCCATTCGCTTGTAACAATCAGTAGCTAGCCGCTTGATATGGCCATGAAATATAAGAAACATATCAAAAAGAACGCGAAGGTCTCGGACAGTTGTTACGCAAGTTATGAATTCCGATCTCAGCATATATTGGGCAATTATTGGCTTCGCCGAACGAGTGAAGGACGTAACGCAACATTTGGGAACACTGAAATGCAGCTTATTCGATGACCGTGGTAAGACTGAATTTATGTCCTCCTATATTGCTTCGCAATCTGCCATTTGCTGGACACCATGCATAAGTTTATATTTTAAGGTCATCTGCGTAAAGAAGACACTTGGTGTGTTTGAGTACTGAGTCAAGGTCATTGACCATAACGCCGAATAAGAGTGGTCCAAGGATAGATCCTTGACTAACACCGGATTTAGTGAAAATAATATGTAAGTTCAAGCTAGGCACCCTCAAAATCAAAAATACTTTTATTTTATTTTAGCCCAAGTGATTATTACCTTACTAATGTTAGGCAAGCGCCTCTCTATGCAATTCATGTGATAGATTTCTTTATTTCGTAAAATAACACGAGAACAAGAAAATATTAGTCCCAAGGTAACTTGGATAACCCTTTATTTTAATAAAAAGACGGATCTATTATTTAGTCTTAAAAATTGGCTTCGTCAAAATAAACTTCAACCAAAGGATTCCAAGAATAATTTCATCTTCCATAAAAATATTCTAGTCACCCGTCATATAAAATTGCCTCTGTAGCTAATAAGTAGCAGAGGAAATATGATAATAGTGAGAAGGAAATCTTGGTGAAAAATCATTTTGCAAGGAAAATATTTATCTTGTCTTACCGTGTTCTCCCTAAGCCAGGAAAGACTTTATTTCCTCACCGATGGTAATTAGCTGAACTGTGGGAAATGTAGGTATATTTACTTTGCATGTACATTGCTTTACTGGATGTGACAGATTATAACAATAATGTGAAACAATATAAGGTTTCTAAAAAAGTTTATAAAAAAGATATATATATTTTAATTTGGTAGTATATTTATCCTGTTAGGTAGATTTGATGGCTCTGTAGGTTTAAAAATTGCTAAATTATTTGTGAAAGAATTTCTTGTTTTTATTATTGTAATGAATACTCCTACAATGTTCGTAAAAACCTATGGTTGTAATTAAAACTTACTGT
This sequence comes from Epinotia bilunana, assembly GCA_947049275.1. Lineage (NCBI taxonomy): Eukaryota > Metazoa > Arthropoda > Insecta > Lepidoptera > Tortricidae > Epinotia > Epinotia bilunana. The sequence goes on from OX346267.1 coordinate 3,798,756, forward strand.
GACGTCACTTTTTATGACAGTGAAATATAGGCTAATCGGCTGTTTGATTGCATAATGTTTCGTACATCATTCGTCGTCATTTAGTCGGAAGAATACAGTTCAGTTTTTCTAACCCTCGTTCGAAAAGTTACGCTACATTTATTTTATATTATTTTCATTTCATTCCGAGGGGACACTCTTGGAAATGCGCTCACGCAAAATAGAGAGCATGCATGCATGAAGACAATTCCCATATCAATTTCACTACGACAAAAACGCATTCCAAAATTGTGGCAATCAATTCTTCATTACACTCAACCAAGCAGTCATGTCTTTCCATTAATTTCGCGTCACAAAGCTCCCAAAATTAGGTTATTTAGAAGTTACTGCAGCACATTCAGCATTGTTACACTTGAAGTACCAGGGTAACATAACATAACAGGCCACGTCTGTATTGCCCCCCAGCGGCCAGTTCCAGCGACTCCGTCTCCTCGTCGCAACGTACGGCACTGCGCTAGTTTCCTTTACTTGCCGGACTAATGAGAAAATATACGCCTCCTCGCTAACTTTGCTTTCCTAGTACTTCTCTAGTTTTTAATGGCGACTCTGTACAGTGTTAAGTTAACGAAACGAAAATGAGAATTGTAAGTGAGATTTAATATTCAAGGCGGTATTGTTTTAGTTACAAGTTGGAGTTTTTGTTTTAATTAGGAAATTTTAATTCTTTAAGGTTTTTACTAGTAAATGGTTAATCTCTAGAACGGCTCGGACACCAAGATAACATGATTTAGAGTATCATTTAGAATTTAATTTGTAAGTTTGATCCCATAAAAACATTCCATTTAAAAAAGAGGCCATGTCTCGAAACTTCCACCACAAAAAGTTGTGAGATATTTGGTAGTACCAAGTCTCAGGCATTCTTATTATTCTTAATTTGCTAGCTAAATAAAATTCTGCAACTTGGCAATCACACGACTATACTGCATTTATGGATTTTTGCATACCTAAAACGATGTAGTAACTATTGTGTGATTGCCAAGTCACAAAATTTTATTTAGCTAGCAAATAAAGAATAATAAGAATGTTTTGGATGGATTTCATGATAGCATCGAATATACCATGGAAACAATTGAATAACAAAACTTTGTCGATTTCATACAAAAATGTATGAATTAAGTATTTCAATGGACGATGAAGTCGATGTGGATGGCGAAGATGTGGTGTTCCCTTCGTTTAAATTGTATGGCATAGTATGCTTTGAATTGACACGATGGTGCGTTTCTTTTTTCCAACTGGTTGACTACGTAGAAGACGAAACTGAGTGATAGTACTTAATAATATAATATTACACAATAAAGCATTTTGTTTCCAACCCATTAAATACTTATTTTTTTATTTCAGAAACTATTATGTTACTAATAATCAAACGTTGATAGACACGTTGTTGTGGCCTATAATTAAAAATAAAATAAAATAAACGTCACTACGTTGACGGTTACTAAGTTGTGTCACTACGTTTTTTGAAACATCCCGTGTGTTTATATGAATACGTTATTATGACGAAACCGGCATGAAATGTACGCTCCCTGATCATGAGTGAGTGAGTGAGTGAGTGAGTGTCATAAATGCGAAACTTTGCTTTCGCTTAACTTCGGAACTAAATGACCTACAGACTTGAAATTTTGGATTTTAAGTATGTGATTATAGCTTACTGGATGACGAAAATTTCTGCGTTCTGGTCTTATCCAGAGGTTCTCAAATAGGGGCCTGAAAATGCGGCGAAATGGTTCCAGTAAAGGATGGTACGGCAGTGTTTGCTTCGCGCTCGACTTGGCTGGGGCACTGCCGTGCCCCCAGATACATCATGGGTTAACTTAACAGTTACAAAGGATAAATTACAATAGGTAGTAGGATTCTCGTGAAAATAAAGAAGTATTTTTAATCAGTCTGAAAGGTTCCCACCTTTCACAAACGTGGGCATGGGGCCAGTGAGCCCAGTGAGGGCGATGGCATACTGTTAACTTTACCTATTGCCTCTGAAATGCTTTGACCATTATGCAGCTTGAAACGGACATCAAAATTACATGTATAAGACATATCGAGAAACAAAATACACTATCTTACATGTAGAGGTTAATACATTAGGTTTACAGATTTTTCATCTATCCCAGACATTATAAAATTAGTCTCCTATTTTTATTGAATATCCATCATCCGACCAATACTAGCCATAAATCGCGTACCTTTTATCTTATTCATGTACTGCCAGCAAATTATAAATAAACATGACACAATAAATAATACAACAACGCGAATACATAGCTCGCACAAGTTGCCAAATTCTGAGTCAGCATTGTTGCTGCAATGTAGCCGGGACGTCGCAAATATACAGTTGCTCTAAAATAGCTATACAACTGGGAGTGTACAGGCGCGTTCAAAACCAAACAAGGCGAAATAGCCGGGGCGTTGAACTTGCCAGGATCGCGTACAGGCGAGCACAGAAGCGTCGAAAATGTGCAATAAAATTGTGCAAATTCGCGTAATGATTGTGATGTTTAATTCGGCTTTCAATAACAGTGAATACTCCAGGCAAAATACGGTTTTGAAAAACATTAATTTATAATAGCGTTTTTTTTGTTGATTTCATTTTAAAATGTTATTCTAAGATGATTTATTCAAGAATCCGACAAACTTTCCACCCGGAAGTAATTATGTAGATTTCAATGAATCATGCATTGTCTTTTTTTGTACGATTTATCTTGAATATTATTGAGACGATGTAAATGAACCAAAGTAAAGCCAAAAATATTTATTAATATTTTTTCTGACTTTTCAGAAGCTAGTTAATTTATCATTGTATTGATGTCTGAAATTTTGTCGGATTTTGTCGCTGGGTTACTATTTAATTGATAATATATACGTTACACATAAAAAATAAGCTATTATAAATTATTTCCAAAATTGTCATTTTTTCCATACCAGCTGTCAGTTCATTGACTGGACTAGAATCAAAACAAAAATATTGTAAATTCATAAGAAGTGAGCTCCAGAAGAATAACAATCGCGTTGCCCCGTAATTGGTTCGACAGCTAGAGATAAATGTACCTTCACCTCCTCGAGCACAGCACCACATACCCCCGGGGCCCAGAGAGAGTGGTGAACATAATGGCTGCGGTTTTAGGGCCCAGAGAGAGTGGTGAACATAACGGCTGCGGTTTTAGGGCCCAGAGAGAGTGGTGAACATAACGGCTGCGGTTTTAGGGCCCAGAGAGAGTGGTGAAGATAATGGCTGCCGTTTTCTGTTAGGTGGAGGAACATCTCCAGTTGATTCGGGCGTAGATGAATAAAAATAAACTACAATATCAATCAGCTTATAGAAGATTAAGCTGAACATAATGCCTATCTCAAGGATCTTCACAATCAAATGAACGGTCCTGTCTCTCATATGGATGAACAAAAAATACACTGTCTATAGAATCACAGTAACTAGGTATCTCTCAATAATATTTAAAAAAAAAGTTATTGCTCTTTATAATTATAGTTTTGGTTATATGAGCGAACATACAGATTTTCGATATTAAATGTACATTTTAGATGACACTAAATGAACTTCTTCTCTGTTAAATAATTTCGTGTTGGTTTTTCACCCGTTTAAACCCTAAATAAACCGACCTACTTCAGTTTTCACACGAAATGGAATGGAAAAAGTGTTGAATTATTGAGTAATCTGGTCTGCATGCTTGTCATATCCTGATGGACAGGTTAAAAGCCAGTGATATTGATGGCTAAATGATGGAAGCTCACGCACATCACTCAGGTAATAATGACAGGCCAAAAGTATCTTAAATTAACGATCATACTGTAGTAGATCCACACTTTAATATTATATTATCTGTGCGTGATTTCTTTGCTGGCAGATCCGAGTAGACTGAAGATTACATATTTGAAATTTCGCTTGTAAGTATGCATGTAGTATATATTTATTTGTGTATGTAAGTATTTATTTTATTTATGTATATATATTTGTGTAAATATGTTGTATATAAGACTACCGTAATGTTATTATTCTTTTTAGTTGTTATTTGCACTGCCCACAATCTTTTCCGCTTTGCCTTAAAGTTTGACTGGTAGAGAATGCCATTTGGCATTAAGTCCGCCTTTTGTACGATAAGTTTTCTTTTGTGCAATAAAGTTTTAATAAATAAATAGATAAATAAATACACTAGCTTCCGCCTGCGACTTCGTCTGCGTGGACCCGGAATAAATAGTATCCTATATTTTAATCGAGACATCTTAGTGCATAATTTCATAACAAATATCCTACCCAAACATCCAAACTTTCTCATTCATAATATAAGTAGGATTAGTTCCTAATAAAAAAGTAAAACATAAATATTGTGCTATGGGCACTAGACGATGATATACGTACTTGTATATACATTGACGACCGCTTTAACCTAGTTGGTAGTGACCCTGCCTACGAAGCAAGAGATCCCGGGTTCGGATCCCGGTAAGGGCATTATTTGTTCCTGAGTCATGGATGTTTTCAATGTATTTAAGTATTTATTTATCTTTATAAGTATGTTTATCGTCGTCTAGTACCCATAGTACAAGCTTTGCTTAGTTTGGGACTAGGTCGATCTGTGTAAGATTATTCGCAAATATATTTTTTTAAATACTTAAATACAAAGAAAACATCAATGAATCGGGAACAAATATTAGTGCTTATCACACAAATAAATGCCCTTACCGGAATTCGAACCCGGGACCTCCGGCTTCGTAGGCAGGGTCACTACCAACTAGGCTACAGAGGTCGTCTAAGATGGATATGGAAAAAGTTAGAGACCATCGGAAGGACATATAAATTTTTTTTGTTTTTTTTAGCTGAAAAGAGGAGGAGTCGAAGTTTCATGATTGATTGATAATGATAAATATTTACACAAATCGACTTAGTTCCAAACTAAGCCAATCTTGTAAGGTAGTAGATAAAGATAAACATTCTTATATAAATAAATACTTAAATACATTTTAAATATCCAAGACTCGAAGAGAAAAAAATATGCATCACACAAATAAATAAATAAATGTAAAAAAAAAAAAAATTGCCTTTACTGGCATTCGATCCCAGCATCGTAGGCAGTCACACCCCACTAGGCTAACCAGATCGTCAGACGGTTACGTGTATGTATTTATCTGATACATACATTAATGTAACCGTGTGTGAGTTTGCGCGGATAAACAAATGAACGTTTATGTATTTAGTTCCTACTTCTGTCGAAGACTGTACTCTGACTGCAATGCATTCCTCATTTCGCTGCTGTTGACACGGCTGCTGTGACACGGCTCTTAATAATCGAGATATTAACGCAGCTTACTTCTGTATATAACAGCCTTATTCACACATCCTTATTAGTAATATAGATGCAATCGTTTACGTCTGGCTGTCCGCGCTTGAATCGCTGAACCTATTTGTTATTTAACCGGCGCAGGTTTCGATATGTCGCCTAGTGTCTGCAATACGGCCACATTTCAAATGTATTTTACATTCGAGATGTGACCGCATTGCACTGTGCAATAGAGCCACATCTCAAATGTATTTTATTTTTGAGATGTGGCTGTATTGCAGTCACTAGGCGATGTGTTAGCTAATGATCGATACACATACTGATCCTACTAATATTATAAATGCGAAAGTTTGGATGTTTGTTACTCAATCACGCTTAAACGGCTGAACCGATTTGAATGAAGTTTTGCACGAAGATAGTTTATAGTCTGGATTAAAATATAGGATAGTTCTTATCCCGGGTCCTCGCGGACGAAGTCGCGGGCGGAAGCTAGTGTTATTATATGGCAGAAATGTCACCTTCATTCCCAAACTTATTGTGGTCGTCATACGTTTTTGTTGTAATCGCAGTTAATTTAAAAAACTAGGATAAAACAATATTTCGATAACCTCTTGACTCCTCTTTATCTCTGGACCTTCTTTTGACACGACTTTACGAGACACACTATTCATCGTATTTCCCCTAAAATAACTAATTGAAGCGAGCAGGAGAACAAGTATACCTTCGATATTCATAATTTTATTTGCCATAACACTAAGTGATTGCCAATATCGTCATCAGCCACAAACCCGAATTCTGTGAAACTGCAACATTTTCAAGGTAATTTTTAGGTTTTTTATTTTTAAATTACTTAAGGTCGCTCAAACATCTAGTGCAAGGTCATTAGCGACCACTATAGGTCAATCACAATCCAACATTAAAATCAATTTATAATAATCGATTATTATTTAAACAATCTTTTAAGCATTCAGGAAGGTTAACAGTAAATCTTTCTGAGTTATATCAATCCTGAAAAGATTACTGTTACTGAAGAAAATGTCTTATAGTTTTTTTTTTATTAAACTATTTATGGCCAATAAAATTAGGGTGCGGGGGAGGGCTACCCTTACCCGTCACCCTTTTTGAACAAGTCCAAAAATATATAACAAAAACAACTTTTGTTATCAATCTGTTGAGCACCATAATAGTTTTTTTTATATGTGTCAACCCTAACCCAATCTTTATCTTTTTGAACCGGCCGAATAAATCTAGCTGCCACTCACGGCCTATCCAATTTAATTAGGGTCACCACACGAGGATCGGATAGCGTGGCCACCGGCGAAGACCCGCTGTCGCATTGATTTCCGTCGCGTTAAGTGGTTTGCACATGTACGGAAATAGGTATGTTTGTTGGTATAAATGGATAGATGATTTGCCAGAATAAAGTGTGAAGTAACACAATCCTAGTCTATTAGTATCTAAATGGTACTAAAACTGAGGTCATGGTAAATTGTTTTTTGAAGTGAAAACTTTTTGAACGGCGCTGTGCACTTTTGTGGTGGGGAAACATTGTTAAATTCGCCACAGGTCACGTGACCGTGAGATTAGAGAGATTGGAAATTCGTAAGACGGGCACGTGACCTGATCGAAAAACTGTTACAATGTCATTGAGTTTTCACTTCTGCCGGCACTCCTGGAGTGCAACCAGGTCTTTTTTTTAATATTAAGGTCATACAGAAATTAAGGTTGGCGTCTCTTCTGTGGAAATTGCCATGTTGTTGTTTTCGTTGCCTACAAAGCCTAATTTTTGGTTGAACTCCTAATCCGCATAAATGGCATCTCCTCTTATAAATTATGATTAAATGCAATCGAAACATTTTTATATAGGGGCTATATTGACGACTTTTGTTTCACTCAATCTGTATGACCCAAGGATTATTTAAATTGCGCATAATTAAATGATTGTTTTACCCGGGTCTTATTAAATATTTATTATGTTTATTTCTAACGTTTCGACCAGATCGCAGAATCGCAGAATCGCAGAATGACTGTCGTTCCAGCAAATTATGAACGGAGATAATATGTACAATAATATACCCGTGTAAAACAATTAATTTAAATATGACCACGTACAATTAAATATTATGGTACCATCGAGCTGATCTGATGATGGAGACAGAAGGTGGCCATGGGAAATTTGAAATGGAGATAGTTTGAATCCCGGGGAAGGATATGGGTAAGTTTTTATCCTGGAAATCATCCTTTAAAACTTTTAAGGGGTAAAATGGGGGTTGAAAGTTTGTATGGAGCTACGATTTAAAAGAGTTCCACGAGAACGAAGTCTCGGGCAGAAACTTGTATAAACATAAATTATACCTATATTAAGTTTTATCCTACTAATATTATAAATGCAAAAGTTTAGATGTTTGGATGTTTGGATGCTTGTTACTCAATCACGCTTAAACGGCTGAACCGATTTGAATGAAATTTTGCACGAAGATAGTTTATAGCCTGGATTAAAATATAGCATAGTTTTTATCCCGGGTCCACGCGGACGAAGTCGCGGGCGGAAGCTAGTAATATATAAGTTAACGGCAATAATGTACCTAGTCATTTGAAATTGTTCACATGCCCTTATAAAAGTTAAATGAAAAAAATACACATATAATATTGCTTAGTTTCTATATTACTGTGCTTTTGCTTCTTTAAGGAGATACTGACTACGTAAAAAACCAAGATAATCATAATTTAATGACTATAGAAAAATGTAGTGTTTACAGATTAATCGTAGCTTTTTAAATCATCGAAGCTGATTCAGAATCATATTTCAAAGCGCAATTTTACCAAGCAATAACCTCATCTTGTTGCATGTACCCATGAATAAACAAACTAAATTAATGCAAATTGGCGACTAAAATACATATTCAAAGAAAAAGTGCCATATACGTTTCTTTGAAGAAATACTGAAATACTAAATGTCACAAGTACAGAGAACTTTGTTATTTAATGTGACTTTTCAGCACTGAGAGAACAGTAGCCGTGGTCGGGCCTAACGCGAATTTATGTGGATGAATTAATGGAATTTAACATTAAGCTCTTCGTAAAAACGCTCTAGAAATTGGGTGAGAAATTCCGGGGGGGGGAACTGACTTTCAGGCTGATAAGGTTTGGTAGATCGGTGTGTTGTGATAGCTTTTGTGGTGGGAAAGACGGAATCATTCACAGGCACATTTTTTTCAGTTTCATATATACGAATTATGATTATGACGGTCCCTTATACACACTTGGCTTTGCTCTAATGCGACTCGAACCAAGATGATCGTTCTTTATTTTGAAATCAGTTACTTATGTATATGTATCTTATTTACGCCAGAAAAGTTTAGAACTTCCATAATCATGATATTGTTGCAGTATTCTGTCAGTATATTCCATTAACTTTCTCCTTTAAGTATATTTTAATGTAAAAGCGCCTCAGTTTTTTTTTAGTCAATTAATGCTCCCTTTACTTACGAAACAAGAATGATTACGCCTAAGATTAATATCTACCTATCTACATTTCAGTCCACGACTTCCGCAACATATTACGAGCAATTTTTCATTCAATAAACCATGATTCATTTACAGCCCCCGCGATAGCAGAAAATACAAATCGCGGCGCAAAATATTCCCTTCACATCCAAAATCTCGGTTCCATTACGTGAAAATATCCAACTTTTTCCCGTAACCAAAATGGCGGCCATTGCTATTCCAACGTTTTCACATTGCGACGCAGTTGATATAGTGCACACCGGAAACTATTAGGCGTGTTATATGGGTGTCTTCTGTTTTGGAACGTCTGAAAGGGCCTTTAGGAAGGCGCGATTCCGCGCGAACATTTGAATGTGTTTCATGATAGACGAATGTAACGGTAACTTAGTACGTCGGTCTGTTGTTTTTGTAACGACATGCTTGCCATCAAACCCAAAATAAGAGGTAGGATTTTTGCATACCTAAAACTATGTAGTAACTATTGTGTGATTGCCAAGTTGCAGAATTTTATTTAGCTAGCAAATAAAGAAAAATAAGAATGCCTGAGACTTGGTACTACGAAATATCTCACAACTTTTTACGGTGGAAGAGTTTCGAGACTTGGCCTCTTTTTTACATGGAATGTTTTTCATGGGTTCACTTTGTGCAAACCAACTACACAATATTCAGCATCATAAAACCACTACTATAGGCACACAACATAACTCAGTCCTAGAATGCGCGCCGCCCGCACCCCGTTATCGTCCTACCTCCGCTCCCGTGCGCCTCGCACGCGAGAACTGTGTTAAGCCGTCTAAACTTGCTCTGTAAGTATGTGATCTTATATTTATGTTCTTAGTGGTGAGTAAGGGCGCTAGAGCTACCGAGGATGCGCTATTGAAAGTGCACCTTCATTTATGTCTAGCTGCCAACACAATGAATCCTCAAATCAATAAAGGGTCGGCAACGTGCTTGTAACTTCTTTGGCGACGGCGTCCATACTCTACGGTGTCTGCTTACCATCGGTTAGGCCATTTGTTTGATTGACTCTGTCGTGGTTAAATAAAAACGTGTAGTAGGTCTGTGAGCAGTAGAATTTGAAAGAAAGAAAGAAAACATTTATTCATGGCAAAAAGACAAACTGTGGACACGTACGCACATACACATTTGCCACGAAATGGTTACAACTCAGCGTAATGCTGGCGTTGCCAGCGCTGTGTTGCGTTGTCGCCATTTGGTGAGGTGTGGACGGAACAATATGACGCCACGATCACACACAAGGACAAATTGCAAAATACAAAAACAATAAAAATAACGAAGAACACAAAATCATTAAAAACAAAAATCAATAAATAAAAACAAAAAAGACACCTGCCATTTTTTTTTAAAGATAAAGGTACTAAAACTATGGCTTATCTATGGTAAATTTGAGTTTACAATTATTGACATTACATAACTACAGGTAAAAACTAACGCGTGTTGATGCAAAACATTCTGTAAAAACAAGTAAACGTTGACCATTAAAACTAAAACTATACTATGAGACTTACTGCTAAACCAGATACTACAACATGGAGTAATATTCAAAAAATTTAAACAAAGAACAATAACAGCATTTGCTAAACTGTCTTATTATTAATGATACGAGTATATATATATATTATATGATTAATTTCTAGTGTTATGTTACGGGAACTGCAATATTCCTTTGCTATTCTGCTAAAAAAAAAAATCTGCGCTGGTCTATCAGTGAAGATAAGATGCAACTATTTGCGTATAAACGTGCAAAAAAATACAGCAAACCACCACCAATAATGACAAAACCTCGACACGTATTTCGCCTCTCTACGAGGCATCATCAGGGGCCGTAGGCAAGGTTGCAATCGACAAGCGCTAACGCCAATAGAAAATAATAAAATGTAGGGGAATGACAGATGCCGACGAAACACTTTTCGTTAACATCTGTCATTCACATTTTATTAGTTTTCTATTGGCGTTAGCACTTGTCGATTATAACCTTGTCTAGGCCCCCAGGAGATGCTGGCAGGAGATGTTGCTTGCGCCAAGTCCACTGAGCAAATGAGCCGCCCTTTTTTTTTTTTTTTGAACCTGACTGTTGCTATAATAAGACGAACCCAATATAGCGGTCGAATTGCGTGGTTGGAGGGTAGCCTGGGGAAAATCCAGGGGGAGCCTCCGGCACGACCACGCGGGAAAGTTTGTGCACTGGAATACTCTACGAGTTTGCGCTCCAGTGAGATTGGTTGAACGGTATCAACCGAATCTGGGGTGTGAGTGGTGTCGAACTACTGGGAGTTTTATCGCTGGTTCGCTAAAACCTAGCCTAGCTGAGAAAAGTCCAGCAAGAAACTCAGCTAGGACCGACTTGAGTCGGACTGACTCTACCCAGTATGCGGCGGTATGAGCCGCCCGGAGCCGTCCGCCATATTTATATTATGTCCCCCCATAGTCCCCATACCATTCATGCGTGAAAGAGATGGAAGAACACGTAACAACGTTCTATTGTTAGTTATGTCATGCCAACTAACGAGGTCACTATCAAGTGCACGCTAGTGCAATGTATGACAAGCTGACTGTCCAGCCTGTCAGCTGTCACGGCCAGGAGGCTATTAACTGCTTATATTGAGCCTGCTGCTCACAAAACTCACAAATTTCACGAGAATTGTGTGAGAAAAGTGACCTGTAGACGAAAACAACCCGGGCAGATGCCACAGACATACGAACCAACTTTGACCAAACCTGCAACTGAGGACATCGTTCGCTTCGCTCACTGGTCAAACTAGTGGCTCTGTGAGGCTCGCTGTCTTTTTTGTATCGAAAAAATTAAATCAACAAAAGAATTCTTTATAGTGAACGAACCGAACCAACTTACAATCGGTTGAGAAATGCGTATCGGTTGCGAAAACTTGCAGAGGAGAACAGCCGGACGGCGGGACATCCGGACACGAATGAATTTCGGCCCAGACTGAAGTATAGAACTTCGTTCGCTTCGCTTACTCGTTCGATTATATGTGCCCTGAGCGCTCATAACACTTATAACACGTCAATGCATTTTTAAACTCAAGTTGGCTAAACGGATTTGACAGCTCGGAAACTTGAAAATATTAAGGACATTTGCGATCGCGTCTGGCTTGAAAATCTAGTTTACGAAATGTTTAAGAAATTCTCTTGAAAAACTGAATGATAAATTGCGCGAAAAGGTTTTTATACCACGTTAGTGGCAAACAAGCGCACGTCCCGCCTGACGTTTAGCGGTTACCGTGGCCTAATGGTCGCTCGCAACTTTAGGGGACTCGCATGTGCAAAAAACTGTTACAACGAAGTCCTTTAATTTTGATCGGTTTAAATGATTAGAAGAGAGGTTTAGGTCCTTGTCGTATGCAATACGTTACAGTGTGGGACTTTCATCCGAAAATATATTTTAGAAGCTGAAATTATAAGCCGTAATGAACGTAAATTGGTAATAATAAAATAAATAAATATAAAGCCTTTATTTACAGACATTAAGAGTCCGCAGTAAGCTCGGGCGAATTTCACCTTCCCATACAAACTTAGTTACGCTCTCATTTTAAAACTACGTGTTTGATTGTGACGAAACTTTTCATATACAATGACATGAGTTATATCTATGTCTGTAATTAGTTTATATGGTTCCAGATTATAAAACAAACGAAATACAGCAAAAACTAGTTTTGTATGAAAAACTTAAATTCCATCTATTTTTTTTACTATGGTATCTGAAACTACATAAACTAATTACAGACACAGATATACCTCATGTCATTGTATATGCAAAGTTTCGTTACAATCCAACACGCAGTTTTAAAATGAGCGCGTAACTACGTTTGTATGGAGAATCGAGCTTACTGCGGACTCTTAATTTAATTCACATTATTCTAGCATTCCACTACTTCGCACTTTTCAAATTTTGTGCCTGTCTATCCTTCGGCAAATGTCTTTTTTTTATCGTGAGCGCGTAAAGCATACTGAGATGCAATTGTTGTGTGAAAGAGACCAAATTGATACCCTGATCGTTCTCGTAATTTATCATGGCTCACGGATGTGATGTCCAAAACGAACATGGCGAATGGGTGCGAAATATATGGCGCGTCAGCCCTACCATTAGCTAGCAGCTGCGTTCGCGAACCTATTAACCAGGCGTTATCTATGTATGCTGCTGAAAACAAACACATTGTTGGGAGAAATATTGTACGTACAGAGTACATAGATTCACGCCTTTATCCCCAAAAGGGGTAGGCAGAGTCCAGTGCCACTTTTAGCATAAATGCATAAAAGATAGAAAATATGTGATATTGCAGTGATAGGAAGCTACACACCAACCCTGCTCCCTTTGTCAACTTTTACGACACTCATATGGGAAGAAAGGCGGTGATGAAATTCACTTCCATAATATTCTGTATAGTCAATCAATATAAATACAATACAATTCCCACCTCACCTGGCAGCAGCATATCGAATCACTTCAAAGTCGCGTTCGAAAGCTTATGTCTGTCTTTCGCGCTCTAAGAAATTTTGCGTACCCCGAACTGTTGAAAATAGTTTACTCTGCACTCTGTGAATCCGTACTAGGCTATTGCAATTCGGTTTGCGGAGGGGCAGCAAAGACGCACCTAAGTTTGGAAAGAGCGCAAAGGTCCCTTCTCAAGGTCATCTACCGCAAACCATCACGTTTCAGCACCAAAGAATTATACAAAGTTGCTAACGTCCTCTCTGTCCGCCAACTGTTTTTAATTAAAATACTGTTCAGTTATGGAAAACTACATGACAAGAATTTTGAAGCAGATACAAGACGCCGCCAGCGCTGGAAAACCCCAAGAACGCGTACAAAATTTGCCAAGAGGTTTCATCCCTTCATTTCTCCTCTAGTTATTTATGAGACTGTACTGCAAATGTCACCTCATAAAAAGGCCTCCAAGCAAACGGTTGTTGACCGAGTGGCTTATACAACTGGATTATCATGAGACTGAACTCCTCATGGCCGTGATAAAATAATGACTACTACTAACAATTTAGTCAGTATTGCATTGTAGTTTTTTTTTCTCTTATATTATATAATTTTACGCCCGGCGTCGTACTTTATGTCATACATACGCACACGCACTCACCATACACACACACACACACACAATTTTAACCATCTAAAACTAGCCATATTTATTTTGTATTTTGCTCTCTTTGTACACTTGTACAGATACGTAGGTTAACTATTTAGAGCAACGAAACTGGGTCCTGTAACACAGGGTTTCCTACATATATATAGTAATGTTGCCCTTATACAATAAACTTTTTCATTTTCACTTTCATTTCACAATAAAAATACTCTTTATTGCACACCTCACACAAACAAAGCAAATGTACAATTGTGTAATGTAGAATAGGTTGAAACGGTTTCCCTATACTGGTGTAATTTTAATCTCAGAAACCATCCCTTAAAGGGTCATGAATGAAAAGTAGACCAGAAGTTTCTTAAGGAGTGCAATTGATGACTTACACAAACCACTTATTCTGCACAAATGGAAATTTGTCAACACGAAATGACCATTTTGAAATTGGACCAAAATAATAACCCTCAAAAGTGAATTTGGTGAAAATTTAATGGAGTCTATGCTTTTTATTACCAATTTTTTCTTGTTCAAAATGTATCTAGCTATTTTAATATGAGAATCGACCATTTTTTTACCAAATTCATATACGACGTATTTCCGATTGGTAATCTTTTTGGTGTGTCGGTACGTAATGGACATATTTCTTTCGACGTATATCAAGTATGTAAATTTCACTTTTAGGACGTAATTGAGCATTATTATGTAAAATTTTCTTCGACTTGGAAATTGGATTTTCAAATTGACACTATTCAGATACGACCAATAATGTCGAGTTGTCAATTCTCCATCTGTACAGGCGTAGTAATAATCCATCAAGGCGAAACTAGTTAAAAAAACCTCCTTTATCTTACATAACTAAATATTTCTTCCCCCACTGCACACTGTTTGCCGAGTTATAGCTGAATGCGATGTTTACTTAACAAATATTATTGGAAAACTGTCCGTTTATGTTCGGAGGCCGATTGGCGTGTTTTCTTAACAAACACGTGATTTGCGCCAATCAAGAAGGATTACGTCCGTGTTTTTCTTAAATCTATTTAGAAATTCTACACGTGATATATTATATACTTATCATTCGACTATGCGAAGACATAAGAATGCCAAATAAATACAATTCTAAGTATTATTGAACGAGCAAATGAAGTTTTCCGTTTCAGTTTGTTTTTTTTATAAACGACGGTGGCAAACAAGCGTACGGGCCGCCTGATGGTAAGCGGACACCGCAGCCTATAGACGCAAGAAACTCCAAAGGAGTAACATGGACATTGCCGACCCTTGATATGTTTGAGGATAACAGGAACAAATTCTGCGACCATGCTCACTTCCAGGAACACAACACTACTACAGAGCAAGTAGTAGTGTTATTATGGATGTGGTCTTCTGCAAGGCGGAGGTACTTCCCCAGTTGGGCTGCTCCAAATTCGAGCGGGATGACATTTCGCTGTGCCCTACCTCACCACAATTATTATTTATTAATTTGCGCCAACCAAGAAGGAGGTCCGTGTTTTTTTTTAATTTATTTACAAATTTTACATACTATAGTATCCTAGTATAATATCATAATATATTCTATAATTGAATAAAAAGTTTTTGCAGACACTAGTGCAAACATCTCGACTGATATAGATGCCATAATTCCAATGTTGGTACTTACTTCTCTTAACGCAACTAAAAACGCTACCTCGTAACGCAGTGCCCGAACAAGCAATCTGCAGATAGTTGGCCCGCCCCTAGTCTGTGGCTGACAACAAAATATACTGTCTGCCGCGCCTCCTTGCCAAACTAGCTACTTTCGGTAGAATATCTTGAGAGGAAACAAAAGATTTGCTGACTTTACCTACTACTTTTAGCTAAAAGTGTACAGAAACGCACAGTTACGTTTTTAAACTTAAAAGCACTAAATTTCAGGTCAGGGGAAATCTTTAATAACACCAGTTTTACAAACAGTAAATAGTTTTATATATATCAAATTGACCTTCATGGGTAGGCCCCCAACATGACCTGTTAAAGGTCGCGGGTGGTCGGTCACATTGGCACTCTTTGGGGGAGACCTATGTCCAGCAGTGGACGTCTTTCGGCTGATATGATGATAATGATCTTCATAAACGTCAATATTGACTTTTATTGTGGCATGGTTGTATATAGCTAATTATATAAAACCCTTTACCTACGGTTGTCAACCGGAGTTGACAGAAGCCAATATCGCTGTAATACGGGTGACAACTCAGTAGAAAGACGACGGGTAAAAGTGCAATTTTTCGATCATTCGTGATTCTCAGTCTAAGCAGTAATGGTTTATCCAATCAACATATTAAGTACGAGTATAACTGTAAATGTGCATGTGAACTTTCAACTGTAAAGTCGTAGTAGTTTTGGAAACACAGCTGTCAAGTAAATTGCCAGACCGACGACTCTCGTCAAAACATGCCCGTATTGAGTAGTGTCTTGCTTTTCAACCCCGTAGGTAAAGGGTTAAAATTATAACAACGGCTCGTAGAGTGACATAATTATCTGAAACCTTTTCATGTTGTCCTTTTCTATAATTGTCTACTTGTAAAAGAAGGAATGAGGGGGACGATTCTCTAATTTCGTACCCGCGGCAGCCCTACATTTAGCCACGGGCACAATCTCCAAGTTTAATTAGTACACAGTGGCGCTGCTATGTACGTACACGGTGGTATGTAATTTGCATCGCGAAGTGTATCTAAGTTTCGCGGTTTTCAGATTTCATTGTTTTCAATTAAAGTCTCATTTACTCGAAATGGTAAATAAATAATAACAACAGGTATAGAGCACCCAATAGGCAGGTGAACGGAAATGAAAAATAGACATTAAAATTAGCTCTCAGGCACATGTCGATTTTATAAATAATTCAGAGTTTATTCATTGTTCAATTTAACACTTTCAGTGCCAGGAACCCGCCTAGCGGACGCCTACGCCGTAGTCGCTTTCCGCTACATACGAAGAAAGCCACGGGATCTGCTAGAGCGTAGCACGTAGCGATACTTGGCAGAGAATATGTGAAGCATATTACACTCTTCTATTTACACGTACCGCGAAATATTGCAACGTCAAATCCGTGGCGTATCATTATATTTTTCGACTGATTGAAATAATACAATATTTTCTAAACATAATTTCGGTTCAACGGAAATACCCATAAACGAAATATGAAACGTTACGTGATACCCCTCAGGACAACTAGTGGTTCAGCTGTCATATTTTGGCCAGTGCCATAACGCTTATATTGTTTTGCTTTAAATAAGTTACACATTTTTCTTATTCTTTAGTATAATTGCGTCCACTGCCTTTTGCGTGGATTTGCATACTGTTCTAGATGCCGGCGGTCTTAATCCAGCTAGTCGAAAATCACTTCTTGTATGAGAATATGACAGTTGAGTTGACCGAACGCGCGTTCGGAAAGCAACGTGGTCACCCCTCAAGTCCATTTACTTATTATCATTCCGTTTTTTGTCAACAATAGATTTTCATTAAATAGAATAGAATAGAATTATTTGCATAGTTGGTACTTGTAGTACACCAGTCTTCGTTATTGATACGTCTTGGATTGTGGTCTTATGTTTTTTTTTTTATAGAAACATGTATGTTAATCCTATTTATTTTAGCCTTATTTTACGCTGTTATCCTACTAATATTATAAATGCGAAAGTTTAGATGTTTTGATGTTTGGATGTTTGTTACTCGGTTACCTATGGGAGGAGTAACTTAACCAATCCTCTCAAGTCCAAATCGCCGAACGTTGCGAAGAAAAAATTCTGTAAACTCATAAATAAAAATGCACATTATTGTAACTAGCCTCCACGTTATCAGAGAAGCTTAGAAATATTTTTCCAACCAGTCATATTTTACTGTCCACGCTCCTCTTGTACCTACATAATATGCACCATAAGTTGCCTGCCGAGGGTTTCATTAAAGTGGTCGCTCTGACCCGATCCAATTACAAAGTTTAATTACTGGTTCGGGGCCAGATGTTCCAGCAGCATAAGAGAATGGCCGATAGTGTACTGACGCATTTTGAGTGAGAAGTTAGGAGTCAAAGTGTTGATTCGTTTATTTTACTATGGTTAACTAGTCGAAGATGTTTTTGTCAAGTTAGAGATGTGTTTATAGTTTTTTCGCTTGACCAAGGCTCCAGCGGGCGTGAGATGGTTGGCATTTGGTTAGATAAGATTCGCCACTTTTGTATTCGCACACTTGTCAGAATTTGACGGACGGTATCACAGCAATACGTGATAAAATGGCAACCTAACGCCAGCTGAATGCGTTTACGTAGCAGACCCCGAAAAGCGTATTGGTTTTAAAATCGCAATCCGTACTAGCGTTATTTATCACTTGGCCCTTAATGAGCTCAGCCGCCATTACACGACACAATTCCATTATTACCCTACAAAAGCCGCCATAAATCAAGCCAGTTGACGTCTTTTTTAATAACAAAAGGACCTTCGGTTACGGGACCCTGGTTATCGTAAACAAGCTAGCTTATAGATGATAAGCGAAAAATACTTCTAAAAGTGTTTTTTATTCAGATTGAATTGATGCATTTGGTTGATTTATACATTAGTTGGGGCCGAGGCTACCGATGAGTTTACATTGTGACGGATAGTCAACGGCTATGAGATATGGTGTTTGATATATATATATATCTAATAAACTGCCTCTAATCAATAGCATTCCAGGAGCCTTGGTCAAATTGGTGATAACTTTACCGACAACAGCTAAATATTATTATAGGTACATATGGAACTAAACTTTTCGCTACAAAAAAGAGGTATGTTTGTTTAAGAGTGTGTAGCCGCTCTCTACATGCTTAATGACATGGAAGACACGTCAGGGCATTTATTTGTGTGATAAGGACGAGTATTTATTCTTGACACTTACATGTCTACTATGTAAGTTAATATGTATTCGTCGTCTAGCACTCTCAAAGTTGTACAAAGGTGAATCGTGTAAGTATGTCTTCCATATATTTATACTGCTTGTTTTGCTATTTGATATCATAAAATAATCCATATCTATACTCTATCGATGCTAATAGAATAAATTTTGGCATTATTGCAACGCACAAGTATGCCGTAATTTTAATTTATAATTCTACTAGCTTCCGCCCGCGACTTTTTCTGCGTGGACCCGGGATAAAAACTATCCTATATTTTAAGTGAGGCTATAAACTATCTTCGTGAAAAATTTCATCCAAATCGGTTAAGCCGCTTATGTGTGATTGAGTAACAAACATCCAAACTTTCGCATTTATAATATTAGTAGGATTTCCGTAACACAATTGTTTTACTTGTTCTTTTATTGTTATTTTTTTCTGTGTTTTTTTTCTGTATTTCTTTGTTTTTATTTTGTTGCATAATGCCAAATAAATGATTTATCTATCTATCTATCTAATATTATAAATGCGAAAGGGCGTCTGTCTGTCCGTCTGCCTGTCTGTATGTTACCTCTTCACGCTTAAACCGCTGAACCGATATGAAATTTGATATAGAGATAGTTTGAGTCCCCGGGAAGGATATAGGATTGTTTCTATCCCGGAAATGGATAAGAAGGTGAATTGGGGGGTATGTTTGCTACGATATATATAAAGGAGTTCCACGCGGCCGTCCGCGGAAACTTACTCGATGTTGTACCTAATCATTGTTAATGTTGTTTTACCACACACGTAAACGCAGCATGGAGCTTGAATAGCAAATATTAGTTACTTGCTTCTGCCCTTGTTTCTTTCCGTAGTCGAAGACGCCTGTAAAACAACAATCACAATGAATAAAACCTTGTAAGTCCCCGCGTACTTGTGCAAGTACAAACTAACCATAGTAGTTCAGACCTGATAATGAAACTGCATAGCACGAATAACTGCCTAATGTACTTACCCAAGTACAAATTCGTCATTTACCATGTACCGGGTTTTTTTTTCTCGGTCTGCAGCACTATTCTTGGTTTGTACTTGGTATAGTACATCCAGCAGATATGAATACTGCTATTAAAAAAACACAGGACTTATGAGGTTAAATACAAAGTTTAGACTAGGTATAAGTGGTGAGGTGAATCAAACAGTATGTTCGGAAAATCTGTAGCTAGTTCGGAAACTTGGTCCGAGCCTGATCTCAAGCGACATTAATCTTGATTTACATGCTTGCCTTGCAAGGCAAGCACAAATCGAATCTTGATGCTACAGAATTGATGTTTTACAAATCGACAATTTCAGCAGCGCTGCTTATTCTGGGAATTGTTTTAGCATGTTACCTACAACTTCTTGATATTTTACCAACGTCATTTTATTATAAAACTAACTGGCTCAGCGACCCAAAGCGTTTCTTGGCCTCCGACAGAGTTATTGCCATTTGTCCCAATCTTGTGCTGTATATTTTATTATACTGAATAAAAAAATTATGAATTAAAATTTGTTCTTTAGAATATGTGGTTTCTCGTTCCCTTAAATTACAAACTTTGAATGAATACTTTGTTTATTTAGTTAAGTATATAGTCTTATGTTAGTTAGACACAATTGAGTTAAAATAAGCATGTTCAGTTTTATAATGATTAGGTTATTAATAAACAATAAAAGTACCTACGTAAGTATAGTAGGTAAATAAATAGACTTGAAAGTCGGTTGGCATTAATTCTATGGCAACTTAATAAAAATACCGATTTTCAAAAATACTTTGAGGCTTATCGTCTTAAAATTTCTTATGATCTTTCAGATATACAGGGTGTACCAAAAATGGGGTGTGAACCGATCAAGGGCTCAACAGGTATCGTGTTTTGGTAAGAAAAAACAGAAAAAAAAAAAAATTTTACGCGATTTTTTTTACCGTAGTATGGAGCGTTGGCCGACTGGGGCGACAAGCTCCAGAGAAATGTAAAAAAAAATTGCGTCAAAAATTTTTTTTTCTGTTTTTTCTTATCGGAACACGATACCTAACAGGTAGGTAGCCCTTGATCGGTTCATACCCCATTTTTGTTACACTTTGTAGCGGTCACATTTTAGGTTTTGTAATTTACATAATAAACTTTATATGTATCCTCATGTCATCATCATCATAAACTTAAGAGCCAGGCTCTTGTCGGGTGAGTAATCACCATTTCGTTCTACTTATGTAACTCACGATTATTTATGTTATTTTCTTCCTTCGCATATAATTAAGCCTATTCCAGCAGGCGATCAAATATCC
Source organism: Epinotia bilunana (assembly GCA_947049275.1). Taxonomy (NCBI): domain Eukaryota; kingdom Metazoa; phylum Arthropoda; class Insecta; order Lepidoptera; family Tortricidae; genus Epinotia; species Epinotia bilunana. Next base: position 3,819,906 of record OX346267.1, read on the forward strand.
CATTGTGGCTGACATAATAGTCCGATTACGACCAATAACGGGGGTGTCCGGGCACGTCTGTATATTGTTAGCTATGTTTGTGTACAGCGAATTAGGGACAAAGAGAATACGGATCGCTGATTTAGTTTGGATATTGTTTTTCGCTAGAGTCTGGAAATAATTTGATCTCTGGAATGCGCCCACTGTCCAGCGACCAAATACTAAAGACTGTTTCAAAAACTGACTGTTTCATTCTAAAGGTTCTGAATAGTTTAAAATTGTGTAGTGAAAAACAACGTCGTCTACTACCTCTTGTATATATCACATTCGTACCCTCTTTGCAGCTCTGCTGAGTTATAGCGGACCGTGCGAGGGTGGGCATAAATAAAAAGGTCTTACGTTTTTAATAACAACCGGACCTTCGTCATATCGCCTTTGTTCCGTACGTGACCGCGATAGTTTACGTTCACCAGCCCAGCGAGACATATAGCAGTCGCTGTAGTACATAAAAACATGAAATGAACGGCAGGCCGGCCGTAAAACATGGGGGCCAATGCTTGCTGGTCGACGCCTAAAACAAAAGACGCTACGCATAGAAAAACCAAGCAAAACTGCCGTGTAAGCTAAACGATAATAGACTCTTTGTCGATGTCATAAGAGATTTAAGAGATGATTTTGGTACGTGGTTCTGCTATATCCAAAGTCAGCTTTTCGAGTAACGATGTTATTGAGGGAATAGGTTAAAAACATGGGCTTAGTTTAGGGCCGTTGTGGATGTTTTTAGTTTCGAGTCTACTAATTGATTAATTATCATTTTGATGTTTCGTGGTAACGTGTTTTAAAATGATTTTTGATCATAAACTTGTATTAATCGAACGATCACAAATGTTTCTTTCTACATTTCATGTTTATAATTATCTCCAATGATGTAATATGAAAAAGAGGTATAGATACGTTATAAGCGCTCCAAGAGTTGCACACTAAATTTGAGTAAATTGCACCAACTTGCCTCAGTTTCGTGTCGTCAATTGAAATGTACGCTGTCAGATTTGGTGGCCATTTTCAGATACGGAATTTCGTATAGACAACATATCTACCTCTTTACTATTACATCATTGGTTAGCTTGGTTTATGAGATACTGGCACTGTCGCTATACAGACTTGTTTTTGTTAGCTTTTGCGGCCCAATTGCATATTATCTCTTATAAGACTACCCGCATTTCAAACTATTTTATTATACAAAGTGTTGCATAAAATATCGAAATCCATATAGTCTCTAAAATGCACTTATAAGTTTCTTATTTCTTTTTCTTTTCGAGATTAATACACTCCCCTTTGAGCCGTTTGAACCTGATCGACCCATTATTTGGACGGACGAAAATAATTGTTTTATAACAACCTTTCAGTTTTCCTTTCTCTCTGTAAGTATCAGCGCAAAATTTGGTCAACGAATGATACTGCGAAAACAATTTTGATATATCAAATTGTATGGTTATCCGACAATATTGAATGCTATCACAATAAATTGATTGTCGGTTGAGGCCGCTGACCGCAGGGTGTGACAAAATAAATGAGTTTTATTACATAGATAGGTTTTATTTTGGAAATATTTCGGTTTTCGATTTTATTTGGTGTTATTGAGATTGGATTTTGTCTCAAGGTGGCAAAACGGCATATTTAAGTCGAGGGCGGTATATTGAATCCTGAATAAATTGAAACATTCTACAATAGAATAGCATATCGCGCATTTTGAGCATATCGAGGGATTCCAAAGTACGCAAAATGTGCGACGGATAATGTTAAAAGTTTAATATCATCCGCTGGCCCCGGTTCTCATCGCGGGCGGTTATAAAGAAAGCAGATCGGACCTCTAACTTATAGTAAACTATCAGTAATAATTTTCAAGGATAATACAAGGGTCAACAAGGCATCTGTGTCTCCTCCGGGCTGTTATTCGGAGCGCGCTCATGCGCCTCACCACTAACCACCACTAACGAAACTAGATCTCTGATTACGCATAGTTACTACGAATTGCGGTGTCAAGATATATTTGTGGGTGAACGGTGACGGGTAGGTATTATATCTCTACCGTCGTGGAATAACAGAAAAACACTCGTGTTGGGGAAGGAATCGCCAGCCGTTTTTTGAACTTTTCCTTCCACGTACCTTTCTTGTGTTAGTACTTTTAGCCTGACAGGTTTAAAATGATGAAGTGCTGATTAGTAAAAAGCAAAATACCACAGTATTATCATAAATAAAAAACAGAATAGGAGCAATAAATTCTCCGAAAATCCAAATCGCATGGCCCACTAAACAAATTGCATGCAATGCAGTGATAGATAAAACAGCTTTAAAACATGGCCGACTTTGTACAATACACGAACGCTATGGGACGATTTTTCATTGTAGTTTAAAGCCGTAAAACAACAATGAACAGACTATTCACTCGTAAACCTGGACGAGTATTAGGGCAGGTTGCACCAACTTAAGATTACGATCAACGTTAAATATGGCGCCGGCAGTTGTCATAATATATAGCCCGTTCAAGTTCCGTGTAACGTCACATTATGGTACACTTTTTGTGTATCATCTAGATACAGTCTTGATTCCTAGTCAAACGACACGGCGTTGTAGTTAAATCAATGGTCTGTTATTTTACAAACCTTTATTTAGTTTCGGTGTCTGTCACCTGTTCCGGTGTCTGGCTGTAAACCAGTTTTGTAAGCCAAAATTGACAACTTCCCGAAACCCAAACGATTTTTTGTACTCATACCGAAGTCGGGTGGCTAACACCAGTTCACAGTCTGATGATGGAGGCAAAAATAGCAGTGGGAACTTCTAAATTACACTCTTTAGAAAAGCCTTGACGAGAACTTGATGATTGTGCAAAACCAGTTCATCATCGTCATCATATCAGCCGAAAGACGTCGACTGCTGGACAAAAACCTCCTACCAAAGAGTGCCACAATGACCGGTCGTGCGCCACCCGCATCCAGCGGACTCCCGCAACGTATACCAGAGGGGTAAACCACGTAACGTTCCGAACGCGCGTTAGGACAATCCAACTGACATTTTCCATATAAAATTTGAGATCTACCTAACGTGCGTACAATGCGTTACGTGATTGACCGGCAGGTCCACCTTTGCACGTAGAACCGATGGCCGTTGGAGCTTAAGTGGGGCGTAAAGGGTTTGCTTTATTGAGACGGCACGCAGATACCAAAAACAGGTCACAATAATTATATCACAGAAACTTCTTTACGATCCAAAAGGATCACGTCGATTGAGTTCTGGTTCAAAGTGCATAGGCTGATCCTGTGGATCCGCCCGCACTGGCTTTACTCCAAGTGATCAGTCATAGGTCGCGAACACTGCAATTGGCAAGGAACGCGCCTCACTCCGGTCGCAAGTAGACGAATTAACATTTTGCCCATTGTGGCTTTAAAACGAATGGTTTTTAAGTTTCCGTTGGATTGTGCAGTTATGTAATAAATCCTGAGACTTATAAAACTAAGCGCGCCGGTATTGCGAGTGCTCACGAATAAGGATCATGTATTGATTCAATACGTGTCGACTTAGAGACGTGAGTGACCCGTTTTATTATATTTTAGTACTTATAAAGATACGACAATCCTAGGCAACAGTTTTGCTGGTTGGCCCTCTGGCCAACTCACGCTCTGTCCTCGCCAAGCAAAAGGGCCCTGTGTGGCCCCGGCTTGAAGTTAGCCTATTGGCTAACGAGAAAGAAAAAAACAGTTATGCTGTTGAATGAATAACATTCTTACCCACTGTATGTTTAAAAGGAATGATTTCAATTTTTCCCCGCCCCCCGCGACCCCGTATTAGAATAACACTACCTTTCTTCCCGTGGGTTTCGTTAGAGTCGTACTAATGGAACAGGGTTGAAGTGTGGTGTGGGCGATGGGCTACCAACCTATCACTGCGATATCACATTCTATCTATCTTTTATACCCACATTTATGCCAAAGTGACACTGAAACATGACTTTTTGTGCTCTGCTTACCCCTTGGGAATGGAGGCGTAAATGTACGTATGTGTGCATTTAAAATTTCAATTACATTGAGTAGGTACATAGCGTCGACTGCGACATCCTGTTAAGTTTAATGTGGAGTCAGGAAACATTATATACGTCCATAGGCTCGAGAGTGACTTGAAAAACCAAATTGGTTTTGGTTTTGAAAGTACTGTCAGGGATATTAACCACGTATGTAACAATGTCACGTGTGTACAGATGTACACACCTGTATGACGTTGACAATCCTATACTTACAGTTATTCATGTCTTTATTTATGTACGCATAGTAATACCCTTGACTGAGTACGTGCAGCCACCAAAGGGCACTCGGCCCAAGCCCAACATTTACAACAATAATAGCGGACAGTCTATAGGTGCATATATTACGAAGATGTACATTGCGTAGTATATTTTTAAATAAAATACTGCCCAGTAATTGACCCTTGTCTCACCTGTGGGCGTAGCACGGTTGCCATTTTATCACTTATCGTTGTGGATAAGGCATCCGTCACTCTTGCACTCGCATGCTTGTCAGAGCGTGATGGGCGTCTTTACCACAACGATAAAATGGCAATCATGCTACGCCCACTGATGGTCAGCGACGACAACGCTTAAACTGAAGCTCACTGGTTCAGTAACAGCCTATTCACTCTTGGCAAGGCTTGAAGGCACCTAGATCGTAGTTCTCAGGAAATACAGACGAAGTTAGCGAATTCCATTCCTTAGCAGTTCGCATTAAAAAAGAAGAGGCCATACGCTAATCGCAGTTGCGTTTGTGATGGTGTGTAGCTTTGTAAGTTTCTATGTAGGGGTAATCTGTAGGTCTTCGGAACTAATCATCTGTTTTAAAAAACCTCGCTGGCTGAGAGTGTCTCTGTACATACCTACAGACGTTAGCCTTTTTATATACACCTAGCAGCTCAGCTTGTCCCTCTAGCCACTCACTTGCTTGTGGCAATCACAGTTTCCAATTTCGCACACCCCTAGACTGGTGGTATGGACTTCTTTGATAAAGAAAAAATTAAAGCAATTTAGGCTGCCTTTTTTAAAATCCTTAACCAAGTGAGCGGCTAGTCTATAAAAATGGCCTACCCCAAGAAGAACCCCCCAGAACCCTAAGGCTGAGTAACCACCAGAGATGTGCTAAGTTTGAAAGCTAGTATAGTTCGTTTTAGTTAAAATGACGAAAATCCACAACGTGAGATTTAACTTCTTTTGTGGTATTTAGCAAAGGAAAATGTAAGAAAGAGGCGTAATACAACTGACCGAAGTGTGGCATGTGCAGCTCGATCACGTAACGCATTGTACGCGCGTCAGGTAGATCTAAATGTGATTTTTTATATGGATAAATGACAGTTGGATCTACCTAACGCGTGTTCAAAACGTTACGTGATAACCCCACAGGTCGATCACGTAAGGCACTGTACGCGCGTCAGGTAGATCTAAATGTCACTTTTTATATGGATAAATGACAGTTGGATCTACCTAACGCGTGTTCAAAACGTTACGTGATAACCCCTCAGGTCGATCACGTAACGCATTGTACGCGCGTCAGGTAGATCTAAATGTGATTTTTTATATGGATAAATGACAGTTGGATCTACCTAACGCGTGTTCAAAACGTTACGAGATAACCCCTCAGGTCGATCACGTAACGCATTGTACGCGCGTCAGGTAGATCTAAATGTCACTTTTATATGGATAAATGACAGTTGGATCTACCTAACGCGTGTTCAAAACGTTACGTGATAACCCCTCAGGTCGATCACGTAACGCACTGTACGCGCGTCAGGTAGATCGAAATGTCACTTTTTATATGGATAAATGACAGTTGGATCTACCTAACGCGTGTTCAAAACGTTACGTGATAACCCCTCAGGTCGATCACGTAACGCATTGTACGCGCGTCAGGTAGATCTAAATGTCACTTTTTATATGGATAAATGACAGTTGGACTGTCCCAACGCACGTTCAAAAAGTTACGTGGTTACTCCTGTAGTAGTTGCTGTTTGCGCTATTCTTTATTTACAGTATGCTTTGGGCCTTCCGACCCACCTGCGTAATTGTTGTACAACCCTACTTGAAGATAACATTGAAACAATAGATCTCGGTAATAGTTGGTTTTCAGTACTTTTTGTCGTCTAAACTATACAAGAAAGTGAGTGCAATACTCGCCAATAAACGCTATTTCGCAAACTATCTATCAATAAAAACGTGACCTTGTATTTTGTGGAAAATAAATAAATAAATAAAAATGAAACTATGGGTACTCTGGTGAATCCTCCCCTTATACGGGTGTAGACTCAAAGTATTATTATTACTCCAAAAGAAAAAAGGCAATAAAATATGCCTGGTGACGAAAATCCCGTTGAAATATCTCAAAGAATTACGAAGCTACAACTGCTTTAATATTGCTTGTTAGATAGAGAAAACGCTCGCAGATCGTGACGTCATAGAAAATTAAAATCGTTTCATATGAAGGTGCGTTTTGCAGAAAAGAAACAGACTATACGCCCTATTCAAACTTTGGACACTTAAAATTTTATGATTATTTAATCCCCTGATTTACTTTTTTCTCCATTTGACAATATCCAATCATTTGACAATATATAGTCCCTTTTCAGGAAAATTCAATATTATTGGTTATATTATTTGGTGTCTACACCCCTGTAGTGCAAAGCTTTAAACACTTAACAAGCCTTCCAATTCTAATAACGTCATTAACAGATAGCTTTACGTGTCATTTACGACTTTAATCGTCATTTGGTTTATATCCTTTAATCCGTTAAGATCCCATATCCATCGCGCGACGATAAAATTATTTATCTACCAATCTATTTGTGTCGTAATCTGGATGTCTCGGGGGATCCCGATAACGAGGTGAGTCGATTATTGCGGTTATTAGGATGATGCATCGATACAATTACATACGCTTAAGGGATCGAGCTATGGTCTTGACGCTTAAGCAATGTAGGTACCTACGCTTAGTAGTCTAATTCGATATTGGCTATGTAGTTTTTTTGAGAAGCATGCAACTTAGTCAGAATTTCAGCGTCGGGACGTCAACCTATTTACACTAGTGCCTCTGTGAGATGTAGAACTCGGGAGTCCGTGTTTAAAAAAAAAAACAAAAAAGAATCGACAAAATATATATAAATACATATATTTATCGTACCTGCTCACACAATTTCACGAGAATCGGTTGAGAAATACGACCTGTAGCTGGACAGCCGATACACGAAATAATTTTGGTCTAAGCTAAAGCAAAAAACTTTGTTTGCATCGTTCGCTCGTTCAATAATTGGATTGATATAGCATTAAGGTATAAAATACTGAAGAGAGTATCGTAAAATTGGTTGTGAACAATGTAAGGTCTTCAAGACTTTCTAATCGAGTAGAGTTCGCATGAACAGTACCTACCAGCAACTTGTGGCCCAATAAAATAATGTAATAAAAACGCTGAGTGCATTACTTTTACTAATTTCTGAAACATTTCATGATTGGAACATTTTAATGAAGAAACAACATAATCGTCAATAACTATTGGTGCAATGATAAAAACATTAACACACAAACCAAATTTCAAACCATATCTAACCATTTATTTGACGGGGCGGCATCGGTATGCGTTATTTTGCACTTTACCGACAGCTTACAGGTACTGCAGTGAACATTTCTTTACTTGCCTGTATACTGAACTGACAGTATTACATTAAACAGAAGCGTTGCGTTACTGCATTTGTATCGACCCGCTTCATCGCATACCGCACTCTTAAATGCAGGCATCAATCATCTGCACTGGCTTGACTAATAGTTAACAGTGAGAGATTACTGTACCACACCGACGTCGCAGCGCCTAATCCTAAATTGGACTTAAGTGGTAGAAGATAAGCATTCGTACTCATTGAAACAATGGTATTCGCTGAAACAAAATCGTTCACAAACAGAACATTTCTTAATGCATATGTGGCTTAAATCCACTCGAACAACGTTCACGTTGTAAAGCGGATTCCATGCTCTATAATTACCTAGACATCCCAGATCAGATCAAATTGCATTCTCCACCGAGGCACGCGGATAGTTTTGCACGGTTTCTGGGGAATCACGGATTCTTTTAGTGGCGCCTTATATTTAAAATACCTCTGGATTGCAGGTTCGAATTGTTCGTTTGATATCAACAGAATTGGATCCGTCTTTGGCACGTTACGGGGATTTAACAAAGATTTTATCAAAGAAAATGTATCGTGGTAACATTTTACTGACACGTACAGAAAATGTTAAGAAGGGGGTATCTGTGACGGTTATTTTTCTAGAGTCTGTTTCTAGAGTCTTGCATTCTGTACTATCGACAACACACCTAACTGACCATCCATGTATTTTATGTGCATTGTAGTAAGGTTCTATATCAATATAGGATGGTCAGTTAACTGTATTGTCGTTTTTACTGAAACTGTTCTATCTTATAATAATTGATCAACTCAATTCAATTTCTATTATGATGATGGACTCCCTGTTACATTTATTGTAGGGGTTTTTTTATTTCTAAGTAGTTTAGAAATTGCCTCAAAATATAATGATATATATAATATACTCATAAATATAGCATACCTAAAATGATGCGCATCGAAATGATAAGCGGTCAAGGCTGTAATCATTTAATGGAATCGAAGTTTTGATCGAAATTACCTTCATCGAATACCAAATGAACATAATGCGACAACAGTCGCACGCTGTGTACGCATAGCTTTGAGAAGGCAAAGCACGCAAGGCAAGTCCACGGTACTGTTTCGAGAATCACTGAAAATGAGACAAGTAAAGCCCAGTGCAGATTTTGTTGTACAAAAGTGTTAGGCTAGTTTGGGCCCAATCTAAGGGCCGAAAGTTGATTAGGGGTCGTCCTTTATAAAAAATTACGCGGCAGCCTGTAAAAGTTTACAGGAGTGGAAACTTTTCAAGTATTTTCACTTGATGGGTAATCGGGTATCCCTTACCAACCCTTTTTCCGAAATTGAGGATTATTTATATTGTTGTTTCAGAATCTGAAACAATTTTAATAACATCTAAGCAGGTAAAAGTTTCGCCAGCACTGAAAAACTTAATGTAATTTTAATAAAGCCCTTACTGAAATGGACTGATAACAGTATGATTCAATTTGTAATTCTTGTTTTTTTCTTTTCAGAACCTTAAGAATCAAATCATGACAACGAACGTTTGGGTGGAACAGGTGAGTCATTCAATTATTTTTAGTACCTGCATATTTAGTACCTTCATTTATTTGGTCAAGGTTTTGCCTTATTGGAGGTGTATTTATTTCTTGAATCATAATACCAGTAATGTTTAAGAACGTATTTAGTTGTGTAAGGCCCATATAATTCGACATTAATCTATAAATTCCTTCGTACTCTCATTACGAATATAGCTACCTCAACTGAACAAAACCAGGCCTTAACTGTCCAGCAAATACACTAACTTTGCTTGATTATTCCTCTTGTATGTTATCTTGAAACCAGCAAATATTTAATTAGACCCAGTCACTGCTTGCATTGACTAGTGACTAACCCAGAGCATCCATCAGAACTCACGACCTCAAGTATCAAACCCCTAATGTATACCAAAAACTATACTATACTGTATTTATACTCATTCGAACGGAACTCACAAAAGACGTCAAGAAAACAGGATCTCTCATAAACCCGTTGCCTAAACCTTTGACAAATGGCTAGGAAGGTCCAGCGAAGCATCTCCGGCCGGACGGGGGCCTTTCTTGCAAACGTCAACTCCTTGACTAATAGGTGTCGGCTGTTTTGTTCACATTTAGGGCCCCGATACCATCAAAGGGCCTACAATGTCTGTCACGAGTCAAGACGACTCAAAGGACGCATTCAATGTTAATACCTTCACGCTAAATTCGAATTGGGAGCAGATCTTGGGAAATGATTGTATCAGCGAATTTTGGCATTCTCAATTAGCGGTGAATACTGAAATCGAATAGAGTAAATTGATTATTTTAAACTGGGTTTTTTGTACTTTATTAATACATTTTAACTGTACTTGTTGAAAAATATACTATTATTCATGAAAATCTGTATAATTTTGTAGTAGTGAGTTCCAAACACATTAATAACGTTGTGTAATTGAGACAATATCCATAGAATATGACGTGGCCTCGGCGACCGTTGATATGGATACGAATGAGACAGATATGTTCAATTATTAAAGGCTCTATCAATTCAAGGAAAATATCTCTGATTCCGACTTCTGCCAAGATATTTTGGCATTTATCACAAAGAATATAATCGTACAAAATATCGACCTAAATCGTACTAAACAAACAAGCGAAGACTTTCTATTTATTTTGTTACAAGCAAAAGTCGAGATCATTCTACAACTATCGTCAGCCCAATAAATAAATCGTAAACTTCGCTTCGTCGATCATAATTTTATTATTACGGGAACTTTTACGAGTAGGTATGTGTGGACAGTAAAAAAGTTGATCTTAGAAGAAGATAGCTAGATGATGTTAGCAAGGGTGAAGGAGATGGAGTTTTCAGGGTTAATCAATATGTTGTTAAGGAGTTGTAAACGAAGCGTGCTTATGAATAAGAAACTGGGACTAGATTAATATTCTTGAAGGATTATGTGTCGTCGTGTAGAGATAATGCATAATTATGTTGGGAGCTCCTTAAATATAAATTACGATTTAAATTCAGTAAATGGAACCAACTTAAGTGGAGATTAAACTCAGAATAGGATTTAAGTCATGGAGAAATTAGGAATGAGTTGTTTTTGAGGTGAATCGATGTGTAGAGAAAACACCGAAATGTAATAAGTCAAACAAGAATGATCAAAACAATTTTTATTACATTAGTTACATTTTCACCACGTACCGGAAGGCGCGGCGTGGGTAGGCCCCCCAAAAGGGGGACTGATGACCTAGTAAAGGTCGCGGAAGTCCGCTGGATGCAGGTGGCGCAGAACCGGTCACTTTGGCACTCTTTGGGGGAGGCCTATGTCCAGCAGTGGACATCGTTCGGCTGATATGATGATGAGTTAAATTTGCTTCTAATTTATTTACTGTTAAAAATCTGTAGCCGGCAACTGTTTATTTTAATTTCACAACTAACAATACAGTACAAGAAGCAATAAGTGCAGGAAGATGAAGCTATAATATTTACTATTATTTTGTGACCAAAATGTTGAAAAAACATAAAATAACAGCTACTGAAACGTTGTTACTTTATTTTATACTATTTTCAAACAATAATTACGATTTGAAGTAATGTGAAACGGAACGTGTTTTAATCCAACAGTCAGTGTCTGGTGACTTCACTTCTGTCAAAAGTCAAAACTTAGGCAACTCTATAACATCTAGGGACGAACCACGGACAAACAAATATATGGTTTAAGAGCTAGCGATCAAATCGGTCATGTGGTTTCAGCTGTATTGAAACTCCGTTAGCTACTTCCCTGAACAACCTTTTCCGATAATCTTCGTGCTGGCAGGCTGCGGGCGGTGGGTGCAGGTGTAGTGGGGTGGGGAAAAAAAAGAAAAAAAATGTGGACTCAGCGACTTTTTACTTTTTCAATTTTTTTTTCAAACAGTTGTTCTGTACGCCATCCTGTGCACCCAAAAAAAATTACATCGATCGGGTGGTGGGAAGGGGTTGCCAGCGTTAATTAAAAATACCAAAATAATAATAATTTTCATGTGGGCTCAGCTGATTTAGCTTTTTTCTGACGCGAGTTTAATTAATATGTGAGCCCCAAAAAAATAGTCATGCAAAAATATCGGTGAAAAGGTATCGAAAAAAAACTGTTGAAATCGTTGGATTTCGTTCGAAAATGTGCTGAGGGGAAGGCAAAAGCTTACGTGGAGGGGATATCAGCCGGCGAACGCGTCAGCGCGCTCACGGCGCGTCGATTGTGTTCGGCTAACAGAGAGTAGCCGCTGTCCTTCTCGCACCCGTTGACCGGGAAAACCCGAATGTTTCCGAACGAGCAGCTGCTTTTTTCCCCACATTTTTTTTCTTTTTTTTCTCCACCCTACTACACCCGCACCCACCGCCCGCGGCCTGCCAACACGAAGATTATCGGAAAAGGTAGTTCCAGGGAAGTAGCTAACGGAGTTTCAATACAGCTGAAGCCACATGACCGATTTGGTTGCTAGCTCTCCGTCTAATAATAGCGAGTGACACACATGAGTGGCGGCACAGGAACTGTAGATCCGATTAGGCGGGAAAGTTTTAATTGACAGTCTGTAACAGGAATTTTTAATACTTGAGTAATTCCTCGTGCGATTCTTCCAAATGAAAGCCAAAATGAAAATATTGCATCTTCTCTATTATATAAACCCCAAAAACTGTTCTCACTGATATTATTCTGAGTTGAAAACAATATCTTACCTTTCGGTCAGTCTATTAATATTAATAAAGTGTAGGGCAGTTTCAAAAACATGTGAGAGTGAACGAGGGTGATTTATGGGGCTCGGAGAGGGAGTTATTGTATGGATGTTACATTGAGTAACGGCTACTTTTATGGGGTAGTAATTGAATCTGAACGTCTTAAAACACTTTGATGTCAAGACGTACTTATGAAAGAAGTAAACTGTAGACAAAATATGTCAAAAAACAATTGAAATAATTTAAATGTCGATTAATTGGTATTATGAATACAGATTTAACTTTTTATACGATTTGTTTAAAAAATGCGGTGATTTATTTAATTAATAATTCATTGAATCAGGCCTTACTTTTACGAAAGCCAATGATAAGTTACGAGATCAATATTCTTTGGCTATTTCGCAAAAAATAGTACATTGTTTAACGAGGGGCGTAAGTGGGATATTGCGAACAAGAGTATCAGAAGCCCGAGGCCGAAGGCGGAGGGCTTTTGATAACTCGAGTTTGCAATATTCTTACGCTCGTGTTATACACAATGTTTTTCATCACATTTGCGAGGAAACAAATACATTTTAGATGAAATTAATACAAATCGTAATAAAAACTGCGACATGTCAGTTGTCCATTTTGTTGAATTTGACGTGAGGCAAAGACGGCAAAGACCCTTCGGTATTACAGCCACGATTTGAAACCAATTAAAAACATTTTACATAGACACTAAATAACTACATATATTAACGGCCGTATTCATAAACGTACTTCAAGCCTATTTTAACTAAAATGCCGTTAAAGTTCGTTTGTCTTTATCTGCCACTTTGACATTTGTGTGCGTAAGAATGGGACAGAGCACTTTTTATTTAGCAGAGGCATTTTAAGTTTTATGAATAAGGGCGTAAATCTGTAAATAGTTCTGTTAAAACAAAAGAACATGTTAAATTAACAAAAATAAACTTATTATAACTATATCTAAAACTAAACTACTTATAAAATAAAATAACTTTAAATAAAATATTTGCCCCACTTCGCCGTCGCTGGGCAACGTGCCCAGAAGGCTGGCAGCATTATCACGTTGGATGGCTATGCTTATCCTCTGTGCGAGGTATGAGCCAGCCCTCCGGTCACGCGTAATTTCGGCGAGTCGCTTCGAGCACTCCTTAAAGACCCTGTGGGCACTTTCCCCCCAGGGTCCTAGGGTCTCAACCCCAAACGGCTCAAATATGCAACCACTGTTGATGTTTGCATATTTGCGCCGCTTAAAGAGCTCGGCCGAGTTGGCTGCAGAGCCAGCCTTCATGGAGGTGCCACGGAGATGGGAGAGCGCTAGGGTGTCGGCACATGTCGCGTCCCATACTAAAGGCCTTCCCATCTTCCATGGCACGAGGGTCATACCGTCGGGCCTCTTGCCATCATCTCGAGCAAGACCGGATGGCTCCAAGATGGCAGGTGCTCCTGCGCTGGCTAGGGCCCGACGGATGATATCATTTAGGCTAGCATGTCGAGGTGCACGACCTGCACTTCTGCAGCAGGATAGGCCATGGTGGCCGAGCTGGTCGACTCGGTCACCACAGCGACAGCGATGTGGGGCAACGCAGGTCACTCCCAGGCGGACAGCGACGGAAAGGCGGAATGTGGAATTGTCCATCAGCGTACCAATTTGGGGGAAGGCAAAGCTTGGAGCCACTGTCCGGATTCCCATTCAATAACGGCAAGGAGCCGAGCGCGCTCTGGGAGACTGGTTGCCGTTTGATGCAAGTTATCCCGTACCAGTCTACAGAGCGGTTCGTCCCACAGTCGTTGAGAACTGGGGTGTCTAGGCAGGTCAGTGCTCGGACAAGCGGTGGTCCAGGCCTCTATGGCTTCAGACATAAAGGGAATGTTGACTTGTTGGGGCGGTGTTTTTAAAATTTTGGAGGAAAGTTCTAGTGAGCTGTGTACGGAGGACAGATACGCGTGGAGTGAATCACTGGATTTTTTTCGGATACCCAGGCCACCATGCCTTATAGGAAGGGAAGCCTGGGTCCATGAGCGGTCGTCCAAATGTATATTTATTATTGTTATTAGTAACAATAATAAAGATACATTTGGACGACATTTGGAGGTTTTGAATTATTTGGTCAATTTTGTCTAAAAAAGTATGAAATGTCCAAAAATTACTGCACCTTAGTACGTACGTAAATTTGGGTACGAAAAGACAATATCTAATAATTGTATACGCTACGTGAGCATTTATGTTGGACAAGCGGTCCGAGATTTCGTTTAAATTTTGAATTTTACTGTCTACAAAATCAGGAAATGATTCTGCTAAAATGGGTGCTCCAAGGAGGTGAAGTGAGCTTTTCTCTGTAGTTTTAATATTAGGGGCAAGGAGACGGAATTTTGATAGAGCGAGTTCTTTGTCTTTATATGTATCAGAAAAGAAAAGTTCACATTTAGAAAAATTCAATTCTAAACCAATACCGCGAAATTCTTCAATCAAAACGCGCAGGTCGTTCCGAACTTCACTCTCATCACCTCCCAAGGTGCCATCATCTAAATAACATGCACTAAATTTGCAATTTAACTTTGTGATGATAGGGTGGATTGCTAGGCTGAAGAGCGCTGGCCCAAGCGGGTCACCTTGTTGGCAGCCTACAGCCGAAGAGATATGGTTTTCCCTAAAAAGTAGTTTAGAAGGCTCACTATAACATTGCCAAATAAAGTTGTAGATTTGAGGTAGTTTTTCACGGGTCTGTGTCAAGAGGGCAGTTCTATTGACGCTGTTAAAAGCATTTTTGACGTCGACCTTTAAAATGCCCTTACCGGAAGTTTGTGATATGTAGGGTCTAAGTGCGTGAACTGCTGCCTCGCAACCCCCTTTACACCCAAAACCCAATTGGGTCGGCTGAAAGCACTGACTTAGGGGGTCGGATGCAGCGGCGCAGCCAATTTTGGACACAAGACGGCGATAGGTTGTACCCACGGCGATAGGTCTAATACCACCGTCTTTTTTTAATAATGCGCATAAATTTGCGCCGTACAGTGTGCTGGCAATTCCGGGATGTACTTTACCTGCAAGCATGAGGTTACTCAGGTCCGCCAGTGTCTTTAGGAGTGACTCGCCAGCATCCCCTGAGCTATGACCAATTAAATCTTTGATATGTTGGGGGGTTAACCCATCTAGTCCACCAGCTGAGCCACTGTTCTGTTAAACATGTTTTAGTCGTGTTTTAAGTTAAAATTTATTTATAAATACGTTTTCAGACATCGTATTTGATATAAAACCTCTTTGCTTTATAACTGCCGCATGAGTGACAGATACAATTTAACGTGGACGTAACATAGGCTATTACAGCTCTGTATGCCTGCGCATTATGAAGCTCTTTTCGAGCAAGTGTGATGAAACCGCTTTTTAGCGGAATAGCAAAGGAAAATTGTTCTCGTAATTTGTTTTTTATTCACAGACGTGCAGGGAGAGTGTTGGATATTTATGATTACATTATTGTAGTACTTTTTCTTTGATATTTACTTATAGTATGTGTATGTAGGTTTATGTATATGACTGTATTTATGTAGGTGTATAAAGTATTTAATATAGTTAAGTTGTTTATTCTGTTTCACCTACTCAAATAATAATTATGATTATTTTGCATCGTCTCCACCACCCAAATGTTGTCTGAAAGAGATCACTTTTTACCGATAAGACCGCCAGTTGTGTACCGTTATTTATGTTTAATTTACCTCTTTCTATTATGTACTATTTCTGGTTAGTAATAAATAATATTTGTATTGTATTGTCATTTAACTACAACACCCATGAATTTAGGATATTTTACCGCTTAAAGTTCATTAAACAGGGAGCACGCTCTAGTCTAGTGCGTTGATAAATACAATAATTCCTGTTAGTCCAAACTTTACAGGCCAGGTTTGCTCCTGTCTAGCCTGTACTCTCGAATTGTTAGATGTTAGTTTCAATTTTGAACAACTGTTAGATTTTACAAAAATATTTTGGCAGCGACCCGGACAGCGTTTTTACAAAATCCTAATGCTTGTATAAATCTTTGAACCCCCACTGGATGCAAACCTTTATCTAATTGTTCGTTTGATCTGTTAATTTTTTCGTCATTATCCTCCGTGTCTTTCTGATACTGTTAAAAGGGGTTTTCGGGTGTTATGTCTGATTATTCGCCAACATGTGAAAGTAAAAAAAGACAGGTGACTAACCCAACGCTCCCGAGTTAGGTTTTTCAAAAATTGTATAATCCTCGTCGGAAAGCCTTTGTTTTCAGTCCGCATTCTTTCACAGATTCTTGCTGAGAGGAACTTTTAAATATTTCTCGAACAATCCCCCGTATAGGAGTCCGTCTGTTCTTCGCTTTGTTAAATATATTTTTCTTTATATTTGCTTCGGAAGTTAACCATACTTTACATTGTTTTTATGAACAACGGTTTGATTTGCTTTTATTATTAGTTTTAGCTAATGTATGTATGTAAGCGCTTCATTATAAGCAATAACAGGTTAAATAATATACATGACACACAATAAATCAAAGTACTATGGCGAACTTATCCCTTTAAGGGAATCAATTTTAATATTCAGGTTCTATCAGTATTGCTAAAATTTCTTTTTAAATATCCACGCCATCGAGTCTTCAATAAAAATGGAGTGCATGTTTGTATACTAGTTCCTAAAATAGTATGTACATAAATAGCGCAAAATCTCAATGCACCTTTTACGCGCATAAAAAATCTCATTCCACCAAAATGTACAGTTACTCTTGGCTTAACGCCGTCTGCATAGCTGAAAGGCAATGTTATAAAAAACATAAAGACGACCCTAATATTGAAACTTTCTATTTACCGCATACATAAATGACTTTAAAGATCGGTCGGCCAGGAAATTGTGAGTGGCTCGGAAGAGGTCAATTGAGAACGTCGGGGCATTGAATTTTAATACCCTGTAATATTAAAAAAAATTCAGAGCTCGTTTGAAGAAGTTCAATTTTTGGTCGTTTTTACGCCCGGATTTCTATCGAGTGACACATTGTATTTAATGTATGATCACAAGAACGACGGGAATTTGAATTTAACTGACTTAATTCAGAGATGTAAAAACATATAATTCTTAGCAAGATTCAATTTCACTCAATATACTTACATTACGACTAACTGTGCAAAATTGTTGTCGTTAGCGGGCTTTCAACAGCCGTAGAAAGTATTGTACCAAGAATTCTATTCATATCAAGTATTTCTCCAAACAAAAGCCCGTTAATGCAAAGCTAACGTTTACAAACGGAAATGGGTCCCGCCCAGCCCATAACACAAATAAATTAAATTCCTTACTTCATCAAGAACATACGTTACAAAGACGGCTCTGAATTAAGACTGCGTAGACAAATTTAAATTGAGTTTAAGCAACAGTAATTTCGTCTAACGTGGGCAAATTTTGACAAAATAATAATTAAGAGCGCTATGAGTGATTCGGTTGTGCCAGTGGCTGGTAACTTTTACACGGGATCGCTGCATGAGGGAAGAGGTTATTGAATTTAGTTTCGAGCATTTTAATAATTGCTGTTTGGGGCAAAACGAGAAATAGTAAATTTATTAGGTCCATTTGAAACAACAAATTCGAAAAATAATCTATTTTTATATGTTATGGATCAAAATAAAGAGAAAGTCAATTTAATGCCTTATCAGAAGCTCAGAACAGTGGCAGAGAGATCAGTGACATTTTCCCCACTGACAAGATCCCGCCTCTTAAGTTTATGATGATATTGGAAATTAGTGGTCGCACACCGTTTAGTCACGGTGTGCGACTCACTTGTGGGCTTAAGAACTCCTGATTTCTAAAGCTTAAAAGTGTGTTATTTCGTTGGAAAATTAAATACTAAATCATTAAATCTATATAATTCACGAACAGCGGGAAATCCGCACATGGACGAATTTTGGCCGAGCTGAAGCTTAAAACCTCGTTCGCTTCGCTCACCCGTTCGATAACTTTTTCATTTGGTGAGGTAGGGCAAGGTGAAATATCATCCCGCTCGAATGTGGAGCAGCCCAACTGGGGAAGTACCTACGCCTTGCAGAAGACCACAGCCATAATAACACTACCTACTACTTGCTCTGTAGTAGTGTTGTGTTCCTGGAGGTGAGCAAGGTCGCCAGAGCTCCCGAGGATGCGTTGTGCTGAGAGCGAGAGAATTTGTTCCTTCAGGCGTCAACACGGCGAATCCTCAAACATATCAAGGGTCGGTAACGCCCATGTTACTCCTTTGGAGTTGCATGCGTCTATAGGCTGTGGTGTCCGCTTACCATCAGGCAGGCCGTAGACTTGTTTTCCACCGTCCCTGTATATAAAGATAAATTACAATTTCTGAATCTTAGGCTCTAAAATTGTGTTTTTCTGAACAAAATAATATGTAAGTAGGTATTCTTTTTTTATTTAATGCGTAAGGTATGCTATGAGAGTGATAATGTGTCATTTGAACCATCGCGTTTCCACACGTCACTAAGGGTGGGCAGCACCAAGTTGCGATTACAGACCGACCAATGATAAATGTGTCGCCAGCAGCTGTAATTCTATTGAAGCTTGTCAAACTTTCCAAACATTCAGATTTTCATCATGTCATTCGAACATCGCTTAAGATTACAGACCCTATTAAGTGAACAAGGAACGATCATCTAGGTTAGTTAGAATTGCATCCATCCTTGTCGACCCGACTGCAAAATCCACACTTCAAATGGACGAAGCAAGATTCCTACGGGAAATCACCGCGATACTCTCCGAAGCTAGCAAAATTATTGCATTTAAAATTGTATAACCCTGCATTGATTTTTCAAGTTGAATTCTTGTTTCACTCACCTTAATATTCTAAGATCATCCTCCCAGCGTTATTCCCGGTTGTGCCCTAAAGGAGCCCGTGGTCCGCTTTGACACTTAGGTAATCCCAAGATTTGGCATAGGCCTTAGTTTTAAAGCGATACCTGTGAACCTAGATATTATTATGCTGAAGCGATCGACATCAAAATCAAAGTGAGTTGTTAGGATTTATTTAGTGGAAAACATTTTCTTCCGAAATGGAAATTTCAAATAAAAAGTGCCTATTGTCAGTCGCGAGCTGCTAGCTATACTACCCTGTTAATTCGCATTTTCCCACCCACCCTGGGCCTTAACATGTCGACCCAAGGTGCCAATTTGTTGCCAACTTAGAAACACTTCCAAGAAATAAACTCAAAGTGCACACTGATCAGTCCGTTTCGTTCCGGCCGCAGTATTTCTATTGACTCTCCGGAACTTTAATAAGACCCCGCAATTTCCGACGCCTGACCACGACTTTAAGCCCCATTCCTACTTCATTTGTTCTTTCACAGAAAAAGGATATTTGAGACTCTGAATTTAATCTATCGGCCTATCAAAAGGAATCCCAAATTTATATCCCCGGGATTACTGTTACAGCGGTGTTTAAAAATAATAAAGAATGAAAATAATTTGGCTCTTTGCGTAGACTACTTCTTCGCTCAAAATTTATTTCTTTGAACCGCTGAGAAAAACACGTTAATCCTCCGTCAAATACTTATGTAATGCTCACTAAACAGGTAAATATAAAAGCAAAACGGATTGTAGAACTACAAAGGCGAACTTATCCCTATAAAGGAAAACATTATATAAAGGGTGTTGCAAAAATACCCCTTAAGTCGAAAGGGGGTTAAATGGTCCTTTGCAAAGAGTCTATTGGTACCTAATATTTGAAAACCATAAAGTAGTCATCATTGAAACGCAACCCTGAAAACATAAAACTTAAAAGTAGACTAGCCTAAAAGTTATATACATTCTTACCTAATTTTCTCTGACAGGTAAATGACAACAACCATAAAAGACTTATTTGATTATTTAATAATAAAAGCAGGTATCTTTTTAAACTTTTGGAATACCTGAATAAGGTTCTCGAGTCAACTCAACTAATTTAGAGGAGTGGCTCAGTGTGCTCCGTCTTGCTGGATACATATTTTCGCTCGTCGGGATACGGTTAGTGTTGCATTTCGAACCTTCTGTTGTTCTTCTGTGTTTTAGGGTCAAAAGGTTTCATTATTATTAAACTAGGTACAAACGATAAACAGTTACTATCTTCTGTTAAAATAGTCTATAAAAAATCAGTTTCATTGATATGACAGGTTATATGGGTTGACACTTTTTTTGGTAAAATAAATATTTTCTTTTTCATGGGGAATTCATCACGTTGTATACGTTGTTTGTAGTTATAAGCAAACAGGAATTGAGAAAGGAAAGATGTATTTTGGAGCATTTATCGACACGTTACGCATATGGCGTCAATGTTGCTTACGTAGTTCTCGCAGTCGGTAATATGCATGACACGTGACAAGTTAGTAACATTAAAGTGAGTTGCCACCAAAGGAAAACTTAATCGTTATAATTAATAAAGGGTTGTTAACATATTCATTATTTAATTAGTAAATTTCTGTATCATGTTTCTCTCATATCGTGGTGCAATAAAGAGTATTTATTATTATGTCTTAGCCGAATCTTGGGACCACGGGGTCCCAGACCTTCCGAAGGCATGCGTGGGGCCGAAGCCAACCAAAGCAGATACCGTTATTATTATGCTACAATGTCTTATTATAATTATTTTGTTTGTCTGCAGGAGTGGAATGATTACAAACTGAAGTGGAACCCGGAGGACTACGGCGATGTCAAAACTCTTCACGTGCCTTCTGAACACATATGGCTGCCAGATATCGTGCTTTATAACAAGTGAGTACATTAGGCATTAACAAAAAAAATAGTGCTAACTCCGTACTGCCACCAGCAGATGCACAGTTAATTCGATCGGGTTGATACGTAAGTATTTAACAAACATATAATCATTGTGATACAAATATGCATAATAGGTATGCTAGTATTATGAACAAACAAAACACGTTACCAAGAAATTGTATTTTTTATTGGACAAACTTATCTCATTATTTTGAATTATCCAAAGTAGATATGAAGTTGATTTTGAATTATCCAAAGTAGATATTAAAGTCAATGTCAGGAACACAATACAATAATTCACGGGTTAGTTTAGTACCTACCATAGTAACCGAATATGCAGTCGTAAGTCGCAAACGCAATTTACACGTGTTTGCGTGCAGCATTAAAATTAGGCCTTAAAAGGTCTATGAGTTTGGTTGTGTCGACAGCAACGACGGAACACTAAATCATACTAAAAAAATGTTTGACCCCCTGTATCAATTAACAACCTCACTAATGTTTGCACGTAGCAACAACCTTGTAATACTACATACAACAACAAAAAATACTCCATTCCAACTAGGTACTTACATGTATATTTAAAAAGTTTTTAAGACCCTCTTTAACCATCCAATATACCCGTGTAAACTACCGACTGAAGGAAAAAGTAAACAAACTTTAATTAATAGTGAAAAGTCCGTGTTGACAACGAATCTATTTGACCAACTTTGCCAACTAGCGTCCTAAGGCGTTTCTAACTCCATTTTTTTCAATCACTGTTAACTTTCGTTTCAAAGACCGGCAAAGGCGGCAAACTGGGGGTCTTATTGGGTCTGGCCTTATTTCCTTGTTGGGGAGGCCCATTATTCTACGTTATCCTGACAACTCGATGAGTTTATCTCGTAAAGTTTAACCCTGAGTTGGGCAAAAAGTTATCGGTCGCCGCAACCGAAACCGGGAGTTATAGTTTTTGTCGCTAGGAATTAAATTGGCTTTGCTAAGGATACGCTAAAAGTTACAGGTCCTTGTAGATTAGGAAGATCTTGGATAGCTGCGTAATTGTAACTGCTCTTAGACTGGAAAATCCTCGGATATAGTTGAACACTTTGACTAGTTCGTTTTATGACAATTCGCGACAAAATCATACCTATGATTTTCTCTTCACCTTGCTAGCAATTCAGAACGAATTTTAATTTGTCTATTTCATTAATTTAGCATTCTTATCGTATGAATAGATAGTGTACTTAGTGTTAATATTTAAACTGTGCTATTATTTCTTGTTGAAGTTGTTATGAGTTTATTTTAGTTTCTTTTTAATTTTTTATAACGTTACCATATGTGATTGTGTGTGTTTTAAATTTAATTTCTTGTTAAAATCTTGTAGCGAAACTTGGTATACCACATAAGTGATTTGGTGTTAAACTGTAAATTTATGTGTGAATGAATAAAAATAAATAAATAAATTGTCAACAGATAATCCTATTACGATCAAAACGTAATATAAATAAACACATAATTATGTACCACGCATGTAACGTCCGCAGCACACATTATGTTGAAAAGAGAGAATAGGAAACGTATTTATTGCATTATTTGATGTGTTCTTTGAAATTAATAGTACATTAGTACTATAGAGGCCGGGAAACAAAGGGTTGCAGGCCAAGTAGATATAGATATAGATACGCGGCCGGCAACCCCTTTTGTCGCCGAGATTTGTATAGTGCTTTTCTCGAACTTGCAATGAAATAAAAATAAAATGTAGCTAGTCAATTTGTTTTATTCGTAGGTTAACACAACTAAGTAATACGTTTCTGAACTGCACCGCCTGCACCGCCGCAAAACGAGGCCCCTGACTCAATAAGGGTCAATAAGAACATAAACCTAACCGCCACACCACCACCACCTGATTAGCTAATTACATTGTTCGCTTCATTTTCTAATGAGAACTAAGAAAAATAAGTTTTTTAATATCCTATTTCATGAAGTATTTTTGTAACATTTTGCTTGATTAGTGTAAGTGGTATTTAGTAATTTATGGACGTTACACAAGTGCTATTTTATAATTGATGTTTGTTGGTCAGTACC
This sequence comes from Epinotia bilunana, assembly GCA_947049275.1. Classification (NCBI taxonomy): domain Eukaryota; kingdom Metazoa; phylum Arthropoda; class Insecta; order Lepidoptera; family Tortricidae; genus Epinotia; species Epinotia bilunana. Next base: position 3,843,133 of record OX346267.1, read on the forward strand.
AACTTGGAAACAAGGATTTTGTAGTACACTCTTCGAGGTTCATGGCCCTTATTCATTTCACCGCGTTTCAAATACACGGTGCGTGTAGAACCATCCCCTAAAATTATCTGCCTCTTACATCCTTTACCACCACACTAAATACCTCTCGCTTACCGGAACTGAATGCTTTTAGCATTATAATATGCCAAGATAGCTCGCGTTTAAACTTCGTATTTTCGCAACGTCACCCATTATCAGGCACGGCCACGTTTCTGTGCATTAACGTTAACCCCTGACTGATGGAAAGTGAACTTTATTTGAGGTGTGAAAAAGTCAAATGTTGTATGGCGTCGAACTGTCTCACTGAACCAGGAGAATGCGCCCGGGTTGCCGAAGCGGAAGGCGTGATAAGTGCATAGCGTAATCTAAATAGCATCAGCGCTAAACATGTCTGAAAACAAGGGTTTTATTATGCTTAAAGTGTTTTTTATGAGTTCGCGAGGTGGCTGTTTGAAATGAATTTCAAGAGCCACGTCATAAGCTTCGCAATCCAATTCACGTCTTCCATTCCGTTTATACCTAGCAGAAAAAGAAAAGAGACATTAGCTGTCTTAAGGGGTTTGAGTAAAACTGTTGTCATTTTTTAGGTGAACAGCCAATCGTAAATGAATGAATAGATTGTGATAGATCTATTCGAAACAAACATTTTGATAAGAAATGTGATACTCTAAAATGCTTCGGAACCGACATAATTTGCAATGTATTCCACAGCTCATATTGAAAAGTTAGAGACAAAACTTAAAACTTAAATATTTTGGCTCCGATCTATGCGTATTAAGAGGTCCTCTAAAATAATGTTAAAAAACATCCTTGGCCGCTGCAAAAAAAAGACGTCAATGTTTGTCATACCTTTCTGTAGTTTGGTAGGCAAATGTGCTCCTAATGCTTGACACTTTCAATCTTAATTCATAATAAGAGTCATAAATAGTTGTCAATTGTCTATTAAGGTGTCGAACATCGGAACGTTTACTTTTTCCTAATTGATAGATATAATCTAATAGAGAACATTATATAGATACCTAACGCAAAAGAATAAGTGATAGGTTTGGACCAGCAAAAAAATCAAGTTACGGCTTAAAAGGTTCCAAGTTGCATCAACGGATCCTCCTTATCAAAACAAAGTTAACCCAACTTGATCCTGAACAGTGCTCGAGGCTTATCCAACACCACGTCACTTACTCCTCCCGAATTATGACGTCGCCGCTCTTAAAAGCCATTCAAGTTCACCACATTATTAAACAGCGAAAATTGTCTCGTGAAATTTGGGTCACGTTGTCTTCCATTAGGTGAGGTGGCATTAAAAATAAACTTAATATTCGTGAAAAACGAACAGGGCTTTTAAGGGCAGGTGTAGAGGTTTGGTCTAGCTTTTAGACGCTTGAGGGTTAATGGGAAGGAAACACGAATGATGGTTAAACGTCTCGAATACATATGTGCAGTGCTGATGTCATCATCGGGTTTCTAATGAAATTCATAATTATATTTGCCACAAATGTAACTTAATTCGTTTTTATCAGAAACTGTAAATATTTCAGGATTATAAAAATACAAACCTTACCTAACCTACAGGGCTCAATACAAAGTTTTTAAATTGCCTTGGAAAATATTCAGTTTCAGATAAATTCACTTTTATAGCAAATGACAATTATATGAGTAACACTACTATTATGGCAAATATAATTATGGATTTCGAAGGTACGTATCCGGTCAGGGTGTCCATCTAGCCGCATAATGACTATTGTCATAATTTCGATTCTCATACAACTTTACGCATAAAGTTGTTGCTCATTAAAGTCTTTTGTCATTAATGATTCTGCGCATTATTCTTTTTTTGTCATAATTGTAGTATGTCATATTTTTTTAAACCATAATGTTGAATATCATACAAGTTTTAGTGATTATATTGAAGATCATAATTATTTTTAGTTATAAGAATTGCTACGAATAATTTTGACAATATATAGACTGTTATTATGATTGATTCACAAAAAAATAAGCAATGAGTTCACCAGCGTGTAATTAGGTTAGGGCAGCTAGTAAAGGGGGGGCTCGGGGGGCAAGGCCCCCCCCCGCAGTAATAAAAACAAACAATCGTAACAATTGTATTGGTGGTAGGTTAGGTTAGGTTATCGTGTGTCCCTTAGAGCGGAAATAGGCATCGGGGTGACATCGACACGCTGACAGTTAGGTTAGGTTAAAATATTTGCCGTGCGTTTTTACAAGATTTTTTACAAGGTTTTGTTAGGTTACAAAGAGATAATTTACTTTGACCTTTACTTTTACCAATTTTCTTATACATATGACTTGAAAACGTTATGCGCAAACCTATTATGGCGATTGATATTTACGCTTAAAGCTTTTATGGCCAATAAATTTATGATAATTGTTATTTATGCTCTTAAATAGGTTAAAAAATATATGATAACTAATTTATGAATTTTGTAGGTTATGCGTAATGATGATTATGACAGAAGTGGTTATGCCAATCAAAACTATGGCTTTAAATATCATGCAACCCGATATGGCCAATCCGGTCCTTGTCATTTATATATCGCCTTTTATATAATTTTATCTTACATGAATGTTGTAAATGTCATAATGTTTAATAGTGGCACTGTAATTGAATTTTTAAGAAGCATAACATGCTATTCCTCGTCCACAAGAGCTAGTTACATATTAAATATAAAGTTAAAAACTAAGAGCTCTCAGCAATGTCACAGGTGCATTAAAACGTTTCGCAGTATCTCTAAATAAAACTCGTTGCGGTTGCCACTATGGAGGAAGCTATTCTGCATAGTTCACAGCCTTCCAGGATACGTTCAAAGGACATTCTACCTTATCTACCACAGTTTAGAGCTATTTTATGGTCTACGTGCTTGGCTGTTAAGGCTGTTTACTACTAAAATGGTACGTCCATAGCGAGATACAGCATTTTGTTTATGGAGCTTTATGTTTCTTTTAACACCGCAAAGTTAGACGAAGGATATTGCGTGTCCTTAACTGGTATGCGAAAAGATAAAACGGACAGTAAACCTCCAAATAGAGTAGGCATTACTACACATATATATACTATTCTAAATATTTATCCAACCAAAATAAAAGTAAATAAAAATAAATATTTGCGGACAATCTTACACAAATCGACCTAGTCCCATACTAAGCACAGCTTGCTATGGGTACTAGAAAACGATAAACATACTTATATAGATAAATAAATCCGTACTAATATTATAAATGCGAAAGTACCTCTTCACGCTTTAACCGCTGAACCGATTTGGATGAAATTTGGTATATAGATAGTTTGTATCCTAGGGAAGGACATAGGATAGTTTTATCCCGGAAATCATCCCCCAAGGGGATGAAGTGGGGGGGTGAAAGTTTGTATGGAGCTCCGATATAAATGAGTTCCACGCGGACAGAGTCGCGGGCAGAAGCTAGTATTAAATACATAGAAAACATTCATGATTCAGGAACACTATTCGTGCTCATCTCACAAATGCCCTGCCGGGATTCGAAATAGGCCAAATAGGCTAAAGTGGTCGTCAGTAAAATGTTAAATTTATATTAAGACAGCGAGAACAAGTTAGTCAATTGAGTATAGAAGTACCAAAATTGTAATTAGAATTTGAAACATTTCCCTGTAAAGACAAACATAAGAAATCGTTGCGTCGAATTGAACAATGAACAGTTTTACAACTTAGTGGGAATAGCAGATCTAACCAGGGTTGCCAGATCGTCCCAAAAAGGTCGGTTTTCCGTTCCTTTTAATGCCATACCGTCCTGTTGTCGTCCTTTCCAAGGTGCCATCCCTTTTGTTGGACGATCTGGCAACACTGGATCTAACCCTTCCTATGGTTTTTATGATTATAAACTAAGATTTAAGATTTAGGGTTGAAGTGTGTTGTGGGTGATGGGCTAGCAACCTATCACTGCAATATCACATTTTGTCAATCTTTTATACACACATTTATGCTAAAAGTGGCGCTGGAATATACGTTTCATGTGCTCTGCCTACCCCTTTTAGGAATAAAGGCGTGAATGTGTGTATGTATGTACATACATACATACACACATTCACGCCTTTACTCCACTTTATTCCTAAACTAAGATTGGATCACTTGAGTTACTTATCGCAATCACAAAATTTTATTTCTTAACTTTTTCTTCCGAATTTTCGCTTCAGCAAAAAGCCGTTTTTCTTTGAAACCATAAAATTTTCGTGATTATTATAAAACAAACCTAACTTAATCTGATGAACTCGCATGCGAGTTGGATCATACACAGTTTTAGGTTCGCGTCTTTCCTGTGGACATTATCAAAGTTAAGGGCTACGAAGCCAAATTTTTGTTTCGACTCTTAATCCGCATAAACGGCGTCTCCTCTTCTGTATTACTTTTCGATAAAAACATTATTTATATGCACGTGAGCTCTTAATCGTCAACCACAGGAGAGACGAATTTTGTTTTATACACTGTGTACGGGTGAACACACACATTCGTCTCTCCTATGGTCAATAATTAAGAGCTCACGTGCATATATAAATAATGTTTTTATCGAATACTAATATAGAAGAGGAGAGGCCGTTTATGCGGATTAAGAGTCCAAACAAAAATTAGTCTTCAGTATTCCTTAACTTTGATAATGTCCACAGGAAAGACGCGAACCTAAATCTTCGTATGACCCAGTTTTATTACAAAGCAAGGTTTGATTGAAGTCGTCGTATTTCGGTAGCCATAGTAATGTAACGAAAATCGCATACCTGTTGGTACACTTTCCCACTATTTGGGCTGCAATACGGAATAGTAGATTGTTAACCAAGGGTTGAAAGTGACCCATTTCACACGAGATATTTCTGGCGCTCGAACGACGTGAGAGCGCCAATAGTTCGAGGGTCAAATGGGTAATTTCACCCGAGTTAAACACTACTTTTCATTTCGACTGTGAGGAAAGCAAAAAGGATATAAATAAATAAAATAATTTAAGTAATATTGTACTACTATCCAATATCCAAATTTTTCGCGCTGGCTACATTATGTTTCGCACTGGCTACATTATGCCACGGCCTACTAGACTACATGACCTAAATTGTAATCGAGTAGGCCGCGACGCAACTAATCTACAGAGCCATGCCGGCGGGCAGTGGAATAGAGGAATGATTTTGAATATTGATTTTCTGTAATTGCGAATAAAAATAAACCAACTGTAAAACGATTTAAATATCAACCTATAGGTCGTAATAAACACGTCGTTTAATGTAGGTACCTATAGCTGACTGTCGATTTGTGAAAAGCTTTTATTTTAATACTCTATTATCTTCGACTCCGTGGCTGATTTTACCAATTAACAAAAAAATTACTTTCCACCCTAGGGGAGAACACACAATTTTCCACCCGGCTACTCATTATATATCATTATATACTCATGAAAACTCAACTTTCAGAACAGGAGAGATGAAAAAAAAATTACGTTCAAGTAGTTTATACTGATCGATCATCATAATTAGCGTTTTTCCAGAAAGTGCTCATTCGAGCCCGGGATCTGCTTTAACACCTAATCCCAAGATTTGGCGTAAGCACTAGTTATACGAAAGCGAGTGCCATCTGACCTTTCAACGCAGAGGAAAAACTAGACCTTAGTGTGATTAGCCCGGTTCACGATGTTTTTCTTCACCGAAATGCCGCTGTTAAATATCAAATGATATTTCGTACATACGTTTTTTGAAAAACCCAGTGGTAGTCCCGGGTTCGAACACGCGACCTCCAGATTGCAAGTCGCGCGCCTTACCGCTTGGCTACAAAAGCTCCTTTTTTTAACTAGTGTTTTGGGAAGACCCAAAGAGTACCCAATAATTTAATTATTCTGATATTTTCTGACTGTATCTTTAACGCCATTTAATACGATTTTGTTAATTAAAACGCTGAAAAGCAATTATTTTAATCATCTTAAAGGACCTTTTAATGGTCCATCGTAGGACGGGCAACAATTTAGCATTTCATTAGTAGCAGATCTGTAAATTGATTTGCGAAATTATTTGTTGGAGTTGACGTGATAGACACGATCCTGTTTTTAATTGATTCTATTGTGATTGATGTTTGGAGACCTTATACATCTCTATGAATATTAAATTAGTTAGTGTACTTTGCTAATAAGCGTTAAGAGCCTCATCTTATTTTAACAGCTCTGGTGATAGAATAATTATATAATTTAAAATATTAATCCTTTTCGTCTTTTATATGACTTGTGTATTACATAAAGATTACAAATTACCATTTAATTGTTTCCATTGTAAAACATTCTTGTAAATTGGCATTCCTATTGTGTTACCGTACAATTTAGAAAACCTTAACCGAAACCTTCTCACCATGGCTGCCACATTGATTATTTAACGAATGATATCACATCCACTTCATGACAGAGCTATGTATTATCATCATCATCTATCCCTGTACCTTTTATTTTGGGGCTCACGCTTTTGCGCCAAGTTAATCTGTATTGCCATTACAGTCGACTGTGCAAATACAAATTCCCAAATACTTCGCGCACATTACTCGAAACCCAAACTCCATGGAATGACTCGTTGTCCAGAGACGGGTAAAGGGAAATCAGGCGGTCCAAAAAAAAACGAAAAGCTGCGACACAATCCACCATAGTCCAGTGTTCCCGTCATGCTGAAGACTGTAATATAAGCATCGGGAGGGCTGCTTTAAATGGATAAGGCAGTCCACCCGCTCATGGTTTCATAATAATATATGGACATTATTATGAAACCACCACCACTGTTAAGAGTGAACAACTGAAGAGAAAGACTCTGTTCGTTGTCTCTTTTGAAATCTGGCAGTTTTTAAGGTCTCTTCCCATGTTTGACCACCAGGTCGGTGGCGAGCGGCCTCTCCCCCTTATTGATTTCTGGCTTAGCTAGTGCGACTTTGGTTATATAATCATTGTCACGCCTGTTTATGTCCGTACCACCTTACACAACATTCTGTGAGTTTAACGGCGAGTGGTGCGACTTTAATGCTCCCCCGAAGGTACTCGTTTATAAGAGGGTTACGTATTCAATTGTTTCACTGTTTAATGTCGCAAAGTGTCTCTATACCCGTCATGAACAAATTGTGCACGTGCCGCGCGCGAAAATGAAAATGTTTATTTCGACAAATAGACTGATGGAATCTACCTAACGACTGGTTTAGTAAGTGGTAAAACAGCTTTTACTAATGAGGTGCGCCTCAAATTGCTCCCACTTCGGACAATCCTTTTACACTTTCCAAGTCCATTTACAACGCTCCTGATAAAACTAAAGCAAATCCTGCCATGCATAATTACAGCCTGGCAAAAATGCAAATGTGAGAAATCTCTTCAAATGAATAATGAGTATTCGCGCCTGCTTATAGCAAATCTTCAAAAGAAGGCTTAGACAATAATTATAATTTGTAATTCCGTAAATTGTATGTGATTTTGAATTAGCTGTTATGTTGGAGACTTCAGAATTTGTGTAAGATATACTTCTGAGGCTACCAGAGGATAAAAATCAGTGGCGGTTACTCCACCGACAAGAGCCTAGCTCTTAAATAGATGATGATGATGATACTTCTGTTATAAACAACGGAATTATAATAGACTAGCTGCTCTAAATTTGGTGAAATAGGAGGAAGCGAAGTTTGCGCGTTGGAATAGTAATACATGAATAAAGGTACTTAAAAAAAGATTTATTCTTTATCTTAAAACTATTACACATAGACTGAGTTGGAGCCTCTTTTTAAGCATTTAAACGTGCTTGTTTTAAGAGACACCGCTCTTCCACAAGTTTTAACTGTGTGATTTTAGGTGAACAGGTATTTTAAAACATTTCGTAAAAGTAAACTGATAATCATAATTAGATTGGTACCTACTTTAAGTTAAAATAAAAATAGATTTTATATAATTTTAGTGTAGATCTCAGAGATTTAATTTAAAATTTTCTGTTTTATTTATTTTTTTGTTTTTAGCCAATCTGTCAATCTAGTTTTGACTTCGTAACATGTATAGGGGTAGATGTCTATTAGTCTATTTATAACATAAATATAGTTTCGCTGATTGTGCTGTTTGCTTTCTCCTCGCATAAGCCGTTTTCACTATCGGTGTATGAATTATTTTAGACTTGTTTTTGTTACGAGTACGAGTAGGAATACTAATTGATTTATAAACGGTTTTTTGTAAGTTTTTATAATTACATTTAGTATTTAAAGTTTTCTCACAGACAGTACATCAGCAGTCATGTTTTGTGTTTTTGTTGTCGGCAATCTATACGCTTTCATGTGAATGACTTTGAGGAGTGACCTTTGGGCTCTTTCTAGTTCGAGGAATTTGGTTTTCGTGGCACCGCCCCACACGGGAATACAGTACGTAAGTATAGATTCCGCAAGTGAGATATAGACTTGCTTTATCATAGCCTTAGTGGCTACGTGTCTAAGATTTTTGAAAACCCAGATAAGCTTTCGCACTCTGGACATAATACTCTCTGTGTGATGATGCCAGGTTAAGCGCTGGTCAAGAATAATACCCAAGTATCTTGTAATTTCTAATTTATCTATAACTGAGCAGGAACAGGTGGTTTGGGTATTATTATCCACGTTCGGCGGCTGAGCGTACGTCATCCCAAGTAACCCCAGAAAAAAACAATGGCTGTGTCATCGGCGTACGTGAAGATAGTGTCAGCCTCTATTTGCATATTATATAGCTGATTAATGTAAATTATGAACAGGGTAGGGCCTAGGACACTCCCTTGTGGTACTCTGTAGGATATAGTGCGATGGTCACTGACATGATTGCCTAATTTAACCTTCTGCGTTTGGAATTCTAGGTAGCTTGTAAAGAGACGTAGAGAAGTATCTCTTATACCAATAGTTTCCAATGTGTTAACAAGGATGGGAACAGAGACCGTATCGAATGCTTTTTTAATGTCTAAAAATACTGCCAAATATTTTTTATTTTTGTCCACATTATTCACTATGAGAGAGGTAAGAGAAGAAATAGCCTTTATTACCATATCATATAGCCACTTATTTGTACTAACCCATTTGCGGATCTTAGTCAAAAGTACACGGGTAGCCGATACATAAAATATATTTATTATATTTTATATTTCTCTGCAGTGTGTTCTGCAGTGTTTCGTGCATTGAAGAGAGCTTATGTGGGTCGGCCAAATGGAAAACACCCATTGGGCCAGCCCAGGTACCGCTGAAGTGACGAGGCCCTCAAAAATCTGACCACCCTTGGGGCATCCAACTGGCGCAGAATAGGGAAGACTGGCGTTATCTTGTGTCAGACGCCAAGATCCCCTTTGGGTCATCGAGCTAGCGTAGTAGTTATATTTTATACACACCTATCGCAACCTACGGCATATAATTAAATACTTGGAGCTATCAAACAGGTCAATTTTCTCCCAAGTTTGACTAGCAAGCTGTGACACGACATTAACACAACAATATTTTATTTTACCCACATATCACCAATAAAATAATTTGAATGTGAATGGCAACTCCGATGCGCCCACTTGAGACAGATGTGCGAATACAATATTGGATCAAGTGACGAAATGGAATCCGCACGAATTCTTCCAAGTATTTTGACTTGCAAATAAATAATGTATTCTCCAGTTATATGCAAATGGTACTTTTTTATGCGTGGCGCCTAACGGGTGATTTTAGGGGAGGGAAGGCGCTGTATATTTTTGCGATCAAAATTCGATTTCCATTTTGAATTTATTGTGATACATTCCTTTAGTATTCATCTTCTATGTTTTATTGCATTCGGATAATTTAAGATTTAACTATGACACTGCTAGCAGTTTTTAAAGGTTTTTTTAATGCAATGTGCAATGTCTTTGGTCTTGTGTAGGTCAATTAATCTATGAGGCCGCCTTCATATATATATAGTGCCCGTAAGTCATCATCATCATCATCATCATATCAGCCGAAAGACGTCCACTGCTGGACATAGGCCTCCCCCAAAGAGTATTGTGGCACTCTTTGGGGGAGGCCTATGTCCAGCAGACCGGTCCTGCGCCACCCGCATCCAGCGGACTCCCGCGACCTTTACCAGGTCATCAGTCCACCTTGTGGGAGGCCTCCCCACGCTGCGCCTTCCGGTACGTGGTTGCCACTCGAGAACCTTTCCGCCCCAACGGCCATCGGTTCTACGTGCAATGTGCCCCTAACTAGTATAATTCAATTACAAGTAAAATTATATCGGTAATATATATCGCTGTAACGTGTTGCACAACTCTATGGTTGATAGTTGCACAACTGTATGGTATGGGTATGGTAATCAATTATTATTATTATTATTTATTTTCTATGGTTGTACCTTGGTTTACCGACAATTGTTTCATCGAATGTATGTTTCGCGGAATTTTAAATTTCATCGAAAACGATTTATTTCAGAATTAGTAAACTTTTCAGGAATGTTATAAAACAAACCTAACCCAATGGGTTCTACAGAATGATGACCTTTTAGCTCTCTCGATTTTTCTCCCACTATCCGTCTCTGAAATGAAAATGAAATGAAATGAATTTATTTCCAGCCAAAATAACACCACATCATAATTTCGTTCTTAATTAGAAAACACAATATATAAAAAGAAACTTAATAAATACCAGCTTAAACTAAAAATAACGTGTACGTAAAGAAGTCTGGTGGAGCTGCTATAGTGGCCGCAAGTGGACACCACTCAGCATATGCTCTGACATTAAACAATGCCACAGCGCTGGTCTTCCGTGGAGCCCAGGGCTGTAAGGTAGTTCTGAACAGCAAAAAGTGGAAAACGTGGTACTAAAACCTACATTTAGGGATTAAAATGATGAATCAACGTTTACATATCCAGTATATACCTACATTAATTTTATTTAAGAATATAATATTGAATTACTTATAAGAAGAGTTAGGAGTAGGTTTGTACGTGGCAAGTTGCATGCATATTAAGTACTACGCGTATTTAGGAAACTGACTATATAACAGAATATTGGATAATAATTATATGGGATAAATTATGAGGATTTTCGAGACTAACGTGACGCTATACAGCTATATACGACTAACAAAAAAAAATATATATATATATATATATGAAATAGTTAACGACACGGGCTAGGAGAGTTGTAGGGTAAATAGATATTTTTTGAAGTGGAGCTTAAAAGTGCCTACAGTTAACGAATTACGAATAGGCGGAGGGATGTTGTTCCAGCATTTCGTGGCTGAGTAGCGAAAACTGCCACGAAATGCTGCCGATTTACCGTGTCTTGGGCATACAAGACGGATCGCACCTCTGGTCGGCCGGGCAGTGAAGGTCAGCTTCTCGTATAGATACTGAGGCTGACGATCGTACACTACACCGAAAAGCAGAGTGGCAAAATGAAGAGAACGACGGGCCTCCATTTTTAACATCCCGCCTTGGTTAAGATAGGGTGTGACGTGAGTGCGTGGTGGGATAGGGAAACAGAAACGGGCACAGGCATTCTGGATCCGTTGAATAAGCGTTCTTGAGCGAGCTAGAAGGCATCCGTTAATTACCGTGTCGACGTAGTTTAATTTGGACAGGATTAATGTATCGCATAACTTGATCCTAACGTCAACACTAAGGTACGCCCGAACCTGGTACAACACTTTTAGCCTATAGTAGCAGTTCCTAACGGTATCCAGTACATGTTGTTCGAAACGTAACTGATCGTCCATGAGTAGGCCAAGATTGCGCGCCATGGTAACACGCTCAAGACGTTCCCCTCCCAACATCACATCAAGGTTGAGACTAGAAATTTTGCCTACCTGGCCTTTAGTGCCAACTACTAGAAATTTGGACTTGAGCGGGTTAAGAACTAAGGCACAGTCTCTAGACCAGTTATCAATGCGCAACAAGTCTTCGTTTAACAAGTCTACTGCTCTTAACGTCTCCGAGGGGTGAAAATTTTTGTAAATTTGTAAATCGTCCGCATACATGTGATAGTCACAATTCCTAAAGCAGTTAGTTATGTCAGCCACGTACAGGATAAACAGCACGGGACCTAAAATTGAACCTTGCGGAACTCCGCAGTTCACAGGAGTATTTTGGGAGAAATCCGTTAAACCGGAAGGTTTATTCAGCCCAACTTGTTGAGAGCGACCAGACAGGTAGCTAGCAAACCACTTTATCGTATTGTTACGAAAACCATAGAATGCAAGCTTGGATAGCAGCAGCGAGATGTTAATTGTGTCAAACGCGCGAGAAAAGTCTAATAGGACTAGTAGCGATGCTTCTCCTTTATCCTGTGCTGACAGGATGCCATCTATCACATCCAGGAGAGCCGTAGCCGTGCTGCGTGCCTTCCGGAATCCTGACTGCTTACTAGGTAATATGTTATTTGTTTCCAAATAATCAGTTAACTGCATGCACACCAGTTTCTCTAAGATTTTGGACACACAACACAGAATACTAATTGGCCGGAGATCTTTTAAAGCAGTAGGCTCGGGTATTTTGGGTATCGGTTTAACGATCGCGGACTTCCAGGCATCAGGAAACGTGCTGGTACTGAGGGATTGATTAATAATGGCGGTGATAATATATAGCGTTCTAGGTAAAGTTAATTCGACCATGTCCAGCGTGATGCCGTCAGTACCAATAGCATTACTGGAGAAGGATTTAATGACCTTCAAAACAGTTATTTCATCCACGGGACATAACTCGAATGTTGAGGAGCCAAACCTGTGGTACTCATAATATGTCAAACTTGATAAGGTAATGTTTCGACCCGCGGGCAAGTTAAGAAAATGATTATTGATCTGGTCAGCGTTGCTAAAATCAGCCGGTAGTTCGTTACGTTTTTTAAAATCGACTATATTTCGCTTAATATTTTTCCAGAGAATTTTGGGGTTATCATAATTTTGCATAATATGAAATTGGTAAAAAGCCGACTTTTCGGTAAACAAGGCAGTATTGACGATAGACTTCAGGTCCTTATAGTATCGTTTGTGTATCTCCAGGCCCGTAAGACGACTTCTTGCATGCGCGTCATCACGCAGCCGCATCATCTCTTTCACAGTATGAGTAATCCACGGGTATGTTTGTTTTTTAATGAGGACCTTTTTAAAAGGAGCGTGTTGTTCAAAAAGTTGAAATACATACAAAGTAAAATAGTATACAGTATCATTAATATTGCCACAAAGCAGGCGTTCCCAGTTTATAGATTCAAGGTCAGCGTTGAAACTCTCCATATCAATATCCTTAAGCGGTCGATAGACTACCCACCTAGGAGACGGTTTGTTTTTTTTAATATTGACTTCGCATGTAATAAGCGCATGACTGCTTAGATCAGAAATGTAGTTGACGGATACATGCCTTATACTTGTGTTTGAACATATTAAATCTATCAATGTCTCTGAGTGATCAGTAAAATGAGTAGGATTATTAACATATTGTGAAAGTTGCAAAGTGGTTAAAAAGTCAGATAATTTGTTTGTGTTCGTATCGTGTAAACGCAAAGTATTTATATTAAAATCTCCCAGCAAAACAATGCGGTCGTATGTCGACAATGAACATATTGACTCGGTGAGTGCCTCGAGAAAGACGTCAACATTCTGCCACGGAGGACGATAAGCAGTGCCTACAGCGATCTTACTGCCGTTAAGGTTTACCCGGATCCACATTTGCTCAACCAAGGGGGATGTTGGGGTCGTTAGTACGCGCGAGCTAATGTCTCGACTCATATAGAAACCAACGCCGCCTCCGCGGGTTCGTTGACCCGCCGGTCGCGGCGAGTGCCGCAGACGGAACCCTGGAGGAGACGGCGCTCGCTCTTCTTCACCAGCGCGCAACCATGTCTCGTTTATGGCTAGAATGTCCACCGGATGACGGTTAAGAGCTACCAAAAACTCGTCATGCCTAGTTCCGAGCGAGCCAGCATTTAGTAAACCCAATTTTAGATTTTGTCTTTTGATGATGAATTGTATCACATAGGAAAATACTAGTTGACAAAACAAGCAATTAACAAGCAGCTGCTTTAAGGCAGTCATATGGCGTCGTTCAGTTGATGTAAAATTCAAAATGCTTGGTTGTGTGACTGCGATATGCATAACGTTACGTTGTCTCTGAAGGTCATGGATATGACGATTATAGATGGATAAACAATAAAATATATATATTATAGATAAGAAGTACATATTTATTTCATTAATGATGCATATTATGTATAATTTTATGGCATGCGTTTCATACGTAAATAGTAGCGCGAGAAGAAAAGTTACAGAAATAAACATGCGTTCATTCTTGGTTCCGAATTTACAAACATGAGTTCTAGTCTTAATAAATAGTTTCATAAACAAATATTGCCCGACATTAAGGTAAGCATTATTGACATAAGTCGTTACACTTAGGGATATTAGTTGTAAACATATTTTGTATCCGTTTTTTACAGTACTTATAAGTCTTATAACGTAAACTCTCTCTCTTATTAGAACACTTAGAACAAGAGGTATAATGTGAGAGTATGTCGCGGCCGTCTTATGATAGACGTGCTGAAAAGTTAACGGTTTCTGAGTAACAGAAATTCGATGAAACGAAAATTGGGCAAAACGCATTCGGTGAAAAGTTTGTCGGTGAAATAAGGGGACACCCTTTCTATATCTCGGGAGCATGGGATCTCGGTCCTTTGGAAGGCATGCGTGGGACCAAAGACAACAGCACATAGGCTGCGGGGGCCAAGGGGGCTCTTTCAGACAACAATAGTCTAAGAAGGGGATATATATACACAAGGCGGATATCATCTCCGAATAATTATTATCGTATAAATAAGACTTAAGTGGAGTAGATCCTCTGACGTCTTCACTATTTAATTTGTAGCAGCCAATATTTTAAGTACTTCTATATTATTTTCCTATAGAAAAAGGTCATATGCTCCATTAAAATGTACGCTATAATACGGTCTTTTCACCAATCACGATCAATTAGCGTTCTCATTCAATCCAAATTGTTATTCGAGAGTTAACGTCCGTCCGCGTCTGTAAATCAGCGTCGCCGTGACGGGAACACGGCTTAGCCTGATTCATTGCCACTGGACTTTGTGTTCAATCCCAGACAACCGTTTATAGCCACAATCTGCCTTTAGGGTGAATCCACCACAGCTGTGCTAGGTCGAGGCGGTGAGCGAGGTTTTGATCCAGCAATGGGAATGCGTCATTTTCCTATCCTAGCTTAGCACAGCACAGGTGCTTCGATACGCATTCCTCGCACGTATCTGTTGGACGCGGTCACACGGTTACACAGCTTCGCTACGCATACTCACTCTACTCCGCTACCTCGCATAGACACAGCTCTGTTGATATCCACCCTTAGCCTATTTTGAGACCCAACAAACGCTAAGTACGTTACACCGTAGCGCGTAGCAGTGTTTAATCGCTTTGTAGCCTATCTGTAGCGTAGTAATCCACCATAAGCCTATCTAGAGAGAGATGCAATAAACGCTACGTGTGCTACATGGTAGCATGTATCAGCATTTTATCGCTTTGTAGCATACTTGCAAAACAGCTCCATGGATAAACTTATAAAAAAAATAACTAACAGCAACGAGTTTGCCAAAGAGCAATGGAACGCAGTATTTTGGGCGTGAAATTAACGGATCGTTCCAAAACTCAGATAGCTGACGTAGCCCACACAGCCGCAAAACTCAAATGGGACTGGATCGGGCACGTCTGCCGCATGCCAGAAGCGTTGTGGGCTACAATTACCACCAAGTGGATCCCAGAGAACCGAATACGGCGTCTCGGTAGACCACGTAGGAGACGGCGAGACGAGCTTGACGTTTTTTACCAAGACTGGTGGGAGTCTGCCCAGGACAGGGATATGCGGAAGAAAAAGAGGGAGGCCTTTGCCCAGCAGTGGGACACTTAAGGCTTTTAATAATAAAATAATCGTACTAATATTATAAATGCGAAAGTTTGGCTGTTTGGATGTTTGTTACTCAATCACGCTTAAACGGCTCAACCGATTTTGATGAATCTTTGCACGAAGATAGTTTATAGCCTGGATTAAAATCTAGGATAGTTTTTATCCCGGGTCCACGAAGTCGCGGGCGGAGGCTAGTAATAAATAACAGCAACAACAAATTCTGAGTAGAAATGTGAGAAGACAATTTACGCCACTCGTCTTCCAGTTGAGCTGCAGTACAATTAATGACTTCCACAATTTAAAATGTCACAATTCAATAATGTCTAGACTTTTAATTAGTTTCGCTAGTCATGACGGAATTGGATGCTTCGAGAGTCGTGGAAGAACTCGAATGCGCCCATTTCTGATGTTCATTCAGTAATGCCTAACTCAATAAACACTCAATTATCTGCTGGGTTTGTCGCTGACAACAAGGTCATGATAGTCATGAACGAATCTACTCCTTAGTACGTGTGTATGCGTTAGGCCGCGTAGTGGATGCAGACCGCGGCCTAACGGAAACGGGTCGTTTTTGCCTGCAATGTGTATAAACTGCAACTAAACAATGTTACTAATATTATAAATGCGAAAGTTTGAATGTGCAGATGTTTGGATGTTTGGTTACTCAATCACGCTTAAACGGTTTAACCGATTTGGATGAAATTTTGCACGAAGATAGTTTATAGCCTGTATTAAAATAAAAAAATGTTTATAGGGTCCACGCAGACGAAGTCGCGGGCGGAAGCTAGTATATAATATTTGTCACAGTATAATAGTTGACACTTTTCCTCACAAAAAGATAAATTGCACGAGACCCTTGCCATGAACCAGTGCCTCACACAAACTACTCGACTGACCAACCGGCCAGTCGAGTAGTACAGTAGTAGTCACTGGTTTGTGCGTTTTGTTAACCAAAATTATCACTCAAGTCAAGTGGGGCTAAAAGTACCTATATTTAATAAAGGCCCCGTGACTATAAAACGCGAGGGTGTATTAACTCAATTTAAAAAAAGATCGAGGCAACTCATCCACTCTTTTTATGACATTAAAGATTTTTATGAGTATGAATGTTCAATAACAATGAATTTTCATATACCTAGTATATAAATTTAATTTAGTTTAAGAATGATGACTTATCATATTTATAATATCCATACTCCTATACTAATATTATAAATGCGAAAGTGTCTGTCTGTCTGTCTGGTACCTCTTGAATCTTAAACCGCTGAACCATTTTGGTAAGGAGATACTTATCCCGGAAATAATTCTCTAAGGGGGTGAAATGGGGGGTGAAAGTTTGTATGGAGCTACAATTATAAACTAGTGCCACGCGGACGGAGTCGCGGGCAGAAGCTACTTATTAATAAATGACTTATGACTTGTCTTTGTCCTCAGCGCGGACGGGAACTACGAGGTGACGATAATGACGAAAGCCATTCTGCACTACGACGGCAAAGTTGTATGGAAGCCGCCGGCCATCTATAAGTCCTTCTGCGAGATTGACGTGGAGTATTTTCCCTTTGATGAGCAGACCTGCTTTATGAAATTCGGCAGTTGGAGCTATGATGGTTATACGGTGAGTTTTACCTACTAGGTAGACCACTTAAGGGCCTCCACGCTTTTTAACTAGTTTTGACGAGTTTTGAGTTAATATTCCTCCTTTAAAGCTATAGATATATTTATTCCACAAACGCTTATCGGTTCTTCAATCCTTTATCAACATTTGCGCGAGATGTTTTTCGAAGAAAATTGATATATTTCTTTTATGGCTGATTTAAATATTGGCCAAAAAAGCCCTGTTTTTGATATTAGCATGTTGTAAATGCACTTATATATATGAAATCGACATAATATAACTGTTCCTTATTGGAGTCTCTAACAACCCTTTTGGCTGGGTTTTGGCCTAAAATTGACAAATTTGGTGCCATATAGGTCGAATACTGTGAGTTTGGAAGTAAATATGGGATACAATTTCAGTAAACCTCGTTGTTGTTACTTCGATAAGCCATAAAAACAGGGAAACGGACAGATACAGATCAAAGCTAGAAGAAATAGCCTCTAGAGAGTAACGTTTTGAACGCGCATTAGATAGATCCAACTTTCATTTTCTCATATAAAAAGTGACGTTTAGGTCTAACTGACACACGTACAATACGTTACGTGATTAACCTGCAGGACTCCGTTAAGCGGTCAACCTTTAAGTCCTGCTGGTCAATTGAGTAACGTTTTGTATGGTTGAGATTATGAAATGTGGCCGACTTTTTATTAAAGTCATTGTAATAGGAATGTTGTACCATGGACGGTAGCGTTTTTTTTTGAGTGAACTGCTTTGATGCAATTTGACCGACTCGAATAATCTCAATTTTACGTCCGATGGTGGTTCTAAATGTTATTTTTGTATGGGATAATGACAGTCGAGTTGCTCTAACGTCCTGTTGGAAATGTAACGCAATTACGTCTATGATTTGATAAAGTTGCAAAAAAGATAAATCAGAGATATTCATATAAGTGACGACACTAGGCTACATTACCTTCGTTCCGTTTGTTTAGTTTACGCGTACAAAGCAGTGAAAGACATTGAGCACTTTAAAACAATTAATGAAAATACTATGGCACTATCTGTGAGTTCCTATAATTGGCTTATTGTATCCACTGTCAATGTTTATTATGTGAATATAACTGTTGGTTCTTCTCCTATTGAATAAATCAATCAATAATTAAATGTTGTTATATGTGTCTATTCTACCTGAACCAATATAATATCGAAACAATCGCTATCAATTGTAAAATGTCGTGGCACAAAGTTTCAAACAGAATATAAATGTTTCAGTCCTCCAATCGAATGAAAAAATATCAAGCGAGACACATTCAGTAGAACTTGAGAAAGTCATTTAAAAGTTTAATAACACCACAAAAGGTTTATATCTAAACAAGTTCATAATAAACTTGTAGCAAAACAAGATTGAGCCTCATAAAGTACGGAGCTCCAATACTCTGTCAAGTATAATATTTATCGTGCAATAAATAATACGGACAATGAGATATGCTTCTCGATGAGATAGAGGAAGTAATAAAAAGTTTCCAATGGAGTTTACAGCGATAGGCTGAAGACGGCCATCTATCGGGGTAGGGGGCCAATAAATCTGAGACTCCGACTTTCTCATAAATAAGGCTCAGTCGCACGTTCGCGCCTCTGGCGTGTGTTAAAGTCTGGGATTGGTCCAATCTTATCAGCACTGCGCGTATCTGATCGCTGTTACACTTTGGAGACGGCAATAAATGTCTGAAAGAAAATTAGCGCTAGCATACTACAGGCCCTTTAAAAAGGAAGTGAAGCCATTGCAAAGTTTAGGTACTCGGCCGGTTTGCCTTGGTGTTTGGTGGATAACAGTGTTTAATTTATAATTGGGTACTTTCCTCGTGTTAAAATGTATACCGTAGTGTTGCTATTTTGATAGATAACCATGAAGTGATTAAAATAAAGTGTACCTAAATTACAAAAGATATGAGACCAGTTTTTTTTTATACATTTGTATGTATTCTTTTTATAGGCCAAGGGCGAACTTAAAGATGGCAATAGAATCCCTAACACTTTAATAGAATATTGAATGTCAACACTCTAATTGTAGCTAGTCTCATACAAACATTTGATCAACTTAGAAAACTGGTTCGAATGGCACTTAAATAGTGCCAATTCGGTTAAAAGATGTTTAGACATGGATTAGTTAGTAAAGCGCATGCCTTGATTTTCAAACAGACGCAAGTTCAATTCCTGCTAGTTGACTATGTAAAGTCTTAAAGCGTTAAGATATATATTTATTTATTTATATAAATGTTTTTGTTAAGTCACGGTAGAAAATTATAATAATACGCGGAAGTCTCGTTGTCTTAAAATGCTGTAATTTTAAGACAACGAGGAAACGGCGACCATAAGATAATTTAAGCTGTGTTACATCAAAATTCCTATTGATAAGGAATGTTATAATAAACATTTAAAGTTGATATAGCAAATAGGGCGACCAAGTCTCATGATAGCTGATATTTCATGCTCTCGAGAAACATCGAATTACAATGTACAATTTAAGGCTTTGGTCTTCAGTTGACTCCATACACGGCGTACGGCGTCTTTTTCTTTATAACTGCACTTAGGCCATGGTCTCTGGTTAACGCCGAACGCCACACAACGTCACGTTCTTTATAATAGAAATGCAGTTGCACTTTCATGCAACTTGACGCTGTACGCGACCTGCGGCGACCCGATACCAAGGCCTGACATAGGTAGGTACAATTTTACATTGTAATCGCCGTGCGGCGTTAACTGAACTGGGCCTAACGGTTATCAGTGTTTAGCGTAATTGATCACTTCTGTAATTACTTGTAACTGAAGTATTTGTAATTAAATGAAATGTTATTGCAATTATATGAATTGACAATTTATTTACTCAATTACTTTACTAAACCCGATATGGCATAAAAATCTATGTAATTTGAATGCTTGGCCATACATGGAACGGAAAAAAAACTTATAGTATCGTCGTCTAGTACTATCGACAACACAGCTAACCGACCATCGGTGCACCTGAAGTGCATTGTAATAAGGTTATATATAAACACAGGATGGTCAGTTAACAGTGTTGTCGTTTGTACCCACAGTTCAAGCTTTGCTTAGTTTCGGTCTAGGTCTAATATTGATTTATATATGTAACAGACATTCAATCAACGTTTCTTTTCTGTTTCAGGTGGACTTAAGGCATCTGAAGCAAGCGCCCGACTCCGATGCAATAGGAATGGGCATCGATTTGTCCGAATACTATATATCGGTGGAATGGGACATAATGAAAGTGCCGGCCACAAGAAACGAGAAGTTCTACTCATGTTGTGAAGAACCGTACCCTGACATCATATTCAACCTTACTTTAAGGAGAAAAACCCTCTTCTACACGGTCAATCTCATCATCCCCTGCGTTGGGATCTCGTTCCTCTCAGTCCTCGTCTTCTACTTACCCTCGGACTCCGGGGAGAAGATCTCACTCTGCATATCTATCCTCCTCTCTCTAACTGTGTTCTTCTTGCTGTTAGCAGAAATTATCCCACCAACGTCACTCACTGTCCCACTTTTAGGCAAATATTTATTATTCACTATGATGCTAGTCACATTATCAGTAGTCGTCACTATCGTGGTGCTGAACGTTAATTTTAGGTCACCGGTCACCCATCACATGGCACCTTGGGTCCGGAAGGTCTTTATAGATTTTTTACCAAAAATATTGTGCATACAAAGGCCGGAGAAGTCTGATGACGACGATAACGACAAGCCGATCGAGGTAAGAAACACACTCCAGAGCAACCGAACAGTGGGCGTAGCACGGTTGCCATTTTATCACTTATCGTTGTGGTAAAGACGGCCATCACGCTCTGACAAGTATGGCGAGTGCGAGAGTGACGGATGCCTTATCCACAACGATAAGTGACAAAATGGCAACCGTGCTACGCCCGCTGGTATTACTCGAACGTGATAAGTTTGGAAATGGAGATTACAGTTTTATCATGAAAATTACGTCAAAATGTGTTTGAATTGACAGCTATCCCATTCTTAAAACTATTGCGATCGAATAATACATTTGAATAGAGATCCTATACAAACTGTACCCGCTTTCATTAGTCTTGAGTAGCATACCGAATGAAGACGAGAGTATTATTCTGGGTGGAACAGAAGGAGGTACTCTTTCTCTTTCTACTGTAAATAGAAGATAGTATCTAGCATTAACACTTACGGTTTCTAGAAAATATTTAACTAGACTGTTTTAGGGAAAACCTTTTCCAGTTTAATGATTGATGTCGAACTGCAGATTTGGTTTAGGGGTTTTAATTTAAGTTTTTTGGTTTATAATTATGGTCGTGTAATATGTTTGACAATATGAATGTAGTTCTAACTACGAAGAAGACAAATTGCCCAGCAGACTATTAAATATGATATTTTCGGCTTGCTTGACCCTTGCTTTAGCGACAAACATTTCATCGAATGAATTTCCATTTTGTAGAAACATGTTTTTTTTCAAAAACGGTTCACTACAATATTTTTATAATACTGACGTAATCTAATGGATTCGACACAATTTACCTTTTAGCTATACCTCTAAAAATAACGGTTCCTGAGAAAAAAAACGATTAAATGAAAATTCGGCGAAACAATGCATTGAGTGAAACGTTTGTCGGTAAAATAAAGGACTATTGTAGAATAACTTCCTGTCAAAAATTTCATTTTTGGTACAAGCTTTTGTTGCCGACTGTACTTTTCTGTATACCATCATCAACTACTCATTGACACGATTCTAACGAGCCCAAAGTCAACGGAGTTACGTCGGTTAAATACTGAATTCCCATGGCCACCTTCTGTCTCCATCATCAAATCAGCTTGGTGGTACCATAATATTGAATTGTCATCCAAACTATACTAAAAACCAAAATTTCAACTCAATCGGATAACGGCAAGTGACTGAAAAATGGATTGCAAATGTTGACGGACAACTTACTTACATACATACTTTTATACTTACATACGAACAAGTCAAGTTAATATAAAGCTTGTAAAAAAGCAATCGTTCTATTCCACCTGGTACATAGTAGGTAAGATATTAATTCAGCGACTTACAAACCGCCATTGAAACGGTCGCATAAACACCCGGTTCGCTTCAAAAAACATTAATCATCACGCATAAAAGAGACGTTTACCTCGCTCAAAATAAAACTCCGCATCTCCAACCGTTTAATTAAATTTGTAAACTAAAAGCTCTCACAAATGAAGTTCTTCAGAGGGAATCCCTTTCAAAACGAAAAAACAACACGGCGCCTTTCTCCTCAAGTTTCCTTCATTCAAAACATTTTCCATCGGAACGGATTCAATACAAACAGAACGCTATTACTGTAGATCCGAAGGCGCCCCAACAATAACCATTTTAATTGTCCTCAGCCGCGGGACTCTTCTGGGAGACCCTGCTTTCAACAATATTCTAAATCCATTGTGTTCTGTGTGTATCGCGAAAATATCGCTTCCAGCCCAATTTCATTCCATTTCGATTTTCTTTTATTACTCAACGCCGACGGGCTTAACGAGCGCGCGCAGCTTCTGTTATTTATGTCCCCCTGGTGGGTACGGACGGTTCGCGAGATATACACGCCGGCAGACGCCGAATCCGAACCCCCACTTCGGTCTAATTGTGTGCCGGCTTAAGCCGTCGATACACTGCCGCGGTCCGCGGAGCGGCCAACGACTCTTCAACCTCTTTAACCTCCTGGATCCTGGAGATATCGATTGTGAAAATTAGTAAAAAAAATCATGGAGTTTTCCCCTTGCAAAACTGATCGCTGATTGGCCATTTGTGACTCGGTGTTTATTTATCAGGTTGACAGTTTCGTTTGGAAACGTTCTGACGACTGCAGATTTTTTCAATGTTATGTCCTCAAGTGAGGACCGGGGGATCCAGGAGATTAATGGACCCAGCAAATCGGGACAGTTCATTTGCATCGAGACGAGCACCTTCACTCTTCACCCAGTCCTTACTATCTCCTAGGACATCCATCAGTAAAAAATGCTTTATTATTTAAATTCATTATATGAGCTACATTCGGAATTCAAGAAATATTTATAAACAAAACTAAAGTATTATTGATTTAGCCTTTCCGCCCCTAGTAGCACGATCGTGCGTTATAAAGGAATAATTGCGTACCTTTTCGAACGAGCGTTAGGATAAATCAACTGTCATTTTGGCTTATAAAAAATGACATTTAGACCTACCTAACGTCCGTACGACGTTACGCAATCGACCAGCTGATTACAAGTGACTGTCGATGTTCACAAATGTGACAGTGCGCTTTAATTGCATGACCGTGTTATAACGAACCAAATAGGCCCTTTAGAGAAAAACTTCATAACATATTAATTTCAGGTCCTCACTGATGTATTTGGTGGAGACGACCTGGATGGCAAGTACAAAGAGTGGGACTGCCAAGACTACGAGTTGCCGGGCATGCCTCCGTCGCCCCCTCCGCCCCCTGGCGGGGACGACGAGCTCTTTTCCCCTCCCCCTGGCTCGCCCTGCCGCTTAGACCTCGACGCCGACAGTCCCTCTCTAGATAAACCCTACGTGAGAGAGATGGAAAAGACTATAGAAGGCTCCAGGTTTATCGCGCAGCATGTCAAGAATAAGGATAAGTTTGAGAGTGTAAGTTTAATAGAAGATTTAAAAATATAAGGGGTCTGTAATAATAATCTGTATTAATAATTTTCAAAATAAAATATATAATTATCAAACCTGCTCACAAAATTTCAAGAAAATTGGTTGATAAATGCAACTGTAAAGGAGAACAGCTGATCAGCCGGACATACCAAAGAGTTTTGGCCCAAGCTGAGGGAGAGAACTTCGTTCGCTTCGCTCGCTCGTTCAGTTAAATACATGGCCAGTCCACACCAAATACGCAAAACCTAAAAACGTTCCAAGTAATTCAAAAAAATATCTGCGAATCGGCCAAGCGTTTCACATACCGAAGTTTAAAATATATATCTGTAAAATCTCAAGTCAGCTTTAAAATTCGAAATATGCATTTATTTTTATTTATACATAATATAAAATAATTTTGCCTTGCTTGTGGGAACGGTTATTTCCGTGATATTATGATACCTTTACTTTACGTTTAAAAAATAACACTGTTTAAAAATTTACACTGTTTTAGAATTCGGTTAAACAGAATTAATACTCAACAAAAGTCGTATGACTGACCAAGACTTTGAGTGTTGCTACGAAATACCACTCTGAAAAAACAAATTTTCGATTGATTGTTAGTTTTTTACTACATCAACTATGCTCAGTATCTAACGGGTGGCTTTTACAGGTGGAGGACGACTGGAAGTATGTAGCGATGGTGCTTGACAGAATTTTCCTGTTCGCATTCACGATAGCGTGCGTGCTAGGCACCGCGCTCATCATCTTCCGAGCCCCCACCTTCTACGACAACTCCAAGCCAATCGACATTCTCTACTCCAAGATCGCCAAGAAGAAACTCGAGCTCCTAAGGATGGGCTCGGAAGGAGACCCGGGTCTCTGAAATTCGTCCTACGTCTTCGGCCACTCGCCGCCGAAGACGTTCTGGGAGCTGATAGTGATGTGGTGGCATGGATGATCCCAGTGAAGCTCCCAGCGGGAATTGTGAGGCGAGGACTTAGTGCTCAGTGAGGTGTGTGCGGACGTTCGCAGTGAAACCGTCTTTTTATATAAACTCGAGACTGTGTCCGTCGGAGAACGCGGTCGGAGTGTGTCGACGCTGAATCCGCCACAACTATTTTTATATTATAATCGCTGTATTGATCGTATATACTTGGGGTGGATGTATAATTTTTGTATGTTTTCATCGGAAGGTTTCTTTTCCAGTAATTATTTGATACGAGCGCACAAACATTGTACAGAATAAATTTAGGGTATTACTTTAAGTTCTCGCGATAGATTTGTTTAGTTACCAGCACGTAAACGACGCTCTATGACACTAACTTACTATTTAAGGTTCACTTCGAATAAATCGAGCTCAATTTCGTAAAATTAAGTATTGTAACGGGCTACGCAATGAAGTCGATTAGCAGTTGGAGTAATTATACATTTTCATGCAAACGTCCTCAAAGAGAGCTGGACACGTAGATACATGTATATGTAATAATGATTGTGTAATAGAATTGAATTATACATTATGTATTTGATAAACTACGTACTCGCGTAAAAATCATAAGGACAATATCGATAAAATGACGAATGTATTGAATCTGTTAGGTTAAGGTTGTAGATATGTTAGAAGCCGGACCGTCGCCCTGTGCTGCACGTCTGCCAATCTAGCATAGACGACGGTGATATTATTTAAATAGATATTGAGACACAATTGACTGCCAATTGTACATTACATTTTTATAATGTCGGTATTCTTAGATAGTTCGATAACTTATTTGAATAGATTTTTAACAGAGTGCCAAACGCTATGCCAGCGGGCTTGAGGATCACGCCAAATGACGTTCGTTTCTGCTGATTCCGTGTTCCGTGAAGGTTTGTTTTAACAATATAATAGTTTAAACGGATATTTATAAAACAGATGCTTGCCCTTTAAACGACTGAACATATAGTTTGCGGGCGCCAGCGCGGCGTTTTCGTACTTGGTCCGTATTTTCACTAATAATTCTAGAGTACAGGGTAATCTTAGTACACAATTTTCTTCCCTTGATTTGTCTCACGATCTTCACCGATAGTAATCTTGTACACTTGTCGGCACTTTACCACTAACACTATTAGATATAGTCATTGTTGAGGTTTGTGACATTAGTCTGTATGTAGTCCTTACTATTTATTTGTACTAGACTAGTTAAGTGTTTTATTTCGGTTAATTTGATGTGGCCTATCGGCGTATTCCTAGTTACTTTAGTAGTGATACGTCTAATGAAACACTCTTGCGCGTAATAAGCGTTTTACCTCACTTCGACCCATCGTGTAGGGTTATAGTAGCAGTCTATCGTAATAAAAAAAAAACTTCGAGCCGCGTATTTGATATGTCAAAGTAATAAGGTTTATTAGATAAAATACTTAGATAACTCAGAGTTATTGATATAATGGAATCCACAGCGAGCAGTTAGGAAAACAGGGATGGTTATAGTAAAATTATTCAAATGGTTTTTGTGATTCGTCTTCATATTTGTAAGTGTTATTGAATATATATAGCTGTTCGTGTGGGCGAACGCTGGGGCTGGCCTAGGCGTGCGTACGCACACGGCCGGTGTACTGTGTACACGCGGACGGGCCCCAGGTACACGGATCCCGGCTCAGAGACGCCGGCAAGCAAACTGGTCTCACCAAGGAATTCTCAAACGGAATTGTTCGTCTACTGATAACGTACGAGTGATAAAATAATTTTCTTATAAGACACCACTCACACGTCGGTATATTGAAAGTAGGAATGTGCTATTGCACGCACCGAAACACACCAATTTAGTATTATTAATTACTACCTATTTATCAATAAAGAATAATTAGTTAAGACCACAGGCTTCCCACTATTCCGTGATCATCTAAACTTTTATTGTAGATAATTGCTAGAAAAAGGACAGTCTGTTGTTATTTTTATATGACTGCAAATAAGTAAAACCTAGTTAGATTTTCTAAACACCGTAGGCTAAAGATTGTGTCGTGTGTTTGTACATTGGATGGCACGAAGATCATTGGATAATGTAAATAGTGTGTTGAATGAGAAAACTGGTCATGAAGTGCAGCTTTATAATAGTGACGATACAGGTGGGATTAATGATGTTGTCTAGGTGAATGCAACAAACGATTCAAAATGAAATCTGGACTTATAAAATACAGAAAAAAAATCGTTATCAGATGAGAAACAAACCTAGACCATTAAAAGTCGAAACTGAATGAGCTAAGGCTATACAACGATAAATGACCCTTATATTTTGAATGAATGTTACTCGAATAGATGTTTCAAATTGTAATTATATTGGATTCCCAAAGTCCTACTTCTCGCTCATTAGCTACGTTCGTATGTTGAAATTCTAAGACAACGTTGTGTTATGAGGAAGGTTGTGTGAGCCTATCCTGTGATTTGTACCTTCAATTGTAGTTGTTGGTGTCTTTAAGACTTGAGTAGTCGGTGTTATCGTTTAGCTTTTCAACCGCTGCAGTTCATTGGTTTATTTTGGTACAAAAGGTAATATACTTTTGTCCTTTATTGCTTAGAAAAAGAGGAAGTACAAAGCAGATGGCATTATTTTATCCAGTATTGCTCTTTATACTCCATAGTGCAACTGCACTAGAATATAAAATGTGATGATAAAATTGGCCTATGTACTAGAGACTTACTACATTTAAAAAAAAAACAGTGATAAATAAAGACATTACCACAATTCGTAAGTAGTCGTTAACTTCCTAATTATTAATTTAGTCTTAGACACCGTTCCTTATATATGATTTGAGATCTGATGTTTTAACAGAACTAAAACGTTAAATATGATAGAGTATATAAAAGATGATAATAAACATTAATAAAATAAAATTCTAACTAAGTAAAATCTAAAAAAACACCCTCGAGGCATTGTACCACGAATGCAGGCGGCATTTTCTCGCTGAATTGATGATGCGTTGAGCTAAAAAACCGCCAGCTCTTCGGTCACTAGTTACATCAACCCAACATTAAATGAATATATAAAATGAGCAAGAATCGTAAATCTTGTATTATTTTATGGTACTAAGCGTGGAATGGTTAATGAGATTGGTATAGACAATGGATAATCAAGTCTTATATCGGTATTCATCTATCGGAGGCAAATTCTATCAATATTGCCTGTGCTCCTACGAAAAGATGCTAATTTTACGATATCTACTTCTGACTTCATATAATAAACGCCTACTTCAGCCTTTGCTTCAATTCGTTTTGTAATGTTTTGAAGTACTATTGAGATATGCAATAAATGGTATTTTTATTGGATTAAAGAAGCCTTACTTTTACCGATTTTTTTCCACTTTGCTTTGTCTTCATTAATTATTGATATAAGTAATTATAATATAACTAACGGACTGTGGCGGTTCTGTTTATCGTTGTGCTTCAAGCTAGTTTTCGTGGGTCCGGTTAGTAATCAGCGTTCACTATATATACGTCTCTTTTTAACCTATGGAAAAAGAGAGTGAGAAAGATAAGGACGTGGATTATTGGGCCGTAGATTAACCGGACTCATTTTCATTACCAGACGTTCCGGTGGTGTTGCGGGTGATACTCGGGTAAGCCAGCGTAGAATGTCGTGATTCCGATGGTAGATAGGAAATAAATTTAACAATAAAACTCAGATAAACTAGATACATTTACTCGTGAAGTTGTAAGGGTATGTGTAATTGTAAGTGGTATTTAATTAGCTTCTCAGTGTTTTAGAGTTAGTCGACGAATGAGTCGGTTCGGGACGCGGTGGCAGATAAATTTGTGCATCTTTCTTTTTTATTTATTATGTAGCTTTGAGAAAGGGAGCACCTCTTATAGAAATTATTTTTCTACGTTTTTGATGCACGTTTAAAAAAAGTGAATCGGTAGTGTAATACGATGAGAATAGATTTGTACAAGCATTATAACAGATAATTTTTAAATGTAATTTTCTAATCATTTGACATCGTTCTGTTTTTCGACCTGAAAAAAGTGATTTGAATACAGGAAAAGTTATTAACAGCATTGAAATCAATAAAATATGATTAAAGTCATAATGTTGACTTATTTTTAAGCGTTTGTGTTTTATTGTTTAAAGTGGCAAATTTATCTCCATCGGGGACGAGCAGCGAACTCATAGTCAGCTATCACATGGCTGTCAGTAATTTTAAGAAATCAACCTAACCGAAATGTTGACGTGTACATATAGATGATCAACATAGAAATTAAAATAATTATATTGACAACTTATTTTTCTACGTTCCTTTCAGACATTAGAGCTAGTAGGGTGTAGAAACGTAATATAAAAATACAAAGCACGACATACAAATAACAGCAATAACATTTAACATTAATTTAATCGGTTTTAAGAGTTTCTAAATTTAAACTTTAATTTCTGATGAAAATTGACTCGGAAGATAATCCGTAACGCTTTATAATTAGGTTCATCGAAATCTCGATAGAATTTTGTATAGTTCCTTCGGTAACGCTATCTGGATCAAACTTGCTTTCACACAAATTTTCGTTCACTTTTCCTTACATTCAACTCAACATACATTATTGACATACTTTAACTATGTAAGTTAGGCGTATTACATGTTTAATCAACGTCTTCCAAAGTGACGTAAGATAAATCGAAGATTCCAGGGAAAAACGACGGTACAATTGCAAAAAACAAAAGGTTCGTCACTTTTGGACCTAAACATCATTTTATTATAGTTGAAAATAGATAAATCCATTGCATCCCTCGACTTGAATGTATAAATCAGAAACTGAATCATGACCTTGTGTAGTTTATTG
This sequence comes from Epinotia bilunana, assembly GCA_947049275.1. Taxonomy (NCBI): domain Eukaryota; kingdom Metazoa; phylum Arthropoda; class Insecta; order Lepidoptera; family Tortricidae; genus Epinotia; species Epinotia bilunana. The sequence goes on from OX346267.1 coordinate 3,873,119, forward strand.
TGAGATAAATTCTTGCTCTCGCACATAATCGTCGTTTTTCTGCAGAATCTATTTTAGTTGATTTGATTGCTCTATTCACAATATTTGTGTGACATTCATGTGACTTGAATTTGAAAAGTCGTTTCATCATCATAATATTATATGCAATCAGTTACATATGTATAAAGTCTTAATGCTGCAGTATATAATAAAATAATTGAACTAGGATCGCTGTACAACATATTATGCATTATTGTATAACTTTTATAATGTAACATTCTTAAGACGTTGTACACAAGACAAACTCGTAAAAATGAAAATAAAGAACATCAAAATCGTTTTACAAGAACATCCAAGATACAGTGATAAATTTCAAGAGAATAATGCTCTTCCGTTGAATGTAAATTGAGTTGACACGCATATTTATTCACTTCTAGTTTACTCAATTGATCACTTGGTATCTTGAGACGCGAATTTATTTGAACTGAGTAACAACATCGGGCGTCAGACATCACAAGTAATTTGGTCGTATCGCTTGAAATTGTGAGATCCTGTGAAGTGAAAATATTAAATACAACTGAAACTGAAGTAAGTCGTCTTGTACATTGCTAACGTCTCTTATGGCCTTATTCATTAACATTCATCAAACTTATTGTAGCTAAAACGCCCTATTTCTTTCTCCCCTAGACATTTGTGTATTTAAAAACAGAGCTTCTTAAGTTTTATGAATATAATGAGTATCTTAAGGTCAGTGTTTAGACCTATTTTCGCAGTTCATAAATATTGTCTTGCAGAAACTTTTTTGAAATACATATATTTGATTTGCATAATGATACTGGGCAGAAGCAACGTTTGGCAGAAACACCTTACGCAGAGTATACTATGGCATTTATGCCATAATGTTATTAAAAAAATTATAACATCGAATCTCATAATGTTGATGAGCATAACTGTCTTCTAAACGAATAGTACTATCGCAGATATTTTTTTGCATAATGATTACCAACACACGGGTCGACAGACAGACATGGCGAAACTATAAGGGTTCCTTGTTGCCTACGGAACCCTAAAGATCGGTTCTGGCGCTTCGCCGGCCACTGCCGCGAAGCGCCGCTCGCTCGGATCGCACGCGTAGGGTCGCAATACACCTAACACTCCTCGCTTCGCTCGTCGTCGTACCTAACGGTAACTCTGAGACTGTATTTCCTTTTTGATAGCGAGTCGGGAATTGTGCTATTGTAATAGTATGCTATAGGATTATTATGGTACATAAAATGATGCTAAACCAAAGTAATGTTCTACAAAACAATGTGCTGCATAATGTGTCGTATGCGTGGTAGTAGTAATGCCAACTAAACCTTTATGCAAAATTACCATTCGACCGAAAGTGCCAAGTGTATTTCTGACCAATATTATTCTGCCAGATGAGGGTAACCCATAAATATGCTATCGTAAGTTGTGCATTATAACCCACGAGGAGATTTGTACGAAGAACTTACATAATGATGGTTTACATTTTGGATTTTGTTGACCACGATACAGTTCCAATTTCAATAACTTTTGTTAGTGCCAGTGCCAGTGATCAAGTCAGGTAGACCGACCCAAACACTTTTTAAAAAAGGATGCACGTGTAACTTGCAGAAAAAATAGGACAGTTACTTACTGCAGTGAAATAGATAAATATTGCATCTAAAAGAACACCTGCTAAATTCACACATGTAATGGTTGCATATAAACGTTTTTTCGCTTCCACCTTCTATATTACGTTTTCGTTCTGCTCTAATTCATGAATCGCAAATTCAAATGAGCAATCAAGCTTTTGTTTCAAACATGCATAGGTACTACATCGTTTGAATAGAATTGTGTTTTTAGTCTTCACAACTGGTTGCGTAGTAAAATAGAAAATCTGAGAGTGAATTCTGTCTAGCAAATGACGGCAAGAAACTACTATAAGCTCTAAATATAAGAGTTATTGCTTCCGTTTTTTGTCAGAATTAATTCTTATAGTTTCAGTTCAACACAACTGTTGTAGCTGTGTTGTGTTTAGCTTTTATTTATTTCCTCTTGATGGTATTTTTATTGACGACTCCATAACTGCTCACAGGATGTTGAATCAATAGTTGTTTGTTACAAAACAATAGCAAACTTTTCATTATCTTATCATAGTACGACAGAAGCAATGTATGTCAATTAGTCTGACAAAGGACATATTATTCCTATAAGTTGTAAATCAAGAAATCAGCACACGGAAAAAAAACAAATTTATAAAACCTATTCTCTGTCAGTAATTTTAGAAGACGTTATGATAACCTGTTTTATTTGAATTTGCGATGTTAATCACCGTAGAAAACAGTCTAAGCTTAGACTGATCATGCAATCCAATATTATATATTTATAGCTTACTCCTACGGTATACATAGATATGTAATGTATGTACTAACTATTAAGTAGTAAAACACACGAAATTTGCGTTGAGCTTCCAACACGATTAGATGTATATACAGAAATAATGAAACCCTTCACTAAAGTATACCTTTCTTCAACACGTACATTGCATACCCTAAATTTCACAAATGTTATGTGTTCACTTATTTTAAACGTGTTTTCTTTTTTACTGTAATCATAAATGTAATCAGGTGATTTTATAGGACCTGTCAGTTTGGTTAGTGTATAAGATTGTTTAATAAGCTCCGTAAGGTTCATGAAAACAAGTTACATTTTAATAACATTTATGATCAGGTGAAGATAGGGTTACTTAAATAATTATAAAAGCAAACCGGATTCAATCCTTATCAATAGTGAAACAGGGTCTAACCGCGACTTGCATCCTTGAGTACCTACCTGTTAGGTACTTGATGTTTGATGTTGATGATTCAGGGGCGACATTCGACTTTGTTTTGTGGCAGCTCACTACGTTGAAAATCTTGTGACATGTTCAAGTTATATTTGTTGCATTTCTACTTCATCGTTCTATGGCCGAATGTACTTTGAATTACAAATTTGGACAGGGCTATAACCACATACTCGGAAGATCTATTTTGAGAATAACCTTTATTGCATTTGACTTCAAGTGATGTAAATGAAATTTTCGAATTTCGATTTTCAGTCGTTCGTAGTAGCCCCACAATAAGTGGTGACATCACCACATCATTATTGTTGTGCCACTTGGTTATGAATGCCATGTCACAAAGGCACTAAAACAATGTCGAATTTTACCCCAACAAGCATTACCCATTTATTGTTGTTATTGAGTAAGTTCCGAATAACAATTTTAAAGTTTTTGAACAGTTGTGTGGATTCTTGCGTTTTCGTTGTAAGCAAGCGATGGTGTCATGTTTTATATATTCGTCAAATATAAGCTTTATACTAATCTCAAATTAATCTACTCAAGTTAATTTAGGTTTCTCAAAGCTAGCGTTTGAGTTTATTATTGTTTAGAACTTTCAGTGTGCCTTATTTTAATAGTCTTTGAAACTAAGTTGAAATATCGTTCTTGATTGTAAGAATCATTTTTCGTGGATGTTTGCGTGGCAAATGTATTTTAGTTAAGAAAATATTTTTTAACTTAGCGCCATGTTTTCATACAGGTTTCTTCAGTTGATGTGTCATTTAACCAGAAATTGTATTTTTCTAGTATTTTCATTAAAGCGTCGCTAAGGTCCTTTTTACTCATTGATTAGTGATTAGTGCGAGTCCATACAAGAGCTATACTCGCATTCGCAGCATACGTATGAACTCCCACTTATCTCGAATCAGTGTCAACAACCACCAACAATTTAACGTCCTTCTCCTGGGCACAGGATTCCTCTCATGGATGAGAGGGAATGGGCAGAAATCGTATTGATTAAATTAAAGATAGTAACGCTAATCGAGCACGAGCTACGGTAGCCTAGTGGTTCAGGCATGCGGCTGTCAAGCGGCGGTCGTGGGTTCGAATCCCGGCTCGTACCAATGAGTTTTTCGGAACTTACGTGCGGAATATTTACCTACTGTTAGCTTTTCGGTGAAGGGAAACATCGTGAGGAAACCGGTCTTATCCCAATAAGGTCTAGTTTTCCCTCTGGGTTGGAAGGTTAGATGGCAGTCTCTTTCGTAAAACCAGTGCCTCTGCCAAATCTTGGGATTAGGTGTCAATGCTGACCCCGGGTGCTCCTTTAGGGGCACAACCGGGAATAACGCTAGGAGGATGATGAAGGATAGTAGCGCTAATATTAAACGTTACTACGTTTCAGTAAAAATGCCACAATTTTACGATTTTTGGTTATTTTTAATCGTTGTTAGTCTCATAATATCAAATGAATAGCACTGCCTGAAACATACTTATGAGAAACATACATTTTTAAAATGCGATAAGAATAATTTCTTCAATTGTTAGAAAAGCTAGCGATGTTGGTTATGCGCATGTATCTCTGCGGAATATTGTACCATATAAATGGCGTTCTGAAGTGAGTGAATAATTTGTAAAATAACTAATAATTTATTGTAAGGATTAAAATGTCAAGGTCAGTATATTCAAGATCAACGAAGACGCTTATAAATTATGTAAAATAACAGAGTAGGCAAAGTTTAGAGTTACTTTTAATGCTCTCGACTTTTAAATGAGTTTATAATGAACTTGTATGAAGACAATGCGCAAATCAAACTGAAAACACAAAGCAATCTTAGCTCATTTTTATAATTAAGTCAAACTTTGTATTAATTACTAATTATATAATTATTAATATTGAAAATTGGGTTATTGTCGGAACGGCATATTGTAGTTAGGTTTCTAACATCTGATATTATTAATGTTAAAATAATTAATGTCCTCTATTGTAGACGTATATTTGTAAATGTTTTTGTTAAATTTAAAATTATTTTTCACTTTTCTAGTCAGGAGTAACGGGGTTTGTTTTGGAGGATTTTGTTGAGAACAAATTATACTTGACACACATAGTAAGCGTCTGTAAGCTCTCTTTTTCTTAAAGTGCCTCATGATCAATAATACTTCAGTTAAATTTATTAAAACCTGCTATATCTATGGGATCCATGCAATTTTATTCACAAATAAAATTGTATCGCTACTTTATTTTCACCGTTCCTTATTCAATCTTATTTCTCATTCCGTTTTAAATTCAATTCTCATTATTAGTCCTCCAATCACAAACCAGCCAGTGAAAATGACGTTTGAAAACGAACACCATAATATTGATACAAAGATAGTAATAGATAGTACGAAAGTGAATTCCTTAATTTTATTTAATATTAGGGTACTGTAATTAAAATACAATAATGTCTTGCCCCCCATTGCTGTTCACTTAGCTTAGACTAGAGGCAACGGAGGGGCTACTGCACTATGCTATAACATCATAATATAGTTTGTATGTCTAAGTCATAATAGCTCAATGATTTAATGAACTCTATGAAATTGTATAATAAAATATAGTTAAGCTATTTATTAAGCTTTAGATAACTGCAAAGTAAATATAAGGAACGCGAAATAATATACATAATGATTAAGTGTAACGATAATATATTAAGTCCCATTTTGTAATGTTAAAATAATTAAATCAAGCACTACCACCTATTATTATGAATACACTCATAACTTCTTGCTAATATTGAAATGTATTATAAATATGAACTATAAATATTAAATGTTATGCGTTAATAATAATTCTCGTGTTTTATTAATTATTATATCAACTCCACATGAAAATGCTTTGAAATCGGAACAGACTACAATTTCTGTACGTATCTTGGTGGTTTATCAAACTTCTTAAACTTTGTTACAAAATTAATAAAACCTTACTGTTATTAACTCGGTACGAGTATTATAAATAATACAAAATATATATTCAATGTTTAAAGCTTTTCTTAATTAATAAAATTTATTGTGTTGATAGGCCGGACGGAAAGCAAGTGATCAAATTCAAATAACTTATGATTTTCTCATTGAGAGTCCTTACTTAAACAGGTACCAAATTATTCATATATTCAATCTGAAAATGAAGAATCAAAAATAATTACAATCCAAGTACAACATTTCATAGCAAAGGTAAATCATTTCGTTCATCCAAATAATATTTGAGTCGAAATGTTATTTTAATCTGGCCTCTTGACAATTTCAATCTTAATTCATGACAAAATATCTAAACAAAAGGCGTCAAAAATGAAGGTGTTAAACATTGTGACGTTTACCTTACGCTATGAGAAAGATAACCGTAGAGAAGGTTACCGATATAGCCCTCCGAATCGCTAAACTTAAGTTGCAGTGGGCGGGGCACATAGCACATAGAACCGATGGCCGTTGGGGCGGAAAGGTTCTCGAGTGGCGACCACGAACCGGAAGGCGCGGCGTGGGTAGGCCCCCCGCAAGGTGGACTGATGACCTGGTAAAGGTTGCTGGAGTCCGCTGGATGCGGGTGGCGCAGGACCGGTCACTTTGGCACTCTTTGGGGGAGGCCTATGTCCAGCAGTGGACGTCTTTCGGCTGATATGATGATGATGATGATGATGAGAAAGATGCTTTCTAGTGCACTGAACGATCTAAACCTCATGTAGTTCAAGCAATGACGCGCAGTTTCAGTGTCCGAGAAGCAGCAAAGTTGGCTCAATTCGGGTTGCACAGGGCGGTTCCACGACACTTCGGGAGCTCAAATACCGCGAGCCATCCGGTTGCCTCTTGGACACTGCAACTACGCGTCATTGCGCTGAATAGTGCCTATTAAAAAGCATCCCCTTCTACAATAGAATTTATACCTTTCTAAATTGCACCAGAGTTGCAACTCTTTTGTTTCGTACAATTTAAACAAAATACTCTACTAGCAAGTTCCTTTAATATTTGATTCAAAATTCATTGCCAATTTTGTAGTATGGTGGGCAGCTAAAGTGTATTGAAGCATAGTATAGTGCGGATTATTTTTCTAGGCCTGATCTTACGTCCCATTGTTCCAATAAAGCAATTTTTTAGCCACTATAGCCATGTGCCCTAAACGCTACGAAATTAAAAGGTAATGTTTATACTTTACTCGAATAGCAACTCTGTTGTTAAAGTAGACTATTGTTTTGAATACAAATAGTAAACATTGCTAAGTAGCATTTTTTTATATAGTCTTCTTTTCTTAGACATAAAGCCGCCTTTTGGTTGAAAAAGTGGTGATGTTTACTACTTTTATTTTACAGTATCAATAAGCGGTTTCCCTTAACAATGAAAGACAATCCCTTTGTTTACAAGGTACAAGGAGAAGCAAATACGGTCTAGAAAAAAATCAACATGCTCTATACTAGCTAACAACACCGACGCGGGTTATAATTGGTGAGTTTATGGGGCAAAAGTCGCCGTCAATGGAATTTGCTTACTATGTAAACAAATTCTATTGACGGCCACTTCAGTGACAATGTGTGAGAATCGTAAAAGTTTCAATCAACCAAAGTTACTACTAAACAACGCCCATGGGCTCTTAGCCGGGTCTAATTTCGGCGCGGGCGCATTATAATAGCCCTGGGCTAGGTCCACTAATGACATCGGACATTTATACACGTCACAGTTTTCCAGGAGCACCCCCAGGCGGTGGGCGGCGTCGTATATCGTGTGCTCAAGCGGCTCTTCTGGAAGCACCTTTGACATTGGTAACCTGTAAGGAAAAATTGTTGGAGTGAGTTGATTTTTCGAATAGGGAGGAGTATGATGGCTAAAACCACTAATGAGAGTGAGTGAGTGAGAATGAATGAGAGAATCAACTATTGCTTGTTGACACTGCCCCGATAATCAGGAGATGATATCATAGCTTCTCACAACGTGGGTTTAGAAGATGACGCATACAAAAATAAGTACATTTAGTGGATTCAAATCCACAAAGACGCTGATAAAAAATGACCCAGGAAAATATTTAATGTTAACCAACGCAAATAGTGACCGAAAAAAGTTAAATCACCCAATTATATCAAGTTTTTTGTATCACAAAATGTAATTTGAGCAGTCTCTAAAAAAATTGCATTATATTATTTACGATATTTTCTGTAGCTTATAAGTTATTTCTACTCAGAATAACGATCTTTATCCATCCCAATAGGAGAAAAAAGTGTCCCATGTTTCCATACATTCTTGAATTCTCCTATTATATTACCGCTGCCATATAAAATATACGGGAAATGGTATACAATAGGAAAATATCTTTGGGTATTTTTTTGTCCTATTTGAATAGAAAGAGGTCGTGATTTTTAATGGAAATAACGTAAAACTCCTAAAAAAATTACAATATATATATATATATATATAAATTGTACCTATAAATTAAAAAAAGTGGAATTTTTCATAAGGGGCAAAATTCTCTAACAAACTTAGGCCTCAATACTAACGAAATATGTGTAAAAGTCAGGTTTTTTGAAGTGAAAAACACAGAATGGAAAAGGAAAGTTTTATCTTGACTGTATTATTCGATACAGGTTCTTTCTGCTCGAGTCTTTTTAACCAACGACGCAAACGAAGGGAGTAATAAGTTTAAAGGTGAGGTCAGAGGAGCGTAATTTGTGCGCTGCGAGTCGCGTAATTTCGGCCCGCCCATATATGGGCAAACTGAAATGTCCATCTATGGGCGAATCGAAATTACGCGACTCACAGCTCGCAAATTACGCTCGTGTGGCTTCACCCTAACACGTGTATCTGTGTGTCTGCATCGTAATTCTCAACCTGATGTACACATTTTTGGAAAAACAATTCATGTTGTAAACCTTTTTCTGTTGTCGCTTTTTATACTATACATATGTATAGATATGAACAAAGTGTCTATCTATGAATCGGTTTTGGTTCAGTTGCTTTAAATCGAAAGCGTGTCTGACAGAAAATCAGCGTTTTTGGTGACAGGGTTCTTTGACAATTTTTAAATTTAAATTGGTATTTACGTGCTTGCTTAATTTTGTTGATTATTGCGACCGAAAAAGTACCTTCCTATTCTGCTATTATTGTGGCATACCTATAGATAGTTATCACAACTGTGTTCCACAAATATTCAAATATCTTGACGTTGGTAGCCAGGTCTTACTATTTGATCAAGAAACTTACGTGAACAGTGTTCTGAACATCTCCTCCACCATATTCTGTCCGTGCGGTACAAGGCGCTGTGTAGTCTCGCAAAGGGTCTTCAAGATACACTGGCGACCGCTGTAGCCCATGCTGATATACAAATTAAACTGAATTTTACAACGTGTCTGCTTTAGTTCTATGTATATTGACGGACTCTGCCATAACAATTTCAGTAAAGTAATTGATTTAATCAAGCGTTAACTTAACTAAGTCCACGATCAGTTACAAGAACAGTATTCCTCTGCTATTCCGCTAAAAAAACAGTGCTGATCTACAGCAGATTGAGAGAAATTGAGATTGGGTAGTGCAGTCTTTGCTTTGCGTAAGCTAAAAGCTTTAATATCCGACGATGCCATGAAGCAGGTTTATTTTGCTCATTTCCATTCGCTGATGTCGTACGGTTCGCTCATTTGGGGAAACTCAACGGATGCCAACAGAGTGCTGCATATTAGCTACTAGCTTCCGCCCGCGACTTCGTCTGCGTGGACCCGGGATAAAAACTATCCTATATTTTAATCTAGGCTATAAACTATCTTCGTACAAAATTTAATCCAACTTGGTTGAGCTCAACCTCAATCACGCCTAAACAGCTGTTTAGGCGTGATTGAGTAACAAACATCCAAACATCTAAACATCCAAACATCCAAACTTTCGCATTTATAATATAAGTAGGATGATGTGATGGACCTCGGCTCATTTGCTCAGTGGACGTGGCGCAAGCAACATCTCCTGCCAGCATCTCCTGATGGTGCCTTGTAGAGAGGCCAAACACGTGTCGAGGTTTCGTCATTATTGCTGCTATGGTGGTGATGGTTTGCAATTGCTTGAACGTACAGAAGGAGGGTGGGCATATTAACCGCATCCAAAAATACGCAAAGAGTTATGCACCTCATTATCGCTAAAAGACCAGGGGACCGATTTTTGACTTTCGAGCGCTCGACTCTTTCACTCGAAAACTGTCAAAAATTATGAAATGCTATTTTGAAATGACGATAGAAAAATTCAAAACGTGCGGTATTGACCACTCGTATTCAATTCTATCGGTAGAAAGTAAGTGCCTGTGATTATGACACTACAATAGCATTTACTTTTATTTAATTTTCGAGCGCTCGAAAGTCAAAAATCGGCCCCCTGTACGGTTTTGGCGGAATAGCAAAGTAATATTGTTCTCGTAGGTAATTTCGGTAAAACTATGGCACATCATGATGATTATTAACGAGAAATATACACATTATAGGAGATTCACTGGGAGATAAAGGACTGTAGATTTGTATATCTTTGAGTTTCTATAGTTTTTAGCAGATTTCGTCACGATAGGATCCTTAACTTTAGTAATTATTAATAACCAAAATTAACCTTTCAATTTATAAACTAAATTAATTTCTATCCCGTTTCAGAAACTCATCTTTTTCACCCATAAGCAAGACTCAGAATTTATAAGTTTGAAAATAACAGCAAGCCAGTCTGGACCCAACGTTTCCCGTGACTAAAATGTTTCTTTTTGAACGCACTTATCCAAAATGGCCTCGATCTTCTCATACAGCTCTCGCCTGCTTCTTCTCTGGGCTATAGGTTTTTTCAGCCTGTACTTCCTGTGATAAGCTGCCAGTGTTTCTGTCGCATTTGGCAGTTCGTAGGCGATGCCCCAGTTCATTCCGAAGGTGAAGGTGCCGGGGGCTGTCGTGGGGGCCGGCTGTCCGATGAGACCTACTGTCATGCATCCAGCGCACTGAAATCATGAATTTGACATACAATAGAAATATTATAATTATTACACGCTTCGATATAAGTAAAAATTTGCGGGGGAAATCAATAAGAGGTCTTATAGCTAAAAAGCTATCTATTCTATACAACTTTTGGGCCGCCAATCGTAGTTTGGTTCTCATTTTAAAACATATTAATATATATTAATATATTTTATTGGTAAAAGTATAACATTTTGCAAGTCAATTTGTTACATTTCTGGTTAGTAGTTTACATAGATTCTAATATATAATATTTATTTTTTAATTAAAATAAATACATCTATGCCACAGCATGCTTGGTCAACTAATAGAGTTTTTATCCTATCAATAAATATTGCATCGCTCGCTGAGTGAACTACACTCGCGGTCAAATATTTCGGGTCACCCTAAATTAAATAACCGCAATAGGTTTTTAAAATATTTAACACTTGTTTTATTTACATAATATGCTATTTTTTACAATACCCAACTGTATTAGCAATTTCCTGGATCCTATCATAAAAATATCAATATCCAAAAGTCACGATTTTTGCGATATCTCGCTCCGTTAACGTTGTTTTTTTTCATGGTTTTTTACGAGTCCGATTTAAATTATATTTTTTACTGTTATTTTAGCAGTTTACATGTAAAATTAAATAAAGATCATGACAGGATTAAACAAAACTACAACCTTGCACTATTTTAGGAAATATGACGGTATTTTACCAACCCGTATTCTTTGTCCGCGAGTGTATTTCAGTTATGAGAGTTTTGTATAACTTCGCACCAATGACACCGAGTGACTGAGTGAAACCGACTGACTGTTTTTTATACATAACATTTGGCATCCATCATATCTCGGTCGGAAACTACTTTCTGTTGCTATAAATTGTAATAGTGGGGCAGAGTGCTCGAACAAATTATCGTAAATATGGACACGCTGGACAAAAGCACCAATTTTTTTTCAGGCACTTATTAGGTCCATCCTTTTTTATAAGCATGCGGTTCAGCATATACTTAGAATAAGCAATATGTATATTTAGATACCAAGTTTGTGATTATAAGTGACTTGAACTCAAGATATTAATAATTAACTATAATACGGATGTAGACTCGAAAATTATTATTACCTCAAAAGAAAGAAGGCAAAAAAATATGCCGTCTCGAAAATCCCATTCAGATATCTCAATGAATTTAAAAGCTACAACCTTTTTAATACTGCTTGTTAGAGAGAGAGAACGCAAACGGTGTGACGTCACATTATCCGAGGCTGCCGGGGAGCAGCGTCGACGGCGACGCCGCACACGACGGGGCGCGGCACGTTGCCGTCTTCTGTGACGTCACATTCTTCCAGCGTCATCGTTTCATATGAAGTTGCGTTCTGCCAAAAAGGGACAGAACATACCCCGTCTTACATCTTTGGACACTTATAACTTCGTGATTATTTCCCTTTGCGGACCTTTGTTAACCTTTTGCGTTGTTTTTTTTCCATTTGACTAAATTTTTAATCCTTTTTCGAGAAAATATGATATTATTCATTATTTTATTTAATGTGTACACCCCTATTCAAAATGGCCGCCATAAAATTAAAGATGGCCGACGGAGGAGTTGGTTCCTATCAAAAACTTAAAGCTATTAAGTACCTGAAAAAAATTTGGTGCCCTTGTCCAGCGTGTCCACATTATCACCTGAAACTGTACTATTATAATGGAAATATAATTGAAAATAATGAAACGATTGACTTTGTATTCGTTCTATTTTAATTTCTAGAAACAGAAACTGGTTTTATGTTATTCTAGCATGTCGTCTTAAAATGAGAACGAAACTTGGTTTGTATGGAGAGTTGAACGTGAGCGTCTTGGCGACTCTTAAGCATACAATCATGTTTATAAATATGATATGATGATATTTAAATGTTATCCAGACTAATAAAAAATGTAGGAGTCCGTAAGTTTAGACGTTTGTAACCCAATCACGCAAAAATGAACACAAACGTAGAATTAGCAAACGGCTGTATTCTCATACAAGGAAAGTCTGATTTTTTTTAAGGTGATGGATGCTAGGAAATCTAGTACCTAACCATAGTGTGTACTTTAAATAAGTTCTTCTGCAATTGCTGCATATTTGTTTTTATGTGTTAATTTAGTTTCTTGGCGTATTGGTTTGTAGTTTTAAGTTTATTTTTTTATGTGAGCAATAAATAAAAAATAAAAGAAAATGACCGAGCTGTAAATATAAATAGGGTATATTCCAGGTAAGATTAGAAAAATCGTGCGTTAATCGAGATGCCATTTCAAGAAAAACCATTATGAAACGCTAAAAAACTAGTATGGTTATATTTAGGAAGCAATGAATGATTGATAAACAATTTCCCTTTGATATCATATAACGAAGAAAAATCTACGATTTTTTCCGTTTAAATTCAAACTTTATACGGAATGATATATAGGTATTTTTTACCAAAATTCATTTCCTAAGGGGGCTTGAATTGGGAATGAAAACTGGTGCTTTGATAAATTATTAAATCTCTATCACCTGGCCTTTTAACTTTGTACCGATTTAACCTATTTTGTCTGTCTTGTTATCAGACTTGATATACTAAGTCTGAATCTGAGAATGTTGACCAAAATTCTAGACATTATTTATGTATAAAGAATAAGTAGAACTGGCTGAAATTGCAATAGCGTAATATTAAAACTATCCATCAGAAAACTATAAATATTTTTTTTTTTATGATAACAATTCTCCAATCTAAATTTTAAGATAGATAAATTGCAAGTGGTGATTTGTTCGGGTGTGTCAGGTGCGTGCGACTTTGCTCACGTGTTCCTTCTTTGTTAATTAGTGGCTATGTAGTTTTATGTAAAAAAAAAAAATCTGGTGCACTATTCTGTATTAGCAGTGTACATATACCTAGTGCGATATTGTGTGCTAAGTGTGTCAAACATTTTTGTTTTTTCTATGCCATTTATATATATATATATATATATCTACACAGATCTGTGAGTTCCTCTAATTGGCTTTATATTACTATGTAAGACTTATATCATGTTTTTGCAGCTGTTGGTACTCCTTAAGTATAAATAAATAAATAAATAAAGTTTCATCAGACAAGATAGTTTTCAAAATATTTGATGTAATATTAAATCCAACATCCAACAAACACACATCCAACATGACTTTTTTATTAACCCAATTAAAAATTTGATAAAACTAAAATGGAGAAACCCAGCAATATCTACTCACCGAGAAACTGGAACCTTCAGGAAACGTGACGTATCGCCTCTTTCTCGACAGAATCCTCGATGTGGAAGAATCGCCAACGTCGTCGCTCCACCCCAATTCCATTAACCCACACACAAATAGGACAAGCAAGTTTGAATTTAGAATCATGTTCGTTTCGAATTCAGTTCTTTTTTTAAATTAAAATCCGGCTAGCCTCGGCCAATGCTTTTCCCGAACTTGTAAATGATTTCCAGCCAGTGCTTAAGTTTTTCTTTAAACTGCCAGTGAGCATGAGACGCTGTCTAATGGCTAACGGATAGTGCGGGCCGTGTCGTGAGAAATAACGGAAGATTATTATCACAATAAAATCTTGTTAACGTGTCCCGCTAAAATATGAATGTGGAGTAGGTCTGGATATTAATAGTGTTAAAAAATTGCGAGTTAACATTAACAGGGTCATTGCGCCGGAAAGCGACTACCTAAATGCAATGTACCGGTTTGCGGCCACTATGAGATAACTCAAAAAATATTTTCTCGACTGCTTAGTCGATTCTTATTCAATGACTACTAAAATAAATGCACAAAGCTGTTCTTTATGGCGTCTGTGGTTTTTTTTTACTATGTGTTTCAGGCGGTCGGTAACTAAAATTAGTCGAGTAACCAGCACTATGATATTCTGTGTTTGTATATTATGAAACGATAAAATCCAAGGAAATTATTTTTGAAAATTATGAAACGATAATAATTGCATAAAGAGTTGAGTTTAATAATAAAAAACTTACTTGTTACATGCAAACGTACAAAACTGATTTCTGACGCGTTATACGCGGATGATGATTTATTCAAATCGTCCAGTAGACGATGCCTGATCGAAAAAGCTATATTAAAAAAAACCTGCTTGTTGACTATGCTAACTATTAAAAAATAGCGTAAGTAAGTATATATTTATCCCATGCATGAAATTCCATAACATACTTAAATAAGACTGACATGTAAAATACTTGTATTTTATCACGTAATTCGTTTTTTTTTTTATATTTGATACTATTAAACATATTTTTATTGATTAAATTGAATGTAATAATATTGTATAGGTTGTCTAGACGCTTGTTTATTCGACTATGGCAGAGCCGAAAGGAATGGTTATATTTTAAGCAGTCTATGTTTGTGTTTACGGTAAAATATAATGTCAGATGTTTCATTTTAACTAATAGCTTTCAATAGGACTCAATATATTCTTTTATGTAGTAAAAAGTTTTATGGTTGAGCCATTTAAACAGGTGTCTTAAATAATTGATGTGGAAGCTCCTTTATGGTGGTTTGTAGTTTATTGTATAAACTAATAGCAATCGGATAACAATATCTTCTATGCAATTCTGTGTATGTTCTTAAGCATATTAGTCTATTTGGGTAACGCGTGGCACACTTTATAATTTTTTGTAAAAAGGGGGATACAGTTTTTTTTCTTTTTTTTTAACTTTTCAATGCATGCCACTTACTTGAGTGTATTCAGTCTGATGACTACAAACGATTTATAAAAAATGATACCGTTTGACGAACGTCCCTAGATGTGTTCCCATTTGCGGGCAAGGTCAGTAAGCGTTTCGTTTCAGAGTAATGCTTCCCTAGACGGAAGGAAACAACTGACGTGAATTGGCAACTATAATATGCTTTTTGTGTGATAAGGGCTCACATCATGTTCCCCTGTAATGGGGCGATAGGTCTCTCATCGATATTGGAGCCAATTTGTTTTCTAACTGTTATGCGAATTTGTCAAGCTTCTGTTAAATAATCTATCCGAACCAACTAAAACACAAGGACGTATATAGTTACTTTGATCTTGTTAGTACCAAGCTATCCAAACTATCAAGTTCCAGGCTATCATAGAACCTTGTCACTATACGTGCGTGTGTCTTCAGGCACAGGAATTGCTTAATTTGGTTAATTTGTTGCTTAAGAAAAAAATACAAAATGGAGGCGCAGCGCAACGTCGCTTTAAACTCCACAAAATATTAATTGAACGGAACGATTCTCATCCTCTGCTTTCTATTAAGTTATAGAAAAAAGGAAATTGCCTTAGATATAAGATTGTTTTAATTAAATTAAATTGTGCTTCATAAATATCAAAGGGTCGGTTCGACAATCGACGTCCGACATAATTAGGCTCCATGGGCCGTTCGGCAAATCCTCGAAAGCCTTTTTAAAAATAATGGACCAGGCAAGCAGAAATGTCAAGGAGATTACGTTTACGGCAAGGGGTGTTAGCTGGGCGTAAACTTTGCGTTCTTTATGATACAATTCATTTTTATTCAATAAATTTTCCGTTGATCTCTGAAAAAATCTGGACGTGGGATAAATCCGGACAAAAACTGTTTTTGACTTGATTATATCACAGTCGATTCAGAAGAACTGATGACGACTCGACGAATCTTACAATAATTTTCTGTTATAACTATTACACCTTTCGGAATCAGGTTTCGTAAAGGTAAGTTAAATAAGTACCTAAGTTGGTTAAACACTTTAACAATACATTTTTCATTTTAATAGAAAATACGTATCTTAAATTTATTCCAAGAATATTATTCCTATACAGGGTGTATCAAAAATGAGGTGTGAACCGAGCAAGGGCATATTCGTTAGCGCACTGCGATTCCAAATATGCATTTGTTTATGTTTTTATTTTTTGATTATTTTTGTTTACATTTATATTATTGTTTTTATTTACATTACGGTCTTTGTTTGTGTTGACATTGGTCGTGTATGACAACATTCCCCCGCGAGGGTAAAGGGTAGGAGGGTTTATTTCATTTTGAACCTCTGCGCGCATAAACAAATGTT
Source organism: Epinotia bilunana (assembly GCA_947049275.1). NCBI lineage: Eukaryota > Metazoa > Arthropoda > Insecta > Lepidoptera > Tortricidae > Epinotia > Epinotia bilunana. The sequence continues at coordinate 3,889,949 of OX346267.1, forward strand.
TTGTGTATGTTTTTTTGACACGCAGGTGACAGCTTTCATGTTTTTGATGGGATACACAAGCAATGTCAACAAAAACAAAGACTGCAATTTAAACAAAAACAAACGTTTCAATTTTAACCAAAACAAATCGAAAATAAACAAATGAATTTTTGGAATTGCAATAAGTTACCGAACACGCCCTTGACTTGATTTTTGATACACCTTGTATACATGCATGACAAATCAATAATAATGGAAACTGATTGGGATTTTAAGAACATAGCCATAGTCAAAGAAAGATTCAAGGTATATATTGTACGATACAATTTGTAACACATTTAAGTAGAAAAAAATACCACAGAAGATCTGGCATGAAATTCGACTATGTATCATTTTTAATAACGGTTACATTAATGAACTATATCAGAGTTGTTTTTCACAAAAGCATTTTAACTCATGAGATCCAGTAGCACGTCGATCACGTAACGCATTGTACGGACGTCAGGTAGATATCTATAAGTTATGTCACTTTTTATGAGAAAATGACAGTTAAGTTGTCCTAACGTGCCTTCGAAAATTTACTTTCTCAGGTCAATTACGCAATGCATTGCACGTACGTAAGCAAGGTGAACAATATAATGACAATTTTTACATGGAAAAATGACACTTAAATTTGTCCTATATCGTGCGTTCGAAAAGTTACCTGATCGCCCCTCGAAAATGAAAAAACCACCCCTCACCCCTCCTTAAATATATATTTTTGCGTTTGCAGTCTGTACGCTCGATTAAGTTTTTCGGTTACTTATAATGGAATTTTACACAAGACAAGAATCATAAACAAAATAAATCTTCAAATAAAAAGCTTTTAATAGAATTCCACATAATGGCCACTAATGTTCCCGTTTTATTTCAATTTAAGCATTCTTAGTGTCTTCCGTGTCTTGGTATTGGCATTTTTCTTGGGCGAAGGGTTAGCCGTCACCGCTAAGAGCCTTACTTCAAACATTAAACTCATGCCATGTTACTGATGTTGGTGGACTTAAACATTGAAACAGTGGGCTTGCACAGTAAGCCTGTCACACATGAGTGATGTCAAATATTTACACACACGACATTACAACATTGCAAGTACTTTATTTCAGCTCAATATGTTTGACAATGACAATATTAGTAATTTAACGTACCTGAGTAGGACGTAAGTAGCTAAAATTAAATATTGACTTTATGTATACGTATTAGTTAATAGGAATAATTAAATCAAAAAATCGGTGTAGCACTACTGCGACGGTGGGAAACGATCATCGAGTCTGATCTGATGAAACCTCAAACTAGTAATAATACTGGTATTTATTTTATTGTTGTTTTTTTGTTTCTTTTTTTTCTGTATTTTTTTTATTTTGTTGCAAAATGCCAAATAAATGATTTCTCTATCTGAGCGTTTCTCAAAAAAATGCCACTATTATTAATTGTACTTCTAGGAATTTTATGTTAACTATTTCCACTCAGAATCAGGAGCTCTTTCGACCCTGGTAGGAAAAAAAACTGTCCCAAAGATATTTTTCCTATTTTGTTACCATTTACCATACACTTTGTATGGTGGTAACACAATAGGAAAGTTCAAAAATGTATGCACATTTTGGGACACTTTTTTTCTCCTATTGGGATGGAAAGACATCGTGATTTTGAGTAGAAATAACATAAAAGTTGCAGAAAATCTCCGAAAAAATGTAGTGGCATTTTTTTTTGAGAAACGCTCATCTATCTATCTATCTCTTTATAAAAATGAGCGTTTCTCAAAAACGGCCACTACATTTTTTCGGAGATTTTCTGCAACTTTTATGTTATTTCTACTCAAAATCACGATGTCTTTCCAAAAAAGTGTCCCACTTGTCCATACATTTTTTAATTTTCCTATTGTGTTACCACCATACAAAGTATAAGGTAAATGGTAACACAATAGGAAAAATATCTTTGGAACAGTTTTTGTCCTACCAGGGTCGAAATCGCTCATGATTCTGAGTGGAAATAAATAAATAAATAAAAATAGCCTTTATTCGCCAAACATCATAGTAGTAGGTTTAATTCTTAATAACTAGTCATCTGGTTTGGGGTGTCCCCTCGGACATAGGCCTCCTCTAATGAGCGCCAGAGCTCTCGATCTCGTGCACTGCTACACCATCCTTTTGGCAGGTCATCTTCCCATCTTTTTAATGGTCTTCCTCGACTTCTTTTGCTGTCTCTCGGGTACCAAAATGTTACTTCTTGTGACCATTTGTTTTTGTTGGATCTTATTAGATGTCCAAGCCACCTCCATTTTAACCGCTTTGCTCTCGATGTAACGTCTGTTACACCTGTGGCTTTTCGGATCTTTCCAAGTCTCCATTTGTCAGTTCTTTTAATGTTGAGCATACTTCTCTCTATCCCATGTTGGCATACTTCCAATCTGTGGGTTGAAGACTTTGTCAGTCCCCAGGTTTGGCATCCATAAGTAAGCACTGGTAGAATGCATGTGTTAAATAGCTTGCTTTTTACTGCCTTAGGGACAGAGTCGTTCTTCATAATTTCCTTGAAGGACCAGCAGCGCGACCATCTGTTGCAAATTCTTCTCTGAATTTCCTTTTCTGTTTGCATTTTCGGTGCAATGATTTGACCCAGGTATATATATTCCTGTACATATTCAATTGGTTGGTTCTTTACCTTTAAAGTATGTTCCTGTATGTTCCTGTGTGGAAATAGTTAAAATAAAATTCCTATAAGTACAATTAATAACAGCGGCATTTTTTTGAGAAATGGTCAAATGCGAAATTATGGTATGGTGTTAGATGTTTGGATGTTTGTTACTCAATCACGCTTTAACGGCTTAACCGATGTGGATGATATTTTGCAAGAAGTTAGTTTGTAGCCTGTATTAAAATATAGGATAGTTTTATCCCGGGTCTATGCAGATATAGTCGTGGGTGGAAGCAAGTCTACCATAATATTGCTACAGTGTACCTATATCAGGCCGAATGTCATTTGCTACAATGCATGTGATATAAAAATACTTTTTTTTTCAATGCTCCCAAACAACTTCAGCCAATCTTTTCCAAATGAAATCCTTAAGCGCCAGCCCCTCCATCATCCATTGTCGCCGTCGAAGTTCTTTTAAGGTCTCGAGCCACGCATTTAATGCAAATGAGAGTTGCGTGTTTCACACAGCATATGATCGATTCTAATGGATGGGCTGATCACACTGGAGGTGCGAGGTGCAAGGCACGAACAACAGCGATTCAAAATGCAGAATTGACATCAATATAACCAGGTGTCAGTGACAACACAATAGTTGCGTGTTTCAGCATATGATCGATTCTAATGGATGGGCTGATCACACTGGAGATGCGAGGTGCAAGGCACGAACGACAGCGATTCAAAATGCAGAATTGACATCAATATAACCAGGTGTCAGTGACAACACAATAGGCACATATACTCGTTATTGCCCACAAAAATAACAGGCGGACTTATTACTACAGATCGCTTTATTTTTAAACTTTGGGTAGCAAAATATACATTTTGGGTAAGTAGATACATTTTGGGCTACAATCGTTAATCTTCTTGTTATAAAATTAGATCGATATCTAGTTCGAGATTGGCAAGTAGGCATAGGAATTAACTAACTAAAGGGTTTACATTCTAGGGGTGTAGGTTTCCATAGAAGTACAATAATAATTGCTAATCCTATAGCTATCTATTAGCAAACATCGTTAAATGCGATTAACAAGTCTACGCAGAAAAAAAAACCTATACGTGGCGCTACACTAAAAAGCCGAACATAATAAACATCCCTACATCAACAATACGGTATTTGACTGATAGATAGTCAACTCAGCAACTTTTATTAAACGTCATAAACGTTCCGTGAAATTTGTAGGGAAATACACATAAACGTCACAATTTTTATGGTCAAATAGCGTGCATTTTCTAGTTTTACCGTATTTCAAACACAGCAGGTCGATCACGTAACGCATTTTACGTATAATAAGTAGATCTAAATGTCAAATTTTATATGGAGAAATGACAGTTAAACTGTCCTAACGCGCGTTTGAAACGTTACGTGATTACCCCTCAGGTAGACCCGCAGGTCGATCACGTAACGCATTGTACGTAGGTACGTATGTACTCTTTGTATGGAATAATTACAGTTGAGTTACTGTTGAGTTTATCGTGCCTTTGAAAAGTTATGAGCTGGCCCCTATTTCACCAACTTGACCATTGCCACCTGACACTGACAATTTGCCATACATTGCTTCTTCTAGAAGTTAAAGTGGTCGCTAGCCTACTTATGGAACCGTTAATTTGTCCTAACGCTCGTGAAAGTTAAGGCTGTGCATCGGAAATTATCGCGTGCTTTGAAACGCCGTTCTGACTAGATTAAGAGACAATAAAGTCTGATTTTCCGATATATGATTCTTGACTATATGATTGTTTATCTGATTTTATCGATACATGATTGCTTAAAATTTCCTCGATAGAAAAAAATTACAAAGTCGGGTCTGTATTTTCCTTTTTTTACTCAGCCTACTCAAACGATACATTATTTTACGACACAATCAAGTTAATACTATAGTATTTTATCTCATCTAAAATCTCACTTTATGAAATTTAAATAATACTTCTCTAAGTTAGGTATTTATCGTAATTTGTCCAAAAAAAACATTCCCGAAGAGTGCTACATCTCTTTTCCTCGTGCGCGGAAGGCATCAGCGTTTCTCTGTCTAGGGGGCGTGTTCGACTCAAATCAAGGCATCGCCTTGATATGGTTCAAGTTAAATAACTTCACAGTTTCCCACTAGGTGGCGCTATGTTGAAAACCCGAACTACGAGTATGTAAACGGATTGGTATCAGACAGATTGAAAGGGCAAATTATACCAACGCTCTCTCCTGTAACAGCAAACGACGCGGCACTGTGACTTTCTACTCGATTTAATGGAATATATCGTTTCAATAACCCGGGTAATCTATAGGCGTGCAGTAAACCACGCCTTCTACCTTGAGGTATATGTTTATGTCTCGTTTTAGATTCCAAACTTAATTCAATGCGTTTTGGTCTCGCTTCTACATGCGGACCGTGTGGTAAAGAGTGCGTCTAACGTATTGAAGGTGATAGGAGTGTGAAAGAGATGAATTGAGACTTTGAACGAAGGGTTATTTGATGTCGCTCTGAATGCTGTGAACAGAGCAGAACGATAAAAATGGCGTGATAAGCGGTTTGCGAGATTTTAAAGATAGTAATTGAGGTGTTGTGAGTGATTGAAAAAAAAAAACAGCATATTATTTAATGATTTTTTATGCTGATATTTCAAAATTACTAAAACAGTTTTTAGATTTATTTTAAATAAGGACGAAGGTAAAAAAAGGATAAAATAAACTATCACACATTGGACAATGACATGTAATTCTTCCTAATACTCCAGTGTTACACCTCCTTAAGTTCCTACATCGTTATTCCGAGCTCTACGTGAAATAAAATTCAAACTTATAATTTGTATAAAGGCACCAGTTAGTACTTAGGAACGTACCAGTAAACTAATTTCAAGATTGAAGAACGGGACAGAACGAAAACACTGGAACAGCTGTTGAATTCGTTTATAAAAAACATCTGTATTTTTCATGCAATACCAGATGGTTCAATAAGAATATAAGCTCAAAAAACACGTTCCAATTATACTTCGATACAAAAAACCTAGTACTTCTGTTTATTCAGAGCCAAAACAACTTGCAGCAGCGAAATCGGACAGTCGTTGACCTTGCTACAGAGGTGGGGGTCAAGCAGGTCCTCATACCTCCCCCCCACTTCCTCGACAAACCCCCTCTCGTGAAGAGGCGCCCTGTGGATAGAGATTATTTATTAAACCCATTGCATCTGAGACTAACAGCCTTTATACAGCCTCAGCAACAACGCAGCAACTGTATAAAGATTTCAGGAATAGTTATTCCCTTCTGCTTTTCAGCGGTATAAATGTATTTGTTGATAAAGGTCGTAACCGCCACGGTTATATGAAGAATTTTGGCTTTTTGCTCTTGAAGGGAAGCTACTTGAAAGACATGTGGAGATGCTTATTTGTTTTGAAGAGTGGCCCATATTTAGGATGAGATATTTGCGGACGTTGCTCAAGTAATATGGATAGTTACTGCTTTTCCAAAATATATTCTATCAACCAGTATTCTTACGTATTATCAGAGTTTTTCTCCTCTTTGTAAAATTTCAGATTAGATTAAATGTGTTCCATAGTCGTGTCCTTTACAATAAAATTGGTGGTACCACCGAAATAATATATGTGCTTTTCATCTACGTAATATAATTGTTTGAAAAATATATATTTTTAAACCTAGACAATAGTAATTTAAATAAAACGATTAAAACAGATTATATCGCCCTGTATTGAATTTCGCAATTAAGTAATTAAAGTGATTTTATCCGGCCAAACTGCTTTAATTAATTTGACACATACGTACCTACAGTTTACATATTTTTCTTTTTTACACACATATTTATAAACAATTTGTAAACATCAAACATGTTTTAGGGGGAGGAGCACTGATTATCCTATAGCACAGGGGTTAATCTTTTTAGGAAGTAGGGTTCTACATAGTTTTAAGAAAAACTTGTAAGTTTTATGGAAATATGGAGCCCGGGACCGCTTTAGCACCTAATTCCAAGATTTGGAATAGGCACTAGTTTAACGAAAGCCACTGCCATCTGACCTTCCTAAAGGGAAAACTAGACGTAATTGATTGACCGGTTGCTCGCGATGCACGATGATTTGATTCGCCGAAAAGCTACTTTGAATATCAAATGATATTTCGTATGCTTTTGTCGCGTTTGATAAAACCCAGTGGTGTGAGCTGGGGTTCGAACCCACGACCCACAGTTTGAAAGTCGCGTATCTTACCGCTCGGCTACAGTGGCTCATACATGGTTGGGTTAGGATTACCAGATTATATACAATCTAAATTGTTCTATCTTGATCGAGACGTGAATATCAGACGACTATAACTCATGAAATATGGCCGTTTACAATTGCTTAGTTTCCTGTGGGAACGATAGAGTGGACGAAATGGCCAGAACCAACATGAAAATATAAGTACACCTCGTACCTACGAGTATTATGATGTATACTTTATATCTCAAGAAGTTATCATGTGAAATATTTCTGTGCATTTAACTGCCCTGCTTGCCAATAGGGAATATGCATGGTACTTCAATTTTGAATAAATTGCACTCAATCGATGCGGATATGCGTAGTACGATAAAACAGAAATAAATAAAAAAACTATTGTATAACGCACATTAAAATCAAGATTCTTTTTCATTGTTTGATAAAATTACACAACAGTTAGACAGAATATTGAATTAGAATTTATATTTTAGTATAGACTTAAACGCGAATTTTAACGAGATAGTTGCAAATGAATGACTAACTCCATAGTAAACGCGCCGAGAATCTGGATTGTGACGTCATAGTCTATGCCCGTTTAGTATAGAGCGTTTTGGTGGGTGCCCGGCGTGTTATCGGTTAATGTACGGCGCAATAATCGGCGTCCACTATAGTGGTAGGTATATCTCTGTTTCTTTTTAACTCATGCAAAAAGAGAGAGAAAAAGATAGATGGACGCGGATTATCGGGTCCTACATCAACCGGCACCCCCGGCCCGTATTGATTTGAAATGTCTATAACATCCGGAAAAATCAAGGTTCTTTTTTATGCTACAGTTGATATTCCTCTGGTTTAACTATTGATTTTCGTAATAAAATAAAAAGATGCATATACCCTATACTGAGTTGGTGGAGGTGATGGGATGATCAGCGGAATAAGCAACGATCAGTTTCCAAATAATCATTGCGTAAGGGTAAGGACCAAATTCTGTGCCAGCTTAACTCACACAATTATATTTTCTGTGAATTTTTCCCGTTGTGGCACGAAAATTAACTATACAATTCTATGGTTATTTTTTATGCCACAACGGAACTTTTTTCAATTCTTCAGTGTGTATGGCTAACTACCGACTAACCAGGCTCACTACTGTCCAAGAATTTGGTACATACCCATTGACGACAAGATTATAATTATAATTTTAAGTCTGAAATTATTTACATCATAGAAAAAGATGGGTGCAATATTCTAATAACATTCAAAAGGTTAGTTTAAACAAATGTCGATTTAAACATATTTAGGGACAAAGTAACATTTTTTTTTCATCGAGTTTGTAAAGAGTACGGAAGTGCTTTAATTTGTAAACATTTGAGTGGTAGTGTAAAAATTACAGAGTGGCGCTATTTTGCCGGTAGGCATACAAATTTAAATTGAAATATGACATCACAATTCACAATGCTTAAAAGCTTGAATTGTTAACCCTTTACCTACGGGTGTCAACTATAGTTGATCGAAGTAATGGTCATGTTCAATAGTTTTTATCATTTTATCAATAAATATCTCAATCTCTCAATCTCAATTACAATAACAATTTGTCCCGGATATAAAATTAAAAAATTAATAAAAATACCAACTAAATTAAACATTACAAAAAATAAAAGAACAGTGAAATATGTCCGCAACAAAGTCTGTTCAGGAATAGTAACATTTGTCAATGAGTAATTTTCATTAATTATTTTAAATTACTTGAGTTTTGGAGGCAAGTGTATTTTATTATTATACATCTCACTTGCCAATTAGGACCCGCTTTTTCGCATCAGTGCAGTACGTTAGTATACTAAACAACGACTGTGAGCTCGATAGAGACATTTAATATCTGGTTTAAATTTATCTTTACCCTTAAAATTAAGAAGTTTTCAAAATGTAGTAAATATTAGTTATAGAATATCGCGCTCCGGGGCAGGCGGGCGACACCCGCAGAGCGATGCGTCTTGCCGGCGCCGAGTTGATAAATGGTGATAGTGGATTATTAAAGAGTGTAATGCAGTTACAAAAGTTGCGGTTTCATTAGAAATGTTTTTTTTTTATAAATTTGAGATTTCAGGTGGGTAAGCTTGCTTGCACCTCATCATATCAGCCAAAAGACATCCACTGCTGGGCATGGGTCTCCCCCAAAGAGTGCCACAATCACCGGTCGCCACCCGCATCCAGCGGACTATCGAGATCATCTTTACCAGGTCTGCAGTCCACCTTGGGGCCTACCTACGCTGCGCCTTCCGCTACGTGATAATAATAGACAGCATATATCCATTAAGAAATAGACAGTATCGTACTAGGCTCACAAGAACTGGAACTTTATCTACAATCGGCAGCATTAATATTATCCTATTCCTACTAATTCATAAGTCATAAGTCATATTGCTACTATAATCCTACTAATATTATAAATGCGAAAGTTTAGATGTTTGGATGTTTGAATGTTTGTTCCTCAATCACGCTTAAACGGCTCAACCGATCTGGATGAAATTTTGCACGAAGATAGTTTATAGCCCGAAACAAAATATAGGATATTTTATATCCTGGGTCGCGGGCAGAAGTATTATAATGAAACGGGCAAAAAATATCTCATGCGTCCTAACAATGTTAGAAACAGAGTTGTGTCCGATATTTATGCCCGCTATATTGTGGAAGATATTGATGCCGGTGACTTAACCATTTGATATGACAAAGGATTGAAACTATGATATTAACATGATTTGTAAATAAATCGACAAAATTCTAAAATTACTTTAGTACTATGGATGTGACTTGACAGTGATAAGTATATATATTTATAGATAAACTGGTATACATCTGTATTAATTATCATACTAGACAATTTTGACAATTATATGTATTTCAGAAGTATAACATGAAACTAAATAAAACAACTGAGCAAAATACATTTCAAATGTTTTAAAAGTGTATATCAAAATCAATTAACGAGTACCTTTGATGTATAATTTAAGTTACAGAATATACAACTTCCAACAATAATGGACTAACGGCGAGATAAATTACGATGGATATTGATCTAACTGTACAAACATCAGACTTAATTAATATTTTATCAATTAAGTGTAACCCAGCACCAGCCAAACAATGATCCGATGTAACTCGAACGAACTTGGCAGAAAGAGATAGCAAGGTAAATTTCACAACCTCTCATATCATCCGACTTTAACAAAGAAAACGCGACCTAACTCGAAGTGGATAGAGATAAATTTTGAAAGAATGCTTAGCGTCTATGTATTCTTGTGAAAATTAACTCTTGATCGCTTACGCGTACTGGGAATATAAATTGATTCTCTAACTGTGGAGTAATTAAAATTCTGCGGCTCGTATATTAAGGGTTGGCGTACACGAAATTCATTTAGTAAGTTTTGATTATAGTTCAGTAGAGTTAAAGAATGAAAGTCATTGGAATTAGGCTTAAATTTTTTTCAACAAATCAAGCTTATTGTTGGTTTAAACTTTAATATACATATTATTATTATGTAAATAAATTCAAACAATTTTAAGTGGATGGATAAAGTGCATTGTTTATTTATTTTTGTTTTGATTCGAAATACCTTAATAGTACATTACTACAGAGGCCGAGAAGTAAGGTAATCTTTCACGCCGAGGCAAGTATAGGGCTTTTCTCAAACATGCAATGAAATAAATTTCAAAACTCCAAGAAATGATACTTTTATTTTCATGGCTGAACGCCGTGATTCTGTGCCACGAATTGTGGAATGGAAATTAAAATATATGAAATGCCATTACGGGTCTCTCGTCTCGCTGCGCCCGAAACGTGACACTTCGAAGCCCATTATGACTGACAGGTCAATGTTTGATTCCAGAATCACTAGGCCACCGTAGCTTTAAAATACCTTATGTCTTATACATATATAAGGTAGGTACATACAACAATATTGACCTAACAACACGGCTATGCGCACAAATGAACAAACGAATTACGTAAATTGACATTTGAGTGGTCAACGTGCGTCCATGAAGTTACATCACTCCTCAAAACAAAGCAATACCTATATTAAATGTTATTTTATTCCTTGAAATTACCAAATGTATCGTCATTTTCTGCCAAATACTAAATAAGTTGATGGGCTAACACGTTTTGCAGACTTTCGAAAAGAAAGTGATCTAAATAATAGCGAAGTCGAGAAAGGTTTCGATAACTCAGATGGCTACGAGCGATCTGGCTCTATCTGCCAAAAGCTCGCATCAGGTACAAAGTCAGGTTCGACTATTCTTCGGATTGAATCTACAAACTCCAAGTACAGTTTCTTTCAAAAAATAAAATAAAGTTAACTGGGGCGCTACCGAGAAATGAAAACGAAATTCTTTCATGTATCTCCCTGTCTGCCACTCGAATAAGGAAGTGACAAGAGGGAGATACAAGAACGGACTTCGTTTTCGTTTCGTGGCAGGGTCTCTGAACGAGCGTGAGTATTCACCAGTTGTGCGCGGTAGCAGAGCAGTGTGCGACGAAAAAAAACTATCAATAGCATCGCTACTCTCGCTAAAGCACCTATTCCTATTTGTTCAATTCGCGGTACGCTAAGCTAGTGTGCGCGTTTTTTTTTGCTTTTATTGATTTGTGTTCAGGCCATAAAATTATTTTCTGTCCTTATTTTCGAATTATCTTTTAAACTAAAAAGCTAGTGCCTGCAAAATCTTGGGATTAGGTGTCAATGCAGACCCCGGGCTCCTTTAGGGCACAACCGGGAATAACGCTAGGGGACGATGATGATTTTCGAATTATCTTTTTAGAGTAATCCTTGCGTTCCCAGCGATCTATGTCGCACATTTTTTTTATCTTTCTACTTTTTCCCGTAAGTCGTATTCTCGGATTTTTTTTCTTCTTTTTTTTCATAACTGGTATACGTTGGCCTCTCACCCGGTACCAGGTTATCGTTGAGTTACGGGACACCCTGTATAAGATACCTTTGTTAGTTAGTGTATAGGCCTAGATAGGTAAGTACCTTGTTTTTCTCGTGCTACATCGTTTATAAATGTTTTTGTAATTAATAATGGAAACTATAGGTCAGGAGTTAGGAGAAAAAAAATGTAACAATGATTCGTATATGACCGTTTGCTTCATATTTACATGAAAAAATAAAGGAATATATTTACCATTTCATCTTCATACGAATATACAAGAAAGGAAAATAAAGGAGTGTGCTGTAAGCTTTACTCCTTAATCAATCTGAAGCAGCCTGCGGAGGCGGTCAATACTCAATTTGAAAATGTCAAGTTTACTATTGACCGCCACTGCAAGCCACGCCAAGCCACGCCAGTTTGCGATAGGCTTTAAGCCTTTCACACACTGTCGCCGCCTGGTCGCGGCGGCCAATAGTAAACATGACATTGTCAAATTTACTACTGACCGCCGCCGCAAGCCGCGCCAGTCTGCGACAGGCTTTACTGTAGAACACGAATCATCCGGCCATTCGCATCACGTCCGCGGATTATAAGGCGATCAACGATACCGCCGAGATTACGAGGCCGATTAATAATCGCGGGGCTAATTCGGCTCTCTGCTTGATTGCGTTATGGAAATTGTATTAAATTTCAGTTCCGTAGAATGTTTGTCGTGAGTTAGGTCGTGAATTTAGTACATATTATCTGTCAGTATCAGTACCTGGGATAAAAACTATCATATATTTTGATCCAGGTTATAAAGTATCTTCGTGCAAAATGTGATCCAAATCGGTTGTTGTTTAAGTGTGATTGAATAACAAACATCTAAACTTTTGCATTTATAATATTAGTATGATACATGGCGGCAAATACGTGAAGCCGTTGAAATCAGAAAACATAGTAATTTCAACCAGGGTGACGGTTTTAAGAGGAGATCCAATCCAATCATTAGTACCTAAATGCAAGTGCCAAAAAACATCGTCCATTATATCACCAGACATTGTCAGCCGGGTGACAACCCCTAGACGTTAATAAAGACCACGTGGTAGTTCGAAAAACCCGAGCAACAAGATGTTGATTGATCCCCACTTAAGCCAGTTCGTCCCGCGACCAAGGACGTTGTGACACATCGAAAACATAGGGAAGTCTCAAAGAGGTTAATAAATAAGTTAACTATACGCGATTGAGTCCCATATACTAAAAATTGAATGGCGGAAACTTTAAACTTCAAACAAATTGTGGGATTGTTTTCGACAAAGCGTCTAATCTGTTACGTCGTGTCTGTTTTTAGTTTTGATCGACACTAAACGGAGAATTCGGACGCTCAGCAATTATTAACAATGTATGCGCGAAGATATACAGATATCCATACCAAAATTTTAAAATGCGAAAGCGTGTCTGTCTAGGTATCTGTCTGTTGCTTCTTCACGCTTGAAATTTGGTATGGAGAAAGTCTTAATCGCGGTGAAGGACACAGAATGCGTTTATACCGGAAGTCATCCCCTAAAAGGGTCAAACAGGGGTGAAAGTTGGTATGGAGTTACGCCATAAACGAGTTCCACACGGACGGAGTCGCGGGCAGAAGCTAGTTTCTAATAAAAACGTTAAGAGTGAACAAAGTGGCGGTGGGTCGCCAGCAATCAAGTTATAAACCCCTTAGGAACCCATGGAACCCAGTTTAAGACACCCTGTTTTAAAGCATGTATTGTATACTACTGAGGAATCCCTTGGTACATTCAAAGCTCAAAATAATCTAGACAAGCTCTTATTGTCTTGACAGTCAAAATTCTTAATGAAAACCCAAATCAGACTAACGAATTTATGTCCAGTCCTAGGAAACCCAAACTGACCATGGTCGCTTTTAGGCTATCCTAAAAGCGACCATACCACTCGATTCTAGTCTATACTCGTACTAGGCAACAGCTGAAACAGATTTTAGAACGAGCGAGCCAAGCGAAGGATTTTCTCCGTTTAGATTTGGTGGTTATCTTCCGCTTACAAAGCCACTGGTTTTAATTATATTGACTAAAATTATTTTAGTCAAATGCAGGATTTGAAACCCGTTCTGGAGCTTTAGACAAGCTCCAGAACGGGCGTTCTGGAGCTTGGCGTTCATGAAACCCAAGATACACCAATCATTTCGCGAAGAGCCTACCATATCGACTTTTGACTATAATGTTATACTCAAATATACTTACGAAAATACGACTCGTAGGAGATCATGGACCAGAGATTTTCCTGGTGGTGCCAAGTATTGTCGAGCCTCACAAATGCTCCTTAACAAGCAAGCTTGCCCATTGAAATTGTGGCTGGAAATAAAAATATACATCACTTAACATCAAAAAGTTAACAGCCTTTTTATCGTGCTAATTTGATGGAGTCAATAAGCTTTGTAAATGTAGAGAGCAAATGCGATGGATACGTAAGTGTGACAGGAAAATCGGCAGCATAGTACGGTATTTTACAAAAGTCAAATCAGCTTCTTTTTATGAAACGTCAAAAACGCTTTTGTAGGGATTACTTGCTTGTGACGTCACAATGAAACAACGTCCCTATTATCGAATTAAAACTTTTGTGAGACGTTGAAATAATACTAATAATAATTACACGGTTCAACTCACGTATTAAATGTCACTACGGGCGACATGTTTCGAACTCTTCGGGAGTTCTCGTCCCTGTTGTTAGTTTTTATGAATTTAAAAGTCTTAAAATAGCAGACACAAATGATACTTTCCGTGTATTTTCGTAATGTTTATCTGTTTCTAATAAAAAAAAGTATTAATTTTCACTGTTCTCAAATACCCTATTAGCGCAGCTGTGCCGGGGTATTAGGTATACGCAATGCACCGGGATTTCATAGACACCAAATTCGATTTCCAGTCTGCACGGCTATCATAGCACAAGATAGACTATCCGTCTCTTTCTTATTAGAACACTCACGCTTTCTATATCGCCGCGACACAGCTCGCGGGCCGTCTTGTGATAGCCGTCCTGCTTAGCCAATATGCGCATTTCTTTTTTAGTATAGTATAAATAGTAGATATTGATAGTAGTAGATGAATAGTAGATAATATGACCTATTACTATAGGTTGTTTTTAAAATTATTCAACCATTTTTCATCCATATGCTGGTACTCGACTAAGCTCAAATTTGGCATAGACATGTAAATTTGGTCACAATGCAATTATATATCACCACCGAGCTGGTCTAGCAACTCTATAGAGACAAAAAACTCGTCGGATTTGGGCTCTTTAGAACCCTCTTGACAACGGGTGGAAAAAAGAAGAGTCTGCAATAATACCAAAAATTTTATATTTCACTGAAACTATTCTTATAAATATCACTCACTACTCTAATGCATTCTCCAGTCGTTCCCAGAGCTCTCGCTTCTGCCTGTGATGCAGCTTTCTCCTGTATTCAGCGTTGGTGAAGTTGGCATCAGGGAGCGGGAACAGTACATCGATCTCCAACGCCAGGTTCCAGCCAGACGGAGCATGCGTCATGAAAGCCTTCACCAGCGATATGGTCATCTGGAAGAATAAATATAAATAAATAAATATTAGAGGACAATCTTACACAAATCGAATTAGTTCCAAACTAAGCAAAGCTTGTACTTTGGGTACTAAACGACGACAAACATACTTATATAGATAAATAAATACTAAAATACATAGAAAACAATGCTCATCACACAAATAAATGCCCTTACCGGGATTCGAACTCAGGACCTCTTGCTACGTAGGCAGGGTCACTACCAACTAGGCTAAAGCGGTCGTCAAATACAACTTAAAAGGTAATAAATTTCTGTCAAAAATTACATTTTGGTACAAGTTTTTATTGCCGACTGTACTTTTCTTTATACCGTCATCAACTACTAATTGAGACGATTCTAACGAGCCCAAACTCGATGGGGTTCCTATGGCCACCTTCCAGCTCCATCATCAGATCAGCTCCACGTCATCATAATATTGCATTGTCACGCGATTTGCATATTCGTGCAAAATTTCAGCTCAATCGGAAACCGGGAAGTGAATCAAATTTAACTTGCAAGATTTGATTACAGACAGACAGACAGACAACGGGACAGGTGAAAGTAAATAAAAGCTTGTAGAAACGTCATCTCGCTTATATTCTCTTTTCAGCTATATGTATGTAGCATTAAGTTGTGGCCATTATGTTGGTTTACAATATAAGTAACTAGAAATTAATTTCAAAAACGATTGTAACGTTTGTACCCAAATAAACATTAAAACATTAAATATTTGGAGTAGCCCAACTGGGGTAAAACTGAAGACCGCAGCCAAAAGAGTAAGGTCGCCTGAGCGGGAATACTTGAAAGCTTTTACCAACGATATCATCATCTAGAAAGATACTTGTAAGTATGTTACCGTAAGATTGAGGACACCGTTAGTTTTTAATACCTACCACACAAATATTATAAACCGTCGAAAAATTGTTAACATAAACTGTTTATAATTTAACGCATTTTGTTTCGTCTGTCAATGTCTAATGACTAGTTAGCTTCAGTTAACGCTCAGCGGGGCTCCATCGACACTGGCGAGTAAAACATAAATTTAATAAGATGTTAGTTTAAAATAACCAATCCTATGCTGATGATGTAGTGGGAGCTGACGTAAGTGGAATAATTCGTTCAACCAATTAGCGCACGGTGCGTTCCATCTGGTTCCATAGCATGCCAATTTTATCTCAGTTCACAATTTGATGCTTCGACATTGATAACGAAAAACAATGCGTTAGATTGTGAACGATTTTGACAGTTCACAATTTTTGGTCAGTGAATAATATAGCCAGTAAGATTACAGATGGCCACTTACAGGGAAAATAAGCGTTGGTCGTCCAGCACAGCTCGATGGGTTGACGGTGTAAAAAAGGCCGCGGGACATTTTTGGATGAGAAGCCTGGGATAGGTGGCGTGCTCGAAGAGAGGCTTATGCTTAGCAGTGGACGATTACAGGCTGATAATGATCGTGATGATGGAGATTATAAACTGACGGCGTTCATAATCTGACGGTAACATAACATAAGAATGTCATCTTGCTTATATTTGAAGCAGGCCAAATAGGGCAGTTCCACCGTACAGAAGAGGAGCCACATTAACATACTCCTTGCTACCAAAGTAGATATGTACATAGCTAGAAGTAAGGTCGCCAGAAGTGGCATGCGTTATGAAGGGCGCTACTAATGATATGGTTATCTAAAAGAACACAAGTAAGACTAAACAAGAGAGGACAAATTATAGGACACATATTAGCCATGATGACTGGACAAACACATTAATCGAGGGAAAAATAGAAGGAAAAATGAAAAGGGGAAGGCCCAGCATATCTTAAATGGAACAGATAATAACAATTATAAACGCCTAAACCTTACACGAGATATAAAAGAAAAGTGGAATGTAGAATAAATTAGGTATGATTTCTTCAATAAGAAAAATTAGATAACGGAAAGGAGGTATGGGTAAAAGGGCAAAACGTAATGTAATTTTGCTCATATTTGAAGGAGCCCAACCGGGGTAGTTCCACTAGTCAGAAGACCGCAGCCACAATAATACTAGCGTTGTATTCCAGCTAGTCGTATTTAGATCTAAGTGTCCCTTTTAGTAAGAGAAACTGGCATATTAATTTTCCTAAGATACGTTCGAAAAGTTACATGATAATCCCTCAGGTGAGTAAGGTCGCCACAGGGAGCATGTGCCATGAAAGTCGACACAAAATGATAATTTCCCTAATTATCATTTTGGTAGGACATAGTGAAATGCTAACTCGCTCATATTTGGAGGTGCCCAAGGAACCAGAGGTTGCGCTGTGTTGAGAGTTGGGGAAACGTGTCTAGCTATCAACGCAACGAATCCTCAAGAAATGAATAGGGTTGGCAACGCGTTAATGGCTCATCTGAAGTCGCAAGCATCCACAGGCTTTATCTGCTTACCAATTGGCAGGCTTTAAGTTTGCTAGCCACTTTGGCAGTATAAAAAAAGAAGTACTTACAACAAAATTCGCTCCTTCTGGAAACGTCAGGTGCCGTCTCTTTCGGATCCCACTTAGGTCCGTTTTCACATTAGGGCAGTCGCTCTCACTCTCAATCACAAATAGACATATTACCACCAGTAT
Organism: Epinotia bilunana; assembly: GCA_947049275.1. Taxonomy (NCBI): domain Eukaryota; kingdom Metazoa; phylum Arthropoda; class Insecta; order Lepidoptera; family Tortricidae; genus Epinotia; species Epinotia bilunana. The sequence goes on from OX346267.1 coordinate 3,907,940, forward strand.
CCACCACATTTCTTGGGCCATGAAATGCGACTGACTTGTCGTGCGGTTGCGTATGAATGATTTTAGTCAGCCGTTAGAAATATCATGGATCATCTTGTGACATTTTTGGTGAATTTTCTTTCGATATTAAGCTTAAACCAAGTCAACAATACTATTTATACGTTAATTTGTTTTTGTTTATTTACTAAATGTGTAATTTTTTTCTGATGACTTAATTTGAACAAGTAACTACCTAAGTTATAGCGCAATTTACACATGCAAGATATTGCATGGAAGTTTCGTTACATTGAGGGTAACCGAGGTACTTATACTGAGTTTTATCTATCAAACCCCGCAATGTAGTTAAACTTGCATGCAATTTCTGGCAAGTTTAACTAATGTATTTAATGCATGTAAGAAACATCTTACATGCATTAAATACATTGTATTTCAACAAAGACCAACTGATTCATGTTTGTTTTCGCATCTTTTAATAATATTTTTTTATAAACCTCAAAATGTATTTTCTTAATTTCAAATAAATGTCATATTGACAAATTAACATAATCACAAATTTTAACACACACACACACACAGAGAGAGAGAGAGAGAGAGAGAGAGAGAGAGAGATAGAGATAGAGAGAAAGAGAGAGAGAGAGAGAGACACTCACTACACTTAAAATTTGTAGCCTTAAAACGTCAAATTGTACTAAAATGACAGCTCTCAAGGGCGCCAAGATACGTATAACTCCTCCTTTTCTTTTCTTCTAAATTATTGTCAATCGAGGGAAAACATATTCGTGTTCGAACGAAAATTACATAAAGTCGATTATCAGTCATGACAAACGCGACTAAGAAAAGAATAAAGACTGCTTAACTCACTTAAAAATATAAAATTATCCAAGCCATAACCAAGCGTTAAAAAATACCATAAAAATAAAAAGAATATCCACTCAAACCAAACGCGTGACATTCACAAGGAGCTAAGCCTGTCCGTTGACCCGCTCTGTTTGCCCTAAGAATTAGAACACTACTGCCGCCTCCGCTCATTAGCTTGTCACGTTTAACACCTTCTTGGAATTTCTTGTCTACATTTTATTCAGCGTATTCCGTTTTCACTCTTACACGCTTCGGTTTAGAGTCAGTTTTTAAAAGCTGACGGTATTTTCATGCGTTTTGAATAAATTGCGTTGCTTAATTCCATGCAAGGCAGGAATAAGTTGCAAGTAGGAATCTAAATTGGAAGGATATATGTATTTTGTTACAGATTATGTAATGCTTTTTTTTTGTAAAAATATTCGGTTATAAATTTTACTAAATGGGAATGAATTGCTTATATTAATTCATTTATCTACCTCTGAGGTCTCCCCACGTTTCCCATGTGTCACAACCCGGGGTTGTCCCTTGACCATGGATATATTTTATTTCTACTGACAAATTGTCAAAATATTCGGAATTTACGATGCGAGAAAAAAAACACGCTTGTCCATTTGGATAGTTATATTTTTCTTGAATATCTTATTTTTGATTAAATTACATACTGCCGGAGAAAAATAATAAAATAGGTTGTTTACAATTTACATGTTTTTTCTTTTCACACGACCTGGTGACCTTTGGGAGGCATTATATTTGATGAAATTTAATATATAAAGAATCGTAAACAAAATGTTCAATTACATGTTAAAAATGTTACATTATTTTGGTAATAATGACTTGATTACAATTTTAAAAGTGATAAGTTTTTATTAACATTACGACGTGTTTAAATCATCGCATTCTGGGTACAGCTTTGCACAGTTATGGTCAGTATTGTGCGCCTTGTCGTACGCTTGATTGTTTTCCAACGCTGCTCCTTTTGGTAACCTGAAAATACAGAAAAAATTGGGTATTTGTGACAACATACTTGGAAAGTATCAAGATCCGGCATTTATGTTTGCGATTTTAAGAATTTAATAGTCAAAAAATAACGACGTTTGTTTCATAGTGACATCACAAGCAAGTAATCCCTACAAATTCCATACTAACGGAGCGTTTTAGACGTTTCATAAAAAGCACCTGATTTAACTATTAGTTAAATCCCGTATAGCTGCAGTGTCATGCACTTGCATCAATATTACGCACAAAATTTCTTTTTAGTTCTCGAGACCTCTTTTGACACATGAATGAACAGAAATTAACATTAGTTACACAACCAGAACATACTAAGTGAAAATTAATCTGTAACTTTTTTCTTTCATAGAAGCTCAGTAGTATATAATAGTAGTTTTGTAGAACCCCGTATGGTATTGAGTTCGAATAGGCGCCGCCTCTTTCCTGTTGATTATATCGTAAGCCAACTACGGAAATAAAATTTAACTGTGTTGTGGACGACGTGCTCATTCTGTATTTTTTTAGAAGTGGCAACGAAAAATAAGTTTCATGTACCTACTCTGCCTAACCTGTATGTCAATGCAGGCGTAGTGTTAATGTACAGAAGTTTTGAAGTTTAAAAAAAACTAATCTCATTCCATCATATTTTGTACCATTATGCACTTCCTTAAACCCAATAGTTATGATGAAAATCATGATCTTTGGAAAAACTTCTTATCTAATGCTGTTTTTATTAAGGCTTGTTATTTTACGTCCAAAATACTGCATAAAATAATAGGTAATTTCCTTTACATGTAATAAAAATAAAAGCCAATAAAAATCCCCAACAGCGAAGCTCGCGAAATTAAAGTTGCACGACGCAGCTTAACGTCCTTTTCTTAAACTGGTTAAAACTTTGCGGGCGAATAGTTTAAACCAACTTACGTGAACGTCGCCCTGAATATTTCCTCTAAGAAGGTCCCTTGCTCGTCTCTCACTTTGGCTTTACCGACTTCACATAGCATTCTCAAGATGCATTCATGACCGGAATATCCCAACCTGAAACTGTGTCACTGCTAATTCACCTGGCTATTATTTAAATTGGGTTCATATCAGATTCAGATTCAGATCTTTATTTTGGCTTATAAAAAAATAATACCATGCAAAAATTGTATACATCAAAATACACACAGAAAATAGAACAAGGAACGACGCCAACATATCAACTATACAAGTATAAAATATCTTTATCTATACTAATAATATAAATGCCAAAATCTGACTGTCTGTCAGTCTGTCGGTTACCTATTTACGCTTAAACCGCTATATCGATTTAGATGAAATTTGGTATAGAGATAGTTTGAGTCCCGGGGTAGGACTAAGGATAGTTTTTATACGGAAAATCAACCCACAAGGGAGTAAAACGGTGGGTGAAAGTTTGTATGGCAGAAACTAGTGTTCTATGAAAGAATCGGCTATGAAACACAAGCGCTAAAATGTAGCAAGTGATATATTAGGTTCAAGAACCAGTTTGAGTTAATATTCAGTCATTTTTGTGGACATATCCAAAGTCTTAAGGCTTTTAGGTATTGTAAATTGCTAACTCGTATATTGTACATACAACATAAAAGTCAGACGGGATATACATATATTGCATGTATATACCATCAGACGGAGACCATGGACCATGAAATTAAATTGATCCATGTTTCTTTTTTTTCTTAAATTAAATATTGTATTTAATTTATAAGTTCCAATCCTTCTTCGTGTATGCAACATTTATTGCAACTGTTCTGAAAGTGTATGTAACTTTAAAGTGTTGCAATAACTTCTGGTGGAGGAAGGTTTTTAAGATTGGTTTTATTCCAGAAATAAACGATTTTAGTGTATAAAGCCTGTTAGAAATTTCGTTAGAAATCGAATCGGCGCAGGATGGATGAAATGGCGGCAGGTTACGGGAACAATCTGCGACGATCGAATGCCCCTTTGACTCAAGGGCAAAATTTACAGGACCATTATAAGACCTGTCGTAATGTAGCGGAATGTTGGGTCGCAAAGATGACGGATGAAACGAGATTGCATGATACGGAGATGAGAATGTTGAGATGGATATGTGGCGTGACGAGAATGGATCGTATAAGGAATGAGTATATAAGAGGGAGCCTGAAAGTAGGTGCTATAACTGAAAAAATGAGAGCAAATCGCCTACAGTGGTATGGACATGTTATGCGGAGGAATGATAGTCATGTTACTACAAGGGCGTTAAGTATGAATGTGGAGGGTACGAGAAGAGGTAAACCAAGAAAAAGGTGGATGGACTGCGCGAGAGATGATATGAACAGGAAAGATGTGTGTGATGAATTGACGGGCGATAGAGAGGTATGGAAGAAAAAAACATGCTGCGCCGACCCCAATTAAATGGGATAAGGACAAGCAAATGATGGTGGATAAAACCCTAAGCCTAATTAAACTTATCCACCAAAGTGCCGTTATATTTTTCCAGAAAAAATACCGTTTAACAACATTAATTTATAATTGTGCTTCTTTCTGTTTATTTCATTTTAAAACGTTATTCTACGATGCTTTATTGAAATGTCCCAGAAACTTTTTACCCGAAAGTAATTAAGTATAATAATATGTCTTTAAAGGAAGCATACATTTTCTTTTTTTGGTGTGATTTATCTTGAATATTCTAGAGCTAAAAAATTTAAATAAACCAAAATAAAGATTAAAACATTTTAAATTATTATTTCCAGCTTTTCAGGAACTAATTAAGTAAAAAAAAATATGTCTGATAATTTGTTGAATTCTAGGTAACTATTGAATTCGTAATATGTATATCCGTTACATAGAAAAAAGCCGCTAAGCACAATTATTTCCATATTTGTAATTTCTTCCATACAAGTTGTCAGTTCATTGACTGGACTATAATTCCTACTTCCGATATCTAGTTTTCTGTATTCAGCAAAGCCTAAAGAAAAAAATTCGTAAGTTTTGTCTTGATTTCAATCACGAAATGGTGTAAGCCTCTCGTGAAATATTTCTCGCTTTTTCAAAACTCTTAAACTTAAATTATAGTTGACTGTTTGGCATCATGAGCGATCAGTAACAGATGTGTTTTCAATAAACACGGGTTCACGGAAGCCGCGGGCTTAGCTAGTACCTATATGATAATTCAGTACATTGCACTCACGCCCCAAGTAACGACTCCAACTTTTTATACAGACTATGTCTGCCAGTTCTATGGAAATGCGCGCTCGCCTCATCTAAGTTGTCGAGATAGCTTCTGGACTTCTGCAATTCATGCATTTTCTTTATGAAAACTTGCTTCTTTATGCTAATATCTCCATCCTCGTTATTTTGAATACTTCGTTTCGCAAACGCCGGATTCACTATTGGCTTTCTGGAAAATATTTACAAGTGTCGTTAAAGGTATTTCGTTGAAAAATGCCCTTTTGGGTAACCTTGTATGAGAAAAAATGACGTTTTTCTTAGCAGCGGCCAAGGATGTTTTTTTAATAATCGTTTAGAGGACTTCTCAATATGCATAGATATATAAAATTAAACGCGTTAAACAATATCGGAGCCGAGATATGTAAGTTTGAAGTTTAGTACTACAATATGACCTGTGAAAATATATATTGCTCATATCTCGGCTCCGATGCATTTCAGTGTATTACATTTCATAACAAAATATGTTTGTTTTGAGTAGATCTATCATAATTGACCAATTTTACGGGTGGCCGCTCATCTAAAAAAAATGACAAAATTTTTACCCAAACCCAAAGGGGTTTGGGTAAAAATATCTAGTAATTTTTAAAACTTATTACTAAAGAGTATTCAATTTTAAAAATTACTAGATATTTTAGAAATGTTTAACAATTGATCATACTCTGCTTTTGATTGTTTACAATATGTAATAGGTACATCATCACATCAGCCGAAAGACGTCCACTGCTGGACATAGGCCTCCCCCAAAGAGTGCCAAAGTGACCGGTCCTGCGCCACCCGCATCCAATGTTATAGGTACATACCGATGTTTTTAAGTGTTGAGGTAGTTAAAAGGAAAGTTAATGATAGAAAAATAATCCGTAAACCAAATTATCGAACGAGCGAGCGAAGCGAACGAAGTTCTATGCTTCAGCTAGGACCCATATTCGTTTATGTCCGGATGTCCCGCCCTCCGGCTGTACCATTTCGCAACCGATTTTCTTGAAATTTTGTGTTTTTTATATAGAAGAATTTTATATATAAGGTTCGTTAATTATATAGATTTTTTTGACAAGATCGCGATCGATGATGACAGATGGCAGGATCGCGAGCTCTACAAGTAACAGCCACCAGTTCCATACGGTTGGTTCGAAGGACTGAAATATCTTTTGATGAAATACCAGTTGTGTATGAATAAAATACGTTGCTACCGAGTATGCCACTTAAGCTACCATTACATATAGTATCTCCACAGAAAAAAAAAACACTTGAATCGAGAAAAATATTCATCAACCAAGAAATTAATAGTAAAGATGATACGTAACGAGAAGTCAAATTATCTTAAGCCAATATTGTGCTTTCCTTTGGTTCAAGTTCAAAAGAATAAGCTTAAATCAAGATGTCTGTTTCATGCAAGATATTGGCGGTCACCATAATTTATTTCTTGACTGAAGTAGAATTTTTTCCGTGTAAATTTTTGTCATGACCAGCAGCCTATGTAAGGCATACCGCTAAATGAGTAGAATTCTCCAGAAGAGCTCAGTACAGTTCGGGGTTTACTATATTTAACTTTACCTTTTATAAGGCACTTTTGCAAGTACTTTACCGACTTCGTCTAAGAAGTATATGTGTTTGTTCGTATCCTGTCTCCTTAAGAAGGGGTCTCTCAGCTCAGACCTTAGCGAGCTGAATATAGCTGGGTCTGTGGGCAACTCCCACGCCAAGGCAGCTGTTGTTCCAAACCACACGATGTCACCAAGTTGAAGATAGCCTTGGTTTTGAGCACAAAATACTGGAAAAAAAAGTAAGTACACTATTTTAGTAAAACATATTGTTCAAAAAGTGACATTATACATAATTTGTCACGTTATGGTTTAATACAAAAAAAAAATACAAAATTGAAAATAAATATAACTAAATTATATTAAAAAAAATTTAATATGAATGGATATTTTTCTGTATATTTAAGTATTTATTTATCTATATAAGCATGTTTATCGTCGTCTAGTTCCCATAGTACATGTTTTGCTTAGTTTGGGACTAGGTCGATTTGTGTAAGATTGTCCCCCAATATTTATTTATTTATTATTTTATTTAAATATTTAAATATTTGGACGAAACTTTAAAAAATATATGATTATAAATAAACACATGAAAAAATAAACTAGTAAACAGAACTTATACCTTCAAACGACTGATTTACAATCAGAAAAATATATATGGTTCACCACCACCAACAATAGATACCATTTTGTGAATTTTAATAACTCTATAAGCTTAATTAAACAAATACTTACCAAGTTGAAATGAACTACCGTCAGGAAATATTAGATATCTTTTCCGTCTTGATAATACTTTGGATTCACTAATATCCATTGTTTTTGATGTAGAACTATTAAGTGATTCTAATTCAGCTAAAACAGTCACTGACATTGCTAGCAATAAAATTGCAGTTTTTAGTGTATTTTTTTTTCTAGACATTGAATACATGGATCTAAAACAATAATGTTAAACGCTTCACTCTCGGGGGCTGACTGGAAAAATTAAAGGGTTTTAGCACAAAGACGACATAATTTACTACAACTTGTTGACTCACAGTTAAAGCCTTCGTTCAAATTGGCTTAGTTGGAGAACAATTGAGGTTGAAATTATTGAGTAACGGGTTTTTGCATGTTATGGCTTTAGTGACAAATCGTTTAAGACCAAGTTCTGATGCTACTAAATTAGATATGAGTGAGCAGATATTATGCTAGTCACAGATAATTAAGTCTTTTTGACATACGTATTGGAAAAAAGTTCTTTATTTTTCAGATTTAAACAGTGTATTTTGAGATTTAAAATACAAATTCTCCATTCTCATATTATAATATGACTAAATTAAATGAATAAAACAGTGACAAAATTACTTTTTCATTTAATTATTCCATATGAATCATTTATGTGAAAAGAAAGTATTTATTTAAACCGATTAAGAATTTTGGACATATTTCCGTAGCACACACATTTGAATTAAATTTAAATAGTGTCTTTATCATAATAATATGAGGCTAAGTTAATTATAATAAATAAATATTAGGGGACAATCGAAATACCCCAAAAGTAACCTCTATTAGGATAGTAACCATTACTAGATGACGACATATTTACTAGATATAACCCAAGTAGCACACAGCTGCATCATATAATTCCACCTAAGGTCCACATCGGTTGTTTAAGCACTAAGTATTAACGACTTATTAGTTATCACTCGGACTGTAATAGCTGCATAGGAAATAACGAGACCCAATATAATGCATTACTACGAATCTATTAAGCGCTACACAGATGCCACAGATTCACTGTTATTCAGCATTTAGTAGCGTTGTAACCTATCAGCTGTAAAAGCGCATTTTGTGTACACTAATTGTTCAGTTTTCTGAATAATGGTTCACAGGTGTACATTTAAAACACTGGCAACTTAAGAGAGAACATATAGACCTCTATAACGCAAACAAAAGATTAAATGCTTTATGTTGCTTAAACGTTCACTTTTACGCCATTATACCGCTGACAGAATATACTCATAATATCAGCGTTAATATAGGCCGAATTGATACCAAAGTGAAGTTCATTACAAAGATATAATGCTTTATGCTGCTTAAACGTGCACTTTTACGCCATTACTCAGCTGATAGAGCATACTCGTATATCAGCGTTGATATAGACCAAAATGGTACCAAGGTGAAGTTCATTAACAAAGACATAATGCTTTATGCTGCTTAAACGTGCACTTTTACGCCATTACTCAGCTAAAAGAGTATACTCGTATATCAGCGTTAATATAGGCTAAAATGGTACCAAGTGTGACCTTTTATGCAGTTACACAGCAGCACACTGAATCTGTACACGCGTGGACATTTATATAGCACTAGCTGTTGCCCGCGACTTCGTCCGCATAGAACTTGTTATCGCCTTAGAAATATGATTATCTTAAGGGATTATTTCCCAGATAAAAACTATCCTACTTATATCCTTCCAAGGGTCTCAAATTATCTTTACCTGCGGAAAATTTCATCTAAATCCGTTCAGGTGTGAAAGGTGCGATGAGATCGTTAGTTTAAATTGCTAAATCTAAATTGAAAACTCCGTTTTCAAAAATATAAATATCTTTACATCATCATCAGACGTTTCTGCTTAAATTGTATTTTTTTTATAATGAATAGCTCCTGCCCGCGACTTCGCTCGCGTTGACTGTTTTTTTTTTCATTATTACTTATACATTATTTATTACTTATACATATTATGCTACTTGGGAAATATTTAAATATATATTTATAAAACATTAAATATTTAGAAATCAATATCATAATTTATCACTCAAATACAGGGTGAAATATTATTCACCGTTCAAATTTTGGAAGGTGATTCGGTGGGTCATCTCGATCAAAATTGATCAAATAAGTTGTATCCCAATCGCGAAAAAAAATTTTGGTGGCTGAGCTCACACCGTTTGTATGGAATAGCTGGTTTTTTTTTCGTGATTTGGATACAACTTTGATCCGCTGAATCACCTCCACCGACACCAATATTTCACGCTGTATTTGCCATCCAGGGTTGGTTTAAATATTTTTGTTATTTTAGAAATAAAATTGTTCTTTGTTTTTGCGTTTTATGAAATTCCCCCAACATACAAACTCGCAATGCCCGCTCCCGCTCGCAATGCTCGTTTCCGTGAGTCACCAACGGTGCTGGCTGAAAATCAGCGCTGCAGGTGTCTGACACCTCAGCATAATGCTGAGCCAGTGTCCGGTTCACTGCCGCAGAGACACACTTGTTTCATGTTTCATGTGCTTTTCTTGTTTATTTTATTAATTAATAACCATGTGTGTCCTGTGTGTTTGTGGATAAATGTATCTTTCTTTCTTTCTTTCTTTCAATGCTACAATCTCACAGACTTTCGCAACATACAGTTGCATAGTTCAAGGGAAAATTAAAGTAACTTTGGCGGTCTGACGCTGGGTAATATTTTGTTTTATACATTCTTGTTTGACATTTTTTTTCCTTTTCTTGTCAATACGGTTTCTTCTCTCCTTTTTGTGTGAAAGTTGTTTTCCATCAATTTGTATCTGTATATATAAATAGCATTTCTTAAGAGGTAGGCCAATGCAAAATGTACACGAAGTGTAATCTGAGAGCGCAGTATAAATAAAATATTAGATTACCGAAAACTTGTACTTCTATATACAAAAAGAGCACATTTATAATGGCAATCGGTGTATTTAATCACCTCCCGCCCAACATAAAAACCCTGGAGGGCAACTGTTTTAAAGTAAATTTAAAAAATTGGCTCATACATAAAGCATTTTATAATTTGAACGAGTTTTATGCATGTTAAGTATTTGGTCTTGATTTTTAAAACTACTGTGGTTAGTTTATACTTACGCCAAAACCTTTTATACATTAAAATAAGTATTGCATGCCTGAATCAGGTAACTGTTGGAACTATTTTGTCATCACTACCTACCTATGTACCTATGTAACACAGTTTGCAATAAATCATTTTTATTCTTATTCTTATTCATGTTGCATTTGTCTACCTCTTCTCGTTTCTACCCTCATCTACTCAAAGGTTAACTGGAAGAGGATTCTCAGAGATAAGTTTGCTTTTGTACCTAGATTGTTAATTGTTTACTTTGTTTATTTTGTACAATAAAGAGTTGTCCAACTACTACCGCTTTCCTTTGTATTATTATTTATAGGATGATTAAAACAGAAACCAAGATCAAGATATAAAGGTTTATTAATTGTTTTTAAGTTCCACAGGATCCGAGAAGTCTTCACATCCAGGGTACTCTTTGTCGCAATTCTCAGCAGCCGCGTGGGCTTTATCGTATGCTCCATCTTCTGAACCTTTGGGTAGCCTGGAATAAACGAACACAATTTTTAACATTATCCCTATCTAGGCAATTTCAAACACGACATCTCGTGTTACGGTATCCAAGTGCCATCTAGTCTAAATAATGACTATACTGAAAATCTGCTGTCCTATGTAGTGCTGGTTTGCTGTTGCGAAGAATCGCAAAAATTAGGAAATATTTTGTGTAAAAGCTTAGCACAATTCCTCAATTATTATTACATTCCATTATTGAAACAAAGATTAACACTAATTGAAAAAAACCACGATCTTGAACGCAGCGGGATTTAAACTCACACAATAAACCTCAAGCCTTACCCGGGCAGATCTGGGGCAGATGGTTTTACCAACTAAGCTATAGGTCCAGTTCCCATAAATGCATGAAACATCTATCAGTTATCTAGACCGACGAATTATCATGTGTTTAACTTCATCTCGATTATTGACTTAAATAGATGTTTAAGTACCTTCCGAAATCCAGTTTGTAACTTACGTGAAGACTGCCCTGAGCATCTCCTGGAGGAATGTGCCCTGGCGCGTGTACGTCTGTCCCGCCTTGCATAGTTTGTGAAGAACGCATTGTCGGCCCTCCTGCCCCAGCCTGCCAAAAACATCACGGTTAACGAAAAAAATGATTGAGGAAGCTGAACTCGCGAAAAATATTTTCAGAAGCTGCTATTCTCGTATTAAAAAAACTATGTCACTCACTGGGTACTTGCACAATAAGAGATTACTAACGAAAATTAACAATACTATTTTTATGACAAACATAAGTTACAAAATGGAACATTTTTAACTTTCACTCGGTGACATCACTAACAATGCATCTCTTCTCGCGAAAATGTCCATCTCTCAATCACAAATTTTACAAAAAACTTCTAAGCACCCTTGCATGGTTTAACTTAAAGGGGCATTTGGAGGAAATGGAACAGAATCTACCCTCTCGTAAAACTTCTCATAGTTATAAGTATAACTATATATCACACCATCGACGCGCGCATGTATCGAATCAAATTGGTGTCAACTGTCCGTTGTGTCTGGGTCATATTTTAAACGTTAGGTATCCTCGAAAAGATCCTACATTCAAGTATAACTAACCATGCTAGATAATTTCAAACAATAGCCAGTTACGCTTTGTGAAAGAACTCAACAAGTTCCTAAAGCCTTAATGCTGAACTTGTTCCTTGTAAATAGTTTGTACAACTTAACAAAACTAAACTAAACTCCACAAACTATGACGGTGTTATTCTGGAATTCATCTTTATTTACTTTTTTGTCGAACTGGGCTCATTGATTTCGCATCCTGTTTCCTGCTACGGTTTTATAATTTTGCGACACAGATTTATTGATATTTAGCATCTTCGAGTGCCATGGTTGTGAAAATAAATCAGGGAACCAGAAACAAAAACCTAACGTGAGCTGCGAGCCTTATTCGGGATTATCATTATTGTGGGTAGTTTTATTACACCTTGCAACCCATTTGCAACCAAACAACCGTTTTTTGAAAACTATGTTTACGAGTCTTTATCATTTTGTACTTTTTCCTTTTTAGTCAAAGGTTGTTTTTTTCATTTAATCATTTTGCAATCCATCTTAAGATTTTTCATTTTTTTTTGTGAAAATAGAAAGCACGCGAAAAAATATCCCCGAATAATCCTTTGAAGTCCTTAGTAGCAGACTATTCTCATTGTACTATACTTACGCACTGAAGAAAGTTTCTAGCTTCTCTAACAAACTCAGCCGACTATTTCTATGAAACGCTACAGAGTTTTTATCCATATGTTGTTTTTTTAGGAAGTCTTCTTTCAATTGTGTCTCGTGCATTTTGTTTCGGTCGACATTTATTAATTTTAATTTCTCCCTGTATGTCACTTTGTCCTTGACGCTTCTTTTTGCAAACACTGGGTTGATGATGGGTTTCCTGTAAAAGATGTAACAAGATTTTATCAATATAGAGATTTAAACATTCACGATTCTCACATATAATTTTTACTAAACGGGACGTATTCGCGTGTAATTAACTTATTTATTTACCTCACTGAGGTCTCCCGACGTTTCGGATGTATCGCAACATTTTTTTCCGTAATACCCGCACTTGGTCTTTATAACCACTTGTACATTATTAGGGTTGTCACCCGGCCGACACATAACACTAATAATGTCCGCTTATATGTATAAAGGACGATGTGTTTTGACGCTGGCATTTACTTATGATCGGATTCCGCGAAGATGAAATCTTAAAACTGTCATCCCGGTTAAAATTACGATGTTTTCTGATTTCAACGGCTTCACATCCGAAACGTCAGTGAAATGTAAGATTTTAACAGTCAGTGTTGGTTAAAAAATTCTTCCGCCATCTTATCAAGTGGTAATAGACAAAAGGTAACTTGTAAGCTCTAATAATATGGAATAATGATTATTGCACAACTAATCCTACTAATATTATAAATGCGAAAGTTTGGACGTTTGGATGTTTAGAAGTTCGGATGTTTGTAACTCAATCACGCCCAAACGGCCCAAACCAATCAGGACGAAATTTTGCACGAAGATAGTTCATAGCCCGGACCGAAAAGGATAGTTTTCATCCCGGGTCGACAGTTTTATGATAAACTTTAATAAAATGATAGATATAATATTAGTGCTGCCGTAAAAAGAACAAATTTATTCCCAATAAGTTTTCAAAAGAGGACGCGAAAGATTATTAGGTAACCTACATTGAATTTTATTTTAAAAATTCTAATCTTCAATTTACGTAACAGATGCAGCACTTTCAATGAAAGAAACGGGGCGGTGCGATAGCGAGCGGTGCAATTCATTTTTTACCTTAACATCTAATAATATTACCGTCAAAATTACTATTAAACAACACTCGCTGCATGTGGGGCTATAAAATGTGGAAATTTGACACCTCTTTTGCGCTCTCCGTTGAACTTACCTGCCATGATTGAAAGATATGATAGTGATAACAATGATCTAACTAGCGTATAGATCGGTCTCTCTAGCAACACAGGGTTGTCGTTGGCTTACGAGGCTGCTTGAAATAAAGTGCCAAAAGTTAAATCTTACCTTTTGTAAGGCACCTTAGCTATAACTTTCCCCTGCTCGTCCAAGTAGTAGATGTTCTTCTGGTGTTCCTGGTCACCCCTTCGCTGAGCTGGCCGCACTTGATTCTTGAACATGTGGAACAGCATCGGATCCGTCGGTAGATTCCATGCTATGGCTGCCGTTTGCCCGTAGAGAAATATGTCGCCAATTGGGATTAAAGCAGACGTTTGAACGCAGAATACTGAAAAGATAACAAAATACTTTATACATATTAAGACGATATAGATGTTAAGACTTGGACTGCAGATGAACAGACCGTAATTGCAGCAATATAGTTAACAACTTCAGTGCTTAAGAACTGTACAGAAACCACTTTTCAGAAAAAAATAAGACAAATTTATTAACTGAGTAGGGCGAAGAGCCGTTAGTACTGAAAGTTGTATTAAATTGTAATACTAACGGCCGTTTCATAATTTGAACAGTCCTCAGCAAAACTTGTATTAACTATCTACCTTTTTATCATTAGAAACTAGTTAGAATTATATTTATAGATCAGTAGAGCTCTCAGAACAAATCGAAAAACACCTGTTTATTATGACAAAGACTAACGCTGTGCAAAACTTTTACACTCTCAGTTACCACTACTTCTATTTTCATTAGTCCACGTGGTCGTTCTTGCAGTTACCACAAAATAATTCAAAACTCGTTGAAAATTCTCACAAAGAGAGACCATTAACATTCAACACCGCTAAGATAAAACTTATATCATACCGGTTCTGCGGGAACCGGACGTAAGTATGTTAAATAAATGGCCACTATAAATAATGTCGCCATTCTTACCCAGCTGGAACGAACTGCCGTCAGGAAACACTAAGAATCTCTTTCTTCTCGACAACACCCTGGATTCTTCAGCCCCAAAATCGGCCTCGTTCATTACACATTTGACACACTCCAGTAACAAAACGAGCATGAATACTTTTGCACTTATTTTCATAATTAAAGCGCATCCCCGAAATTTTATATATTCAAGTTGAATTTTAATTTCAAAACAAAGTTGCTTGGTGTGAAATGTGACTTAGACTGTCCCTCTATTCCAGAGCCGAGCAAAGCGTATAAATGAGTCTCCAATTAACAAGTTTTGTGTCAACCGATTCACAGTTATTTTCTTGTTGAAATTCGAACTGTACTTAAGTTTGGAAACACAAAAAAGGTACAATTATCACGGAACTGGCACGTCTACTGTCGCCATCTGATATTTGTGGACACTTTAACCGCTCCGATAGATCTGATTATAACTGTAAGATGGGTGTAATGAAAGACTGGAAAAGTTCGATCGTGTTTTATTTTACTTAGACAGTTTTAAAATACATTAGGTACTAATGTATTTTAAAACCACTTTATTCTAACGTCAAATTCAGTAATGATAACAATTTTAGAGAATGTATTACATATAACATTAGGAAAAGGCTTATAAAATAAAATAAGAGTGGGTTGCACCTACTTACAATTATAGACTGATCAACGTTAAATATGACGCTGGCGGCTGTCATTCCATATAATCTTGACAAACTTTCCATACATTCAAATTTAAAGACTCGATTACAGACGGTTTAGTGCAACCCACCCTTAGCCTTAACAGGTGTAACGTTTATCTCATCTGTTTCTTACTTCTAAGAATATTATTTAGCATCTTTGGTCCAACTATTGTTAGCATTTCCATAAGATTAAACCAAACCTACTTGAAGATTTTATGTATTTTTGACCCTTTAAGATCCGCAACCTATTATTACTTAATGTTAATGAGATGACCCTGTGTGGTGTCAGGTTAGAATAGCACTACCCCCTTTCTTCCTATGGGGTTGTAAGAGTCGATTACTGGAACAGGGTTGAGGTGTGTTGTGGGCGATAGGCTAGCAACCTGTCACTGCGATATCACATTTTGTCGATCTTTTATACCCACATTTATGCTAAAAGTGGTACTGGAACACCAGTTTCCTGTGCTCTTTTAAGGATGAAGTCATGAATGTATGTATGTGTGTATGCATTAATGAGATACTGCTCACATTCACACTTACATCGAAAAATACATATATTTCATTAAGTATACAAATATCTGTCTAAAAATCTACATAGTCATGAAATGAAATGAAAATGACATGAAATGAAATGATTTATTATAATGCACGCGGAGATTGGATTTCAATTGCAGTTACACTTGCAGCTCTGATAGTCTCACCAAGCCCTACCTTTACATACATTTACAAACTATAGGTAAGAAGACTAAGAAGCTACGTATTTAAAAATCTTATTAATACATACATGTCAGATTACATACATAGATACATACATACATGCATTCACGCCTTTATTCCCAAAAGGGGTAGGCAGAGCACATGAAACGTATATTCCAGCGCCACTTTTAGCTTAAATGTGGGTATAAAAGATCGACAAAATGTGATATTGCAATGATAGGTTGCTAGCCCATCGCCCACAACACACTTCAACCCTGGTCCCTTAGTCGACTTTTACGACACCCACGGGAAGAAAGGGGGTGGTGAAATTCTAACCCGATACCACACGGGTCAGATTGAAATATCAAAATAAAATAATAGTGCAATACAGAAATCGGAATTAAAAATTGTCATTCAGAAATTCATTAATATTATAATAACATTTATCAGTAGGTAAGCCATTTTTTACAGTTGCTTTAAATACTTTTAAATTCTGGCCCTTAAACGAGTCTGGTAACTTATTATACATCTTTATGCACATATTAAAATATGGGTGCATAAAACTTACTCATAAATATGTCCTATAACTCTTATGTCAGCGGATTAAGGTTGTGCTACTTATTTATGAGAAGATGTTATCGATACATATTTTTGCACTTGACTGTACATGGCTGCCCGTATAGCTGAGACATATCGCCAGTACGAAGCAAAACCTCACTTGTTGCACAGCGGAAGGCAATATTTCATGGTAACGAGATTCATATAACATCTTATTGATCTTTTGTATGACGTTTACTGACAAAATGTTACTGCGTAAGGGTTTATGTATGTATGTATGTATGTAAGCACTTTATTGTACACAATAACAGGTTAAAGAATATACATGTCACACAATAGATCAAAGTACAAAGGCGAACTTATCCCTATAAGGGATCTCTTCCAGCTAACCTTTGAGCAATTGAGAGGAAGGTAGGTAGACCGAGATAGGCAAACTTATACCGTGTACAAAAACACAGAGAAAATGAAAACAAAACCTAATAGGTATTAATTCTAGACAAATAAAAACATGCCAATACATATATAAATATACAGTATAAAATATAATACACACTATATATATCGCAAATATACAATAAATAAATAAATACTATATTCAACCAATTCACAAGTCATTGGAAAGCCACAACTTCTTCAAATTCATCTTAAGTGACGCAACAGACCGCGACTGTCTCAGCGACAAAGGCAACTCATTCCACAACTTAACAGCGTGCGCGGTAAAAGATCTGGAGTATGTTCGCGTCTTTCTAGACGGTACAGCAAGAGTAAGGTTAGCACCCGACCGCAAGCGGTGGCCACTGCCGTCTGCCATATAGTTAAACCGCTCAGAAAGATAAGGAGGGGAAGTAGGGCTGAACAGTGTGTTGAAAAGTAATGACAGGATATGCACGTCCCTGCGCCGGCGAATCGGTAACCATCGAAGCTTAGAGCGGAATTCAGAGATATGATCATACTTGCGTAGACCAAAAATATATCTGATTTATTTAGGCCAGTCAAACCATGACCGCTTTAGGATGTAGGGCAAAACTTGGCTAATCGGTGATACCTACTTATACGAGTATGTGATAGTTTATTAATACTCTTCATTGCAAAGTTACTCTATAATAATCTACAGTTACAATCTTTATGTCATTATTAACTTTGATAGTAGCGCTACTTATCGTGAATTGTACAAATGTAGATTATATAGTAACTTCGCAATAAGGGTATAAATAATCTATCACAGAATTACTGAATATCACCGACTAGCCAAGTTTTGCCCCACTTAATCATCAGTAATCGTAACTTTTGTAGCATTCTTGGTGCAGCGTAGTGTTGTTAACGGAATTTGTATAAATAATTTCAATCCTAATGCTTAATTAGCGTTAATAACGTTAAAATCAACCTTAATTAACAACCTTAATTAACAACACTACGCTGCACCAAAAATGCTACAATAATTACGATCACTGGTGATAAGTAGGGCCGTTACAAGGAGTGAGCGTCGCCAGGCAACGAGGGCGTCGCGTCACGTACTGTTGTAGATCTTCTACTTAGTAGCCATATATACGGATAGTATTGGCATCACACTAAACAATACACCTTCGAGCGTCCTCCTAACTAAGAGTAGACCGGCGCAGCGTCGTCGCATTCAGGATACAGAGCAGCGCAGGACTTTGTAGACGAATGTGCTTCATCGTACTCCTTCAACTCTTCCGATTCTTCGCCCTTTGGTAAACTGTAAATAAATATAATAACTTTAACTGCAGGTATAATACACATCGACAACTTAGTCTGTTTGACCAACATAACTACTAAGGTCTCCTCCGTTCCTCTTCTCTTCTCTTCTCGTTTTAGTGCTGCCGCGTGGTCTATGTTGAATTTTATAACATTATTATTATTATTATTAATCATTTATTCATGAAGGACACATTTATGTTTACAAACTATAGTATACTGCCAAACTGCATGACAGTTTGTTGGCAGTGCATTAATTACTCTTGATTACATAGTTGTGTCAAAAACATATGGCTAAATTATATTCATGCTATTATATTTAAAAACCTACAAATACTTACTAACCTGCAAGTTTTACATTATAAATATTAAGTTAATGTTATTCAACCAGGGCCCATAAGGATGGGTCATTATGGGTCCCTTCAGGGAACTTCCTAATCGGAAACTTGCCTTAAGCAGTCATGAAGGTTTCTACGATTTTATTATGATACTCGTATTTCTACCTTCTTTAAAACGGTTTTGCAACTAGTTCATTCTGGAGCACAGTCATGTAATTAAAATGATTAACTACAAAATGGTAACACAAATATATATAGATTTGCCACTCTATAACAATATCGTAAATTTAAAACTACTACTCCGTCCGCGTGGAACTCGTTTATGTCCTAGCTCCATACGCACTTTCGTCCCATATTTCACCCCTTTCCGACATGAAAACTATCTAATGTCTTACTCCAGGACTCAACGTATCTCTATACCAGATTTCAGCTTGAAGAGGTAACAGACAGACCGATACAATTTTGCATTTATAATATTTAGTATGGATAGGTAATTTTCGATTTCCACACGTCAACAGCCGAAATCAGTTTACTAACCGCGTCGTGAACATACGTCCGTGAGAGCAATTAAATGGCAGTGACAAGTAAAATCGTATCGTTCAGTGTATATGGTACTTACGTGTATACAGCCCTCATGATTTCATCAAAGAACGACCCTTGTGGGTGGTGCTGAGTCTGTCCCACATGACACAATGTCCGTAATAAACAGTCTTTGCCGTTGCTGCCCATTCTAAAACCACAATAAATAGTACATTTAGTTAAAGCAATGACGCGTAGTTTCAGTGTCCGAGAAGCAACCGGATGGCTCGCGGTATTTGAGCTCCCGAAGCGTCGTGGAACCGCCCTGTGCAACCCAAATTGAGCCAACTTGGACTGGGCGGAAATAGAAAAAAGTTTCTCTTAACCTCGTAAGGCCCAAGCTATTTCGAGGACTAATGTAATATCGGCCTAGTGTCCTCAAAATAGGTCATATGTAACTATTTTGAAATGTTGTGTCCCTAAAAAAGCACATGATTTGGGTTGTTAAGTCTAGAAGCTTTTGTTTGTCTTAGAATATCAATAAGCATTACGAGGTTAAAATTGAAAGCCAGAAATAGACTCAAAATCCAATTTTAAAACGCTTATTCGTCCCAATTCCCTCAATTTCATCACACCAAACGTTACCCAAAAACTAGAAATCAACGTACGCCTCCAACACCGTCTCGATTTTAGGATAAAGAGCAGCTCGTCCGGTCCTGTGAAACTCGACGCTCCGACCGTCCATGTGCTCGCTTTTCAAAAAACCCCGTTTGTGTTGCGAAGCGTGCATCAACTTCCTGGCTGTTTTGAGTTTATTTTTGCGGATGCTGCGCTTCGCCATCGCCGGGTTTACGATAGGCTTCCTGCAAAAGGGTATTAGCTAAGTAAGTGGTTGGCTCGATAATTTTGTATTTGGTTTTGGGATCGTACAATCATCCAACTGTAGTTCAAATAATCGATGGGTCATGTGAACTTCGTTTAGGTGTTATTTATCTAAGTAACAAAACAATACAAATATTATTGATTGCACTTCTCAATGCTGATACAGAATAGTAGTGCAGAAAATATAAGAACAGAGGCAAAAAACAGGCGGCCTCGTCGCTAAAGAGCGATCTCTTCCAGACAAACTTTGTAAGTTAAAGTTTAACGTTTCTTAGTAAGTTTTAATAATAAGGGATAAAGTGGCTGTTTTGAGATTGTAATTTAGTATGGGGTAATTTATACTTCGTATTATAGAGGAAAAGTCAGTATGATTGTAAGTTTGTATGTAGGGGGCAATCTCCGGAACCACTGCATTGATCCGCTTTGCAATACGTGGAAGCCCGGGCAGCCAGTTAGGAATATATTAGGTACCCTACGTCCGCAACATAATATTACACCAAAAATGAATTTATGTATGTATGTATGTAAGCACTTTATTGTACACAATAACAGGTTAAAGAATATACATGTCACACAATAGATCAAAGTACAAAGGCGAACTTATCCCTATAAGGGATCTCTTCCAGCTAACCTTTGAGCAATTACTTATGGATCATAGTTGGACGATTTTACGGTAGGTATAAAGAATCAACCGAACTGGGGCGCGATTCGACTTCACCTCTCGTTTCATTGAGATGTTCATCGTTCATAAATAAAGAAATAGGTATTAAAGGACAATCTTCCACAAATGGATCTAGCCCTTGTTAAGCTCGATAAGGCTTGTTTTATGGTTATTTAGACGACCATATATTTTATAGATATGATACTTATTTACATAGAAAACATCCAGGACTCAGAAACAAAATATTGATGCTCATGACACAACTATTTGTCATGACCGGTATTCGAACCCAGGACCTTCAGCTTTGTGGTCACTACTTACTAGACAAACCGGTCTTCAAAAAGTCTTGATGTATCTACATAACACCCAAAAAGTGTATTATTTTTATCTCTTCTTTAAAATGAGAATGACAGAGACATGAAAAAGAGGACATAAAGTTAATACGATCACGCATAGAAATGTCGATAGAAATCAAGTCAGAGCAATATAATAAGATTAACAATAAATATATAAACCATTCAACTCCTCCCCCTTGCCTTTTCTCAACCTTTTACAAAATAATTAATATGGCGACATTTTTGGCGACATGCATTTTTACAACTATGTAACATTTATTCCCGCACTACTAAACATATAAACACCTCGGTGCTTTTATCGTCCAAGCGGTTTTCTCACGACTTCCGAAAATTAATGAAACAATGATTTACATAATAAGTATAAATATGCAGGTGGATACTCGGTTATACTTATAATAACGTTTAAAATCACTCACTGGTCACAGCGGGTGATATGTTTTGAACTCTTTGGAAGATCTTCAGAATGAGAATTGTCGCGTACAACACAATGAAAATGGATAGGTACATCAATTTAGCCGTTATTGAACGAGAGAGCGAAGCTAATGAAGTTCTCCATTTCAGCTGGGGCAAAAATTATTTCGTATGTCTTGGTCTGTCCGGCTGTTCTCCTCTACAGATCGCATTTCTCAACCGACTCTCGTGAAATTTTGTGAGCTGATCTAATATTCAGGTGTTATATACTACGTGTTTTTGAAAATTTCCGTTAATTGCAAGGGGGCATATTTTAGATCAAATAAAGTTAATTTCTCCAAGACAGTAGTATCTTAACTCTTCTTGTTATCAAGATATTCAATATTTTAATTTAATCAGTTTCGCAGATTTAACCAGTGTAAATGGCTCTTAACTGTGACGTCATAACAGCTTTTTAAACTTTGTAAGGTTCCTATACACTACAAGGAGGTTTACAAAGCGAGTTCGTTCGATATTAGGCACGAACTGACTCGGTGGTACATATTTTTTATTTCATTTGTTTCAAGACCTTTGTACAATAAGACAATAACCGATAATGCTACATAAAATTATTTTGTATAAAAAAAGGAAAAAAATGTTTTTTTTTCTTTTTCAAGAAATAATTATACTAATTTGTTTCTGTGAATGTACTCTGCAATATGGTGAAGTTAACGGAAATTCCCGGGAACACCGTGTATACAGAATTTTACTGTTGATTCGGTTTTTGTAAATTTAAAAAAGGCTTAGGCTAAGGCTCACAGAGCAGTGGCTCTAGCTAGTGAGTTATCAGTACAATTTACTCACGAAAGTTGTTATTAGGATCTTGGGTTGTACCCGGACTTACTTTTCGTATTTCTTCCCCCACAAAACCTTGCCCTTTTCATCAGTGAAATAGATCATCTTGGTGTCAGCCCTTCTGTGCAACGGATCGGCTTTGTGGTCATAAGGCGAGTATGGGTCTTGAGGTAGCTCATAGGCCAACGCCGCCGTGTAACCGAACAGGAAGATGTCTGAGATTGTGAAGATGGTGGGAAATGTGAGGCAGAATACTGTGAATGATAATAAGAATTAGATCTCGCTTACTCCTCTAACAACCGCCACTATTATCCACAGATGGTACGAGAAGCGATTGAAATAAAAATTCCCTTTCTAGAAATTTCAATATCAGGACTGGGTAGCAGTTTAATTTCCGGTTTTGAAATGTGAACTCAAAGAGAAGATTAGAGTTTCCATAATTAATGTGTCATAAAGCTCTCTCTTGCTAATCTGAAGGCCTTATGTTATTTTCTTTTCGATGTACACTGAATATTGAATTGGATTACACGCACTTAATCACTTGAACTTGAACTTTAAATAATAATTACATACCAAGTTGAAAAGAGCTGCCTTCAGGGAACACTATGAACCTTTTTCTCCTAGACAGAACTTTTAATCCACTATTGCTTTCATTGTCCACATCAGTACCACTTACATTATAGCTTTGAGTCATAGCTATAGTAGCAAACATACTAAGTATAATAAACTTAATAAATGCCATAGTTACAGTTAAGTATTACAGTTCCATAAACATTATAACGAGTATAAAGAGCGGCTTACAGAAATGCGGCTTAAGGTGATCTTGGGTTTTCGTGAGGCGGTAGTCACGATGGGTAAACATCAGACATGGGCACCGTTACAGATTATCTACAGGATGATTGTATTCTGCGCATTAAACGATTGGTTTTGCAGTACTTAAGGAGTAGGACAGCGGACTGTCGATCTAATTTGAAGTCCAACAATGAAAGAACCTACATGTTACTGGAAGCCGCCGTAGACAAATATAAATACTTTATTTATAACCACAGCGGTGGCAATAAGCATAAGACCTGCATGATGGTAAGCTGACAGCATAGACTATGATGTCTTGGTAATCCAGAGGAAATAAGAGTATGTGGCCAAGGTTTTATTGATTGGACGATTCCTTGTGTTTACAATTAGAAAGAAATGCCAGTCCTTCATTAAACCTCTCATCCTGAGGCTCTGAACATAAGCAAATAGTGCGTTCCGCTATGCCCTACCTTTAGAAAACCCTGCCCTATTTAGTCTGGATGTAATCTTGACTTTCTAGTATTAATTGCTGGTCGCCCAAACTCCTGAAGATGTACAAGCAACTGTTTGCAGGCAGAGGCCCGGTAACTACCGGCGCCCTGGATTCTTCTTTCTTTAAGCAATCCATTCTGGAAATGTTCTTACAAAAGGTCCTTAGTCTAACAAAGCCAAAGTTTGACAGCTAGAAAATTCGGATCATGGCATCCATCACTCTCTTTCGTTTCTAGTGCGTCGTATGAGTATACCTGATCACTCATCGACTTCTAGAAAGTGTGCGAGAAAAGAGTTAACCAAAGTGTAAGAGAAACAAGCCTGGATATGCCTTTAATAGTTTAGAAATTCCTTGGTTTTGGTTTATCGTCGTCACTGCTGGGCATGCCTCCTCTGATGGATGAGACAGAACGGGCAGTAGTCCCGTAGACGTAGACCTTGCTGGCCCAGTTTTGGTTAAGAATATTTTATACGTATCCCTTAATTTCTATTATTTCAGGTTACTTTCCTACAATTTTCAAATAAATCTGTCAAGGCAGCACTTGGTTAAACCGTGCGATCGTCTGAACGCCGGATGAGTAATGTTGGGTAAGCTCAGCGAGACAATTTGTCAATGTCGTGCAGCGTTCCTTTTTGTTAGTTAGTTATTATAATTTCTACTGAGTTCCGTGTCATCTTTATAAACTTTGGCACTATGTTTTTAATGATGGTTTGCTCATTTATAAAAATTGCCTGCGACAGACGCACCGACACCGAGTAATCGCATAAGTGTTCCATTGGACCAATTTTTGGAAAGCCACGTTTAAAACCATTGGCTGAAAAAGACATCAATAGAATTATTGCTATTGTTAAAAAATGTTGCTGTCAATTTGTAATTGAAAATTAATTTAAGATATCCCAGAGACGACACATTTTGTTGTTTAAAATTGAACCCCTGTTTTAATTTCTTCTCTAAGTTCTAACTTGTTTTAAATTATTCTAGTTTATACAAGTTCTAGGAAAGGGGGAATTTATGAAAGTTTGTTACCTAAGTTTCAAAAATACCACGCCGCGCCGTTAGCCTGCGAACTGTTACCTACTTGAAGCTTTGTGAAACCGGCCACTGATGTCATGTAAGCAAAAATATTTTACACGTATGCGTGTTTGTGTGTGTATGTGTGTATCGAAATAATGTAAACCGTGAACCGTCAAATTCTATTCGTCTCGAAAAAATCTTAAACTAAGAGGATTAAGCCGGGATTTCTTAAGCTCCCTGTAATTCCTACGCCGATTAAGTGGGCACGATTTTGACCGCTAAATCACGCGGCAAATAAGGCCTACTTTTGCAGAACCGCTATGAACTACCCAAATTACACCGAGCTTACCAATATTACATTATTAGTGTTCCGTATAGAAATTGGAAAACCATTTTGCAACCATTTTGCAAATATCAATTAAATTCGACACTTAGGGTGTTGGTAAAAGAGAGAAAGAATGAACCATGACAACTCACGTAATTTTTGATGGGCAACCCGGAACAAACAAGTTATGAAAGAGAGTTTATAGCCATAGGCTTGCTTAAAAATCCCCTAATAGCCCCTAAAATTTAGTTTTTTAACTTCGCATCTTCGCAAAGCTGTCCATTAATGTTTAGATGTAAGTATAATGAGACCTTACCTATTTTAATGTTTTTTGTATACCTACCTAAAATCTGTAGCGATTGAAGCAACCAACAAATTGTAAACTGGTTGTCACTAGGGGTGACCTGAAAACCAGCGCTGTGCAGCTAGTCTAGCTGTGCCGCGGCATATGCTGAGTCCACTCCTATATTGTCGCACAGATATACTTGATTTAGTTTTTATTTTTCTGTTTAGTATGTTTTTGTTTTGTTCCTGTATCTGGTATGTTGTGTTTTTTATTTTTTTATACAACGACGGTTGCAAACAAGTGTACGGCCCGCCTGATGGTAAGCGGATATCGCAGCCTATAGACGCATGCAACTCCAAAGGAGTAACATGGGCGTTGCCGACCCTTGATATGTTTGAGGATTCGCCGTGTTGACAGCTGAAGGATCGAATTCCCTCGCTCTCAACATAACGCATCCTCGGGAGCTCTGGCGACCTTGCTCACCTGCAGGAACACAACACTACTACAGAGCAAGTAGTAGTGTTATTATGGCTGTGGTCTTCTGCAAAGAGAAGGTACTTCCCCAGTTGGGCTGCTCCAAATTCGAGCGGGATGACATTTCGCTGTGCCCTACCTCACCAAATGTGTGGCAATAAACTACTATTCTACATTCTATATCAATTTTAGGCAAGCTGGTGGGACGCGTCTTATATGGGCGCTCCGCCACATGGTACGTACTGTTACTTGTCTGACGCGACAGAAGGATATCGGTTTCATGCATTTAATACTTTTATATTAACGACCATCTATGCGCTCTGTTGTGTCAGGCATCAATGAGCACCACGTCAGACTTAAGATAATTTGAGTTGGCTGAATTAAATTAAAGTAGTCCATTCAAAACCCAACTACGTCCAAGGCAGAAGATACAAATTTCAACTACAATATATACACGATGATTCTTAATTCGTGATCAGGAGTCGAAAAATATTGATAAACAGCCAAAACAGATTTCAATGGATAAGGTCTCATGCAATGAAATCACTGTTTAGTTAATTAAATTAAATGATAATGCTTAACACTAATGTCCACTGAATGTTTGGTCACCCTACATTTCTTGAAGTTAATTAGATACGTCAAACACACATACGTCAAATTTTCGCAAAGTACCGTTAGGGTGACAACGATTTTGAATTATAAAGTAATTCCTTAACCCTTCGGCTGTGACCATCCCTCTGTGGGCTTCACATTTTTTCCTGCAGGTCGGTGGAGCCCCCCTCGTTTTAATCCATTGAAACGTATAGCCAATGAAACGAGACAGCTAACAAGCGACAATGTCAATGGCCATTGGAAGAAAATTATGAATTTGATCGGTAGTTTAAAACGTGGCGCGTGTGACACGGTCGGTGTTCGCGAGTGAAAATAAGTGGGTTTAGTGCTGAATTTTAGTGCCAGAAGGACCGTTCTTGTAGACATGTAAGTAATCTATAGAATAACATAAAAACAAGTGCTATTTTAACGGGCTAACTGTGATAAACCCGTGACCAACACAACATACCTATTCATGCTCAAAATTTGGCAACACGTTTTTTAGCGCTTTTCTAATAATCTAATATTACTATCAGCTTTTAACATTACCGTTATTTATCATACATTTGTTTAAAACGAACCTAAATGGATTAACAATGGCTCGAAAGTAAATAAATCGATTGAAATTGGTAACGGTCATATTGGTGCCCACGTAATACCTCGTGATGTCACTATGATCCGCACTCTATACTAATCATGACCTTGATTTATATTGTTTTTAGATCATGTTTTGATGTGATTTTTGTTTAACTGATGATTATATTACTTAATGGGAATATTAATAAAATTTGTCTTGTTCAAAACATTCGGTTGCTGTGATAATTGAAGTCGTTTGGAAGAGGTTATTTTATATGAAAGTAGACATACTTTTTCATTTTACTCTCACATAAAACCTGCTGCACCTACAATAAAAAAAGCTTCGGTTACACCTAGTTGATGACCCAAATTTATTGTTTAGGCATGAATTTGATTACATACAGTATAAAACACTTCAGATATAAACATGTAAATCGAAGCCCACACGAGCAACTTCTGAGTGTAGGCATTATTTTGGTAGAATATTTCAAATGGTCTAGTGTAAAAAAAATACTTATGAGCCCGGCATTTTATGTTTTTCGAATTAGTATACCACTAATTTCTTCAAATTAAGCCCATTAAACACCCAAAAAATCAATTTATTATATTTAAAATAACGAAAATATGTCGTAAACTTCGGTGACCTGGTGACGAGGTCAGCTAGATAGCCTTAACCCTTAGGTGCATAATTTAATATTTTTTAGGAATAAATATTTATTTGATTGGACATTACACGTCAATGATGGGAAAAATAATAAAAAAAACATAGTCATATTTTATTATTTTTTTAATGAAAAAAAAACCCTTGGTATCAAATTTGATACTCCATGGAGAAAGCTTGAAAAAAACTTCTCGTAACATAATTATTGTTATTTATAAATCAACTTTAGATAAAGAATTGCAAGAATCAGATTAAAGTCAATTACAAATGAAAGTCATTAAAACAATCAGAGTTATTTTTTGAGCATAAAAACAACACGGTTTGCGACATTTCATCCTTTTATCTCCCTTTATTTGGATGTGCCCAAATCCGTCAAACCGTATATCTGGTGAGGGCATAATTTGTAGAATGTTTCTTTTCGTTTGGGGGGTGGGGCCTGGATAGGGCTATTACTTGGGTGTCCTCTCGTTGCATGTGAAGACGCAGACTCAGCATCATCTTCCGATATTTTTCCACTTTCTAATTGTGCTAACAAGTCTTCTATGTCCCTATCTTTTAAAATTCTACGACGAACCATGTTGTAAAAAAATCGAAACTCATTTACATACCCACACTACATGCCAAATATTAATCAAATACAAACAAACTCAAAAAAGTGTTATAAACCGTGCGAGTAGAAAAACGAAGCATACTGCACGCAGTATCATGTTTGATACCACGAAAAAAGACGTTATCGCATAGAGTATCGTTTTCGATACCAACTACCAAAAAACTCAAAAAATATTTAAAAGAATACAAATCTCACTAAAATACATATAATGTACGATAAATATAAGTACCAACCTTTCTTATAATTTTTTTTCCCATTAAAATATCTCGGGATTCACCAGATAAACAAAAATTAAAACTTGTAAATCTCACAGTCGCAAAAAGTAACCGCAGAATTCAAACTTTTGACATTTACTAAAAAAAATGAGTGCACTATGGTTGCCAGGTTTTTTTTTCGCTAGTATTGGAGCAAAGGTAACTAATTTCAGCCATTAGAAAGTCATGATAAAAATATAAAAAAATACGATGGGTTATAGAGAAGGTATCATATTTGATACCATATGCACCTAAGGGTTAATACGACTTTAATGTAACGATGATATATCGTTGTAGTTAGATAAATTAATACAGATTGAGTTTCATCCAAAATCCTGGCTGTGATTATGTAAAAAACTAAAGATTTAATTTTACCAAATCACTTCACCTCACAAACCTTGCCGGTGGAGCGTCCCTCAGAGGGTGCCACAGACGTGGATAAGCGGCCATGTTTTTTCGCCACAGCTGAAGGGTTATTCAGTTTTATTCAGAAAAAAACAGAACGTTTGTTTTAAGTAACTTCGAGTTAATATTGTTTGGTATCAATTACAGAATTAGAAAAATTTACTCCTGATCACGAATTAAGAATCATCGTATATATTGTTTAGATGTAGACTGTTAGTCTTCGTTGTTTGTAGTTGTTGTTGATAGTTTTCATGTTTTCCTTCACGAAATCTTTACTGGTGCCACACATGCGAGAATACTTTGACTATTTTGGTCATTGATTTCAGCGAGTCGTGGTCGTATATGGAAATCTTATCCTTTTTCGTATCCTGTACTTTTAATTTGTTTGATCCGCTTTCGTTTTAATTTTATGGGAGATACCATTGATCCTTAACATATTGTGACATTGATTATATATATTATCATTTAATGTGAGTAGACGTGAATGTATGGTATTTATATCTTATCTAAGCATGTGTATTGTATATTGATAATATGTGATGTTTCATCAACACATTAGTTTCTTGCACCACCTACTACTTAGTTTTACTATTCTTTTCTCCACTACCCAGAGGTTGTCTGAACGACCTCGCTCTTTAGCGATTGGACCGCCTGTTCTTTTACCTATACTGTCTCCCTGTATCTCTGTGTTTTCTTGTGTAACTGCTCTATTTGTGTGAGGTGTGCAATAAAGAGTATTTGTATTGTATTGTATTGTACATGGAGGAGAAGATCGAAAAGCGAGTGATAAAGTATAAATACTATAACGCTTGGTGCAGTACATCATACTCGTAGGTATACCAATACGTTTTTTAAAAGTTTGTGCAAATTACTTTTCAGTGAAGTTAACAGATCGCATTAGGAATACAATACTACGTTTCAAAACGCACGCAACCGCCAAACTTAAGTGGGCATTTGCCGGGCACATCTGCCGCATGCCGGAAGACTTTTGGGCAAAAAGCACCACCAACAGTGTCCCACACAACCGAACACAACGTCGCGGTAGACTTCGTCGAAGATGGGGAGAACAGCTTGAGGTCTTTGACCAAGACTGGTGGAGACTGCCCAGGATAGGTTTACGTGCGAGAAAAAGAGGGAAGCTTTTTCCCAGCAGTGGGACACTCAAGGGTATTAAATAAATAAAAATACATAGTGGCCAAATACCCGTTGCAATTCCAGTAAAAGTGTCCGTTATGTTACACCTACCTCAGCATTTTGGGCCAGTTTGCTTTACGATTTATCAAGTATTGAACGGAGACTCATATGACCTACTGAGACAGTTGATTAAGTATCAAGAACAGAACAAGACAGTAAAATTGTTACCATGGATAGAATACATCAAATTGTTTTATTGTTGTACGTTGTGTTGGTAGCTTTTGTTTTGATTGATGGTGGTGACGCGAACAGTGACAGGAGTTATAGAGTGAAGAGGTATCTGAGTTTTGGGAATATTTCACATTTCTTTGTGAGTATTTTATATTTAGAGATGTAGAAATAAATATCGTTTGACCAATACATATAAAGCTTGTTAAATATTGTAATCATAGTTATACTAGAATAATTTAAGAAATTACTTTGAGACATGATACTTTGGGAAAACTATATTTCTCAAATAACGATATAAGTTTATTCTAGGAAAGAAGGCATTTCGAAAATACAAGCCAATTTATGAAAGTTTGTTACTTAAGTTTCTTAAAATACCACGCCGTTACCTTGCGAATGTCAAAAAACGTTTTGTATGGAAAGCGAACCACCTTATTGCGGAAAGTTGGGAATTACCTATCCGCACGTGTATCATACAACATTTTACAATGCATTGCATTATGCGAGTAACTAAAAAATGTAGGTACATAAAAGTTGAAATTTGATTGTCATGAAATCTCATTCTGGCACGTGTATATTTGCCTGAAATTCATTTCCGCACAGCCCTGCCCTGCTCCGCCATGCGGGCATAAAGGACTTGACATGTTTATGTTGACATATATAAAGACGCACTTTCAGAGCAAGTGCATTGTAAATAAATTAACCTGTATGTCTCTATTGCTCAAGGGAAGATGGTGTCCCGGACCTTCTTGGGTGAGCAAGTAAAAGCTCTTCCGAATATTTAAAAAAATGCGTACACCAAGTGCTCGAGAAATAACACATCCTGGGTCACGACGGCGGACCAACTTGATTTTTTTTAAGCATTAGCCATATGTGCTCGAGCGTATAATCTACCTATAATCAGGCAGCGGAACTTTGGTGCCGATGACAGACGCATGACGTAGCGGCTGTACACAGAGTGTTTTTATCGAGATGATAGATAATCATCAATCACTAACAACTTATTGGCCTCTTTAGTTCACGGATGTTTTATTGACACTTGAGACGGCCAGTACTTATAAAAACATAATCACTCAACTGTCTTTGTCATTGTCATCAGTAAATTATCGAAAACAATATTGTACATCGTTATATGATTTTTTGTTCGTGAATTTTAGAAATGTGAATTGATAAGGTACAACATTTATAATTAACTCATTACTCACCGCAGATTCAACGCTAGCGACTGATATATGCCTCGAATCACGCAAGTCGAAACTTTCCTTAGTTTATTTGAGTTAGGTCGAATATCAAGTTTGACATTGCTATTAACTCGGCGAGCTAGTGACAACTGTTGCATCTGTCAAAGCGTGATAAAAGTTAATAGTTATGTTGTGTATAATTTATAAGAACATCCTATATCCCTATTATTTTGCGTCATAATGATGTCATCGGCACCTAAGTTCCGCTGCCTGCCTATAATCTATGACATATTTTTGTACTTAACCCATTAAAGCCGAAGCGTGGTCGCTTACTAAAAAAAGGCTCAGTCACCCAAAGGGTATAATGGAGAGGGCTATGCTGGGAGTTTCTCTGCGTGATTGCATCATTAATTAGGATATCCGCAGCAGAACCAAGGTAACCGATATAGCCCTCCGAATCGCTAAACTGCAGGGGCAGTGGGCGGGTCACATTGCACGAAGAACCGATGGCCGTGCGGGCGGAAAGGTTCTCGAGTGACGAACACGTACCGGAAGGCGCAGCGTGGGTCGACCACCCACAAGGTGGACTGATGCCCTGGTAAAGGTGGCAGGAGTTCGTTGGATGCGTGTGGCGTAGGACCGGTCATTGTGGCACTCTTTGGGGCAGGTCTGTGTCCAACAGTGGACGCCTTTCGGCTGATATGATGATGATGATGATAAAAACATCCTGGCCCCGTATCATGGTCGGCCTTATCACACGATAAGTGACACTATAGAGCGTCCGTCACTGGCTGACACCGTTCGACAGAATGAGACGGACGCTTTATCGTGTCACTTATCGTGTGATAAGGCCGACCATGATACGGGGTCAGGACCAAGCAACGCTACGTACGACACGCCGTTGCGCGTAGCAGAATTGTTCCTCGTAGAAGCATGACTCATATGTTAGTCAATGGTCTTGTTAGTTTGTTTATTAAATCGTATGGCATCCAGCATAATTAATTTCTTTTGGAGGGTAATAAGAGGTCGCATATATAGCGACATGTACAGCGGCCAAAAAGTTGGTTGCTCCTTTAGCGCCACCAGGGACACGTGTAGGGCGTTGGTGGCACTCCCCTGCGGACGTGAGCAACGTTCGTCGCCTCTTTGACTCAATGGTATTTCAAACTCTGTTCCAGTACCGACTCAACTTCAAAGCGAACATGGTGCCGTGGAACCAAATCTTCGCCTACGCACTAGGGTTCCGTATGAATTGGGATGAACCGCCCGACTCCTTTCATCCCTATCACCACCTGCAGAGGAGAACGGTGTACGAAGGCATGGAAACCGTGATGGACAGGTACTGTTTTTACACCATTGGTGTTACATCCCTGTTCGTCTAAGGGAGTTGAATCTAGGAGCCCTAGGACCGCTTGCGACCTGAGTATCTACCGCGTAACCCCAACTTCGTTTGAATATCTATCGCACTGATTTACGTTTTGCGGCACCCGCTTTGATTCTGCTTCAGCTGTTCAAAATCAAAAACATGTGACTAGGTTTTAGCTTATTTTACAGGAGAGCAAAAACTACACAATGCATTGGAATGTTTTTTGTCCTCAATAGGCATGGTGCCTCATGTTCAAATGGTACCGTAAAATGGGGTGAGTAGGGTTCGCGGGGAGAGTTGGGTTATGAATGGGGAGAGAAGGTATGAAAGGGGGGTGAGATGGTTTTTTAAGGCTACTGCTACAAAAATAATGTATTCCAATTTAAAATGGAGCTATAGTAATACTCATAATAAAAAAAAACGATCCATCAATCTTCCAAAATCACCTTTGTATGAAAACCCATCTCACCCCAATTACGAGAGACTACGTGGTGAGGTGGGTTTTCCTGTTTATCGTCAAAGTTATGAAATGGAACTACCCAAAATAAAATAAAAACCAAAATACAAACGTCCGGAACACTTACGTATTATATACACCATTCAGTTTGTATAAGTAAAAATAAAATGTTATGAGAGGTTTGAATGTCAGTTTTACCCCAACTCACCCCATTTTACGGTACTTAAATGCAGTATTTCACGACCAAAACAATAATGTAACTGATTTTCCACACAATGATTAGTACAAATGTCAGCTGTGACGTCATACCTGTGCGTCTATCAGTATGAAGCGTTTTGCGCTGCCGCCAGCGAGGTGAGGTCAATCTTTGTCTCATGTTTTGGGTATTTATGTTCTTTAATTGTAGTTGCCCCCATACCAGCATTTGTTCCTCTCCAAAAACTGTTTCGAATGACATCATAAAAAAATCGTAGTCATCATCCCTATTATTGGTACATGCTATACTTTCAACGTGGCTTATTTTAATCACTAGTTTTTTGACAGAAAAATACGCCACGGAAGCCACGATAGCCTAATGGTTCAGGCATGCGACTGTCAAGCGACGGTCGTGGATTCGAATCCCAGCTCGTACCAATGAGTTTTTCAGAACTTATGTAGGTACGGAATATTTACCGTTCGCTTTTCGGTGAAGGGAAACATCGCACGGTGATTCCACGCCCATACAAAGGCGGCCATAATTACCTCAACTCCAAAATAAGTGTTTTTTTATATTTTAAAGCCTTAGATACTAATCTAGGAATACGAAATATACAATAAATTTTATTTTTACATCTGTATAATACAGGAATATGACATTTTTTTTAAATAAAAATGTCTCGCATTAATGTTGTTTTAGACATACAATCTATAACATTTTATACTGCGATTTTCAATGGAATAAATGTGTAAATAAACAAAACTACCATCCCCTATCATCAGTGGATGGTATTTAATATGTAAATTGGTAACAAAAATACATGCATAAGTTAATTACATTCATATTTGCAAATTACATTCATGCTCATTAGCAAATTACAGTCAAGCGTATCTATTCTATTAATAAATAATTTTTACAACTATTACTTAATTAGCACAATAAAGCAAGCACAGACTTAGATAAAATTGATTTCTTTTTAACAGGCAACCCTCTTAAACCTGATATTAAGGGATCTGAATGAAGAAGAAGCCGGTTGATTAAATCTGTGTTTGTCAACACGCGATTCATTTTTCGTTTATTATTTTGTCTGAATGATTTGATAAACTTATTGGTGGCTTCAGCTGCTTCTTCAGACAACTCCCCTATTGACAATAAAATATATTCAATAACATCAGCACCATGAATTAAAATTTTGTGGACAGAAGCAGACAAATTGTACCGCGGATACTCGGCAACTAATCGCCGAGCAGTTTCTAACGCGAAATCTCGAAATTTGGTCTTATTGATATTATATCCCGAATTTAAGCACTGAAGTATAGTCCAACAACGATCTAGGAGATCTTTCTTTATACCCGTAATGTCAGCTGAAATTTCGGAGTTAGAGAAAAACCTCCTAGCCGTGTTACCATCATTTGATGATCCGCTTCCGCCACTTTTAGGTTTATCAATAATAAGACCTAACCTTTCCCTAAATTGCCTTTGAATACGCTCTTTCGCTTCAGCTACAAGCTTTTTATCGCTGTCAGATCTGGCTTGCCACTTCTTAACTTCTAACTTGTAAGCGACATGAATAAAATATTCAAAGAATCGAATGCATGCGTGAAGCGGCGATAAACCGTATTCACACTTGCTTTCATCAATAGCCTTACATAAACAATAGTAAATTTTATTCATCTCACTTGGCAAGGCTTTACATATATAACACCTAGTGGAAGAAACATTACTAAGAGCATTACACACTTTACCCATCGACCATAGTTAATTGCAAGTTATGTGTAACGGTATATTCGCGATCATTGTTTTTGAAGACAGTAGGTTGCAAGTTGCTTATTTTTTGCTTAAAATAAGTCTCTTCTTAAACCGACACAGCACTCGATTCTTTCAAGAACTGAAAACGAATAGGCCTGCAGTATCTAGTTGAAGAAGGACGAGGATTTTTCCATAAAACAGTTTTGGTTTCTTCATTATCTGATGTCAAAATTAGTTGCAGCGGAACATACGAAGTAACAAACAAGCTACCATCTTGAACAGTGGAATCAGAAAAACGTTGTTTATATTCACTATGACCTGTACTCCCATCGAAACCCCACTTCCCTATCGAAGAGATCTTATTTAGAGACTGGGTAGGTACTCTATCTAAAACATCCTTTTGGGACTCGAGTATCCGAGTGGCAGTATTATCGAGTAAACTTTGAAGTTCAACTTCAGCGGACGATTCAGTAACGGTGACGGCTGAGGGATAACACTCTTCTTTAGCTTTTACAATTCTTTGGTAAGATGGTAAAATGTCTTTGCATACCTTGTCTATTAAATTCTTAACTAACAAATATTGATATCGAGTTAGCTTAGCTTCTGCAATAAGCGACAAAACATCGTTTTTCGCGGAATTTAAGCAGAATTTAAGGAATTTAAAGCAACGTTTTTACAGCAGAACTGTCTACATTAGAGAGCTCAGCTAATCTTCTTCTTTTTGTACGATCACTAACTTGATTAAAATCTTTTCGCGGTCAGCCAGGGCCTCCTGAAGTGGACGTAGAGGGATTGACAACGTCCTCCTGCTGTTGCAAAATGGGTTGCTCGATACTTCGTTTTACATCAACGTACTCTATTTCACTAAGCCAGTCTGAATATTTTTCTAATAATTTTGACTTTGTACGATACACTTTTGCCCAGTAATGTGAAATATGTTTACATATATTGCGTATTCTAGTACTTAATGTATCTAGTTCGATATTTTCGATTTGATCTAAAAGTCGTGAAGTTTCAGTCAAAGTACTAAGTACTTGTTGAAACTTTTCGCTTTCTTTTCCCTTCTAAGAATGCCAAATATCGAAAATACTAAGCCTCGAAATGGAACACCTAAAAAAATACCTAAAAACAAAAAAGGTTTTTTTTACTAAAAACACTTAATTTGACTTATATACTTCGATAGCTCTGTAATCAGAGAAGATGCAAACTGATGCAGATGAAATTCATAGAAGTTATTAAGGACATTTTAGAATTTAAGATGGTATATATGTGATGCATTGCATAGCATTGCAATTTTTTGTAAGTCTAAGTAAAGTCATACTTCTGAAAAGATAGACGAGACAAAAGACCTCTCGAAAAAAAAACATGAATAATATAAACAAACATTGTATATATATAAAACATGTCAATAAATAAAGTACATACCATGGTCTTCCACGTCCATGTTAACAATACGTGGATACACGCGGTTAATAATAATAACACCCAATAACAAAGTGATTAAGTTGCGGCAACGAAAATGCACTGATAATTAGGGTCATGATGCGTTCACTTTCGATGCACAAAAGTAAATGATAATTAATTAGAAATACTTGGGTATTTATTGAATTTAGTAGCTTGTCTAATAGTGAATCACTTTACATACCTTTCAGACCGAGATGCGATCACGATATTTTTGGAAATATGGCCTAGGCAGGAATCACAGTGGCATCGTGAGGAAACCGGTTTTATCCCAATAACGTCTATTTTTTTGGACAAGTACCTAAGTAACTTTGTTAACTTGCTTGCTTTTAGCTGAGCTGTGTTTGAGATATTTACGAGTATATTTAATTAAGATTACCTACTTTTTGAGCTACTTGAAATCTTTAAGGGTGCTAAATGGGTCGGGTTTCACACCATCATAGGAATATATGTTTTTATAAAACCCTTACGTAATGTTTCCTTACTGCATTTTTTATTACAATGTATATGATTTATTACACTAATTACATAGTTATATGACTTATCATTTCATCTTTGGGCAAAAAGCCAAATGATCTAGTGTCATCTAGGTCCATTGAGCTTGAACCGATTTTAATAAAGGAGTAATTCACCCGACTAATTGATTTAATCCGAAGTATTTTCTACCTTAACTTTTTTCATTAAAACACACGAAGGTTGTGAATGCAAACAGGGTTAAGTAGGAAGCTACTTAACCCTGTTTGCATTCACAACGCGTCCACGGACTGTTCCTCGTTCATATGTCGACACTTTTTCGAGTGGACTATATAGTTGGTCCTTAACATTTTAGTCTTATAATAATAGCAATAGTCTGTGCCGTTTGAAACGCCACTCGTCGCCCCAGGCACATTCAGGGCAGTAAACATTATGCACAATCTTTATCATTCGTTTATTCCACTCAGTGTGTGGAATGAGAGAATGGGCTAGCATACAAAGGCTCGCCTAAGCTGGCTCGGCCTCCTTCTGCCTCTCACCTTCGAATTCGCCAACCAGCGCACGTGTAGACGTAAGCCAAGCTTCTTGTAACAACTTTATACCATTATTGTACCGTGTGTTGACTGTACGAAGAATAAATACTTTAACTACATCTGGATGTTAATCATCATCGCTCTCACAAGACCCCGACACCCATAAATATGTTGTTTTGTCTATAAATATGTTGCGCTGTTGGTTTTCCATGTATCAATAAATAAATAACATCCAAAAGTCTTTGCACCTGGCGGGGACCATTACCAGTTGTATCATGTTGTGCGCTCGGAGATGGTATCCGCCATATGTATCCGTCGTTTAGAATATTTTTGTTTTTAATGGCCTCTGCGCTGTTGGCTTCGGCACCAAGCATGTCTTCCAAAGGTCCGGGACCCCATGCTCCCGAGATATGGAAAGAAAAACATACAAATAATAATAACAAATCTTCATTTCAAATGTAAAACGCATATTTTGTTAATGAGACTTCAGAATGTTAGTAAAGAATAATTCTTAATACGGCACATATCTAATGGTAACGTAATTTACAGAAATGGCCTGAGTGGTTACCACTGCGTCCGGCGAATCATTTGCGAAACGCAAATGATTCCGAAACCTGTGGGGGTGTACTACAAGATACTTAAAATGGTTTTCCGGTAAGTTTGTTACACCCTGGATTTAAGAGTGGTTACACACGGCGGTTTTTTGCAGCGATATAAACGCGCTACTGACGCGCGGCACTTGCCATAGATCAAAAGTCAAAATCGCCTGTTTAGATATTGAATCGCGTTTGTAGCGCTGAAAAAAATTGCCGTGTGCAATCTAGAGGGTAGCCACAGTTTAAATCCATGGCCGTTTAAATCCAATAAAACAAAGCAAATGCAATTCTATTCTATAAGTAGACTGCTTACCTCGATCCTGGCGTGCGTGGCGCGCGGTGCTGGGCCTTTGAATATGAAAACACGTACGATCACAAGCTGGTCAACGTTAAATATCGCGCCGGCAGCTGTCACTCCATAGAAAGATGGCAAACTTTCCATGTATTCAGATTTTAACGAACACCGCTTATGACTACAGACGTTCGTTCTTCGTTGGCTGTACACACTCGCCGAGAGCACACCGTGTCACACACTCGTTGCGTCATTTAAACAGCGGAACAACCCTTTGACTCGGCCGCAAAAACCGACACGCGACCGACCGAGGC
This sequence comes from Epinotia bilunana, assembly GCA_947049275.1. Taxonomy (NCBI): domain Eukaryota; kingdom Metazoa; phylum Arthropoda; class Insecta; order Lepidoptera; family Tortricidae; genus Epinotia; species Epinotia bilunana. Next base: position 3,946,883 of record OX346267.1, read on the forward strand.
GTACCGAGGCGAGACCAGCCCCCCTATTCTGTAACTTGTTTTAAGCTCACCTCAACGCTCACCCACAAATATATGATGCGTAGTAACTAAGCGTAGGTTGAGCTCCAGTTTCTTGACGGGCGACCGGCGGGGTGAGACGATGTACACACTCGTTCTTGGTCTGTCTCGACGAGTGTGTACAGCCAGCATTAAATGAGTGCTTCTCGATTGCCGCGGGATGCGCGGAAGCGGGAAGTTACGAATGCTCAAATATAATACAGGCAGAATTGTATACCGATTAAAGAAAACATCGTGAGGAAACAGGGGTTTTCCCTCGGGTTTGGAATGTCAGATGGCAGTCGCTTTCGTAAAACGAGTGCTAATGTCTAATCTACGGTTGAGGTGTCAAACGGACCCCGGGCTTATTTAGGGCACAACCGGGATAACGCTAGGAAATGATGAGTATTGTATACCGGCAAGTTAAGACATCTATCTAATGAAGACATCTGTCTGACAAAGACATTTGTCTGACAAAGACATCTGTCTGACAAAGTCATCTGTCTGACATCAGTCATGTCATGTCAGACTCTCAGTAAAGTACAAATTGGGGGAATCGGCATGCGGTATTACCGATGCAAATGCCAGTGACCTTAGGTAGGTTTGACAATAACAATAATCTCAATATTTTTTACAGAAAGCAGTCACCGGCGACCGACAGATGGCATAACGTGTCGGAAGAGGACTGTCAACTGTCAATTTCTAGGTGCCCATTCTCTATGCTGGAAGTGTCACCTTACACGGATTTATAACACGTTGATCTCATTAAAATATTCAAATGAAAGAGCGTTTATATACTTTATTGAAACTATAATTCACTCCGCTCCGCTTCAAGTGTGCCTATAAAATTTAAAGAGTTAGCTCGATTTCCCCAGGATCCCATCCTCGACTCCTGACATGATGATTATACTCGTATTATTGGACCACCTGGAAAGGATACCCTTTCAAAGAAAAAAAAGATTTTTCCAAATCGGTCCTGACGTCTTCGAGTAATCGGGCAACATACATTAAAAAAACCGGCCAAGTGCGAGTCGGACTCGCGCACGAAGGGTTCCGTAGCATTCTCTATAAAAGCGGAGAAAAATCGTGTCTGTTGTATGGGAGCCCCACTCCGACACGCACTTGGCCGATTTTTTAGTATTTGTTGTTATACCAGCACCAAAATTACATCATCTGTGAAAATTTCAACTGTCTAACTATCTCGGTTCATGAGATACAGCCTCATGACAGACGGATAGACAGACAGACAGACGGCTGAGCCTTAGTAAAAGGGCCCCATTTTTACCCTTTGGGTACGGAACCCTAGAAGTAGATGCCAACGCATTAGGAACCTCCTCCTTTCTTGAAGTCGGTTAAAAATGTTAACATTATGTTGGGTTTGGAGCTCCGTCCACCTTCGCATCATAACTGTTAAAAGTCTGTGGATAGCTGGCTGCTGTAAACAATATAACCAGCATCGCTGTTAGTATTTAATTGGCAGGTGCGCTCCTTTTTTTTATGAAATGTTAAACATCATACTGCTATAATTTTAAAATTTTTACACCTACACTAGTGGGTGAAACATAGAGAACGATTTTGTTATACATAAATACTCGTATAATAGCTTATTTGTAGCTATGATGTTCCACAAATAAAATCTCCGATTCTGATTCTGATGTACGGTAGGGTTGTTAGTGACTCAAAGCGAACTGACGATCGTGCAGGTACCTGTATCACCCAATCTCACACGCAATGGTGTCTTATCTTATCTTATCTAGATGAGGGATGCACTTTCCTTTCGGATGCACTTCGACCCAGCGGGATCTTTTGTGCATTTGCCCTCTCCTTTATACCTACACGCAATGATAACTATGGTAAACGTTTCCATGTATACCGTCTTTAATGTAAAATCAATACACGAACCCTCAAAATTTTACAGCCCTGACCCTCGGCCCTTGGTCTTGTACCCAATTAACTTCCAATTATCGTTAATTTACAATAAAATTAGTAATTTGCTCTGTAAAGGAGATTGTTCTGAACGTTTAGGAAGATAATAGATTTTTGAAGCTATATTACGTTGTCTTTAGGGTAAATGTTGGTGTGATATTGTCATACAATATTTTTTTGACTATTGTTGCCTACTAACAAAACTGTTTTTATTTTGGTTTTATTTACTAGTGAGGGCAGTTTCAGGTGATAATGTGGACACGCTGGACAAAAGCACCAAATTTTTTTCAGGTAATTGTTAGGACCGTAGTTTTAAGTTTTTGATAGGAACCAACTCCTCAGTCTGCCATCTTTGATTTTATGGCAGCAATTTCGAATTGTACGTACCTACCTATATCATTAATATCTCGAGTTCTAAATAGCGCAGATTCACAAACAGTGTCTAAATATACATATTGGGGTCAAGGAATTCAACTAGATATTTTTTAGAGTAGAGTTTTTAAAGTATATCAAACGGAACCCTGTTCCTAAGCTTCCGCTGTCCATCCGGCTGTCTGCGTATCAGCAATAGCTAGACTGTTCCAATTTTCACAGAAGTTGTTTTTCTATTGCTGCTTCAACATACATTCATAAATATAAAAATAAATTAAAAATTAAACATTGCTCTCGTAATTTTATGGTGTTTTTTTTCCCACCCTTAACAATCTGTATATCTCTAGAACCGTAATATGTAGACACTAGAATTTTCCGCAGATTATGTATTCCTATATAGCCTCATAAAACAAGTAATAAAAATATAATAGCGTAAATAATTGGTTTTTGAACATACCTTAAACCTACTCTAAGAACAAAGATGTTTGACATGTAGGTATAGTATGCGATTCAGCATATACTTAGCATAAACAATATGTATATTTAGACACCAAGTTTGTGATTCTAAGTGACTTAGAACTCGAGATATTAATAATTAACTATAATTCAAAATGGCCGCATTAAAATTAAATATGGCCGACGGAGGAGTTGGTTCCTTTCAAAAACTTAAAGCTAATATGGACCTAACAAAAGCCTGAAAAAAAAATGGTGCTTTTGTATAGCGTGTCCACAATTACGACAATTTGTTCGAGCACTCTGCTCCACTATGAGTATTATGGCGTAGTTTGGCCACCTATAGAATGAATAAGCAGTCCTCAAACAGCAGCGACTAGATTATTTTCTTACCACTAAAGGTCCTACGACAACCACGTGACATTAGATCATACCGCCATCAAACAGGCGTTTCCCTAACGTTAGCCAATAGCCCTGGTATAGTTGAGATTTTCTGAACTGGACTGATCTTCTTATCTTCATAATAATAGCATTCAAGTCTAACAATACCACTGTGTGGTCGAACGCGTGCCATTTTTTGCAAGAAAAAGGTTAGCGCCACATAAAATGTTCATTGTAAAATGAAGTCTATCGTTTTATTCTATAGATTCAAAATTGACTAAAAGATAATACAACCCGATCCCAGCGAGCCAGGTACAAGGCGCTGTGTGTGATATTTTATCTCGTAGCTAATTTGGAATCTATTGAATAAGAAAGATAGAGTTCATTATTCAATGAAAATTTTACGTGGCAGTAACTTTTTTTTACAAAGGAATAGTGGCAAACAAAGGCTATTCATGAGCTCAGTACAATGTCCATTTATGAGCTCAGTTCAAATAATTTAAACTATACTGGTAGATGGTCGCAGAATCAGAATCTGTATGGAGGGGAAATATGTAGAAATCTACAGGGTACCTGTGATAGGGAATACAGCTGGCGGAGGTAAGTACGAAGGGCAGATAGGATGACTAATAAAAAATTGTATGATGTCGGCTGATGAGAACTGGTGTGTACTTTAATTAAGATGATGATGATGATTAAACGACGATGCAACAGGGCTACGCCGTTTCGTCGCCTAAATAGTATTATTTGTTGTTTTTAGTTTCGTGACGCATTGGTTATTACTGTAATGTCACGTAAATGTATTTGACAATAAATTAATTAATTAAATACCTATAATCCAAGACCATGTAGGCCATTCTAGGATTAAAATCTTTTCAGCTGATTAGAAGTATAATAGCGTAAACAAATTGGTCTTATATGCTGATCTCAACCGACGTGTGAACACGAGAACAATTTTAATAGCAACAAAATATGGATCAAAATGGTCTGAAATAAACGATTTTAATATATTTTTAAACAAAATTATTCTCGTGTACAGTACTGCAGAGGCCGGGAAAATAGGGATTCTCGGCCAAGTAGATAAAGATGGATAGGGACACAAAACTCATTTTTACGCCAAGGTAAAACAGTGCTATTCTGAAACATGCAATGACAAAATACTCGAACCATTTTTTAAAGGCTGCCACGCCGTAGTGTCTCGATTTGACCTCCAATTTGGTTTGAATTTACATTACGGACCTCTCGTCTCGCCGCATCCGATACGTGATACTTAGCAGCCTTGCACCCTATTATAAACACAACTTCAATATTTAATTGCATGTTTGAAAAAAACTATATACTTCCAATAGGTGTAATAGTTTACATTATACCATATCCTGTGGGCGATAAAACAATTATCCGATCCAATTTAACCTACATAGTCTTGCAATATAACAGTGTAAGAGACGTCTCGTGCAGAATGAATGGCGCCCCGAGGACCAGGGAAATCGCAAACGATCCAGCCGATTTACTTCCGGCAGACCCGGGCGGATATATTTCCTGCTTAGGGTATTTGGCTATCATTATCAATAAAACTTAGATGAATTAGCTTCATTGAAATATTTTGATATGTAATTTTGGAAAACACAACAATTTTATTCTACTATTGATACAAAGATCACAGCACAAATAAAAACGCATAGAATCTAAGCGAAATAATCGAACTAGGGGTCTCTGGATTCCCAGTCCATTGCGTGTGCGGTCCTCCCGGCCACCGCTGCGCTAATTATGCTGCAGATTAACTAAGACTACTTATGAATTTATTTTTTTGTAGGTTTTTTAGGTCTCCATCTGACCACACGCACCTTTCCCAGGGGCAGCGACCTCGTAGAGTGCATTTTATACTAGTAGTTAAGTAGATTTAAGTGTTAGTGTTAAGTTTTATATTTGTAAATGAAGATGTCATTAAAACAACTAAAAACTTGAACCAACAATAATAGCGACCAGTCATGATAAAATTCCAACAGTATTAAAATAAACACTCGCCAAACGGCAGCATGCATGATAAATCATTAAAAATGACAATCAGTGGAGCAAATTGTAAATTAACGTTAAATTCGATCAAATTGTGAATTCCATTTTACGGAGTCCAGAAACAGCTACAGCAGTTGTAACTGAATAATGCAATTATTCTGCATTCTGGTATTTTATTTTGATTCGTGAATGGTTAGTTCATTCGTTTGATTGCCGTCTGTTTGGCGTATTCAAGTAGGTACATTGTTCTGACAATATACATTTATTTGTGACACACAGGTTACAGCATCATCATATCAGCTGAAAGACAGGTAACATATACGATGACAATATAATATAAAATACAGTACGCAGTGACCTAGATAGCTAAAAGGTGTACAAATGTGTATGGATGCCATAATTTAATGAGCTGCCTTAAAAACAAGAGTGACTTCATCCGGTAATTCAGTAAGAATTTACAACCGTAAATGAATTGCAATTAATTCTTGAACTATACGAGCGTTGACAGTCATGTCAATACATGACTTGTATCAAAAATTATTAACATAAAAACGCGTTTGACGAACGCACGATTATATCGCGACGCAAGACGTAGATTACCTGATACAATAATAACAATACATTTTCGGATCTTGACTATTACATATAGCGGTTACTCACTTCAACGTTTTGCGGCGTACAACCGCAACACAGTATCGTTACAGTTGATTATGACAGGTATATAAATTACCAAGATACACTAATCCGAAAATAAATTTTTACTATTTCCTATTTTAGGCAGTTAAAGCTTCTGAACAGTCGCATTTTAGTGTTCTGTAACAAAACTAAGCGAACGGAACACTCATTTTCCAATACATTCTAAAATCTTTTTGCCCTTCCCCATTCAGCGGGGAGACAAGTGTCTCCCCGCTGAATGGTATGTCGGTAGCATGGCCGAAGATATCGTTCGGACGTGACAACTTTTCGCCCGGTCCGGTTAAAACCGTACAAAGTCGAGAAACTTAAAACATTTCGTTTTCAAATCTAATGTAATATCGTGCCGTTTTCGAACAGATATTTAAATTCCTTGTTACCAACCACTTTATTCATAAAAACTAAATTGTGTGATGGATGTCTTTCTCACAAACGCTAATAAAGTGATAGACGAGATAGGTACACCAATTTTAACGGCATTTTAGCTTAGCATTTATCTATACTGGGTGATTTCGGGGTCATGATCCGGAATGATTAAGTGAATAAGATGGTAATCACCCAGTATACACATACCTTTTTAATACTAGTAGGTTTTTTTTTTTTCCAGGCATTTAATCGACCAAACATGCCCTACTATCCTACTTAATATTATAAATGCGAAAGTTTAGATTTAGATGTTTGGATGTTTGTTACTCAATCACGCTTAAACGGCTGGACCGATTTGAATCAAATTTTGCACGAAAATAGTTTATAGCCTGGATTAAAATATAGGATAGTTTTTATCCCGGGTCCACGCGGACGAAGTCGCGTGCGGAAGCTAGTAATACTATAAATGCGAAAGTTTGGATATTTGTTACTTAATCACGCTTGAACGGCTTAACCGATTTGGATGAACTTTTGCACGAAGATAGTTTATAGCCTGGATTAATATGTAGGATAGTTTTATCCCGGGTCCACGCAGACGAAGTCTCGGACGGAAGCTAGTTCGATATAATTATCGATTCTGCTCACAAAAATTGTCGAGAATCGGTTGAGAAATAAGACCTGTAGAGAAGAACCGCCTGTATACTCGTTCGAAAGAATTCTTCGCCAAGCTGAACCAGAGAACTTTAGTTTGCTTCACTCGCTTGTTTAAAAAACACTTTATCACCATTTAAGGATGAGTTTTCTAGTGAGTTTCTGTTGTAGAAAATACATTCTAAAACATGAGCGCCTTTAGAAGTGTTTCAAGCACCATCTTTCTGTAACTAACTAAAGACTTTTTTGACTTGACTTAATGTCCTGTGTACCCTAGATGGGGCAGAGCGCTTCCACAGTGCCTCGCCATCGCGTTCTGTCTTGGGCTACGCGCTTCGCCTCGGACCACTTCAGCCCGATAGCCCGGGCTGACGTAACTAACTAATAATAACTGCAATATAGTTAAGTTCTATGATGAACCAGAATGTTATTTGTGATGATAAAAACGTTACATACTTGTATAGGACTTTATTAGGATCATTTAACAAAATAATAAATGTGTGTTGAAGAGTCTATGCCGTCTACTCATTTCTCAGCTGACTGATAATCTCCAAGATACCCTGGCCCTCAGGACAACCCTTATAAATGTAGGGGCAGCTAAACATTTGCCGGCCAGCCACCGCTGCATCCGTGTACGGTGACAAGGCTTCTTGCAAGTCTTGATCTTGGTCTTCGAAAGGAGACTGTCCATAGTCTGGCCTGGAAGTAATGAATCGATGGATTAATGTAATGATATGAAGTAGAAAGTAGATTAAGTGAATCTGTGCAGAGCTAAGACACTAGAGTCGTTGCTGAAGGCGAGTAAAGGGGGTCATCGGGGTGGCAGTGTATCTGGCGGGGGCCGCAAGGGGAGGCGACCAAAATCTTTTTTAACCGACGAAAAAAACGAAGGAGGTTCTCAAGTCAACGCGTATATATTTTGTTATGTATGACCATTTTCATAAACAATATATTAAAAAGGGTATTATACTTCGAAGTTGGTACCACATAAATTTAAAATAAAAATTTCAACCCTAAGGGTAGGAAAACTGGGGATGATTGATTGTTCACTTACTGATTGGAATGTATGACCACGCATGTGTGTGTGTGTGTGTGTGTGTGTGCGTGTTTGCGTGTTTGTGTGTGCGTGTGTGTGTGTGTGTGTGTGTGTGTGTTGTGTTGTGTTTTCGTGTGAAAACATCACGATGAATGAGCTTTAGACCTCTCACTCTCTTGTGTGTAGACCTCTCACTCTCTGCATTTATGCTAAAGCTCGTTCATCGTGACGTTTGTATAAACCTTATTTGTATGTAACTAGTAATTAAGTTAGTAATTAACTAAAGTAAGCCACAGAAAATTGAAAAATAAAAAGATTTTAACAAAAAAATTAAACCGCCGAAAAAATACTGAAAAGCAAAAAATAATAAACTTTTTTATTTAGTTTAATAACTAAGTTCTTAAACTATTGTAAGTATACCTAAGCATATATTTTAGAATTATTTTGAGTTTTTAATTAACTAATCTTAATAACTAAGTTCTTAAATTAATGTAAGTGTACCTAAGTAATTTTGAGTAGGCGTATATTATAAATGCGAAAGTGTGTCTGTCTGTTACCTCTTCACGCTTAAACCGCCTAACCGATTTAGATGATTTTTGGTATAGAGATAGATTAAGTGCCGGAGAAGGAAATTGGATAGATTTTAGCCCGGAAATCATCCCCTAAGAAGGTAAAATGAGGGGTGAAAGTTTGTATGGAGCTACGTTTGAATGAGTTCCACGCAGACGGAGTTGCGGACAGAAGCTAGTACATTATAAAGTATAGGTGGCTATTACTAACGTTAGTAGCACATGCAGTATTTCACCAACGAAGCCTTCTTCTTCCACAGGAAACTGCGCGGCCTCGCATATTGCACGCAGCAGACATTCTTGGCCATTCATGCCTCTTCTGAAAAATAAATTATTATCTGTTATGTCCTACAGCTGCTCATAAGAGAATATAAACAAAGAACCTTATAGGGAGTGACCACACCAGTGCTTAACGCTGCGTATACGCGTTGACGTGTCGTATGCGTCACGTATTCTTCATACATTTTGCTGCGTTTTACGGTGCGTTAGCGTATTTTGAGCAGCGGTGTGGGCGCACCTATATGTGATACAGATTACACTCAAAAGAACATACTCTACCATTTAAATAATTTGACGAAAGTTTTATAACTACAAGCAATGATGTAATATAAAAAAGTGGTATATAAGCTCCAAAATTGGCAGACCAAAACAGAGTCAATTGCACTAACTTGCGCATTGTGAATGGGAACGTATGCCGTCAGATTTGGTGGCCATTTTTAAACACGGATTTTCTTATAGACAACTTATCTACCTCTTTTTTAACCGACTTCAAAAAAAAGGAGGAGGTTCTCAATTCGGTTGTATTATTATTATCTCTTTATTCTTATTTCTTCTTGTTACCTCAGAACTCCGTCATTGATGAGCCGATTCATAATTTTTTTTTTTGTTGGTAAGTATATGTTTCCAGGTGGGTCCCATTTTTTTGAAAATTCAATTGGATGATGGGTTCTATGAGGAATGGAGGGAACTCCTCAATTATATTAGGCACGCGTGTAGTGATTTTATTATTTTCTATTATAACTCGTGTATTTACATCCGGAAATCATAAATTGGTGGAGTGGAATTGATGATGAAGACCACAGATGACTTATGGAATTCCTCAATTATATACTTAAAAGTACAAAAGTATATCACAGATTCTGATAAGATTCCGTTGAAATAGCAACTAATGAAGTGCCAAGGGTGATCCTTGTGGAATTGACGGAAGTCCTCAAATATTATCGGGTCACATACAGCAATTGGGTATTTTTCTATAACAATCAACGCATTTGCTCTCGGAAATCAGTTCATGAGGTAAATTGGACAAGAAGTGTTCTCGTGGCTTGGCGGAGTACTAAATTGAAGTCGGTTAAAACTTTGTTTTTAAAGTAAATTATATATTACATCATTGGCTGCAAGTATAAAAATAATAGTCTTAACGCCAATAACTTTGTTTTCTTGTACATCAGTATCATTGTGTCAATATTAAGAGATAATGAAGGAAAGAAAGAAAATATATTTATACAATCACTAATACTACAATTTTATTGGATTTTGATTTGGATCTCCACTCAGCACGAAACCATCGAATGACACGGCAAACCGAGGCGCTGATTTTCGGTGAATTAAGATTCTCAACTTTGACATATTGTCAATATGATACTTATTGCACATTGCAAGTAGCAAGTACCTACATATAAGAATAAGAATAAGAATAGTTTATTGCCACATATCCATTACATACGAAAACAAAATATATACTGTAGTTAAGTGGCTACTTACGAATCCATCAATTCTGTAACTGCATTATATAATACAAGTCGCTCGTTTTTTCGCGCCGCCACATCTGCAGCTCTTTGCTCCCTCGATACCTGGATGTTCACAATTATTTCATAAGTACTATAAGAACGTATTGATTGAATTTGTGCTGATTTACAGCCGCGCGCGTGGTAAATTGATTTATGCTAGGCTTTACTCAAAAGGCTTTCTTCCGATTCTTTCTTGATTTTGACGACCTCTGTAGCCTTGTTGGTAGTGACCCTGCCTACGAAGCAAGAGGTCCTGGGTTCGAATCCCGGTAAGGGCATTTATTTGTGTGACGAGCACGAATATTTGTTCCTGAGTCATGGATGTTTTCTTTGTATTTAAGTATGTATTTATCTATATAAGTATGTTTATCGTCGTCTAGTACCCATAGTACAAGCTTTGCTTAGTTTGGGACTAGGTCGATCTGTGTAAGATTGTCCACTAATATTTATTTATTTATTATTATATTAGCAATTCTTCTCATTCGCTATTCTTCACAGTGTAATTTTTTACAAAGAAGCTGTTTATTTACCTATTCGCAATTGTACACAAACTATATTCTTCACAATAAAATTTAGCGCATTTGTAACATATTTGAGTATATTCTTTTGAAATGAGGACAGACATGAAAAAAAAGCGGCCAAGTGCGTGTCGGGCCACGTGCAGGGTAGGTTTCCGTAGTTGCCCGTCTGTCACAGAATGCGGCCTTAAAAGGGGCTTTTGGGGTTTTTATTATAGCTTACCGTCGTAAATAATCCTAAATATGATTATTTTTATAACACACCAATGTATAGGGTCATTTCGCTGGTTAGCGACCACCTAATTTCATGTGCCGGTTAGCAACCACTCAGTTGTTAGGGACCACAACTTCTCAATTGAAATAACGAGGTCAGTAGGTACATTAAGTTTTTACAAACGTGATGTAAGTAATTAGGTACACAACTTTAAAACTAATCGAAACGCAGATCGCAAACTTTTGGCAGCAACAGGTTATTTAGGTAAAATAATTACGAAAATCTCCGAACAGCATGAAGACGCACATCACAACTAGCCGCGCGCGCAAGAAGCACCGTGCCGTAAGTCCCCTTAAGTTTTAGCATTGCCACGGGTGGGGGGGCATGTCGCAGGGCAGGTCTTTTGCGCGCTCGCCGCGGGCAAGAAGCGCCGTGCCGTGAAAAAGCAACTCTACCACCCACGGTAAAAGGTTCAAATTCCAATGACAATGTATTTGCACCCGAAATTAAGGGCATTTCTTACCAGTTAACTAGTTATGTCTCCTACTCGTTAACTAGTTATGTGTACTTAACTGTGATAGTTTTCCTTTTAAATTCATTATATGTACTACTGTCACGAATTTTTTCACGTCCCCAGTAGGAGCCATTTAGCCGACAGGGGACACACACACACACATGAACGAATCGAACAAAAATTTGGGCCTTAAATCCCATTATCTCGCAAACGCACAACTGAGTTGAAAAATAGTTTTAGAAAACCCATAATATTTTTGAACAAGCTATCCAAAGATAGCCCACATTATAGGTTTAACGAGAAAAAAAATACATCACTAATTTACATGTAGGGGAGGTATCGTAAAAAAAAATTTTTTCAGGATATTATTCTCCTGTTTTGTCGGCGTGATTGGTTTATATATCCACGCCGAATCTGGGGCATGGCAGTGCCCCCGCCAAGTCGAGCAAAACAGCGAGCGGCACGGCCGTACCATCCTTTTCTCGAAGCAGTTCAGGCCATTTTCGACCCCCTATAACTTCGTTGTGGATAAAGCTAGAAGCCTGAATTTTCAGTAAGCAAGCACGCATTGTATAAACACGATATATTTCAAATTTCATCAAATTTCAACCAGTGGTTTAAGAATTATAACTAGTCAGTTTCTTAATTTTATCACTCACTGACTCACCGATCATCAAAAGTCTAAGGCAGTTCTAGCAGATATAGAAGCTTCAAATTTAGAATACTGTTAGTGTTTAGTGTATAAACAAATCAAGACAAAAAAAAATGCAATTTAATTCTCAATCACACTATACTACATAGTTTTAGGTATGCAAAAATCCATACATGCAGTAAAGTTGTGTGATTGCCAAGTTGCAGAATTTTATTTAGCTAGCCAGCGAACGAAAAAACAGAATGCGAGCTCCTTAGAAATTTCTACCCAAAACACGTTCTTAAAACCGGTATGCGCTTGTTCTAACTAAACGGCTGCCTGGCATCGTTTTGACACCCCGCTCCCAACCCCGCGTAATGGCAATGGCACCCATTCTGCGGGGCCATTTTGCGGCGCTACTTAGACTTCTATGGTTTTTTTTGTTCGCTGTACTTAGCAAATAAAGAATAATAAGAATGCCTGAGACTTGGTACTACGAAATATCTCACAACTTTTTACGGCGGAAGAGTTGCGAGACTTGGCCTCTTTTTTATATGGAATGTTTTTTATGGGTTGCAGTTTTCTAGTTGTAAGGGTCACTGAGCTAAGCCGAAGACCGACAGACAGGCAGACAGACGGACGGACATGGCGAAACTATAAGGGTTCCTTGTTGACTACGGAACCCTAAAAAAGAAAACTGAAGAAATACAAATGTCCTGAAATGCAATAGCGATGAATCCCGTCTATGAAGAATTGCAAATTGGAAGACACGATATTTATAATATAAAAATGAGGACTGTACAGAATAAAGAATGTGATAAATTACTCTTGTGAAAATTTGCAATGCTTTTATGTAAATCCATTAAATAGCAAATGTTTTTCGTGGCACTACCTATTCTCATAGTTAATTTTGAGCTAAAAATTAACACAAATTCAAGATGAATTCTTATGGAACAAAAGAAAGTACCAAAATTAAAACTGCAAAAGTAATTCTACAAACTTAAATATATAACAGTAGGGTATATTTGTACAAAATACGTATTTCTAATTACCTCATTGATGGCGTAATACTGAGACAGTTGTGTAATGTTGGTGAACTGAACATACTGGTATTGAAAATTGAAGAGAAAGATGAGTCCAACCTGGTCGTCATTCTTGATTGGGGCCGTGTAGCCGGTGATCAACTGAAACATTGTAAAATACCGCCATAAGTGGGTACAAAAAAAACAAAATAGCTGGAGTGAGACACACTACTGCTGCCTTGTTTATTTGATATGCCAATGTTACATTGTATTGTACTTTCCGGGTGGCAAAATGTATCAGATTCAGTTATTGACAGCTTAAGATTATCATCTATTCTTATCTGGCTAGCCCTCTAACTCCTCTGGGCTTGGGTCTCCTGGTATATTTGCGCTAGAGAGCTTTATACTGTTTCAACAACTTGATGATTGTCATTTAATAATGACAATTCGCTGTTAATTTTTGGGTCAACAAGTAACTAACTACTTGTTACTATAATTATGGTATCTGGATTGTCTGTATAGTTAGGTTGCATTGTTGTGACTATGGGCCCAATAGGGGTGTAAACTCGAAAACTATTATTACTCCAAATGAAAGAAGGCAAAGAAATGTGCCTAGTGACGAAAATCCCATTCAGATATCCCAAAGAATAACGCAGCTACAACCGTTTTAATATTACTTGTTAGAGAAAGAAAACGCAAACAGTGTGTGACGTCACATTACACGAGGCTGCCGGGGGGCCGCGTCGACGGCGGCGCCGCACACGACGGGGTGCGGCACGTTGCCGTCTATAGTGACGTCACAATCTATAAGCGTCATCGTTTCATATGAAGTTGCGTTTTGCAAAAAGGGACAGAACTATACCCTTTCTTAAAACTTTGGACACTTATATATATTATTTAACCGTTTGGGTTGATTTTTTCTCCATTTGACTACATTTTTAATCCTTTTTCGAGAAAATATGACATTATTGATTACTTTATTAAGTGTCTACACCCCTATTGTACACAAAAACAATTGTTTACCTTATACGTTCCTCCATACGGATAAATTAAAGGCAAGGCGTTGACTTGCCTCTTTGCTCTAAAATCGAGCGTTTTGAGCTCTTCTTCTGACTTAGTTGCGTTAAGAAGAGTCCAATGTAGACATAACAGCAGAACGTATTCTCTGAAAATAAATACATGCATATATTTAAGGGAATTATTGAGCTACTAAAAATAACATACCAATCAAATCGACGTCGGTGCCCAAAACTTGGGCTTCTGTAAGCTTGTGCGGGGTTTTGTTTCCCCATTCCGCGTCAAGCCCATGTCACTCCCTTTCTAAATCGTCGAAATATGCACCTTACCACACTACTCTTTGGTATCATTTATACTAAGGAACTTTCGTACCTTTTCGAGAAACTTCGATTTGCGCACCGTTCTCCTAGACGGATCCCTCGACTTATCTGCCCTCTGCACGGAAGTGCGTCTTTTCGTGGCAGCTTTTCCTATTCTGCCACGAAAAGCTGGAACAACATCCCACCCCTCATCAAAAACGCATTGACAATAAATTCGTTCAAAAAATAATTAAAAATATATTTACTAGATCAAAAAATAAATGCAGCATAGCCTTATGTGTATAATAATGTTAATTCTCTTACTGATTAGCAATTGATTCGTTCAAATGTAAGTTCTATATGCATCTTTCTTTCTTCTTGAATTTCTCAAGAATATTAGTGTGTATAAATAAAACCCTTTAAGTAGTAGTATTATGACTGTAACATGCAGTTCTGTAGCGCACCACATGCGACATTATGCTGAGTATACTCCGATTTCGCATCTAATCTTAGTTTTAATATGCTATACCTATTAAGTGTAAATGTATAAATGTACTTACTGTTATTTGTGATATAAAGATTTTCTAATCTATTCTTTGCATTTATCAAAAATCAGAAAGTTTTCATTATCTTTCAGGTCCCAAATTAAGAGGAGAACTTAAGCTGTAATTCAATAATGAAACTGTTTGAACAAATTTTGTTCTAGTACATTAGGTACTATTGGATTTCATCCAACTTAACTTACAATCACCAATGGTTTAAAACAACCGGTTGCCAACGGACTGATACCTCTCATATCATCTAATCTGCCTGACCGGTTGAACTTAGGTAAAGATTGAAAAAGTTCTTACCAAAATCGAACGTCAGCCAAATCTACCCAAATCTAAATCCTGGAGAAACACACCGTCTGTAATTCATGGTGGTATCAAACTATTGCGTGTTAGAGTAATTAAGTCCTGTACTCAAATGGCCACACTGCCGGGTTTACAGGTACATTTCACTTTTAACTTAATTTAACTTAATAAGTAACTCACAATCACTAACCTCATGGTTCAGAGTAAAGCTCCCATTCACGGTTGATTAAAGCGCGTCACATTTTTCCTCTAAAGCTGGCTGTTCACTGAGGGGTCCAGTGGTATGAGAGCGTCAATGAACTTACTGGTATATGTAATGAAATTGTTAGGATGTGTTCACACTGACTTGTTTTTGTATTACTGACTTGAATACGGACTCTTAATTTGAATAGCGATAAAATGTTCGTTTGATTAAAATATTTTACTTGATTTTTTTTGCCGGAGTCCCAGGAAATCATCCCCAATTTTGGAACGCATTTTGACGTTTTTATCTTGCGATTCCTCTTGAGTAGTTGCATATCCATATGCGTGTGAGCGCGACACACTGATATTGATGTTGTTGAGCCAGTGGTGGCGAGACCTCCATTGTAAATTCTGAAATTCTCCGCAGCACAGCATTGGAAGCCGTCCTCCTCTTCGTCAGCCTGTTTTAGCGATATCCCGGTAGCATCCGCAAGTTGGCAACTGTCACTTAGCCTTTCATGTTTTTTAGATAACATAACGTATACATGACCCGGAAGAGCTACCTTTCTGCACTTGTTTTATTTCAGGAAAAATAAGCGATTCTAAAGTCAGACCTGGTAAAAAGTTAGACCGACAAACTGGCCGGATGCACTGCGCTTTACATTGTGACCTCGCCCTTTCCAACGCCATCCAAGTATCCAGTCACATGCTCAAGCGACCACTAATTTGTTTATTCAACAACGATCATGTCACGAGACACAGAGTACACTTTCATTACGTGTGCTTGTTGCTGTCAGTCACTTGATGGAGGTGCTGGGTGATACAAACAATTGGGTTGGAATTGTCTTGTCTGTGGTTGACACTGCAAGACTTTGAATCCGATAATTTAAAAAAAAACTGCGTGTGTGGACGTAGGTTAAAAAACAAGAGCGACACCAGTGTCATTAAATTTCAGCAAGAATGACTTTATTTAATGCTCATTTTGTGATAAACTCGGATAACTTATGGAAGTACCAGTGTCTCTGTTCCATATTCCTTTATTCATGGCTCTGACAACTGCTGTCCTCCACAGCCTAGCCTAAGACCTCTAGATCCTTCATATCTTACGCAATTGAATGTGAAAATAATAATCGTCATCACTATTGCTATCATTGACAGAGTCAAACGTAATAACAGTCCAAACAGTATCCGTCATTCATCACATTTTATCCAGTCTCCCTTCATGCACCATGACGAGTAATTTAGTGATAATCAGTTTATTATGTTACTTGGCGATTCTCGTAAGAGTGAGTGAGACGACAATAATAGAAGAAACGCTGCACCGATACCGGAGGCAGCTTTTGTATCCCAACAGCACGTTGTTTCAAGTAAGTCTGATTAATGGCTTTCTGGTTTCCAAAACAAATTGTTAATGTTTATACCAGTAGGTTAGTAAGAGAGAAATGTTCACTAATTTGACTGTAAAGTAGTGCATGTGGCAGAACGTCTCAACGTCAGACCCCGTAGATCATTTATCAACGGGGTCTACCGGAATGTGGGTACAAAAAAAGGAATATGGATAATTTTGGCGTAAAATTTGGATAAGTTCTCTAGCACTGTTTCAGTAGTGGCATTTCTTGATCCAATCAACAACCGAAAAATGGGATTATACTCTATTCACAGTAATGACGCGTAGTTGCAGTATCCAAGAGGCAACTGGATCGGATGGCTCGCGGTATTGGTTTGACCTTCCGAAGTGTTGTGAAACTGCTAGGAGCGAAAGAAGTATTCTTTCGCTCCTTGCGCCATTTGCTATGCGGCGGGCGCGTCCGATCGGGATGCAATGACTTGAATTTTCCAGCTGTCAAACACCGGTTTTGTTAGAGAGAGACAACCTTTTGTATGATATGAGTAGGGTCATTTCGCCGGTAAGCGACCATCTAATATAGTCGGTTGGCGACCACTTAAGTGATAGGTGAACCTAGATGATATTTTCTCGTTGTTTAATTTCTAGTAGTTAAATTGAATATAGCTCACGGCTATTTACAGTCTGTTGAAATGTTATTATTATCTTTAATTGAAAATAATCTTGTCCTCCATGTGGTCGTACCGAAGCTGATCCCGTAACCGGCGTTATGACCCTGCTATTATTTATTCTGTGGTTTCATGCAGCATTATTATAATAATTTGTTAAGATGTATATGATGGTGACTATAGGTACACCTAACATAAGTCAATCAATTTCGTGATTATGTTTTGCTGTTTGCAATTCACCAGCGACTCTAATTACTATCTTGAACGCACTACTCGTTCCAAAGTGCTCCGCCATTTCACCGTCTGCCACTTGGCGGCCATTTTGAATCCCAACCCGCCAGTATTCCGGCCATTGCTCTGAGCACTTAGTTCTATTTCGAAATTAAACAAATGACAGTTGCATCAGTAGGATTGCTTGCATCCCTAAGCTTGCGAAGTTAATGGCCGTGGATTTGTTCTCATTAAAACTATTTTTTTTTAATAATTGGAATGTAAAGCTGAATAATTTACTAGCTTTGTTGTGTTGTACATTACTTTCGTCTATATTTTCAAGTGTTGCCGCAATGTCTGAAAATCCAAAGAGTTATATTTAACTTTTTTGTTATTTTGCTAATAGATCTTGAAATTGAGTACGTATTCAATTATAATGAAAATACTAAGTATAGAAAATTTATTCAGCTTTCATTTGATAGCCACGCTGCATAGTTTGGATGTAATTAACACTATTCCAAACGCGAACGCAGCGATTTTGGTCACCGCGGTCACCACGGGAGACCGACTTTTTACAGATTGTCTCTCGGCAGTTTTGGGGTCCAGGAAACATACGTAACAACATACTTAAAGATGGCTGGATGGTTGCGGGAATACTTTGGGTTACTAATCCAAAAGTATTCCCGCAACACCATGCAATATTTTGTACCGATCAATGAAATTTTCCGTGAAGAATGAATGATACTGCAAAAAGACGTAGGATTCACATCCAGTGTGGTGACGACATGTGGGCTATATTTACAGTAAAGTTACATTGTTTTATCCAAATTAATTATATGCCTACTTACTAAACAAGCTGTGATCGCCTTGCTTCAGTTGATCAGAACCATATGCACAGTCATTCAAAATTTAAATGGCCACAGAACCCATAAATAAGGGTGCACCAGACTCACCAGAGATGTGCGAAAGATGTCGTTTCGTATATTTGGCACCTCGCATGCTAGGTGAAAAATATACGAAAATACTACCTACTTCATTCTCCTTACGCAACATATATTTTTTAATTTTCCCTATTCATAAGAATATCTCCATAAATTCCAGGTTAACATAGGCGTCGGCACTCCCACCCCCATCAAGACCATAAACGTGAACTGGGCCATCCAAGCCAACTTCCAACTACCCTGGAACCGAAGCCAGATCCCCGTGGACATACTGTACGCGAACGGCGGCTATGATGGACTGTCCAGGAAGAGAAGAGAGGACGGCCACTACGAGAATGACGGAAACTACGAAAATGACGCAAAATTGCATCACTTTTACAAATATGTCGAAGACGTTTTGAATAGGTAACTGTCATCTAAAGGCCCTTATTCATAAAACAGTGAGCTTTTTAATTTATTTATTTAATACCGGAACACGCAGCACAAGGTGACCTAATGATCTGGTAAAGGTCGCGGGAGTCCACTGAATGCAAGACCACTAACCTCCACTTTGGCACTCTTTAGTGGAGGTCTATCTCCAGCAGTGGACGTTTTTCGGCTGAAATAATGATGATGCTGATAATGATTTAAATAAGGCCACAAAGGCCCATATTTACATATACCTTACAGACGAGATATAAACTTATTTTGAAACATAATAATAACACACTGCGATGTGTTACACTACTTCGTGGTGTCAGGTTAATACCACGACGGTGACGATTAACACGTTGAACACAGGGAAGCATATGGACGTTTTCAACTCTAGAAAAATTCCAAGCAGTTGCCGATCTTTTATTGATGGATTCGTTGCAAAGCCAGCCAGAAATAAACGTAGGTCTTTCACTCTCAGCGTATTTTCGAAAGCTCTGTGGGCGTAGCATATGGTTGCCATTTTTACAAGCTTTTATTTCAACTAAAATACATTTTTTATTTATATATTATACAAAGAGAACGAATATAAAACTATTTATAATAACGAAAATAGAAGAATCTACTAAAGCTAAATTAAAAAATCTCTAAAAAGGGCCCCCGTGGCATCGTACCAAAGATGCTGGCAGCATTACCTCGCTGAATAGCAATACTAATCCGCTGTGCGAGGAAGCTGCCAGCTCTTTGGTCGCTTGTAGTGTCGACAAGCCTTTTACTAAGCTCGTTGTATAATTTTTGAGCACTTGGACCCCAAGGCCCAACTCGACACCGAATGCCATAAAATGGTATTGAGAGCCGAGACCCCTGTATTTTGTGGCCTTTTTTGTTTCTCCCGCCTCTAGCTTTTATTTAGTTTCACCTGTCCCGTTGTCTGTCTTTCTGTCTGTCTGTCTGTCTGTAATCAAATCTTGCAAGTTAAATTTGATCCACTTACCGGTTTCCGATTGAGTTGAAATTTTGTACGAATATGCAAATCGCATGATAATGCAATATTATAATGACGTGGAGCTGATCTGATGATGGAGCTGAATGGTGGCCATAGGAACTCCGTAATAAAACCACATAATCACATCGAGTTCGGGCTCGTCAGAATCGTCTCAATGAGTAGTTGATGACGGTATACAGAAAAGTACAGTCGGCAATAAAAGCTTGTTCCAAAAATGAAATTTTTGACAGAAACTTATTATCACTTATCGTTGTGGTAAAGACGCTCTGACAAGTATGCGAGTGTGAGAGTGACGGATGCCTTATCGACAACGATAAGTGATAAAATGGCAATCGTGCTACTCCCGCTGATGACCTTACTCACCTGGTATCAGGATCATGACGCCACATCATCATCGTACTCCTAGCGTTATTCCCGGTTGTGCCCTAAAGGAGCCTGAGGTCCGCTTTGACATGTAATCCCAAGATTTGGCATATGCTAGTCTAGTGCCTATCAGATGGCAAACGCTTTCGTAAAACCAGTGTTGTACGAAAGCGATTGCCATCTGACCTTCCAACTCAGAGGAACACAACACCACATAACCTATAAAAATATAGTATGATTGTTCTAAAAAATATGGTTACCCACTGGCCCAGCGCGACCTTCAAATCCTACTATCCTACTAATATTATAAATGCGAAAGTTTAGATGTTTGGATGTTTGGATGTTTGTTACTCAATCACGCTTAAACGGCTGAACCGATTTGAATGAAATTTTGCACGAAGATAGTTTATAGCCTGGATTAAAATATAGGATAGTTTTTATCCCGGGTCCACGCGGACGAAGTCTCGGGCGGAAGCTAGTTCGATATAATTATCGAACCTGCTCACAAAAATTGTCGAGAATCGGTTGAGAAATAAGACCTGTAGAGAAGAACCGCCTGTATGCTCGTACTAAAGAATTCTTCGCCAAGCTGAACCCGCGGGCGGAAGCTAGTACCATATAAATGCGAAAGTTTGGATGTTTGATTGTTTTAATGGTTAGATGTTTGTTACTCAATCACGCTTAAACGGCTCAACCGATTAGGATGAAAATTTGCACGAAGATAGTTTATAGCCTGGATTAAAATTTGGGATAGTTTTAATCCAGGGTCTACGCAGACAAAGTCACGTGCAGAAGCTAGTTGAGGTCATGAATTAAAATTGTTGGCTCAACTGTGATTGACCTTTAGGCACCATCAGTTGTTAGCCCCGAACCCGCGCACGGCATACTGTTTATTTTTTCATATTAAAACTGTGTTTTCAAGTATTTAGTAGTAGAAAATAAAAACCATAAAAGAATCGCAAATTAATTTCAAAATTAAACTATAATTTATGCAACCAGTTATTTTATCCTGCAAAAAGGATATTATTTAAATTTTTACAGTTAATGATTACAAAAGCTTGATTGCAAATTTTTAGCTTGTTCTCTTATTACTCAACTGCAACGAGTTTACACTTGAAATAGTTAGCTGTCAGCTCATATAAACTTTGACATTATTCATATGGCAAAGCTATCACCTCTAATCCTATTCTAAACGCGGTTTGGCTAAATACTCGTAATCCGATCATCCATAATCCTGCACTGCAGTACTCCCTTTTTAATAAATTTAACGAACACTTTTATTGAAATAATAATAATACTTTTGAGACTTAATGAAAGTTTATCATTAATCGATGTTTACTTGATAAGCAATTTACTCGTAAAAAACTTTCTGAATACATATTTGTCAGATCCCTATTACCGAATTTCGCTGTAATTTATGGTGTCGAATGTCCATCGTAGTATTATTATTCCTGTTTTCAAATGTAATATCGAAGTGTTTTGACACTCACTCTGTAGTTTTCATATGTCAAATATCGGCTATTTATGCTATCAGCTATGACATGGTCATTTAAATGAGTGTGTACTGTAAAAATTGCAAATGGCAGAAACCGCAACTAAGAAAAATATAATTTCCAGAAAATACAGTACACTCATTTAAATTATCACGGATTGTACCTACCTTATTCAATCCTAACCGTCTTGCCGGCGAAAAACTAGCATAAAGCGCATTTTATAACGGCTGCATATTTTTTTCAGTTTTGGACACAACGGAACCGCTTGCGTGTTAAAGACCTTGTGCCAATTGGGCGCCGAACCCCTGCACACCGAACATGACGACGACTTGTTGCACGAGATATCTACGTTCATACTGAAGTTCGTACCGTAAGGGCGATCAACCAGAGCTGTCCAAGGTTGCGAGGTGGGCGAGGTCAAAATCCACAGATAGTTTTGTGTCAAAATCCAACAATAGCGTGGCTGTCCGCGCTGGCGCATCGTTTCCTATTTGTCCATTTTTTCCTCACTCACCCCCTTGCAACATTGAACAGCTCTGGTGGATAATTACACTAAACTTGGGCTACTTTGGCCCTGGAGGGTAACTCTGACCGACGCGAATTAGGGATGTAGACTCAAAATGTATTATTACTCCAAAAGAAAGAAGGCAAAAAAATATGCCTTAGTGACGTCAGTCCCATTCGGATATCTCATTAAAATCAAATTACAACCACTTTAAGTCTATATTAATATGAAAAAATAATCGCTTATCACACACGTCTAATCTTTAAATAAAAAAATTAAAAAATTGAGGATGAAAATGTGTAATTTGTATTGAGTTAATATTGCTTGTTAGGGAGAGAAAACGCATGAATATCGTGACGTCACTATCTCCGAGCGTCATAGTAAATGACAATTTTATCATATGAAGCTGCGTTTTGCGGAAAAGAGACAGAATATACCCCGTCTTAAGACTTTGTACACTTAGGTATAACTTTGTGATTATTTATGTTTTCTCCATTTGACAATATTTCTAATTATTTTTCCAGAAAATTCAACATTACTAGTTATTTTATTTGGTGTTTTCACCCCTATTACTGTCCACCGCTTGTATATGCATTTGAACACATCAAATGCATATACAAACGTGTTGCTAGCTCCGGCTAACTTCTTACGTTGTTAAAAAAAAATGTTCATGTGGGCCAAAGTAACCTATCCGAGTGTACAATATACTTACTTACTTTTAATATAGCCGGGCAGAAGCACATTTCACGAAGCGACAATACAAGTAACAATTATAACAGTCTAAGGGTGAGTTGCACCAGACCGTCTGTAAACGTAATCGGTGTTCGTTAAAACCTGAATGTATGGAAAGTTTGACAAGTTTCTATGGAATGACAGTTGCCGGCGCCATATTTAACGTTGATCGGACTGTAACATGAACCTAGAATACTCTGGACAGGCTGTAAATGATGCCACAGTGAGGGACGGAAAGCATTCCAAGCTCCTATGCATCCACTGCATAGGAGCAGATAAATTAAGAACTGGTCTTAAAATGGCTGATGACTTGCCATAAACAACCTACTTAATTTGGACGGGTCATGGTTTATGTGCCACAACTTCATACTAAATTAGTTGTGGCAAATAAAAAAAGTGGAACTATGACAAGGACGCAATGAATGATACTTCCCTTTCTGTCACACTGAACGAGATTTGTATGATACCAGCTCGCTCGCACGTAATTACCATAACATGTCCAGAGTATTCTAGGTTCATGGTCTTGAATGTAAGTTGGTGCAACCCGCCCTTAACCAGCAACAGGAGTTAAATGCCCACTCGTCATTGGTCAAGCGCATCAATTTTGTCAGTATAGACTTGTAAAATTTTACCTACAGCCTTGTGACGTACGGGCCCCAGCGGCCAGAGAACGAAAATACAATCGGAGTCGGTATAAGTAGCCGCGTAATAGCCCCTCAGAATGGGTGCCATTGATATTGACTTTAAGTTGTGGCCAAGTATTTACTTAAGCGAAAATATTTACTAACACATTCACTGCTAAGAATCGCTACACGCTACGCTCGTAGCCGATCCTGTGGTTTTCCTCCTATGTAGCGGAAAGCGACTACGGCGTAGGCACCTGCTAGGCGGGTTCCTGGCAGTGAAAGTGTTAAGCGTAGATATTTGACAACCTCTGTAGCCTGGTTGGTAGTGATCCGGCCTACGAAGCCGGAGGTCCCGGATTCGAAACCCGGTAAGGGCATTTATTTCTCTGATGAGCAAGAATATTTGTTCCTGGGTCATGGATGTTTTCTAAGTATTTAAGTATTTATTTATCAATATAAGTATGTGTATCGTCGACTAGTACCCATAGTACAAGCTTTGGCTTGGTTTGGGACTAAGTCGATTTGTGTAAGATTGTCCCCAATTATTTATTTTATTTTATTTCTACATTTCAGTCCTTCAAACGACGTCGCGGAGCTTCCATGCTACGAGGCGTCCCCGTATGTAGAGGCGTTCCAACGCGGCCAGGACCATCTAGACTGTTCTAGAATTTTTCACTGCACATCTCTATCGCTTCTAGATCTTTTCACAAAAAGGTTTCACACCCCGTAATTGTGTCGTCAATTAACCTTGATAATGGTTAAATTAAAGATAAAGGTAAATTAAATAAACAAATGTCCCAACTTTTTTTTATAAGCTTTTTATTTTAACTAGTTCATTCCGTATTTAAATATAATATTTTAAAAAAACCGGATGAGTATAATTCCTAGCATGCAAAGTTACCTACATCCTAACAAACGCATAGACTTCCTTCTTATAATATTATAGTTTAGAAGTATATAGTAAGCCTGGTGCATGAGGAAGATTGAACATGATGAAATTAGTAGAGCTGGGCGTTTTTTCCTGTAAGCGTTTTCAAAAACAGTTTTTCGTACTATCGACAACACAGCTAACTGACCATCCGTGCACTTTATGTTCATTGTAATAAGGTTCTATATAAATTCAGGATGGTCAGTTAACTGTGTTGGCGTTTGTACAGTAACGAAAAAACTGTTTTTATAAAAATGATGAGTAGAAAGAAGGCGACAGTCGCACGCAACTGTTGCATTGCAAAACGTGAAAACGCAACTCGAACACTGTAAACTGTTTTATTCGTTTCGTTTCACTTCGTTTGGCGACGGAAACTAGTTATTTTTGAAACTGTTTTTCAAAACAGTTTTGTGATAAAAAACGGTTACGTTTCGTTTCACGGAAAAGTCGAAACGACCCAGCTCTACAAATTAGAATACGCACAGTCAGTATTCATCATCATAATCCTAGGGTTATTCACCGTCGTGCCAGGAGCATATAGTGCATGCCACTTCTACTACCGTGTGACTGCATGAAAATTCGTATGCCTTCCCGGGTACGACATAGTGAAACAATACCAATTTTACCACTATCTGCAATATTATGTCATGTAGGTACATTGTATACCTATGAACGACGAATAAAGTATTTGTATTTGTATTTGAGTCCGGAGCCCGCTTTGACACCTAATCCCAAGATTTGGCATATACACTATTTTTACGAAAGCTACTGCTAGTCGACCATCCAACCCAGAGGGAAAACTAGACCTTAATGGGATTAGACCGGTTTCCTCATGATGTCAGTGGTATTAATATACGTAAATAAATAAAGACGTTATATATATCTGTACGACTCTATTGTAAATGTCATAAAGGCGTGTACAGATATATATGTCCTTATTTATGTAAGTATTCATAACGTCTGGCTTTACTTAAGAGACCTTCAAGACAGTGTGAAGTTTCATGCTGATATCTCATGCAATATTTTAACGGAAACAAAGATTTTGTAAATGCAGTCACAATCCTTACAGCACCCTTAAAGAGAATTGGGCGTAGATTTTGATGTCAACTGTGGATATATTTCTTCATCATCATCATATCAGCCGAAAGACGTCCACTACTGGACATAGGCCTCCCCCAAAGACTGCCAAAGTGAACGGTCCTGCGCCACCCTCATCCAGCGGACTCCAGCAACCTTCACCAGGTCATCAGTCCACCTTGTGGGGGGCCTACCCACGCCGCGCCTTCCGGTACGTGGTTGCCACTCGAGAACCTTTCCGCCCCAACGGCCATCGGTTTTACATGCTATGTGCCCCGCCACTTAAGTTTAGCGATTCGGAACATACATGACATACGGCACTGAAACGTGCTAGCTTACTATGGGCCTCATAAGAAGGCTCAAAGTCACCCGAAGGGCTGTGGAGAGGGCTATGTTGGGAGTTTCTCTGCGTGATCGCATCAGAAATGAGGCTATCCGCAGCAGAACCAAGGTAACCGATATAGCCTTCCGAAATCTCATCGAACTTAGTTACTGGTTTATCTCTTTCTTTCTCGCTCTCTCGCTCTCCCTAGCTCTCCCCCCACGCCTCTCTCTCTCTACAAATTAGTGGAGGTTTTGAAAACGAAGAAACAAGAATCCTTCTATATCACATTTATTAATTACAATCCAAACTTATGCTGCGTGTGTTGTCCTACCTCGGTAAAGGTCTCCAGTACGGAGCCCTCGCACTCGGGGAAGAGCGTCTCGCAGCCGGCGTCCGCGCTGCGGCCGAACCGGTCCGCCGCGTGGTACTCTTTGTCGCTGTGGTGGGACAACTCGTCTGTTGTTGAATTATCAACAACAGACGAGTTGTCCCACCACATTAGGCCATTAGGCCTTACCATGGCAGACATGATCTTTTCCCCTTTCTCTCTCTCTCTCTCATCTTAATATCCTCTATCTTTTTGCTTGACTGTCACCCTATGTGCCGTTCTCTCACTTTATCTCTCCCTCTCTCTCTCTCTCTCTCTTCTAAACAATTAGAACATTTTGTAAGAAACACAATTATAAGAAATCAGAAAAACAACACAAAAACTTTCGCAAAATAAGCAGACATAAATTAAGATTTTGTAATCTGAAAAAAAAAACAATAATAAACCTTTTGCAATCTCTTTTATTTAATACAAGCCAAACTTATGCAGTGTATCAACGCCTATCCCGGTGAAAGTCTCCAGCACGGAGCCCTCGCACTCGGGGAAGAGCGTCTCGCAGCCGGCGTCCGCGCTGCGGCCGAGCCGCTCTGCCGCATGGTACTCATTGTCGCTGTGGTGGGACAACTCGTCCGTCGTCAAAGAGGGCCTGAAAAACTACTATCGTTAAGGGTCACAGTTTACTAGACCCACCCGGCACACGCACCGCACCGCCTTGCCCTACTGCGTTACGTTAGCGACTAGCACTACGTTACATTAGCGACTAGCGCGTTGGTATGGCGAGGCGGTGCCGTGCGTGTGCCGGGTGGGTCTAGTGAGCTGTGACCCTAAGAGCGGATTTTCATGTCACATACTACTGCGGTAGTAAACAAGCATACGGCCAGGCTGATGGTAATCAGACACTGTAGGCTATGAACGCATGCAACTCCAGAAGAATCACGTTGCTGGCCCTTTATTGGTTGAGGATTTGTTGTGGTGATAGCTAGACGAACGCGGATCCCGCGCTTTGAACACAACGCATCAAGAACTCTGACGACCATACTCACCACTCAATATGACACACCTACAAAGCAAATATTGGCATTGTTATGGTTGCGGTCTTCTGTAAGATGGACGTACTTATCCACGGCTGGGCATGGTTGGGCTTTTCTGAATTCTCTGAATTCATATTCGCACAGCAGACAGCCATCTCGCTCATATGGCTGTCTGCTGTGCCCTAACTCTCTCAAAATCCAGATCACCGAGGATGTAATAACAACTAATGAAAGTCATCGATAGCACAGTCGTTTTAGCGTACGAGAGGGTAGTTCGGGAGACAGAGCATATGTTAAACACTAGCTTCCGCCCGCGACTTCGTCCGCGTGGTCCCGGGATAAAAACTATCCTATATTTTAATCCAGGCTATAAACAATCTTCGTGCAAAATTTTATTCAAATCGGTTTAGCCGTTTAAGCGTGATTGAGTAAAAAACATCCAAACATCTAAACTTTCGCATTTATAATATTAGTAGGATATCCAAGAGAATACCCGCCCGCCGCCGCTATCGACCATTGAATTCATTGGTGTCGTACTGTCGTCCCTATTAGTAATTTCATACTTATTGAAAAGATTAATTATAGATAAGTCGTCCTATCATAATATCTGTTTGAAAGAAAAAAAGGTTTAATGAATTCATCGTTCATTGCTGGGTCTTTAAATAACGATGCTGTCCTGCAGCCATCTTTACTTCACGATACAGCAATTTATGGTTTGTTTTACTTAAAATGACAAAATTGCACTTAACGTGGGATTTAGTAACTTGATTTGTTGCTAAATATGAAAGGAAAAGATGACAAAGACACGGCATTAAAATGCCCGAAGGGTGGCATGACTACCGGAGTAGCTACCGTTTGTTCTGTTGTTTATGCGTAATTGATTTACAACCCTCCTTTAAGATAACAATTGAACAAAATATGTCTGTAATGGTTGGTTTTAAGTAGTTTTGACAGCTCCAGAGATATGTGACTTCTTCACTTCACTTAGAAGTATGTTTGACATTAGCAAAATACGTACGCCGAATTCTTATTACCAGGGGCCGTAGACAAGGTTACAATCGACAAGCGCTAACGCCAATAGAAAATAATAAAATGTAGGGGAATGACAGATGCCGACGAAACACTTTTCGTTAACATCTGTCATTCCCATACATTTTATTCGTTTTCTATTGGCGTTAGCGCTTGTCGATTGTAACCTTGTCTAGGCCCCCAGGTTACAATTGACAAGTTGGTGAAATCTGGACCTGGCTTGGATAAAAATTTCTTACGTGAACAATATGTGTGCTATTTCACCCAGCAGTCCATTTTCGTGTGTGAAAGGAATCTCAGCCGCCTCGCAGATTGTGCGGAGCAAACACGGTCTGCCGGAGTAGCCGTACCTATCAACATTAGTTTGTTAAAATTATACTGGCAGTATTACACTGAAGGGCAATGTAAGCGAGTCGGGAAAGATAGAAAGTGTACCCGTTTTACTATTGTGCGCTAAAAGACACCAAAGTATGGTAAATTAATAAGTATAATATCGAAGCTGAAACACATTAGAAATGAAAAATCGCAATCGATTTGAGTTTTTCTCCGATTTTTTATGAATAATAATTGTATTCATAAGTAAAACCTTAATTAGGAACAAAACAAACTTCTTACAACAAAATTTTGCACATTACGTAATGATATCTTATCTTATCACATCATATAATCAACAAATGTTGATTATATTCATCTTTATTGTACCTACTAAAAACGACCCGTAAAATCTATTATCCTGAAGTTGCTCAAATCTTTATATTTTATATACTTTTGAAAACCTTATTCTTAGTTCAGAAAATAGGTACCAAATAATCTATAACTCCAAAAACAGTACAAACTCCATATTATACCATACCAATAAAACACCGCCACCGCCCTCAAATGCATCTGATTAACACAGGTGTCAACAAAGTTAATAAAGCCCCGTTTTGTTAAAAGAATGCCGTTATTTTGTAACTGCACAATAAGGACACATGCAACCAAATAGTTACCTGGAAGACATCTGCTCGATAATTTTGTAAAAGTCCCATCTGTTCATTCTTTGTGGTGCCTCCTCGTCTTCTTTTGCCTTTTTATCTATAAGTTCCTGTCTACGAATTGCTTCATCTAAAGTCAACTCATTTTTATCTTGTATTACTCCTCCTTCGGAGTATATTAAAGAGCGTCTTCTTCTATCATTGAAAGTAATATCAACTAAAGTATCTTCTTGGGAATCTTCTTTACTTTCGTCATTATCATTTTTAACATCTATTTTTCTAGATTCTGATTTTTCATCTTTCTCTTCAGTTTTGGTTACATCTCCGTCCATGTCTCGTGAGACGGTGTCAACAAACCCGTATATTCTGCTCGTGTATTCCGTACTGTTTGTAGGGAGGTCGTATTGAAACTTAATGACAGTGCCGACTGTCACCGCTTGTTCCTTTAAGTCTATTGGAATACCCAAGCCGATGATAAACTGGAAAGAGAAAAATAGGTAAATAAAAAATGGGGTAACTTAGTAAAATAAATGATAAATGATTTATCTATCTATCTAAATAAAAAAACGAACTTAACGTAAAGAAACGCAATTCATGAGTGCGAGAAATAAAACAAAAGTAACGCTTTTACATATATCCGTTACAATGTTCATTTTAGCATTCTATAAAGAGAGCACTAGGACATACTACTTTTGCAGGTAAACGAACCAGCCACGTTTATCCTTAAAATATATTTACCTACGCAAAGAAAGTGGATATTATGTTAAAAAATACGAAGGCGACGAAAACAATCTTAAAGCAGAAATGAGGGCTTATAATATCGGCCTTCCGTTTTGAGCACCTTTCATAAGGCATAACGCTATTGTTTCGGGGAAAGACCCTTGAGAAAAAAGCACTTGTGAAATTAGATATACTCAATCATGCCTTAATGATATCTAGCCATTTGTCAGGTCGATGTAGATGGATGGATGATAATATGCGTGAGGAAATTGCACCTTAAGGGACGCTTTATATAGCTAATTAATTGTACAATTAGGCTATACATACAAATAATATTTTTATTAAATCCCAATGAGTGAGTAAATATTAAATGGTTATTATGTTTTGCGACTCATACACCAATAAAAATGTAAATAGTTATGCACTCGTAAATAAATATAAATTAAAATCATTTTTATGTATGTCTAACACTCAAAATATTTTTCAGTGGTATATGAAAATCCAATCAAATCAAATTAAATAATCCCCCACTCACCAGAACTACGTGAAGAATTAAACGAATCTAACGAGAAAAAACCTCGACTAAACAAATTCCTCGCAACACTTCAAAAAGCAGGCCAAAGCGAGCAACTTAATTGCATTTAAATTCACCAACAAGAAAAAACACTGCTTCGTTAAGCCCGATCCGGTGTGCAAAGAAAACATCATTTGCCGGAGTTAAATCAGCTACGTTATGTAAATTTGCTTGAACGAATTCGAATAGGGAAGATACCTGGGCGCGAGCTGGGCCTCCATCGGGATACACAAGGTACCTTTTGTGCCTGTGTGCTTCCAAAGTCGCGAGAACATTCAGGAGGATTAGTGAGACGAGCATGTTGTACGTCGAACGTCGAGCGCGGCGTCGGATAAAATAAATGTAGTAGTATTTGCTTTGCTCGGTGACTAATGAACCGTTACGTTTTCTCAGTGATTTGGTCGGTATGTGCTACATTACCGTTACCTGAAGGGGCGCGCGGAAGCAATTAGGATCGCATGCCTGTCTGCGAGTCATCCCTTTGAACTAACCGTGTTGATGTTCCGTGGAATTATTGACTGGTTATGAGGTTACATTAAAGTGAAATGTTATTGGAAAAGCGTGGATCAATTTTTCATTCTGTCCTGTTGATAGTCTGTAAAGAAATGGTTATGGTAAAACTGTCATGTTTAGATAACCCACAATGAGGTTAAGTATATTTATTTGCTACAAAATTCGTGTTAGGTGGCTTATACCCCATAGTTTGCAGTTTTATAAAGTATATAATATCAGTGTGATTCCGAGTTGGCCTACTCCATAATTACTTTTTTACTTAATAAATATTAAGGTTTAACAATGGTAGATACTTTTTGGTTTACTGTACGAGAAAAATTTGATTGATTGAACTAAATTCAATATCTACTACCTACTAAACACATGCTCTCATTAGCTCTAACATAACTGAAGTTTTTTTAATAAGCATTTTGAATAGCGCATTGCTAGAGAAACTATTTACCTTTCATGCAATGTTAACTACTCACCTAACTTACTTATATTAAAAAATGAACTAAGTTAACCTTAAAACATACAAACTAACTAGGTAAACATTCGTTTCCTCTGGCACTCGCCACTCGCTCACTGAACATTCTTTTTGAATCGGAAAGCGAAATAAATTGTAAATTACAAGCTTGCATGTCGAGCACATTTATTGAGCTAGTAAAGCATTGCAGCGACCGCAGTATCCCATTATATTATGGCCCTTCATTCCGATAAATTGGCCCGCGAACGGAAAGAGAGCGCCTTTGATGCGGTACGCCGTTCTGATGTTGGAACTCAACAAGGCTGGAGGAGGCATGGTGGGTTTTAGGAAAACAATGCCATTCTTTCGTGCTCTGGAGTTAAAATACTACACCTACAGACGTCATTCAGTGCTAACCGGCACTCGTTAAACGTTGATGAATTATTTTTGTGAGTTAATTCTTTATGGTAAAATCAGCCGCATTAATAAGCCGGCAATATTCTCAAAATTATTCAAACACTCTTGCCTTATGTAAAATTAAGGATAGTACTTGGTTTTACCGACAAATGACTCATCGAATGTATGTTTTGCAGATTTCTCATAGTAAACTTTTGATTTCAGAGACAATCAACTTTGAATGATTGTTATAAAACAAACATATTGTAACCTAAATAATTACACAAATAAGCTTTTACTGAAAAGTTAACGGTTTCCGAATATGAAAGTTCATTTGTGGAAACTATTGTCGATTAAATTACACCCCGGGGACAACGTCATGAAGCTTTAAAGTCTGTTTTTCGTGCAATTGTTAATTATTTCGTTTGAATGTTTCGTAGATCGTTGTCGAATCGGTTTTGCAGCGGCGTTTCAAATATTCCCTCTCGGCGGCGAGTCGCTCGGGGCCTTTCATTGACTTTTAAAACCTAGTACGTATGAATTATATCATTTATCTATACTAATAAACGGAGCGGAAGGATTATTTTAGTATGATTTATGAAAATCTGGCCAATTTAGAATATTCCTCAAATCAAAATCATATCAAAACATTTATTCGTGACAAACACAACACAGATATTAATAAAAAAAAGCACATTTCTTTTTTGTCACGAAATGGACCCAGCTCAGCATGTTGCTAGCTTTGCAGCCAGCGCTGGTCTTCCGCAGGGTCCATTCGGTGAGAGCACGGAGAGTAACAAACAAAACAATTAAAAGGAAATACCTATATACTTAACTAAAACCTCTCCTCCTGCCTCCTCCTCCTTCCTCTAAACAAACGTCTACTTTTGGACGAAAACTTGGCCCACCTTTTCCGAACGGCTAAGAATTTTTGAGACAAAGTTATGGCTTTGCAGAATATTCTAATGTGGCGCCTCCAGTTGATATTATAGTTTTCTCAAAATTTTGGATTTTAAAGTCCTTCCCTACATAAAAAACATCATGAAAGAAAGAAAGAAAGAAAGAAAGAAGACATTTATTCACTACACAAAAGACACACAGAGACAAAGGGAGTACAGTGAACTTTACTCCCCACATACAATGCAATTGACACATAATGTGTGTGTCTTCGCGGCAGTGAATCGGTCGCTGTCTCAGCATTATGCCAAGGTGTCAGACAGACACCTACAGCGCTGATTTTCAGACAGCACCGTACGTGACCCACGGAACGCAACACAACATACTGCCGATACAAACGTATACACATAATAAATAAATAATTTATATACTAAATCTGTTAAATATGTGACACAAGCACAATGGGATGAGAAACAATGTGAAAAACGCGAAACGGATGGGATGTTCAAAAAAAAAAAAAATGGTTAAAAATTAAATAAAGTGCTGGATGGGTTAGGGTTGGGATTTTTGGAGCGTCAACAAATAGCCCTTAAGCTGGCGCCTAAAGGTATATCTGCTAGACGCTCCTTGGATAGGTGGGGGGAGATCATTCCAACACTTGGACGCCGCGAACCTGAAGCTACCTCGAAACGCCGCGGTCCGATGCTTTGGCACCAGAATCATCGCCTTACACCTACGCGCACTCTTGGGCCATACAAGTCTACTCAGCAAATATGCTGGGACCCCAGATCGCACTATGCCAAAGAGAAGAGTGGCAAGGTGAAGCCGTCTGCGTGCAGGCATGTTCAGCAGACCAGCGGCGTTCAAGTAGGGAGTGATATGGGAGCGGGGTGGGACTCGGAAACAGAAACGAATGCATGCGTTTTGCACTCGCTGTATGAGCTTTTTTGTACGACCAGTAATGCAGCCAGCATAGACACCATCACAGTAGTTTAATCTTGACAATATCAGCGATTCACAAAGGTTAACACGCAAATCAACACTTAAGTAATCGCGAACATTGTAAAGAACTTTAAGGCGGTAGAAGCAGTTACTCACAACTTTTAGTACGTGGTTCTCAAAGCGCAGCTTGCCGTCCATGAGGAGGCCAAGGTTAGTTGCTTCTACCAACCTCTCTATTGGTTCGCCCATGATAGCAACCTTACTGGTAGTCAAAGTCTCGAGGTTACTGATGGTACTACGGATTTGATGCTCTGACCCAAAAACAACATATTTCGAC
Organism: Epinotia bilunana; assembly: GCA_947049275.1. NCBI lineage: Eukaryota > Metazoa > Arthropoda > Insecta > Lepidoptera > Tortricidae > Epinotia > Epinotia bilunana. Next base: position 3,981,234 of record OX346267.1, read on the forward strand.
TTATTCGGATTAAGGACTAGGCAGTTCTTTTCCGACCAAGTAGAAATACGTTCTAGGTCTGCGTTGAGTGTATTGACCGCAACAGATATGTCCGTGGGCGCGCTAGAGAGGTATAACTGGAGGTCGTCAGCGTAAAGATGGTATCTACTGCCTCTTATATTGTGAGTGATGTCAGCACTATACAATATAAAAAGCAGGGGACCCAGTATTGAACCTTGCGGCACACCTCTTTCCACAGGGCAAAGAGCGGACCGCAAAGTGCCACCATCCATCCTACGCAACGCCACCGTCTGCACGCGGCCGGAGAGATAACTATCAAACCACTTTACCGCAGAAACATCAAATCCGTAATATGACATCTTCGATAGAAGTAAGGACACGTTTATACAATCAAAAGCTCTCGAAAAATCCAGAAGAACGAGAATGGTACTCTCCCCAACATCCCGAGCCTGTAGGATATTGTCGACTACATCGAGCAACGCAGTAACTGTCGATCGACCCTTGCGAAAACCTGACTGTAGCTCAGGTAGGATGCCATTTTCCTCCAGGTATGCCGAGAGCTGGTCGCAGACCACTCGCTCTATTACCTTTGATACGCAAGGGAGAATACTTATGGGACGGAGCTCGGACAGGTTAGCTGGATTTGGCTTTTTTGGTAATGGAGTCACTTTAGCAATTTTCCAGTCCACCGGGAAAGTCATAGTCTGTATACTTCTGTTAATAATGTGCGTCAGTATGTCAGCAGTCCTAGGCAGCGTCAACAGTAGCATGTCAATGTCAATCATGTCGAGTCCCTTTGCAGTCGTCTTAATTGATGTCAATATTTTTGTGACAGCTGCAACAGTCGTAGGTGAAAGAGAAAAAGTTTTATTGCAGTGTCTGTCAAACTCATAAAAAGTCATGTCCGATATTGGTACGTCCCGTGTACCTGGTATATCCAGAAAATGTCGGTTCAATAAGTCAGGGTCGTCAAAATAATGCGGGAGATCGGTTTGCGTCCGGAAATCTGGAATAACAGTCCGCTTCAAGTTGGTCCAAAGGGTCTTTGAGTCAGTCATATTGTTAATCTCGTGTTGGAAGAAGGCACGCTTCTCATTGTGGATGGCCTCAATGACAAGATGTTTCAGGTCCAAGTAATATTTTTTATGTGCTTCGTTCCCTGTCTCCTTAAATTTAGCATGGGCTTTGTTCCTGAGATGCATCATAAGCTTGACGTTACTCGTCAACCACGGCTTGGGTGCCTCCCTCACAACGATTGTCCTCTCCGGTGCATGTATGTCAAACAGTCCTAGTATAAGCGCATTAAATCGCCGAACCATGTCGTTTACGTCATACAGTAAAAAAAGTTGTTCCCAGTCTATAGCGTCAAGGTCATTGTTGAAGTCGTCTAAGGTAATGTCTTTAAGAGGTCGGTAGGTAATACGTCTTGGCGTCGGTTTCCTTTTTTTAATATCAATCTCAGCTGTAATAAATGCGTGTCTGCCTAAATCTGGAATATGCCTCACGTCCACAGACAAAACGCGAGCGTCAGTACAGACTAGGTCTATCGTGGTCTCACTGTGGTCTGTGAAGTGCGTCGGGTCGTTTACATGCTGAGTTAAGTCGAGTGTTGTCAGAAATTGCGTCAAGTGTTTCAGTTTTGTGTCATTTTTGTCACAGTAATTTATATTAAAATCTCCAAGTAATATTAAGCGGTCGTAGTTAGTAAAAGTAGTAATCGAGTCCGTAATAGCGTCAAAAAAGTCTCCACATTAAGCCACGGGGGACGATATGGGGACGATCATGAACTATTTATTTCTTAAAGAATGCAATGTTTCCAGCGATAAGGTTTTATCTTATTATTTTGAGATTTTAAATTGCCTAATCAAAAATGTATTTAGTTAGACTTAGTATACTAGCTTCCGCCTGCGACTTCGTCCGCGTGGACCCGGGATAAAAACTATCCTATATTTTAATCCAGGCTATAAACTATCTTCGTGCAAAATTTCATTCAAATCGGTTAAGCCGTTTAAGCGTGATTGAGTAACAAACATCCAAACATCCAAACATCCAAACATCTAAACTTTCGCATTTATAATATTAGTAGGATTACACAATGATAACGAAGATTAACTTATTGGTGTAAGTTGTCTTTTTCTTATATATTTTTACTATATTAAAGTATATAAAAAACAGTATATACTATATTAAAAAATTCATAAAGTAAAGACTATCTGTAAAAACAGGATAATTGCGATTTCAAACTAAAAGTGTCCCCCTATTATTTACATACGGCTACATATCCAGCGATACAATCGCACATTTCAGTAATTATGTTGTCTTTATTTATTCCGTTAAAAAAACTGAACAAACAGAGCTCCTCCACAATCTAAATTCGACCAGCATTCACTGTCATAAGTACGTTAGAATCGTGATGGCTAAATTACAAGTCCTCAACAGAACGTGACCAGTGATCCGCAGACTTTACTACGAATGCCAGCTGTCTCCATCTAAACCGTCTCCCGACGCCCATAGGAGACGTTGACACTCATTTCTCTGATTACGAACCTCTAAGCGCGACACCAAATACGAGTTCTAGTTTAGTACCCTCAACCAATTTACACTTACTTGACAAACTACCAGAACTCGTGTGCGTGCAGACTTGACTTAAACCGCCACAGCTTAAAGATTAAACTAGATTATGTCTCCTCTTAAAAGCGGTATCCAAAGCGTATGTGCGGTTTTTTCATAACGTATTTTTAGGCTTAATCTGTACGGTCAGGGAATGATCACAAATTGCTAACACAAATAAGACGTCAAGCGTTCATTAAGTAAGCCCGGCGTTGAACGTTGTCAGTTTTTGGGATGGTAATTTGCTGTCAATCACAATTTACTGTAGTCTGTTACATTAAGAGGGGAAGATGTGGATTAATTGCCATTTATTGGTGTACGTATTTCATGTAATTATTAGAATCTAAAGATCATGTGAAATATATTTGCCCACCATCATACGTGTTGTATAATGAAAACATAAAGCATGTCTAATTCCCAGTAGCCTGCGATTGTAAAATATGGCCAGTTTCATTACACTTCAGAAGGTAATCGTTACTAATATAATATTGTGTGTTTTCAGGTATTTACTGCTTTGTATCTTTGAGGGAGGATTCACAAAAATAAATAGCAGGCAGAGACGGTATTTGCTGTTTACAAAGGACACACAATGGGGAGTGAGTATTTGGTGTGCATTGTACATGTTTATGTATAAATTATAATGTTACAATTTACATACTCAAAAGTCCATTTCGGGACGCGTTTGCTGCGTCATATTTGATTGTGTTGATTTCGGCCCTTTCTCTTTGGTGGATATTAAGCGCATAATTCCAAGCGTGTGTAAGCGCAACGCTCTGGTATATGCTGTTATTGAGATGGGCGCTTTTGTTCACCTATTTTTTTAAGTCCTATTATTAGCACTCCGAAAATGTTCTTTACACCATAATAATAATCATCATCATCATATCAGCCGAAAGACGTCCACTGCTGGACATAGGCCTCCCCCAAAGAGTGCCAAAGTGACCGGTCCTGCGCCACCCGCATCCAGCGGAATCCCGCAACTTTTACCAGGTCATCAGTCCACCTTGTGGGAGCCTACGAACCTACGCCGCGCCTTCCGCTACGTGGTCGCCACTTGTGAACCTTTCCACCCCAACGGCCATCGGTTCTACGTGCTATATGCCCCGCCCACTGCCACTTAATAATCATTAGTCATAATCATTCTTATTTATAACGAACGTAACTCATAACCATTCGAATTCATAATGACAATACATATATTATTATTATTAATTTACTTTGCGAAAGCTTTTATTCATTAGGAATAAGAAATTTATAAGGTATGTCCGTTATGAAGAAAACTGGTATGACAAACAAACTTATGACTGCAAGCCTGTTCTGATTAGTAAGATTTTTTTTATGAAAACTGGCCATTATGACTTTCGATGATAGTTATAGAAATTTAGGACCAAAAAAGTTATGATGAAAAAATTATGACGAGTAATGATTATAAATACAAAACGTTAGTATAAGAAAAATAGGACAACGATTTTTTTGACAGTCAATATGTACCCTAAATTGAGTTTGAATTGCAAAATAGATGCTTAAAGCACCGTCAATAATTTGCACAATTGTTTTTACATCAGAATAATCGCGTAACTTTTCGTTCAAAAGATTATGTAAATTCAACTATGCAAACTATTCACATAATATAAATATTCTTGACTATTTTTATGTCTAGACTATCTATGATAACCACTCACTTGATTTCGGATTTAAAAAAGGTAGTCTAAATTGCTTTCAATTTTTCTATACAAAGAAGTCCATACTTAGCTTGGCAACCACAGTTGCCACCATCAGTTTATAGGAGTGCGCAATTTTTTTTACACTTCACTTACGTACCCTATTTCGTTTTGGACTGACTATTAATTTAAAAGATAGATATATTTAAATAAATATTCGTATTTTTAAATAAATTAAATAATCGTACACCAGCCAATCACTTAGTGATTGGCTGGTGTACGATTATATTTAATTTCTTGCCGAATTTTGTGGTTAAAACCAAGATCGTCAGTATATTGGCGGGAAAATAAGCGTTCCGTTTACTGTTACTCACTACTTATTTATATTTTTTGTTTCTGTTATGAAACGCGCTCGAAAGTCAAAAATCGCTCCCCTGCTCATCCGACTCATAAAATTGTTTCACAGACCAATCTATTCGTATAATACATTGGACCTTTGGAGTGGACTCAGGTTACCTATATTTTGTCTCCTAGTGTTTGAGTTCGATAAAAATAATTATATTTGCCTCGCGCTATTTACGCTATTGTCTGATTTTCATTAAAAAAAAAATTTTTTTGGGAACCTAAAGAGCCGCAACAAACCTTTAAAATTCCAGGTGTTCGCAACAGTTTCTATCCCACTGCACCCCGAGTCGACTACCAGCGTCGCGTGGTTCTACGAAGCCAATTACTATAACGTGGACAACGCGACCTATTTTCAACCTTTGCTTGGGGACATACCGGTAAGTTATCATCATCTTAATCATCTTATATCAGCCGACAGACGTCCACTGCTGGAGAATGGCCTTCCCCAAAAGAGCCCACAATGACCGGTCCTGCGCCACCCGCATCCAGCCGACTCCCGCGACCTTTACCAGGTCGTCAGTCCATCTTCTGGGGATTTAGTCAACCAACGCTGCACCTTCCGATAAGTATACTCATTCGGCCCTGTATTCTTGCTTCAGCATAAATAAATGGATTCTTTAATGTAATGTATGACATGTGATTGTATATTAGTTATTTACTATACAAGTGCCAAAAATAGGTAATTCGCACGTGTATCGTACAACGTTTTACTGTACATATGACTCTTTAAAGTTTCGACATATGCACGAAAAGTGCTCTTTTCTGCACTAGTGCGGGAAAGTAGCACCATATGTACTGTAAAAAGATTTTTCAAGATTTTTTCTAGGTTATTTACTCGAATACAAAGTATTGTATTGTGTTTTTGTAATCTAAACGATTTGAAAGAACCGTGATTGTAATAATGTTTGTGTAAAATACAGCGAACGAAAAAACCATAGAACTCTAAGTAGCGCCGCAAAATGGCCCCACAGTTTTTTTTTATACAGCGACGGTGGCAAACAAGCGTACGGCCTGCCTGATGGTAAGCGGACACCGCAGCCTATAGACGCATGCAACTCCAAAGGAGTAATATGGGCGTTGCCGACCCTTGATATGTTTGAGGATTCGCCGTGTTGACAGGTGAAGGAACAAATTCCCTCGCTCTCAACGCAACGCATCCTCGGGAGCTCTGGGTGAATGGGTGCCATGCGGGGATGGGGGCGGGGTGTAACAACGATGCCAGGCAGCCGTTTAGTTCGCCATGCGCATACCAGGTTATAGGCACGTGCTTGGGTAGAAATTTGTAAGGAGCTCGCATTCTATGTTTTTTCGTTCGCTGGTAAAACACTATTTCAGAAGCAAAATCCTTCAAATATTGACTACATTATCTGTAATTATTTTATTGTTTTTCAGTGGGGGAGAAGTCAAAGTAAACGTAGCACTGAAGGGGGCAATAATGACGTACTCACAAGAAAAATGCTGTACTCCTTTATTGAAGCCATGTTAGTCAAGTAAGTAGAAAATATAATTATGACTCAATATTATATTATGGGATTGACAGGGGGGCTAGTACGCTAAGTTTTATGTCGGACATCATAAAGCATTCGTCCCGTTCTGGCAAATATGCGAGTGCAAGAAGGACGAATGCTTTACGTCGGACATAAAACGTAGTGTGCTAGGGGGGCAGGCGTTGCTAGTCAATAAACAAGACCAGGCCCCTATTTCACCTACTTGACAATTCTCACCTGACACAGACAATTCTCGATACATTGCTGTATCCACAAGTACCCTAGCGACCACCTTAATTTCTAGAACGAGCATGTATGGCGAATTGTCAGTATCATGTGACAATTGTCAAGTTGGTGAAATAGGGGCCTTTAGGCAACCGGGACGCCGATGGCAAAATAAAACACGTATAATAGTTTTTGTACAGTACACAAATACACCGGAACAACAATGAAACACAGGTAACGGCACAGAATATTTACAAGAAACCACGTACATGTAATATCACAATAAGTGCGTAAATAACTTACGTAAAGCGTATCGACAGACAGAATTTTAACTGAACAAAAACAATCAGTACTTATAAACAAAAGAGGCACGCCAGGCCAGCTGCCAGCGCGCGGGCATCGCGGAGGTTGTTGTGCGTGTCGTTTCAAGGCCGAAATGTAATCTTAACAATCAATTGACAATCAATACGCCGGTGGAATAACAAATACTTAAGCTCATTCTTCCTCTAGCTTACTTTTCTCTTTATATCTCGAAAAGCAACCTTATCCAATATGAAATTAGCTTCAAATTCCTTGCTAATACTGGTATGTGGAATACGAATCTAATAAGTAGTGTTGCTCGCAGACTGCCAAGAAAAATAATTAGACTTCCATTTCCACTTATCGCTCGTAACTCTTAAGTTTCTGTGTCTATAATCTGTGATCAGTGTGACTACGCATTTTAATTTGATGTGAATGTTGTCTTCACGTTACACATTTTTGATTAGGCTACAGTATCTGCTTAGGTACTATCCGGCAGACGGTATGTTAATACTTAACAAGATCTAATTTACCCATTTACCTACCTGGTATGCCTAGCAGCACCATCTAGGTTCATGGATGGATACACAGATCAGTTGCTTAAGGATTGACTCCTTAGATGACGCCACACGACTATGGAGTGAGGGCGACATCTGCGGAGTTGTATGTAAACTGTCTTATTAGCATAAGTAACGTAATTAAGCACTCTGTACCTATACCTAGATAGTTCAGGAGCACCCGCCTAGAGGTCACTATTGTAAATGTAATAAGGATATATAAGCGAGTGACACGGGGCCTCCGCCTCTTATTTCTTCGACCCAAACTGTAAGCTCAAAATTATAACCTAAACGAGATCCTTGTCTTTCCTTGCATCCGCCATTAGCCGTCGCCGAACTACGGTATGCTTGTGTAACACCGACATGGAATAATAAAATTGGAATGCAAAAAGTATGTTGCAAATTATCTTTTTTGTTTTGTATTGTGGGTGGTTCTTTATTAAAATATTCTCGTTAATTGATATTCAGAATAATTTGTGAAATGTCGTAGAGATTCCCCCTCAGTGGAGAATATTGTTACATAGGCTGGAGATCAAAGGAGTTGGTAGAATATTTGGTGGAACATTTAGGGTGTTCATTATTACTGTTGGATATATAATTATATATCGCAAACTGCTAAGATTGCGTGGGTTAAGAAAGACTTTGTTAAATCATGTTTCGCTCCTATTCGAAACTGAAAATAACATCTGTTGCTCGTTGTGGTTTCACATATTTTGACTACGAGCTAACCTGAAAAGGAGCGCATAAACAAAGATGAACCTATTATTTTTAATGCATTCTGCAACTCTGCCTCTTTTAGATTCAATGGGCAAAACAATATCTTGGACATATTTAATCTAGCTTCTAAGAAGCATGATTCTGCTGTAAGAGGGTATGTAATTTTAGTATTACCTTAACTGACCATGTTGTCCTCAGGAACAGCTATCCAGGCCGCGAATGCCTGCTACGGGTTATTTGTGAGGCTGCCACAGCACACTTAACGCATAATGGTGTTTTGGGAGACTTACTGCACCTAGCCCTTACGTAAGTCATTGCCACTACTCATTGAGGTAAAGGCCACATTGTTTCCAAATGTATATTGTTACGTTCCAAATCTATTGTACTTAATTAAGAAGAAAAATATCGCAAGTGTCATCCTACCTTTATTTCAATGGTTACATCAGTCTCATGTAATGTTAAAATTTATATTTTTTTTAACACTAATGTATGGCCACATTGTTTCCAAATTAATACTTTTACGTTCCAAATGTATTGTACTTACTTATTTAAGAAGAAAAATATTGCAGTGGTCATCTTACCTTTATTTCAATGCCCTAGTCATATCAGGTCGTTTGTTGTGTTTTTGAACACTATTTTTTTATTTTTTTTATTAGCCTGTTTAGGTGTCCCACTGCTGGGCAAAGGCCTCCCCTCTTTTCCTCCACTCGGCCCTATTGCTGGCATGCTCCCGCCAGTCTAAGAGGAATGCGTCCAAATCGTCCCGCCATCTCCTTTTTGGTCTGCCTCTGCTCCGGTGGCCGTCTTGCGGGGTCCATTCTGTACTGATCCTGGCCCATCTATCCGGATGCATACGGCAGACATGTCCAGCCCAGTCCCACTTGAGTTTGGCGGTCTTGACACCCACATCTACAATTTGTGTTTTGGAGCGCAGTTCCGTGTTTCTGATTCTATCAGTTCTGCGAACACCTAGGATGCTGCGCTCCATCGCCCGCCCATCACTAATATAACGACCTCTTTCTCGAAGTTGGACGTACCTAACTGGATAGTCTGTCCTAGGTATACATAATCGTCTACAACTTTGAGCGTAAAATGTCCAAAGGGCAATGGAGAGGGCCATGTTGGGAGTTTCTCTGCGTGATCGCATCAGAAATGAGGCTATCCGCAGCAGAACCAAGTTAACCGATATAGCCCTCCGAATCGCTAAACTTAAGTGGCAGTGGGCGGGGAGTATAGCACGTAGAACCGAGGGCCGTTGGGGCGGAAAGGTTCTCGAGTGGCGACCACGTTCCGGAAGGCGCGGCGTGGATAGGCCCCCCAAAACGTGGACTGATGACCTGGTAAAGGTTGCGGGATTCCGCTGGATGCGGGTGGCGCAGGACCGGTCGCTGGCAGTCTTTGGGGGAGGATATGATGATGATGACTATTATAATGCACATTACCGTCAGCAAACGCTGTTAACTCGGCGTAAATTCATTCAAGAAATCCAATCAAATCACTCTCCCTTTCAGACCGTCAACATCTATGGAAGAGATAGACTTGGAAGACTGTTTCTATGAAGCAGAGTACAGAGGCATCCTACATGACTGCGCCAATTACCATCGCGGCTGCCCAACAAGCCCTCTTGACTATATCTCAGTACAGATGGACCAATATTAAGAGATTTTTACTATTAAATAAACCTAAATCCATGTACGGAATCATGTGTTTAAAGTGTCTAAATATACAAGAAAATCATAAAGTTTTTCGTTACTAGTCGTTTCTTAAATGATCCCACTTCAAACTTATTTATATTTAATTAGACTTTTGCTGAAGTAAAAACACGAAATAATTTAAAATCTGTAGTAGGATATAGGTATGTCATAATTTTAACATACTCTGTTGCCCAAGGTATTGGTTTTACACTGATTGCGTATACTCACTTGTTCAAATTATAAATGGCGGTCATTTTGTAAAGTTTTCATGCTTTTCGTCAGACTGCAAAAATTGCAACAACCAAAATGAACGGTGAGGTGAACCTTTAGCTTCAATGTTTGGGTCAGTACGTATTTTCCAACCCGGACAAATAAACACCAGCAAGTCAGGTGCAGCGCCGTTATATACCCTTCGACGCCGAGGAATTATTTTGTTTCACGCGAAGTTCATCTGAATTAGACTTTAAGTTCAATGCAATAAAAGCGATAATAACTGCACGATCAAATTGTAATAGCACTAGCCATGACCTGGCTTTGAAACGAATTTGTTTATTTTTTTAATTTATGATTTGTTTCTGTTTACATTACAGTCTTTGTTTTTATTGACATAGCTTGTGTATAGCCGTGTATCCACTAGAGGCAGCCTCGAGCCGAGTGGCTGCGTCGGCCCGAGGCAGCGCAAGTGGAGACGCAGCCTCAACCTGAGGCATGACGTTGAGGCAGCGTCTCCACTTGCGCTGCCTCGGGCCGAGTGGATAGAAAGCTAATGACATCAAAAACGCAAAAGCTGCCACCTGCGTTTCAAAAAAACATACAAAACATTTGTTTTCATAACACAGCTGTGCGCGCAGCGGTTGAAAATGAAATAAACCCTCCCACCCTTCACCCTCGCGGGGGAACGTTATCATATGAGTATGATAACGGTCCCCCGCCCGTCCTGTAATGGCTTGTGAGCAATTTCAACGAAAACAAAGACTATAACAAAAATATCAATGTAAACAAAAGTAAACAAGAAATAAAGGAACATAAATCGCAATGCGCTGCCGAAAATGCCCTTGCTCGGTTCACACCCCATTTTTGATACGTCCTGTATACGTCCCACTGTTGGGCACAGGTCAGGCATCATGTATGAGAGGGAACGGGCAGTAGTCCCCACGCTGGCCCAGTACGGGTTGGGGACTGGGTTCACATACACCGTAGAATTTCTTCGCAGGTGTATGCAGGTTTCCTCATGAACACGATGTTTGTTTTTTTCATTTCAAGTTTTTTTTTTATCCTACTATATAATATTATAAATGCGAAAGTTTAGATGTTTGGATGTTTGGATTTTTGTTACTCAATCACGCTTAAACGGCTGAACCGATTTGAATGAAATTTTGCACGAAGATAGGATAGTTTTTATCCCGGGTCCACGTGGACGAAGTCGCGGGCGGAAGCTAGTAAGTAATAAATATACTCGAAATTCGATTAGGAAGTTTGAATTGTCTTGAATGAAGCAAAATTATCTTGAGTAATTTTTTTAGCTTAGTTCAGGGAATTATTGAACGAGAGACCAAAGCGAAAGAAATCCTCTGTACGTCTAGCACAACTTGCTGACAAATCGCTTCGCGCGTGACTGAGCGTCTCCTGTCTCACTCGCACCGTGCAAATTAGAAAGAGGAGAGTAGGTAGGTAGATCTTTCTCGACTCGCGTCACGGCGCGGTGTCAGTTGTGCTAGCCCCCCAGCTTCAACTTGGTCCAACATTCTTTCGTATGCCCGTTTGTCCAGCTGTTATCGTCTATAGGTCGCATTTTGTCAACCGATTCCCGTAAAATTTTGAGAGCAGGTTCAAAAATTATATTGCAGATTTATTTGTTGATTCAGGTTTAAGAAATTATTTAAGCTTACAGCTCACAGAACCACTAGTCTTAATTCAAGAGAAGTATATTCTGTTTCATTCAAGATAACGTCTTAACTAACTTCTTGATTCAATGTTTTTATGTGTGGCAAAGTAATCAGCTACACCGTTCTGGCAGCTGTGAGTGTTCCAGCGATTGAATAGCAAATATTTTGAGATCGTCGCGTCAGCACGTTGCCGTAATCCACAAACCCCTTTACAATGTATACCGTAGAAGTTACTTGCACTAGTGAAGCAGAAAATCACCTTTCGGCACTGTAAATATATCATCTTCTTCTGGTTCGCGACGAGGTTTCTCGAATAAAAGATGCCCAATGGACAGCGGTGTGGACGGCTCTGGTAGTCGGGTCTCATTGCAAAGCAAGAAGAATATATTAGCTAAAGCGGTACTAGCGTCGCATAAGACGTTTCTACAACAGCGCTCTTTTTATGAACAGTTCTATGAGGCGCACGGGTGGCACGCCGACTCATGTACCGCCGACTGCCCCGACTTGCGCTTAAGTTTACTGTATCACTGCGTGTCTGTGTGAGTGCGTCGTATCGGACGTTTGTACGGATTTGGTTTATGTATGTATGTATTTAGCTTTTAGATTACTGCTTGAAGCCATATTATCTACTGTGCTTTCGGCTTCCCAATGGAGGTGAGACTAAGCTAAAGACGAATGCTAGGGACAGCAGATGAATAAGTACATACAGAGACGCTAGTGTATAAAATATAGCCAATATTCCATCCCGCGGCTACGCCAGGGTTCTCTTTGACACCCGGGCGGAGCCGCGTGGGTAGCTAGTGTCATCCAATCTTATGGTATTCACAACAGACAAGGATAATTATAACTAGTGGCTATGTGAGCAGTAGAACTCGCAAACCAGTCTTTAATAAAAAAAAATATTAATTTTTTTATCGATACTAATAGATCTATATAATTATTATTCAACCTGCTCAAAATTTCACAAAAATCATTTGAGAAATGCGACCAGTAGATGAGAACAGCCGGACAGCGGGTCATGTGGACATCGGGACATACGATAGAATTTTGGCTCAAACTGAAATGGAGAACTTCGTTCACTTTGCTCACTTGTTTAAAATACGCAAGGAAACGGAAGAAGGGCAAGCGAACGAATATGAATTGCAGTCTATAGGTTGAATATTATACATTTAAATTAAAAGAAAAAAATATAAAAAATTATGCTCCGAGCCGGATTCGAACCGAATCTTTTTTCAATTTTTCCTTTAATTTAAATTTATAATTTCGTTAGCAGCTTTACTGATTAATACAAAATTAAGGTTGAATATTAATTCAAAAACACGAATAAACCCAGACACCACTACTTGTTAAGAGTATTAGATTGCTTCTTACTTTATCTAAATTGCAAACTGTACACTCGCATATTCGCGCAACTCTTTCATTCAGGGTAAATTGAATAGTAGTAGCAAAACTCTATTGAGTGTTTTGTTGATGAAATAGAATAAAATTGGCTTTCAGTTTGAAAAGGCCTTTTGATAGGTTGTAGCGGGGTTTAGCCACAAAGGGGTGTTGACGCGAATTCAGAGTGTGATGATTTACTGGGTTACATTCAAAATGAAATAACTGTATGAAACACCGGATTTATATGAGTAAATTAACATTTTTGTGTCACTCGCTGTCGCTCATGTGTCGCGCATTTTTAACCTCCAATGCAACAAGAGGAGTTTCATACGTTTAAAGTATCTGGGTGGATTTTAATGCGGTTTTTTTTGTTCAATAGTTGACGTAATCGAAATGGGTCTTAGCTATGTTTTAACAAAATCGCTTAAGCCAATTTTGAAAACTTCGGGGGCTTTTCACTTTTCAAAGTTGTCATTATTGGTCATCATCTACCTTGCTTGCACGCGGTCTGCTTTGGCACCTAATCCCAAGATTTGGCGTAGGCATTAGTTTCACGAAAGCTACTGCTATTTGACCTTCTCGACCAGAGAGAAAACTGCACATGTTCGGATTAGATCGGTGGCCTCACGATGTTTACCGAACTTTTACTGTTCAATATGAAATGATGCACCTACATAATTTTCTGTAACAGTGCGTGGTACAAACGACAACACTGTTAACTGACCATCCTGTGTTTATATAGAACCTTATTACAATGCACTTAAGGTGCACCGATGGTCAGTTAGCTGTGTTGTCGATAGCACGAACCGGGGTAAGGGCGGCTCACTCCGTGATTTCGTCGCGCCGCTACGCTACAAGTACATGGCGGTTTGTTAATTCTGCTAAAACGAGTTGAAACGTTGACTTCGAAGTGAAATTCGACGAAGTGAGTGTCGACAATTTGATGATAAACCGTTAAACAGTAAAATATTTCTGTTCACGAATTAGGATTAATTCTCTAGAGCAGCGCGTTGCATGCGATAGAAAGGGAAGGCCACGTTTAGGCTAGATCGGCACACTTTTTTTTTTCTTTTTAATTCATTATATGTACTACTGCCACAATTTTTTTAACATTACAAGTAGCAGCCATTTAGCCATGGGCATGGCTCGAAGAAAATTTTAAAAACCCAATATTCTCGCAAAGGAATCACTAATTTGAAAAATCGTTTTAAAAATCCCATAATATTTTTGAACGAGCTATCCAACGATATCCCACACTATGGGTTTAACGAGAAAAAAAATTATATCCCCACTTTAGGTGTAGGGGATTAGCTGGCGGACGGCGTCAACCAAAGACGGACGGACGGACAGACGGACGGAAAGACGGACGGACAGACGGCCAGACGGGCATGGCGAAACTATAAGGGTTCTTTGTTGAAAAAGGCAGTATTACGGCTTACAGTCCCTAGGAGCTCAACTCTTCATACAAACGAAGTTTGGTACTAATTTCAAGACAGCATGATGGAATAACATACCACTTTGTATATAGGAACACAACGGGGACTTGCAAACAAACATAATTATTTTATCATACTAAACTAGTTCTCGATCTAGATAAGTTAAATTAATTGTTTTATGTAATTGACAATGTATGATTAATACAAATAAAGACGTATATCATATCATATCATATCATATGGCAGATGCTTTGTTGTATACAAAGTTGCAGCCAGCACGCCGTTTTGATGATGGTGAAGTAAGAACTAAACCACGTTTGTATGGGGTGCTGAATGTTTCAAGCTTTTCGGGGACCTTAAATAGCGTACTGGGTTCCCATCTTTAAATGCACTGTGATGATTTAACATCATTGTTTTAGACATTTCAAGCCAAAATAAATCTCCCGCCACTCCACGCGCTGAATCCATCGTTTATTTATTTTAACGGCTTCACGTCATATTAACGCGTTGCTCTCACTAATGTCATGTAAGCACACGTACATGCAGCCTAATGACACCAACAACCTTTTGTCACGTAAATTAGGTAAATTCAGAGATTACATCTGTCAAGACGACATAAAGCCAATTTGTGAGCCTTTGCCAACATCAATTTACCGTCGGTTTTGTCAAATAAATTTCGCTCTGGTTCTTGTGTGAAGGGATCGTGATTGGAATAGGGAGCAGAGGGGTTTCGGAATTGTAATGTTATGTTGGTTTAAGAGCATTACAGCGGAAAGTGATATGGGTGGAATTTTATTGTTCATCTTAGTTTTAGGACTGTGACTATTTTTGAAGAGAATTTTCAATTGATACTTGGGTCTTAACTTGAAATTGAATATCAGTCGTGCCAAGGGTCAGAATACTTCCTTCTAAATTGATAATTTAACTGGTGACGACTTCAATAAAAATGGGGGTTTTCTATTCGTCATGAGCTAATAATGTATTGAGCACAACAGAACAGGTAATATAAGTTTTTATGATAATGTATCCATAAAATGTAAAGGCATACTTATCGTAATTTTGGTTTTCTATGTAGAAGTAAGTATTTCCTATAACTATCAATAATGCTTTTGTGTTTAAATACTTCAAGTGTTTGAAGTCAGAAGACATAAAACGCTTTAAAATTTATAGGGAAGTACTTCACAGATTCCTTCTGACCGTGTCTAACTGTGAACTAGATAGATGTACCTATCAATTTGAACCATCCAAACGTGGCAACGCATTGAACCCTGTCGCTCCACATTCTAAGTGTACCGTCTAGTTAACACATCCTAGGTAATTGTAGACCGGTGTGACACATTTGGGACGGACAACGTCTAAAACCTGTTAGTGTCGTATATTCAGCGTTGGTTATAGTTAGTTCATTTGTAATTTTGCACAAAATTACGTGAAAATATGCGTTGGTTGAGGATAATCTTGTGGTGGTTAGTTTATTTTATGTGCAGTAGCTCACATTTGCCTATACTTTAATAGTTTAAACTCTCGAGTGCAATGAATGAAGTTTTTTTGTTTTATTTTAGGTGTCTTATTTACTCCAGTGCCCGTGGAGATGTTCAAAAACGAGCTTTGATATTTCCGCCGACAAGTCTTTATGGGGTAAGTTGTTATTTTCTTTTTTAGAGTCACCTTCATCATCATCTATCAGCCGAAAGACGTCCACTGCTGGACATAGGCCTCCCCTATTTTTAGATTGATCTTAAACATAAATATAACCTTATTAGATCAGTTTATTCAGGAGCGCATGGAAGTATAGTTGCGATTTAAATTAAAAGTAATCCCTTGAAGCTATGAAAAAATCTGATTTCTAAGTCAACACAATCTAAACATGATACCGTATTACCGATAAAGGAATCAAAACTTTATAGCCTGCTTCCCGATGAACTAGAATTATGTAATTTGGCAGGATGTTTCGTATTTTTGCGTTTGTAAACTATTTTTTTTATCTTACACTGACCACGACCTGTGTTAATGGGTTCAATATGGTTTTCCAGCGTTAGAGTAAAGATTGTCCCTCAATTATGTGGTAATAGTACATTACTTACCAAGGGCTTTAAAAGAAAGAAAGCCCGAAATCGCAGGCATTTGTTACCCGAGCCGCAGGGGAGGGTTTTAAATATGCGATAGAGGGCTTTCTTTTTTACTGCCCGTGGTGGTACACAATTTGACGTCTTCACCTGGCCATAATGCGATTTATACCGTACGCGCTGCGTGCTGTAAAACTCATATTATGGCCAGGTGTGACGTAAAAGTGATTTACGAATTCCTATGAATTTGTACGGAACTCTTGGTGCGTGATCATATTTACGGTCTAAATTAAATAAGCTCCATTTAATTTATAAAAAATGGAAGCACGGACGGCATCTAAGGATGATGCGCCCACCTTGCTTTCAGTATCTATGGGGGTTTTTCTCATAAAATGTATTTCTCTACTCAAACAATATTGCAATAATTTGTTGAAAATTATGAGGGCGGTCCGTAAAACGTAATAAAAAGCCAAATATTTCTTAATGCATTGGTTAAAAAGAGATAGTGGACGTGAATTATACGGACCAGATGAAGAAACATGACATTCTGATTGCAGACTTTCCTGGCGATCGCCGTGCCCATCGAAATCCCGGACAAGAACGTGTTTGTGTCCTACAACTTCGAATCCAACTACAGCGTGGTTACCAACATCACAGAGATTGACGAAGTGATATTCCCTAATCTTCCAGTGAGAATTATTTCCTAATTTATTTAGTGCATTTCATTACTGAGCAAGGGCAGTAAAACAAACGACTGTCTCAGATCGTAGGTATTTGATGCTCGACTCAAATGCAAGGGCGATAAATATGCGATCTGAGGCTTGGTTTTTTTTACAATATTTTACGTCTCCACCGCCCAGGCGTAGGTGGTAAAAATTGCCACTTTATAGCCCGGAGTGACGTCGGTAAATACTTTTTTGTGTCACGATGATGTTCAAAGCTGATGATCAACGCATACAGTCTGCCTGACGGATAAGTAACATAACGTATAAGGCGTAACATATATAACTCCACAGGGCACATGTATGCATCTATCGTATAACGTAACCATACCCTCTATTGATTTTAAGAGAGATTCAGGTCCTCTCTTTAGTTTCCCAATATCTCAACACAGCGCATTCTCCGAAGCTCTGATTGCTCAGTATAAATAACTCTAGCACAACAACACTAATGCCTACAGAGCAATAGGGGTGTAGACTCGAAAATTATTATTACTCCAAATGAAAGAAGGCAAAAAAGTATGCCTAGTGACGAAAATCCCATTCCGATATCTAAAAAGAATAACGAAGCTACCACCGTTTTAATATTGTTTGTTAGAGAGAGAAAACGCAGTGTGTGACGTCACATTACGGGATGCTGCCGGGGGGCCGCGTCAAACACGATGGTCCGTCACAATCTTCCAGCGTCATTCGTTTCATATGAAGTTGCGTTTTGCGAAAAAGGGACAGAACACGACTTCATAAAACTTTGGACACTTATAACTTCGTGATTATTTAACCTTTTGCATTGATTTTTTCTCCATTTGACTACATTTTTAATCCTTTTCGAGAAAATATGACATAATTCATTATTTTATTCAGTGTCTACAGCGTATTATGCGTATTCTGAGCGAGATATCATTCTGCTGTGCACTAAATCTAGCATTTTAGCAGGTATTTTATTTATATACCTACTTAAAAATGTTTCAGGTAATCAGCTCCAGGCATAGCAGAAGTATCACCAGAGAATTAGCGTATACTGTGTTGGAAGCAAGATTTAAAGAGTGAGTTTTTTTAAAGCAGCTCAGTATCCGGAACACTCCGAGCTACGGTAGCCATGTGGTTCAGGCATGCGGCTGTCAAGCGGCGGTCGTGGGTTCCAATGATGAGTTTTTCAGAACTTAGTTACGGAATATTTACCGTTGGCTTTTCGGTGAAGGGAAACGTTGTGAGGAAACCGGACTAATCCCAATAAGGTCTAGTTTTCCCTCTGGGTTGATCTTCCAACGATAGCGACTGCCATCTGGCAGTCGCTATCGTAAAAGTAGTGCCTATGCCAAATCTTGGGATTAGGATCCCCCGGACTCTTTTAGGCCACAACTGGGAATAACGCTAGGATGATGAGTATCCGGAACGCTCCCTATATTCATCATGGTTGTTCCTGAATTACACTGGCGCGCCTCTTGTCTCTGCGAGGAATGGATGGACATAATATTGTTGCAAAGTTGACTTTTGACATTCACGACCGTTCCATTCGAATGGCACGCCGCGCCGGCGCGTCGCAATGGCTTTCCATCCATTTGTATGGCCATATTGGCCGCGGAAACTATCCTTATAAGTTCCCGTTTTGACATTTACGGACTGAATTGGGCGGCGCTACACCATTCACCTTGTTAGAGCTGTTTTCAATACCTAGCTTAACTCATTTAGAAAGTTGAGACCTTGGTTGGCGTGGATACGAGTTCAGGCCAAAGATCGCAACCAATTACAATTCAATATGTTAAGCCAAATTAAAAATGACTATTCCTCGTCATCATCATATCAGCCGAAAGAAATCTACACTGCTGGACGTAGGCCTCCAAAAAGTGCCTCCAAAGAGACAAAATAACCGGTCCTACGCTACCCGCACTCAGCGGGACTCACAACCTTTACCAGACCCCGTAGCATGGACGGCCCCATCACACGACAAGTGACAAGATAGAGCGTCCGTCACTGGCTGACACCGTTCAATAGAACGAAACGGACGCTCTATCTTGTCACTTATCGCATGGTAAGGCCGACCATGATACGGGGTCTGGTCAGCAGTCCAGCTTGTAGACCCACCTTACTCAAGCTGTTCGTTCCGCCTGTAAAGTACAATATCAAATATTACATTGCCCCGTGTGGTCGGGTCAGAATAGCGCCACCCCCTTTCTTCCCGTGGGTATCGTAAGAGTTGTTTAGGGGAACAGGGTTGAAGGGTTTAAGTGTGTTGTGGGCGATGGGCTAGCCACCTATCACTGCGATATCACATTTTGTCGATCTTTTATACCCATATTTATGCTAACAGTGGCACTGGACACAAGTTGCATGTGCTCTGCCTTCCCCTTTTAGGGATAAAGGCGTGTATGTAAATATTACATACATATCATTACTCTTTCCAGGCACGGAATGAAAGGCAGAGAATGCATGCTGCGTACCATCTGCGAGGCTGCCGAAACGCCTCTACACCACAACGGCCTGGTTGGACACATCATGCATATAATTTTCACGTAAGTATATTTTTACCTCTACACTACTCTTCTTCATGTTTGCTCCTTACGGGACCGATCATAGGTCAAAGGTATTTTAGAATTTCATTTGCTATAACATATTGTTCTCCGTGATCGTCATATGACATAAAAGTAATTTTCTTTGAAACCGTAACATTTTCGTGACAATTTGAAAAAGCTTTGTATAGAGGGCAGATCTATTAAGTTAGGTTTATATTTCAATCTTGAAAAACTTTCTGTTGCCATGTAACTTTGACATAGTGCCCATGCCAGTACAGCGTCGAGCACTCGGACGTTTACCTAAGAGTCCGCAGTAAGCTCGGCCGAATTTCACCTTCCCATACAAACGTAGTTACGCTCTCATTTTAAAACTACGTGTTGGATTGTAACGAAACTTTGCATATACATTGACATGAGGTATATCTATGTCTGTAATTACTTTATATGGTTCCAGAGGCTGTAGTATAAGTTTTACCAAAACAAAACGTTACGACCGCGTTTGCGTTTAGATGTCAAATCCCATACAAATTGAGGGTAAAACGCAAACGCGATCGTAAAGTTTTGTTTCGGTAAAACTTATACTAGAGCCTCAGTTTATAAAACAAACGAAATACAGCAAAAACAAGTTTTGTATCAAAAATTTAAATTCGCTGTATTTTTTTTACTATGGTATCTGAAGCTACATAAACTAATTACAGACATAGATATACCTCATGTCATTGTATATGCAAAGTTTCATTATAATCCAACAGGTAGTTTTAAAATGAGAACGTAACTACGTTTGTATGGGAATCGAGCTTACTGCGGACTATTAATTAGATTAGATTAGGTTTAAGATTTTACCGCCGAGTGTCAAATTATGATGTGGTCTTTCTTTTCAAAGAGCGGATAGTCTACTGACCAATGACCTAACCTGTGAAACCACTATGTGACCGCTTTTGACTAGCAACCGTCATTTGTCTTACTAAGTACTTTGCCAATGTCCACTTTGGCCTATTTATGTACACTTATATTCTTATTTGAAAATATACTTACCATGTTCCAGCCCATCAGCGTCCCGCGAAGAAGGTATCTCCGACGACTACTATCAAGCGGAGCTGGATGGCCAACACGGAGACTGCGACAAATACCTTGACCTCTGTCCCTTCAGCGTGTTTGATTTGATCACTAGACTAGTGGAGTATCAACACTGACCATGCCTGCCTTAAGCGTCTCCAGTTCGGTTGACTTAAGAGTCCTTACTCCTAACAGACGAGCGTATTTTGCAAAATCCTTCTTTTTTCACGACGTAACTATAGTATTTATTCACGAAAACTGATAACGTACTTATATAATCATTTCATAAACTAGTTGCTAAAAAAGTTCATAATTATTTTCATTCTCTCTTTTTAAACCTTATATATATCTGGGGGCACGGCAGTGCCCCCGCCAAGTCGAGCGAAACAGCGAGCGGCACGGCCGTACCATCCTTTTCTCGAAGCAGTTCAGGCCATTTTTGACCCCCCTATAACTTCGTTGTGGATAAAACTAGAAGCCTGAATTTTCAGTAAGCAAGCACGCATTGTATAACCACGATATATTTCAAATTTCATCCAATTTGAACCAGTGGTTTAACAATTAATAACTAGTCAAAGTTTCTTAATTTTGTCACTCACTGACTGACTCATTGATAACACAATAACGTAAAAAAAGAAGTGAGATCCCATAAAAAACATTCCATGTAAAAAAGAGGCCAAGTCTCGAAACTCTTCCACCGTATAAAGGTGTGAGATATTTCGTAGAGCCAAGTCTCAGGCATTCTTATGAATCTTTATTTGCTTGCTAAATAAAATTTTGTAACTTGGCAATCACACAATACTACATAGATTTAGGTATACAGAAATCCATAAATGCAGGAAAGTAGTGTGATTGCCAAGTTACAGAATTTTATTATATATTTTATAAATGACTTTTCTTGGAAAGTCTTTTTCAAATTTAGCAGTGTGAAGTGTCGTTTCGGTTCTCAATTTTGCAGTAAACAATAATCATTTGGTACATAAATGATAACAATTCAATTTACCATATCTTGCACGAGGGGCTGACATGATTGAAAATCAAAGATTCATTAAAAAAAAAAGATAAAACACCTTCCGAGTTTTCTTTTTTTTTGGTGAAAACAGGAAAACTTTATATTGTTTTGCCGCAAATTGTACTTGTATTATTCCCTTAAAATTATATTATAGCAAACTGTAACTTTATGTTAACCCATAAAAAATTATCATAACTATCGGACCTACGTTACCGTAAATTTATATTTTTTAAAAGACGTATAAATCAACGCCGCGCGCTTAGCCACCGCCGAAATTTTTATTTAAGAAATGATTAGAGTTTAAGAAATTATTATTTTAGTACTTTATCAGTTTATCACAAAATACTAATAGTTACGTCGTTATCTTGAATGAAAAAGGAAGCATTTTGCAAAATACGCTTGTCTGTAGGAATAAGGACTCTTAAGAGTCCGCAGTAAGCTCGTCCGAATTTCACCTTCCCATACAAACGTAGTTACGCTCTCATTTTAAAACTACGTGTTGGATTGTGACGAAACTTTGCATATATATTGCATATATATTGAAACTTTGCATATATCTATGTTCGTTATTAGTTTATATGGTTCCAGTTTATAAAACAAACGAAATACAGCAAAAACAAGTTTTGTATAAAAAACTTAAATTCGCTGTATTTTTTTTATTATGGTATCTGAAGCTACATAAACTAATTACTGACATAGATATACCCCACTTCATTGTATATGCAAAGTTTCGTTACAATCCAACACGTAGTTTTAAAATGAGAGAATAATATGAAGCTTTTTATAAACAATAGGATCCACCATAACATTTCTAGGTCGGAAACTAGTTTCTGTTGTTATAAATTGTTATGCAAATATAACAGAAAAAAAAGTTTGTTTCAAGCTATTCTAGCATTACTTTTTAAAATGTACTACGTTTGTATTCAGTCGAGCGTCCCGGCGACCCTTAACCTTAACATCCTTGAACCCAAGTTTTTATTAGGGAATAATGGATTTAAAAACATTTTATACTGGTGCAGAGTTAAAGTTGTACATTTGTTTTTGAAACAAAAGAATATCAATTCCATTTCCTACACTAGTTGATCCTCATTTCAATGCCTTTTTGTATTGCGTGGTATGGTGGGCCTTAGGCCTCACTACGAGTGGTAACTTGTCATCTGCGAACTATGAACAAGGTCATCCAGGCAGGGCCGCCATGTAACGTGGGAATAAAAGACAAAACATCTTGCGTTAAAGGGGCTCGGCCGTGACTTCCAGCGGCAGCGGCCGCAGCAACGCGACACGTCATGCCTAGTAGCGAAAGACCACGCCCCGACCACTCACTCCTACGTATGGAGCTGTATTCCCGCCCGCTTCGGTTTAGCGTGTTCAGCCTGGTCACTAGGCAAGCGGAGTACTGCCACTGACAGAGTACATACGGCCCAGAATTTTTAAAGTCCGTCAAGATGAGTTCATGCTGTGCTTTATTGAGCGTTACATTGCAACTATGGACCAAGATACAGCAGGTCTATCACGTAACGTATTGTATGTACATACGTAACGTAACGTCAGGTAGATCTAAATGTCAAATTCTATATGGATAAATGACAATTAAACTGTCCTGACGCGCGTTTGAAACGTTACGTGATCACCCCTCTGATTTTGTTTAATTGATTTCATCTTCGTCTTCATTTCATCATAATTATTACACATTTAGATTAAGATAATCCTTGTTAAAAATTAATGGAAAAAGGATTCTGTTAACGTTTAGCGAAGAATAAAATAATAAATTGTATTTATTAAGATTATTTATTTTCGTCTTCACATACACATTGGCTACATACGTGCTTATCAAATTCGGCTCTTATATAATTCTCTAATAGATATAAAATACTATAACAAAGTAAATTCACAGCCATTAAATGAATTCTTAAAAATCTTTAGTATTACGAATCAATACTTTACGTTAACAATAGGTTCTAGTACCCTAATTTTTTAATTTTATTTGTTGAGTTTTTTGTGATCTTAGCTTTAAGAGTCCGCGGTAAACTCGATTCTCCATACAAACGTAGTTACGCTCTCATTTTAAAACTATGTGTTGGATTATAACGAAACTTTGTATATACAATGACATGAGGTACATATATCTATGTCTGTAATTAGTTTATGTAGCTTCAGATATCATAGTAAAAAAATACAGCGCATTTAAGTTTTTCACACAAAACTTGTTTATGCTGTATTTCGTTTGTTTTATAAACTGGATATAAACTAATAACAGACATAGATATACCTCATGTTATTGTTTCGTCACAATCCAACACGTAGTTTTAAAATGAAAGCGTAACTACGTTTGTATGGGAAAGTGAAATTCGGCCGAGCTTACTGCAGACTCTTAAAAGAACTTTCTTACTACGTTTGAAAGAATTTATTTATTTCATTAACACTCACATAAAAAATCAGAAGAATTGAGCAAATGACAGCCAATGTGCCTTCAAAGCAAAAAGAAGAGGCTATTACCAAATCAGTGACCTTCATCTTACGCCCTGACGTCACTTACCATCAGGTGTTTATAATTTGTGTCAGTTAAAATGACGAAAGTTACTAATTACAAACATCTATTGTTTAATTGTTATCTTACAATTACGCGTTAACAAAACAACAAACAGTTACTACTCAAGTCAGTTTTACGACGTCTCATTCTTTACCTTTCATATTTAGCAATCATATGACGTACAATCCCACGTTTTCGTCATTTTAACCGAAACAAACTATACTAGTGTATTTCTTAATATAAATGAATAATGAGTGCAGGTACTTATTAGTACTTAGAGTCAACATTATCAAAGCAAGCAACTTGTTTTAATTATATCGTAATGAACAACGTTGAATCAACAATTTCATTACCTCCAGGATCGCTGCATCTTAGTCTAATAGAGGAAAAGTATTATGCCATGCTATACGAAACAACAATTAAATTAAAATATTAAAGAGGATTGAATGAAAATGGTTACAGAGAAAGCTGTTGGGTTTGTAAAATAATGAGGTAACGGAAGATCGCTTGATACGTCAATGATTCTTTGCTCCCTAAGCAGTACAGGACAATAGGTGTGTAGACACTAAATAATCAATAATGTCATGTTTTCTCGAAAAAGGATTAAAAATTTAGTCAAATGGAGAAAAAATCAACGCAAAAGGTTAAATAATCACGAAGCTATAAGTGTCCAAAGTTTTAAGTAGGAGTATGTTCTGTCCCTTTTTTGAAAAACGCAACTTGATATGAAACGATGACGCTTGTAGATTGTGACGTCACTATAGACGGCGACGTGCTGCGTGCGGCGCCGCCGTCGACGCGGCCCCCCGGCAGCCTCGTGTAATGTGACGTCACACACTGCGTTTTCTCTCTAACAAGCAATATTAAAACGGTTATAGCTTCGTAATTCTTTAAGATATCTGAATGGGATTTTTGTCACTAGGCATATTTTTTTGCCTTCTTTCTTTTGGAGTAATAATAATTTTCGAGTCTACACCCGTATTGAAATTGGTCAAAGGACTGCAAAACGACGGTCTTCAAATATTGTTAACTTGTCAGTATCCGAGCTGAAATTTGGCACGCTCTTGTCCGTTCGTTAGTATCTCTTGTTACTGAATCCAAACAAGTTGACTTAACTAACAATCCCAATAGTCTCAATACCCTTCGGATAGAAGAAGTTGCTCTTCCTCATAGGGATGGAAGACAGTTGCTGGTCCACGGGTACCCTCGTGTCATAGAGCGAAGGGGATTGGAAGATGATGCCGAAGGTCCCCACGAAGCAGGCGATGGTGAACAGCCAGAGGAAGAACCGGTCCAGAACCATGGACATGAACTTCCAGTCTTCGACCACCTGAGGACAAGAGAGGGGTTATTAATCCAATGTTTGTCGATTATTTTACCTAATGGTTTTTCATTGCAATCACTCTCGATGCAAGAAACATTGCTAAGAAAACGTCATGACTTTTGTTTAAAAAAATCGCATTCAAATGGATTAATCCGTTTGGGAGTTACGATGCCACAGACAGATGTTAAACAAACAAAAAAAACAGAACTCATGTTAAACACCCCTCGCAAACATGATGCAACCGTCGGGGGTTCATAATGGTATTATTTAAATCATATCATCATATCAGCTGAAAGACGTCTACTGCTGGACATAGGCCTCCCCCAGAGTGCCACAAAGAGCGATCCTGCGCCACCCGTATCTAACGGACTCGGACCATCTTGTGGGGGATCTACCCACGCTGCGCCTTCCGGTACGTGGTCGCCGCTCTAGAACCTTTCCGCCCCAATGGCCATCGGTTCTACGTGCAATGTGCCCCGCCTAATGCGACTAAGGTTAAGCGATTCGGAGGGCATTCAATAGATAGGCAATGGTAGATAGAGGTCAGCCGTAGAAGGAAATTAATTTGTATATATGACTAGCAAATTACTTTTAATAAAGTAGCGTTGTATCTCCTATTATTAACAAAATTATTCCCACTTTCATTATTCTGTACTTCTGATTTTGAAAGACAGGGACATGAAGATTAAAAATAGCACAGTAGTACACAGTAGTACCTACTCTGTTATTAAAATAATAACGGATGGAATCACTAAATCTCAGTAAATTCGAACAGTCGAAGTCGGACGTCATTATTAGTTTGTCTCTATCGTGGTACTTATTTTTGGTAGGTATCAATTAAACTAAGCCCGGTGACCGCCATAACTTTAATACACGAAACACAAAACGTAAATTTACGCTTTCCATGCCCGACGCACTGCAGTTTTGGTCCAGGGAATATGCTGCCGGCTAAACACGACCTGATAAATCGTTATATTCCAAACTCGTTACTCTGTTAATAGCACAACGCTCTTGCAAAGTTAACCGTGTCACCTGAGACATAAAGTTCAAATCGCAAGCAACACAAATCATACGGTGTTCCGGCACAACGTCTAGGCTAACTTTTGGATGCTCGAGATACTTAGCCTCTCTTGTTTTAAACAACACGAATAAGGGAGCGACCACACCGGTGCTTAACGCTGCGTATACGCGCTGACGTGTCGTATGCGTCACGTATTCTTTATACATTTTGCTGCGTTTTACGGTGCGTTAGCGTATTTTGAGCAGCGGTGTGGTCGCACCTTAAGGTGGATATAACAATATAATGAATGAATCGTTGGAAATGGTAACTATCGCAAGAGATCGAACTACAATTTCACCTATGCATTATTAAAGGAATTAAACGTCTGATGTTTTAAGTTGCTACAAATAACTATAACTTAGAAAAGTTGAAAAACCCCCGAACTTTTCATTTCAAAGTCCAATATCTCAAAAACGGCTCAACAGATTTTCATAAAACATGGCTAAAAACACTCGGAATCACATCAGACTTGGAATAAAAAAAAACGCATTCAAATCGGTCCATCCGTTTGGGAGCTACGATACCACAGACAGATACACAGACACGTTAAACTTATAACACCCCTCTCTTTGCGTCGGGGGTTAAAAAAAAGAAATAGCCACCCTCACAATGTGGTCAATCTTTTTTAGAATTAATTAATACGAAAACGCGCTTCGAGAAAAAATAAGGTACTTACTGCCTTTTAGCTAGTCTTAGCGCGGGCACTACCGTCCCCACAGATATCTGAGTCTTCTAGGAAGTGGCAAAGCGCTTGCATGTACAATGGGTAAGGTTTGCAAAACTAAGTTTAACGGAGGAAGTATGTCCCTAAAATAACATTCGATATGAAAATAATATATTTCATGAATCATTATTGAATAATAGCAATTAATGTAAACATTGTTATCTTATCAACTAACAGTAGGTAAAAATTCAGTAAAACAACAAAATAAAACTTGGACATAAAAAGAGTGTCTCAAACCACTTTCGCACTCGCTTACCTACTTGTCAGAACGTGACGGATTTCTTATCGACATCGATAAGTGATAAAATGTCAATCATCCTGCGCACGCAGAAGGCTAACCGTATTGCCACGTTGGATGGCAATGTTCAATTCTCTGAGCGAATTTATGGGCAGTCCTCTTGTCACCAAAACGACTACTATCCATTGTAGACGCTCTGCCTCTAATAGACACGCTGACTAAGCTTTGTATAATCGGCACGCGCTTAATCCCTTCAGCGGGCGTAGCACGGTTGCCATTTTATCACTCATCGTTGTGGATAAGGCATCCGTCACTCTCGCACTCGCATACTTGTCAGAGCGTGATGGGCGTCTTTACCACAACGATAAGTGATAAAATGGCAACCGTGCTACGCCCGCAGTAAAACTTAATGACGCAATGTCTTAATACAATTAATGGCCCAGATTGCAGGTGTTTGTGGCCCGAACCGAAGGTGAGGGCCATAAATATGCGATCTGGGGCTTTACGAATTACCGCCCGTGGTAAGTACACAATTTTACGTCTTCATCTGGCCACAATGCGAGTTTTACCGTACGCGCAGCGTGCAGTAAAACTCGTATTATGGCCAGGTGTGACGTAATAATTATTTATTTAAGACATTAGAATATATGATACGGTACATAAAAATATCCGCAACGCAGACGTTAATTGCGTACAAAACACATCACCCTGGGCACTTATCTGACAATTATTGAATCCGCATCAATACAATGTCTTAATTGTAATCATATCATAAGCAATCGTTGGAGAAACTTTTTTTGTGACGAGTGAGGGGCAAAAGTTGCGCTTACTCACGGGACCAAAAATTTAAGCCTAATTTTCGCCCTAAGCACAAGTTAGACGAGAATTGCACTAGAAACCACAGTGTTTTTTTAAATAAGCTTTACATTAACTTCAAAATTATTACCAACGGTCTCACGTTCAGTAAACAATTGCAAACATTTTTGATTGCTTTTTTTCTATACTATTTAATGCATATTTGCACAAGATTAAAAAACTAGTTTTTTACTAAATTTAGTAAAAATATATTATACTTCGTTCTATTATAAAAATTTCAAATACAACCATCGTATTGTTCATGAATAAATGTCGGATTGAATTGAATTGAATTGTCGTCAAAACAACATATTTTGGACCACTAAATATGAAGGTTACATGTCATAACAATTCCCGGCCAATCTGCGTGACACCTACGCCTACACATCCGTGCCACGCGTGTGATCAAAGCTACAATCATGCCTCCATCTAGCGGCGGAAATTGCCCCCGTCATTAACTAAAGGGCCTTTGAGCCCGGATATAATGAAAAAAAAACCCTTTAAAACTTTGAAGCTGCAATTAAACTAGCTTTGAAAACAAGCAAACAACCAACGACGTGAAATTGGCTTCTTAGCATAATTGGATATTTTCTTAGAAAAGTTTCAAAGACTCACAAAATAAATGTATTAGAGCCAAAGACTGCTTTATGATTTCAGTTAATATTATTAAGGTCCAATTAATTTGGCGCTTGAAATTCGGGAGTTTCGAAGTAATATGTTGAGAGGATTAGCTTATTAAAGATAAGTTTTGTTTAGAATTTTGCGCTTAGAGGCTTCATAATTTACCAGTGAGGTTATAGGTAAGTATCATTATTTTTAATTGAATTCAATTTGAATGGCAAGAAACTGTACCCGCTCTGGTTTTTTTTTTGCCAGAACATGAAATGACTTCGAGGTTGAAATACAGGTATTCTTAAAAGTCTGAGGCGAACCCAAGAGCTGAGGCGGGCCGAGAATTCGACTTGTCATGGCTGCGTCGACAGGTTAAGGTTTGCTGGACAGCTTATTGAATTGTCATTGTCAGGTGAAAATTGTCGAGATGGTGAAATAGGGCCCAATAATTCCGCCCAATAATCCGATAATTTTCCAATTAAAAAACTGAAATCTAATATAGTGAAAAGGAGAACTTAGCCTGCCTGTCTCGGATCTACATTATTCCAGCCCACGTAATCCTCCTAGACCAAACGCCAAGTGATTTCACGGTGAGCGCGCCACAGGTCGCCGCTGGGCGATCAATTTATAGATTGTTTGAGTAAAAGGAGTCAGCTTTGTAGGAAAATACTTCACGGGTTCGCTGGAGGTGGTGAGTCCTTCAATTGGCTACTTGACAAAAAAACACGGTGCTATTCGAACCAGTATTCTGAGTGGGTCAAATGTTTGTATTGGACTAACTACTACTAATTAGAGTGGAAAGACAAAAAGAGGGTCAAAGGGGAAGGTGTCGCTGGCAACAGCCGAACGTACAAATTGACTTAGTAATACAACGTCACAGCATTATCTTCGTACTAACCGTTGTATGGCAAATCACGAAAGTTGCCGTTTTGGTCGTGAAATACTGGGTTTAAGTACATAGTTGGTACACAATTAGTTTTTATTAAAGTGTGAGGATTCTTTTGGTATCTTTTGCTCTGGGTAGATTATAAAATAGGTCTTTTTTGGAGCTTTCTAGTCTCAAATCTTTTTTAAATTTAAATTATATTTTGTAATTTGCACTTTATTGGAATAATCCGCGAATGGTTTACTGTCACTACAGCAACACTTCGATATACATTTTGACATCAGGAAAGTATCAAATTGAGCAAGGCTTACTAGCTAACCACCACCATACAATAAATAGGTTATGTTTAGGGTTGAAGTGTGTTGTGGGCGATGGGCTAGCAACCTATCACTGCAATATCACATTTTGTCAATCTTTTATACCCACATTTATGCTAAAAGTGGCGCTGGAACATACGTTTCACGTGCTCTGCCTACCCCTCTTGAGAATAAATGCGTGAATGTATGTATGTATGTATGTTTTTATCATTGAATGAAACAAAAGAAATGCAACAGTTCCAATTTAGAATGGAATAAATTCCATCCTGCCTTTTAATAGGCCTTAATCATCGTCGTCTTCGTAGCGTTATTCCCGGTTGTGGCCTAAACGAGGTCGGGGTTCGTTTTGGCACCTAATATTACGGATTCTTTAGATTAAGTTTTAAGTAACATTTTATCCTGAATTATTCGTTTTTTTACCGTCACATTTCGATGTGGCTAATATTAATGAGTGCTCAATTTTTCCTTCTCATTTCTAATACAAACTAAACTACTTAAATAACTGTTACTATTAGGTACTAAGCTTTTATTGAATGCTGCAATACGGTTGACTGTAACACACTCCTAACTGTTTGGTAACAGCTATATTATGTACTATGTACTGACAATAAATAATTTCCGATTCTGATTCTGAAAAATATCTATTACGGTATTTATTTATAGAAATATAATTACATACATTTTTGTACATTCATTGACAAGGTATTATAATATATATAACTCTGGTATCTTGCTTGCCTATGTTCTACAAATAAACATTGAATAATTAGTACCTATTCTCTTTATAAGATGAAATAATTGATTGATTCATATTTTTAAAATCATATTTAATGGAATTAAGTTAAATTTAAAAATCAGTTTGCTAATGAAAATGTCTTGCTTATTTGTATACATTTTACTTAAAATAAGTATGTTATAAACATGCTTATTATACAGAAACTTCGAAAAATCGCGTAGCATGCATGAAAGAAATTGAAAACCTCCTAGAAATCGGTTTAAAAGAGCCAAGTCTCTTAGCAAAGAACCTTGTCGTGCCAAGCCACAATCGCTTTCAGTTATCGTATCTTCAGCCTCGGTGGCCCGGGATATCGAATTTCAATTTATACTTGAAGTACCTACAGTCGAGTAACCTACCGAATATGTTTTGGAATAAAAAGGACGTATCTCACTGAAAGTTTCTCGCCGCTTGCGTCTTTCAGACACTGGCAGCTGTGATGAACTCTTAATTTATTTGTTTGAAGGTGTCAACACTACAAAACGAAACGTAGTATGGCTATCAGATACCATGATGTTTGCATATACACTACGGAATATGTCAACGTGCCTCCGTTCCTAAAGTTGTATTGAATTTTCATTGGGATGAATCAACTTTTTTCTCGGGGCCGCTGGATGCGGGTGGCGCAGGACCGGTCATTGTGGTATTCTTTGGGGAAGCCCGTGCTCCAGCAGTGGGTCTTTCGGCTGATATGACGATGTGATGACTTAACCGTTTTTCGGTCACTTACCATGGTTATGGGTTACGTTTCCTCGTTCCACGACTTAGTCGCTAGACTGTCTCTGTTTTAACCTTATATTTAATGGACCATCTTCTAAGCATGTTAAAAGTCCATGTTGCAACAATTTTTGTTAGAAAGTCTTTCAAGTTTGTCCCTTGACTAACGGGACAGGCATAGACCCGTTTGCACTTACACAAAAAGGAATACCCAGATAGGAAAACGATTTTCAGTACCTATATATCAAAGAAACATTCTGTAATAAGGCCTTTCTACGAGGCTTTTAAGCTGGCGTAAGGTCAATAACACGCTTCACTTCAGCTCGTTTGTGGTGCGCGTACCGAGGCCGCTGCAGGAGACCATCGCGTGTGCTGACTTCTGGCCGAAGTTCCGGGGCAACCTACCGAACTCTACACCGGACGTTTCGTCGCCTAAATAATAATTCGTTTTTAATTTTATAATTGTATGTATGTTAGCCTTTAAGGTATTTGTAACTATGGGCCTTAGATGCCTGAAATAAATGGTTTATTATTTTATTATTATAACGCTGGCAACAACAGCTCATGAAAACAAGGGTAATCAAATTCAATTACTACATCAAATTATATTTATAGATTTTCATTTTCAAAGATTCGAACCTCGGACGTTCAGGCATAGAGTTATCGGAACAATACAAGGGTTGTGTTCATAACCAGTTGAACAAGTTTAAAGTTACACGATAAATTTAAAATTATATTTTCTTTTTAAAGATATGACCCTGCTCTGATCTATCTGATCTTGTCCGATTTGCCTTAAGGTCTGACTGATAGAGAATGTCATTTGGTATTAAGTCCGCCTTTTGTATGATAGGTTTTTCTTTTGTGTAATAACATTTCAATAAATAAATAAACCTGATAAATATAGGCATAGTGTTGTCGTAACAATTTGCTAACAACGCCTTTGGCCTCTTACACAAGTAGGTACCATGCAGTTTAAAGAGATGCAAATACCCGCAATGTAATGATTTTTTATATCTGTTTTTATTTATGAACCGTAGTTGGTTGGTTGCGTCAACTAGGTTGATATTTTTCCGTATTTATTTAGCTGTCGGTATTCAATTTATCAAATGTATCACGCTCATTAAATAAATATACTTTATTTAAAATGCTTACCAATAATGTTTCGCTCCTTGAAAAACATAGTGTCATTACGAGGAAAACGTGTTTTTTGAGTACAGGGTCTCAAAGTTTTAAAAATCTTGAACCCTCTGAAACTGCCGTGTTCGTAATAAAAATAACATTGTTTTGTTACTTTTTGTTAGGTTTGTGACTAAGCTTGTTACATATAACAGTAATTTGTGGTATTTTTATTTTACTCTTATGATAATCGAATTTAAAGAAAATTGTAATGTCAATATTCCATTTTTTTTGCTTAATGTCACATAAGGTTCCCTTAACTTTGATTTAATTTCTGGAAAAATGACACTATATCCGGTTATTTCAAAGAACTAACCGTTTATTTGAATGAAGAATCGCTAATAAAACATTTTTATATCAACGTTAATCAACGTTTATTAAAGTTAATGACTTCTAGTCTCAAAAACGAACAAATTAGCCTTATATTCTCTCAAAAACATCTCTTAAAACAAGACTCTTAGAATCCTCTTGGCTTTTCGGCCCTACTTCTTAACAATAAAAAAAATTACTAAAGTAAATCAACTAACGATTTTCAGTCTTCAAAATGTCAAGATAATTACCAATTACAATAACTTTTTTATTAATTCACATGAGATATCTTATCACGTAACTATATCCAAAGACTATCTGCATCTTCTCGGAGCACCCATCTTCAACGAAGCCAGCCTTCCTCTTTTGAGTAAATCTATTTCGAAATTGAGTGCCCATTCAAACCGCCTTTTCAAAATTAGTAGTCATTCTGCTCTGTCTATTTTAAAACCAGGCTTGGACCCTGCTTGGTCCGTTGTTGTCCCATTTGGAAATACCCCCATCTACTTCGACCTATCGACCTACTTTTAAAATCCCAAATTGAATCTATTTTGAATATCCGATTTAGCGAGCAGGTGTGGTGCGCCAAGTATGGTGGCTTGGGTACCCGTAAAATTTCAAGCGTTGCTCTGCCGGCATTCTTGCCCTCAATTCATAGCACCTCCGATCTCACATTCTTCAAGCCTCTCCGGCTACAAACTGCGAGATTGCGTGCCTTGTTGAGGCCTCGAATGCCTGGGTAGCTGGACCGAATCAAAAATTTCCGTCCCGACCTAAGATACAGAGGACCTGGGATACCATAGCACCAGTTTCCACCCTAAACACTTCTAGACAACGCGACAGGCAGGGATCGAGCGACGCTTCTCGCATCATCAAGGCCAGAGTCAGGTCACTGGCTCCACGCCTATCTTCGTCTAACACTTCGAGACGCTTCGCATAGCCACCGGTCTCTGGCTTGGAGTTGCTCTCTGTGCCGACCATAGCTGTGCTTCTTGTGGATCTTAAGTAGATAGTCTCGGCCACCACGGGCTCGCCTGCTCTTCGGGCGCCGGCCGCCTCTCTCGTCATGCCGCCCTTAACGACATTCTGAGAAGGGCGCTCGTCAGTGCCGGCGTTCCCGCTCCTCTGGAGCCCCAAATAGTGCAGAACGATGGCAAGCACCCTGACGGGATGTCGTTGATTCCCTGGAAGATGGGCCGTGCGTTGGTGTGGGACGCCACTTGCGCCGACACACTAGCTGCGTCCTACCTCCCATCGACCAGCAGGCGTGCTGGCGCCGCGGCGGACACTCGGGAGCGTCAAAAGGTAGCTAAGTACAGCTGTCTCGGCACCAGATACGAATTCATCGCTTTCGGCGTCGAGACACTTGGTTCGTGGGGCAGGGGTACTCAGATGCTCCACAGGAGCTTGGCAAACGGGTGAGGGAGGCAACGGGCGACCCTCGCGTGGGCAGCTTTTTCGCGCAGAGCATTGCAATCGCAATCCAGCGCGGGAACGCTGCTTGCGTGTGCGTATCCCCACCATAAATACCTATCAGAAATCAAATTTAAACAAAAGATATTAGTAAACATTTTCAAATTTTACTCGCTATTTTCAAGTAGGTTCAACAAATAATATGTAAGTTTTTATAAAAATTACGACGGAAAAATTATACGAGTATTAGTCTAGTAGGTAATCAATCTTCAACTGTTTTGTAATTGTATTCATCACACACAGTGACATTAAACAATAAGTGAAATTACTTAATCAAACAGTTTTAAGCGGCCTTTTTTTAGTAGTAATGGCATTAAGCTCAAAATAGCAGTTTTCACTTCATTATAGTCAACAGTGTAGTTACAGTAAATTAAACTAGCAGAATTGACACTAAACAGATTATGACGTTTGAGCTGAGTAAACTCCTTTCGGCTTATTAAAACGAAAATGTAATTTAAACATAAAATACAGTATAGCGTTATTATTAACCTGCATTAAGCCTTAGAGTTTTAAGCAATATCGTCATTACAGATATACCGTCATTTTACTCATTCCAAAAAGTTTAATAGTGCTAAAGTAGAAGTGTCATTAAAGCGAAAAGTACATTACTGCTTAAAATTGAGTCCCGATATTGATACCAAATTATAAGTACAAAGTGACATTGTACGGATAGATACAA
Source organism: Epinotia bilunana (assembly GCA_947049275.1). Lineage (NCBI taxonomy): Eukaryota > Metazoa > Arthropoda > Insecta > Lepidoptera > Tortricidae > Epinotia > Epinotia bilunana. The sequence goes on from OX346267.1 coordinate 4,016,627, forward strand.
TATACCGTAAGAAACTTGTCGTACTTACCATTTAACCTCACGGAACTCCGTCACTAAGCAAAAAATGACACCCTTCTTCAAAGAATCGGCTGTATTTCGGTCTACATCCCGGGATCTAATACGAACATGACATTGTTCCATTAAGGCACGCACCTATTCCCACTATTTGCCATAACGACATTAGCGCCCTCTGTCGCTTCTAAAAGAACTAGAGCGATAGGTGTCTTCGTATGGCGTGCGTTACGATGAGACGAGCTAAATGGCGTTGCTAACTTGAAAACGTCATCTTTTGCGTAGTGACACTATGTTTTTCAAGGAGCGGTTTGTAGAAATAAATACTAAGCCGAATTTGTAAATAAAGTTCAAAATCAATTGACACAAATTCACGAGCAGTACGAGCACTACATAATATTCCTTATTCACCGACCAACGCTCCGTGGTTAGTTACTCTGAAACGAACCTTCTGGAGAGTTCTGTGCCCCAGGGACGTACCTACAGTACGGCGAAACCTGCGTGTTTCAAATAGGAAGGTAAATTAGCAATTCTCGTTTAAACGCAGTATAGTAACTTTAATTAAATTTTTCAGGTAAATTGTACAGGTCGGTATAGTAGTCAATAGAATAATTGCAAAATCGCCGTCCGTGATGTCACGAACCTGGAGGGTCAATATACCCCCGTCTAAAACTTTAGAAACTTATATCTTCGTAAAAAAAATGTTTCTGTTGTGTTACTTTTTCTCCATTTAACTATAATAGGTACTTGGGCGAACGAGCTCTGCTCGAGTGAAAACAGAGAAGTGGATTTCCCTAGATATATCAATGTCAATTTTGATGTCCAGAGTACCAAAACGTCAGTTTACGACATTGACGTTTTGATCCTCTGGACAAATAATAATAGAACAAGCAAGCGAAGCAAACGAAGTCCTCCGTATTAGCTAGGGCAAAAATTCATTCGTATGTCCGACAAACAAACACACAGGACACACATAGTTATTAAATAATGAAAATAAACAAGAAAAGCACATAAAACATAAAACAAGTGTGTCTCTGCGGCAGTGAACCGGACACTGGCTCAGGATTATGTCTGACAAGACACCTGCTGCGCTGATTTTCAGCCAGCACCGTTGATACCTACACCGTTGGTGGCTACGTTGGTATATACCTACTTGGACTTTTTTGTCACTTCATTTTTTAGAAGTGTAAAAAAAGGATAGGCTCCCGAATTTTAAAGCTAACAGAACCACTAGCTTCTATGTTAATCATCGATATACGACCCTTTTACTCGTAGCTCGGAAACTCCATTTTACGAAGAATGTTGCGGTAGAGCAGAACGTATGTGCAGAGATAACTGGCTGCAAGCATATTCTAAATAACCCGCGGTGTTGGTTGCCATTTTCGCCGCCGGTCCACAAGCCTCGTGTGAGACAATATAAACTGGGAATTTACGTACATTGTAGGCGAACAACAGTGCAGCCCTGTACGGAATGATACAGTTCAAAGATATTGTTGCGACGGGGTTATAACAGTTTCGTTAACGTGGCGATAACACATCAGCAAGGTATATGTAAATTCGTCGTCTACCTATCTGTGGCTCAGTCGTCTAGTGTAAAGATAAAGATAAACTTTATTCCAACTTTTAACGTTTTGGTATAGTAGGTATGTTTCTGCATTTATGCTTGTGAGTTGGTTTGCCCACAACTCTCCATTTCTCTCTGTCCCTCGTTCTTCTCCATGTAGGCCCTGCTATGGCCCTTAGGTCATCTCCCCATCTTTTGTGGGGTCTTCCATTCCTTCTCTTTCCTTTTCGGGGATACCAGACTGTGACCTCTTTCGCCCACTTGTCGTTTGGGTCCCTTAAGATATGACCTGTCCATTTTCACTTTAATTTATTTAGCATGTGGCATATCTATGACTTTCGTTTTTTCCCTTATATGATCTTGCCCAATCTAGTCTTTCCTTTTGATGTTAAGTATACTCTTCTCCATCATGACGTCTAGTATAGTCGTGTATTATTCAAACGTTGCCTATTATTCAATGTATCCATCCCGTACATAAAACTATGAAATATGGCATTTTTCTGTGATCGCAGATTCTTAGCATCAATTGTTCCTTACATCCAGCACTATTCCGTTGCGCAAAAAAACGAACTCCAGTTGTTAGACAGATTTGTTCAGGTTCGATTCCTTAATTTTTATTTTATAAAGCGTAATTATTGTTTTATCTTATCTCGGTCTTGTCTTTATCTCTTGTAGTTTAAGATTGTTTCTCATTGCCTCGTATGAATAATACACCCTGCATAGACTATAGAGTCAATGAGCCAGGGTTCGACTGTAGTGAGTGGCATACACTATTTGTGAGATGTAAAATCTTAGTGCAAATTTTTCTAAAGCAGTGTAGCTTTATGGGAGGTTCTAGTAATAGTAAATGAGTTGGAAATTCGATGCTTAAGAAACAGGCAAATGTATGGTCTTGGAAAGTGTCGTCGACGTAGCACTAGTATCTGGAATAGCATGCTAACAAATGAATGAAGAATTGAATATTTATCGGAAATATCATGTAGTACGGAGCAGAGAAACAAAAGAGAGATAGGAAAAACAGTGGATAAGTAAAGAAAACCCAACTGTTTTCTAGTTTCGGTTTCAACACCTGCGGGCGTAGAATGGTTGCCCTTTTATTGGGGTCCTGTCTCTTGACCAAACAACTTGTAGCCAAATGTATCATTTGACAAATCACTGACAAACAGACCACTGTTTTGACGAAAAATGCATTTATTATTTTTTATTTCGGGTATTCTTTGAATATCATAAAATAGAAGTCATAAGGTTAGGTTAGGTTTGTTTTATAATAATCCTATAAAGCTTTCTATTTAAGAAAAAAATGCATTAGGTCAAATGAAACTTTTGTCAAATGAAACATTTGGCCAAAAGTTGTTTGGTCTAACATTAGTGAACCCCTTTTATCACTTATAGCTGCTCTGCTGAGGATGTCTTATTGTCACTTAAACTACCTAGCGTTCTATCCCTAAAATGAACATCACCTGTGCTTCTAAAATATATATTAACCTAAAGAAATATAAATGATATTAAAAATAACTCGATTTGGCCAATAGATCGTCTAGTGTCTACGTTATGTTCCGAGCAACCTAAATTATTTTGTGTAGCAAATTAGATTTTGACTCCTTCCTACTTACTCAACCCTACGTACACCTACTGCATCCTAGTTCAAGAAAATAGCCATGTAATAAATAAAATTTGTTTTTGGTTACTAAACCCCAACCAGATCCTACCGTGGCCGGTTAACGTAATGGTAGCTTTATCAATATTTTCTCAACATGTAATATTTCTTAAATCAAAGCATTGATTTCTTTATATACCAAAACATCAACTTATAATCATATCATCAAATCAGACAACAAAACCACCTAGCTAGCTAATAGTTTATTATTATTATTGTATGGAAGATTCTCTGTCATTCATACTATGCTACCATTTCCGTCTGGATGTGGGTCTGGCCATCTAGCTAATTAAATACCCATTTATTATATTTTGTTTATAATAGGTATTCCTAACATTTTGAATTTACCTGTGCTTCGTACCTAATTTCTGATGAGAAGAAGCACTCAACAAACTCATCAGACCTAACAATTGAATATTATTTCATTCAAGGAAAATTATGTATTAAGGCATTATTCCACCCTTTACATAGAGATGTATCCATTAGATTCCTATAAACTGCTATAGTGAAGATATTTGTAATACTGAGGTATACCGTCCATTAAATATGAAATATTTAACCTAAAGTTTAGGTACCCTAAATACTTCATGAGTATATTCCACTCATGATAATTCGATACCTTAGTATTAGACATAATGCACTGCTCCGCTTGCCATTAGCCTAGAATCATTTCATCTTTTTGGAACAATTGTGATATCCTAATCATAACTGGAAGTATAATACCTTGATGACAATATGCAATACAATTATTACACCTTTAATATTTCATATGTAATAATATACGGAACCCAATACTACTGATCCACACACAATAAGTAATTCCTATTCAGTTACTCATGATTGCAATTAAACCTTCAAATAAATGCTATTTGATTTGTAAACCTTCATTCTAATTATCCATCCCTAAGAATAGTATTCCTAATACCCTATTACGGTGTTTGACTCTATTCCTAAGCCTACCTACCACTAAATCCTAAACTACTCTATGCAAAACTCCCATCATTACTTTTAACATGTGATGTGTATGTTCTAAGCTAGGGACCTAAGCTGTAAATCGTTCGGAAGGCTAGTCCGAGAATGCAACCTAGAGCCTGTGTAATGTACATTTCACAACGTATCCGTGGACTTAAGGGTTCTGTGAAATGCACGCCCTATTTTATAACATATAAATATATATTCAATAAAAGAACAAGCCTTAAGCACACACAAGACCTCAACGAGTGGATAACAATCCTAGCAATCGACTTATGGGAAATGGTGATCTTCTCGCTTCAGCCTGTGGCCAACCTTAAGACGAGTGAGAGGCCCATCAAAGATAGGCTACACCATCTGTGTTGTTAAAAAGATGGTACCAGTCTTCTCTCAAACCTGGCCTACTACTAACAGGATCCCGAAGTGTGTCTCCTTGTCACCGTCAGGGGAAATGCACTTCGTTAAGTTGACCATGCAACTAGGACTTTGATCTGGTTCGAAATAATAATAAAATCATCTAAAATAAACCCAAAATTTAACAGAAAGTGAAATAGTTCATTACTACGCAACATAATTGCATAATACTGAACCTTAGAATAAACTCAGAATCTAATAAGTAGTGGAGTCTAATGAGTAGAGGTAGTTCATTACTATGCAAAGCAATCGCACAATATTGAACCTTCCCGCCACAACAATAATGTATCAACGAATGTTTACGTTACGAATTTAAGCTCGACCCAGAGTCAATGACAATCCGACAGTTCGCTAGAGAAAGAATGCCCCGTCTACTCGGTGTGCCGGTCTTATATAGACTAAAAAGGGCTGAATCGCTTGATTGGCTCGAAGCGCTCGAAGTGCTTGACCTAAACGAAATTATACCTTACAATCATTAACTTAAGGTTTGCTTTCAATCGTGCGCGTACGTATTTATTCCCTATTGGAACCAACTTTACTCATTGTGCGTAGTGTTTGCGCCAGCATCGTAGCGACAACACGTGTTTAATTTACTGAGAAATATGAAAATATTACGTTTTGTTACGTACAAACGTCGATGAAACTATGTAATATTATATTCTATTCAGGTGTCCTTATAATTTCGATTCATATCCAATGATGATGACGATTAATGTATTAATCTTTATTATATTGTATTATTGCTTCATTTAGCATTCATTAAAGACCATAATAGAGCCATAGGCATAGTTCTAGTTACATTATCATCCATATAAGTGATAAAAAGGCAGTCAAGCTACGCCCACTGCTAGTGTTTCAAAGGCAAGAGTCCGCTTTCCAGCATTCCTTCCTCCATTTTGCACGATCTTCGAAATGTTTCGTTGTCAAGTCAGAATTTCTGTTTTTCATTCGCTCTTTACTTAACGTCTTAGTCACTTAATCACCAGCACCGAAAAATGCCAGCATTAAATCTCGCTGCTTCGCATTTTGGCTTCGGCAAGATAGGGGCACGTCATTAATAACAAAAGCAAACAAACTGAATGGATCATTTTTAAAACGTCAATTCTCCGCGTAATCTGTCCGGTATTGATAGTGGGCGATCCGAGCGTCAAAAGCCGAGTTATTGCTAGTGATTTGCTGTTGGCAATATCTCCATGCCAAGCCGGCAATATTTATTAATTTATTAAAATTTTATTGCACAAATATAAAAATAGAAATAAATAAAATAGAAATATAATTGGCAATTCAATTCCAGTCAACGATTGGGCTAAACAGAAACTTTAAAGGAGCAGGATCCTAAATACTTGAGACTCGAATGGAAACACAAATTAATGAATAACATTAATTAATCTTTAATTGTTAAAAAGAGATGCGCAACTTGCGCAATATTGCCGGTAACCTGAGTTTTTTGAGAGAACTCGAAACTCTAATATTTTTATTAGACAGAAAATTATTATTTAATTTAATTTTACATCTAACATTGTACGAGTAATGAGTTTGTTTATTCAAGTTTTTCTTTCTTCTGTGTAGAAGTGTTAGTTACGGCTTAAATACAAAGGAAAATTTTGCATTTTATTTAATACTAGCTGTTGCTCGCGACTTCGTCCGCGTAGAACTTGATTGCTATTAAATTATTGTGGGTGGAACCTCAATTATCGCCGACCCAAACAAAGTTCTACCATCTTAAGGGATGATTTCTGATATAAAAACTATCCTATATCCTTCCAAGGGTTTCAACTCATCTGTACGAAAAAAATTATCTAAATCCGTTCACGAATTAAGCGTAAAAGGTAACAGCGATGAGTTCATTAGTTTAAGTTGCAAAATTTCAATTGAAAACTTCGTTTTTACAAATATAATATAAAGAAGAATCATCAACAGACGTTTCTGCTTAAATTGTATATTTTTTCATAATACCTACGTACCTATTAAAGAAAGCTACATAGCTGGAAATTTTTGCTGAAATCCGTCCAGTAGTTTTACTCTCGTTAGTTTGGGCTACCTGTATAGTTTTGAAAGCAAACATATCTAATGCCAAAAGACGGAGAACTTTCCATTTCCCTCCACCGTCCCCATTTAACGGTGAACTAAATGGTTAGAGAATAAATTATTTTGATGAAGCCCCTTTACCCCCTTATTTCACCCCTTTAGGGGGCAAATAGATCTACATATTATAAAAGAAACCTGCTATCCTGGTTTCATGTTTCTAGTCACAGTTTAATATTAAAAATCACACATTACTTAGGTATGTGAACTTTCAACCCCTATCTTAACCCCTTCAAGGGATGAATTAGAAAAAAAATCCCTTATCAATGTTTTTGACTGTACATTAGGAGCTTGTGGCCAAAGTTTTGAACGTCTAACTCTAAAAATGACATGATTCCCATACAAACTTTCAACTCTTTTATAACCCCCTTAGGGGATGAATGTTTGTAACATGGCTTAATTATTTGCTTTGCTTTTTAGTAAGATACCTTCATACAAAGATTCAAGTCTATAACTTTCCAAATGAACGATTTCGACCCCTATTTCACCTCCTTGAGGGTTGAATTTCGAAAAATCCTTTCTTAGTACACGTCCACCTACTGTAAAGTATATATATTCCAAATTTCATGCTTATAACTTTAGCGGTTTAGGAAATCACACATTACTTATGTGAACTTTCAACCCTTATCTTAACCCCTTCAAGGGATGAATTAGAAAAAATCCCTTATCAATGTTTTTGACTGTACATTAGGAGCTTGTGACCGAAGTTTTAACTGGCTAACTTTAAAACGACATGTTTCCCATACAAACCTTCAACTCTTTTTAAACCCCCTTAGGGGATGATTTTTTATAGCAAAGTAAAATCATTTGTTTGGCTTTTTAGTAAGAAACTTTCCTACAAAGATTCAAGTCTATAACTTTCCAAATGAACGATTTCCATACAACGGTTCGACCCCTATTTCACCCCTTAAGGGTTGAATTTCGATAAATCTTTTCTTAGCACACGTCCACGTACTGTAAAGAATATATGTTCCAAATTTCATGCTTATATCGTTAGCGGTTTAGGCTGTGCGCTGTCTGTCAATAGATTAGTAACGAAGAGTTTTATATATAATATAGATAAGCAAGCGTTGCTTGGCATATTCTCCCAAAACTACCCACAAAGCCATGTTCTATGTGGGCATATTCCTTATCCTAGCTTAATCCCATGTTTTCAATAGGAGACGGCTGTCTTATTCCAAATTATTGGTGTAACACTTCTGAGTGCAGAAGCGACTACGATCTGCTGTTTCGTACGTACGTTAGGTAGATCTACATTTAGTGCGAAAAACGACAGTGGTTGTCCTAACGCTTGTTCGAAAAATAACGCAATTACTCCTCTGATTTACAGTCGAGAAGGAAATAAGACCAGGCAAAATGGTCAGGCAAATTAACGGTCAAAAGGCTCCAAACCGCCGTAGGGCTTTAAGCATTTCTTTATTTTTTTACGTCACACCTGGCCATAATGCGAGTTTTACTGCACGCTGCGCGTAAGGTAAAACTCGCATTGTGACCAGATGAAGACGTAAAATTGTGTACTTACCACGGGCGGTAATTCGTAAAGCCCCAGATCGCATATTTATGGCCCTCACCTTCGAGCTTCGGTTCGGGCCACAAACACCTGCGATCTAGGCCATTCACGAATTCACCGCCCTAGATACGTAATGTACTATTAACATTTTATGATATTCTCGGTATCCTAATAAAGCCCATGTCCTATTTTATTATTGTTTTTTGGGTGCCCTGAAAACTGCTTGGTGGCATATGCTGAGTGGTACTCGTATCCATTTTGATGTATTTCAATTGTAAAAACACATGTAAGTATATTTATTTATTTCTTTCTTTATTTTAAAAGTTGTAATAAAATATTACATTGATCTTGACTAGTCGACGAAATCAAACGTATGCTGCAACGTATGGCCATTGCCGGCAATGTTTCCGGGCAATATTACGGGCTCAAGCACACCACTAAGCATTGTCGAAAAGATAGATCTAGATTAGTCAGAATCGTGTATCGAAAGTGAGTTATGCTGGCCCTCTTTTCTCTTTTTTTTCTGTGTAGGTACGTCATGGAGATAGATTTGACCATTAAGCAACGGCCACGATTCTTCTGAAATAGTCGATTTTTTATGAGATATTTGGAAAAGTTTTACTACCTGATGTTTGATGGTGTTTACATTAATGCTTTTAGTCATAACTAGACAGATATCTTAAATATTGTAGCATTTTCGGTGCATCTAATGTGAGCATCTAAGATGAGAAAAAGTGTCGCTCCCCGGCAAAATTATTGCTTTTTCGGTAGGTAAAAAAGTGCAATGAAGTTTTGTCTGTACAGACTACATTCCACCTAACAATACAATTTTAACGGACAAGTTTGTCTACGTTCCTCCGTATCTGGGACATCAAAGGGACATAATTATTGAACTATTTTAGCTTATTTCGATCATTAGGTGCCTCTCAAACATAACGATACTAATGTTTTTAACCGACTTCAAAAAAAAGGAGCAGGTTCTCAATTCGGTTGTATTTTCTTTTTTTCAATGTTTGTTACCTCAGAACTCCGTCATTGATGAGCCGATTCGTAAAATAATTTTTTGTTTGTACTTACAGCCACCTGGAAGCATATACTTATATGCTTCCAGGTGGGTCCCATTTTTTCGGAAATTCAATTGGATGATGGGATCCATGAGGAATTGAGGGAACTCCTCAATTATATTAGGCACGCGTGTAGTGATTTTGGTATTTTCTATTATAACTCGTGCATTTACATCCGGAAATCATAAATTGGTGGAGTGGAATTGATGATGAAGACCACAGATGACTTATGGAATTCCTCAATTATGTTCTTAAAAGTACAAAAGTACCTATATCACAGATTCTGATAAGATTCCGTTGAAATAGCAACTAATGAAGTGCCTTGGCATCACCCTTGATCACCCTTGGGTGATCCTTGTGGAATCGACGGAAGTCCTCAAATATTATCGGGTCACATACAGCGATTGGGTTTTTTTCTCTAATAATCAATGCATTTGCTCTCGGAAATCAGTTCATGTGGTAAATGGGAAAAGAAATGTGGAAATGTTCTCGTGGCTTGGCGGAGTACTAAATTGAAGTCGGTTAAAACTTTGTTTTTAAAGTAAATTATTTAGTTTCAAAATTCTCGCATATTATTTTTACTACACGGGACTTAATCGCGTATTTATATAGCTCACTGAGATCTCCCGACGTTTCGGATGTGTCGCAACATCCATGTTCGCGAGATAACTGGATTGAGCGGGTATCAACATCTTCTTGCTGCGCGGGTTTTCCCGAACTACCCGCATTGGGTCTTTATTAACCACTTGTACTTGTTGCAATTGTTTGTGTGTTTGCCGGGTGACACTAGGGCTGTCACCCGGCCGACACACAACACTTATAATCTCCGGTGATTAACGGACGATGGTTTTGACGCTGGTATTTATTTATGATCGATAAATAAGTTAATGACGTATATACATACATACATTCACGCCTTTATTCCCAGAGCACATGAAACTTATGTTCCAGCGCCACTTCTAGCATAAATTTACGTATAAATAATCGATCGACAAAAGCCCATCGCCCACAACACACTTCAACCCTGCTCCCTTAGTCGACTTTTACGACACCCACGGGAAGAAAGGGGGTGGTGAAATTCTAACCCGACACCACACGGGCCAAATAAGTTAATTATACGCGATTAAGTCCCAATTTCGTAAAAAAAATGGTCATGACCATGGCGTGAAGATCGCATTCATCCGGTGGATCGTGAGGTTAGAGTTTCGCCATGGTTAGAGTCTGGCCATAACGTGAATTTCAATTCCTTTGTGGTGAGAGTTTCAATAGACCGTCTATCGACTTTCACTGAGGAAGAATTTTAAAGTCAAGTTCCGGCGTTTTGACAATACGAAATTGCGTAACACATCGCAGTAATAGTGTGTTGTGTAGTTTTAAATACGGTTATATTGCTTAAAGCCGTTGTTGTTATAGGAACAGGCTAAGCGTTGTCAGCATTCCCGCGCGCCTCACGGAAAGCCCGCCACATAAGCCTGGTTTCCACTTTGATTAGTGCGAGTGCAGGTGATTAGTGCAGGTGATTAGTGACTAGGTGTGGACAGCGACTGATTAGTGCAAGTGATTAGTTGGCTGTGTAGTAAAGTGAATAAGCGTGTTCTATTTTTTTGCGAGTGGACTGCGAGTAGCCATGTCCCGCACGCCCTCCCTTCCCCCTCACTCGCAGCGTGCCTGCTACTAAACACTCGCAGTCAATTAGACACTACTCGCACTACACACCTGCACTCGCACTAATCACCTGCACTCGCAGTGAATTGGACACTACTCGCACTACACATCATCTGCACTCGTACTAATCACCTGCACTCGCACTAATCAAAGTGGAAACCAGGCTATAGCGCGCTCGTTAGTTTCCTCCCGGTCGTACTGAAGTAAACACCATTCTTAATTTCCCAACTCCCAGATAAGTTCCCCTAAAGTTGTTAATATAATAAGCTACAAAAAACATTAGAAAACTAAGGGATTCAGATCGGAAGTCATTGGCGTATGGGAGCCCCTTAAAGATGTCGGTATTCTTTTTCTGTCTATGCTTCAATAGAAAATGAGTGATATGTATGTTAGTCTTTTATGTATTTGTAATTATGGGCCTCCCTAACTGAATTATAAAAATATCAATTCTGATTTCAAAAATCAGAGAAAGTAGAAATGTACCGGGAATGTCACCTTTTAAAGCTCGAATGGGGCCGCATCACGAGAGTAAGGTCCCTTTGGCCGTGCGGGGTCAGTACAGGATCAGTTGTCAGTATAGATTCTTAACCCATGACGACACATATGCGTCAGACCGCCGTAGTCGCTTTCCGCTACATACGAGGAAAACCACGGGATCAGCTACGAGCGTAGCGCGTAGCGATTCTGGGCAATGAATGTGTTAAATATTTTTTGAAATCGCATAGGTGTTCTGGAGATTACCCATTACATACATACAAACAAACTTACTAAGATACACTCTCAAAGACACTTCTGCTTCATAATCGAACGAGCGAGCGAACCGAACGAAGTTCTATGCTTCATCTTGACCCGAAATTCATTCGTACGTCCGGATGAAATAAGAAATGAAAAGTAGGATGTAGCTTTCATAAAATGTTTAAAAAAACGGCAGGTCTTAAAATGCTACTACACCACAGTCGCGGAATACTTCAATGACAAATTCGTATAAGTATATTATTATTATTGTATTTTAGATTGCCTATTTTGTATTATTCTCGGAATTTCATTTTGAAATTGTATAGAATATAAGAATGTCTTCCCTCTTATTAAATTTGAGTTCAATCTTGCAAAAGCAAAAAAATATTTTTCTTACTCAATTATAATAATACATATAGAATTATAAATTTAGCTACCTATCCTAAATTAGTTTAAGTACTTTATAAATTATGCTACGTCCTTACAGGGTTACCATGTATGAACTTATCTTGTTTGTAACACCTTTGTAACTATGATTTCTACATAAAATAAATATATAAATGTCCAATGTCTGTCCCGCTGTCCAGCTGTTCTCCTCTACAGGTCGCATTTCTCAACCGATTCTCGTGAAATTTTGGGAGCAGGTTCATTAATTATATAGATTTGTATTACGCACACTTTTTCGAAATTAAAAAAGAAGATTTACATATTATATGCAGTCTCGCGCGTTTTACCGCTCACAGACCCGCTAATGATAGTATTGATAAAAGGCCCACATTAATAATAATTAAAGACGCATTCGTGTCATCGAATGCTCAAATTAGCGAACACGAAAACCCACACTGAGGCCGTACCGCGAAACGAAAACGAACTTCGTTTGTGTATCTCCCTCTCTTTCGAACTTGCCTATTCGAGCGACAGAGAGGGAGATACACGAACGAATTTCGTTTTCGTTTCCCGGCAGCGCCCCTGGTCTGGGCCTCAAGCCCGGGATAAGGCGAAAACAGCCGAAGCGATCATCGGCACGCGACTCACGTTCCCACGTCTCGCAGATAACCGCACTTCATTTTTGGAACGACGATAAATGGGCCCCGCGAGGCGAATAAATTTTAAACCGCCAAGGATTAAGCAAGCAATCTATTTTGCGGGGGTTCATTCGCTTTGGGGGCGATTGATTTGGTCTAGTTTGCGCCGTCACGGACGAGGTTACACGGACTGATGGGCGTTCGCACAAACAGAACACAAGCTAATAAAAACGGGGAATTATAAAACGATCGAATAAAAAAAAACTTAGTTACTGATGATGGACATACTGCTTTAATAACTTGAGCGGTAAGAATTTGAGTAGGTGAAAAATTAACTAAACTAACGACGAATATTGATTAATAATAAAATCCAGAACGAGCTTACAAAAAGTGAGTTGTGATGAATCCATACTGACTGAAGATTACATATTTGAAATTTCGCTTGTAAGTATGCATGTAGTATATATTTATTTGTGTATGTAAGTATTTATTTTATTTATGTATATGTATTTGTGTAAATATGTTGTATATAGGACTACCGTAACGTTATTATTCTTTTTAGTTGTTATTTGCACTGCCCACAATTTTTTCCGCTTTGCCTTAAGGTTTGACTGGTAGAGAATGCCATTTGGCATTAAGTCCGCCTTTTGTACGATTAGTTTTCTTTTGTGCAATGAAGTTTAAATAAATAAATAAATCCATTTCAGATATTTAAATTTTAACCGTGCGACTACATTACTAAGTGAGCGACTAGAAATAGCTCGCGGATAGGTTAGAGGACGAGAGTTTTGCTCCCGCTTACGTCTTCGAGGTTATTTTTTTTTATATAACAGTGGAAAAACCTCTGCTCATTATAGTATTTTTCAAAGTGGTTTTTGTATTCGAAACACCTCATTTAAGATAAAATGCCTCTCAGTATAAAAAAAACATATGCCAAATATTGAAAAAAATGCAGGACGTAACGTTGACACTCAAACAAATATTAGGTCGCTCAAATATTATGAAGCTTCTCATTTTGTATTTTAAGTAGCTCAAATTAATGTTTGTAAGTTGCTGTTCTGTTGATTTCTCGTCACTCGCAGTCAGTCGCTCACGTAGTAATGTTCTAACGTAAAATAATTATTTATGACACTTAAAACTTTAATTTACAGTCACTCGTTTAAATACTACACTTAAAAATCTGCTTCAAGATTGAAGAAATTTTAGTTTGTTATATAAATAAATAACGCACGCTTCCTCTCCTCGCGGGAGTCCGCAGGATGCGAGTGTCGCAGGATCGGTCATTGTGGAACTCTTTGGGGGAGACCTATGTCCAGCAGTGGACATAGATATGATAAGGCGTCCTCTACTGGATGAGAGAGTATTATGTAGACGTCACGGACTTCACATTATGCCTTCAAGTTTCTTCAAAGATGTATGCAGGTTTGCACTTGTATGTCGTGTGATATTCGTGAGGAAACCTACATTATACAAATAACAATATATCCGATTAATATTTAAAAGATAACACGGGTCTTACGCAATATTTATTAATATTTTAAAGATAACACTGGTCTAACGAACTATATTAATATTGAAAAGATTACACGGGTCTAATGCGATATTTTTATGTATGTATTAACCTTTATTTTACATAAAAGGGGCTACAAAAGGCCAACAAACGTTACATCACCATAATCTTGTAAAGGTAAGAGTGACTGTGCGACAGTAATTTTAGTTTGTAGTGGGAGGACATTCTGCAGACGCCTCAAATAGTGTGGCGACGCAAAAAGTTTTCTACTGGTCTCCGAAATATGAGTTGACCAGGACAATGTTTGATCCATGATGATACCCAAGTTCTTAATTGTATAGGAGAGTGGGATAGAAGTGCCGTGTAAAAGAACATTGGGTGTCACTATTAATTCTGATAGTTTGGACACAAAGTAAGAGTCACCGACGACAATCGGTTGTGATTTTGAACCTTTAGCCCAAAATTAAATTCCCATGATATTTACTCATATTTAAAACATTACAGTGGGCGTAGCATGGTTGCCATTTTATCACTTATCGTTGTGGTAAAGACGCCCATCACGCTCTGACAAGTATGCGAGTGCGAGAATGACGGATGCCTTATCCACAACGATACGTGATAAAATGGCAACCATGCTACGCCCGCTGGGGTATAACGCGATATCGTCGGGGATAGTGCAATACCGCGTAACTAGCACTGCTAAACAAACTGCCTGTCTTAACCACTACAGGTTATTAGATTGCTAGTCTAACATCTTTAACACGTCTGAAAGCAACACAGATCAGCCTTCATGTGTCCGTCATGCAGAACTGCTAGACACGATGACATTGTACGAATGTATAATTAATCGTAATAAACTTTTGTTTCTCGAAAGTTTTCTCGAGAGCGTATCTACACAACACCCATAGTGCGAAACCGCGTATCTAGCACTGGTAAATACTGCGTATCTACACAATACCCAACTTTACAGGAGAAGCTTGGTAAAATTCTAATCAGGATTTTACGTTCGCTGGCGGGAAAAATTTAGTTTGGCTATTTTTGTTAGATACGCGGTATTTACCAGTGCTAGTTACGCGGTATTGCACTATCCCCGACGACATTATATTTACCGTACGACCGTTCCTTCAGACCCTTAAGTTTAAGTTCAAAGCGCAAGACTTTAAAGTGAATATTATAAATGGGAAAGTTTGGATGTTTAGATGTTTGGATGTTTGTTACTCAATCACGCTTCAACGGCTCAACCGATTTCGATGAAATTCTGCACGAAGATAGTTCATAGGTTGGATTAAAATATAGGATGGTTATCGTCCCGGGTCCACGCGGAAGAAGTCGCGGGCGGAAGCTAGTATTGGTATAAATCAGAATTGAGTCAAATTTTTAAAATCTTTTGACGGTCAATAATAATCTTCTGACCATCACGAAAACAAAAGGCTTTAAAAGCTTAAGGCACTGGTCCCACCGCCGGCTAGTAAGCTAGAAAAGTTGGGCAAGTAACGTTTCATTGCGTGCTGACCAGGCACAGTGTGATCAATCGACCTGTACAGATCCGCAATGTAATGCTACTCGCCCAACTTTTCTAGCTTACTAGCCGGCGGTGGGACCAGTGCCTAAGAGTTTGGGGTTTAATGAATAAATCTCTAATGCCAATAGCAAAAATCTAGTTGTTGAAGAAAACGAAACTCAAGAGCTCATATATACACATGCTAAAGAAACAACCAAAACTTGCATTTGTTTTGTATTTACGTAAAAACTGTCTTTTTTAACCCCCGACGCAATAAAAAGGGTAAACCCTAGTGTCTGTCTGTGGCATCCTAAATTAATGGATCGTTTTTGATACGGTTTTCTTTTGTACAAAAGCTGATTGATCAAGATGGACCTTAGCTACGTTTTAACAAAATCGGATGAGCCGTCATTGACATATTGAACTTTGAAATGAAAATGTCGGGGGTTTCCCAACTTTTCTAATTTGTTGATTATATTTTTCTTCTAATTTACTCAAAAAGCACGGTGAATAGTGGCTTCTAAACACACGTCGGTGTTTTACGGAAGATATTAAAATTATAAAAATCAAAAATCCTCGAAATTGTTATCTTAAACCAACAACAAACTGATGATAAAAAGGTTCTGACTTATCATTATATTTTAATTTCACTCAGTCATTATTGAATTTATGGATACTTAATGTACTTCCGTTTAATTCGCACTCAGGATCGCTGTCAGATTGTTTTGTTAGTGCGGTTTATTAATGGGTATGTGTGTGTGTGTGTATATTTGTGTGCGCGCGCGCGTTTTTTTGTGGTGTGTGTGTGTGTGTGTGTGTGTGTGTGTGTGTGTGTGTGTGTGTGTGTGTGTGTGTGTGTGTGTGTGTGTGGGTGGGTGGGTGGGTGTGGGTGTGTTTGTTTTTGCGTGTGTGTGCAGATATTGTGTAAAAAGGTACTCATGATCTTAGCTAATAGAAAAACTAAAACCAAACTGAAAAACTTTTTAAATATACCTCGTTCCATATATCACTAGTATTTGAACAGGAAAATTCGTGTAAGTTTCTTTGTTTTACATAAATATGTATGTGATATGTTCGATTGTGGAATTATTTGCCTATTGAAATTAAACTAGCTAAGTCTCTTCCCATTTTTAAAACTAGACTCAAGGATTACTATTTTTCTCTTCCGCAACTAGTCATTCCTACTTGGTGTGTGCTGTTTGTTTTTGACTGTAAGTGATACTGTTTCTATGACATTTGGTTATTGTATGTGTATGTAGGTTTATATATATATTCTGTTATGTATCTCTCATATTATTCTGTTTTTTCTGTTTTTACCTACTCAAATCATATCTTTTCTTGCATCGTCTCCACCACCCAAAGGTTGTCTGGAAGAGATCGCTATATATATCTTACTCCTATTATTCTATTATCTACTATGTCTGGTGAGCAATAAAGAATATTTGTATTGTATTGTATTGTATTGCAATGTAATACATCTTTTTTGTGTCTCAGTACAAGTAGCATCTTCAATGAAATTAAATAAATTCTGCCGCTAAATCCTCCGCGTAAGCCATTGCTCAGTCCCCGCCCCGTCACAAAACGGACTCCAAGAAACCCCTCAGAGACCAGAATCGATGACTAGCATTTTAAATGTGCTGATTTCGAGACTTAATATAACGAGTGGCGTAATTAGTTCCGAGATGAGGTCGCTACTCGACCGATTCACAACGCTTGGTCTGAGCTGGTGTAAGAGAACCGGTTTATTTCAGACCTCTGAATTAATTTAAACTTATATAATTTTCTTTTCAGATAATCTTTACCAACAGGACTTAGTCGCGTGTGATTAAACTACATAGTACCTCTTGCCATCCGTGTCGCACACAATGTTTTTCATCACATTTGCGTGGAAATTAATGCATTGAACCAACATTAATACTAATCACCATAAAAAATACCTAATGTCAATCGTCCACTTTGTTTTTGACGTGAGGCGCGTGAGGCAAAGACCCTTCGGCTAGCAGCCGTGATTTAATATCACTATTAAAAACATTGTACTCGGACACTTCCTTTTTTTTAGTTGTAGAATATGTTATCTTATGTTAAGATTTATATATAAACATTTTCAAACATCGTAATAAAATTAACACCTCCTTGCTTTATAACTGACACATGAGTGACAGATACTATTTAAAACAAAAGCCATGCGCCCATGGACATAATAAGGATACTGTAGCACTGTATACGCGCTCGTTATGAAGCCCTTTACGAGCAAGTGTTATAAAAAAGAAATACTACTGAGTTTAGGCTAAGTGCCAAAGTGGACACTGGGCTCCTTAAGGATATAACCGGGAAAACGCGAGGAAGATCTTTGAAGTTTTTCGACATTTAAAAGTTGTATTGAGAAAATGAGTGTACTAGTTTTTAAACCCTAACGGGTCATATATTTTTTCCTTAATGCTTGTTATTATGTGTTATCTCTTTATTCATATTTCATCTTAAGTTAGGTTTGTAAAATTATTTTATAAAAAGTAAAATATAAAACTATACATACAAAACATAAAATCATTATAAAAACCTAACCTAGGGTGAAGCCGGCAGCGAGGCGGGGCCTAAGCTACCGGCGGTCAGTGCGACAGAGACAGGATTATGTGTTATTATTGTTATGTTCTTTGTTTTTGACGATAACTATATAAAATAATATAGTTTTGACATGTACATGAGTATTTAAACTGCAATTTCTCATCATGAAATAAATCTTGATGAAAATCTTATCTTATCTTAAACGATCGGCAACGCGCATGCGAGTCCCCTGGAGTTGCAAGCATCAGTAGGCTACGGTAACGGCTTCATAAGTTCATACGCTTGTTTACCACCGATTCAAAAATGAGGTCAAGATAGATTAGGTAAGCGGAAAGTGAGTTGAGAGAGACTGTGAATAGCATTTGCATGCAGGCGTTACTTGGGGAGGGTAGAATAGACGATTTGAGGAAATTAGCTGCTAATGAAGCAGTAGGGAAGGAGCTATGGATTTTTTATTTAAAATCGGGAGAGCGGCATGTCGTATGATTAGATAGCGTTAGTTAGATTATGGTGTTTTGTCCTTGCTCTTATGGTTATCATTCGTTTTTACAAAAAAAAAGGCAAAAAAGAGTGGAATCTACCAACACAATTTTGAAGCAGATATCTTCAACCGAGTTTGGTTGACAATTCAATATTATGATCATAATCTGATGATGGAGACAGATGGTGGCCACGGGAATTCAGGCCTACAACAGACGTAACCCCGATGAGTTTGGGCTAGTTAGAAGAGTCTCGAAGAGTAGTTGATGACGGTATGCAGAAAAGTAGAGTTGGCAATAAAAGCTTGTACCAAAAATGAAATTTTTCGCAAAAACTTATTTATTTATTTTCCCTCCTCCCTTAATTTATTTATTTTATTCATTTATTATAAATGCGAAAGTGTGTACGAGTATGTCTGTCTGTCTGTTACCTCTTCACGCTTAAACCGCTGAACTAATTTAGGTTAAATGTAGTATATAGATTGTTTGAGTCTCGAAGCCTTCCCCTAAATATAAAACCTATTCTATGTAAGGATATAGGATAGTTTTTATCCCGGAAATAATCCCCTAAAGGGGTATAAGTTTGTATGGAGCGACGATATAAAGCGAGTTCCGAGCGGACGGAGTAGCGGGCAGAAGCTAGTACTCTATAATTCCAACCTGCCTCAAGTTTTAAAGGTAATAATCTAACTGCTTTTTCATTCGTTCCCGTTCCTCGGCTCAGTCCCCACGGGCCGATCCGTTCAACGTCGAACTCCATTATGGCATTAATCCCGCTAATGTTCCCAAATTACTCGCTCCTACTGAAATTGTCACTCTCAAATTCAAATTAAACACGATTGACTTTACGACTTATGATTATGGCGTCCTAGAGAGAAATTAATATTTTGCTCCGACGTTATGTGGGTAATGTAATTTATTTTGAGGTCGACTTTGTCAATGGAGTTGAAAACTGGCTAAAAATATTTAAATATCTTTGGATTTGATGTTAACGTGGAATATATCAGTAGCATTTGCCCGCGACTTCGTCCGCTTTAACTCCCGTATCAACTGCCATCCCCAATTGTATACTTTAGAGAATCATTATTAAAAAGTATCCCCTGTTTTAATCCAGGTTATATAATATCTCCATGCCAAATGTCATTTCAATTCGTTCAGCTGTTTTTGCGTGATTAAGTATCAAACAAAATATTTAAACATCTAAGGATTCTAGGATTAATAGGATTGGACATAAATCGGAACGCGCTTTTGATGTAAGTAAGTATTTATTACCTATATATTTACGAGAAAACAGCTTAAAATTCTATTATTTCCTTTTTTCATCGTAGCCAACTCAAACAAAAGGCCGGCAACGCACCTACAACTCTTCTGGTGTTGTAAGTGTCCATGGGCGTCGATTATCGCTTACCATCAGGTGATTCGACTGCTCGTTTGCCTCCTATATAATAAAAAAAAACACAATACAATTATTGAAATACTAGCTTCCGCCCGCGTGTCTGCGTGGACCGGGGATAAAAACAAACTTATATTTAAATCCAGGCTAAACTATATTCGTGCAAAATTTCATCCAAATCGGTGGTGCCATTTAAACGTGTTTGAGTAACAAACATCTAAACATCCAAACTTTCGCATTTATAATATTAGTACGAGTAAGATATTGAAGCTAATTAAAATGACAGTAGGTATTTTACCGTATCTAAAATTCACAAATCTCGCGGTCGTTTAAATTGTTCCGTCGTTCACTGGCCAGCCATTTGTCACTGCGACAACCGGATTCATCCAAATGGATGGACGTAATATTCTTACGTTGAATTTTGATATTCACGACCGTGACTGTTCCATTGACATTCCGTGACGGGCCGCGTCAACTATCAGCGCTACAGTTTTGACATCCAAGGACCGATTTTGGCGTGGTCCTCATCCAATCGGCTTGTTGGAACGCCAGTGAATGCCGAGCTTTAGATTCAGCGTGCAACAGAGTGTAACAATAAACTGAATGCACTTAACGTGCAATGCCGTGATGCGGTTGTAAAATTACAAAATTGTATTTAAGTGTTTTCTGGGTACGTTAAAGCAAGCATAGTGGCATAAAAGTTATCATCAACTTTCTAATTAGAACTTCATTTCGTCATCATGACCAAAGGAGTACAGTAGATAGATATCCATATCCATACTAATATTATAAATGCGAAAGCGTGTCGTCGTCTGTCTGTCAATCAGTCTGTTACCTCTTCGCGCTTAAACCCTTTTAGTTTGAATCCCGGGGAAGGACTAATTATACTTTTATCGAGGAGGACTGATGACTAAAAAGAAAAAATATATAATGTAAATAGAATTAAAAAAAAAATTAAAATAGTGAAAGTATGAGTTGTAATTTTATTAAATGAAAATACTAACTTAGATTAATTTCTAGACCTGACCAATGTGTAAAAGTCATATAAAATGTAACTGACCTAAATAACATGTAAAATTATTTATAATTTTATCAAGAAATATCTCAATCTCTCAATATCAATCTCTATCCTGGAAGTCATCCAGGGAGGTGAAATGGGGGGTTAAAGTGGTGTATGCAGCTACGATATAAACGAATTCCACGTGGACGGAGTCGCGGGCAGAGGCTAGTAATGTTATACGTTCTAAATGGTTCTTAAATATCGGAACAGAGCATTTTCCAATAAGATGTCATGTTGTTAAGAACTTTTTTAGTGAAATTCAATGTTCCGCTACGTCACGAAAATTTTCCAAACATAAAATTCGTGCCGTAATGGAACGAATAAAATTTTATCAATGAAAGTTTTTAATAATGAGACGATTTTTTAAAAAAGCTCAGCCAGGTAATTGCCTTTAAAAATAAAGTCCTGTTCACATTTTTTGGTCACTGACGTGCACGTATTTTGCAATTCGACTGTGCTTACGTGAAGAGCTACACAAATTCATAAATAACAACAATTTCTGCATTATAACATCTGCAAAACGTTTTGGCATAGCGTAGCGGAAGTAATATGAACATTGCAAGTTACTGGCAGTTTTTTGTCTCTTCCCAGCCAGATCTGATAGCAGCGCGTCTGTTTAACTTCCAAACGGCGTATGTTACTATGTTACTCGTATAGAGATACAATATTTTGTATGCGAATGGTAAAGCGATACGTATCGTCTCGTAAAGCGCCAACTCTTTTGGTGGAGACATAAAAGCGTACGGAGAGCCAAGAATTGGTAACGTTTTTAACGATTTTAATTTATGTTTCCTCTTTGCAATCGATTTGAGACAACCATTTGATACGTTTTGTATATTTTTCTGAGCGCTTAAGAGTGAGAAAATCTACCAATTAATCAATCAAGGCACTTTCATCTATTGCCAAAAGCTATTATAGCCACAGTGATTTAAGTAATTATAAGTCGTAATTAAGTTCGTATAAAAAACAGACTTAAAAGATTGGTTATGAAGAAAAATTAAAAGTATGATTTTATCGACATAATTACCAAACGAGCGAGCAAAGCGAACGAAGTTCTATGCTTCAGCTTGGGCCGAAAATCGATCGTCTGTCCAGTGCCTGTCCCGCTGTTTTTGGTGTTTTCCTCTACAGGTCGCATTTTTCAACCGATTCTGATTAAATTTTGTGAGTTATAGTTTTTCTGTATAAGACAGGCTCCCGAGTTCTACAGCTCACATAGCAACTAGTAAAATTAAAACGTTTTTTTCTAGAAATGAACTACCCTCTGCTCAATGAATGGGTCGAGGGTCTAGACCGTGACGTGACCGAGACGTGAATGTCCATACAACTAATATTTGACAGCCGCCATCCCAGTACAATTTACGTCACCACAGGTCATCTTGACGTTTATTGCACCGGGATAACGGCTGTCAAATATCGGCTGTAAAAAAAACTAATTTACCTTGTCATAACCTGACCTGTCCCATTGACTGGTTAGTTAAAAAGGACCAGTCTTCAAAGGAATAAGAACACAGTGGCCACGAATATGGTCAAGTACCAAGACCGACCAAAACAGTGATATTTTGGCCGGTCTTGGTTATTTAGTAAAATAAGAGCGTATAACGACACATATACTTCAGAGCGCTACGTGCGATTTTCGCTACATACTAGCATACTAGCAACACTTTCACTGCCGGGAACCCGCCTAGCGGGCGCATGCGCTACAAAATACCGAGAAAACCACGGGATCGGCTACGACCGTAGCGCGTAGCAATTCTAGCCAGTGAATTGTTTTAGGCTGCTACGGACTAGGGCGCTAAGAGCGCTCAGTGGGCGCATAGGCCGTAGTCGCTTGCCGCTACATATGAGGTAAAACGCGGGTAGTGAATTGTGTTAACACATTCACTGCCAAGAGTCACTACGCGGTACGCTAGTCGGGTTCCCGGCACTGAATGTGTTATTTTCAATTTATAACTCTATTAGGATCATCATTTTTAAGAAATAAATATAATTCGCGTTAAAATTTAAGTTAGGTACGTTTAAGAGTCCGCAGTAAGCTCGATTCTCCATACAAACGTTCTTAGGCTCTCATTTTAAAACTACGCGTTAGATTGTATCGAAACTTTGCATTATAAATTAACATGAGGTAATCTATGTCTGTAATTAGTTTATGCAGCTTCAGATACCATAGTAAAAAAAGAGATTTTAAGTCTCTCATACAAAGCTTGTTTTGGCTGTATTTCGTTTGTTTTATAAATTGGAACCATATAAACTAACTACATACATAGATATACCTCATGTTATTGTATATGCAAAGTTTCGTCACAATACAACACGTAGTTTTAAAATGAGAGCGTAACTACATTTGTATGGGAAGGTGAAATTCGGCCGAGCTTACTGCGGACTCTTAAAGATTCCACTCAGATAATTTGCTCGTTAAACATTCACCTGTATATATATACAAGATTTGACTTCTAAACTTTTATTCCACTCAAAGAAACATCGCACATAAACTAGCAGTAGCTACTGCAGTGTCATAATGTGAATAAGCTTTATGGTTTCATAAAAATTTCATTGATAGCCGAAATGACATCCCGGGTCGTTTCAATATTCGAGTCTTCGCCTGGTAATAAACCGTTGTACGAAGACGCCCCCGGGGACCTCCGTCTGTCGCACACCCGTTCTGGTGGTTTCTAGAAAATTGTAGATTTTTCTAGAATATGTAGACACTAAATAAAATAATCAATAATGATGCATTTTCTTGAAAAATTAATAACACTTTCGCCGCCAATAATCGCTACGCGCTGCGCTCGTAGCCGATGCCATGGTTTTCCTCGTATGTAGCGGAAAGCAACTACGGCGTAGGCACCCGCTAGGCGGGTTCCTTGCAGCGAAAGTGTTCAAAATCTAGTCAAATGGAGAAAAAAAGCAACGCAAGAAGTTATACGTGTCCAAAGTTTTAAGAGAGAACTTACCCCGTCCTGTCCCGCGAAACGCACCTTCATATAAGACGATTGTCATTTACTATGACGCTCGAGGACCGTGACGTCACGATCTGCTAGCATTTTCCCTCTCTAACATGCAACACTAAAACGGTTGTATCTTCGAATTTTTTTGAGATGTGAATTGTTAATTTGAATGGAATTTTGTTCATTAAGCAATTTTTTTTGCCTTCTGAGGTGTATGACGCAACATGAGTTGAGAGGGGATGACCTCATAATAGAAATAAATAATAATACAATACTAGATGATTTACGCACGAGTAACCACAGCATCGTTATTAAATCCGATTATCGTTAAGAACACTGCAAGCGTCCCCTCACACAGCGACACAGACAAAAAAAATAGAAAACATGCCGTTTTATACAGTCGTATAAAACCTCGAACATACTTCACTTCACTTCTTTCTTTTGAAGTAATAATAATTAATACATTTTGAGTCTACGCATGCCCAAATGTGGAATGATGGAGAAACTACGGCAAGTGACTAAGATAGAGCACAACGGCAAATCTACCACATACTAATACTAGTTGCTCTGTGAGATGTAGTACTCGCGAGTCTGCCTATTTTCAAAAACCTATTCTGTTCTTTCGAAAAACTGAATCGACAGAATAAATCTATAAGGTCAGTCGGGGCAAGTGCGCCAACGGGGTAAATTCGCCTATCATACCAGTCATTGTGGCACTCTTTGGGGGAGGCCTATGTTTGGCACGTCTTCTGGCTGATATGATGATAATGATGATCATCTAAGATGTCTATAGTACTAAAATAACAGTAGATTTCAATATGTTTGATGACATCACTCTTACCCCGGTGGCAGACTTGCCCCGTCTGACCGTACGTGTTACCAATGAAAAAGAAAATATTGATTTAACCTAAAAAAGTGTCAATTCTAATTACCTGTCAAAGTGATTACGTCAATCAAACTGAATGTTCATAGATTATTTTAACAGAAGACAATTTTTTATTACTTGTACCTAGTTTTAAAAAAAACATTTTACTCTAAAAAGTTTGTAATCTCGATAAAGGGAAATCAAACCGCATTAAGTACCTAAAAGAACAGAATATTTTGTTTTGTGTCAATTACAAGTCATCTCAATAAATTTTAATCAACATATAAATTTTAACAATATATAATATTACATTTCACTTGACACATAAGACTTGTTTCCAATTCGTCATTAAAAGAGAAACAAGCATTTTCTGTAACTCTTGTTTTGGTTGTTGTAATTTACCTCTCGGAGGAAATCAGGTAAAAATGAAAATACATTTCTGGGTACTCTAATCTTTAGTTTAACGTTTTCAGGGTTGCGTGTCAATGGTGATTATTTTATATTTTATCCAAATTCCTTCTTTTTATGGACTACGGTTTTCAAATATTGCCAAATAGACTATAGGGGTATTTTCGTAACACCCTGTATATTTATCGAACCTGCTCACAAAAAATTAAGAGAATCGGCTAAGTAATGCGACGTGTAGAGGAGGACATACGAAAGAATTAGTCCCGAGCTGAAACAGCTTCATTCGCTTCGCTCGCTCGTTCAGCCAAACAATAAAAGAAACGTGACAACTTCTTAAATTCTACAATGTTGTGAGGAACTCGATGGATCGATACCGATAGAGGAGACACATTTTGAGCTCGAACGAAAATCACTAACCACAATCATCAGCCATGCATGATGGACACGAATAAGGCTGGATTGCACCAACTTACGTCACAGACCGATCAACGTTAAGTATGGCCGCCGCAACTGTCATTCCATAGAAACTTGACAAACTTTCCAAACATTCCGATTTTAATGCACGGGGTCCTGTCTCTTGAACAAACAACTTTTAGCCAAATGTCGTCAAAACAGTGGTATTTTCGGGTATTCTTTGAATATCATCAAATAGAAGTCATTTCATTAGGTTTGTTTTATAATAATCCTATAAGTCATAAGTAAATAATAATATTCAAAATATTACATTCAAAAAATATTATTGCATTAGGTCAAACGAAACTTTCGTCAAATGAAACATTTGGCCAAAAGTTGTTTGGTCTAACATTAGTGAACCTAATGAACACCGCAAGAAGAGTAATTTACATCAAAACTATAAATCCAAAACGACATAATAAATAAATAAATTTTAGAGGACAATCTTACACAAATCGAACTAGCGCCACAGTAAGCCCAATAAGGCGTAATAGATGACTATCGGCCGTATTCATAAACGTCCTATAAGCCTGTTTTAACTAAAATGCCGTTAAAATTCGTTTGTCCTTATCTGTCACTTTGACATTTGTGTTCGTAAGATAGGGACAAAGCACATTTTATTTAGCAGAGGCATTTTAAGTTTTATGAATAAGGGGGTATGTATTTAATAGATATAAATACTTAAATACATAAAAAACGCCCAAGGCTGAAACAAATACTCATGCTCATCACACAAATGTTTGCCCTTACCGGGATTCGAACCCAGGACCTTTAGCTTCGTAGGCAACGTCACTAACCACTCGGCTAACCGGTCGTCAATTTAAAATAATCCACGAATTCGAATTTTTCATTTTCTGCACAAGCAGAGCAATAGAGTATATCGAATTACGTTTAGAAATAAAAGAAAATCATACATTTCGAACACCGAAGGTTTCAGTAGATTCCAGAATATTCTACAACGCTGGAAATGACATCTATGTTGTAATCAAGGAGACATTTTAATGCTTCATCTGTTAACACCTTTTGAATATTTAAATTGGAAATCTAACGTCATTTCGCCGTTGAAATGGGGATTAGAATATTGTTTTCGAATGAGATTTTACGTCGTTATATTTAAGGGTTTTTGGGCTTTGATGGGTTTATATCGAGTTTATATCTATTAAATAGGGAAGATGCAATATTTTCATTTTGGCTTTCATTTCAAAGAATCGCATGTAGAATATTATAGACCACGAAAGTATTAAATAATTAATAGTCAAATATTCCTGTTACAAACTGACAATTTATAGACTTTCCCGCCTATGGATCCGTTCCTGTGACGTCACTCAAGTTAGTCACTCGCTATATTTGTTTGTCCGTGGTTCGTCCCTAGACGTCATACAGTTGCCTACGTTTTGACATTTGACAGGAGTTACGTCACCAGACGCTGACTGTTGGATTCGGTTGGAAAACACGTTCCGTTTCACATTACAAATCAAATCTTAATTATTGTTTGAAATTAGTATAAACTAAACTAAAACCATTTCAGTAGCAGAGGCTCTAGTATAAGTTTTACCGAAACAAAACTTTACGATCGCGTTTGTGTTTTACCCTCAATTTGTATGGTATTAGACAGCTAAACGCGAACGCGGTCGTAACGTTTTGTTTCGGTAAAACTTATACTAGAGCCTCTGTTATTTTATGTTTTTTCAACATTTTGGTCACAAAATAATGGTAAATATTATAGTTGCATCTTCCCTATTGGCGATATTTTTGATTTTACTGTTATTTACAATTGTACGTATTAAAAAGTGCAGATAATGTGCTTTTTTTATTAAATTATTGATGTACTTAGCGCATTTCAGAAACCTATTCTGTTAGGGATTCATACTGACACATTTAGTAAATATTCTAGTGTCACTGCAGAAGTAAAACTAGTAGAAATTGTACTTTACTCACCTAGGGCGGTAAACAAAGAATATTGAGATATTCGCGTCTATTACCTGCGATCTGAGGATCGCAGGTAATAGACGCGTGGGCCTGTATCAGATTTTACTTTATGCACTATTACATAAATCAACATGTTACTTTTGTATGTTGGTATGTATGACACTTTGTTGCACATAAGAAAAACGTTAACAACAAAAAAACAATATAAATGTATGAGAGATCTCTTCCAGTTAACACATTCACTGCCGAGGGTGGCTACACGCTACACCCGTAGTCGATCTCGTGGTTTTTCTGCTAAGTAGCGGAAAGTGCCTACAGCGTATGAGCCCGCCTGGGCAGTGAAAGAGTCATCGGAAAACTGCATTTCGAAGTAAGTACCAAACTTTAATACAATCGGCGATAAAGTAAATGTTAATATTAAAGAAATTCAAAATGCTAGTTTAGGTACACGCGATACTTAAGAACTAAATTAAGCATTACTTTACTCAAGGTGATACTTATTTTGTTTTAATATGTTCTTTTGATTATTTAAAATTTATTTCCTTTTCCTGTCGGTTTCTCCTCTCCTTTATTGTGTAATACTTGTGTTTTTTTCCATTATTATCGTATGTGTAAGTATATCTACAGCCTTTCTTGTACCTTCTTGTACCTGATGCATTTATCTATCTTTTCTCGTTTCTACTCTCATCTACTCAAAGTTTAACTGGAAGAGATCCCTCAAATAGATAAGTTTGCCTTTGTACCTAACTTATCCTGTTCTTAATCGTCTACTATGTTTATTTTGTATAATAAAGGGTTAGACTACTACTACTAAAGTGTTAATGTGTGTCAACAAATAATGTGCGTGTGTTCCCGAAAAACTTGCACCTACAAAGAGTGTCATACATAGGCTGCTACTTATGTATCCGGAATCCAGGATTCCAACTTTCTTAAACACAATTTTTGACCTCCATGGTAAAATTTGAACTTTCTTTTAATACTGGCCGCTATATTTTTTATCTTGAGTACGCTAGTCTTTTGTTTTTGGCGGGTTTAAATTGTTATCTCGTTGCAAGAATGGAACTTACTCGTGAAAATATTCGTGCTATGATTTATTACGATTTTCGGCGTGGCTTAACGCAACAACAATGTATAGATCAATTAACTTTGACTTTTGGTGATGAAGCTCCATCAAAAACTACTGTGTATCACTGGTTTAGTGAGTTCAGTCGTGGACGTAGTATGCTTACGGACGAAGTTAAGGAAGGTCGCCCGAAATCGGCCGTTGTACCACAAAATATTGAAGCAGTGCGGAAACTTATAATGCATGACCGTCATGTTACGTATTGCGAGATAGAGGCAATTCTGGGGATATCTATGACGAGCATTAATAAGATATTACATGAACATTTAGCAGTAAAAAAAATTTGTTCGCGTTGGATACCGCACAATTTAACTAAGCATCAAAAAGAGGCTCGCGTCGAATGGTGCAAAAAAATGTTGAAAAAATATAACCGTGGTGACACAAAAGCTGTTTATAATATCTACACAGGTGAAGAATCTTGGTTATATGCGTATGATCCCGAAACTAAACAGCAATCAACAGTGTGGGTGTTTCAAAATGAGCCGAATCCTACGAAAGTTACTCGTGCAAAAAGCACCTTGAAGCAAATGGTCGCCTGCTTTTTTGATATGATATGAATGGCCATGTGGCTACAGTGCCACTTGAAAATCGTAAAACGGTTAATTCGGAGTGGTACACGACCATTTGTTTGCCAGAAGTGTTTAAGAAATACGTAAAGACAACCAGCGACGCAGAATCATTCTTCACCATGACAACGCCAGCTACGAGTATCATACATCACGCGAAACAACTCGATTTTTGGAAGGTCAAAATATATAATTAACGGGTCACCCACCGTACAGCCCTGATTTGGCACCCAATGATTTTTATTTATTTCCAAATGTAAAGAATAAATTACGTGGGCAACGATTGTCGACCCGTGAAGATGCGGTCGACGCGTTCAAACAACACGTTTTGGAGATACCTCAATCAGAGTGGCAAAAGTGCTTTAAAAATTGGTTTACACGTATGCAAAAGTGCATCGATCATCACGGAGAATATTTTGAAAAACAATAAAATGATATTTAGTAATGTACGTTTGATAATTTTTTCTATTCCGTATACATAAGTAGCAGCCTACGAGAAAGCCTTCGATTCGATCGAAACCTGGGCTGTACTACAGTCTCTCCAACGGTGCCAAGTAGACTGCCGCTACATCGAAGTGCTGAAGTGTTTGTACAAGAACGCCACTATGTCAGTCCGACTCCAGGATCAGAGTTCGAAGCCTATTCCCCTGCAGCGGGGTGTCAGACAAGGGGATGTTATTTCCCCAAAACTGTTCACCGCTGCACTGGAGGACGTGTTCAAGACTCTAGACTGGAGAAGGCTAGGCATCAACATCAACGGCGAGTACATCACTCACCTTCGGTTTGCTGACGATATAGTAGTCTTGGCTGAGACCATGGAGGACTTAAGCACGATGCTCGATGACCTCAGTAAAGCCTCCGAGCGAGTTGGTCTAAGGATGAACATGGATAAGACAAAGATCATGTCAAACCTCCATGTAGTACCAACCCCCATTTCAATCGGACACTTTACGCTCGAAGTTGTAGACGATTATATATACCTAGGACAGACTGTTCAGTTAGGTAGGTCCAACTTTGAGAAAGAGGTCAATCGTCGAATCCGACTCGGCTGGGCAGCATTCGGGAGGCTACGGCACATCTTTTCGTCCAATATTCCGCAGTGTCTCAAGACGAGAGTCTTTGACCAGTGTGTGTTGCCAGTGATGACGTATGGCACGGAAACGTGGTCGCTTACTATGGGCCTCATAAGAAGGCTCAAAGTCACCCAAAGGGCAATGGAGAGGGCTATGTTGGGAGTTTCTCTGCGCGATCGCATCAGAAATGAAGCTATCCGCAGCAGAACCAAGGTAACCGATATAGCCCTCCGAATCGCTAAACTTAAGTGGCAGTGGGCGGGGCACATTGCACGTAGAACCGATGGCCGTTGGGGCGGAAAGGTTCTCGAGTGGCGACCACGTACCGGAAGGCGCAGCGTGGGTAGGCCCCCCACAAGGTGGACTGATGACCTGGTAAAGGTCGCGGGAGTCCGCTGGATGCGGGTGGCGCAGGACCGGTCATTGTGGCACTCTTTGGGGGAGGCCTATGTCCAGCAGTGGACGTCTTTCGGCTGATATGATGAAGTAGCAGCCCTCGTAGTCGTTGTCGGTAGCTGCTCCATAAGTCAAAACAATTAATTGGCTCAATAACAAATTCCATCCAGCTTTGTCCCCAAGAGAGTCAATGTAGATACAAACTTTGCCAGATAAAATGCGACAAAACGTTAACACATGCGGAAAGTGTTATTTACCAACGAGTAGCAAAGCTATTTCAATATTGCATCATGATGACGGAGCCGTCAAGATGATGGATGAAGCACATCACGCCTGAATAAGTCAGGTGTACACGCCGCCGTTACGAAACGTCCTAAGTACGGTTTAAAAATATCAATTATTAGCCTTAGACCAGCGCCATAGGAATCATATTTGTAGCCATGACTGTATGAACATACGACCTTACGTAATTGAGTTCTTGTAACATGTGTTGTCTGATTATGGCCCGTAAGGCGATGGGTTAAGCTTGTTTCAATTACTAACTTATAATGAATAGGGGCGAGTAGACTTAAGTGTAACTCGGTATAGATGCAAGGAATTTTGTAATTATGAAACTTAAGGTATTTGGACTTAAATGTGACATTCATTTTGTTCCTACTCATGTTACTAGAAGGGATATAAAGTATGAATATGGTGTCGATTGCAAGAGAAGAGTTAGACCAAGAAAAAGGTGTATAGACTGCGTGAGAAACGACATGAATGGGAAGGAAGTGTGTGATGAGTTGACGGGCGATAGATAGGTGTCCATGGAAGAAAAAACCATGCTGCGCCGACCCGAAATAAATGGGATAACGACAAGCGAATGATGATTCATGATATGCAGAGGCTCTATTAAGGACGTCTCAAGGACAGATCGTGACGTTGGTAATCATGTGGCATTTTGCGAAAAGGCACCGGCGATCCTATTGAAACAAAAATCAAACACAGTTAAAAAATATTCGACCTGTCCGAACTACAACCCACATAATCATTGTCATAATCTTATTGGAGCAATATATATTGGCCAACATACACTTATAGCTAAACCAAACGTGCAAGTTATAGGCTATACAGAGGCTCTAGTAAGTTTTACCGAAACAAAACGTTACGACCGCGTTTGCGTTTTACCTTCAATTTGTATGGGATTTGACAGCTAAACGCAAACGCGGTCGTAACGTTTTGTTTCGGTAAAACTTATACTAGAGCCTCAGATACAGTTTTATAACTACATGATATTGCTACAGTGCTTAAGAGTCCACAGTAAGCTCGGCCGAATTTCACCTTCCCATACAAACGTAGTTACGCTCTCATACTAAAACTACGTGTTGGATTGTGGCGAAACTTTGCATATACATTGACATGAGGTATATCTATGTCTGTAATTAGTTTATATGGTTCCAGTTTATAAAACAAACGAAATACAGCAAAAACAAGTTTTGTATGAAAACTTAAATTCGCTGTATTTTTTTACTATGGTATCTGAAGCTATATAAACTAATTACAGACATAGATATACCTCATGTCATTGTATATGCAAAGTTTCGTTATAATCCAACACGTAGTTTTAAAATGAGAGCGTAACTACGTTTGTATGGAGAATCGAGCTTACTGCGGACTCTTAAGGGACAATAGTGGTGCTGCTGAGAATCTCGGTTCCGTCTGAGAGAACACGTCTAAAGTGAGATTATTTAATAAAATGAATTATGACTTAAATACTATTCAGTGTTATGCAGGGGCTAGTGACTACCGTCACTGTGCTGGCACTGGGGATTACAAACAGCGGTTTCAAGCGGGGTCGAAGAGTCTTCTGACAAAATACGTTGGTACTTTAAAATACACAAATTGAAGTAACCATGAATTCGTCACCAAGCCGCGCATTAATTTAAAGACGTATTTTACAGACGCAAGCTTCCTACAGACTTCGAGGCTTTGGTAAGTCACCATTGCCAACACAAACACAATAAGATTGATACGCAGTTTCCAGAAAGAGGCGTGGCCTTAGTTAAGTCAAACTGATCTCTGATGCCGGAGCAATTAAATTCTCTCGAATGACAAACAAAAGAAGAGACTGTAATGAAAAACAAATGAGCATCGTTAACTAAATCATTCAGACGTTTCCCAAAACAAAACAGATAGCGTTGGGGCATCGAAGTTGGGTCTACGTCATTAATTAACCCCTGCAGAACCAACACACAAACATTTAATAGTTTAATGAAAAATAAACACCGGAGCACACAAACCTTGGCCAAAACTCGACAAAAAATCTGGAAAGTGTAGCCAAATGTTGGCCCAAAAACCGGCGAAAATCGAGAAAGCCTGGGCCAAACATTGGTGCAGTTGGTTTTGATGCCAATGTTTTGTTTACCGCAAACATTTGGAAACAATGCAAGTATCGCACTCACCAGCTCCTTTCAAGTATAACCCTTAACTTAACGGAGCAAGGTCAGTTTTTAAAAGCATCGTTGACCAAGATACTCTCTCTAGAAAGTTATCGGTTTTCCGTTGTTTGCGTTTTACACTTGAACGGGTTTGTTCCGATTGCCAAGTTTGTGGTTCGGGAAATTCGAGGGAATTTGTGAGAGTTAAAAACAAACTCCTGTTATATTTTATCAGTTACTTTTCTTTTTTCTTTCGAAAATGTTCGTAACCTGACCATGACGTGACGTCCCGCTAATACATTTTTACTTATGCACTGTCACAAGAGATATTGGTTCAGTATGTTTGTTGAGCAATATAATTAACAACATTAATGTAAATAAAAGTGTAGGTATCGACAAAATTAGCGCCAGATATAAAATATATAAAAACAGAGATGAGGCCAGTACTTACGCACCTAACAAATCAATGCATATCTAGTTCATCATATCCCGACAAATTAAAAATTGGACTTATACGTCCAATACATAAAAAAGGTACCTACTTGGACAGAAATAACTACAGACCCATAACTTTATTACCCACTGAAGATAAAATAATCTAAAAATATATAGGGAAAACTATCAATATACAGCAATACGTGGGTTACTCGATATGAGATAAAAATAACTATTGAAGATTATCACTATATATTTTTATTTTTTCTAAATACTCTCCATCATTCTCTATACAAAGTTCCATTCACTCATTTCATTCCAAGCACTTTTGCCAGTCTTGAGCCACGGCTTCTTCAGCGCTCAAAAAAAACCTTTATTTACCTTTATATATACCTTATAATATACCTTATAATATACCTTTTATTTTTTCTTTCACTACCGGGAACAAAAAAAATCGCAAGGAGCTAAGTCAGCGCTCGCTGTAGGGTGGATGTGGTAAGATTTCTATCCCAGCTTCCTCAATAAACGCCTTTGTTCTGAGGGACGGATGTGAAGAGGCGTTATCGGGATGCATCATGATTCCCCGAAGTCCAGTCTTTGGTCGCCTCTCTCACACTGTTTGGAAAACTTGCAGCAATGCTACTGTATAGCCCGACCAGGAAAATAAAAAAAAATCGCCATATTGCGGAAAACTATTGGAACTAATTTCTTCAACTGGCAACAGTAACTTTGAAGACGTCATTAATGCCATCTGTCAATTGCTGTCAAAGTGAGGTGTCGGTTGCACGTTGTGTATTTCTTGGATATTGTGTGTATTTGTGCGTTAAAACGCCAAAAACTATTAAAAGTGACTTAAGAAAAGTGATTTACAATATGACGAGGTATTGGTCGGAGAGAAAGTGTGAAGTAAGTCTCTATTTAATTCCTCTAAATAACATCCAGTGTGTGTTGCCAGTGATGACATATGGCACTGGAACTTGGTCGCTTACTATGGGCCTCATAAGAAGGCTCAAAGTCACCCAAAGGGAGGGAGAGAGGAGAGGGCTATGTTGGGAGTTTCTCTGCGTGATCGCATCAGAAATGAGGCTATCCGCAGCAGAACCAAAGTAACCGATATAGCCCTCCGAATCGCTAAACTTAAGTGGCAGTGGGCGGGGCACATAGCGCGTAGAACCGATGGCCGTTGGGGCGGAAAGGTTCTCGAGTGGCGACCACGAACCGGAAGGCGCGGCGTGGGTAGGCCCCCCGCAAGGTGGACTGATGACCTGGTAAAGGTTGCTGGAGTCCGCTGGATGCGGGTGGCGCAGGACCGGTCACTGGCACTCTTTGGGGGAGGCCTATGTCCAGCAGTGGACGTCTTTCGGCTGATATGATGAAATAACATCACCGACCTCGTTGTCAACATGACTGGTGGGTATATCATATAGTATGTTCAATGGAAATAAAGTGTGTTGCTATAATTATTGCTATTTTAGCGCCCGCAGACCAGGTTTTTTATTTTCCTGGTCGGGCTTTAGTGTACCAATCCGAGTTAACAGACCTATAATTTACGACCATTGATGTTGACAAATGCCCACCCCGTGAAAAGAAACTAGCGACCATTTTTATGCCGACGTTACTCGTCTCTGAGAAGACTCATACTGACGATTGTCGTTTGTTTTCCCGATCATACTGATAGATCCAGGTTTCGTCACCTGTAATTATTTCCAATCTACGTCTAGATGTCCCGTTCTCGAAACGTAGACGCATATCACGACACTAATCCACACGAGCCTGTTTCTTAGTAAATATCGGAGAGAAAACGCGGGATCCAACGACAACAGAGCTTCCTCACTCCAAGATGTTCATGTAAAATAATATTAACGCTACCCGAACTGACGCCCAGCATCTTATCTATGTCCTATGTTAATCGTGGGTCTTCTCGCACCAACATTTCAGTAGTCCACACGTTATCTGCAGTTACTGCTGTTTGCGGGCGACCAGTTTGGTTAACTTCGAGGTTGGTTTTACCCCTTTTAAATTCATTGAAACTGCTTCCCGAGATGGAGCAGAGTCTCCTAATACTGACTGCAACCGTTGGAAACATAATAGCTCGGATAAACCAAATTACCGGATTAAATAACCGAAAAAAACGCGGGAACCGTTTTAGACTGGATCATAACTATTTTTAAATTCGAGCGAATGGGCTACTTGTGTTCTATTTTTAAACAAATTTGCTTTTTAAAAATATATGATACAGGTGCGTTCTATTTTTAAATTTCGAGCATCTCAAAACTTTTCGAGTGACCTACGTTACGTGTACATACAACAGAAGACCTGCGCTGGCTCTGCCAGCATTACGCTGAGTTGTGACCATTTCGTGGCAAATTGCGAGTCTAATTTTTTATTGCCTGTAAATTGTTTTACGTTTTGTAAAAAATATAAATGTAGACAATAATAATAATAAAAAAATAGCAAATGCATATTTGGAATCGCAATGCATTACCGAATAGGCCCTTGCTCGGTTCACACCTCATTTTCGATACACCCTGTATAAGTACCTATCACATCGTCTATCCATTGGAAATATTGGAATTGATAACAAAAAATATACAATGTTCTCATTCGCTTTCTCAAAGTTCGGATCTAAATTAACCGGTATTTCCTGGAACATTTTAAAGCAGTTCCGAGCCTTGCCACACACCAAGCTAACGCGTCAGAACAAGCGGTGTAAGCATATAATGCGATTGGGAAAAGATGAACCAAGATTGCGTAACTTTCCATGTGGAAATTAGTCAGTAATTTTACAACATTTTTGTAAAATTTATATATATGTATATAAAGGTCATGTTCCCTCTCGTGAATTTCCTAAACGGAAACTTGTATGTCTTAAGCTCTAATGAAAGTTTCTAGAAAATTGTCAGAACATGCCTGCCCATTTTGAGAATGTTCTGCAACTTGCAGTTTTACAATGCGTTCTACATGTCAGTAAATACATATAGATACTGTCTATAGACATTTTTTAAATGTGCTCTGCATACTGTACATTACTAACCGAGACCAACAAACACGTTCCAAAACACGTCTTCCCCAATATAATGAAACAGCTCATATGCATGTCCTAGCGTCAGCGAATGCAGTTGCAGCCAGACAAATGGCTATCATGCAAGCCACGCATTTGTATGCAGCCGGTGCCTGTCGCATTGTCACGGCCCTGAGGACTAAACGACTTAGGTGACTGCGGCTGATCCTTAGGATACGATCTTTGGTGGAGGACAGTAGCTTGATGGTTTCTTGAAATATTACAGGTTCACTTGTGTACATGTTAGTTTGTGCTGGGTTTTAAGACAATTAGGTGTTACTCTGGTTAGCCCACAAATTTTGTTTCTAATATTGTTCGGATATTCTAGTTAATCTCCAAAGAACTACAAAAGAGTCCGTCTCTTCCTCTTTTTTTTCGTGTGGTATTTGTATACGTTACTATATAGAGCGCAGAGTATTTCACCGTATATCGATCTTCCTAGCATTCCTAAAATCATTATCAACTTTCTCCTGAACGCTCCAGTTTCTACACTGCTAAAACATTCTCAATATTAAAGTTAAAGTAAATGTAAGTTAGCCGGCCGTCCCCCGCAGACATCGTCATGAATATGTAACGAGGGACAAAACAAACGAAGCAAGCCCTTAATAGACGATTAAAAACAGCCCTTAAGAATTCACTTGGCTTTTGTTTCGGGGCTTGGGAAATATTTGTAAAGATTTCTTGTTCCGCTGCACTTCGTTGCGAGTTTCGTAAATCACGGAGTAAATAGTAGGTACAGATACTAATGTACGTCGTGCTGCTAGCTGTTGAAGAAAAGTTTCAGGAAAGAGATAAATAGAAAAACAGCGAAAAGAGCCTAGCTCTTAAAATAATGTAAGATTTATCGTCAAAATAAGGAACCGCTCTTAGTAAGTGAAACGCAGTTTTAAATATTTAGATGTACTTCTGGTAAATCATGGAATTGATGTTGAAATCTCCTTTTTCTACATTCATCATCATCAGCAGTTAATATCATTAACTTCTTGTTTATGTTGATACTGACCTTATATCAAATGTAATGGGCATATTTTGCAATTTTCTTTTGTTTTCATTAACTTAGTGACATTTAGTTTGTTAAACATTTATATCGGTCCTTAATCTTCATACGTTTGTGGCCTATTTGCAGAATAAATAATTTATTTTTTATTTTGATTTTTTGTTGTTCTCTCAATGCAGAGGATCGTGACATCATGTCCCATTCATGCTGACCAGACTCTTATATACGTACCTATGATTCGCTTTACGTATGGCCTCGTGCAGATGTAGTTGCAAGGGTGCAGTGATTTGTTTGCTCCATCTAGCGGGTGGTCTGCCCCGAGACTGGCCCTTAACTTTGCCCGTCGTCATAAATATCCTTTCCAGGCTATCCGAGAAACCTACATTCAGTAGGGCTACCACGAGTGGCAATCGAAAACACACATTGCGAGACTATTCTTGACAGCGAATAAACGCCCTTCATATAGATTGCGATTGTCACAAATTCGAGCCGTCAAAGTATCTCATGGTACCGATGTTCTCCAGTAACAGCTACAAAGCTTTAGTCGCTAGCGTTTAGTTTTCGATGCGTAATTTAACGTTGGTCTCGTACTACGGCATCGGTACCATGTGTCACAAAGTAGACAGACGATATCGAGAAATACCGTATCCTTGCAAATTAGCGCGTGATAACTTATTATTCTGTCAAGAGATACCGTAGATCCGATCAAGACCCATCTCAAATTAAAGAACGTATAAAAATAGGGGGTTTGATTTGACAACATATATCCGCAAAATACGTACACGTATTTTGTATATAAAATTACAAATTAATGGCATAAATTCCGCCATATTGAGTTAGAATCAGTGGAAAAATCGACGCATACTAAGTTATAACTAATGTCCTTAAGCGTAAGGTGTATATTCCTTCTCTTACCCTACGCGATTCACGTATTCTGTAATGTCATAACCGACATACGCTAGCATTGAAATTAAAACGATAAATGCTTGTGAGGTAAGGCTGAATATTGATAAAAATAAAATGGTACTAATTGTAATACGTGGTTTTGTGTGTGTCTAGAACACGCACATATTTGCAACATGGTATCGGTGTGGCTAAAACGTCCGTCACGTTCTGACTAATATGCGTATACGCGTCTATCGAGTAAACTATATGAACTATCGAGTTAACGATTGCGAGTCATGTTTAAAAATATTTCTTTAATTTCTACGAGTATGAGTAACCGCCAGGGGCGGTGTATATATTCTCCATATTAATTATTTACGCAGTCCTAATGCTACAAAAGTCCGAATATCTTCTAGCGAATATCGTTTTCCCGAAGAACAGCTGATGCAAGACATCTTAACAGATAAGTGTTTCAACCATGAGAGGATCAAAGATGGCCTAGGATAGTTATGTTGGATCATAAAGAGCTTTAGGTTCGCGACTTTCCTGTGGAGCTAAGGGCTACAAACCCAAATTTTTGGTTAAAATTTGTGTTAAAAGCGCCTTCGCTTACATAA
Source organism: Epinotia bilunana (assembly GCA_947049275.1). Lineage (NCBI taxonomy): Eukaryota > Metazoa > Arthropoda > Insecta > Lepidoptera > Tortricidae > Epinotia > Epinotia bilunana. Next base: position 4,056,008 of record OX346267.1, read on the forward strand.
TGTCATGCCTTAAACATTTTATTATATGACCACATTAAAGTCCACTTTTGTTTTTCTGTCTCTCTATGACCTTGATATTATAAAAAGAACATACCTCATTGTCCTTATCAGCGTCCTTTATGTGTTGAGCGATAAACCGCACGCTCTGCAGAGCTGCGGCCACTTCAGGGGAGAGGTGTCTCGGCAGCATGTTCTCGGATTCCGTCACTGAAGACATGAGAGCGTTTTAGTCACTGATTATTGAGGGAACGACCACATCGTCGCCCAAAATAATCCGACGCACCGTTATCGCAGTAGAACGTATGTAGAAGACGTGATGCAAACGATACGTTCTCGCGTATAACCAGCGTTACGCATCGGCGGTGTGGTCGTGATCATTATTTTATTGTCAACGATAACATTGTAGGTCGTTCGTTAAAGAAGGCGTAAGTATCCGGTTCGCAGGTATACTCTGATTCCCCTCAACATAATGCAATACAATAAAATATAATTTAAGATTTGTTTTCTTTTGTATTATGTTTTTCTGAATTTTGTAACTCATGTTTATGAATAAGTTTAACTTTTTTTATTTTGACCATTTATATCTAGGATGCCCTAGTTTTTTATTCATAATTTGACATTTTACTTCTTTGACATATGTACCATGTTAATATTATTTGGTTTTCATTAATGTATTTTGATTTGACTTTCATTTATATTATTGTTATGCTTATACACTGACGATCTGTTTGTGAATTCATGCTATTTAATATTAAAATATGACATTTAAACTTTCAAAATGAAGTAAATGAATCTATCTATATATTAATTATTTATTTACTGCTTATTGTTTTAATTTTTTATCGAGCTTCCGTCCGCGACTTCGTCTGCGTGGACTTGGGGTAAAAACTATCCTACATTTTAAAGGCTATAAACTATCTTCATGCAAAATTTCATCGACATCAAAACTTTCGCATTTATAATATTAGTAGGATTCATTATTTATTTATTCATCAGACACTACGGTTGGGAAATGCGCAAATGGGGATGGTTAGGCCGTACGATTCGAAGAGGGGAACTCAATAATGCAAACATCGCTTTTGAGTGGATGCTGCCAGACGGAAGGTGAATTCGTGGACGTCCTGTGCACACATGGCGGCGAACAGTCGAGAGTTAGCTACGGTCCAACAACAAAAACGGTTGGGAAATAAGTAATTCCTCACCCGAAGGTCTCTGATGAGCGCCAGCAGCCAGCATGTCGTCTTCAGGGTTGGGAGACTTCCTGTAGTCCCCGTTGTCGCTGTTTTTGGAGTCGCCGAAGGCATCCGTCAAGCTGTCACGACTGGAGACAAAGTGTTCTTCATTAATAACTGTCAAAAACGGTAAGCCGCCCAAACGTATATTGAGCCGAGACTAAAGTTGTCGTTTCCTATAGGAGCAATCGCAAAACACGTTCTTTTCTTCCGTCTTGGCTAAAAACTCATTAAAAATATTGAGCGTCCATGCACTTACAGTTAAAGTTTCACTAGAAAATATTACAGTTCATGCATGAAGTTGTCACTGTACCTAACAAGCCTTCTTAGTTTTCTTACTGAATTTTGAGCCATGTGAATAACTGTAGTTCTTTTAACGTTGGGGAAATGCGTTTGCGCATCCCGTCCTGTCCGGGGAGGCAGAAAGGGTATGAACTAACTGGAGCTGGACTACCGTCTAAAACTACCAACTTCAGTTTCCGCCTTGTTAAGGGGAAAGGGGGGCAGGATCGTTGGTATTCAACTGTCTACACCCCGGCGGGGTAGTTCTGGAACACATATAACCGCTCACTAGATTAAGTAAATTATTTAAAAAAAAACACCATTGACTTCGATTGGCTACAAACATAGAAAATATTACAGTTCATGCATGAAGTTGTCACTGTCCCTAACAAGCCTTCTTAGTTTTCTTACTGAATTTTGAGCCATGTCAATGACTCTAGTTCTTTTAACGTTGGGGAAATGCGTTTGCGCATCCCGTCCTGTCCGGGGAGGCAGAAAGGGTATGAACTAACTGGAGCTGGACTACCGTCTAAAACTACCAACAACTTCAGTTTCCGCCTTGTTAAGGGGAAAGGGGGGCAGGATCGTTGGCATTCAACTGCGTACGCCCCGGCAGGGTAGTTCTGGAACATATATAACCGCTCACTAGATTAAGTAAATTATTTAAAAAAAAACCACCATTGACTTCGTTTGGCTACATACAGTTGCCACGATCGATTTTGGGTTGGGTGAAGTTGGCAAGTCTGGTTGATGTAACAACTAACAAGTCTTTGGTGATAAAAATGTGTATAATTACGAATACTGGTTGTTACCTTACTGTGAATAACACAAAGCCTCTTACGACGTGACGCGACCTGGGATCTTTATCCCGAATGAATACCCCAATCGCGCTTCGTAATTAGAAACCCCCTTGAAAATGGTGTGTAAATATTGTTCTAATTGAGGTGGCTGCTTGATTGTTAAAATATCTCAGTATGTATTGTATAAGATTCAAATTATCACACATTTTGAGCAACTTTGCCTACTTGTGGCAATTTCACCGTCACAATAACTAACTACGATAAGATAATAGGTTTTATCCTATTCAATTTGACAAAACATAAGTGCCAAAACATTTCAGTTATCAAAAGATAATTAAAGTCGGGGTGTTAGCCGGTACTCACAGGCTCATATTTTTTTTTTTTTAATTAAAAGAACATACAAATAAAGCTATCCCAATCTCGAAATCACTTAATCCTCACGCCGCTAAAATCACTAATTTGTTGCGGCGTGACAACACAGTTACACACAAGAAAAAGGCAAAGTGGCGACAGTTGACAATAACTTGAAGAAGTCTTTCCATGATCAAGAATACCCGTTGATTTTCAGCTTTTTTTTTCGTGCAGAGATCCTGCGAGCCAAGTAAAGAATCTACCATACCCAACGGGTCGTACTGAATCCAGAAACAGATGTTAATTTGTTTCGATAAATTGTTTCATTCGTCCGGGCTGAGTTCCACTAAGGTACGATTATATTACTGGCACAGTCTCTCTTCGAGCATTTCTACAGAATGTAAGCGACGGGTATTGGAAACCTTTACCAATTACTGCTAGACACGGCTTCAGATAGCGCATTGCTCCGTGCAAATACCCGCGGTGCATGGAAACTCTCTTAGAGCTTTTAATTTTTGATTGGAATTTGAACGCTCCGTAGCATCGATGAGAGGCTTTTAGTAACGTGTTTGTAATTATACAATTTTAAAGTTACTAAGTGGTTGATTTATTTCATCATCATATCACCCGAAAGACGTCTACTGCTGGACATAAGCCTCCCCCAAAGAGTGCCAAAGTGACCGGTCCTGCGCCACCCGCATCCATTACTCCCGCGACCTTCACCAGGTCATCAGTCCACCTTGTGGGGCAACCACGTACCGGAAGACGCGGCGTTGGTAGGCCCACGTCGCGCCTTCCGGTACGTGGTCACCAATCGAGAACCTTTCGACCCCAACGGTCATCGGTTCTACGTGCTATGTGCCCACTGCCACTTAAGTTTAGCGATTCGGAGGGCTATATCGGTTACCTTGATTCTGCTGCGGATAGCCTCATTTCTGATACGATCGTATCAGAAATGAAGTTTCTATGCGAGGTTTCTATGCGTGATCACGCAGAGAAACTCCAAACATAGCCCTCTCCATTGCCCTTTGAGTGAATTATTTATTTATTTTATTTCATTCATATATCTATATATATGAATGACTCAAATAGTTGAGTCGGACATCAAGGCCCATATTTACAAATACCTTACAGACTAACGTAAATATAAATATACAAAACTTATAATAAAAAACAAAAACACGTTAAGATGGCGACGCTCAGGGCAAGTTCTAAGTGTCAAATAGTCGGCCTCGGTTGATAGAGAGACTTGGAAGCAGGAAGACCATAATTATATTCTACGATTATGGTACTAGGAGAATAGGGGAAGCAGGAGAATAGGAGAAACAATTGAACGTGTTAAAACTGTTAACATTAAAGCGAGAAAAACATCTGATTGTTGTCTAGAAAAAATATCGTATAAGATCAAATACTTTAAGCTGGGCATTCACGATCGTTCCAAAAAGCCGAATCGAGTAGCGCTGCGCCAAATTCGGTCCATGATTGCCAAAACTGACGGGTGAAAATAGTCTGTCCAAGGAAAGATGAGCCTTTTTTATGGTAACAGTAGTGTGGATGCATTCCTTTGACGAGGGCACAAAGGGCACGGCGCGGCGTTCAGTATAATTCCCATCTTTATGTGCAACGTATAAAACAGAAGTGACCAGACGTAATTCAGAGATCTACTCGTATGTAGCAAGCCTGTACTAGCTGAATGTATTATGTACGCGGTACGGCGTTTTAATATAATCGGCAAAGATGTGTTAAAGGAGGGCGAACGGAAGAACGTCGAACTCAAAGGTGTCCTTCTGTTCTGCCGGAAAATGAGAAGAATTTGATGTGGGAACGCTGCGGGGACAGTAACCTTAAGCTCCAACCTCAGAGAAAAGGGTTGAATTACTGCAACAAATGAGCATCTTGCCTGTTTCTTGCCAGGCTTACCTTCACAACATCATCATCATCAACTATCTACTATTCTACCAGGGTTCTATTAGAAGGAAGATTTAACAGTGTATTCCATTGGGCTTTTAATGATCTCTCACCTCATATCAAGCTCGTTAGTGTATCCATTGGAGACGAAGGTATCATCGTAGTCGGGCAGGGAGTACTTGGTCCTCCTCATCATCAGCAGCTTGGGCATCAGTTGGAGGAACAGCTTCTTCATCCACGGCGACATGGTGTGGGTCGACGGAGACCTGCAGTAATAACCGTTATTAGTACTCCAGTTTCATTTTCATTTTTAGAATACCGAAGGAATACAGAATATGAAGATACAAATGTGTCTGGATAAAGAGATCTCTTCCAAATAATCGTATTTACAACCCTAGACGCAAAAAGAGGGGTGTAATAAGCTTGACGTGTCTGTGTATATATGTGTCTGTCTGCGGCATCGTACACCTTACACGAATGGACCAATTTTAATGCGGTTTTTTTTTGTCCGAAAGGTGACGTGATTAAAATGGTTTTTAGCTAGTTGTTTAACAAAATCGGTTTAGCTAGTTTTGAGATATTGAACTATAAATGATCGGGGTTTCACAACTTTTCTAAGTTGTTTATTATTGGTTATCGTTTAATGCCGGAGTGTAGGTACATCATAAGAGCGCAGTAAATTTTGGACATCACAAAATGCGGAAAAGTACCTAACTTACGTCGAACGGCGCGTGTAGAGCAGTTATACAGGGCGACTCTTTTGCAGCGATACATTAACGATACAGGTGAAAATGACTGGTGATATGGCTAGTGTCGCTATATATAGTACCTACTGCAAAAGGTCGCCGGGTCTAACCACTGTAACCGATGGAATTATAATTCTGTCGGCAAGAGAACAATAAAGACAGTTTATTGAGGATTTATCTCCAGCAACGCTATCGCTTCGATAGCTCAGTCGGCTAAGAATAAGTTTCTGACAATAATTAAATTTTTGGTACAAGCTCTTATTGCCGATTGTACTTTTTTGTATACCGTCATCAACTTCTCATTGACAGGACTCTAGTGAGCTCAAACTCAACAGCATGGCAATCACAAGACGGCGCGCGAGCATTCTCGATTTTTCCCGCACTATCCTCTCTTATTAGAAAATCCGAAAGAAAGGTATCATGCGAGAAAAATAATCGAGAGAGCTCGCGTGCTGGGTTACGTCGGTTAAGAGTCCGCAGTAAGCTCGATTCTCCATTCAAACGTAGTTAAGGTGGTTTTCCACCGGCGAGGCGAGGCGGGGCGTGGATGGGCGAGAATTTAAATTCGTATGGGACTTACTACCTATTTGCACTGAGCGCGCGCGCGCGCGGTGGAAATAGGTAGTAAGTCCCATACTAATTTCAATTCTCGCCCATCCACGCCCCGCCTCGCCTCGCCGGTGGAAAATCACCTTTACGCTCTCATTTTAAAACTACGTGTTGGATTGTAACGACACTTTACATATACAATGACATGAGGTATATCTATGTCTGTAATTAGTTTATGTAGCTTCAGATACCATAGTAAAAAAAAACAGCGAATTTAAGTTTTTCATACAAAACTTTTTTTTGCTGTATTTTATTTGTTTTATAAACTGGAATCATATAAACTAATAACAAACATAGATATACCTCATATCATTGTATATGCAAAGTTTCGTCACAATCCACATCCACAATCCACATCTATTGTGGTTTACTGGTTACAAAATTAAGTTCCAAGATTTGTCCCCCACTAACAAACTTACAAAAGTCAGGTCAAGTTAAATAAAACCTTGTAAAAACCACTACCCCGGAGTGACAGAAGTTCATAGGTTCAAAATTTTACTGGAAATCACGTAGATCATAGAAACAACTAAAGTGTTTAGCCCAAATTTCATTTTCTAGGATTTTTGTCTTACCCTATGAAAGATTTTTTATACTTTTTTTAATACTAGACAAACGGACAAGCTGCTTTAATGTTTCCAATAGCTAAGCCAGACATTCTAAATACACATATCACAGGAAAGCCGACACGGTTCAAGTACCGACTCTGGAAGCTAGTAATTAAACAATGACGCGCCGCGCCAGCTAGTTAGCGCGACAAATTGTGCCAACTAATAGCTTTTATCACACGATCTACGGCATAAATCACGCCTTCTATTATTGTAATGACAAAATAACAATGTGAGACGTAATTTATGACGCGTCGTTCGGACCGGCCGGGGTAATGAACATGTACACATTTAGGAACTTATGTGCAGGGGTTAGGGCTTAAAATTGAGCACATGTTTTTGCAGTAGGTAATAATTTTCATGGTTTTCGTAGTTAGGAAATACGATTTTTCAGTGTTACTAGTGTAGTAAAAGGTCGTTTTTTTGTCTTGTTTTAAAAACATTGGAGTGGAAATAAGATACAATATGTATCCTGTTCTATTGCGAATTTGAGAAACCAATTTCATTAAAAGACACCGTGTTAGTAACCTCCCTTTTATTAGGTAGATAGATAATATGTATCATTTAGCTTAATGATTAGTTAACCAATTGATCTAAGAAGCTGACCGTTTAGAGGGATGATTGCATTACCATTTCGAACGAGCGTTCATTTCCATTACCAAAACCGATCTACTAAAGAACGTATGAAATGCTACGAACTCGACCAGCAGAGTTCTAATCCCGGTAGTGTGATCAATCCGGTGGTATGAATTTGTTTTTGTTTCTGAGTTTTGGATGTTTCTATGTATTTACTTAAATATTTATGTCCATTAAATACAAAGTGTGCGCGATTTTTTTTTTACATTTCTATGGAGGTTGTCGCCCCAGTCGGCCAACGCTCCATACTAAGGTAAAAAAAGATCGCGTCAAAAAAATGTTTTTTTTCTGTTTTTCTTATCTGAACACGATACCTGTTGAGCCCTTGATCGGTTCACACCCCATTTTTGGTACACCCTGTATATCGTCGTGTAGTACCCATAACACAAGCCTTGTTGAGCTTACCGTTTAGGCTACTGGACGTTTTTTTACTCAGAAGCCAAGTTATGTTTTATCAAAAAATTATGTTTATGTTTATAATTCAGAATAAAAAAAAGGCTTTTCATAATAAAAAAGAAAACGTGTATAAAATCGCAGGCAGTATTGATATAAAGCGCGGACACTTATTATGAGTATGAGTGAATATAATCATTAAACAACTTTTAGTACTGGTATAATATTAGACAGATAACTAATGCTTTATTGCTATCCAAATACAATAATGATTGTTTCCCTTTGTAATTTGAAATAGGAACACTTATCGTGTGCACAAAATAGCCGCCATTTTTCGGTCCACCTACCTAAACGCATGCATTCAATGAAGAGCATTCCCCAATTTAGAGTCCCGCCATATTTCACGCGACACTGTGCCGTTATCGACGACAATGCAACAATGAGCGAGATTTATGTCGCGTTGTATTTGCCCGCCATTTTACGGCACGGCAATGTTACTATGATAACTTTTTAACGCTATCGATAGCGTGTGGATATTTGTGTGTAACTTTTACCTGGTCTGATCATGATGGGTTAATATTTTTTGTTAGATGCCTACAATTTGTGTTGCCTAATCTAGTGGATACTATTTTGTAATAGTGTTTTAATTTAGTGACATTTAGTTCTCTTAAACTGCAATTGCCAAAATCATTATTGATCTAAGATTGTTTGTTTTATTTTTTATTGTAAATTATTGTAAGACATGTAAAATTGCGCCTGTGGCCGATTTCCAGAATAAAGATTGTTTTTTTTTCTGGAGCTGATTGCACCTCCACTGTAGGTATTAAACACTCCTTTACTCCAGGCAACGAGTTTGTGTTTGCGTGTTCTCACGCGTGACTCGTGCCACGAGCTAGTCTGTGTCAGTTCGGCCTGTATCGATTCCTCTTCCTCCATCAAACGGGTGGATGTCAAAAACGTGGTTTGTACCAATAATTGTTCCATAGAATGTATGTTTCACAAATTTTTATTTCTTCGTAAACCATTAGCAGAATCACTAAACTTTTCAGTAATGTTGTAAAACAAACCTAACCTAACCTAATGAGTTCTACAGAATGACATTTTAGCTGTACCTAAAGAGTTAACGTTTTCTGAGTAACAGAAATTCGATGAAACGAAAATTTGGCGAAGCCATGCATTCGGTGAAACGTTTGTCGGTGAAATAAAGGGACACCAAAAAAGTGGCCCACGCCCATCTTACGGGCTTAAGCTTTCTAAATGCTAAATACGCTATTTGACGTCAAAAACGCTCCGTTAGTATGGAATTTGTAGGGATTACAGGCTTGTGACGTCACAATCAAACAACGTCCTTATGGTTAGTTTTTATGAATTCAAAAATCTTAAAATTGCAAACATAAATGAAAGATTGATACTATTCGAGTATATCTGTTGCTAATGTAAAAACAATTTATTTTCACTGTTATCAAATACCCTGTTGCATCGCAGTTGTTTATGGGCGAATTTTGGAGTAAGATACAGTAGGAAGCCTAACCTCGAACATAACGTTTTTATGGGCCGGGCTGTTCTACTTAAAAGGTACTTTACTATACAATAGGTACAACTCTTCAGTGCAAATCTCAAAACATGAATCGTTAACCTCTACTTTTACCTCCTCTAGTTTTTATGTCCTTTATTTGACAGGTGGTCTTATTGCTAAAGAGCGATCTCTTCCAGACAACCTTTGGGTCCTCACTATGACGATACCCAGATAGACACAACCCGACAAAAGCTGACCTTTCAATTTGGCGTTTTCATTAACTCGGTGTCTCATAAAGCTGTAAGCCGTAAACTGCTGTATTGAAGTATTATACTATCAAATATCACCACTATGTCGATGCAATAGAGTTCATAATGAATGTGGATGCAGCGAGCACATAAATTTTCCCATTGTTGGCTCGTTGCGAGCTGCACCTACATGACAAGGGAAAATGCTTTGCGTGCATGAGTTTTAAATATATTTTCAGTAATGAATAAGTCAGAAATGTCATCTCACTCATTTGGGTTGTCACAAAAGTCACGCAGAATTTATAATATAAAGAAAATACCGTTTTCAGTTTTTAAGCTCGTTACGAAAATGGCTTTTTGCTGTTTAATATAGTTTTTCGTTGAATCATAAAGTACATAATAGGTATATTAGGATATAAATGTGTCGAAACGGGGAAAAGGGCCTCCTCGGCTTTTCTGGGACGTATGCTCTCTTTTGTCGCAGTTTTATTCATGACCATTTCGCATACAAGCTTCTGAATTTAATTGCAGCAGCGTTGACCTCCTTGCGTGTAATTGTACGACCTTTACAGTTAAATAGCAAAATACAAATAATCTAAAAAAATAAAAATATCATTCAAATATTATATTATTTTATATATACTTATATTTCTGTCTCTTGCTGTCAGAACCGCAAGTCATAAAGTCAACAATACGTACCCACCGAATGGAAGTCTGAGCTAGCAAGGATACGCTGTCTTACTGACGGACTTATATTTCTGTCTCTTGCTGTAAGATCCGCGAGTCATAAAGTCAATAAAACGTAGCAACGCACATATCAACTCAGGAGTTTCAAGCGTTCATAAGCTTAGACGCGCTTTCACGATCAAGTAGACCGTAAACTTGTTTAGTCGATGTAGAGAAGTGGGGAAAAATTGATTCAATGACAAATGTTATTCCTAACGGGTAAATCTATATCCTACTAATATTATAAATGCGAAAGTTTAGATGTTTGGATGTTTGTTACTCAATCACGCTTAAACGGCTGAACCGATTTGAATGAAATTTTGCACGAAGATAGTTTATAGCCTGGATAAAATATAGGATAGTTTTTATCCCGGGTCCACGCGGACGAAGTCGCGGGCGGAAGCTAGTAGGTAATAAAACTGAAGAGGGTCGAAAGTCTGTACATGGAAGATATTCGATTTTTTGTCTGTTTGTCTGTTTATGTGACCGCGAATCACGTGAAAACGGCTGAACGGATTTTGATGAAAACATTACTAATCTGTTGAAAAATCCCCGGCCAGATTTTAGGCTATAAAATTATACAGGTAAGGGTGCAAAGGGGGCAAAAACAGGGCTTGAACTTTTTATGGAAACTCCTTAAATCTATGAGCTAAAGACTTGAAAATTGGCAAGCATATATTTGACTAGAAATTAAAAGAACCCTATTCAAACTTATAGCAAAATATAGATAAAACGTGAAAAAACACGGGAGGTAAAATGTTGCTAGGCGGCTAAAGACTATTAACCAAAACAGTTTGATACCTCCACCGATAGTTAATGTTAGACATTAGAGACCTAATTATATCGAACCGATTTCTTTAGAATGTCAGGAAAGCTACCCTGCATTATCGATAGATTTTATATATGAGTAAATGGTTTTGAAATTAAAAAAAAAATTATATTGGACCTCAGTCACTGACGACGTCGCTGTTGATATTGAAAAACCAGTAACCTTGATCTCTGCCTTCCTATATTTGCTATGAAATCAGAGGTCATCTAAAGTTGTTTGATAGGTTGAGTTGAATACTTATCTCGAATTATCATTAGTTCACCAACGTCAAAGGATGTGGGTATAAAATTCGGACAAAACGGTATTCCTCGCAGAATTGAGTTTTTTTTATGTACAGCCTTACCCCCTTTCTGAAATATTATTGGGCTTTCATTTCCACGAAAACCTCAGCCTTCGCTTCGCTTCGTCTTCGCTTGCCTCCCTGTTTACCTTCAGGATTTCGGCCCTCAAGTTTCGCTTGCAAGACACCGGAAGATAATGAGTGCCGTTAGGGGTCATTCCTCGCATTGAGACTGCTCTCAGAAGGGTTGCAAAGGGCCCAGTCCTTTCATTCCAACGAAAGGCGAGGCAAGTAAGGCCTTGCTTGCCTCGCCATTCACCTTCGGTACTTTGGCCTGGGGTTTCGCTCTCCCTCAGGTTTCGCTTGCAAGACACAGGTAGTAAGTGGCCCTCAGCCCCTGAGCGCTCTGTTAAGGCTTGATTAGGACCTTTCATTGTTACGAAAAGCTCGACCTTCGGCCTCGCTTGCCTGGCCGCTCACCTTCGGGACTTGGTCTCCAGTTTCACGGGACAGTGTCCGTGGGGGCTCACCTACGAGCCTTCAGGCCCCGAGCCCGCATAGCGACCGCTCTCTAACAGCATGCTTAGGGCCTTTCATTCCTATGAAAGGCTCAGCCTTTGGCTCCGCTTACCTCCCCGTATACCTTCAGGAATTCGGCCCTCATCAAGTTCCGCTTGCATGTTACTCGGAGATAACGAGTATCCGTCGGAGCATTGAGACCGTTCTCTTAAGGATCTTTAGGCCTTTAATTCCAATGAAAAGCTCGGCCTTCAGCCTCTCTTGCCTCGCCGCTCGCCTTTAGGACTTTGGCCTCAGGTCTCGCTTGCAAGACACCTGAGGATAGTGAGTGTCCTTCGGACCTGAGGCTCGCATAGGGAGCGCTCTTTAAAACGATACTTTGGGCATCTATGTAATATTATTGACGAACAATTTTATGAGGGTGTTTATTTAGATTCGAAGTGAACTGTTACATGCACACCGCACAGTCCATGTAAATGAAATCATTATTTTCAAATTTGTCAGATGTTTAACCATACATAAGAATAAAATCATGTACTTAAACCATTTATACGCGTACGAAGTCGCGGGCAGAAGCTAGTTTAGAATAATATCATCAAAACGTGCTGGGTCATTTAATGTTTCATCAGTGAATATTGTGCCATTTAACTCAAGAGAAAGATATATCTGTGTTAAGGATTGAAACCGGTATCATATGAATTCATTGCGAATCTTAAAATAAATTGTAAAATTAGGCTCACCTAAAATGCACATTGAGCCAGCACACAGTCCAGACAAAGAGCGATGCTAGGATCATCCTAAACAGCAGGTATTTGCCCAGTAGTGGGATTGTCAGTGACGTAGGCGGGATGACTTCACCCAGCAGCAGGAAAAAACCGCCAACGACGTACCAAACGATCATCACCATATCAGCCGAAAGACGTAGAGTGCCAAAGTGACCGGCCTTGCGCCACCCGCTTCCAGCGGAACTTAACGACATCTAGAAAGAATGGCCGGGAGACACCCTTTGGAAAGTAAAGACCTCGTGTAGCAAGCAAGCTGATTGAGAATTGGATATTTATTCAAACATTTTCGCGTTTATTCATGGCGGAGCTACGTTCAAGAAATAAAGGTGGGTTCGCACTCAATAATTCTGAAAAGTCAACAAGACTTTTTGTTATTAAGAAAGTTCATATCAAAGCCATTTTCAAAATCTCATACAGCCTAGAACATAATAAATATAGACGCTATAAACTCCGAAAGAATAAAGTTTTTGAGAAATAATTATTGTAGCCGCGTGTTTGAAATATTCTAATTTTAAATGTATATGCCGCAGGTGCCATTACAAAACGCTTGCTCGCCAAAAAGTTCAAGTTCCAAGTTCTAGATACTCTCATGAAGTAAAATGAAGGTTCAACATTCCAACGGACTTCCTGTTAAGAGCATTACCTGAAATGCACGTTCAGAATGCACACTGTCACCCATACGCTGAGTGAGACGAGTATCATGGTGAAAAGTAAATATTTCCCGAGCAGCGGAATCGCCAGGGAGGTCGGCGGGATGATCTCTGCGAGGCCGAGGAAGAACACGGTGAGAGACACAAGGATGGAGATGCAGAGAGAGATCTGGGGACAATACCTTTTTGAGTTAGAGCGGTTGCACATTACAGCTACTAGGGTTTTGAGTTAGAGCGGCTGCACATTACAGCCACTAGGGTTTTGAGTTAGAGCGCCTGCACATTACAGCCACTAGGGTTTTGAGTTAGAGCGGCTGCACATTACAGCCACTAGGGTTTTGAGTTAGAGCGGCTGCACATTACAGCCACTAGGGTTTTGAGTTAGAGCGCCTGCACATTACAGCCACTAGGGTTTTGAGTTAGAGCGGTTGCACATTACAGCTACTAGGGTTTTGAGTTAGAGCGGCTGCACATTACAGCCACTAGGGTTTTGAGTTAGAGCGCCTGCACATTACAGCCACTAGGGTTTTGAGTTAGAGCGGCTGCACATTACAGCCACTAGGGTTTTGAGTTAGAGCGGCTGCACATTACAGCCACTAGGGTTTTGAGTTAGAGCGCCTGCACATTACAGCCACTAGGGTTTTGAGTTAGAGCGGCTGCACATTTGGGTTTTGCCAAGGAAAAATGAGCCTCAGATTTATTTGAAACTTTTTTTATGGCAACAGTAAAGCTATTGTCAATCAGTCAAGCGTCTTAAATTAGTACGATTTCCTAATCTTGATACTTTGATATGCTAACTAAGAAAGTAACTATATTTACATTAAGAATGTATAAGTCAGGTATTACAAATGTCACATTACATAATTGACTAACTTACAATTACGACTTAAAATTTACATGAAATACAAACATAATATGAAATATAAAAACACAGAAAGAAAGTATCATCACTACATAGTATAAAACAAAGTCGCTTCGCGCTGTCTGTCTCTATGTATGCTTAGATCTTTAAAACTTCACAACGGATTTTGATGCGGTTTTTTTTAATTGATAAGAGTGATTCATGAGGAAGGTTTATATGTATAAAATATAACCCATGCGAAGCCGGGGCGGGTTGCTAGTAAAAGTTTTTCAGATATTAATTTGCATGGCTTTTTAAAGTCGAAATGTGTATGGCTCATATAACACCTACACCACATTTATTGGCAAATATTTTGCTTTCTAAAACCTTAAACTATACAGTAGATGTATTTACTGTGCTAGGACCCACCTTCTCTCCGGAATCCGATGGCAAGTAAAACACGAGGACAGTCAGAAATGTCAGCCCGACGCAGGGAATGATGAGGTTGACGGTGTAGAACAATGTTTTGCGTCTCATTGTTAGTTTAAATGTGATATCTGAAACAAAGTCTTGTTGTAAACATACTAACCTCATTTAAAAATACATCTTTAAAAAACTAAAAGACATAAACACAGACAGCCGTATCGTCATAAACGTTCTGCAAGCTTATTTTAACTAAAATGCCGTTAATAATCTGTCAATTTGAACGGCGAATTTTAACTGCTTTTTAGTCAATCATAAATAGTTTAACTACAACTGGAACATAAGACGAAAGAGGAAAGAGCGTTTCTCAAAAAAAATGCCATGACATTTTTTCGCAGATTTTTTGCAACTTTTATGGCATTTCTACTCAAAATCACGATGTTTTTCCATCCCAATAGGAGAAAAAAGTGACCCAAAATGTCCATACATTTTTGAACTTTATTATTTTGTTACCACCTTACAAAGTATAAGGTAAATGGTGACACAATAGGAAAAATATCTTTGGGACAGTTTTTGTCCTACCAGGGTTGAAAGAGCTCCTGATTCTGAGTGGAAATAGTTAACAAAAAATCCTAGAAGTACAATTAATAATAGTGGCATTTTTTTTTGAGAAATGCTCAAGAAAGAAAATTCTATATAATTAAATTCAATATATAATATTTATGTCCGGCTACCATCCAGTCCTAAATACTAGCGGCATTACCCCGCTGAACTGCAACTCTTAACTCCATTAATTTGGGGGATTTATCCGTGAATGAAATGATAAAATTAAAGTCAAAAGTGTAACAACGTCCATGATAGCATGATCACAGTAATACTGTGCGAACATAGTAAACATTTCAATCAATACACATATAGTCCACTATTAACCTAAATAACCCACAACCCCACTTGACAGTACTTGCTAACATCAGCATCATACCAGAGAAAGGCTCGTTGGGGCAGCACGGATAGTACTCTTCGTTCCTCGTGGCGGGGACCTCGAGGATATCCCATTCCACAGAGAGGTAGAACTCGCTCAAGTCGATGCCAACGTGCACCAAGCTGCTGCCTGATGGCTGATCCATATGCTTCAGGTCGACCTGCAAAGGCAATAGGAAAATAACAAACAATTATGCATGAATTTTGTGCATAGCCTGAAAATCTGGTGGCGTTTTAAACCATTTGATTGAGAGTCTTATCTTTAAAATGTTGAAGAAAACGTTTGACAAGTTTCGGTTTGAATTAATTATATATAGTCCGTTTCACCAAGCTAAGAATTACTATTTAAAGTCGACATGCCAGTATAAGACGTGTGACATCCTAAGTAACTTGTAATTCTGTGAAAACAGTCCTCTGCTTGGCATACCAATTGTAATATAATGTGCCACCGATTATTATTAAAGCAAATTGAAGCTAAATGCTGTCTCAACTCACATCCAAATACTACATCATACTTTCAATACTAGCCTCTGCCCACGACTCCGTGAAACTCGTTTAATTTAAATACGCCTGTTTTTAGGGTTCCGTACCCAAAGGGTAAAAACGAGACCCTATTACTAAGACTTCTCTCTCTGTCCGTCCGTCCGTCCGTCTTTCACCAGGCTGTATCTCAAGAACCGCGATAGCTAGACAGTTAAAATTTTCACAAATTATGTATTTCGGTTGCCGCTATAACAACAAAACTAAAAACAAAATAAAATAGATATTTAAGGGGGGCTCCCATACAACAAACGTGTTTTTTTTTTGGCCGTTTTTATAGACAATGTTACGGAAACCTCCGTGCGCGAGTCTGACTCGCACTTGGCCGGTTTTTTTTATTACGAATTGCTAAGGATAATAAAGACTTCAGAGGAATATCGATTATTGCATTAAAACTTACTTGTTTTTTTTCTGGTGTTATAAGCATTTGAAATCTACACGCGTTGGCACCCACCAAACACGCTCTATATTAAACGGGCATATACTGTGACGTCACAATCCATTGAATCTATATTCTCGGCGGGTTTACTATATTCAATTGCAATTATCTCCTTACAATTTGCGTTTATATCATTTCTAACTGAATACTCTAACTGTTACTGTAAGTAATTTTATCAAAAAATAAAAATGTGATTTTAACGTGAGATTAAACTATTACAATTTTTTTTTCATATTTGAGCGTTTCTCAAAAAAAAAGCCACTATTATTAATTGTACTTCTACAAATTTTATGTTAACTATTTCCACTCAGAATCAGGAGCTCTTTCGACCCTGGTACGACAAAAAACTGTCCCATACATATTTTTCCTATTGTGTTACCATTTACCTTATACTTTGTATGGTGGTAACACAATAGGAAAGTTCAAAAATGTATGCACATTTAGGGACACTTTTTTTCTCCTATTGGGATGGAAAGACATCGTGATTTTGAGTAGAAATAACAAAAAAGTTGCAGAAAATCTCCGAAAAAATGTAGTGGCATTTTTTTAAAGAAACGCTCATTTCTCTTGTATGATTTTTCTACGTTTGTTCAAAAGTCCCATGGATATTCCCTATTATTATGATACATCGTAATAGAGGACTCTACAAAGTACCTACTTATTTATCTACGACAAAGAAAAACACTGACCTGAGCGCCACTGTAAGTCCAGGATCCGAATTTCATGAAGCAGGTCTGCTCATCGAAGGGGAAGTACTCCACGTTGATCTCGCAAGAGGACTTGTAGATGGCAGGCGGCTTCCAGTTTACCTCGCCGGTGTACTTCAGTGTCGCCTTTGTCATCAGTGTCACCTGTGGCGCATGAAATCACATCTTTAGGGTTGTGACCCTAAATATGTGATTTAGACTCTAGTACGGTATGGAGTCGCTAACGTAACGTAGTATGGCGAGGCGGTGCGGTGCGTGTGCCGTCTAGTGAACTGTGACCCTTACACTACGACATAGGCAAACAAACAAGCATGCAAGCATGCCTCTGCCTGCTGATACGCAGACACCGTTGCCTATGGAGGTGATTCCAAAAATTTCACAAGCGTTTTGCCGACCCTTTTTAATTTGAGGATTCGTTGAGTTGATAGCTTGAGACGAACACGGGTTCCTCACTGTCAACACAACATCTCGGGAAATCTGAGGGGTGATTACGTAACTTTTCGAACGAGCTTTTAGGACGAATGAAGTGTCATTTTCCGATACATCAAATTACATTTACATACGTACGTAAGCTTTGTACGTACGTTTGTACGTACGTACAAAGCTTTACGCAATCGACCAGCTGATTACTATTTTGGCTCCTGATTACTATTTTGATGCAACAAATTGAGGTTAAACGTTATATGAAGGAAGTATGTAGGGACTACCAAAAAGCCAAACCAGCTCATAATATTACCAGGCTCTATTTAATTTACTCCCGTACTTATTAACTTTCTGAATAATGATTGTAGTGAGTGGTGAATTTCAGTTGTAACGCATTGCGTTGGTGAAGATTTCGAATAACAAAAAAAATAAAAAAAAACACTACACAAATCAACTTAGTCCCAAACAAGCAAAGCTTGCAATATGGGTACTAGACGACGATAAACATACTTATATAGATAAATAAAAACTTGAATGCATAGAAAAAATCCATAACGCAGGAACAAATATTCGTGCTCATCACACAAATAAATGCCGTTACCGGGATTCGAACCTCTTGCTTCGTAGGCAGGATCACTACCAACTAGGCTAAGGCACTGGTCCCACCGCCGGCTAGTAAGCTAGAAAAGTTGGGTGAGTAGCATTAAATTGCGGATCTGTAAAGGTCGATTGATCACACTGTGCCTGGTCAGCACGCAATGAACCGTTACTCGCCCAACTTTTCTAGCTTACTAGCCGGCGGTGGGACCAGTGCCTTAAGCGGTCGTTAATAGAAAGAATTGCTTTTGTTTTAATCTTAATCAAAACGTATATAGGCTGCTAATGAGTGATGAAAAAATGATAAAATATTTATTTGTACCAAAGTTTTAGCCTAAACATAATAATTACAGTGGTAGCTTATAGTAAAGAGACTTGCAGATTAGGCTTAAGAATGAATTTCAGTTCCCTAAACTAGGTAAACCTGTCTTATAGGAAACCGGAGGGTATTCCGCCCGCATGATAATCATAGTACTCGTAGCAGTGATAATTAGTAGCTAATACTAATATTAATGACCGTCGGATTGTTGAGGCTTACTTCGTAATTACCGTCCCAGTTGTTGTAGAGCACGATATCCGGCAGCCATATATGTTCGGATGGCACGTACAACATCTCCACACCGCCGTAGTCGTCTGGGTTCCATTGCAGTTTGTAGTCGAACCATTTCTGCAACGTGATGTTATTCATGGAGAATTCATTCGGAAAGGACAATGGGCAAAACGGCAAAACGTCCAACAGCAAGGAGACATCATCATATCAGCTGAAAGACGTCACTGCTGGACACAGGTCTCCCCCAACGAGTGCTACAATGACGGGTCCTGCGCCACCCGCATCCAGCGAACTCCCGCGACCTTTACCAGGTCATCAGTCCATCTTGTGGGGGGCCTACCCACGCTGCGCATTCCGGTACGTGGTCGCCATTCGAGGACCTGTCCGCCCCAACGGCCATCGGTTCTACGTGCAATGTGCCCCGCTCACTGCCACTTAAGTTTAGCAATTTGGAGGGCTATATCGGTTACCCTGGTTCTGCTGCGGAAAGCTTGATTTACTTATGTTTGGCATAACATTTGTTCGCAGAATAACTACGCCTAAGTTTTATATCCCATTTTTTTCTGATAGTATTTCTTGCTTGGTGGTTATAAATCTAACTTTGTTTTCATGAGGAAAATGCATTCACGCATCCCGCCTAGCTGGGGAACCAGGAAGGGTATGGCGGACTCCCGTTTAAAACCCCACGGTGCTCTACGCTCTACGTTCTCGAGTGGCGACCACTTACCGGACGGTGCGTGGGTAGGCCCCCCACAAGGTGGACTGACGACCTGGTAAAGGTCGCGGGAGTCCGCTGGATGCGGGTGGCGCAGGACCGGTCATTGTGGCACTCTTTGGGGGAGGCCTATGTCCAGCAGTGGACGTCTTTCGGCTGATATGATGATGATGAAGTAAACCAATGGGCGATAACTGACCTGTTCGACCCAAAGGTTGGTGGTCATGACCTGATTCTTGAGGTTCACCTCCATCAACTGCGACAGTTTCAGCCCAAGCCGCACGGTCAGTATGTCCGACACGTTGGTCACGGGCCGGATCAGCCTATTGTAGTTGCTGAGCAGGTCATCGTACAGCCGCTTGACGTTAGGGTTCGCTTCCAGCAGCTTAACACCTGGAACAAATTCGCCATCCTTATCAGTCTCAGTGTTCACGCCTTTGTACGCAATATGAGATTCTGGCCTACCGCTGATACCTAGGCAATATAAGCTTGAGACATGTACGCTCACGTATTTAATGTCACTGCGGGACATGTTTCAAACTCTTCTTTAGGATGAGTGTTTTTGCGGCGGTGTCGCTTGAATTACTTGCCCCCGCCCGTTCCGATCGCCGCGCGGCCCTTGACGCACCCATAGCGACATTTACATTTAATACGCGAGTGGAACCGTCTAATTATTAGTATTTTGATAATAATGCTTGTACCTCGTTTCACCGATATATCTTTCGAGTTAATGTGAATTTCGCAGTTTTTTTATTTCAATCGAAAACTTCTTTTTTTCAGAAACAGTAAACTTTTGAGGTTTTGTAAAGCAAACCTTCCCTACA
This sequence comes from Epinotia bilunana, assembly GCA_947049275.1. Taxonomy (NCBI): domain Eukaryota; kingdom Metazoa; phylum Arthropoda; class Insecta; order Lepidoptera; family Tortricidae; genus Epinotia; species Epinotia bilunana. The sequence goes on from OX346267.1 coordinate 4,076,163, forward strand.
CTAAGGGTTCCTTTTAACGGTTTCGGAAATAAAACTATGAAATAAAAATTCTGCAAAACGATACATTTAATAAAACGTCTGTCGATGAAATTAGGGAACTCCCATATGTATACTCGTACCTGTATATATATATGTATACATAACATATTTGTATGTGCCTAATGTCTACGTATCGGTGACTTCGTCCCGCTTGGACCTCGTTAATATAGTAGCTCCATCCAAACTTTCGCCTCCCATTGCCCTTAGGGAATGGGGGATAGGAAAGGGGGGATTCCCGGGATAAAAATTATTATATAATGTTTATTCAGACGGTCGGCGTTTCGTGGGACGATGGCAAGAGGCCGGCCGGGATGACCCTGGTCCCAAGGAAGATGGGACGTGTGCTGGTCTGGGGTGCTACTTGCGTTGACATGCTAGCACCGTCTCATCTTGAACCTCAACGAGGGCTGGTGCGGCACCAGAGGCGGCTTGAACTAAAAAAATGGAAAAGCACGAGTGTCTAGGCCCTCATTACCGCTTGGTGGCATTCGGTGATGAGACACGGGGGCCATGGGGTCTAGGCTCCAGGACGCTTTTTAAAGAACTATCAAAAAAAGCTCGTCGTCACAACTGGTGACCAAAGGGCTGGCAGCTTCCTCGCTCAACGCATTAGTTAATATTGCAATTCACCGAGGTTAATAAATGCATCTTTGGCACAATGCCACGGGGGCCTATTTATTATATACTAGCTTCTGCCCGCGACTCCATCCGCGTGGAACTCGTTTATATCGTAGCTCGATACAAACTTTCATCCCCCATGTGACCCCCTCGGGGGATGATTTCCGGGATAAAAACTATCCTATGTACTTCCCCGGGATTCAAACTATCTCCATACCTCCAAAGGTTCAGCGTGAAGAGGCAACAGACAGGCAGACAGACAGACGGACACACTTTCGCATTTATAATATTAGTACGGATATATATGTCGCGGGGTATCAACAGGGGCGCTGTTCGTGGCAAATTTAGGATTTTTTTTATATTGCTCAGCACGATGTATTTTGTTAGCTTAAGTAGACTGATTATTATTGTTGATCTTGTGCCTTTGCAACGCCATCTATTGACAGTCTTCAGAAACGTCAAGCGATTTGCTTGGGTGCGGTCGGCGCAGAACTAGTAACGGTTAAGTTGGCTAACCTGATTGTCAAAAGTGACAGTTGACCAACGTGACGACAGAAAAGTGGGTGGGGAAGAGAGAAGGAGGGCGCCATTGGCGGCCATGCCCGGCATTCTAGATCGAGCGTTGAATCGTGACGGACGTTATACTAGTTCTGCGACGAAGACACCGCGTTTCTAACCTTAAATAGTTTAATCCAATTACATCGTTATGATCGTTTAAGTTTTTGCTGTAATCGTGATTGTTTATTGAAAATACATACCTGAACTACAATTACTGCGTCTTATTTCGTGGTTATCACCATGCACGAACATGGGGACGATGTACCCCCAGAAAAGGATCTTACATCAGAAGTGGAAGTCGAACGCCAATCTCCACTGCTACCAATGAGGCAAAATGGTGATGAAAAATGGCGACTTCTCTTGGAACAACAAAATCAGAATTTTCTGGCTTTGCTGCAAACTTTAAATAAACCGCAGCCATCCACATCCAGGGAACTTCGACTACCTGACTTTGACCCGGATAAGCAAGATGTTGACGCAAGGGCCTGGATTTCTACCGCGGACATGTGTATCGACGACCCACAATCTCAAGGGACGTCTTTAATGATTGCCTTAAGCCGCGCACTCAAAAAACGTGCTTCAACCTGGCTTTCTACAGTAGCCTACCCCGGGATGAACTGGAGCAGCTTTAAGGAACTCTTTATAGCAAGGTACGAGACTTCTGAAACTATTGCTGCCTATCTCATAGACCTTGGTACCAAGAAACCAGACGAAAAGGAATGTTTAGCTGCCTACGCTTCTAGTTTGATGTCTTCAATTATGTCAAGGTGGAATGGCTTAACTACGGAGCAAATAGCAATTGCTACAGTGTTAGCACACATTTCTCGCTTTGAGCCGCGTATTCAACGGTTAGCCTTTACAACCGATATTAAAACCCGAAGTCAGTTGCAGCAAGAGCTCAAATCCGTATCATTTTTGAAAAGAAAGGCTTATTCAAGATCAAGTGAGGAACCAGATACCAAGAAGCCCCGCAATTGAAGTTCTCAGGTGAGCATCAAGTGCTATTACTGTGGTAGACTTGGTCATACGTCTCCACAATGTTTTGTTAAAAGAAGAGAAGCGAACCAACAAAATAGCCGAACGAACACTGACGCAACCACCAAGGATCCAGTTGCTGAGAAACCCATCACATGTTATACTTGCCGGAAGCAAGGCCACTACGCGTACAACTGTCCGAAGAGGAGCAGCCAAGATGGAAGCAGCAGCGAAGCCAGCACCTCAAAGCAAAAGCGAGTCGACATGTGCGTCGTCGACGCCCCTACAGGACTTCTGCGACACTCTGGTGAGCAATTTCCATTTTATTATGATTTGGGGGCAGAATGCTCGTTAGTTAAAGAATCTGTGGCATATAAATTTAGTGGCAAGCGTATATTTGACAATGTAACCATGACAGGTATAGGGCAGACCTCTGTTATGTCGACAATACAGATTTTGACTACCATAGAGATCGACGCTATTACGTTAGAGATTCTTTTACATGTGCTACCTGACAATTATCTCCGACATGGAATCATGATTGGACGCGAAGTCTTGGCAATTGGATTGGCTGTTCATATGACAGCAGATAAATTAAAATTCGAAAAAGTCCGAGTAATTGAATCATGTGACCTTGTCGAAGATACCAAGATTGACTTTCAACTGATTGACACTGATTGTGCCCCCGATACGAAACCCAAATTGATAGAGGTTTTAAAATCTTTCGAACATTGCTTTACGGCTGGCGTGCCTACATCTGTGGCCGATACTGCACCAATGAAAATACGACTAAAAGACCCCCATAAAACTGTTAACCGCCGTCCCTACAGGTTGAGCCCCGATGAGCGACAAGTTGTGAGAAGTAAGGTTGACAGCTTAATCAAGGCTGGTGTGGTTCGTCCTAGTTCTTCGCCATTTGCGAGCCCCATACTTCTAGTAAAGAAGAAAGATGGCACTGACAGAATGTGCGTGGACTACCGCGGATTAAATGACAATACTGTGCCTGACCGATTTCCCCTACCGCTCATCGAGGATCAACTTGCTCGACTAAATGGAGGGCATGTTTTTTCAATTCTGGACTTAGCGTCAGGTTTTCACCAGATCCCTATAGAGTCAGAGTCAATCGAAAGGACGGCATTCGTGACACCCGATGGCCAGTACGAATATCTTACGATGCCGTTTGGGCTCCGTAATGCGCCATCAGTTTTTCACCGGGCTCTCATTAATGCTCTTGGGGATCTTGTGAATACCTACGTTGTGGTGTACATGGACGATGTTCTCATAGTAGCAGAAAACGTGGATGAGGCTCTGGAACGACTGCAGGTAGTACTTAAAGTTCTTACTGAAAAAGGTTTCTCGTTAAACCACAAAAAGTGTTGTTTTCTTAAGCATAAAGTTGAGTACCTTGGATACGAGGTAACTGAAGGCCAGATTCGCCCAAACAACCGTAAGATAGACGCTTTAACCGATCTACCGCCACCCAAAACCGTGACGCAGCTGCGTCAGTTCATTGGCCTGGCCTCGTACTTTCGTAAGTTTGTGCCAAAGTTCTCACAGCTCATGGCTCCTTTATATTCCCTGACTTCTGGCAACGGTAAGATAAAATGGAACCCTGAGCACGAGTCTGTCAGACAGCAGGTAATATCAATCCTCACCAGTGAACCAGTACTGACAATTTATGACCCTGCGCTTGCTACAGAACTACACACTGATGCCAGTTCGATAGGGTACGGTGGAGTGCTGATGCAACTGAAGGATGGTAAGTCGCAAGTGATTGCGTATTATAGCAAGCGCACGACAGACGCCGAATCTAAATACCATTCTTATGAGTTAGAGACTCTTGCGGTAGTCAACGCCGTCAAGCACTTTCGCCATTACCTACACGGGCGCAAATTCACCGTGGTAACAGACTGCAGCTCTCTCCAATCTACTCGGATGAAATTAGATTTAACACCGCGTGTTCACAGATGGTGGGCATTTCTACAAGGGTTTGATTTTGATATTGTTCACCGAAGTGGCAAGCGTATGCCCCATGTAGATTTCTTTTCCAGGAATCCGCTACCGATTAAAAGTAATAGCATCATGGCCGAAAAGGTAAAGCACAAACAGGTTAACTTAACTGAGTTAAGTGATAATTGGTTGATGGCAGAACAGCAGAAGGATGAGGAGCTTTCGAAGCTTATGACCGACCTGAATGAGGAAAGTCTACAAGCTGACGTAGCCAAGACTTACGAAATACGATCGGGCGTCATTCATCGAAAGGTCCAGCCCAACAGTAAGACTCGTTGTTTGCCAATAGTGCCTCGATCATTTCGGTCAGTTATTAATAACGTGCATGAGGGATTGCTACACTTGGGATGGGAAAAGACGTTAGAGAAGGTATATGATCTCTATTGGTTCGACAACATGGCAAAATACGTGAGACAGTTTGTTGAGAACTGCATCACATGCAGAATCTCCAAATCACATTCCGGTAAGATACAGGCGGAAATGCATCCCACACCAAAAATAGCAATCCCGTGGCACACGGTACACGTTGATGCTACTGGTAAGTTAAGCGAAAAGAACGACAAGAAGGAGTACGTTTTCGTGCTCATCGATGCGTTTACCAAGTGCGTATTGCTACACCATACGCGAAACATTGATACTGCTAACAGTATTAAGGCCCTCAAAGCTAGTGTGGCTTTGTTTGGTGCGCCAACTCGCCTTATAGCCGATCAGGGTTGGTGTTTTGCCAGCAGAGATTTCAAAGACTACTGTGACTCAGTCAACATCAGACTCCATTTAATTGCCACGGGTAGTTCGCGAGCCAACGGCCAGGTAGAGCGTATAATGAGTACCTTAAAAAATATGCTGACAGCAGTCGAGACCAGTAATCGATCATGGCAAGAAGCTCTACCTGCATGCACCGAGTCACAAAGGCCAGTCCGCTAGAACTGCTAATTGGTAAGGTTGCACGACCTCTTGATATAATGTTTGTTGGTGACGAAGAGCCAGAAATCGACATCGAACAGGCCAGGATACAGGCAGTAGCGAGTATGGAAAGAGCTTCTGCAAATGATAAAGTAAGATTTGACTGCACTAAGGCGAAGGTGAAACCCTTCTCGAAGGGTGATTTTGTTTTACTAAAAAACGAGGAGCGCAATCAAACAAAGCTTGACCCCAAATTCAGAGGCCCTTTCAAAGTATCAGAAGTGCTCGACGGAGACCGATATACTCTTCGAGCCCTCAATTCCAATCGAACTTACAAGTACGCACACGACCGACTTCGAAAAATGCCCGACAGTCATTTACAAGACAACGACCTAGACATATTAGACAGTGGAAATATCGATAACGATATTATTGATAATGACAGTTTTGACGCAGATAATTAATAATAGTAGTGTAATCATTAATAATAATTAGTAATAAGTAAAACGACGGATCATTTTGTGATATGGATTCCCATTATCAGTTCACTTTCTTACTAGTTGGTACCAAATTGTTATTGCTAAAAGTAAGACGTAAGTGTTGGTCGTCCTCAGGGACTGTCCATGGAGTTCGGTCGTCCTTGAGGATTGTCCATAAAATATCGGTCGTTCTTAGAGGCTGACCATGGATTTGGGTCGTCCTTGAGAATTGTCCAGGAGAGTCGGTCGTCCTGGGCCTGTCCTCGGAGTTACCTGGCTAAGGCAAGGTGACTGTCGGTCACCCTAGGATTGTCCAGGAACATTGGTCGTCCTTGTGGGTTGTCCATGTCATTGTTCGGTCGCCCATGAGGACTATTCAGGAAAGTCGGTCGTTCTTAGGGGCTGTCCATGGACTTCGGTCGCCCTTGAGAATTGTCCAGGAAGTGTAAATATAATCCTTAGTAGCAAGGGCTTAAAAAGTAAATAAGACTATTTAGTATTTTATCTTGTCTATCTCTATGTTACCTTGCGGCACGGCTAATTCCTTTTGTTTCTTATTTACATAGTCACAATGGTCAGGTTGGCCGAGGTTTATACCAATTACTGTGCAAGAATATTTTCCTCTTTCAGATACCTCACACACGAGGACGTGTGAGATGTCAAGATGGCCGTGTCGCGGGGTATCAACAGGGGCGCTGTTCGTGGCAAATTTAGCATTTTTTTTATATTGCTCAGCACGATGTATTTTGTTAGCTTAAGTAGACTGATTATTATTGTTGATATTGTGCCTTTTGCAACGCCATCTATTGACAGTCTTCAGAAACGTCAAGCGATTTGCTTGGGTGCGGTCGGCGCAGAACTAGTAACGGTTAAGTTGGCTAACCTGATTGTCAAAAGTGACAGTTGACCAACCGGACGACAGAAAAGTGGGTGGGGAAGAGAGAAGGAGGGCGCCATTGGCGGCCATGCCCGGCATTCTAGATCGAGCGTTGAATCGTGACGGACGTTATACTAGTTCTGCGACGAACACACCGCGTTTCTAACCTTAAATAGTTTAATCCAATTACATCGTTATGATCGTTTAAGTTTTTGCTGTAATCGTGATTGTTTATTGAAAATACATACCTGAACTACAATTACTGCGTCTTATTTCGTGGTTATCACCATGCACGAACATGGGGACGATGTACCCCCAGAAAAGGATCTTACATATATATAGATTTTTTTTTAGTTTTTAAGGTTTTGTAAATATGAATTTAAGTAGTATTTTAATTTGTTTTTGTTTTCATATTTATTGTTTGAAATCATTATCATGAACAGAAATATGTGTTTCTTACGCCCTTATTAATAAAACTTGAAATGCCTCTTACGAACACAAATGTCAAAGTGACGGCATTTTAGTTAAAACAGGCCTGTAGAACGTTCATGAATATGGCCGTTACTGTTTAACTTTAATTTAAACATGTGGTCGTGACAACAGGCAAAAATATGTAAATTTTGTTTGTTGATTTTTTAGTAAAAAAAGTTTTAATTTTACTGAGTCTCATGGTCACCCTAATGGCTACGTTAAACTGTCACTTTAAGCTACAGACCAAGTTTTGTCGAATAGAGTGGCCATAAGGTTGGTATTTTTGCTATTTAAAATTATTATCAACTAGCCTCCGCCCGCGATTTCGTCTGCGTGGACCCGGGATAAAAACTATCCTATATTTTAATCTAGGCTATAAACTATCTTCGTACAAAGATTCATCAAAATCGGTTGAGCCGTTCAAGCGTGGTTGAGTAATAAACATCCAAACATCTAAGCATCCAAACATCCAAACATCTAAACTTTCGCATTTATAATATTAGTAGGATTCTAGAGTTAATGCAATGAACATGCCTTAAAATACTGCTGTAGAAACTTACGGTGCATAGGCCCTAAGTACTACACAGACTTAAATGACACCTAAGTGGAGCATGAAAAAAATTATACAATTCATATTAATAAATATTAAATATTCATTACATTAATGTAAACTATTAACACGTTATTTACACCTTTGTTATGTACCCAACCCCCGAATTTTTTGTCCGCGTACAGCCCACCTTTCCCATTTAGATGGCGTGATCCGTCTCCTTTTCGGGAATATTGCCTTAGCGTGACCGAATAGAGCGCGAGTGTTATCCCTCTGCGGCTGATCATCGCCCAGTAGTCCGGTACGAGAACACTCTAATTTGTCGTCAAACTAACATAATTCCCAAGTCGGTTTTTTTTTGTTATCAGCTAGAGCACATTAAGTACTAACAGCGAAAAATAATTTCTAACAGTTTTTGATGTTGGTTTAGGAGTAATTAACTTTTTTGTAAGGAACACTTATAAAACTTTGCAAAGATTATACAAGTGATTGATTTCTCCTATTCAAACCTTACTTATCGTTTTCTAATAGTTTTGTCAAGAGATTACGTCAACAAAACCGGAAACGATAAAAAAAAATATAAATCTCTTAAAAGAATATTCAAGTGACTAGTGACTACTAAAGTGTATTCAAAACTAATAAATATATATGGCAGCACAAATTTCTAACAGATTTTTCAATAGTATTTTTTTAAATTAGGAATAATATCTTGAAACCATTCTCCTTACCATAAAAGAAATCATTTATTAGATTTCTTTTATGGTAAGGGGAGGAGGGGTTGTCTCAAGTCGGCGTAATTAATTTCAGTTCTATCGAAGAATATATAACACAAATTCTAACGGATTCATCAATAGCTCTAAATTGCATTAGCTTATCAGTTTATTGACCGTACTTTAAATCTTTCGCGCGCGACTCGCGCGATTCGTGTGCAGCGTGCTGGCAGCCGAGTACCTTGCCAAGGCCGTGCGTACGCTCAAACTTGTAGGTACTTACAAAGTTTAGGTACTTGATTTTACTTTATATTTTTAGTTACTAGTTGTTTTTCGGTTGCATTTACATAATTATCTATTTTATTTTACCAATAAACCGTTAAATGGGGTTATTTAGTATTAAAATTACGTTAGCTTCAATTTTATTTGTAGGTACTTATTTATTACAGGTTTTCCAGGCCGCGATGTCATATCTGATGTTACTAATATGAAGTAGGTACCGAAAGTATAGGTATACAGGGTTATTAGTTATCACTAAGAGTAGTAGGTAGTAACATTCGGGTGTAGGTAGGAGGTAATCTCCGAAACTAGGTACTATCGACAACACAGCTTACTGACCATCTGTGCACTTTATGTGCGTTGTAATAAGGTTCTATATAAATACAGGATGGTCAGTTAACTGTGTTGGTGTACTCAAGAATCTTTCAAATTCCGATTAGGGCCTAACAATAAATTATTGAATTACCAATAACCCTGATGAAAATTGTTGTTCATCGATGTTAAAGAGGACTTTTTAAATTAATTAATACAAAAAATTCCAGAGTTATTGAAATTATAGAATTTCGATGCATATTAAGTACTAGGGAATGCATACCGGTTAACCGGTTTTACTAAGTATAAGGCCGGTAAAAAACCTGTAAAATTAAACCAAAACCGGTAATTTACCGAAACATGAATTATTAGTAAAATAATACATTTTCACGATTATTAATACTTGATCGTCATGATTATATATCAATCAATACTCTCCTTTTATCATGTAAAATGTCAATTGATTAACTTGTTAGGGTTATTTTAACTTATGTAGGACCAAATTAATACAACCGTTTGTAGAAGATTTTTAAAATACAAACACGTTCCCGGTTCCGTTCTATAATATAGGAATAATGATCTGTTTGCATAAGTACTACAGAGAGCACCTTATTTAACATAGTTTGTGCATAATAGTATAAAGGAAATACATCTCTTCGTCTTAATGGAAAAGTGAACACCAAAGGCGTGAACACAGGTGTGCTGGTGCTTTTCTTCAAAAATGGTGACAACACCCTGCTTAAGAACCACCGACCCATCTCGTTTCTGAGCCATGTCTAAAAACTGTTTTCGAGAGTAATTACAAATCGTCTCGTACGCAGATTAGATGACTTCCAGCTTCCCGAACAAGCCAGTTTCCGACGATGCTTTAGCACCATATAGATTACCAACTAGCTTGGATACCAGGGCACGAGGGCTTCATCAGCAACGAAAGAGCAGATGAGCTTGCATGAAGGGTCTACAAATCACTTTGTAGGTCCAGAACCATTTGTGGAACTCTCGCAGGGAACCATAATATCGGCCTTTGAAGTTTGTGAAGCCTACGCCAAAACCAAACACCAACATGAGTGGAGTACTGAGTCTGGCTTAATACTTTCGCAACTGGACTAAAAATGGAACAATACACCAGAAACCGACAGAACTCGCTAGGCGTGTAGGTTTATAGCTACTGCCCGCCTATCGGGCTGAGCCGGCATCTGAGCAAACATTACCAGTGCCTGCCAGGCGGGTTCTTGGTTGCGAACGTGTTAAGGCACTCTCAGGTTTTTATAGAAGGAGTGGACTCGGGCTTGACCAACAACTGGAAATCTAGCAGAAAGCAACTCAAAATTATATCTGGGGTTCACAGGTCACTTCGGGGTCAAGAATCTCTTGGCCAAGATGGGACTATCGGATAGTTTAGACTGTAGTGTCGCGAGGAGAATGTTACTATGGAACACTTACTGTGTGAATGTCATGGCATGCCCTTGCGAGAAAAAGAATGAATTACTTTGATAACGGCTAATCCGCAACCAAAGGATTTCGAGGTACTTCCGCTGAGCTGCATCATCCAGTTTGTAGAAATGATGGAGCGAGCTTGGGAGTAGGCATAAAGGAGAGAGCAAATGCACAAAAGATCCCACTGGGTCAAAGTGTATCCAAAAGGACCCTCACCTAGATACGATAAAATAAGACCATGGTCCCGTCAGGTTATAAAGAAGGCTGCGGAGTATAACCTGCCCCTCTGCTTAGCGTTTCTGGACTACGATTCAATCGAAACCTGGGCTATTGTACTACAGTTTCTCCAGCGTTGCCAAGTAGACTATCGCTATATCATATTTAAAATATTTTAATTTTATAATTTAAGATCCTGGCAGAATACCAGCGATGTGGCTTCATAACGCTGAGCCAGTGTCATTTCTCTGCCACTACACATGGCTTCTTTAAAATGTACTTACTTCTTGCATGCTTTCTTTAGATATGTATATTATTATTATTTTCTTTTAACTTCATTGTTATAATTTTGTATTTTATCAATGCCATGTATGTTGTGGGAATGAATAAAGTTTTAATCAATCAAGTACTGAAGTGTTTGTACGAGAATGCCACTTCACTGTGTCAGTCAGTCCGACTCCAGAATTGGAACGCGAAACCTGTTCGCTGCAGCGAGTCGATCATTATTTCTCCAAAACTGACCACCGCTGCACTGGAGGATGCTTTAAAGACTCTGGACTGGAGAAGGCGAGTACAACACTCATCTTCGGATACCATGGAGGGCTTGAGTACGATAAAACCTCCGAGCGTGTTGGTCTAAGAACGAACATGGATAAGACGAAGAAGACTCATCTAATGCCCATGTAGTACCAACTCCCATTACAATCGGACGTTTTACGCTCAAAGTTGTAGACGATTATATGTATATACCTAGAACAAACTGTCGTTTCAGTCCTGTCGACTCAGCTGAGCAGCGTTCGGGAAGTTACGGCACATATTTTCGTCTTGTATTCCGAAGTGTCTCAAGACGAGAGTCTTTGACCGATGTGTGTTGCCAGTGATGATATATGACACTGAAACGTGGTCGCGCGCTATGGGCCCCATTAGAAGGCTCAAAGTCACCCATAGGGCTATGAAGAGGGCTATGCTGGGAGTTTGTCTGCGTGATCGCATTAGAAATGAGGCTATCCGCAGGAGAAGTAGGATGCAGAAAGTATACATACATTTGGAACCCCCATGAGCAACAGTAAATAAACCATTTGTCCGAACGCTCTTTAGTAAAATGTACGATTACTATTAGTACCATTTTCTCTATCCAACTTATTTTGCATCTGGTATGGTTGGTTAAACGTCTTTTGAACATCCCGTAGAAACATCTATTTGGTGGAATACTTTTTTTTTACTACTACGTGGGGTAGCTTGTAGTTTGTGTTGTATTATTTTGGTTATGTTTTTTTATTCAGTAAATTATTGTTTTTAGGATTGTAAATCCGTAAGATTGCGCATCTGTAGATTTGGGAGTCAAAACAATGACCGCAGGCACTGTGTGAGCCGCCAACGCCAATGATGGGTGAAGGGAAACAGGCAATGCACCATAATACTAATATACACGTTACCCTTCGTGAATCCATATTCACTACTGGTACTGTTTTGTATTGTACTGATGTTGTAATGGTAATCTGTAGAACAGGGACCAATTCCTATTCCTACCTACCTGCTAACCCCCAAGGAACGTTTTCAGTTGTGTTTATAGCCCTCCTACCACGGAGCAAGTTTTAAATATTAAAGATGATTATTACGACACTTACGGAACATGAAACTCTTTATACTAACTACCTTTAAGCTTATTTTTACGATGAGTAAACGTGAAATAACGCTATTTATCAACCAAATTGAAATTACCGGTAATTTACCGGTTAACCGGTTTTGTCCCACTCAAGTCGGTAATTTACCTGTATTGAAAGCCCGGTAATTGCATTTTGCATTCCCTATTTCTTACATACGTTACGTAAACGCTCTTTCACGTTATGGTATCATATTATATGCGAAACATTATCTTCAATCATATTTAAGGCCAACCTTACCAAATATAACAACAAAACCAAATGGCTATGATTACATACAAATCACTGGACAAAGAAAAACCACTTATTTGGCTGGGCGTAATTGATATTTCTTTCAACTTGTGCAATGCCGTTTTTCCATCTAAAAAATGACATTTAGATCTACTAGCGTACGTATAATGCGTTACGTTTCAGTGGATCAACCTAGCTTGTTAAAGCTGCACAATAAGTTGATTATTGAATAAGTAATTGCATAAGTACGTTGTAATACGTAGTTACTCTTTAGGTCAATGAAGCTTATGAGTGTATAATTAAAAGACGGAAAAGTTATAATATAAATATTCACAATCCTAAACATCAACTATATTTGTCATTTTGCAAATGAGCTGATCAACAGAGGGGAGGCTACCGCGTAGGAAACAAGCAACGGCGTGCTGTGATTGGTCATGATGTTCTCGCCGTCGGCGCACTAGACTCGCGCGCAGATCGTCGTGCGTTCAAATTTAAAAAATAATTGATAAATGAATACAATGTGGAGCTATTGATGAATTGCTTAGATTTTTATCAATAGATTACTATGATAAAGCTGGATTATATGCGTCGACTTGAATTTTTTTGAGATTTATTTTAAAATAATTAGAAGGCTTTCAACATTACACTGTTCATATAAATTTAACCTATTGATAAATATGTTGTTAATTCAAACATGGGTTATCTTTGATAGTTTTTAATAGTATTCAGTAATCAAAACCCACTTGTATAATCTTTTAGAGGAAATATATTTTTTTTATTCGTTTCGGATTATATCAGTATAATCCGAAAGCACTTGACGTAAGTTTTAGCAAATTAAAGGGGAGATTGTAATACTAAAATGCAATACTCTATTGAAGAAAAATACCACTTGTATAATCTATCCCTGGATTTACAAGGGTCGCTAAGAAAACGATGTGTAATAAATAAAGCAACGTCAAAATCCACTATCTTTTTTTTGCTACTAGTAGTACTCATTATATTCTAAATATTACCAAAAAATCGCGACCTTGGGAGTTATCGAACGTGCATTCATTTTACGTACCGGACTACAGTCGCCGTGCTTCATATCGGCCTTGTATCTCTCGAAGGACACGAAGGTCATCATAATGCCGATAAAGAAATATTACAATTATTTTGGCATCACTGTACATAGTTAATGTAACTACATTGATATCAATATAATTACAATACTTCATTATGTACAACATTTTTAGTTTCCCCAGTGGGCATCAGCACAAGCAGTTGATCGCAGCTGGTGACTCGCGAGCACGCGACGTACAGCTGCCCGTGAGAGAAGCAGTCCGTGCGCAGATCGATGCCGGCTGCGCGGAGAGTCTGCCCCTGCGACTTGTTTATGGTCATAGCGAAGCACACGCTCACTGGAAACTGCAATCGCTTGAACTGGAACGGGAAGTTGTTCGGTATCAGTGGAATGCGCGTTATAAATACAGCTACCCCAGCACCGCAGCCCGTAAGGATCTGAGCCTCGATGAGATTCCGCTGCAGTCTCACTACCTTCAGGCGGGTGCCATTACACAGCTTCGGCGGAGATAGGTTCCGAAGCAGCATAATAGGGACTCCGATCTTCAGGGTCAAAGTGTGCGCTGGTAACCCTGATGCGCCCAAAGCTCTTTGTATCATGTTTTGTGTAATATTTTTTTTTGAGTTTTTGGTAATAAATTTATTTTGATTTTTGATTTGATTTGAAAGAGTTTAATAATTCCACCGGGTATGTCGTGGCAGTTCCCTCATCTAAAACAGTGTTAATCGAGCTGTAGACTGCGTTCTCGCCTTCAATTTGCGTTAACATCAACAACAGCAGCAGCCTAGTCATTTTTGGGGGTAAGTATGGTTCTTGACTTGCGACTTGTCTGAGAGGTCAAGCGGTCTTCTTGTTGTGTAAATGTTTCAGAAGCTCAAGAATCCGCTGTTAATCTTGTTTCACGTTCCGTAATAGTCTCGGAAGCTCGCGACAACGAATGGCGTTCACGATCGTGGCCGAGACGTGCTTCCCTATATTCACTGTTTTCAAGGAATCTAGAAGCCCGGGAAGCTTCTTCGGTTTCCTGAGATCTTGCCACTCGTTTTCTGGCGGCCTCTCTAGAAATTCGTGTCAGGTTCGATCTCTTTCTTGAAGGCATTTTGAGTAATAACGTTTTTGGGGACCTTTGACACATAATTTTTTGATTTGACAGAAGATTTGACAGAATAAAATAAACGTGTGAGTATCTACACTACAAAAACATACTTACTGAATTCAACCCCATTTTTTAACCTCTTGGCACCCTTATCTTTATATTTTTTATAGCCTATTGCGTGGCCGAAGATCCATTGAACGTTTTAGTGAAAGTTGCATATTCGACAGTTTTCCCATGATACCCGGACACAAACAGACATAGGGTTGGTTGGGTACATAACATAACATACATAACATAGGTGTAAATGACGTGTTAATAGTTTACATTAATGTAATTAATATTTAATATTTATTCATATGAATTGTATAATTTTTCTCATGCTCCACTTAGGTGTCATTTAAGTCTGTGTAGTACTTAGGGCCTATGCACCGTAGACGCGCGTTTGTATCGAATCACGTGCAAAGAAATCGACACAAACGCTTAAAAAACGCGGTGTGCATAGATTCTAATGTATAAGTAATAATGAAAAAAAAAAACAGTCAACGCGAACGAAGTCTCGGGCAGAAGCTAATTCATTATAAAAAATATATACAATTTAAGCAGAAACGTCTGAAGATGATTAAAATATATTTATATTTTTGAAAACGGAGTTTTCAATTTAGATTTAGCAAATTAAACTAACGATCTCATCGCACCTTTCACACCTGAACGGATTTAGATGAAATTTTCCGTAGGTACAGATAATTTGAGACCCTTGGAAGGATATAGGATAGTTTATTATCTGGGAAATATCCCTTAAGATAATCATATTTCTAAGGCGATAACAAGTTCTACGCGGACGAAGTCGCGGGCAACAGCTAGTTACTATAATCTTACGTCATTATTTTCATTATCATTACATTATCACTCACGTGACTTACGAACTTTGACTTTATAGGTTTATATTTGGCTAAATATTTAACAGTGTAATTATATTCACTCTATTTTACTTTACACTGGACTCAGGTTATAAGTGCCCGCATTTTAAAATACCATTTTAATATACATAATTTGTACCATTACAATGCTTTTTGTAGGAAGAGCTACCGCAGGTACGTATAAATTACCGATTTTTAGAACACTGTTAATTTTGTAATATTTCTTATAACCTGTGTAAGTTACTGTACCTATTGTATTGTTTATCGTGGGTGTGTTGTGTAATAATATAATACTTAGTACTCGGAAGTACATTATTGTATAGGCATGGAATAGAAACAAAGGAATTGCCTGACAAAAGACGAGGTAAGGCAATCCCAGTTTTTGCCTAAGTTAGATATTCTCGAAATTTTGTTGAATTTGTGATTGGTTTGTGATATTATCTGTCCCGGCATCAAAATTCTGCAAAAGAACTCGTTTCATCTCCTAGGTGCACCGTGTTCGAGGAATCAATTCCGGATTTCATTAACTCCAAAATGACCTTCACCTATGCTATGCGCTGCAGCCTCCTTGGGAAAAATAAAAAATGTTCCGAATCCATAGACTCCATGCCTCATCTTCAGCTCCAAAATATCATTAACATCAAAATCAACGATGGGAAATTCCTACACGCCACTCTTCCAATCAAATTCGGAGGCCTTGGTATCCACGGATTTCTTTTTCAATTAATTTTGTAGAATTCTAAGGGCTTTCGCGTTTTAACTTGAATTGAAAAAAGAAGGAAGTGGTAGGACCGATTTTACTTTAAAGTTTTATGTGTAAGCGTGGATGGTTGTGCCTCTTTTTTATTGACCCTTAAAAAAAATTTAAGTCGCAAGAATATTTGAGGCCGGAAGAGATAGTAAATAACCCAACCTACCTGCCGTTTTAACTTGGCAAACGATGGTCCAAACACCCCCTATCTCCCTGAGTTCAGCATGTCTTGTATTGCTTTCCCTAATTTTTTTTGAAATGACTTGGTATGTAAGGCTATTGCAACGGGAATCCCTTGTTTTAAAGACAAACTTTTTATCGATTCAAGAATATGAAGTTCTCATTTTATCCTTTGTAGTAATTTGGTTTCATCGACTATTTATTTCACTTTCAAGTCACATCAATATTCATTTCTTCGGTGCTTTATTTTAAAACATTTGTATACAATCGGATGTTTATTAACAAACGTGTATGATTTCTAATATGTTCATTTCATTTTTGAATTGAGGAGTATTAGGGAATAGTGGCCCAGCATGGAGGAGTTTACGTATAAACTATAAAACAATCCTATCGTCACCGCCCTGTGTCAAGGGCCGCTTAACCAAAATATACATTAACAATACCAAAGCATGTATAAGTCGAAGGTCAAGAATAAACGCTATTAACATTACATATCATATAAAGGCTTGCACTCATCTGAAAAATGAAACAAACAAACTTATTTATTACTTTAAATTATAACAAAACGAAGTAACAAAGTAAGTTAGGTAAAGTAACAACTGTGACCTCATCACCTAGGCCCTACCTATTTTACTCTAAGGCAGGTCGGTGTAGGTCCGACGACGAGCGAAGCGAGGAGGAGTATTAGGTAGAAATGCGAACCTACAGCGTTCGAGCCAAGCGAGCGTTCCGTGGCAGCGGCCGGCGAAGCGCCAGAACCGAATATTCCGTATTAATATAATATATCTTATAACACATTATACCAATAATACTTATAACTCCATTATATCTATCCACACATTTATGCTTTTAGCGAGGGAGTTGCGTTTTGTTCATACAATTATTTCTTTTAAGTATTTAGAAGTGATTTTCTAAGAATTGAATATTATAAACTTTAAAAATATTTATGATAGCAAATTATATGGAATGTAGTTCGAAAATTTAATCAATCTGTTAAATAATATAATCGAAAAAATTAAAAATCTTTTTTTTTTTGTGTTGGTCAATGTGCTGTAACAAAATTAGTCCCGTGGCACATTTAGGAGATCTCGGTGCCTGACCACCTATCACAAGTCTGTTGTTTTTTTGCAGCGGTGGCGTCTATGCTGGTCGTACTGGTAATAGGAACTGTTCTAGCTGAAGAGAACACGGATGTCACTTGGCAAAAATGCAAGTCCGAAAATAAGGGCCGAGTCATTGGAAAACTCCCAGATAATGGTGACCACCATTTGCTCTTACGCAACTGCCAAATCAGCGAAGTACATCCTGGTGACTTTGAAGGCTTGCCTAATATGAAATGGTTGGCACTAGAATACAACAATATCAGCCACGTTGACCCCATCGTTTTTAAGAAACTAACAAAACTAAATTATCTATTTCTGCACTACAACCTTCTCACCGAAGTACCGGCCTTTCAAAAATATTCATTTCTTCCTGATTTAGTAATGATCCAGTTGAATGGTAATCAGATAAAGGAACTTAATAATCCTAAAGCTTTATCAACATTAGTAAAATTACACCTTTTTGATGTCAGTTCTAATCAGATTGATTATATTCATGAAGAAATGTTCAAAAATTCACCCAACTTAAGAGTAATATATTTGATGCATAACAAGCTACGATATATCCCAGAGAAGTTGTTTCAGCTGGTGAATTTAGATCAGTTAGCTCTGTCCGACAACTTAATAGAGTACATTCCCAAAGATTCATTTCTTGGAAGTAGCATTAAAGAACTGCACTTGCAACGAAATAGGATAGCACATCTGCAGGATATGTTTTTATCGCAATTTACCAAAGGCTCGTTACAATTGTTTAGAATCGAAAGAAACTCGTGGCACTGCAGCTGCCTTCTCGAACTGCTCCATGAAATAAAGACGGCTCGTGTTATTAAATATAAAGCGGACGATTACGATGGAGCCCACAAAGTGTGCGTAATTCTTGAAGACAAGTGCAACAGAGACAATTTCTACCCGGAGTTGTTGGCTAATATTTTTTGATTTATTTGTTCACTAGGCGAGGCAAAATGTAAATTAGTTTATGTAATTGTTTTTGTAATTAATTGGTTAACATTTTTCATTGTGTAAAATAAAAGTTTGATTATAAAAGTTTTTTTTTTTAATTTCCTATCCTTGGTTTCCTAAAGAATTGTTAGTATAGTAGGTACTAGGCAGTAGGAACAAAGCTATGATATGAGCACAATCTAGTATTGTAACTTTCTCCCTAGATATATATTTAGACTATCGAGGCACAAAATCACACTAACTTTGGTCAACATTATTATCCCAACTGGTAGAAACAAATAAAGTTTAATAAGTAACATTCACAGTTTAATTACCTACCTAAATCCTGAAATACGTACACTAATTTGTGTAAAAACAGTTGTAAGTAAGAAATATTTACAAATAAACTTGGACGTCAAAAGTTTGGTACATATTGACCTGAGTTTACGAAACAACACATATTCAATTCCTTACCAGGAATATACTAGATTGAGCACCCTAATAGTCTAAGCCTCATTTATGTAAAGCACTACCTTATTTACATTTTTTATTATTATTATCATTACGTTTTTCAAGTTTTTTTTCCTCTTCAAGTGGAGGAAGCTTTCATTCCATAATCGCAGGCTTTTGGCCAAACAAGTACGGAATAATTATTATTAATGCTTTAGATAGACCAATTCAGAGAAACCCTATAATAATAATAGTAAGGTCAGGCCCCTATTTCACCAGCTTGACAATTGTCACCTGACACTGACAATTCGCCATTCATTGCTTGTTCTAGAAGTTAAGGTGGTTGCTAGGTTACTCGTGGAATCAGCAATGTACGGAGAATTGTCGTTGTCAGGTTACTATTGTCAAGTTGGTGAAATAGGGGCCAGGTCAAGAGTACCCTAAACCGAAGAGCATGTACGTAATGTCATGGTACAGTAAGCAGCAGAAGTAGCTACGCAAAATAACACGCTCAAAATGATCTAGACAGGCCTTATCCTCTTGATATTAGAGTCGTGTGTAGGTAATTTTGAGCAGTGGTCCTGCGTATCAAATTCAAATTCAAACATAAATGTTTGAATTTGAATTTGATTCGTGAGAAAAAATACAGAAAATAAACGAATTAAATTAAAATAACACTTAAACTGTCCTATACGTGTGCTAACAAGCTCTGCAATGGATGCCTTTACGGATCGCAGAAAATAAAGGTTTTAAAGTGTAGATACTATTTTTATTTTTTTGGTTTTTCCTTTTGTTTTTTCTTGCTCCTTATTAAATATTACCTTTTTTTTTTCTTTAATATAAATTGTTATTGTTTTTTGTTTTCATGTGTTAATTTGTCATTTTTGGTTTTGATTTTAATTTTAAGTTTAATTTTATGTTATGTCCTTTCATTTTATGTTTATTTCCGTTCATTGTCATGTGCTAGACCCTGGGCAATCGAGCTCTGCTCGGGTGACAACTGAGAAAATAAGGAGAACACGAATTTACCCAGACACGATGCCTAGCTACTCGTAGATCGATTTCTCGCCCCCGTAAACCGCCATATCCAGCACATAATCGATATCGTTAGAGCCGTTTCCGAGAACGTGATTGTAAATATAGGGTAAATATTGCTCGTAATAGTATAGGATGTGTGTTACGTACCGTGTCCTCATGGACCCAACGGAAAACCAGCGCTGGCTGCAAAGCCAGCATCATGCTGAGTTGGGCCTATTTCGTAACACAGCACAGATTCACATCTCTTTTGACTCTGTTTTGTGAGCGTTTCTCAAAAAAAATGCCACTACATTTTTTCGGAGATTTTCTGCAACTTTCATGTTATTTCTACTCAAAATCACGATGTCTTTCCATCCCAATAGGAGAAAAAAAGTGTCCCAAAATGTCCATACATTTTTGCACTTTTCTATTGTGTTACCACCATACAAAGTATAAGGTAAATGGTAACACAATAGGAAAAATATCTTTGGGACAGTTTTTTTTTCTACCAGGGTCGAAAGTGCTCCTGATTCTGAGTGGAAATAGTTAACAAAAAATTCATAGAAGTACAATTAATAATAGTGGCATTTTTTTTGAGAAACGCTCTTGTAACACTGGTTATGTGTCATACTAATATTTGCCCGCGACTTCGCCCGCTTGAACTCCCGTATCAACTGCTATCCCCAATTGTATCCGTTTAGATGATTATGGGGATAAAAAGTATCCTTCATTATAATCCAGGTTATAAACTATCTCCGTGCACATCTTGATCCATTCAGCCGTTTTTGCGTGATTGAGTAACAATCATCCAAACATCTAAACATTCGCATTTATAACATTAGTGGGATAGTAGGATGATTCTGGTGCATTATCTCACGTGATTCCTCAGAGCTGAATTAATTTTGGTTACTTTCAAATAATATATGATAACAATTTAAAAGAAAATGCTGAGGGACAATAAATTGCCTCTATATGTAATAGTAGATTGTATGACCAGGGTCTAAAGTAAGCCGTAATACCACGAAATAGTTCGAGGGGTACCTAATATGGCTTTTATACCAGAGTTATACACTCTACTTTTCACTTCGACTGCGAGAAAATAGTAAAAACAAAGATTATCCATCCACAATTAACAAGTATACCAAGGCAAAAAGATTGTTCAATTACAAAAAACTGTTTTGAATGGTCAAATTAAAATGTTTTATAAATCATACATATGTATACATATTTTCCCTAGGGGCTAAATAAATGTACTACTTTTAGCCCCGCTTGCTAAGCCTAATATGACGCACTTTTTGAGCATGAAGAGTGAAAAACATTTTGTTAATAAAGCTTAAGTTCGTCTGAACTTTTTTCCAGTAGGTTTCAGTCTTATCATTCATCATTCAATCTGTTACAAAGCGAGATTATTCACATAACGATCTAGATTTAAAAAATGCGGAGAAAGTGGAACTTACCCATACAAGTTCTGGCAACAGCAACAAAGAACCAAACCAGCTGAGGCTTCATCTTGATTCACAATTACACTATTTAATTTTCAATGGAACATGTTTACGGAATCCCTTCAGCTAGGCATTCCTTGTGAACTGCGCAAACGTGATCAATAGGGAACGAGGGCACCACTGTTGCTCATTCAGAGCAAGTTAGATGAACCCAAGCGAATACCTACCCTATTTGTTAATAAAGCAAAGACTAAAATCGAATGTACCAAAATATATCCAAAACCGGACCATTATGGATTTTGCTTTTAGCGCCACCTAGTGGATTGTCGGGGAACTGGAACGGAACTATGCTAGGAGTTACGCGGAGCACAGTTTTCGCAGCGAGTTACGGCAGTGAATGTAGGGGTACATAGATGGCGCTAGTACCTATTAAGTCGTCATACTAAATTTTCTAAAGCACCAACTATATTTTGAAGCTGTTTTGTGTAGTGCTACTAATTACTTAGCCATTGCGTTGTGGCCGGGATACACGAAGCTAGTTTTTTTTAAGCTAGGATAGAAAGCTAATTTAAATACTTACTTTACTATACCTGCTTCCCTGGCTTGAGATGACAAAGAGCCTCCTGTTTCCCGGTCGCAAGCTATTAAACTATCCTGGCTTCAAACATTATCATTGCTAGCTTCGCTCACGTAGTTCTATTTGATGTGGATTTATCTTACATCGCTCCGCTCCTTCGTACAGCCCTGATATACTCACCCTTAAATTATTCCGATCGCATCCTCAAGGAGCAAGGAGGTAAATGTAGTTGTAGTTTTTAATAATGAAGGTCATTAGAGTAAAAGGTTTAGGTAAACTTATGTTATTTTTTTGGTATTTTTTTGAAGTGAAAACTTCTTTAGCGGCGCTGTGCACTTATGCGATGGGGAAAAATTGTTTAACTCGCCACAGGTCACGTGACCGTAAGATTGATTGATTCGAGAGATTGAAAATTCGTAAGACGGACACGTGACCTGATCGAAAAACTGTTACAATGTCATTGAGCTTTCACTCCTGCCGGTGCTCCCGGAGTGCAACCCGGTCTTTTTTTTTAATCTATTGGTAAATTCAGTTTCTGTACATTGTAAAAAAATAAAATAGACTGACTAGTTTTACTCATAGAGCCACTAGTCAAAGTGACTTATCGAGATATTGAAGCGCGAGAGAGTGGTACAGCATTCATACAATATTGCAGGAACATATTAAGGCGCACCAGACCGAGCGCCGCGGACTAGACGTATTTGGCCCTGTGTCCGGCAAAATCAAGGTCACTCCGCACTAGATTCCTTTCTCGGCAGTCCGCTGCGCTCGTACGTCTGCCTGTACTCGGCCATAGCAGCCAGATAAAAAATAGCAATGAAAAAAATTGTTCGCAATGGATTCCATAAACATAAACAGTGGACCCTTTTGGCTAACAAATAATAGTAACTTAATAAAAGGCAACTCGTATTGGTGTAGGTAAAATAACGAACGAAACAACATTATTGTTTTATAACAGAAATAATTTAATTCACAACATACTTACCTACTTATATCACAAACTAAGTATAAATTAAAACGTAACATAAGTAATTCATAATTGTATTTGGTTCGGTTTCTATAGCTATCATTGAGGAAAGGATTGAAATAAAATTGGTATATGTCGCTCTGACACTTAAGTTTTTTGTGCATGAAAGCGAGCGATGCATGCGAGAAACATCAACAACGATTTCAATTCAGTTTTTATTGTAACATCACCTGACAAACATATATTCAAATTTCAATGTGTCTGCGCCGTTAGGCAATCGTATCGTGTCAGAATCACAGGAAACACATTGAAGCAAAAATGGAATGCGAAACATACAGTCAGCCGCAGAGAAACGTGATCCCCTCTGCATACACGTTTGTAGTTTTATACGCAGGTGTCACTTGATGGGTTTCCCTGAACGTACCGTCTGATGGTGTACAATATTGTTTCTTAGCATTACTTATTTAACCCATTTGACGCCCAGTAACGCGCCACCATTCCATATCATACATAGCGCACAGCAGCATGTTTCCGCTTTGTTGCGAAATTCACCCGTACACCCAATACGTGTGTCGTCTCGGGTATCAATGGGTCCGTTGTTGCCTTGGCTATCTCGCATTATGCATCGATCGTAAACTTGTACTTCTCTTGTGCTGGAAACCGTATTCTGTGTCCCTTTTGTAACGGGAATCGTCGAACGGGTAGGATATCTCCCTGTCTGCAATAAAAGATACATAGAAGTTAAGCCTGCTGCTTGTTTTAAGCTCACCTCAATACTCACCCACAAATATAACTTGACGCCGTGATTCGTAGTAAGTAAGCATAGTTAGAGGTCTAGTTTCGTTAGTTCGTGAGCGAGTAAAGAATAACAGCCCTGCCCCCCCCATTCTGTAACTTGTTTTAAGCTCACCTCAACGCTCACCCACAAATATATCTTGACACCGTTATGCGTAGTAACCAAGCGTAGGTAGAGGTCTTGTTTCGTGACGGGTGACCGGCGGGGTGAACCGCTTTAGCGCGTAGCGAATAACAGCCCTGGAGAGGATTATTATGACGGGGCCTTGAGGGCCAAAGGTCTATCGGCAGACCACTCGCTAGACGGAGCACACAACTGCACCCATTAAACTACATCTGCACGAGGCCATACATAAAGCGGGTGATAGGAGCCTATAGGAGGATCATGACTCGATCCCCAGTATTGAGATGATGGTTGAGATACTGATGGCTACCTCTAGTTAGTTGATAGTTCTAACGGGTACTAGTCTCTATCCGCAGGATATCACCCTAGCTTTTTATAACAACCCTTAGTGTGTAATCTAAAGCAGTACTTGCCATTGCGATTGCATTGTGAACATACACAAAAACATCTGTTAAACCTATTTTACCTTTGTTAGGAAACTTGGGCATGGGCCACAAATTGTACGGGAAGAAAAAGGCGGTCGGCAATCTCCTCACTATTATCGTCTTCTCTTGAGCCTTCGAATCTGTAACAAATACTATATTTATGTATATGTACAGTGAGCGGTCTCTTAGCGCCCGCACAAAGAGTTTAAAGGCCCAGCCACGATTTCAAGCGGCGGCGGCTGCGGCAGCGGTTTTTCAAATTCAATGCGTGTGATCCCAACTAAACACAGTGCGGTGCGCTTCTCAACCGCGCAATGAACAGATAAAATACTTGCCGTGCCGCAATTCGCGCAATGCCGTATCTGGGCCGTAAGGGAGGTAGGGTACAGCGGAATGCCATCTCGCTTATACTGCGGAAATACCTCCACCTTACAGTAGACCTCAGCCAATAACGCCACTCCTTGCTCTGTAGGTATGTGGTGTTGTTTTGCTATGGTGAGTAAAGTCGCCGAGCTCGTGAGGATGTGTTGTGTGAGTGAATGACCCGTATTCGTTTCTATCTATCAACACAGCGAGTCCAGGGGGGCTAGCACAACTGACGCCGCGCCGCGACACGAGTCGAGAAAGATCTACCCTCCTTTTTCTAATTTACACGGTGCGAGTAAGACAGGAGAGGCTCAGTCGCGTGCAAAGCGAATGAACAGCAAGTTGTGCTAGACGTACTGAAACCAATAAAGGGCCGGCACCGCGCTTCTGATTTTTCTGGAATCGCAAGCGTCCTACGGTGTCTGCTTGCGATCAGGCAGACCGTATGCTTGTTTGCCACCGTCTTAGTATAAAAAAAAGACCGGGTTGCACGCCGGGAGTGCCGGCAGAATTGAAAACTTGAATAATTTTAATTTTGCATAAAAAAAAACAATTGCTCGTGGTCGGGTTTTGTTTCGATATCCACTAGCGCGGCATTTGTCCCCGCGGCAAATGGATTGACGTCGACTGATCTGATTACTGCACCTGTCGCCTAGGGATCGATAAACAAGACCTAAGTGCCAAAAAGTTAGCTGCATTGTCCCGATGTAAGTATTAAACGTTAAAAAATCCCTCACCCGTAACGGAGCTCTAATGAAGTAATGATCCTTCAAGAATCAAACATTCCGGAATGAAACTAGGAAGCGACGAGCTGTGATGTTACTAGGAAGAATAACCAATGCCAAACCGGTTACGTCGGTATTCCGTAAAGGGGAGAGACGGGGGAAGATTCCAGAAACAACAATTGATTACTTAGGTGACTTTTCCTGATTTGTCGGTGTGGAGGCGGTACGATCAATTCTCAGTTGAGTCAGCTGAGATTTTTTATTGGATTTAAAAGAGTGCTTCCTGCCTAGCGCGGATGTGCGGAAATGCGGTACGAAAGCAGTACTGCAAACGCACCGCCCCGCTTCCGCCCAGTATATTACTGCTGCGCAAATATGCAGACAGAAGAAGAAACTTGTAATCAGTAAGGTGACGTCCAAGTACAAAGTATCACAGACCGTACCGCACTATTAAGTTTTACAAAAAACCCGGCCACGCGCTGTGTAGGTTTCCGTAGTTGCCAGTTACATCGACGTGCGGTGCGGTTGCGTCTCGATCGATATTTTGTGTCTCAAGGGAGCAAAATGATATATTAACGGTGAGGGTGGTATATTGCGTCTTCAGCGTACCGAAGAATCAAGCGTTTACGCTCAAGACGAAAATGATTTTGCTAGCGTATGGTACTGCTTTGAGAAGCACAAAATTGATTCCTTAAGGGCAACAATGACACTTCCCCGACTACCAGACCCCATATAATGGTCAAGCTGATCACGCGATAAGTGACAAGATAGAGCGTCCGTCTCGTTCTATTGATCGGTGTCAGCCAGTGACGGACGCTCTATCTTGTCACTTATCGTGTGATAAGGCCGTTCATGCTACGGGGTCGGATGTGAAATAAGTGTTTTTACTATACTTGTTATATTCGTATGTCATACTCATGAAACATCCTTCGTCTGCATAAGACGAATAGTTAATGAAGTATTACGATAAGTATTACCGCCAACTGCATCCTGATGGTATCGATAGCGGATAGATGGGAATCTTCCCCTGGAACCCTCAGACCAAGAAATTGGTCTGAGCTGGAACCCTTCTACAGAAATGGACTAAGCTCCATAACTGAATAATTAGATATTAATTTTAATGTGTAACAAACACCTATTTGACGATCTTTGTAGCCTAGCCGGGTTCGAATCCCGGTAAAGGCATTTATTTGAGTGATGAGCACGTATTCGTTTTGTTCCTGAGTCATAGATGTTCTCTATGTATTTAAGTATATAATTATGTATATCGTCGTCTAGCACCCATGTGAGCTTTGCTTAGTTTGGGAGTATGATTGTCCCCAAATATTTACTAGTATTTATTACATTGGATTCCGTCCGAAATAAAATAGTTATTATTATAATAAAACGAAAAAATTAAAACTAATTACAAAAAAAATAGTCCGTCCAAAAGTTCTGTCTGCGGCATGGACCCCATGACGCTTGCGGCATTTCCCCTTTGGACCGCAAGGGCGATCCTTTGTGAAAGGTACGCGCCAGCTCTGGGGTCCCCTGAGGCGTGGACCAGCCGCGACGACAGGGTCCTCATGAAGGCCTTCATGTCAGCTGACCAGGGTCCCATCGTTTCAACTGCAAGCGCCGCAAAGTCGTAGTTCTGAACTAGAGAAGAGTATTTGCGGCGCTTAAGTAATTGATCCTGATCAGCCGCAGCGCCGGCCTGAGACCGTGTTGCCTGTATGTGGGACAGTGCGAACGTATCGACGCATGTTGCGTCCCACACCAGGGCCCTACCGAGTTTCCACGGTACCAAAGTTACTCCGCCCGGGCGCTTGCCATCGTCTCTCGTCATACCAGGAGGTTCTAGTGACGAAGGTATGGAGGCAGTGTTTTTTATTATTTTTTATTTAGTATCAAAAAGAAATGTATCATCACTTAATTAAATCCCTTGTATGTTATTATTATTATATTAATGCCTTGAGTAATAATTGCTTTCTCTCCGTAGAAAATTTACATTCTCAATGAAAGGAAAACCATCAACCACCGTTGATTTACTGCTTGTACATTGCAATATGTTTAGCGTAGGTATTTGTTTTGTGTTGCCTTCCAGGAGGTTACTCATGTCAAAGGTTCCGACGGAAGACCAGCGCTGGCCTTCTAGGTTAGCACCATGCTGAGTCGGGGCCTTTTCGTGGACCCTGCTACTTTTACGTACTGTGTTTTGTTTTTATACCCATTGTTTTGTCCACGAATAAATGTTTTCTTTCTTTCTTTCTTTCAATATCCCGAGAATAAAGCGGTTACATTGTAGTTTTACGATCATCTTGGTACGATAGGTCATGCCCATTGTTAAGGTTGTATGTGCCCACGACGCTAAATGTGGATTTACTCGAGCATCGTGGGAACCTAATTGGTGTTTGAACATTACATATAGTAGAAAGAAAGAAGGTTATATAGCGTCTACCATTTCAAGGGTGTGACAGGCAAAATACTGACAAAACTTTACAATACTTGAGTTCAAGTGCGTCAAATTTCGATGGTGTACCCCCTGCATGTCTCAGACAACGAAATCATGTTGATCTGCCCGTTCGTATGGCGGAGGTAGCCTTACAGAAGGGTAGCTAGATAGATAAGATAAATCATTTATTTGGCATTTTGCAACAAAATAAAAGGAATACTTACAGAAAAAAACAACGATAATAGTTATTTACGATACAAGTGCCAATTTTTTTTTCTGTTTTTTCTTATCAGTACACAATACCTGTTAAGCCCTTGATCGGTTCATACCCCATTTTTGTTGCACTTTGTAGTCTAAGGCAGAGCTTGACGAACTATTTACAAATATTGTATCCCACATGTTTACAATCCCGTCTTCGTCCCCCGTCCCCGACCCCCCGCTGCAGTAAATGACGGAAGGACGCTAAGTGATTTACGAGCATGCTAGGATTGTGGAACGTCTCAAGTGGTACATTTCCGTCTTGTGACTGGCACACAGACCATATATCCTAAAGACCCCGCTTAGCCTAATTTTTACTTATAAACAAAGCTGCCAAACTTGCGGAGCGCGGCGGACGACTAGTGCGCTGTGATTGGTGCATTCAAGGCCGCGCGTAACACGTGCCTGCCTGTAGTGATGGGACACATGCGATACTTTAACTGATTTTATAAAGTAGTACTAGTAATAATAATTAGAATGATTATACTATATAATAATCAAAAATATATTCAGCAGTCGTGTTACCACGCGGTAAATTACAATAATATATTGCGAGACAAAATGTAAAGCAAACATAAATGTTTGTTTTTATTTATTAGTACGTTTAGGACATTATTTTTTTACTCATAAATTATCTTTATCTGACATATTTATGTTGAAATAGAAGCAAATAAATAGAATGGATTACACTCGATTCTGAAATAATATATAAATATATTCTAATATTGCATTTATTAAAGAATACGTCGTACACAGTAAGGCGTGAAACAAAAAGAAATGTTAATCTTATAAAATAACAGTTTTATTTCTGGTTTTCAATTTCCAATTTACCTATCCTTGACTATCAGAGATAGAGACGGCGAGGCGGCGCGAAATGATAAAAATGTTCTTATTTAGACTTTAAACTAACCTCTGTTGTTGACATAAACGGTGCCACATTCGTTACTCACGGAATAGAGTGTGGATTTTCCAGATCCCTATTATCTGTAGGCGAGATCTATAAGAATTAATCATTTCAATTAATAACTAAACATGTTTACTCAGACACTCACTAGCATAACAGTGTAAGATAAACTTACTTCTGTTGTTGGTATAGACAGTGCTGCATTCGTTACCAATAGAATAATAGTGTGTGGACTTTTCGAAATACCACTATCATTACATAAGACCTAGAAGAATTTATATTTTCAATTGACATTTACGCAAACCCAATTTTAGATTTTAGACAGGGTAGATTTTACTTTCAAAACATTGATTTCAAGCTAGACGCTCGAGAATTTTCAGCACATTAATAAATTAACGATACATTTAATAATATCATATCTGTTAGATCAAATAAAAAAAATGTGGTTGAATAATCAAAAATACACGTCAACAATGCTCAACACAGTTCGAAAGTGAAGCGTAGGCACGGCATTTGGAAATATTAGTCGCCTATTATTAGACGTCGGCAATTTAAAATATTCTGATTTAAAGTGCCGAGAACATATGACACTGCTTGGGGAAGGAAACCAACCAATCAGGTGGTCGTTTTGTAGCGTCAATCCACATTTCCTTTATGGTTGGACATTTTAGCTAACATGCTTTGAATACTTTATAATACAAAACCAGCTTGAGAAGATCATTTACCACATTAAGTATATAAATAACTGTGAACTGTGCACAAATATTTTGCATATGATATGTAACATTTTGCTATTTTCAAATTACTTACGATGTATTACGTCTTTCGTTAATTATCTTATCGATAGTACACGAATTCATACTATAGACATCACTACCTACTTTGCCTAATGCTAGACAAGGAAGGAGCGACTATTCTGTGCAGCGGGATAGAAAGAGACTTCTGTTAAAAGACATCAACGAGCCCGGAGCACGGTCTACACAGAACTTTATATAAAAACTCGCTTATTTATTATGAAATTTTCTTAAAATCGGCTTACCTGTGAAATGATAGACCGTCATTTTGCACACTTGAAGTAGTTTTAGTGATTTTTCCACACAATTTTTCGCAATAATAATGCGTTTTGTAACGGTATTACTTGCACAAACGCCGTCCGCAGACTGAATTTAGTAAAGGGGGCGTCTCAAATATAGGGTGAATTCACCGTATGTGTGGCAGCGGGGGTCGCCCGACTAAGCGACGTCTATAGGTTTACTGGTCTGTGGACTGGCAAAACAGTTTTCAGTTTGCTTCGTAAACATCCTGGTGGACATATCTCGCATTCCGATTTTATTTCAACGTGCTCGAACTCTTTTCCCTCATTATCACGGTGCGCGTGAAAGCAACAGAGCGAAACACAGGGAACCGGACTGTATCCACCCACAGTGAAGTTGATCAGTAATATTTTTGTAAAATATTCATTTATTAAATCGACACGGAACCTTTCCCCGTTCAGATCATCATTGACGCTGCAACACATTTTAAGTGACCAGTTATTCTAAAACGATTCAACGACGTGACTTTACAATCGATCGTTCCATATTTCATCATCTAACAGCTAGCAACATACACAGCCATCAAAAAGGATCAAATGGATGAAAGGATGTTATATTAGGGTAAATCTAACATGATTTCAAAGTGCGTCTAAAACGAAACGCGGAATCATCATCATTTAATTATAAACGATTTGAAATAGGAATAGGAGTATTCGCGATTTTAAACATTTTAGTTACTGCACCGATTACTTTTGTTGTCAATGTTGATGGATCCGAGAGATCTTCAAAAAAAAACATTAAATGTACTTCAAAAAAATAAAGTTTGAAAAAAAAAAATTAAAAAAAATTATTGTGTAAGGGCAACATTACAGTATAAGTCACGACCCCTGTATCCTGAGCTAGGAAACCCTGTGTTACAGGACCCAGTATCGTCGTTCTAAATACTTAAACTACGTATCTATACACGTGTACAAAGAGAGCAAAATACAACAACATTTAAAGAAATAAATAATATTGCTACCAGCCCACCACATTTACGAGTATCAGTGGTGGCGCGTGAAAATATGCGATTTGCAGCCCGGAATAAAAAAGTTATGAAAGAGTTTAGAGTACATAACTATAAGTTACTAACATATACCTATATTAATTTGTAGGCTTGCCTACAAATTAATTTTAGACAAGCCGATGGGATTTAACTTGTATGGGCGCCACTCTGCCACTAATATTGATTAACTCAAATATTGGAAAAAATAAAAGAATAATAGAAGGTCAAATGTGGTATTTCCACTCGAATACATACAAAAAGCCATTATTGCATTTTTAACCCCCGACGCAGAGAGGGGTGTTGTTATAAGTTTAACGTGTCTGTCTGTGTATCTGTGTGTCTGTGTATCTGTGTATCTGTCTGTGGTATCGTAGCTCCCAAACGGATGGACCGATTTGAATGCGGTTTTTTTATGTCATAGATAATTTTATTCCGAGTGTTCTTAGCCATGTTGTAGTTATGTACAACTCAACAAGATGCTATTTCATCAAAAGACCTAGACAGTGGCCTAGCGTTTCCACCGTCAAGGTTCTCGCATCAATATTTCGCGGTCTGTCCCGACTGAGGATGCCATAAAATTTGCGTACGCACCTACGCTGTAACTACATACCCAGGTACCTACTTAGCAAGCAACGCGGTACGATACGTCGGCATTCACCAACTATTCCTGACAACTCACCTGAGACGAACCAGTCTGACCCCCAATCACTCGCAGTTATTGTTATGAAGAATCCCAGTTAAGATACACTGGGGAGACGAGACAGATTTATATCATGGTAGCTGCGAATCGACGCCCTTTTTCCACCGGCGGCGTCAGCCACTTGCGTCACAAGGAAGTTTCCACAATTTGCCAATTATGGATCGGAACGTGACCGTAAATGATAACACGTTGTTTGCGAGTTATTAGAAAGTAGGTGGGTTAGATCTGGGGCTAAAACTAAAATTTTGTTAGCATTGTATACCTATAAAATATTAGTAGTAAGTGATAATTACTACTTATGTCAGTTTTAATAGAGATCCCTACTGAAGATCGGCACTATGGCTTGCGGTTCCTATTACGCCGCAGAGATAATTTTTAGAAGCCTTAATAGGTACCTTTTGTATTCAGTTTATATTATAAAGCTTATTTTCCCTCCTTGTATAAAAACCTGTATCTTGTATTAAACACGTAGAACTACTGTTCAATAAAAAAAGGAGAAAAATATTTATTTTAGAATAAAATTACCGAAGCAGCATGCTTCTTATAATGAAGAAAGTCACAAATCATAATTGTTGAAAGTTCTGGATAATTTTAGAAATAAACTAATAGGACCTCTTTACATAGAAGCATACCTTAGACTCTCGTCTACGTTTAATCGTAAATATCTAAGAACATTCTAAATTACATATAATTAACGTTCGGCAACTTTTACATTTCTAAGCTAATAAACATTTAAAAAATCGATTCAATGATGATCAGTTGTGACTCTTGCTCCATCGGCCCTTCCCTGTTACATCAATCAATCAGAACACAGCGCCAAAAATAGGGTAAATGATTTAGTTGGCAACATCCTGCCCAAGTGCAGTACTATTCAGGTCAGTTGACAGACCAAAGACACCGCCGACCGACCGTTGACATGAGAGCTAATTCTGTCAATTCGACACCTCACGCCCATCGTTCCGGTATTACTGTCCCTATTAGCCTGGAGCAGTTAGTGAAGGATGGACGCTGTCGAATCGAAAGGTGTTATGAGGTGAACAGACATGAAGATCCGCGGAACGGGGTTATTACCGATTGAGAAACGGATGGTTGGGAGTTTCGGCTAGTGTTGTCTTTATCGTTTGCTACATGTGGGTAAAGGATGGTTGGATGTGGAGGGTAAGGAGTGTTTTAAGTAGGCAGCGAGTGAGCATGGATACGGCATTCGTGGCAATGATCTCAATAGTCGCGGGATAGCGGTCAATCGCTGGGACCCAATGGCCTACCTCGTGGCTGTGCTCATTCGGGGATTGAGTGGGTCGTACGGAAGATAGTAAGAGACTAGGAGCGAGTAGGTAACTAATAAATGTATCGGTTTTTTGCTGAGTGTTGACTAATGCATACACAAGGAGTAAAACTTTATCGATGAGCACATTGACTTAACCAACACGTTATTTAGCGATATAGCTCTATCATTATATTCCGCTATTCAGGTGTCTACCGCAGTCCAACCAAGCGAAGGCTCTTGGAGCCAAGTATGGAAGCGAGGCAATTTTAATGCGTTCAATGCGTTCTTGGTTAAATTTGGTAGCAGCGAGCATGATTTAGGGTAAATACAAGATTTAGGTTCGAATAATATTAGCATGATCGTTTCGAATGTTATGGAATACGAGTAACAGGAGTTAAAGTAGAGTTTAACCTTTACTTCTTTTATTCCTATGTATTTCAAATGAAATGTTTCGATTTATTGCTCAGTGCACAAAATCAAAAGTAAATAAAACATGTGAAATAAATGTCGAACATGAATCTAATCTAATGACACCTAACATGTGTTAAGTTCCATCAAGCCGACCCCTTAGCGAGAGCATGCCATAGAACCGAAAAATCATACCTAACCCCCTTCCTCGCGTGGTCGTGCCGGAGGCTTCCCCTGGATTTTCCCCAGGCTACCCTCCAACCACGCAATTCAACCGCTATAATGGGTCCGTCCTATTGTAGCAACAGTCAGGTAAAAAAAAAGTAAAAAATAACCCCCCTTCTTCCAGTTTCGGGTAATTAGAATTGTTGGCTTTAAGAAGACTATTTTGCCGGCTTCTATAGATTATACATATACACGTATAATACTCTGACCAAAAATAGTCTTTTTAATATTCTTTTTTTTCCGATACCCATACGTTTTCGCCCAGCCGTAGAGACAAATCTAACACGTCCTAACATACCGTTTGTCTCGCATAGTTTCAGAGATCTTATCCTTCCACCACCATCATCAGACGACCTTCGTGGTACAGTCATCGACAAAAATGTGTTTCCAAGTGCACTTAATTCCATTGTTATATGGCGAAAAAATGTATATACTGCGTGGAACGGAACGATGGACTTTCCCGCAAGAAGGGGATTATTGAGCGCTAGTACGTCACATTTTCCAGATAAACTATTTTTTTTGACGCGATTTTTCTTTTACCTTTGTATGGAGCGTTGGCCGACTGGAGCGACGAGCTCCATACAAATGTTAAAAAAAAACGCGTCAAAAATAATAGTTTATCTGGAAAATGTGACGTACTTAGCGCCCAATAATCCCCCTCTTGCGGGAAAGTCCATCGTTCCGTTCCACGCAGTATATTTTAGATGTCGACCGTACCCACTCATGACTTAGGATCTCTGGGAAGTCAGTGTAATAATTGATTTTCAAGGCTGACGTTAATATACAAACACCCGAAGTTACATTCAATAAATGAAACAAAACAATTAGAGGACAATCTCTCACAAATTGAACTAACCCCATATAGTAAGCTCAATAAGGCTTGTGTTATGGGTACTAGGTGACGATATATTTCATTCGTCATTCGCTTGTCCTTTCTCATTACTTGGGGTCGGCGCAGCATGTATTTTTCTTCACATTTTCTTTCGCCCGTCAACTCATCACACACATCCTTCCTATTCATATCGTCTCTCACTCTGTCCATCCACCTTTTTCTTGGTCTACCTCTTCTCTTACAACCCTCCACATTCATACTGAATGCCCTTCTAGTAACATGGCTATCATTCCTCCGCATAACATGTCCATACCACCGTAGGCGATTTGCTCTCAGGTTTTCAGTTATAGGTGCTACTTTTAGGCTTCCTCTTATATACTCATTCCTTATTCGATCAATTCTCGTCACGCCACACATCCATATTAACATTCTCATCTTCATAACATGCAATCTCGTTTCATCCGTCATCTTTGCGGCACAACATTCCGATCCATTTATGACGACAGGTCTTATAATGGTCTTGTAAATTTTCAGACGAAGGGGCATTTGGTCGTCGCCTATTGTTCCGGTAAACTGTTGCCATTTCATCCATCCTGCGCTGACTCGGTTTTTAAGTGCACGTCATATTTAATAGATTTACATAGATACGATCCAAGACTCGGAAACAAATGTTCATAAGCATCACACAATTTTTTGCCTTTACCGGGATTCGATGCCTAGGTCCTGCCTTCAGCTTCGTAGGCAGCGTCACTAAACACTAAGCTGGTTAGCTGGTAAGCTGGTTAGCGACTGGTTAGTCGTCAACACGTTTCAAGTACCTAAATTAAGTTAAATATACCCTTACAATTAGCATATATGCGTCCCACTGCTGGGCTTAAGCCTCTTCTCATGTATGACTTGTATGAGGGAGAATAGGAACTCTTGTAAGATATATTTATGACAGGAAACAATTTAAAGGGTCGTTAGAATTGTCTCAAAATGTGTAGACTTTAAAAAAATTACAACTTGGCATGAAATTATTATAAGTTACGACTCACTTTCTAGGTTGTCTGAAGAGATCGTTCTTTAGCGATAAGACTACCTGTATAGGTCTTCTTTTAAGTTCATATTTTCTGTATTCGATGTATCGTTGATGTAAGTTGTAGGTGAAGTTTATTGATTGTTTCAGTCTTCAGTTTGAAATTTTTGTAGGTATAAATTCATAAATATCTACTAATGTGAAACTTTTCAAGTTAATTGTATTTGTCCTGTATTCGTTTCGTATATTTCAGCTCATGCAATAATATGGTATAATAACATAATTTGCCGACAATCTTACACAAATTGACCTAGGGCCAAACTACTACGGGTACTAGACAACGATAAACAAACTTATATAGAGAAATACATACATAGAAAACATCCATGATTGAGTATCAAAATAATATTCGTGCTCAAATAAATGCCCTTACCGGGATTCGAACCCAGGACCTCTTGCTTCATAGGCAGGTTCACTACCAACTAAGCTAAAGCGTCGTCAATAAAGAGTATTGGTTTTGTTTTACCTTTGACGTGTGTTGGGATAGGCGGCGCCGGCGCCGCGTGCGTCAGAAGGATTGCGCCCGCGCACAGGATCCACGCGCGCACCATCTTACAATGATCCACGCTGACTGACCGCGATAGTAAAGCTACGAAGGGATGAACGCCAGAAGGGCTTGCGTATGAATTGTTAACGATGCTAGGGCTGTACGTACAGCGTATCGGATACGAGTATAATGACGTTTTATATATAGGTTCCGTTGTTCATTGTAACAACGTTATTTCATTGATCGCACGTCAGTATACGAATTTAAATTTTACAACGTTTTGCTAACATAGCGAAAAAGTAATCCCATTGCGAAATATGAACTGTTTTGTAGAACGGTTGGTGACCAAATTCTTGTCCAGTAGTTAGCTTGGTGCTTGGTTAGTCGGTGGTTAGCCAAAAAAACTGACGAAATGAACAAAGTTCCGTTGTGACACAAAAATTAACCATAGAATTATATGGTTGATTTTCGTGTCACAACGGAAAACTTTCATAGAGATTTTAATTGAGTGAGTTAAGTTGGCCAAGAATTTGGTCCTTACCTATTTACGTAGTTTTTTACTTAATCCTGACTTCCCGGCTATTGTATTTTTTTAGTATCCGTATATTATTACTAGCTTCCGCCCGCAACTTCGTCCACGTGGACCCGGGATAAAAACTATCCTATATTTTAATACAGGCTTTAAACTATCTTAGTGCAAAATTTCATTCAAATCGGTTCAGCCGTTTAAGCGTGATTGAGTAACAAACATCCAAACATCCAAACATCTAAACTTTCGCATTTATAATATTAGTAGGATTTCCAAAATGGATATTTATTTTGATAACAAACATAGAATCTAAAACAATTATAATTTTGGATGTTATGTGGTCCGTCGACAACCCTATCTGACTCTGTAATTATCTATTGCCAAAAGATTACAGCTAACGTCATCACTTAGGCAGTGGACCTTTTGTACCTTCAATAATTCTGTGAGAAGAGTCCTTACGTACAGAAAAGGGATGTTGCGGATGCAATTTGGGGGTCAAACCTTGCTCAACTAACCAAAAACATAAAAATTCCATATCTCTACACGATGAGAATAAGTTGGCATCTGCAAAATTGTTTTTTTACAAGACAGCCATTTCAAAGTTCCACATTTTCCCCTAAATCCATTTTTTCGTTCAACTTCAATAAATGACTTGATTTTAGTATAATTTTATGCAATCTTTCAAATTATGTTAAAATCATCATTATCATCATAGTTTTTATGATATACTTAAGACTTATCAAATTTTGTACCAAGGAATACAGCTTATTCTCCACACAAAAGTGAAAAACTACTTACTTACTTTTTTTTATAATTAGTAAACAAAAAACTTTTTTTTTCTTAAATCTGGGATGAAACATAATCAAAATATATTTTTGAGCAAAATTTCAGAATTAGATAAGAAATGTAAACAGGTAAGTATCATTGTTTTTAAAGAAACTTAACTTGTCAACTCGTTCAGCAATGACATTATATCAAGTTAAGGACCGAAAATCGTATTCATTTAAAAAAAAACGTATTAATTCTACTCATTTCAGATACTACTTTTTAATATGCAGTCGACTGCTCATGGAGACGGGTATAACAAACCCAAAGTCGATCAGGTTGCGTTGTATTTTCACCTAGTTCCTATGGTGACTCTCCAACTCCATCATAAAACCAGCCCAATAGTACCTGCAATAATATTAAGCTGTAACTAAATTTAAACATGCATAGTTTTGTTTGGTGATATTCATCCATTCTCAAAGATATTATAGCAACAAGTCGACACTGGTACGAGTAGCACATTGCCATTCATATTCGCGTAGGCGCTTCGGGGATCCGAGGCTATAGTATACGTTTTACCGAAACAAAACGTTACGACCGCGTTTGCCTTTAGCTGTCAAATCCCATACAAATTGAGGGTAAAACGCAAACGCGATCGTAACGTTTTGTTTCGGTAAATGTTATACTAGTCTCCGATTCGGGCTTGTTCCTACACTTTTTATCTCTGTTTTTCAACAGACAGACTACATAGATACCAGAAATATAGAACCAAAGCAATATCTTAGTCACCTGTCAACAAGACAGACCGAATCGCTACTCAGCTTCCGTTAAGAGCATGTTTTGAAAAAATAAAACTGTCAGAGGCAGAATACTGCCTGAGTTAAGTAGCATAATGAATAAATTTTCTGACATAACTACGTCTTAACTGTATTTTTGTTGTTTGTTAGACAAAAAATGATTGCTAAAAATTTTGGCCATAGAAAGAAAAAAAACAAGTTGTCTTATTTTATAAATTACATCAGTCAAAACAAACAATAGGTACATTATTAACAGACACGATCAAGTCAAAATGATGGGTCACCTCATCTAAAATCTCGGAAAAATGAATAGCACGTCTATATTAAGTTATGATAATAATAAAATTGAATAAAGAGATAACAATAATATTTGCGGACAATCTTGCACATATCGCCCTAGTCTTAAACTAAGA
The DNA here is from genome assembly GCA_947049275.1 of Epinotia bilunana. Taxonomy (NCBI): domain Eukaryota; kingdom Metazoa; phylum Arthropoda; class Insecta; order Lepidoptera; family Tortricidae; genus Epinotia; species Epinotia bilunana. The sequence goes on from OX346267.1 coordinate 4,114,602, forward strand.
AAAGCTTATACTATGGGTACTAGACGACGATAAACATACTTAAATACATAGAAAACATCCATGACTCAGGAACAAATATTAGTGCTCATCACACAAATAAATGCCCTTACCGGGATTCGAACACAGGACCAGGGTTACTACCAACTAGGCTAATGTATACATATCGATATTTGTCTAAAAAGCCATTCTTGTGGAGTGCTGATCTCTTTTTTCTCTTGCGCAGAAAACATAAACCTGTCTCTAACTCGGGGCATGCTTTACAAAAATCCAAATAGGTAAGTAGATCTAGATATACCTAATAGAAAAATCAAACTTGAGAATAACCGTATCGCGAACATCCCATTTGAGAGAAAATCGCGGCAGTTTAAATGAATATAATCGTAAAGTGCAGTTACGCAATATTGCATAAAACTGCAAGGTAAAATTAGCTTTCCCCTAAAACTTTATCCAAACTATGAAATTCTTATAGGTGCAAGGTCAATTTACGTAATATCTGGCATTTAGCTTTTAATTAGTAGGTAGCCTTCAATGTGATTAAGGCGATTCTTCCACTGCACCGCGTCCCGCCACGGTGTATGCAAGAATCTCAATTTAGATTCTTGTAATTGCTAACCCGGGGGAGGACACGATAACCCTTAAATCGGGCAACTTGCTCTATTTCCGGGAGGGCGACCAACAGTCCCAGGGAGGTGTCGGGTTCATCGTCCACAAGTAGGGACTTGTGGACGATGAACCCGACACCTCCCAACAACGTCTCCGTCTCCGTGAACAACGTGGTGAAGATCGAGAGTGTGTCGACTAGGGTGGCGTACCTTATACTCAGAGTATCCGACAGGTACTCGTTGAAGGTCATACAGGTTTACGCGCCGACCTCGACACATTCCGACGACGAGGTGGAGGCTATGTATGAAGATATATCTGAGGCCATGCATAGTTCCAAAACCGACTTCACCGTTGTCATAGGGGACTTCAACGCTAAACTGGGCTAGAGAGATGGTGAGGAGCTGATATTGGGGCAATTCGGAGTTGGAAGTCGGAACCACCGGGGCCAACTACTGGCTGGTTTCTTGGAGAAGGAGGGACTCTACATGATGAATTCCTTCTTCAAGAAACGCGAGCACAGAAAGTGGACCTAGATGAGTCCCGATGGTGTAACTAAAAACGAGATTGAATTTATCATGTCGACGAGGAAGCATGTATTCAATGATGTCTCTGCGATCAATACGTTTAAAACCGGGAGTGATCACCGCCTGGTAAGAGGCATATTGAATAAATGTGTCAAGCGAGAGCGAAAGCGCCTGATGAAGTCTACGCTCCGTCCAGTATCCACCCAAATCAAAACCCCCGAGAGCTTTCAGCTGGTACTCCAAAACGGTTTCGATTATCTAGGTGGCGATGTGGACGAACTCAACGACGGGTTTGTGGAAGCTATCCGTGCCACTGGGTCAAAGTTCTTCAAGGCCCAGCGGCCCAACAGAACTAAAAGGGTCTCTAGCTCCACTCAGAAGCTCATGAAGGAAAGGAGTGAAATGATTCTGCAGTCTTCAGCCGATGCGACTTTATACCGGCGGCTCAATAAACGGATCTCCAAGTCCCTTACCCGCGATCTGCACCAATTCAATACGAACCGTATCGAAGAGGCCATCGAGCGAAATAAGGGCTCAAAAGTATTCGCACGAGATCTGTCTATTGTGCAGAACCAGCTCGCAAGGTTGAAAACTGAGGACGGGAGAGTCGTATCTTCCAAACCTGAGCTTTTGAGTGAGATAGAGCGTTTTTACGGACAGCTATACACTTCAACTCGCAAACCCGAAGTTGGTCCGGCAGAAGACCCTAGAGCTAGACTTACCCGACACTACACCGACGACATCCCGGAAATCAGCCTGTACGAGATTAGAATGGCTCTGAAACAGCTTAAGAACAGCAAGGCACCCGGTGAAGACGGAATTACAGCCTAACTCCTGAAGGCGGGCGGAAAACCGATCCTTACGGCCCTTCAGAAGTTATTCAACACCGTTCTACTGGAATGAAGAACGCCAAAGGCGTGGAACAGAGGTGAGGTGGTGCTGTTCTTCAAAAAGGGTGACAATACTCTGCTGAAGAACTACCGACCCATCTCACTTCTGAGCCATGTCTATAAGCTGTTTTCAAGGGTCATTACGAATCGTCTCGCACGCAGGCTTGATGACTTCCAGCGGGAGGCTGCTGACAAGCTGGTTTCCGAAGAGATTTTAATACCGTAGACCACATTCATACGCTCCGCCAGGTTATACAGAAGACTGAGGAGTATAACCTGCCTCTCTGCTTAGCGTTCGTGGACTACGAGAAAGCCTTCGATTCGATCGAAACCTGGGCTGTACTACAGTCTCTCCAACGGTGCCAAGTAGACTGCCGCTATATCGAAGTGCGATGTCCGTCCGACTCCAGGATCAGAGTTCGAAGCCTATTCCGCTGCAGCGGGGTGTCAGACAAGGGGATGTTATTTCCCCAAAACTGTTCACCGCTGCACTGGAGGACGTGTTCAAGACTCTAGACTGGAGAAGGCTAGGCATCAACAACAACGGCGAGTACATCACTCACCTTCGGTTTGCTGACGATATAGTAGTCTTGGCTGAGACCATGGAGGACTTAAACACGATGCTCGATGACCTCAGTAAAGCCTCCGAGCGAGTTGGTCTAAGGATGAACATGGATAAGACAAAGATCATGTCAAATACCCATGTAGTACCGACTCCCATTTAAATCGGACACTTTACGCTCGAAGTTGTAGACGATTATATATACCTAGGACAGACTGTTCAGTTAGCTAGATCCAACTTTGAGAAAGAGGTCAATCGTCGAATCCGACTCGGCTGGGCAGCATTTGGGAGGCTACGGCACATCTTTTCGTCCAATATTCCGCAGTGTCTCAAGACGAGTTTGACCAGTGTGTGTTGCCAGTAATGACGTATGGCACGGAAACGTGGTCGCTTACTATGGGCCTCATAAGAAGGCTCAAAGTCACCCAAAGGGCAATGGAGAGGGCTATGTTGGGAGTTTCTCTGCGCGATCGCATCAGAAATGAGGCTATCCGCAGCAGAACCAAGGTAACCGATATAGCCCTCTGAATCGCTAAACTTAAGTGGCAGTGGGCGGGGCACATTGCACGTAGAACCGATGGCCGTTGGGGCGGAAAGGTACTCGAGTGGCGACCACGTACCGGAAGGCGCAGCGTGGGTAGGCCCCCCACAAGGTGGACTGATGACCTGGTAAAGGTCGCGGGAGTCCGCTGGATGCGGGTGGCGCAAGACCGGTCATTGTGGCACTCTTTGGCGGAGGCCTATGTCCAGCAGTGGACGTCTTTCGGCTGGTATGATGATGATGATGATGATGAATTGCTAACTTACAACTAAATTAATAAATTGTATACAAAACACGCCTAGTAAAACACACTGTCGACGCGGCAATGCGCGTGAATGCGCGTGTAAAAAAGCTGCCGCTCCGCGCACCGCGGCGGGACGCGCTGCAGTGTGAGAATCGCCCAAGGTGGTTGTCACACTGCCGCGGAGCTCGTTGTATGCAACTACCTCAGTTTGTATATAAATTACGTGTGGTACGATACACTGCACCGCACCTCCGTCCGGAGATGCGGCGCAGTGTGACATCCGCCTAAGACCCAATTTTGCAAAACTTGAATAAGGATATAAGACTCAACGTCTGAAGGTGAGTAGATATGCAAAAAGAAGGTATTTCAAAAACTTATTTTTCGTTATTATTTTAAACAATTCGAACTAGTCAGACATTATGTAATGCTATCACAATAATATTTCAAAAGAGGCTGTCTGCAATATAACATTTGCTACTTAACTTACTAGTAATACTCTATGGATTTTTTCTGTGTTCCTTGTCTTGACATTTGGACGGTATAAAAAGATAACTATAAATTTTTCCTCATCCTAAGATTCATAGAAGCTTTGAAAACCACTAAACCTTTAGGGGTGTCCCTTGTTTTGTCGACAAACTTTCCATCGAATTTAATTTCATCGAAAACGTTTAAAGTAACATTTAGTTCACGAATTATTGTTTGGTGTAATTTTATTTCATGACCAGATCATTCCAATTTTTATTATTCATAGAATAACTGTTCACATTCATTTTGTGTAAATTTTAAATGGCAGAATAACAAAACAACGAATTTTATTACAACATTACAAAATAATCAACATCAGTCAAATCAAACAATAGGTATATTATTAACAGACAGGATCAAGTCAAAATGACGGGTCACCTCATCTAAAATCTCGGAAAAATGAATAGCACGTCTATATTAAGTTATGATAATAATAAAATTGAATAAAGAGATAACAATAATATTTGCGGACAATCTTGCACATATCGCCCTAGTCTTAAATTAAGAAAAGCTTATACTATGGGTACTAGACGACGATAAACATACTTAAATACATAGAACACATCCATGACTCAGGAACAAATATTAGTGCTCATCACACAAATAAATGCCCATACCGGGATTCGAACACAGGACCAGGGTTACTATCAACAAGGCTAATGTATATATATCGATATTTGTCTAAAAAGCCATTCTTGTGGAGTGCTGATCTCTTTTTTCTCTTGCGCAGAAAACATAAACCTGTCTCTAACTCGGGGCATGCTTTACAAAAATCCAAATAGGTAAGTAGATCTAGATATACCTAATAGAAAAATCAAACTTGAGAATAACCGTATCGCGAACATCCCATTTGAGAGAAAATCGCGGCAGTTTAAATGAATATAATCGTAAAGTGCAGTTACGCAAGATTGCATAAAACTGCAAGGTAAAATTAGCTTTCCCCTAATACTTTAACCAAACTATGAAATTCTTATAGGTGCAAGGTCAATTTACGTAATATCTGGCATTTAGCTTTTAATTAGTAGGTAGCCTTCAATGTGATTAAGGCGATTCTCCCACTGCACCGCGTCGCGCCACGGTGCGCGGAGCGACAGATTTTACCATAGTAGGTATGCAAGAATCTCAATTTAGATTCTTGTAATTGCTAAGTTGCAGCTAAAGTAATAAATTGTATAGAAAACACGCCTAGTAAAACACACTGTCGACGCGGCAATGCGCGTGAATGCGCGTGTAAAAAAAGCTGCCGCTCCGCGCACCGCGGCGGGACGCGCTGCAGTGTGAGAATCGCCCAAGGTGGTTGTCACACTGCGCCGCCGCGTCTCGTCGCGAGACGCGGAGCTCGTTGTATACAACTACCTCAGGTTGTATATAAATTACGTGTGGTACGATACACTGCACCGCACCTCCGTCCGGAGATGCGGCGCAGTGTGACATCCGCCTAAGACCCAATTTTGCAAAACTTGAATAAGGATCTAAGACTCAACGTCTGAAGGTGAGTAGATATGCAAAAAGAAGGTATTTCAAAAACTTTTATTTTTCGTTATTATTTTAAACAATTCGAACTAGTCAGACATTATGTAATGCTGTCACAATAATATTTCAAAAGAGGCTGTCTTCAATATAACATTTGCTACTTAACTTACTAGTAATACTCTATGGATTTTTTCTGTGTTCCTTGTCTTGACATTTGGACGGTATAAAAAGATAACTATACATTTTAATGACGTGGTATTTTTCCTCATCCTAAGATTCATAGAAGCTTTGAAAACAACTAAACCTTTAGGGGTGTCCCTTGTTTTGTCGACAAACTTTTCATCGAATTTCATTTCATCGAAAACGTTTAAAGTAACATTTAGTTCACGAATTATTGTTTGGTGTAATTTTATTTCATGACCAGATCATTCAAATTTTTATTATTCATAGAATAACTGTTCAGGGAATATTATTTGGTAAATGATTCATTTTGTGTAAATTTTAAATGGCAGAATAACAAAACGAATTTTATTACAACATTACAAAATAATCAAAAAAAAAAGTGGGTTAGGTTAGGGTTAACTTGTGTCCTTCAGAGCGGAAATAGGCACCCTGCGAAGCGGGGTGACGTCGAGACGCTGGCGGTTAGATTAGGTTTAAGTTAGGTTAGGTGCCATAGATAACTGTGTATGCCAACTATCTTAAACTTAAATAATAATCCTTGTAATCTGTATGTTAATTAAAAATACTTGAAACAATAAATCACAAAACGTTTTCCATGACATAATTCAACTATTTAATGAATCACCCAACAAGTAAAAATACACGATTTTAAATAACTTGTAATGACCGTTCCACGAACTGAATTGTCGACGAAATGAAAATACATGAAACGTTGACTTTGAAGTGAAATTCAACGAAGTGAGTGGCGACCATTTGATGATAAACCCTACTTTAGGTATATATCGATATTATCTAGTAGCTACGGAATCCATAAAGGTGTCTCATACGTGGGAGCGTGGTTTACGAAAATAGAACGGCCATAAGTTTAAAGATTCCACAAACAGTAAACAGTTACTACGAATTTAATACTAATATGAATGCATCTGCATCCTTTTTGTATGTGTGTGAACGTGAGGTCAATGCTGCCTCGAGGCCTCTTGTCTAGACACAGCCACAGCATAGAATAAGTCGCGGAGCGGTACTGAGCAATTTGTCACAACAACTTATAGACGCATTTATAAGATGGAAACGGACGGACGGCGGCGGTTGTTGTAACAAATTGCTTAGTGCCGCTCCGGTGGGGGCGCTTTTGTTCACCGATTTTTTTAAGTCCTATTATTGGATTTCCGAAAATGTTCCTTATAAAACTTTACACCATAATAATCATTAGTCATAATAATTCTTATTCATAACGATCGTAACTCATAACCATTAGGGAAAACAGTAGATTAAAAGCCTTATCACTGCACGTGGACCGAAACGAACATGGCCGATTTTTTAATAATTAATTTACTAAGCTAAAGCGTTTATTCATTTGGAAAAAGAAAATTATGAGCTGAAGTATCTTCTTAGGTAAGTATGATATTAGGTTTGACAAAAATGATTTTTTTATTCATTAGGAAAAATATATCACTTACAGACTAGTGAGTCAGAGTACAACGTGAGTCCAGCACATGATATGTTTCCGTTCTATGATGTTTGTCCGTTATGAAGAAAACTGTCATGTGAAACAAAATTATGACTTCAAGTATGTTCTTAGTAATTAAATTAAGAGATTTTTTTATGAAAAATTACCAGTTATATATATATACAAATTGAGGACCATAAAAGTTACCACGAAAAAAATTATGGCTAGTGATGATTATGAATACAAAACGTTTGTATAATAAAAAATAGAACAACGAATTTCATAACAGCCAATATGTGTGTAATACATAGCTTTCGGCCGCATTTTCGACCGCACGAAGTGCGAGCTCCCTTCACTTGGAATACTTCTAAGATCAACTTCGAAGTTTAATAATTTGCACTTCGCACAAATCATGCTTGAAAATAAACTAAATGGTCGATTACGTAACGCATGACACGTGCGTCAGGTCGATCTAAATGTCACTTTTTGTATGGGAAAACGACAGTTGAATTGTCCTAACGCGCGTTCAAAAAGTTTCGTGTTTCCTCATCAGGAAACAGTAGTTATTTATTTACTCACATTGGTACACAACGAATCCTCAAATCAACACGGGGTAGGCAAAGCGCTTAAGATAAGAACGCAAGCATAGCAGCGGGATAATAAGTAACTGTCAAAAAACAAATTGGTACAAGCTTTTATTGCCTACTGTGCTTTCCTGGTAGGTATACCGTCATCAACTACTCATTGAAACAATTCTAACGAGCCCGAACTCAAAGAGGTTATGTCGGTTGAGAATTCTCATCACCACCCACCCCACCTTCTATGTCCATCATCAGATCACCTCGATGGTAACATAATATTGAATTGTCATCCAAATCATACTTATAATTAAAATTTCAGCTCAATCAGTTGAGGTTTACTGGCTCAAAATTCAGTTCCGAGATTTATCCCTCGCTAACAAACTAACAAACAAACAGAGTTACGATCGCGTTTGCGTTTTACCCTCAATTTGTATAGGATTGACAGCTAAAAGCAAACGCGTTCGTAACGTTTTGTTTCGGTAAAACTTATACTAAAGCCTCAATACGTCTAGCAGAACTTGCTGCTCATGTCTCACTCGCACCGTGCAAATTAGAAAGAGGAGGGTAAATCATTTTCGACTCGCGTCGCGGCGCGGGGTCAGTTGTGCTAGACCCGCTGGTCAAGTTAAAATAAAGGCTTGTTAAAAAGGAAGGTCCATTCTACACGGTGTTCCCGGGAAATTCCGTTAACTTCGGCATATTGCAGAGTACATTCACAGAAACAAAAAAGCATAATTATTACTTGAAAAAAAAAAAGATTTTTTACAAAATAATTGAATGTTGCATTCATTAACAGTGGTAAGCTACAAATCTGATTAAATTAAAATATCGAATATCTTGATAACAGTAAGAGTTAAGATACTACTGTCTTGGGGAAATTAACTTTATTTGATCTAACCTATGCTGCCGTCCTAAGCAAAAAGGACGCATCTGACTATGAGACTCGTAGTCAGATGCGTCCTTTTTGCTTAGGACGGCAGTATGCCCCCTTGCAATTAACGGAAATTGACAAAAACAAGTAGTATACAGGAGAAGAATTTTTGTAATCGGATAATCAGTTCCGGACATTACCCCCAACATACAAATTGCTACAAAGGCCTATCTCACAAGCGTTACCTTCTTTATTGAACGAGCCAGCGACGCGAACGATCTCCTCCGTTTCAGCTTCGGCAAACAATCTTTAGTATATCCGGATGTCCGGATGTTCCAACCGTCCGGCTGTCCGGCTGTTCTCCTCTACTGGTTGCATTTCTCAACCGATTCTCGTGAAAATTTGTGAGCAGGTTCGATCATAACTGTTTTCTCGGTTTCGTTTAAAAAAAAAACAGACTTGCGTGATCTGCAGCTCACAGTGTTATACCTAGACAATGTCTTCGGCCTGAAGAAAACTGGAATACGGACGAGGTTATATTCAAGTATAAAAGATAAATATACAGTGTACCAAAAATAGTTCACAAACCGATCAAAAGCATAACAGGTGGTATTGTGTTTTGATAAGAAAAAAACTACGATTTTTTTTTTACATTTGTATGGAGCGTTGGCCAACTGGGGCGAACTGCTCCATACAAATGCAAAAAAATCGCTTAATTTTTTTTTCAGTTTTTACTTATCAGAACAGAACATGATACCTACCTGTTATGCCCTTGATCGGTTCACACCCCATTTTTGGTACATCCTGTATACCTACATAAGTACCTATAACATGTTATGGAAGCTTTCTAAATGTCAATAGCTGCTGGAAGGAGATCGCCTTCAACTAAGTGAATGTTGGAGTTTTATAGAAGTTTTATTTTCAATGTAGAATAAACATAATTATTGTATTACTAGTGACTCAGTGAGCTGTAGAACTCGCAAACCTGTCTTTTCTATATATTTTTTTATTTAGAAACACTGAATCACCAAAAAATTCTAGGGTGAGCGTTGAGTTGAGCTTAAAACAAAGTTACAGAATAGGGGGGCTGTAGAGGAGAACAGTCAGACAGACGCCTTTTTTACCCAAGCTAGCAAGAAGCAGTTAAAAAGCCAAAACGATCGAAGGTTTATTTTATCATACGATCGATTTAGCCGATGAGGTACCCGAGTGAATCTGCCTAGTAAGCTGGCAGCGTTTCGAAATACCGGTTTCAGGAGTAAATGTAAAGGTGGGATTCCACCGGAGTGTGGCACTGTGCGGCACAAGCATTTTTGTACTGAATATGCTTGTGCCGCACAGTGCCGCACACCCGGTGGAATGCCGCCTGGATAACCATGAATATTTGTTTCCGAGTGTTGTATTTGGATGTTTTCTATGTATACGTAATACCTATTCAAATAAATACTAGGTAGTGGCTCTGCGAGCTGTAGAAAATCCGAACTTGGGTTTTTTCCACAAAAGAATGCTTCGCTCGCTCGTTAAAGCTTAGGCAAAATTGCGCTCGTAGGTCTGGCTGTTCCGGCTGTTCTCCCGGTCGCATTTCTTACCCGATTCTCGTGAAATTTAGTCAGCAGTTTTACTCTTATATCTCGTTGATTCAAGTTTTTTAAAAGACAGATTCGCGATGTGTGCTGTACAGTCAGCATCAAAAGTAACTGCGCAAACGAAGACGTAATAGTACATTGTGATACAAGTGAGGTATATTTTGTTGATGTCAACAGGTGTTTACTCACATGTTGTATACATCGTCAAGAATTTCTAATTGCGTCCATTCTTTTTATCACTTTTCTAGTCACCACGAATCAACATTTTTGTTAATAACCCAACACGCATTTAACGATGTTTACAAATATCTGTAAAATAACCTATAAAGGCGCGCATCAATTTTTTTTGTGAAGTTTGCGCAGTGCGCGCGTATTAGATGAAATCTAAACAGCCAATACAAAATAAAATAAATAATTTCGTTTTAAAATGTTATCTTTATTAATTCATGTGTGACAACAAATGTTATCAAAGTGAATAGTTTTACTAAATTAACCGTTTCTATATCATATCCAAAAAGAAATAGTCTATTAATTAACAAAAAGGATTTAATTTGTTTAGTCGAGTAAGAATCCATTTGCCGAGAATTAAAAAAAAGCTGTACATTCTGTACAACCGGGTTGGTTTAAGAATGCACCGTGTGCATGCATACATCTTGCTGCAAGGTGCCAACGTGACTTAATCGGGATATAACCATAACACACAAGTATCGTAATGTTATTAAACACGCGTGTTTAATATCCAGGATTATGAGCCTAAAAGCGACACAATAAGAGGTACGTTACTAGCAATTGTGTTGAAAAAAGTCTTTTTTGATAATGAATTGACTATTTCTGTTTGGATATGATATAGAAACGGTTAATTTAGTAAAACGATTCACTTTTGATAACATCTTACATGATTTAATAAAGATAACATTTTAAAACGAAATTATTTATTTTATTTTGTATTGGCTGTTTAGAGATTTCATCTAATGCGCGCGCACTGCACAAACTTCACAAAAAAAATTGATGCGCGCCATTATAGGTTATTTCACAGATATTTGTAAACATTGTTAATGCGTGTTGGGTTATTAACAAAAATGTTGATTCGTGGTGACTAGAAAAGTGATAAAAAGAATGGACGCCACTAGAAATTCTTAACGATGTTTACAACATGTGAGTAAAAACCTGTTGACATTAATAAGTAAAGAAAATAACTTGACAGGCCTATCGAAAATTTGATGATGATCAAAAATGATTATGAAAAGGATTTTTTCCTCGCAAAATGTGTTGAAAAACGTCGTATGAAACGCGTGAGCTTTGATAATTACAATCCTCGGCTCTCTTATCACGCTCACCTGCGGCTCGCGTGATAATTCCGCCTCTGATGTAATTATCAACATACCTCACTTGTATCACAATGTACTATTACGTCACACCTGGCTATAATGCGAGTTTTACTGAACGCTGCGCGTACGGTAAAACTCGCATTGTAGCCAGGTGAAGACGTAAAATTGTGTACTCACCACGGGCGGTAATTCGTAAAGTCACCTTCGGTTCGGGCCACAAACCCCTGCGATCTGGGCCTTTCACGAATTCACCGCCCTTGGTACGTTATGTACTATTATTAAAAGGGAATAAGAGCTTATGACGTCTTCGATTTTGATGCTGACTATTACACTAGTTTATATTTTTTTCTTATTTCTTGTACGTACCGAATTTTTTTTTTTTTGTCAAAGTTAATGGGGAATTTGTCAAGATCTTTGCCTGTATCATTTATCTCAGTTTGCACTAGTTACAGGTGGACGTAAACTTGTCAATTCAAAGAAAATAACCACGCGTGGTTAAGTAAATGTACCAGGCTGCCATGACTCGGAACTGGTTGGCGACTGCGGTCAAGGCCTCAGCCTCGGACACCGCACAACAGCTCTTTACGTTCATTACATTTATACCTACCTGTTACACAATTTTTGGAGATTACTCTAATGAGCAGGTTAGTTCTATTATGTTTTATTTGTTTGGTGGACAGTTTATAAGATAAAGTTATGATTTTTAAACAGTCAAAGTACCGGTGCTAAGTTTTACAACAACAATTTCTGATTTGTATCAATGTGAGGAAGGTTTTTTTCTTACTTGAGCGAGTTCTTGAATATCCAAACTAGTAATACTTAAAATAAGTAATAGGAGTATAGACAGACACCAAACAAAATAACCAGTACCCACGACCGCCGTTTGACAGCCGCATGCCTGAACCGCTAGGCTATCGTAGTTTTATGTTGTTGAGATATCTGCATGGCAATTTTGTCACTAGGCATATTTTTTTGCATACATTTTGAGTCAACAACCCTATTTAGGAAAAGGGAATTATCTTTATTTTGTCTTCATGTAACCGACGGATAAATGTAGTTTTGAATGCTTCTGGAAGGCCACTTTCTCAGCGGGGTGGAATCTGTATGCGGTATTTGGGCCGTTTTACGGAAAGTTGTACACTACCGTTTTTTGAAATTTTGATATAATCGGGTTTTTTCTACTCAGAATCGAGAGCACTTTCGAATGTTATACGAGAAAAAAAGTGTCCCAAGATGTTTTATTCCATTCCGTTACCGTTTCCACTAAGCTTGTACGAGTATGATTGTAACGGAACGGAAAACCGAAAATTATATGTAACATTTTGGACAGTTTTTTTCTCCTATTAGATCAAAATTTAAAAGAAAGTCGAGTGTACAACTTTCCGTAAAATGGCCCATTTAGATCTTTACTATGTATGACCTTACTGATGACGACCACATTTTCGTAGGCCACTTCCGCACTTGCAGCCCGGTATCGGTAGGGTATGAGTAATTACCATCAATAACCATCATCATCATATCAGCCGAAAGACGTCCACTGCTGGACATAGGCCTCCCCCAAAGAGTGCCACAATGACCGGTCCTGCGCCACCCGCATCCGGATACGGACGCAGGACCCGTCATTGTAGTATTAGTAGGTAATGGTATATTAGGTAATAAATAACATAGTTATACTGAAAAAACCTTTACCACAGGCCAGCTAACTCTGTAACTTGTTTTAAATAACCTCACCCGTCACTCCTAATATATCTTGCCGCCGCGATACGTAGTACCTAAATAATGAGGTTACTGAAAAGCGGGCGGTATGAGGTCTAGTTTCGTTCGGGTGACGTGAGGCGAATGAGCGCGTTCAGAATAACAGCCCGGGTGAAATTCAATCTAATGTCAATGTGACAAACGTACTTTGACAGGGCGAAAAAAACACTTTATTTGAATGAAGAGATACAGGGGAACGGTTTAAGAGAATAAATACTCGTTAAATGTCGTGTCACTACTCAACACGAACTTAGAGGTAAGTCTGTAAAAAAAATTTTGCAGTCTATTATAATAAGCTGAGATAGAACCGTTTCATGACAATACAGTATGTCCTACACTCTTTTTTATCAATGAGTATATATTCTTATTATTTATAGATATATAAATATATAATAGTTTACAACCCTACTTGAAAAACGATTAAACAATCGATAGTTTTAATAGTTGGTTTCAAGTTCAAGTACTTTACGTCGCTTTATTTAGAACAAACTATAAAACACATTTATTTACTACGAAGTTGGCAATCGAGCATACCTGCCTGATGGGTAGCAGATACCGTAGCCTTTGGACGTTTAAGATTTCAGAAGAATCAAAGGCGCGTTGCCGTAACAACACAACGAATCTTAAAAGCAATATCTGGGGGCACGGTAGTGCCCCCGCCAAGTCGAGAAAAACAGCGAGCGGCACGGCCGTACCATCCTTTTCTCGAAGCAGTTCAGGCCATTTTCGACCCCTCTATAATTTCGTTGTGGATAAAACTAGAAGCCTGAATTTTCAGTAACCAAGCACGCCCTGTATAAACACGATATATTTCAAATTTCATCCAATTTGAACCAGTGGTTTAAGAATTATAACTAGCCAAAGTTTCTGAATTTTGTCACTTACTGACTCACCGATCATCAAAAGTCTAAGGCATTTCTAGCAGATATATAAGCTTCAAATTTAGAATACAATTAGTGTTTAGTGTATTAATAAATCAAGACAAAAAAAATTGCAATTTCACTCCAGTTTTCTAGATACACCAACTGCATAAATAATTGTTTTCACATATAAAGATACAGGATTACAAAGTTATATTTGCAGCGAATGGGCCAGAAAATTCATAGTTTGTATGTATGGATAACACATTAACCTACAAAAAGAAGTGAGATCCCATAAAAAAACATTTCATGTAAAAAGAGGCCAAGTCTCGAAACTCTTCCACAGTAAAAAGTTGTGAGATATTTCATAGAGCCAAGTCTCTCTGGCATTAATATTAATCTTTATTTGCTTGCTAAATAAAATTGTGTGACTTGGCAATCACACAATACTACATAGTTTTAGGTAGGTATGCAAAAATCCATAAATGCAGTAAAGTTGTGTGATTGCCAAGTTGCAGAATTTTATTTAGCAAGCAAATAAAGATTAATATTAATGCCAGAGAGACTTGGCTCTACGAAATATCCCACAACTTTTTACGGTGGAAGCGTTTCGAGACTTGGCCTCTTTTTACATGGAATGTTTTTTTATGGGATACGGATATTGCTTTCAAGATTCGTTGTGTTGTTAGCTAGAAACAATCGCGGGTCTCTCACTCTAACATAACACATACCATACAGTCAGTGAGTAATTGTTAGTTTATATTCATAATATACAACACAAATTACAACCTTGGTAGTCTTAGTTGATGCTGTGTCGCTAGGTTAGGTAAGTGTCTGGAAGTTATATCATTAAATAGTTACAACACAAAATAATGATTACGAGAATAAATGTTGTACTCTGGCCTAAAAGGAATAAATTGTCCGTGCATGACAGCTCAGAATAGTTGTTTAATGTTAAAAATCTGTCAGTATTTGAAGTGTATTTATAAAAATGTGTAAAGCAAAGTCAAACATGTCCAAAGCGAATACTATAACATACTCCACTATTTTTTAGTGTTGAAAAAAAAGTTAAAAACTGTAAACACTATCAATAACTGTAAAACAAAAGTTCGGGATATGATAATCTTAGACTATTATTAAGTTACCTCGATTCGGTTAGTTAATTGTGATCTTCGTGCCTCAAACTTTAAGGTTCAAATTCAATTTAACAAACCGAAAACCCATAATTGCCAGTAGAAAACAACTGTGCTTAAACAGTTACTCGCTATACATTTTAAATTGCCAACGAAATGAAAATCGGAGAAGCGGAAAGAACCGTGAACTGTTTGGCGGGGAGGTGATACGATTAAAGCCGTGTTTTATAACATTTGTGCCGTGACCAGTCGCTTGTCGAGTCGTATGCGCATGCAATGCAGTGACACCGTGCGTGTTATGGAATCCTGGTACTTTTTTCTGGGAAGCAAGTGAATTGTGAATAAAATAGGTGTGTTTAGTGTGTTGTGTATGTTAAAATAGTATTAGTGTTTTGCTGTTTATTTAACGGTTTGTATTTTTATAATTATAATCAATGTGGTTAAGATGATGTCAGACATTTTGTGTTAATTAGCCGGTTCTAATCCTTTACAAAATCATGAGTCTCATGTGGGTATGACAAGATAGAGCGTCCGTCACTGGCTGACACCGTTCGACAGAACAAGACGACGCTCTTATTTTGTCACTTATCGCGTGATAAGGCCGATCATGATACGTGGTCAGGCGACAATTTTCTTTTACGCCCCCTTCCAATTTCCGCGCCAGTCCAAGTTGGCTCAGTTCGGGTTGCACAGAGAGGTTCAACAACGCTTCGGGAGCTCAAATACCGCGAGTCATTCGGTCACCTCTCGGACATTGAAACTACGGGTCATTTGCTTTAATTAACACTTTAACCAGAATGAATAGTACTTAGGTACCTAATCTATGGATTACTAGCTTCCGCCTGCGACTTCGTCTGAGTGGACCTGGCATGAGAACTATTGTATATTTGAATCCAGGCTATAAATAAACAATCTTTGTGCACATCCAAATCGGTTGAGCTGGTTAAGCCTGTTTGAGTAACAGACATCCAAACATCAAAACAACAAAATTAGTAGGATACACAAAATTAGGTACGCCTTTCTATTTAAGTATTATCAGTGCTTTGCTTACATCCCACTTGGCTATGCGTTAACAGAAGAGGTAGGTTATGAACTAAAACTAATGGCATAATTATCGTGTATATACGTCCTAAAACGTAATTGAGTTCATGTTCCCGATATGTCTGAAATGACAGCTATAATCCACCAGTCACCAGTCAAATGATAAGATTGAGTAATGCTATTGTAATCAAATGCAAATAGGTACTTTTGCGTTTCTGTTTAGCGCTACGATTGACTGGTAGAAGATGCCTTGAGGCATTGCATCTGTCATTTGTACTTATTTTTAATGTGCATTACAGCTCAAATAATTGTCATATTATAAGACGGTAGACAGCCCGGGAAAAGGATATTGGCGTTGTTTACCTTATACGTAACTAGCGATCCGCCCCGGCTTCGCACGGGTACTATATTATACACATAAACCTTCCTCTTGAATCACACTATCTATTAAAAAAAACCGCATCAAAATCCTTTGCGTAGTTTTAAAGATCTAAGCATACATGGGGACAGACAGCGGGAAGCGACTTTGTTTTATACTAAATATGTAGTGATAGTGATATTCTAAACGAAGGCATACTTATTGCTAGTAATAATAGACATAGGCTGTCTCAATAGGACGACATGTCCACACGTGTGTATTACTATTTATTACTGCAGTGATCTTGACAGTTGTAAGTAACTAGACACATCATTTACATACATATTTTAGTCCACAATAGTATTTATTATGAAGGACTTTGTAGCTCAACATTTTTAGATATAAGATGGGAATTCCTTAGTGACCCGCTAAACATTGGCATATTTATTCAGAATAATGACTGACACTACTACTATTACTATAAATAATATCCTAAAACTCCCCTAAAATAGTATATCTCAATACGAAGGCGTGCGTCCTCCGCTACTTGGTCATTTTATTAACAATACTGATGTATACCACTTGACGAAAATCCCATTCAGATAGGTATCTCAAAGAATTATGAAGCTACAACCGTTTTAATATTGCTTGGTAGTGAGAGAAAACGCTCGCAGGTCGTGACGTCACGATCTGGCAGCGTCATAGTAAATGACAATCGTTTCATTATGAAGGTGCGTTTTGCGAAAAAGGGACATAGCCCCTCTTAAAACTTTGGTCACTTATAACTTTGTGATTCTTTAGCCTATTGCATCGGTTTTTTTTCTCCATTTGACTACATTCTTAATCTATTTTCAAGATACATCATTTTTGATTATTTTATTTAGTGTCTACACCCCTATTGGTACAAAAAAAATACTTTGGAGATTATTTAAAATACCAGTTTTTTTTCTGTAATTAATAATCGATGATGTTTTGTTGAGGTAGGGCACAGCGAAATAGCTCTCGAGGATGCGTGGAGAGCGAGGGAATTTGTTCCTTCAGCTGTCAACACGGCGAATCCTCAAACATATCACTTCTACCAGTCAATCGTAGCGCTTAACAGAAACGCAAAAGTACCTACTTGCATTTGATCACAATAGCATAACTCAATCTTATCATTTGGCTGGTGACTGATGGGTTATAGCTGTCATTTCAGACATATCTGGAACATGAACCCAATTACGTTTTAGGACGTATATACACGATAATTATCATTTGGAGTTGCATGCGTCTATAGGCTGCGGTGTCCGCTTACCATCAGGCGGGCCGTACGCCACTTTGCCACCGTCGTTGTATTTTTTTTAAATATCAGATACCAAAAAAAATGCTTCTTCCGTCTGCGTGGAACTCGTTTATATCGTAGCTCCATACAAAATTTCACCTCCCATTTCACCTCCCATTTCACCCCCTTAAGGGATGGTTTCCGGGATATAAGCTATCTTATGAAAATTTTATTGAATAGTAGGTATTATAAAACAAATCAGAATACAATAGTGTAAAGAATGATTAAATTAAAATACGTATAAGCTCTAAACTAAGTAATAAAAGAGAAGAAAAAAACAGAACTACGAGTAAATCCCGCTCTGCGTCAAGCCCAGACCAAAGGTCCCCAAAATGCTTGCGGCATTGCCTCGCTGAACAGTGATTGAGACCTGTTGGACGAGCCATGATCCAGAGCGGGGGTCAAGACCCCTCTTCCTTAAACGTCTGCCTGACTCCTTGCACACCCCGAGAGCCTCACTGCCCCAGGGCCCAGCTGTCTCCACAGCAACCGGAAAGAAATCATAAGTTTGTTCCAAGGCAGAGTACTTTATGTGTTTGAGCTTGGCGGCATCTTCAGCCGCCGAACCAGCTGACTTAATTGTGTGCCTTAGATGGGACACTGCAAATGTGCTAACACAAATGGCATCCCATAGAAGGCACCGCCCTCTCTGCCAAGGAACCAACGTCAACCCGTCCGGTCTTTTCCCGTAAGTCCGAGACAGACCCAGGGGCTCTTGGATGCACGGTATGTTGGCCGACACCATAGCCCGAAGCACGATCTCATTGATAGGATGGTGTCTAGGGAACCGACCCGAACATTTTTTGCAGCTTAGCTCGTGGTGGCCATTCTGGCAGAGCCGCCTGACACTATTGTTTGGCGTCTAAACTCACATTGAGTATTGACTTTAAACAAGATTTAATAGTGTCATCGAACGATTTCAAATCAGTGTATAAAGCCAAGTTATGTCCTTCCCCGGGACTCCTATATCCTCTGAGTATACCAAAAGGCATTGGGCAACTTTGTATGAGAAAAATTAACGTTTTTATTGGGGAAGGATGTTTTTTTATTTATTAATCGTTTAGGGGACCTATTAATGCACAAAGATAGGTATATAAAATTAAACGCGTTAAACAATATCGGAGCCGAGATATTAAAGTTTTGTTTATAACTTTTTAATATTACCTGTGGAAATATAGTGGAAATATCTCGGCTCCGATGCATTTTAGAGTATAAGATTTTATAACAAATTATATTTTTCTACTCCTGTACCGTTATTCCCAATCATATAGGCACTAACTCAAATACAATGACACCGATAATAAGTTGCCCAAAAACTCATTGCTCTATGGCCCATAAAGCACTGTTTAGCGTTACGGTTTTGCGGAACCCTGTACTTGTTTTTGTTGTATTATCGTTTCTTTCTTAATAAATAAAATAAATAATAAATATACATTTTTCATAACATCACAATTTTTACCACGATGAAAACACCAACTTTAAATAAAACGGTCCTTATATTGCAGTTCTCAAACAAATATTTTGAATCAAAAGTTTTTATTAAGTATCAAACATTTGTATAACATGATTACTACAATAAAAATAAATGATCATTTATTGTGTGTTAATATACATTATCTATTATGTATATTATGCACTGTTGTGGACTTCACAAGCCCAGTAACAGTGAATCACTGCAAATATAGGGAATTGTCACTAACATAGTTCCTAAGTTTTATTGTAACTAACACTTTATGAGCCACGAGCTTGAAATAAACGTTAATTTAATTTAATTTAATGTTTGCTGAGGCGCGCACGGACAGTTTTCAAGCTATTATGCGTAAGAAATTCGTCTCGTTGCTCAACCGTCTTAGGGGGAGACCCACCAGCCTTCTGAGTGTATTTGCGGAGAGGTTTGACTGTCCAATCCTGGCACACTGGGTTGGTCAAATTAGGAGCTGTGCCCAATATAATTTTAATTAATTAAGAATAGTTGCTCAAGTATTTTACTAATACTTAGGTTGTACGCTGTACTTACTAATATGGATGTAAAGTCTGAAATAAAGATTTATTTATTTATTATAAATATAAACAGATCCGATTCGGTTTGGATCCGGATTCATTTTGGTTTGGATGGCAAGTGCAAGGAAATTAAAAACAAAATAAACCATATTATACAAAATTAAAAGACTAAATATATTATGATACTTAACTATTATTTATTAATAACTCATTAAGATTTTATTCGTGTTCTTAGTGAAGTAAAATGTGTACGTTTCTTTTAAAATGGACGAAGAAGAAAATAACTGCACTCCTGAAGAAATTGCGTGAGTAGCTAGTAATAGAACTAACGGAATACTTGCTACCTGAAAAGTTAAAAAAGTAACTATGAATTTAAAATTAGTTGTAGAAAAAGTGTTGTAGCAACGGTGTATAAATTGGTCTTAAAACGCTCGTGGCGTCTTTAAAACACTCGCGTCTTAAGACCCTGCTTATACAATAGTTGCATAAAATACTATTGTTTTGAATAGATTTATGATTCGCATAAGACAATGAATGCGTCATTTATAGTTTATAGTACATTATTGTCGAAGCAAGGTAAGTAGGCAATTGCTGGCTGACTATTAATTTTAAACGGACGACCTTGGAAGTCCGTTTAATTTAATACGAAGCCAGCAATTGCCCTTCCGGCTGAGACAAATATAGTGCTTTTCTCAAATTGTGCAAGAAAACAAAAATATACTTTCTGAAATTGATGGCATGCTTTTCTTCTCGCGACTTCATGAAATTGTCGTACGCCTTTAGATATTTGTCTAAATGTGTGATAATGTGCCATATTGCATTAAGTCCGCCATTTGTACCTCCTTTGTGCAATAGAGTGTAAAAATACTGTTAAACTTCTCAAAAATTACTGCCATTACCGTACCGCAGTAACCGCACGGTTATATAATACATTGCCATTTAGTCATGCTCTGATGAGCCCTTATTAGACGTGAATAACTAATTGACTAAGCATTTTTTTATTATATCGTAGGCAGAGTCAGCCTACCTAAGTGCAATACTATACCCTTCTCACGCTAATCCTTGGAAATGTGGCAGAAGATGGTCAGAATAGAGCATCCAACAAATCGCTCTGTGGTTTGGCAGAAGAATACATGTATTTAGTCGTAAGAAAAATTCGTGAATAAACTTTTTTTTTTTTATATGCACCTTTTTTATACGTAAATCAAGAGAAGGTATAATCCAGTGGAATATTAGCTGTAGCATTCAAACTTTCATATTATGATTTATGCCGATATTTGAAATCTGCAAGCGCCGGCACCCACCGAGAACTTTCCTCAGATTTGAGAGACTGCATTTAAGAGTCCGCAGAGCTCCGCCGAATTTCACCTTCCCATGCAAACGGAGTTTCGTTCTCATTTTAAAACTACGTGTTGGATTGTGACGAAACTTTGCATATACAATGACATGAGGTATATCTCTGTCTGTAATTAGCCGCATTGCCGCTTTGAATAGCTATGGCTAATACGTGGCTGACACATGTAGCGTCCCAGAGGAGACATTTGCTTTTTGCCAGGGCATCAAGGTCAAGCCGTCGGGCCTTTTACCGTCAGACCGGCGAAGCCCTGGGGGCTCCAACATACATGGCACATTCGCTGACACGAGCGCCCTCCGAACAATGTCGTTAAAGGCATGGTGAAGTGGATACCTTCCCGCGCAACGACAACAACTCCACCGTAGCGCCGCAGACGCATATGTGAGGTTCACATACGCTACAGCCCAGGCGAAGAGCCACGGCCACCCGCAGCGAGTCATTGTCCAGGAGAGTACCCAAATGCGGAGAAGGGAGAGCGTGTAGCCACGCCCCAGACTCCGGTCTTGATACCGCCATGAGTCTTGCCCTACACCCACCGCGCTCTCCATCAGCTCCCTCTGTCATCCCACAACCGTCGGCGGTCCAAATTTTCAGACACAGGCGCACCCCAGTTAAGAGTCGTCCAGGCCGCCAAAGCATTGACCGCGTAAGGTATAGTTGCCTTGTCACCATCTAAGGGAAGAATCTGAAAATCAAATTCAATCAAATCAAATATTTATTTGCAAGAATGTGGTAACATAAAATCTTAAAGCTAGAAGTGCAAGTACACATTTTACCTGCATGCAGGTGTGCAAATTTTAAAAAGTCACAGTAGGAAATGAATGTCATTTTGATTTTATACTATATTAAATTACAAATAAATACAATTAGTCAATTGTTAAATTATAAAAAAAGATAGATTAGGCTATTGCATTATTATTATTGGTCATATATTCCTTAACACTATATAAACATTTACTCTGCAACCATTCACTCAACTACCTTTTGAACATCGACTTACTTTCTAGTTTAAAGCTGTCAGGTAGGTGGTTATACACGGGTATACACATGTTATAGCAGTTTTTTTTTTGTATATGACAGTATTACATGATGGCTGATGTAAAAGATTCCTGTATTGAGCCCTAGCGTGTCTTACTTTCGAGTCAGTACGATTGAGAAAATAGGATTTTCCTTGACAAAAAGACATGCATCCCTTATACTCGTATATAGGGTGTAATCGTTAAGTGTAGCCAGGCGATTATTCCGTAAATATAACAGATATCAGAAAACTTAAAAGTGATATCGAAAGTACGTTACATAATACGACCGGTTAGCCTAGTGGGTAGTGACGCTGCATACGAAGCTGAAGGTCCTGGGTTCGAATCCCGGTAAGGGCAATTTTTTGTGTGATTTTTTTGTTTCTGAGTCATGGATGTTTTTCTATGTATTTAAGTATTTATATCTATTATATATATCGTCGTCTAGTACCCATAACACAAGCCTTACTGAGCTTACTATGGGACTAGGTCGATTTGTGTAAGATTGTCCCCATATATTTATTTTTTATTTTATTTATTTTATCTATAATAAGTAAAATCACATCAATACCTTTTTAAAAATAAAATTAGAAATATCCAAAATATTAAGTTTAAACGCTCCCATACATTTAGTACGACGTTCGTTGAGGGGCTGTAATTTCACTAATTTCCCTACTGTAAAAGATACTTATATTTAAGATTGACTAATTAAACAATTAAATTATAATAAAGGAATAAAACTATCCTTTCATGAAATAAAAATATCTAATCTTATTTTTAAGGAAGTTTTTTTTTGTTTACCTACAGCTGTTGCTCTAAGTGACGCCCTTGTAGTGGGATACATTGACGGGCCCTCATCACTGTTTCTAAATTCACTTTTCTTACAATTTACGGCGTAATTAAAGCAATGGCTTGGCGTACACGATTCTTTAGCTCTTCTAGGTTGTGTATTAGCTCATCGTACACGTAATCTTTTATGAATCCCCAAAAGAAAAGATCAGAGGGACTGAGATATTAAATGTATCGGAACGTTTCAACTTAATATTTTGGATATTTCTAGTTTTATTATTTCGCACTTCCCCATATTTGTTAAAAATTGAAGTACCATGCAACCTATTCCCTATTTAGGATTCAAACTGCGCCTCAGCGCCCACCGGCTTGCCGCTACCGCGACTGCGCTCTTATTAACCGACTTCAAAAAAGGAGGAGGTTCTATGATCCAATGTGTTTTTTTTATATAATATATGTTAACAGACTTCTCTGTCAATTGTAGAGCGATTTTCAATTTTTTTTTTAATTCGAAATAGTATAATTGTATACTCCTGAGGTGCTCCCATTGTCACCAAGTCAGGATCAGATGATAGGATCCCAGGGAAATTGAGGGCAACCCTCAAATTTTATAGGGACGCGTGTAGTGATTTCGGTATTTTCTCGTGTATTTAACCTCGGAAATCGCAATTTTGATGAAGTGGATGTGGAACTGATGATGAAGACCATAGAAGTCTCATGGAACGCCTCCAAGTTTCTGTCGTGATTCCGTAGAATTAGCAACTACTCGTTCTTAATGAAATGTCAATTCTGAGATCCTTGAGGAATCGACGGAACTTCCTAAATATTCAATGGATCAGAGCTATGGACGGATTCCAGAGGTCGCGGGCTCAACGGTACGAAACAAGCGGTTGTGGCGAATAGTTTTTCAATTTTCCACTTTGATCGAGATTTAAAAGTTCGTTGGCGGACGTTTCTGCTTAGTAAACATTTTCTGTCAAAATGGGATAGCGCATTGTTACTAATGATCATTGACGACCGCTTTAACCTAGTTGGTAGTGAGCCTGCCTACGAAGCAAGAGGTCCTGGAATCAAATCCCGGTAGGGGTATTTATTTGTGTGATGAGCACGAATATTTGTTGCTGAGTCATGGAAGTTTTCTATGTATTTAAGTATTTATCTAGTCTAGTACCCCTATACAAGCTTTGCTTAGTTTGGGATTAGGTAGATTTGTATAAGGTTGTCCCCCTAATATATATATATATAATGATTCTCAATGTAACGACGTTGGTGCCTGAGAGGAGACCATTTCGGTACCACATTTTTGTTAGTTCTTAAGGTGTATTACGTGAATGTACCTATGTGTAATGATGTGCTATCCGAATAAACGTCTTTCTATTTTATTCTAATCGAACACGTTTTTGACATAATAGGCAATACAACGTTGTCAAACTATGACATTAACAATTAGATGTTTTGACATTTTTTTTTGCAGTTTTTGGTTGGTTAATTTTAACCCAACGTGACATACGAATGAATTATTAATGATGCCCCGTTAACATGAGGTATAGTTTTTCCACGTTTTGCCAATGTCACACGATAAATATATATTTTGTTAACAATACTTTTGTTTAAATCTTTATTCGCACTCGCAGACTGCAAAGATATAGGCTTAGATTATTTTGGAGTCTGATGGATAAACCCCATATCATATAACTAGTGTTTTGTAAAAAAAATCATTTATTATTATTATGTATCTGAAGCTACGGGAGCCTAGTGGTTCAGGCATGCGGCTGTTAAGCAGCGGTCATGGGTTCGAATCCCGGCTACTTAGTATAAATTAGTTTTTCGGGACTTACGTACGGATTATTTACCGTTAGCTTTTCGGTGAAGGAAAACATCGCGAGGAAACCGGTCTTATTCTAGTCTAGTTTTCCTTTGGATTGGAAGGTCAGATGACAGTCGCTGTCGTAAAACTGGTGCCTATGCCAAATCTTAGGATTAGGTGTCAAAGCGGACCCCAGGCTTCTTTAGGGGCACAACCGGGAATAACGCTAGGAGGATGATTATTATTATATGTCTCCGTTTTAAATTCAGGGGACAAAGCCCGACCATTTGGAAGGAGTGCGTGGGGATATAGATACCCGTGAACCGGTTGCAACAGGCGTTTGGGCTATTGTGGGTGAAATGAATAGAGAACTGGGTCTATGGTGACGAGATATGGGTGGGGCAATAAAATTGGGCTATTGCGCACAGAGGCCCAGACACCTGCCAAACATTGTACAAGGTTATCGAGATAGGCGGTGATATTAGCCACTCACTTATAAAATGGGCCCCTGAAAGTGCCGTAGTAAAGACGGCCAGGAGCAACACCGGTTTATTCTTATTATTATTATACTCGTATTATACGGATTAACCGTTCGTTAGCCGATGTTACATTTACTGCTGTTTTGTGATTTTACAGAATTACAATTACATAAACCTAATTTATTTTTATTTGCCATGCATACGGGTACTTATTGTTTTTACACCATATCGGTGGTAAGCAAGCATACTGCCTGCCTGATGGCAAGCAGACATTAGCCTATGGACGCTTACGATTCCAGGGGGTCTAGCCCGACTTGCTGCCAATTCGCGCGCAGCTTAATATCTTCTGTTGCATTCGTTCTTCATTTAGGAAGAGGAGTATTGTTCGATTCGCTTCAAGTCGCCGCATCAGAAGCTGATTTTGATCAAAGCTAGAGAGAGGAATCCGACTAGTTAGAGTAAAGGGCACAATTCAGAGTGCATTGACTCTAAGTGACAAAGCGCTCTTTTTCGGCACAAAACGCAGTGCCTTTCAAACATTTATAATTAAATCTAATAAACACCGTAACGTTATGGAAATACGGTCGTTGTTGCTGGAACAGTCGTAACAGCTACGGTTACGACTGAGTAGCAATCTTATTTATTTAACCTTAAGTCTTTTAAGCGGCAGTTTCTTTAATTACAGTATTTTTACCGTACATGCCGTATTTCCATGCTTCTGTGTGATCGTTGGTACTTAAAGTGCGACGGCGTTTTGAAAAGGACCGGCAAAATATGTTATGCCTGGGGCCGTAGACAAGGTTACAATCGACAAGCGCTATCGCTAATAGAAAATAATTAGGCCACGAAGCTTGCTGAGTGGCCTAATTAAGGTACGAGACTTAAAAAGCGAATTATTTAAATATTGTATACAATACTTTTTCTACGAGTCAACTGAACTAATTAAACAAACTTGGTATCTATTTAAAACGAAGTGCAACCAACGGCTTTTCCTTTTTTTGCGTTGATGTCTATTTATCTTTTGACTTTCTCATGACGGCGTCCTATTGGTCAAATACATTATAGTTCAGTAAAGGCGCCACGTGATTGGTCCATTTCATTTTAGTTGTCTCAACAGTTATGAAATGTTGAGTTGGGAGCTCCATAGTAAAATGTATGTGATTTAAGTTTGGTGTACGAAGTCTTCATTCAAACATTAAAGTCGACGAGTATAAAAATATACTTTTGTGTTAATAACTAAGTGAACACACGAAATACAGACGATACCGTAATTATAAGCAAGACAGAGACTGTCTGTAATAATGACATAGCTTCGTCCGGTAATTATTTTCAATCATTTCAATCACAAAACTGCCAATTGTAATGTCATTGTTTAAAAGTGAAGTCATTATTACTCATAGTGTCACCGTATTTTCATTATGTATTTTAGGACGACTTTATAGCCAATGTGCAATACATAATATAATCAGTACAAGCGGAAGCAGACTTATGTCGCCGTGCATAAAAACAAGTGGTCTACAGTCCTAAAATAACTACTATGTATTTAAGAATGGTCATTATCATTACCTTCACAAAACAATTGAAATATATTTGGCAATCGCCTTGACTTATGCCAGGCCAATTTTCAATCTTATGTAACAGGAATACGGTAGAGTTTAGCTCAGCTAGATGAGTAACAGTGAAAGGTACTTTGCGGTTGATGCTGCCCAAAATGTTGAGGTTTTATTTTACGTAATATTTGAGATCCGGCGTTTTATAGAGTCACTTCGCAATTGGACATTCCGGCTGATTATAATCTTGTGAGACAACATACAAAAATATGGAGACAAGAAAATCTGGCTTAATGCTCCGAGATATATTTCCTACGAGTCAACTGAAATAATTAAACAAATGTTAATTATGTCTATTGAAATTAAACTGAGATAATTAAGTAAACTATTGAAATTCTAGGCACTGCTGAAACGAAGCTCAGCCTACCAGCTCAGCGTTTCGTTGATGTCTTTTGTTCTATGACCAAGGTGGCGTTCTATTGGTCAAATTCATTTTAGTTCAGTAAAGTAACTAATAGTTTCGAATTTTATTTGTTCTAAAATCAACTAGCTAAACAAATGCAACTCCTGCTTTAAAATTGGACTTACATTCCATTGAACTATTTTACAGTATCTATCTAAAGGAACCTAGGACACATGGAGAGTGCCTACAGGGAAATAATATATCCTTATCAAAATAATAAAACAATGTATTCTTTGTTTATTTGTGTATTAGCCAAGGTTACAAAATGTTAATTATGATAAAAATATCGTACACAAGGATTGTTCATTATCATAATATCTACTCAATTTACATAACTCACAATTAGTCTCACTTGAGAACACATTGTTAAAAATATTTTTTTGCGAACACTTTCGGTGATACTTACATAAGTATTAGATAAATACATATTTATCTAATACTTATGTAAGTATAACTTTACCGCCCTAGGTCCGAATCGCTAAAATGTGTAGGTATACTACTAGCTACCCGCAGTAAAGAACGCAGGCAAACCCGCGGGATAAAATATAGCATTTGTTAATTCAAAGGGCTATGGAGAGTGCTATGTTGGGAGTTTCTCTGCGGGATCACATCAGAAATGAGGCTATCCGCAGCAGAACCAAGGTAACCGATATAGCCTGCCGAATCGCTAAACTTTAGTGGCAGTGGGCGGGGCACATAGCACGTAGAACCGATGGCCGTTGGGGCGCAAGGGTTCTCGAGTGGCGACCACGTACCGGAAGGCGCGGCGTGGGTAGGCCCCCCACAAGGTGGACTGATGACCTGGTAAAGGTTGCTGGAGTCCGCTGGATGCGGGTAGCGCAGGACCGCTCACTTTGGCACTCTTTGGGGGAGGCCTATGTCCAGCAGTGGACGTCTTTCGGCGGATATGATGATGAACATGATGATGTTTATTCATAAAGTCCATTCTATACACAGAAATCATTTTGATAATCGGATCAGCGATTCCGGAGGTTAATCGCTACATACTAAGTTTTCCTCTTAAGAATATTAGTATACTTGTAGATACAGAAGTATACATAATACCTAGCAATATACAATTGGAACAAAACAAAAGACGACAAGCTACACAGGAAGCACTTTAACATCATGCCAATGTTTTATTAGTTACGAACACGTTAACTACATTAATCTTCAGGAAGGGAATTACCAAGAAATAAGCTATTCTTTTAATCGCTCGGAGGCAAAAAATGCCGATGTCATGCGAGATGATTGCCTCACAATGGAGTGATCTCTGCACGCTGCGCAGTTACTATATCATAACCCGTTTTATGACTTTAAATATTGGAAGAATCCACCTAACGTTTTTTTTCCCGGTAGTGCCCTAGACGAGTCCGAGGTCACTTTAACTTTACTATGGTGGCTCTGCGAGCAGCAGAATATATTTTTTTAGTTTCGAAAATCAGAATCGTCTAAAAAAGTATTGAACCTAACCTCATAATTTCACGAAAATTGGTTGAGAAATTGAGAAATACATTTCTAGAGGACAACAGCCTGATATCCGCCGGACATCCGGACACACACGAAAGAATTTGCGCTGAACGTCAAACGGAGAACATCGTTTACTTTGCTCGTTCGTTCAATAAGAAGAAGAATCGTTTATTCGAGACAAAAAAAAAACAACGCAAAAATCAAAATCGTGGTTGTAGAGCAATTTGCGGGGCTCAAAAGTGATATTACCTTATCATAAAGTCACATTGATGACCCACCAACGGAAGCGCAGCTGACGTCCACTGGGCTTCGTGACTCAATTTTCTGAAGCTTCTCACAAGTTATCGCAAGGGGAGAGATTGTTCACGAAAGTCTGTTACTAGCTCGCGGGCTAAATTGAGATGGTTAAGTTAGAGTACTGGTTAATTTAAGTTGTCGTCGCAGTGACGTGGAAGCGTTGAAGTAAGCAGGTGATCTCCAAACTCGTCAACTCGCATGTAGCTGACGCTGGGTTTGCGTATTTACGTACCAGCAGCTTTGGCATATCCTTGTATTTGGAATGTTTCAGTTTGGAGTGATCCAGGGCATCACTTTTAGGGCCAGTAGATATGCAAAATGTTGGTTTATGAAGCGCGCTTTGAACAACTCAGAGCTGACGAAAAATCTGTCAAAAAACTCTTTTTTTTCGGACAATCTTACATAAATCAACCTAGTCCCAAACTAAACAAACGTTGTACAGTCAGCGTCATATAGTCAGTAGCAGCCAGAGTAGCCAAATATTTCGTAACACACCCTTATTCTTACAGTAATAAAGACGTGTACCGAAATATTTGGCTACCTTGGCTGCTTCTAACTATATGACGCTGACTGTACTATGGGCACTAGACGACGATATACATACTTATATAGATAAATTAATACTTAAATACATGGAAACATTCATGACTCAGGAACAAATATTCGTGCTCATCACACAAATAAATGCCCTTACCGGGA
Organism: Epinotia bilunana; assembly: GCA_947049275.1. Classification (NCBI taxonomy): domain Eukaryota; kingdom Metazoa; phylum Arthropoda; class Insecta; order Lepidoptera; family Tortricidae; genus Epinotia; species Epinotia bilunana. The sequence continues at coordinate 4,144,353 of OX346267.1, forward strand.
TTCGAACCCGGGACCTCACGCTTCGTAGGCAGGGTCACTACCAACTAGGCTGCAGAGGTCGTCAAATACTTTTTTCTTAATGTTTCATCTAATATTATATGCAACTCTGTCTCTCTAACTGTGTACCCTTCCTTTCAAGCTTAAACTGCTGAAAGGGTTCAGTTGAAATTTGATATGGATATAGATTGAGGAGAGGAAAACTATCCTCTCCTCAAACTACCTATATCCCGGAAATCTCCCCTTAAGGGAGTGAACGTTTATGTCGTTTGTATGTAACTACGATATAAAGGAGTTTCACGCGGACGAAGTCGCGACAAAAACTTGTTATAAATAAATCTGAGTTACGTTTGAGTTTCCAATAGTAGATTTCATACATACATACATACATACTTTCACGCATTTATTCCCAAAAGGGGCCACATACGTTTCATGTGCTCTGCCTACCCCTTTTGGGAATAAAGGCGTGAATGTATGTATGTATGTATGAGACTTCAACCTATACACCTGAAAAGGTAGGGTGTGGTGAGTCCACCAGATTTACTGCAATTATTACTGCAAACTGTAACCCATTTCCCACATGCATAAATAAATTTCATTTCATTTCATTATATCAAAATAATTCATGAAAAGAGGCTCGCTCAACCTAAAATTTGGTACTAGTCAATAGTCAAATATTTATTGCGTAGGTATCACATTTTACATGAGATGGAACAGAAGGGCACAGCAATTAGAGAAGGCAAATGTTTAAGCTATGACAATTAATATATAGTTATTTTAAGTGCATTACATGCAATATTGCACACATGAAACATTGCGATTTACTATCTTAAACTATAGCTTAACTCTAACATCAATCATTACTATCATTAGTATTATCTTCAAAATATTCACTTAGGGTATAAACACATTTATTTATGAGAAATAATTATAATTGTTTTATTATTTATTTATTTAAACTTTATTGCACAAATATAAAAATAAAGGTACAATTGGCAGACTTAATGCCTTAAGGCATTCTCTACCAGTCAACCATTGGGCTAAACAGAAACTTTAGTGGTGCAGGATCCTAAATACAGAGACTCGAATGGAAACACAAATCAATTAATTTCATTAATATACATATATACATATATAATGAATAAACTTACTTATACATACAATTATACATATGTACCCGAACAAAGATATCATGAGGATCATCAATCTTTAATAGTTAATAAGAGATGCTTACGCAACTTGTTTTGTAAACATTGTTGTGTTTTCCTGATTTTTATTGAGTTAGGTAACTTATTATACATCCTGATCATCATATGGTGAGGGCTAGACGTTGCAAAATTTATTTTGGAGAAGACCTCAGTGGCCTTAGGACTGTATCAATCATGATTAATCATTATTTATAACAAACCTGAAATAAACTAAAAATTTGATAATCGGCCTGTTGAACTTTTTCTAAATCAAACTATTATTCAAGGAGTATACAATCCATAATTACCGGGTAAAAGAGTTGTCATCCCGGTTGATGGTACAGTCAGCAGCAGAAGTACCTAAGTTAACAGTTTTTAATCTTATTACAATGGAAAAAGGTGCAAAAGTGTTAACTTACTCCTGCTGGTCACCCTACTTTTGCCTATATCGTAAGGTCACACAATAATTTAAACTAACGCCACAAAGTTGACCTTTTAGCACGATACAGCTGATAGAGCTGAGCAAGACAACTTTAGAAAACAATAATGACGTCCCGCTTTACCGCACGTGCGTCTAGGTTTAGCGTTATCGGATGAATTGCCACCTTTTTTTATAATAGTCCAGTGATTGACCCTAGTCCGACGACACAGCCTAAGATGGAACTCACTGGTTCAGCAATATAGCCTATTCACTCTTGTTTTGAAGGCACCTGGATCGTAGTTCTCAGGAAATACAGATGAAGGGAGCGAATAAGCCTAGTTTAGTCGTGGCAACCAGTGGGATTAAGGCCTGTTGGTCTACTAGGGTTGCTATTTTATCACTTATCGCTTATAAGAGTCACGTACTGACAAGTGTGCGAGTGCAAGAGTGACGTATCTCGTATCCACAACGATAAGTGATAAAATAGCATGCATTATGGGCCCGTTAGCATGCCCTCTTAATCGACTTGGAACAAAATGAGATCTTTGCGTATATTTTGTTCGAGCTAAACAACAACATATTGTATGATCTAACGATGTCTATACATGATATATTGCAAGTTATATATGTATGTACCCGTATGCAAGGTTGCCACATGCTAAGTATCATAATGTAACGATTTAAAACGCGGAGAAGGTTAAGTCTTAACATTACCTGTTCTCGAATGGCAATTTGCGTCACAACACACAGACAAGATTAAAACTTGTTAATTATATTTTTTATCGAACTTCTGTAATAACGCAAGTTTTAATCCATTCATACTAATATTATAAAGCGAAAGTTGTGTCTATCTGTCCGTCTTTTACTTCATCACACTTAAACTGATGAACCGATTTAGATGAAATTTGCTACAGAGATAGTGTAAATCGCGGGAAGGACATACTGGACAACAGGAGTTCACTACATAACTCCGAAGAGTCATTTGTCCGAAAGCATATTTTTTCCGAATTTCATAATTCCGAAAACCATGTTCCGCAGATATTTTTTTTTGATCTTTCAGGATATAATACTAACCTGACCTATTTATGTATTTTATTTAATAATCTGCGTCCAAGATTTCGTTAAGCGGTAAATGGCGTTCGGAATTTCGGAATAATGATGCTTTCGGACAAACGAATCTTCGGAATTTTTGGGTGTTCCCGGACAACAGAGGCGTTTTATCCCGGAAATCATCCCCTAGGGAGATCAAACGATGGATAAAAACTTAGTTTGTTTATCATTTTAAAACGATATGCTAGAATAACATGCTCTCTACTATTAACTTGTTGACCCCTTAATATAAGTACATTTATTATTATTATTTATTACTAGCTTCTGCCCGCGACTCCGTCCGCGTGGTACTCGTTTATGTCGCAGCTCCATACAAACCTTCATCCCCCCCCCCCCATTTCACTCCCTGGGGGGATGATTTCGGAGATAAAAACTATTCTATGTCCTTCCCCGGGACTCAAACTATCTCTATACCAAAATTCATCTAAATCGGTTCAGCGGCTTAAGCTTGAAGAGGTAACAGACAGACAGACAGACAGACACACTTTCGCATTTATATATGTATTTTTTTAATAATTTTAATATTAGTAAGGATTTTCTTCTTGTATAATATTATCTTATTAGTCCCTGGGTGACTCTGTTCGGGTGAAAATAGAGAAAGTACGGAAAAGCCAAATTTTCCCAGACATGACACTATACTACTTAGATCGATTTTGTATGGCAAAATGACAGTTGAGTTAGCCTACCGTGGGTTTGAATCGTTACGTGATCACCCCTCTGCTGAATGCTATATTTCAATGTTGTATGAATCGCGCAATGCCCTAGGAAATGTCTGTAACATGGACCTAAGATATACTCAGGACAGGCTATACGTGATGCCACAACGAGGGACAGAAAAGCTCCTATGCAGCTAAATTAAGAACTGGTCTTAAAATGGCTGATGACTTGCCATAAACTACCTACTCAATTTGGACGGGTAATGGTTTATGTGCCACAACTTCATACTAAATCAGTTGTGGCAAATAAAAAAAGTGGAACTATGAGAAGGACAACGAATGATATTTCCCTTTCTGTCACACTTATCGAGATTTGTATGCTACCAGCTCGCTCGCACGTGGTATTATTATTACCATATAGCTAGTCCTGAGTATCATAGGTCCATGGTCTGTAATATTGTGTATATTTTTGGAATACTTAACATAAATTATTAACAAGGATATCACACGGCGCGGCGTAGATAAATAAACGACGTAAAATAATGTATTCTTATCCATACTTCCATACTTAATTATTCTTTTTTCTTATAAATGCGTATGTATGTACCACGGTCTGTATTTAACCCTTGAGGTATGTCTGTTCTGTTACCTTTTAACGCCTTAATTATTGAAGAAATATTTATAAAACTGTAATATGTACAGTAAAATGTTTAATGTAAACAAGTAAACTTATAAGTAGTATTAAGATCCATACTAATATTATAAATGTGTCCGTCTGTCTGTCTGTCTGTTGACCTCTTCACGCTTAAACCGCTGAACGGATTGAGATGAAATTTGGTATGGAGATAGTTTGAATCCCGGGGAAGGATTTAAGATAGTTTTTATCCCGGAAATCATCCAGAAAAGGGATGAAGTGGGGGTAAAAATTTGTATGTAGCTACGATATTAAACGAGTTCCACGCGGACGGAGTCGCGGGCAGAAGCTAGTGAGGAATAAACACAGACCAAATCCCACGGGCACACCTAGTTAATCTATTAAATATTAGCTTCTGCCCGCGACTCAGTCCGCGTGGAACTCGTAAATATCGTAGCTCCATATAAATTTTACCCCCATTTCACCCCCCATTTAAGGAATTATTTCCTGGATAAAAACTATCCTATGTCCTTCGCCGAAATTCAAACTATCGCTATACCAAATTTCATCCAACTCGGTTTAGTGGTTTAAGCGTGAAGACATAACAGACAGACAGATACACTTTCGCATTGATAATATTACGTATGAATACATTTGACGCCTGAATTTAATCGAGCCTAACCCCACATTTTATCCTATTTCCAGGATTTGATCTACCCGGGCCGCATGATGTTCGACCGCTTCCTAGAAATAGGCTTCGAGGCCGAAGTGAGCACAGAAGAACACCCGGAACTCCTGGAGCTGTCGCGAGAGCTGTGCAACGAAGATATAGATACCAGGGCTGCAGCCATCCAGGAGCTCAGGGATATGATATTCGGTGAGCAAAATGGGTTTTAATCCAATGCGCCCAACTTTTGCAGCCTTTGTGTAGATTTCAATAAGTTAAAGACAAAGTGGAAGGGTAAATAGAAAACGACGACCGCTTTACCCTAGTTGGTAGTGACCCTGCCTACGAAGCAAGAGGTCCTGGGTTCGAATCCCGGTAAGGGCATTTATTTGTGTGATGAGCTCGAATATTTGTTCCTGATTCATGGATGTTTTCTATCGTCATCTAGTACCTATAGTTTGGGACTAGGTCGATTTGTGTAAGATTGTCCCCTAATATTTTTATTTATTGTCAACTAATATTCAATTTTCATTGCTCTTGAGTATACCTACTTTGCTTGTATTCGACTCTTATACTTCTGTCTCACATTCTACCAGTGGAATCGATAGTTAAGGTGCTAAATAATACCAATAAATACTAATCATCGAAATTAGTTCGTTTTATACGTACCCAAATAAATATATTATAATTGATACACGCCTCGCCGGATAAACTCTCCGTCTCGTTCTAAGCGTTTTAATAAGAAACAGAGGGATAGCCGCTCCTCGCAAACGACATAGTCCGTGCCGCCGTGTCCGGTTTTGGAGGTCGTGTGGTGTCTATGCTGTCATTAAGGGCCTTTTGCAGAATGTCCCTAGGTAGTATCATGTCTCTGTCATTTTGTATTTATATGACACGGATGTCTCTTACTTTGAAACTGTGATTTGGTCGCGCCACTACAAGCAGAATCAGCGTCATATAGTTGGTAGCAGCCAAAGTAGCCAAATATATCGCAACACGTCTCTATTACTATAGGAGTAGGATGTGTTACGATATATTTGGCTACATTGGTTGCTACTAACTATATGATGCTGACTGTACCTATCGGCCCCAGGGGGGTATGTTAGCGCTGCTATAGGAAGCGATAGGAAGGGAATAGCCACGTTAAGGCTCATTCGGCATACCTAAAAAAATCCCCTGTATTTTTTCGTAGTACAGTCGGCATCATATAATTAGTAGCAGCCAAAGTAACCAAATATATCGGAACACGTCTTTATTACTAAAGGAGTAAGGATGTGTTACGATATTTTTGGCTACCTTGGCTGCTAACGATATGCGGCTGAATTTGGGCCAAAGTTCGTCATAAATTAGTGACGTCCGTTGATGACAAACTATTTAGTAGTAGTTACCCATGCGGGAAAGACATTTTTGCGTACATCTTGATGGAGCATGTGATTTAATGTCCTCCTCTAGACAGTGGTTCGTATAGTACTTTAGAAAGTATACTAGTGACAGTAAGGGGTAGTAGTTATAGTAAGATTTAGTAAGTTAGTTTTCTCAAACATGCAATGAAATAAAATAAATCTCCAAGTTCCTTTCTTCAACGTAAAACGTCACGTTCCTCGAGGTGAAGAGGAATTGCCAGCCTTGTATCCCTATGCTGGTCCGCTACTGCGCTCGTCTTTAACTTACTTGGCTGGCCAACCCTATTTTCCCGGCCTCTGCATTACCTACTATGCATCACTATCCTGGCCGATTTCGACCACGGGGACTGGAAAAATGGCTAACTGGAGCGATGTTCGTGAGCTCTCAGGTGACTGACGTAGCGTCTTTGCAGAGAATGTGCGACCACATTCCCTACAGGTAGGCAGTACCTACTATTATGACATGGACATAAGATTGAATTTCATCTAAATTAAGCAAGCATAGAGGCAAATATACCTACGAACATCGAAACAGGAACACGTTGTTTCACAGTTGTTTACTTATTTTATTACTGTTATGCTTGTTTAGTTATTACTGCCACAAAGAATAATGCTCGAGCACAATACAAATCCATACTTCCATACTATCCATACTAATATTATAAATGCGAAAGTGTGTCTGTCTGTCTGTTACCTCTTCACGCTTAAACCGATTGAGATGAAATTTGGTATGGAGATAGTTGATAGAAATTGGTACGGAGTCGCGGTCAGAAGCTAGTATGATATAAGATTGCCAAAGGTTAAAACTATATATAATAAGAGTACATTTATAACGGCAATCCGAGTATTTAATCAGCTCCCGACTTATATCAAGGCTCTGGAAGGAAACTCTTTTAAGGCACAATTAAAAAGCTGGCTCATAGAGAATACATTGTAAAGCTTAAAAGAGTTCTTTAACTTTAGTTAAATACTGTCTGAGTACCTACTACATTTTGTTATTAATTTTGTATCCTTGCAAGTAACATTTTTACGGCCGTATTCATAAACGTTCTACAAGCCTGTTTTAACTAAAATGCCGTTAAAGTTCGTTTGTCCTTATCTGTCACTTTGACATTTGTGTTCGTAAGAAAGGGACAAAGCACATTTTATTTAGCAGAGGCATTTTATGTTTTATGAATAAGGGGGTAAGTCTATAAGCATAATAATAAAATTGCATGCCCGGCAGGGTAACTGTTGAAACCTATACTATGAATATTATGATCTATGTAAGTACACAGTTTGCAATAAAGGATTCTTATTCTTATGCTGTGTAACTAGTTTATAAATAAATAAATAAAAAAAATTGTTTGGATCGGCAAAAAGCCTGCAGCTTTACTGTTGTTTCGCTAGAATGCTCACTAAAACGCTCCTGTCCATTTTGTGAGCTTTTATCTGTATTGTAACATTCGCTAGATTGCTCATAACAAGTGAATGTTCAAGTGTATGCCTTACATGTTATTCTGTGGTCCACTGAGAATCTGTGGCTAACAGGATTGCATAACTTTAGTTCCGTGTAATGCTAATACGGTTAGTCTTAAGACTGCGGTGAACTTTATGTAAAGTGTTGTGTACGAACGTCCGTCCGTCTGTCTGTCCGTCTTAGGTTTAGCTCAGGAACCATTACTACTAGAAAACTGTGATTCGGCATGGGTATATGAATCAATCACGCCGACAAAACAGTACAATACAATTTGGAAAAAGATTTTTTTTTAGGGTACCTCCCCTACACCTAGAGCGGGGATGTAATTTTTTTTCTCGTAAAACCCATGGTGTGGGGTATCGTTGGATAATTCGTTCAAAAATATTATGGGTTTTCTAAAGCCATTTTTCAAATCAGTAATTCGTTTGCGAGATAGTTCGAGTCACGTGTCGCCCCCTGCCGGCTAAATGGCTACTACTGGGGATGTGAAAAAATTCGTGGTAGTAGTACATATTGTCGCAATAGCGACACAGTAGTTCAGCCGGTGACCGCTAGATGGCGCCGGCGGTCTGTTTTACCGACGGAGCAAATCGTCGATAAAGCGGATCGATGTCCTGGGTTTCTTTTCGTTTGAACCAGCAAACGCTGTGCCACGATATTTCGATAAGATTTAATTTAAGTTGGGATTGATCTAGAAAATAAAAGAATTGTAGAGGCTTACAACATCATTTTACTTCGTTACCGTCCCAACACATATAATGAATTTAAAAGGAACCCTACACTGCGCGTGACCCAACACGCACTTGGCCGGTTTTTTTAATTCAATTTGTGCACTGACTATGAGGCAATTTTTGCTTGCGTTTTTTTGTCAGGCTCTTATAGTTTCGGACGAGTATTTTTTTTAATTATGCAAAAAAAAAAAATTTAAATTCCAGAGCGCGGCGAGTGCGCGCCCTGGCGACTTGACGACGAGTTTCTGCTGCGGTTCCTGCGCGCACGCAGGTTCGTAGTGCGGCGCGCGCACAAACAGGTATGACTGAAACGCAGTAGACATACTAAATATACACTCGCGAGCAAAATAATAGCATCAGCCAATCTTTGTCAATTTCTATTTGAATTTAATACCATATGGAAGCTGATATAACGCAATGGAAACACAGTTGCAAAAAGACTGAATTAAAAAAAAATTGGGTATGAAAGGTATTTTATAAACAGTAGAATTATTTGCAATAAATTAACACTTGGCGTTACCATCCCTCGCCCTTTTTGCACAATTTATACAATTTCCGATTGATTATTTAAGTACGTTACGGAACGTAGGCACTGACGTTCGCCCTTCTGAAAATGTCTTTGAGAGCGGCGTGGCGGGACAGGCGGCCGGCGCCCGAGGCGCAGGAGAGACCATGGTAGCCGAGTCGGTCCACTAGAGCCCCACAATTAATATTTAATATCTGTTCTCAGTTGGTGCGATACTGCAGGTTCCGAGAGCAATACCCTGACCTGTACCAGGGCGTTGACCTCTGGGGGCTGGCGAAGGTGGGCACTGCGTACGAAGGGTGCATGGATGACCGCCCCGGAGTGGGCCGCTTGACCATACTCAGGTTTGGTGTGTACTAGCTTCTTATGATACCCTGGTATTGTGAGATCGTTTCAAAGAAGTGTGCCTAGGCTCGGTTTCAGAAATATGTTGCCGTCTGATCAAATGTGAGTAGAACGGTATTTTTCTGACATTATTAACCTGTAGCAAAGATAGAAATTAGAGTTCGATAGATGTCAGACGGGCCGAAAACGCCTGGAGCGACCAATTGGCCCTTACTTAACGCGCATGGAAGGAAACCTGCCACTGACATTCAAACGTAGGCTCTAAATACTCCAGAAAAAATATGGTTTTGTGGAAATGTTCATGTATGTGGCATGGCGAGGTACTGAATTTATTTAAAGTTAATTTAAACAAAACAAAGATTTACAATACTCCGGCTTTTCTTGAACTAGGTACTTACTACTTACATTCGAACTTATTCATCATCTAACAGCCAGCATCAAACGAAACCATCAAAATGTACCAATCATACATGTAAAGGTGCCCGCGCGCACCTAGCATATATGCAGTAATGCTTGATCAAGCCAAGAACGTATATTGGTCGGTTATGCATAACGTGATGTAACGTAACGAACCGGTCGGCCTAGTGCTAGTGCTGCAAGTGGGCGACCGTACCCAGGGGTCACGCGTTCAGTTTCCGCAAATGTCGTTCTCGATGCATTTGTAATTCTTAAAAACCGTAAATAATAGTAAATAAATATATGTTAGCGGTCAATCGCACACAAAACGTACTAGCATCATGGTTAGCTCAATAAGACTTGTGTTATGAGTACTAAAGACGTAATTAATTAACACATTTATAATTCTTGGGTAGAAATTTTGAGGGAGCTAGCAATCTATGGGTTTTTCGTTTGCTGGTCGGGCGGGTGTTAATACAGGCTTAAGGTTCGTCAGGACGGTCGACACTCCATACAAACTTAGTTTGCTCCTATTTTAAAACGGCATACTTTAAACACACTACTTTTTATACACAATGGTAATAAAATATGTAGGTCGGAAGGTAGTTTCTGTTCCTATATGTAAATTGTAATAGAAAAAATCGGCCAAGTGCGTGTCGGGCCACGCGCACTGTAGGGTTCCGTAGTTACCTGTCTTTCTTACATTACATCTACACGCGCGCGCCAATTAAATGGTTGCGTCGGCCGAATTTGTACGAAAGTTGGCCTTTCTAAGTACATTTTAAGTTGGTCGACTATTACTCGGTAACTATAGGTATGCCTACTTAGCCGTGATAGTTTTCCTTTTAAATTCATTATATTTACTATTGTCACGATTTTTTTCACATTCCCAGTAGCAGCCATTTAGCCGGCAGGGGGGGGGGGGGGGGGGGGAAATTTGGGCCCTATATCTAGCAAACGAATGGCTAATTTAAAAAAGAAACCAATAATATTTTTGAACAAGCTATCCAACGACACTATGGGTTTAACGAGAAAAAAAGTTAGATCCCCACTATAGGTGTAGGGGAGGTACGCAAAAAATTTTTTTTTCAAGATTTTATTCTTCTGTTGTGTTGGCGTGATTGATTTTTATACCCATGGCGAATTACAGTTTTCTAGTAGTAATGGTTACTGAGCTAAGCCGAAGACGGACGGGCGGACCGACATGGCGAAAAATATAAGGGTTCCTTGTTGACTACGGAACCTTAAAAAATGATGCGATTTAAAACTTTGAATTTAAAACGTTCTACTCTTGTTTATCATAATTAAAAGTGGCTGGCACAAAAACTACTTTCTGAGCGAATCCCATTCGGTATACCAAGTTTCATGTTATACTAGCTTGTCGTTTTAAAATGGGAACCAAACTACGTTTGTATGGACAGTCGAGCATCTTGGTGACTCTTAAGCTGGGTACACACTTCCACGCTCGAATGAATCGAATGTCTGCGTCGAATGTTGAGGAGCTCAGAAAGCTTGTTTTGTTGTTTGTTTATTTATTTATTTATTTAATCTTTATTGCACAAAAGAATATCTTATGGTACAAAAGGCGACCTTAATGCTATAAAGCATTCTCTACCAACCTTAACCTTAAGGCAAATCAGATATAATGTGGGCAGTGCAACTTAATTTAAAACAAAAACTCTTTAACATGTCTAAAGATGGGATGAATAATAATATAGTAGAATACGATACAATACAATATAATATGATATAACAATATATACCTATTAATACATACGTATACACATACATATGAATATAAATGTAACTTACAAATCAGATAGATTATTTTTTAGTTCTGTCAGCAAATAAATTTTGTAAGGACTTTTTGAAGACAAGCCTGTTTGGAGATTGTTGTTGTTTGTTAATCCTAATACAATCCTGTTCCATTGTTCCAGGAACCTGGGACCCTGACGACTACCCCGTCGGGGACTTAGTCAAGGTCGGGATGGCCATGATGGAGATTGGACTGCGCTCACCAAAGATTCAAGTACTCGGCGGTACGGTCATCGTCGATATGGAAGGCATCACCATGAAGCACATCGCCACACTCACCCCCACCATAGCCTACCAGATCGTCTGTCTCATGGGGGTAAGACGGTCACACCTTGAAAGGGTGGTGTACTATTGAGATCCTCTATGCCGAGGAACACACGGAGTGGTGCAGCGACGCGACTCCGCGCGAGCGGGTTGAAAGGACCATGCGTCGGAAATGGTCCTGAAACCAACAGCACTGAGAGTTATGTCATTGAATAGGTCTTTAAATCTTCTTTATTTCATTCTATAAGCACAAAGAATTTGCAGAACGAAGATATTCGTATTTTAGCCACAGTGAGTAAGTACGAGCTATGAAAAAACGCATTCGGAGAATATTCATATTTAATATTCTGGAGGGTAGTTATGACAAAATATACCTACTAATGATGAAGGCACATCGCGTGGCATTCATTGGGTTTTGTTCATATTTTATTGATAAAACGATTAATTAGTTCCAAAAAGCATGTTTATTTGACACACTAACCTTACCCTTAAAAATAAAAACACTGAGAGAACCCGTTTTCTCATAGATCCTATTCACTTTAACTTAAATATGAATATCTCAGTTTTTCAATGGAATTCAACTCGGTGCCCATTGAACGAATTGAAGGAGATTTAAAGACCAATTTAATAACCTAAGTTTCAGCTTTGTTGGATTCAGGACCAGGCTCCATACAAAGTTACCCATGGTCTTTTTGTATCACGATGTAAAGAAAGAAAGAAAGAAAGAAATCAATATATTTATTTGGTGTATCCGCCTGCACTGGACACGCGATTCCGCGCGACTGCGCGGAGCCGCTGAGCTGCACCGCTCCGTTTGTCCTCGCCTATGTAGGTAAATCAACTCTGAGGCGCTGCGGAATACAGGTCGTAACGAAAATGGGGTGTGAACCGATCAAGACCGTGTTCGGTAGCTTATTGCGATTCCAAAAATGCATTTGTTTTTTTTTTTTGTTTTCCATCATCGTCAATGACAACAAAAACAAAACCTGTTATGTAAACGAGAACAGAAAATATTGAAGTAAATAAAATAAACAAATGCGTATTTGGAATCGCAATGCGGATACTGAATGTGCCCCTAATTGGTGCACACCCCATTTTTGACACATCCTGTATTTATTCTCCCTCGAGACCGAACGAACGAACAAACAACCAACTTGTTTCATCCTACTTCCGATGTTAGGTACGTATCGTTAGTTTTACTTGAGACATTTTACACGATGATAGTTGGACTTAGGACACCCGTTTGAATTAAAATATCTTCCGTACATATAAATACTTTTGTTCAAATTAGGTCTTGCAAGATGGATTTGAAGGTAAGGGAACAAACTATAAATGCGAGCGTACTCTAAATCATCCAAATTAAAGAAACTGAAAGAGATCCCTTTAAGGAAGAAAACAAAAGATATAAAAACCAACATACACACATAATAGGACAAGTATAAATACATATAACACAGCATTAAAAGGAAAAATAAAGGTATAAATAGAAGTAAAAAGAAGTAAGGGAAATAGTTAAGCGGACATCGCAGCCTATAGACGCATGCAACTCCAAAGGAGTAACGTGGGCGTTGCCGACCCTTGATATGTTTGAGGATTCGCCGTGTTGACAGCTGAAGGAACAAATTCCCTCGCTCTGAACACAACGCATCCTCGGGAGCTCTGGCGACCTTGCTCACCTCCAGGAACACAACACTACTACAGAGCAAGTAGTTATGGCGTTAGTTATGTTATTATGGCTGTGGTGTCCTGCAAAGCAGAGGTACTTCCCCAATTGAGCTGCTCCACATTCGAGCGGGATGACATTTCGCTGTCCCCTACCTCACATAAGTGGAGTACCTTCGCTATAAGGATGTTCTGAAAAGACACATGAAGAAATGCAAGTTAGAGCCCTCTGATTGGGAGGAGAAGGCAGCACGGCGGCCCGAATGGCGACGTCTAATCCATCGACAAGTAAATGCCTTCGAAATTGAGCGTCGTAACGAGCTCGATAAAAAGCGGGACGAGCTGAAGGCTCGCCTACCGGCAACCATCCAGTACAACGTCGTGGGCGGGATATTAACCTGTCCAATTTGCGCTCGTACCTTTGCAAAAAAGATAGGATATGCAAGCCACATGAGAGCGCACCAGAGAGTAGAACAACAACGCTCAAGTCATATTGCTAATCGATGATATCAAGTCCAGATCACACAGTCGCTGTGGCCGAAATCGGTCATGACAGCATCATCATCATCATCAAGTGGAGTAGGTCGCATCGGAAGCCTAAAAGTAATGATTTCCTTTTCAGTTGGCGATTCCCTGCGTCATGCAGTCCTGCCACATGATCAACTACAACTGGCTCCTCAACACATTCTTCTTCCTCTTCAAACGCTTCATCCCCAAGAAGGCGTGGAAGCAAATCCACTTCCACGGCTGCGATCTGGAGTCTCTCCGTCAACAAATCCCCCCTGATTGCCTGCCACAGCGATACGGAGGGACCTGTCGGCTCCACTCCAATATTGGCGTTTGGTTCGCCAAGATTAGAAAGTATAGAGACGAGGCGTTTGATAGGGAGATGAAAAAATCTGGATACCTGATAAAAGAGTGATAACAACACTTTTGTAGCGTTCAGGCAGTAGTCAAGCATTTAGAAATATTGAAGGTTATATAAAGTTGCGTGAGACCAAATGTCAGATCAATTTTAAGTAACTTATTTTGCCATTACTGACGGACATAAGGTCTAACTAAAGGATCTTTATAAACCGAGGAAAAACCAGAATGTAAAGCAATTTTGCTAATAAACGAATACAGACACACATACACGACAAGGGACACATTTAAAAGCATACATGCATGAGGAGTCCATCAATAGGGGTGTAGACACACAGATTAAACTTTTAAATAAAAATGTCGGGGGTTCTTCAACTTTTCTTTTCTTTTTGAATCTACTACTTTGATGCAAATCGGCCAACTCAAATAATATCAAGTATTTATATATAATAGGGTATTTACATCTATCAAAATTAAATTATAAAATAAGTTTTACATAGTTTTACTAATAAAACTGCGGATATACGTAACACTATTTTGTTTTAAAAACATAAGTTTCTTCTTCTGTATTTTTTTAGTATAATAAGAGGAAACACTAAGGTCGAGATAATTAAGAAATAGGTATTTTTAAAATTTATTGCTGTCGTGCCAACCTCAAGCCTCCCCCCGCAGAGCGCGATAGAGACAACTGCAGCTTGGACCGAAAATACCTATTAAAAGTACTTAAAATCAACGTTTCGTAGTCCCCTGATTTCGTCTATAAAACTTGACCTATTTAACTATTATTTTTATTAAAAATCAAAGAAAGGCTTTTGCCGTATTCCTATGATTTCCCTCTTTTTTAATAATCTAGTCAAAATTGATTTCTGGATGTTTGAACACAGCGGAAAATCTGGTTTTTTAGGTTTTTGAAGGTTAATATCTCTTTTAAGTATACATTTATGAAAAAAAGGAATACATATGAACATGTCAATAGTAGCCATAGATTTATGGAAAAAAATATTGCTCTAATACCATTATCTAGGGAGAAAACAGGGGACTACGTTTCTATGGAAAAACGGCCGTTGTGTTTCCTCTTAATAATACCAAAATGCGTGATCATTTCGATAACCAACATTGTGTTAATGTACTTGTGATAGTATAATAAGATCTCATTTTATTTAGTAAGTAACTGTGGGAATTTAAGGAGGTCGCCCACGGCGACTTTTTGAAGCGATTCAGAGTATAGGAAGAGTGGGCGAAGCCCACAACTGCATCGCGACTGTATCGATACCGTATCGCGGCTGCATTGATGCTGTACCGCGACCTTTTTGCGACTGCATCGCTACTGAATCGCTGCAAAAAGTCGGCGCGATCTCCCTTAGGTATGCATCTTTGCAAGCTACAGATTGTAAGGAACGATGTAACGAAAATTTAAGCAATCTATATTCCTAGACCTAAAATCAAAACGTGAGAAGTGATAGCTATTGGAAGTTCGTTGGAAACTCGAAAAAAATCGTCTTATTCATCACGATTCGCTTTGTCCTTGTCTGATACTTTTACGTTTGTGTTTCTGAGAGAGGGACAACATAACACACATTTTAGTAAGACAGAGGTTTGTTATGTTGTATGAATAAGGCTAAACATATTTTTTCTAAGGTAATAGACAATAGTTACTGTGTTTCAGAGGTGAGTGTGCTACTGAAATTAAGCAAAGTGCTTTTGTCACCGTCTGATATCCACAGTTATCGTTACACTGTCACTTGCACTCTGTATTTATTTATCCTACTAGTTCTCTAGTAGTTTTCAAATAAAACTACTGTATTTGTATTTTTATCTTTGTCTGGTGTACAATAAAGCATTTTTTTAAAATATAATTGTCACCTATGCTTTATTTAATAGATATAAATACTAAAAGGTTCTTAAAACAAACAAAACAAAATTTATGACAATCAAAATTGCCCGCCCTTGACACACTCTAATGTTGCCCGGGTATCGTTCCCAAGACGCTCGCCGCGTCTCCATGTTGGATGACCAGGCTCAGCCTTTGGACGAAGTATGAGTCCGCCCTGAGATCGCCAGAGATCCGGAGAAATTTCTAGGACACTTTTTTAACTAACTCCTTGGTGTCGGAAGACCAATGTCCATGGGTCTCTATTGCATGTGCCGCAAATACGTAATTATCCTTTAAGAATGCGTATGTGCGGTACTTGCCAGTTTGGGCGTCATTAACGGCCGAGCACGTCTTATTGGCAGACTGCACGACATGGGATGGGTCTAACGTGTAACGTGGGTGTAACGTTGGCCCCGGCCTCCGCAGTAGCTGCAGTTTACGGGTCTTGCGCCCTATTTATTTTTTATACAACGACGATGGCAAACAAGCGTACGGCCCGCCTGATGGTAAGCGGATACCGCAGCCTATAGACACCAAAGGAGTAACATACTAGCCTACGGCACACAACTGCACGCAATGCTCCCGGTTCAAACAGAGAGCCAATCTTCCGCGACGGAAGAGAATATAGCCAGTGCCCCGACACTCAGACACTGCCAGCAGTCGAGCGCGATCCAAATGTGTTGAGGCTTTTTTGTAGAAGTGAGCTGTGGATGGATTTGACGTTTAATTTGATCCCAGGCAGCTTGGCTGGCTTTTCAGTAGGCGGGCATTTGGTAGAGTTCCCAGCTCTCCAAATTGATTTGGCTGACGCAGTGCCTGCCACTACCACATCCGCGGGATTGGAACCATTTAGAATTCCACTGATGAGGGTAACAGTGCTATTATGGAGATCGAAGGAACCAAGTCCAGAGGGACATCCTCATACCTTCCGGACGGCCTCAGACTAAAGCAGAGAGTTCCACCCGATATAATGATGCACCTTGCTGAGCGTCCAACAGTTGACTTGCAAACAGCGAAAATATGGAGCCTTATTATTATTTTGACGACCGCTTTAGCCTAGTTGGTAGTGACCCTGCCTACGAAGCAAGAGGTCCCGGGTTCGAATCCTGGTAAGGACATTTATTTGTGTGATGAGCACGAATATTTGTTCCTGAGTCATGGATGTTTTCTATGTATTTAAGTATTTATTTATCTATATAAGTATGTTTATCGTCGTCTAGTACCATAGTACAAGCTTTGCTTAGTTTGGGACTAGGTCGATTTGTGTAAGATTGTCCCCTAATATTTATTTATTATAACACCAACACTGTTGTGCTGAACAGCTCTGAAGACCATACGCACCACCAGGAACACGACACCAAACACCCACAAAGCAAGTATTAAACGTCTTAGACATTGAATTAAAGCATCAGTTGTAAGACTACTGACTAGTTCTAAGTGTAAAGCCCTAGTCGAGAAACAAACGAAAAGAGCTAAGTAAGCCTTCGTTATCTTGCAACCGCGTCCCTTTTTGTCTGTGATTAAAAAAGGTCCCGCAGAGTTAACCCCACAAACCTTAAAGGGTGGACTTGGTTCCAGGTAGGTTTCCCATAATAGGGTTTATAGTTTTTACCCACATAATCCAGCATGTCTTGCATTTATTTACCGTAGTCCTAGCTAACACTATCACTTATTGGCCAGAATTGGTTGCGTGAATTGTGAAGTAATAACTGCGGAGGCGGATGGCCGTGCATATTTTTAAAATGTTCACGCTGGAAAAGCAGTTTTGTAAAAGCATGTTTAGCATTCAGTAATGCTGGATGTTTTTGAGAGTAGTTAACAGAAGAATTTTGGATACGGCCACCAACTCGCAGCAGTCCATCATCATCTATGAAGTGCGTAAGATTAAGTATTCTCGACTTTAAAGGTAGGGATTTACCCTTTTGCAATATGCTCAAATCATCAATGATACTAATTGATATTGCTTAATCAAATAATTTAAGGATGATTTTAATTCCCCTGTAGTTAAATTTACCCGCAACGCTTAGAATGAGGATTCAAAGAATTAAGGACGCATCTTTGTACATATGTAAAGACTCGTTGCAAAGTCGTCAACTTCGAATACCGTTCGAAATCCACAATGCCGCAGTTTGTATCCTCATTGTTATTAACATGAGTAAACGCTCTCGTTTCGGGTACACAAGCAGCTTTGTTGAAACTGATTCAGTTGTGGCCATGTTGATATAATCTTCGCATAGCAATGAGGGACCCTGCCACCATATTTCTGCATTACATAAATGTTAAGGGTCAACTCCTCTCGATGATAAGTCTACAGGGTTCATCTCCCCTGGCACATGTCTCCATGAGCCGCGAGGGGACATCTCCTAAATCTCTCCTACATGATTTGACACAAATGTTTTTAAACTCCGAGAGAACTGCTTCAAGCCAGCGAAGAAAAACAGCCGAATCAGTCCAGTGAAAAACGTGCTCAATATTACACCGCAGTGATTTCTGAACCTTTACAGTTACAAACGTGGAATTGAGGTTGAGTCTAGAGGAGCAACCTTCGCCTTTGCACACATTAGACGCGTTAGTATATTGCCCTGATTGTATGTCGAAGTTAAATAGACGCACGCAGCATATGCATGCAGACGTAATCCGCCGTTTTGTAGGGGCGGCAAGCTCGATTTTTAGGGTTCCGTAGTCAACAAGGAACTCTTATAGGTTCGCCATGTCTGTCCGTCCGTCTTCGGCTTAGCTCAGTAACCCTGACAACTAGAAAACTGTTATTCGGCATGGGTATATAAATCAATAACGCCAACAAAACAGCAGAATAAAATCATGAAAAAAAAATCCCGTACCTACGCCTAAAGTGGGGATGTAATTTTTTTCTCTCGTTAAACCCACGGTGTGGGGTATCGTGGGTTAGCTTGTTCAAAACATATTATGGGTGAAGGAATTTTGTTAAATATTCGTAAGATGATGGGATCCGTGAGGAGTTGAGTGAACTCTTCAATTATATTAGGCACGCGTGTAGTGATTTTTGCTTTCACACATCTAAACTTTCGCATTTATAATATTAGTAGGATATTGTTGTATGTAAACATGATTCTGTAGTGTATGGCCTGTATGGGCAATTGGGCACTATAAATAGATTCGTGGGCCGCGTGGGGTAGTTTTTGTGGTGGGGCGAACCGAAGACGCGGTGGCACTTGCTATCGGGCTGCCGGCGAGCGAGGTCGCGACTGCGCGCCTGATAGTGCAAGTGGAGGAAGTTATGCATCGCTCCCATACATAACTCATTTTTTTTAAATTAAGCTTTGAGCTTCGTCATACATGTTCCTTGAGTAATTCTAAGCATTTCTAGTCCGGGGGGCAATAAAAAACGTGAGCCTAGTCAGGGAGGGCGGGGTATAAAGATGGCCACCACCCATCTTTAAAAAAAATCTGTGTTCGTTCCGGTGGCCTCACGTTTCTTATTGCCTCCCGGACTAAATAGAAATGCCTAGAATTACTCAAGGAACATAATGTGATGAAGCTCTTATTGTACTATTACTTATTCTGTGACGCTGGTGGAAACGCAGCTTTAGCCTTTTGCATACAAAGTACAAACATTCCATTAAATTGGGTGTTGTTAATATACTGTACTATATGTCGTTTAGTTAATGAATTGGAACAGTGACGAGGGTATGAAGGCTAATAAATGGCTTGTACTGTCTTAATTAATAATGCAACTGATGTTTATCCTCCAGATGTTTAGTCCATTAAAGTTTATAGTGATTGCAATTTGAAAAGTTATGGTAAGCGTACAATCCTGTAACATTGGTTAAAGTGGCCGTTAAAAATCCGAAAAGTAGTTAAATCAAGACCTACAATCATTTATTTACTGCTTCGAAGTAGGTACAGTCAGTCAGTAGCAGAAGTAGCTATATTTAATGTACGAAAGGGTCGAAATGATTTAAAAGCGTGTGTTAGATGAATTTAAACCCCCCTACGTTAGTTCTTCTGCTGCTGACTATACCCACTTTCTACGGTTTCTAGTAATAAAATAACCCATTTATGTATATTGATACTGATCAGGAATTCAACTAGAATCAGTATTCAGTATATATTATGATTACCGGAAGGCGCAGCGTGGGTAGTCCCCCAACAAGGTGGACTGATGACCTGGTAAAGGTCGCGGGAGTCCGCTGGATGCGGGTGGCGCAGGACCGCTCATTGTGGCACTCTTTGGGGGAGGCCTATGTCCAGCAGTGAACGTCTTTCGGCTGATATGATGATGATGATGATGATATATAATTTAACATTAAATGTATTGTGTCACGTATATTCTGATGCACTAAATATTGTACAGAATGACGATACCTAGAGATTGATATATGTGTGCTCTTTTGCTTTTGGTTTGTTTTTTCTATTTCCTTGTTATTGTGTTCTTATATTTTGTTAACATTGTCTTAACATTATATTTTAATTTTTCACTGTTTTAGACGATCGTGATAAAAAAATCTTATGTTTTTGACATGATTGTGTGCCCTACTTAAGGTTGCCAGTAACTATTCCCGGTGGCTGCTAAGTCTCTTGGCATATTTTTTCCTCAACGTGACCCGCAGTGAGACGGGAATGCGTCCATCTTCTCTAACTAGTACCAGTAGTCTCTGAAGCAGAGCAGAAAACTTCTCCTCCACCTCACTCTTAACACTAACAGTTTTGAAACTGTCCTCGAGCCCTATGCTTTGAGGCTTCCCGGACTGCTTCACTGGAGTATTGTCTGCAAAGTGACTATCATAATTCCTGATATTTCCCAATAATTATTATATAATATATATTGTGTTTTTATTATGTATCTATTTATAAATAAAATAAGAATTTAAAATCAGATCTCATGACGGAGAGCTAGCGACCAAATCGGACTCCGTTAGCTGCTTCCCTGGACAACCCTTTCGTTGACAACCCAGTCGCTGAGCCCCCATTTTTTTTCTTTTTTTTCTCCACCCCACTACACCCGCACACACCGCCCGCGGCCTGCCAGCACGAAGATTATCGGAAAAGGTTGTTCAGGGAAGTAGCTAACGGAGTTTCAATACAGCTGAAGCCACATGACCGATTTGGTCGCTAGCTCTTAGACCATAATAATACTAATTCAAATTCTAGAAATAGCTCCATCTGTTGAGCTACGTTCACACTAAAACATGCAAGTTATATGGGATCTGTTAAGTAATTAGTGAAATGCCCCTGGTACACTCGCCATCACTACATCTGAGCGGTCAAGGTGTTTACAAACATCTGAACACGACTTCATTGTCAAAGCCATAGAGTGCATGTTCAGATATTTTTGAACACCCTGAAGAGTAACGATTTATGTGACGCTGACTGTATACACATAAAAAGGGCGCACTAATTGCAGTCAGCAATTCAAAAAATCACTTCGCTCCTACACGTGTAGGTAACAAGAGCAGGGTAGGCTGCTTGTAGTGAATCTTTACATGTGTTTGCGCAACATAAATCAGTACAGAGATGCAACGGTACTCTTGGGACGTCACGGATACGTCACGACCCCGCTCCGAGCACCTCAGACTGCACCGTGCAGCCATAGCGGCGACACACGTTTTAATCTTAATGGATGTATCCTGAAGGTCTTCATTGACCAGGGTACGGTTCCTGGTCAGAAGACGACTTATAAAGAGGAGTACACCCAACAACATGTAACAGAAAGTTTTTCTATTGTAGAAGTCCAAGTTTCGACTTATGTATATCTGCTGTGCATATTTCTTGTAAAAAAATGCGTGTCGGGCCACGCTCAGTGTAGGGTTCCGTAGTTGCCTGTCTGTCTTAGGTACATCGACGTGCGGTGCGGTTGCGTCGGCCGAATTTGTACGAAAATTGGCCTTTTCAATTACACATTAAGTTGGTCGACCATTACTCGGTAACTACTTATGCCTACTTGTTCGTGATAGTTTGCCTTTTAAACTCATTATGTGTACTACTACCACGAAGTTTTTCAAATTCCCAGTAGTAGCCATTTAGCCGGCAGGGGGGGGGGGGGACACACATATGACTCGAACTAAAATTAGGGCTTAAAAAAATGGTTTTAGAAAATATATTTTGAAAAATGTATTGTGCTGTTTTGTCGGCGTGATTGATTCATATATCCATGACAAATCACAGTTTTCTAGTAGGGTTAATGAGCTAAGCCGAAGACGGACAGACAGACGGACGGACATGGCCAAACTATAAGGGTTCCTTGTTGACTACGAAACCCTAAAAAAACACGTGTATAAAGTTAATTGTATAGCGTTTTTGTACCCACTGTATTATGATTTATGATATAGTTAGTGCAGAGAATAATATAGGCGTTAACGATATTGTTAATTAAGTTGGAAATTACTCCATCTACAAGAGCCTAGCTCTTAATTGATTGATGATGAATTGCCAGCTTGAACTTCTGTCTGTGCTCAAGATCAAAAGACATTCGAAAAGCTGATGGTGGATTTAGTAATTATAATTAGAAGAAATTAATGAAGAGAGAACACTGGCTTTCTAAAGTGCTTTTATGGTAATTGGAAAGTAATAATGATTAACTTTTATTGGATCTCTGTTCTTTATAGGCCGTATTTGATAATTGCAAATGGCGAGAATTTAAGAATGGTCAATGTAGTAGAATGTTAGAGTAGGTACCTAGATAAAAGATAACGGTTGTAGTTTTGGAGAACCATTTACTGTACTTTTAAAGTGTTTTCAACTAGGTGACGTATTACTTGATAATAACGAGCACGGCTATCCGCAGGACAGCCCGCGTGCTGTGGTGCGGCGACATAGAATATACGTCTCTTTCTAAGCGTCCTAATTAGATAGCGACGGATAGTTTATCTCGCCGTGACAAAGCTCGCGGGTCATTTGTGATAACTGTGCTGGTTCTTATAATCTAATCAAGTAATACGTTACCTAGAAGAGAAAAACAAAAATAAATTTAAAAGAGCCCTGTTGAAACACTACCTCGATAGTATTTAAATACCTAATATCTTATATCTAGTTACCTATCCACTTTATACAACATCATTTAAAGCTGTTCTTACTTCTTAAGACTTTACTAATTATATAGACTGATTAGGACTTTATGTATGTATGTATGTAAGCACTTTATTGTACACAATAACAGGTTAAAGAATATACATGTCACACAATAGATCAAAGTACAAAGGCGAACTTATCCCTATAATACTTTACCACTTTATATAGACTCATTATCATTAAGACTACCTCAAATTATATAGACTCTTGGATCCCACAGTCAAAATGTGCAAACAGTTTTGTGGGACGTTGTATTTAGTTTTAAGTCATTGTACAGTGCTTTACTGAAATAATAATAAATAAATAATAAATAGTACCTAGGCTTCGCTGCGCCTGATGAATGGTAAAAGCAACATTGACCAAAGACAACTTGTAAAGTAATTATGGTCAGGAACTTGAGTATTGATCGGGCCTTTGGCTTTTTCTTAACTCATCTTGGTCATCATCATATCAGCCGAAAGACGTCCACTGCTGGACATAGGCCTCCCCCAAAGAGGGCCACAATGACCGTTCCTGCGCCACCCGCATCCAGCGGACTCCCGTGACCATGACTAGGTCATCAGTCCACCTTGTGGGGGATCTGCCCACGCTACGCCTGCTGCTGTGCTGGTACGTGGTCGCCACTCGACAACCTTTCCGTCCCAACGGGCATCGGCTTTACGTGAAATGTGTCCCGCCCAGAGCCATTTAAGTTTAGTGATTCGGAGGGCGTCTTCGTGGTGAGTTAGGTCGCCAGAGCTCCAAATGAGTCGAGAGTGAAGGACATGCATGTCTCTAACTTCCGACACGACTCTTCAAACTAATAAAGGGTCAGCAACGCGCTTATAACTTCTCTGGAGTTGCAAGCAATCAAGGCTACGATGACTGATTACCATCAGGCAGGCCGTACACTTATTCTAGTCGCGATACCTAATAAAAAAATATCTCATTAAGGTCAAGTTACCTACAAAAAGGGAACACACACAAGTTCCGATTTCAAGTCGCCGCCAAATTGACACATCCGGGTACTTTGACGCGTCCCCTCGAAGGGCCCTTAAATCTTCTGACATCTTATACGCTAAGTGTGAGCATCCTTCTTGCCTTTATTGGCGTGATATGAGTAGTTGGGTATTATAAGAATTTGGTAAAGGCTGCTTTTGTTTTTTTTTTATACAACATAGATGGTGGCAGACTAGCATATGATCGCTCACGACGTTTTTCCTCCACCGAAAAGCTAACGGCAAATATCAAATTACTAGCTTCTGCCCGCGACTTCGTCTGCGTGGATCTGGTATTTGAATCCAGGCTATAAACTCTCTTCGTCGATCAAATCGGTTGAGCCGTTTAACACATTCACTGCCAAGAATCGCTTCGCGCTACGCTCGTAGCCGATCTCGTGGTTTTCCTCGTATGTAGCGGAAAGCGACTACGGCGCAGGCACCCGCTAGGCGGGTTCTTTGAAAGTGTTAATCGTGATTGAGTAACAAACATTCAAACATCTAAACATCCAAACTTTCGCAATTATAATATTAGTAGGTATTATAAGTTCCGAAAAACTCATTGGTACGAGCCGGGATTCGTACCCACGACCGCCGTTTGACAGCCGCATGTCTGAACCACTGGGATACCGTGACTTACCTTATATTATTAAGCGCTAAGGCTTCACGTGACCAGAAGGCTGGCTTTTACCTCGCCCAGAGGATCAGCGTTGCCATTCAACGTGGCAATGCTGCCAGCCTTCTGGGCACACTACCGCCTGGCAGCGACCTGGGGCAAATTTTTTACCTTTAGTTTTTTTTATGTAAGTACCTAAGTAATTAATTATTTAAAAAGTGATACCTATATCCGTTATACATTAAGTATAGATTAAACAACTTCAACACAGAGCGACACCACACAATGCTATAGAGTTTTTGTTTTAAATTAAGTTGCACTGCCCTCATTTTATCTGCTTTGCCTTAAGGTGGACTGGTAGAGAATGCTTTATAGCATTAAGTCCGCCTTTTGTACTATAAGATATTTTTTTGTGCAATAAAGATTAAATAAATTAATTAATTAATTAATGCTAAAAGTTATTCGTTTCGTTCGTTCCCTGCACTTCGTGAATTTACTTACTTATATAGAATCACGTGCATGAAATGAATAACGAAGTATATGTCAGACACAAAACTATTTTGTAATAAAACTTCAGCGCACCAAAATTTTCATCGTCATTTCGGCGCACATAAGCCACATATTTCTAAGCATATGAAGTATGTCCCTGCACTGCTCGTCGTCAATTCGGTAGAATTTGTATCGGATTAAACTGGTGGGCCGCTTTGAAACATTTTGAGTACGTGACGCTATTTGAATAAAGCGCATTGGTATTCGCAAATCGTATAAGTACCTATGCGAATTCTTTTCAGATTCAAACATTTCGTGGCAAACGTAAAACACTCACTAGTGGAGAGCCACCAGCTATAGAAAGGCAATTCTAGGTAGTTAAGTTTTGTAATTCTTAATAAATGTTGACAGTGTATGGCCAGTACCAATAAATAAATCTATCTATCTATCTATCTAAGGTAACGGCGCCTATTACCGGGGGTATCAAATTCGTCTACCATTACCGCGGCATTTCAAAATACGCATTTTAAAAGCAAACCGTTCGATTTACAATAAAACATATTTTACACAAATGAAGCCTAATTTAGTTGACTAACGGTTCTGTTTACGCAAATGTGTGTGGATGAAATGACAAGCTCGCAATTCGTCAGTTTCTGCGACGGCGGCGTAGGAAGAGGTCGCGTCATACAAACGCGTGGCGTCACTGGTAAGTATACCTGAATCTTATTTATTATTTCACGTAATAGCTTTGACAATTGAACTAATGCTATGGATTTTAAATGATTATTTATAGTTTTCTGCGCGACTTGTGCGTACTCTTTATATATTTTTTGGCCTGGAAATGCATTTAAAATAGAATATAAAATACAGCGGTGATAGACGCCATTTTTAGTTGGGGTAACTAATACCGTGGCATCCCACGGTAATAGTTAAGTCGGCGATTTGCTTCTTTATACTTTATCTTTTTAATATGTTATCGATTATATAATCTCTTACAGTTATTCGAATCTTGATCTATTGACGCTATTAAAGAACTATTTCCGTGGTATGGAAAGTATTCAACAAACCCTTAATTTTTAACCAAAACTTTAGTACTGAATCTGCAGTTTCTATGGAAACCCTTATTTTGTCATGTCGTTTAAATATTGTAATAATTAACTATATTTACTCACCAGTTATGTGATTTTGGTTTTATACCAAGCTTGTAATATATATGTTTGATTTGTAATGAAAATACAATTATATCCTAAAGTTTCTATGGGTCGGAATTAGTTTTTACAAAATTCCAAATTAAGTCTATTACCGATGGTATGATCCCATACCACTCGGTAATAGTAACTAAAGGAATCTTTTACCGACCCATTCAATATTTGTTTGGGTCGGTAATAGGTTAACAATAAGTATCTATTACCGAGTGATATTTTAGTCTTCTATTAAAATAAATCACATCTAGGGTTCCATTCGTACAATTACAATTGAAAATATCTCTAGAACGCATTATTAAGATATATGGTGAACGGAGATAATAACATATCACAGCAAAATTTTAAAATCAAATAAAGACACCATAATATTACACATACAGAATGTTACGACACTCCCCTTTAACTATTTAATTAGAGTCTGGCCCAGAATACTAAATTGTTCGAAAAGTATTAGACATAGGCTTGGTTAAATTCGATAAAACTTTTTACATTTTTTTTTCTTTGTATACAAAATACCGAATCCATACTATATGTAATGTAACAGTGATTTAATAAAAGGTATTCTTTACCTGCTATGTATGTAAGTAGTAGTTATTCTTATAATCAGTTGACATCATTTGTAGATTTATGGTTTTTTTTATATACACATACGCCTACACCCCTGCCAGTTTGGTGTCCCACTGATGGGCAAAGGTCTCTCCTATTTTTATGTTATTACCAAAGTCAGAAATATTATTTTAATCCTCGATATTGGGTACCGAATTGTGTATTAGGTTACTATTACCGATGGTAGAAAATTGCTGCTTTTTGTACCCTCGGTAATAAAAGCTAAATTCGCGGTAATAGAATCACATCCTATCCATTACCTCGGTAATAGAAGAATCTCCTTTCCCGGTTTCAATAATTATTTTATCAAATATAATAAACTAAAATTGGTTAAAAAGTTACGATTCTGAAAGTTCAATAAACACCCTTAAATAAAAATAAAAAACTAGGATGTTAAGGAGCTTCCATACCCATAATTTTTTATAATCATTTGAAAACTACCTAAATACCACGGTAATAGGCGCCGTTACCTTACTTATATAATTATTGAACCTGCTCACAAGATGTCTCTAGAATCGGTTAAGAAAAGCGTCCTGCAGGCGCAGCATTGTTGCCATTTTATCACTTATTTTACGAAGAAAAAATAGCACAAATGCGTTCCTATTATATATTTCAGATTGAAAGAGCCCGGCGACACTGCCATCGCAGTACAATTTATGTAATATTTGACGTTTGGTGTTATAAATTGAATCCGATCTAATGGGAAATAAACTCTCACTAGATCCATTCTTCAATGGATTTAGAAAAGTGTATCAGATGAAAGAAAAAATCCCAGTAGATCCATAGTAAATACGAATGTATCTAGCGGTAAAAAAAATCTCAGTAAATACACAGTGGATCTGATTGATGGATCGCAGAGGAGATAGATCGCATGTTTCTTAATAATCAAGTGTTTAACTTAATTCTTTATAAATGGCTAGACTTTACTATGTTCCTACGGTCCCTAGATGGGACCGTAGTACAGTCTCAACTAACACGTAATATGAATATTGATTGACATTAGCACAGTATAGGAACAGTAGATAAACTTTGAACAAAGGTACATCGCACGGCTGCACACATGCGCGCGTGTTCGGTACGCACACACACATACCCTTCGGGAATGATGCAGAATGCTTCAATCGGGGCCGCGCCGTTGCGGTGTTCGCTCGTTCTCACTCGCTACGTCAAAGGAAGCCCTCGTAGCTATGAAGACAGCGAGCCACCAGTGCCACGATATCAAAAGGAGCCGAATAGGCTTGTAACTAAGCACCTACCAACCTAGTGCAGTTTAGCAACTATTATACTTATTAGGAAATATTTTAGGCATAGTATAATGGTATTAAAATATTCCATGAAGTGGGAAACTTAAAACACATACCCAACTATCTATAATATTATTAATTTGTGTATACATTATTGTCTATTAAACTGTAACAGAAATACTTTGCATACTTAAAAGCAAAATTAGTATTATAGGTATGCCACAAACTTGACACAGCCCTGCGCATCGAGCGAAAGTAGGCAACGAACGGTCCTAAACGGCCTCAGATTACCTATTGTATTATTCTTCTATACTGTGACATTAGCTCCAAATTATACTTTGCTGTTACTTTTCTTGATTTTGTTCACCTCCTCTGGACTATTTTTTTTTACCATTTCAACTGACTCAGCCTTTAATGAAAAACTAATATATAAAACGGAACCGGGGCCAGTCCTAACAGCTTTGAATTGCTTGCCTAGGATATCAATAAATCTTACAGGAAAAATAAGAAGAGATTAAAAGCCGCACTGAAACCGGTCTTTTTTTTATAGTCGGCCGGACCTACCGGTCTTTCTTCTTCTATTCTATTATACTTATAGGAGCTATGCACTATAGTTTATTCTTTAAATGAAAAAGCAAGAGTCTCAATTACACTAAATATAATGCCACAGATAATGCGTTACAAAGCGAAAGCGAATTTAGCGAGTTGGATTGATGTATACGATATTCCAGCCTATTTAGTAGGGCAGTTTCAGGTGATAATGTGGACACGCTAGACAAAAGCACCAATTTTTTTTCAGGTACTTGTAAGGTCCCTTTAAGTTTTTTATAGGAACCAACTCCTCCGTCAGCCATCTGTAATTGTTTAGATCCACTCAGTGAGGTTACTAAAGACAAACGTAATTTCATGCTAAACAAGACTGAGATAGGCCTGGTAGTAAAAGAACGTGGTTCGTATTTATTATTCACTAGCTAATGCCCGCGGCTTCGCCGGCGTGGTTATAGGAAAATGTAACATATTGATTTTTTCCGTGGGAATTAGATGTTTTCCCGCTGGAAAAGTAGCCTATGTCACTCTCCAGCCTCTAAACTATCTGCGTACAAAATCACATTGATACGACGCTCCGTTGCGACGTGAACGAAGGACAAACAAACACACACGCACAGTCTTTCGCATTTATAATATTAGTAAGGATTAATTTCTTCATTTGGTCTAAGAAGTCGTCCACATTAGTACTAACTAATGTGGACGACTACCGTAGTCTACCACATATCACATGTATACCCATAATGTCCATAAGCCTTTATATAAAAATATCGATAATAAATAGTATGAACACTGATTTACAAGTTAATTATATTTTTCAAGTAACTTGAGTATAATGGGAAACAGATAAACATCCATATTGTTTCTCCACAGAAAATCGACGTGACCCCAGTCTATTGGCTTCATTATGTGATGTAAAATTACATTAGGTAGAAGCGTTCTCAACAGTTCTGCGTCTTTAACAGTTGCCAGTTCGTCCTGTCTTCCTACCAGCAATGCTGTTTTAACCGTTATTTTACTTAAATCGTATTCAGGAGGCACTCGGTTGCCATACCGCTGATAATTCTCTTCAGGGCCGTAATCGTAATACGAAAAGTTCTTGCTTAAAGCAATCTGATTATAATGAAAAAGGCTTTTCCTGGTTGTTGTTTCAGGGTAATGTCCCAACAGAACTTGAAAGAATTCCGGCTCATACGTCTTAGGGTCGAATAAATGTAAATAAAAAACAGATAACAACGTACACATCAGTAGGTCTTCTGAGTCCAGCCCGCATTTCAAGTCATTGACATTTGGCAATTTTATTTTTTCATAAGGAATATGTTCTATGCCTCTTTTTTTCGCCAATTCGTTAACTAAAGGACCTACAGTGAAAAGCATTGCCACTCGGGGCGATACATTATTGAAGAAAGCAACTGGAGCAAGGGCTATGCATAGTTTTATCTTCTCATTGTATTCTGGTCTTGTGGATAAAAGAGCAAAATGATTTGATGTTCCTTGTGATTGACCTATAGTATTTAAACTTGATTCCCCGGTTGCATTTAACACGTAATCGATAGTTGCAGCCAGGTCATAGTATCCTCGTTCATGGAAACTGTAATCCCAAAATTCAGGATCAATATCTTGATTCAGTGTGAGATGTCGCCGAGAATATTTGCTTCCTCTCAAATTTGCAATCCATACGTCGTAATTTGCGTTTGCTAGAGTGATTCCTAGGGATTTATTTCCTCGCAACATGAAGGTATCTGCGTGGTCTCCAGTGCCGTGTATCATAAGAACAGGAGTTTTATTTCTGCCAGGCATACGGAACAAGGTCAGGATAAACCCATCTTCAGTAATCACTTCATGTTCTTCAACGAGATGCCCGTATTTCTTGCCCAAACTGCTGAAATTTAACTTCGCATCTTCAGGGACTTCAGGACGAAGAATATTTATGCCGTACGTTAGTGTGATTAAGTTTAAAAACAATAGAAATATTTTAATAGCTGTCATAACTTCAAAATGTGGCTTGGTCTGACTAGACACGATCCATTCTGTGACATCAGGAGACGTTGTTACTTTATGAATCGTTCTAAGTGCTAATAAACTTTGTATAGGCAATCGTGTTAGTTTTATACAAAAACTTGGCCTTTAACCTTGATGAGTACACTTGGTAGGTTCTTAAGATGTAAAGTGACCTCACGTGACATTAAATAATTGTTTACATTTGAAATAAAGTCAATCGTAAACAGAAAAATACTTTTTTTTATGTAGCTTGTAAACAAAATCTTTTGATAAAAAATATGATCGTGATTGTTTATTTATGTTTTTTTTAAAGTTATGGTTCTAGTTTTAAATCAAACTTTTCTCGCCTACCTACTTAATGAAAATGAAGAGCCTGAGATTTATTAAAAACTTTTTATAACCTCGTGCCACCATTGGTACTTTAGTACAGCACATTGTACAAAGTTACATTTAGCGTTACTACCCAGACTAACATTATAATGTGGTTTTGGTTATTCTTCTAAAATTAAAAGTGTAATGAAGTTAAAGAGTTTTATTTCATACCTATAACTTTACTTCCTTCAGTTTAATCAGTTGCATTGTAGGAATTGAAGAAAAATATTAATAATGCCCGATCGTCTGCAGCTTTTTTCTCCCGTGTGTTGCAGAATATAATAAATCATAGCAGGAAGGTCGTAATAGCCGACATCGTGAAAACTGAAATCCCAAAATATCAGGGTTCAGCCGGTGATGTCGTCGGCCATATTTGTTAGCCCTCATATTACCTGCCCAGACATCGTATCCGGCATCTACTAAAGCTATGACCAATGATGCCTTCCCTCTTATAATAAACGTATCAGCGGAAGCTGCAAGCCCATGCTGTAGAAAAACTGGCGGCTTTCTTTTCCCCGTAATGTAAAACAATGTTAAGATGTTAAGTGTTCACTACGTGTTCTTCAACAGGATGTCCATATTTTACACCGAGTCCCGTAAAGTTGAGTTTTCCGTCTTCAGGTAAAGATTTCCGCAATATAGAGTCCGTTGGAATGCAAATACTCATTAAGATGAGGCCACATGTCAGGCTTGTCTTCATTGTTAAGTTTATTTCGTTTATTTTCCGTTAATATAGAACCGCTGATGAGAAAACAATATATAAAATAAACGGTTTCAGGTTGAGCTCGTACACATACTAATACATGTTTAGTAACCTTGATTACATTGTCTTTAAGGCTCTTACTGACACAAAAATATTATATAACATAGTCGTAACTCGTAACTTAGACGCTTTACTTGATAGTAAGGAAAATAATATGTTTACGTAATTTAAAACACGAAAATTTGAGTCTTTTTAGGTTAGATTATTTTTAAGATCCAACGGAGCAATAGGTATCATGTGAGTCAAACATTTACGAGTATTTAGGAAGTCTTAAACTACTCAACGAGACTAGCTTTTGCTGAACTCCCCGATCACTTGATTGCGGTAATATTAGTCTGGATCTAAGATTCTGGAAGGCGCAGCGTGGGTAGGCACCTCACAAGGTAGGCTGATGACCTGATAAGGGTCGCGGGAGTCCGCTGGATGCGGGTAGAGCAGGACCGGTCAATGTGGCACTCTTTGGGGGAGGCCTATGTCCTGCAGTGGACGTCTTTCGGCTGATATGATGAAAACTAAGAGTAAAATTGGCGGACTTAATTTGTCCACCAGGGCGAAACAGAAAAAAAAAGATCCTAAATACTGAGACTCGAGTATAGATACTCGAAATAGGAGGTGTTTTATCCATTTTTATAATGTATCTTTGATTTTCAATCATATCAGCCCATGTAGTGATTAGTTCACGAAATCTTGTACGATTGGCTGATTGTAATCATTCATGCAACAAATGATTCTTGTTTACTGCAAAATTGAGAACCGAAACGACACTTCTCACTGCAAAATTTGAAAAAGACTCCCAAGAAAACTCATTTATTTTAGGTTTAGAAAGAAAATGAAAATGTAAACTTTTTGGCCCCTAGTTTCAGAAATGATTATTTAACGTACGTTATCAGTTTTTGAATAAATACTAATAGTTGCATCGTAAACGTGAATGAAAAAGGAAGCATTTTGCAAAATACGTTCGTCTGTAAGAGTAAGTCTGTAAGACCATAAAGGAAATATCTTTATTTATGGTAAGACTCTTAATGGTCCTTGTACCATGTTTACTTCTTTTATTTCTGGGCGTCTAATGAACTTTAAATGAGTACTATCGACAACACAGCTAACTGACCATCGATCGGTGCACCTTAAGTGCATTGTAATAAGGTTCTATCATAAATAAAGTATTTCCTTTATGGTTCTATATAAACACAGGATGGTCAGTTAACAGCAGTCGAAAAAGAAAAATCTTTCAGATTATTAGGAAGCCTTATCACCGCAGACACCAGATGCACACCAGATATAAAGTCCAGAATAGCAATGGCAAAACTAGTTATCCAAAGCAAAAAAACATACGAAGAAAAAAAACGAAGATAAAATTAATAAATCATGTATATGGAGCAGTGTACGGAAGTGAAATATGAACTTTGACCCAGAAAGATGCGGAGATATTAGAAGCATTCGAGATGTGGTGTTGGAGGCGATGGAGAAAATTAGCTGCAGAGAGAGAAGGGTAACCAATTAAGAAGCGCTGAATAGAGTAAGGCAAACCAGGCAGTTAATGAGAAACTTAGAAAATAGAAGAGGGAAGATGATAGGGCACCTCATGCGACATGACAACTTCAGACTCAATATAATTCAATCAATCAATCAATCAAAACATTTATTCGTGACAAACACAACACAGATAATAATAAAAAAAGCACATTTCCTTTTTGTCACGAAATGGACCCAGCTCAGCATGTTGCTAGCTTTGCAGCCAGCGCTGGTCTGGTCCATTCGGTGAGAGCACGGAGAGTAACAAACAAAACAATTAAAAGGAAATACCTATATACTTAACTAAAATACAAACATAAAAAATAAAAAATAAAATACACAAAAAAGCAATGAACGGTTTTTTTTATAATATTAAATAGTAAATGTTTGTTGGCCTGTCAGTAGTTTCATCCCAACAAACCACTACGTGCGTATGGGCCTTAATGGTAAAAATGAACGCAGCCCATACATGAACAGTACCACTAGCGCCAGTGAAGAGAAGACAAGACAAACTAAACTCTAAACGTCAAACAAAACAGCATGGACATGAAATTGGGCTTACAAAAACAATACTTAATTATAAATTAAACTACGTTGACAAATTACATATTAAATTACGTTGTCCAGCAACCGTATGGCAATGAAATGAATGAATTGCAGAAGGGGCATAACCAACAGGTGAGGGAGTGTTAAATGCAGCTAGTTTCAAGACAGAGATTCTCCTGTTTATGCTGATGTTCTTGCATGAATTTTTTGAGATTAATTATAAATCTATTAACGTCCGACAGCCTTCTGAGCGGCGGCGGGACATTGTTCCAGCACTTCGTGGCTGCATAGCGGAAACTTCCTCGGAAAGCAGCAGTAGCATGTCGGGGAGTCACCAAACATATTACGCGCTGACGGCTTCTACCCCGAGACGAGTTATTAAAGGAGAGTTTCTCAAAGAGATACGGTGCCTCGTGCTTCAATACCCCAAAAACTTACGGCGGTGTTGCATTTTCAAGATATTATTCTTGTTTAGAAATGGGGTGACATGGGCCCTCAACGGAATGTTGAAACAAAAGCGAGCACAGGCATTCTGAACACGCTGGATGAGTTTCTTTGTTTTAGAAAGAAGTCGTGGACCAACCACAGTGTCCACATAATTAAGTCTAGATAAAACTAGTGATTCCACTAACGGTATTCGTAGGCTCTCTTTTCAAAATGGTCTTATTTTGTACAGTACCTTGAGTTTATAAAAACAGCTTCTGACTGTATTGGCAATGTGTTTCTCATAACGAAGGCTGCCATCCATCAAAAGACCTAGGTTGCACGCTTCCTGTGTCCGCTCAATAGGCATATTCATAAGCATAACGTGATTTGAAAGACTGGTGCTAGCTAGCTGTTGTTTGCTGCCAAAAACCATATATTTAGTCTTGCTTGGGTTAAGAATTAACCCATTTTCTGTTGCCCAGTTAGAAATTCTTGAAAGGTCCGCATTAAGGTTTTCTATGGTGCTTTCTAGTTCGGAAGGTTTGCATGAGATGTACACTTGTACATCATCCGCATAGATGTGGTACTTGCAGTGTGTGATGTGTGACCCTATATCAGCAGAGTATAAAATAAACAGGATCGGACCAATAACTGACCCTTGAGGGACTCCTCTTTCGAGGCCGGCAAGTGCAGAAGCCCGCGTGGAGCCATCACTAAGATTTAGTTTTACAAATTGACAACGGTTGTTAAGGTAACTGTGAAACCATCTCAATGCATTAATGTCGAAGCCATAATAACTCAACTTTGATAGAAGTAGATTAATGTTAAGGCAGTCGAAGGCGCGGGAAAAGTCAAGGAGTGCTAACAATGTACACATTCCCTTGTCCGGTGCGGACATAATATTGTCAGTGACATCAAGTAAAGCCGTCACTGTACTCTTCCCCTTTCTGAAACCTGATTGAACACTAGGCAGAATGTTGTTTGACTCAAGGTAATGAGTTAGCTGAGAGCCCACAGCCTTTTCTAGTATTTTTGAAATACACGGCAAAATACTTATAGGTCGTAGGTCTTTGAGTTCGTTGATTCGTAATTGAAGGAAAGAGAGCGGAAGCGAGGAAGAGGAAGACCTGGAATAAACTACATAGAGCAGCTCAAAAACAGAGTTGTTGTTAGGTCGTATCGAGATGTCAAAGAGGTTGCCTGTGATCGGAGTAGATGGAGGGCCTACTTTGAGCCACACCGACAAGAGCTTAGCTCTTAAATAATAAGAAAAAGAAACAGATAGTTACTTAGTTACATAATAATAAATCAATTACCTGAACATGTACAAAACTTATATGTGAAAGGATGTAAAATAAGAAAAATATTAAAGATGCACTTTTAAAATGTAATAATGTAACCTATCTATATGCTGTAAACTAAGTTGTACCTACTAACTAACCTACTTAAAATACTTAGTTTTTAATTTACTTATAAACCTCTCCAAGGTTTTGCCTAGATGGGCATTGTAATGTTAATTCATTGTTCTTGCCTTAATCAATAAATAAAAAAAATAAAAAATAAAAACAACACCGACATTCAATGTCAATCGCCTACGTAACCGACAGGTTAAACGTGACTTAAACATCACTTTAACCTTTTAACCTTAACCTGCTTGTTTTTGAAACTCCCTATTTCACGCCTGAACCAGGGGTCAGAGCAATAAATATGCGATATGAGATTTTCTTTATTACCGCCCGTGGAGTGTACATCATTTTACGTCATTCCCGAACAGGAAGTAGGAGTTCCCGCACGCGTAGCGATTGCCACTTTATGGCCAGCACGGCCCGCGAGCTGTGTCGCGGCGACATAGACTATCCGTCTCTTTATTAGAACGCTTCGAAAGAAACGGATAGTCGCCGCGACACAACTCGAGGGCCGTCCTACGATAGCCGTGCGGGTGAATTCGTGAATGGCCCAGATCGCAGGTGTTGCCATAAATATGCGATCTGGGGCTTTACGAATTACCGCCCATGGTAACTACACAATTTTACGTCTTCATCTGGCCACAATGCGAGTTTTGCCGTACGCACAGCGTGCAGTAAAACTCGCATTATTGCGAGGTGTGACGTAAAAATATTATAAAACTAACCTTTTGGGCTCTGTAGCTACGTTGTTTTTTTTTAAATAAACGGTGATATTATTTGGGAAAGTAAACTTATGCTAAATGAAATATATGCGAATATAGATATATGAAGATATACGTGACAACTCATAAACATGCCTGCCACGGACAGGGCTCAGTAACTTGATCGATCATGGGTATATTGGTGGCCCCATAAGTTACTAATTAGTCTACAGGGAAAATTTTATGACGTCTGAGTATACCTGAAAAGGTCAATTCGATTCATTCACCAAATCATACAATAAACATATCGATTCAATATAATTTATTAACAAACACATTATTTTATAAGTATTTTGAACTCAGCAAACTTAAAGCAAGAAAGAAACATACATTTATACATAAAATACACAGGACATCCATATTAAACAATAAAATGAACAAAAAACATGAAACAAAATGGTTGACTGGTAGAGAATGCCTTCGTTTCTCCAAAGGAAATCAACATGATTCCACATTTTGGGCTCCATGATGTGATACAAAACAACATAAGGTAACAAGTGTCTTAGTAACAGCATCTTTGACTGTTGCTAGCAGGTCTTGTTTTCCAACAAAAAAGGCAGTTTTCAGTTACTTTCTGCAAATCATACTCGGCTGGTATTATGTTACCATATCGCTTAGTGCTCACTTCGCCACCGTAATTGTAGCTTGAAAAAGTCTTGTTCAAGCATACTTTGGTCGTAGTGAACCAGGGTTTTTCTAGAAGTTATACTTAGATAATTTCCTAGAAGGACTTGGAAACATCTGGCTCGGTTGTTCTAGAATCAAAAATGATAAAAAAAAACGAATGATGCAGCTACCAGAGTGCACATAATTTCATCATTAATACTTTTTTTCACATTTTAACTTATTAAACTTTGGTATGGGTATTTTTTTACCATGTAAGTAGTTCTTCTATGCCGTTGCTTTTCAGGAAATCATTTTATGAGATGTCCCATGTCCCATCTAGCAAATCGTTGAAATAGGAGGTGGTACGTTATTAAAAAAACCGGCCAAGTGCGTGTCGGACCACGCACAACGAAGGGTTCCGTGCCTATTCAAAAGGTCGTATCGTGAAATCAGTGTTCTGCCTTTTCGCAGAATTTCCTTTGGTCAAACATCACTTGCCAACCAACATTTCGAAAATGATTCACTTTGATAACTAACCATTACCAACTTTTTGTATGACAACCTGACACTTGGTCGAATTTTTATAAAGCAGAATATCACAATGACTAAAAATGTTTGGAAAATTTATCACTTGCCAACTATTTCACTAGGCCAAAGAACTATTGAACGAACAACGTTTCGTCAGTGCAATAGTTACGTTTTAACATATAAGCCAACTTAAAAGTTACGATGAATCGTTACGTCACTTGCGTATCTTTTGGCGAAACCCATCTGTTGAACTTGCCTGAAACAAAGAACAGTTTCGTGATAAGTATAGCAACAGAAATAATAACTGTGACAGAGTCCAGATAGGTGCGACGACGAGCGAAGCTAGGAGGAGCGTGTTAGGTTAACCGCGATCTTACAGCGCACGAAGCCGAGCGAGCGAAGCGAGCGTGCCGCGGCAGCGGCCGGCGAGTGCCAAAATCGCCTTATTAAATATTCAAAATAAGTAATGAAAAATACAAAGCAACGTCCCGCAAGTAATAACGTAAACACTTATCGCTAATAAGTCAGTTTATTCTTACTCACCCACAAAGTTATTAAAAGAAGTGAGCAGTTGCGCTTACCCACATTGTAAATTATACATGTACATTATAATGTACGAACCCTACTGCGTGAAACATTTGGGAAACGTTATACAACGAAATGACTATTCAGCCAACTAAAACATTCTGTTAAACGATTTTTGGCATTTTGAAAGTTTACTTTATAATTATCAGACCAAACGTACAGTTGGCAACTGTGAGGTTGGGAAACGAAACGAAATCTTATGACAAGTTGGCAAGTGATTATTTGGCGAAATAATATTCTGCGAAACGTTAGTTGGGAACTAATAATTGGCCAAACAATTTTCTGCGAAAAATAAGAGAACCCGTGAAATCTTATGGCACTTACGTCCTTTTCTTGAAGTAAGGCAATTTTTTAGAAATATCTGGAAACCTTTGAACCGATCTTGTTCAAAACAATTTTTGGAAGAATTTAATAAGCCGTCCATGATTTTTTTCATATTTTTAAAATACACGGTTCAAAAATTAGAGGGGGTCACACAATTTTAGTGACTGGGCGATTGTCTCCGACTCTATTCACTTAATCAAAAAAATTGCTGAGAAACCTTATATTGATTGATGTGCCACATGTGGGCTTGCAATGAAAAAAAAAATTTTTGACTCAGTTTTATGTATGAAGTGCACCCCTAAAAAAAATTCTTTTTTGGCGGCTAACAAAATACACCTATCCTCAAAATTGTATTCAAATACAGGTATCTAGCTTTCGAGTAAAATGCCTGTGGCATACGGACGGACAGACAGACCGACTCCATAAGGGTTCAGTTTTTTACCATTTGGCTACGGAACCCTAAAAAGCGGCTGGAGCCAATGCGATAAATAGTTTTAGCTTCTCATTATATTCCGGTTTTACAAATAAAAGGACTAAATGAGCCGTATTTCCCTGCGAGAGGCCCATAACGTTTAAACTTGTTTGTCCAGTTGCGTTTAAAACATAATCGATAGTCGCTGGCATGTTATAATATCCGGCTTCGTGGAAACTGAAGTTCCAAAACTCGGGGTCCGTATCTGGGTTCAGTTTGAGATGTCTTCGAGCGTATTTGTTTCCTCTTAGATTTCCTACCCAGACGTCATATATAGTGTCTGCCAAAGTTATTCCTAAAGATCTTTTTCCCCTTAATAGGAAACCGTCAGTGTCGTCTTCTGTGCCATGCATTAGGAGTATTGGAGTTCTGCTCCCATCCAGTATATGGAACAAAGACAAGATATAACCATATTTAGTGATCACTTCGTATAAGAATAAGAATAAGAAAAATGTATTCACTTAAACGACCCTTGTTTTACAGTATTTTCTTCTGCCAACTGCAGGACAGTTTGTTGGCGGATTATTCTTTAGCATGTTGTCCATATTTTATTGCCAGACCGGTGAAATTCAAATTCGAATCTTCAAGTATTGAAGACAGAACGCTTGTTGCTTTTGATACTATACCATCATTTATTAAGATGCACAGCCAATAGGCTATTTTCGTCTATCACAATTCAATTATGAAAGTATGTTATTTATATTGTTTTGACTTGAGGAAATACGAATATAATACTAATTTGTTATAAAACCATAAGAAATATTTTTAATTTCAAAATTAAAATCGTACTTTTATTATCTGTATGTCTCGTGACCGAAAACGCTGACCGCCATTTTGTCTTCTGTGAGTGACGTCAGAATACCAAATACAAAAACAAGTTTTCGGTGTAAACAATAACAAAAGGTTAAAAAATATTTGTATTGTGTATTCAAATTGTATTTATTTGGACTTAGGTACGCTATTTTACACCGTCTACGATGGAGGTTGGATTTGTAAAAGCAGACAATACAAATCTACCGAAAATAGACGCAGTACCTAATGATTGCAAAGTTCTTTTCAGATTTCTTTTCTGCTGAATGCAGAAAAATCAAAACAGCTTTGTAAGTATGTTCTGTTTCATTTTCTGATAATATATTAGAACGATATAGGTAATATTGTATATTCCCGATAACGAGTATGAAAGCTCATTTTTAGTTAGAAAATCCATGAAAATTCAGAACTATCAGAAGGCATAGATTAGAAGTACATACACATTTGACGTTTCTATGTTTCTGCACATAGTATCTTCTTAGTAACCTGTGGTTTGTTATTGCAGTTATGACGTCACGATAATGGCAGCTGCCTTTTTGGGCCGAATATATAATGTTCAAATTTCAACCATTATTTATTTGCTTAAAACGATATTATTTTGAGGAAATAAAAGTACCAGTTGACTATCGAATCTATACGAACATTTCAAAATATATTAAAAAAAACCGTAGAATAGCCTATTCTCATTATTATTTGTGTATTTTTAGCTCTCAATTCTGGGTCTTTTGATATTTACTCTTTAACGTAGTCCACTGTAGTTGTTATCGCTTAAATGACTATTATAGTATTCTCCACCCATTCATTAAACACTTTTGTGATATAATAATCTTCTTTTTCCCAGGTTCCCCAGACTATAAAATATTACTAATTTCCCTAGTCGCTAACTCTGATACCTGACATTGTCTTAAATGTCTTTAATGTTTATATAACTTGTTAACACTTCTTTTTAGAGACAAAACGTGTTCAACCTTGGCGCTATCGCCCAAACCAGTATTACAAACTATTAAATAACATGCTATTGACCGATTACAAAATGCTTCTTTATGATTCTTGTATATGGGCATTTCACAGAGGTGGCATTTTTAGGGGAGCACAAACAAGTGAATTTATTACTAAAAATCTAAATTAAATCATACAAATCAATCAGCATCTGATACACCTGGACAAGTAGTAAAACATTCCATGTAGTATATATACAGGGTGTTCCGAAACTCAACGATAACCTGGTACAGGATGAGAGGCCAAGGTATACCAGTTATGAAAAAACCAAGAAAAATTATCCATGCAATTTTTTCATTACTGGTATACCTTGGTACCGGATGAGAGGCCCCTTAGCCTTATGAAAAAAAAAATTGACGGATTTTTTTTTCTTAATTTTTTAATAACTGGTATACCTTGGACTCTCACCCGGTACCAGGTTATCGTTGAGTTCCGGGACACCCTGTATATTATAAGAAATTTTCTTCAAGGTCAAATGTTAAGTGCTAAAATTGACGAACAGTGGGTATGTCCCACGCCCAGATTTATTGAAACAAAAAATCATAACTTAAGGCGAGAATTTTATTTTAATTTTTAATATTGGTTCACGTATTCTACATTAGCCTATTATTTATATTATTTGACTCAAAATAATTCACGTATTAATATTATCAAATAAATCCAATTATTCGACTTGTCCCGCGGTAAGACGTGATTTCACTGGAACTTATATACCTTGTCGGCATTTCACAAAGGAATATACCAGGAACTCCGCACCGCGTGCGCAGGTAGCTTCAGTCGTGCCACGTTTACTGGTGAGAGCGGACGTCGGCTCTCGGTCTGCAAGCAGATTTTGTGAAGGTGTTTTCGGCATTCGGTGGGTTTGGTAAAGTGACTTTTTGAATTCGGTGGATTAATTAACTCTTTAAGTGCTCGTTTCGGTTTAATAGTGCGTAAGCACCCTCAGAGGTATGTGATTTGGATATTAGAAAATCTTTTTCATACTATGATTATTATTTCTGTAATTAGGTGTGATGACCGCGGCGGGCGGATTCGTTGGGTTTTTTACCACCGAAATAAATAAAAAATCCACCGTTGTCAATCTTTACTATTAAATGTTTGTTATTTTTGTACTTTACAGTATACAGAGACAAATTAATTAATTTATGTTAACATATGCTACTAGCATGTGCATATTGTGCATGTCCAAATAAATATATTATTTTAATTGTTAAGCTGGTGCTACATTTATTGTATTTATTTATTTACAGTATAATCTGCAATCTAATATCAACATGCGTACAAAAAGCAGTTACTTTAATAAAGTGTGGACTTTAATGTTGATACAGTTTTTACAATATTAGTAAATTTTGAATTCAGTAGCACCCTTTTTATGAATATTGATTTCGGTGAGTGCGTTTGATTTCAGTGTTTTGAAGAACTTAAATATCTCTCGAACCCTTACGTCTATAAGGAGGCCTTCACCACCATTATTTTTCAAATTTAAGCTTAATTCTTAATTTTGACATCATATGTCTATAAAGTAAAAAAAAATCGGCACCGAAGTCAAGCACCGAAGGTCACCTCTGAGAATCGCGCATTATATAGTTTGTTTTGGTGTGTATTTTATACCACCTATGTTATCGGCAATTAGTTGTGGGCCCAACTTAGGAAGTAATGTAAGGAAAAAAACAGCTTCTTTATGACCATTGTAATAACCAACTGCCAAGTTTCACAAACTTTTTTGAAATTTACAAAACCACATATGCAGACACACACGCAAAACATACTTTTTCGAAACTATCGAAAAAGGTTTGTAAAAAATTATGTACCCACCTTCGATGCCGTAAAAAAACCATAATTGCCATATATGACTAACACTGTTACCAACTGTGATTGGCGGGACAGGTGCTTAATTGTATTTGTCCAACAATTGAAATAAGATTGGGAACAGAGTCACAGGCATGTCATTACCCCAAGTGAAGTCTATGTGGTTCCAAATTTTGTCTTCCATTACGTGGTAACTGACTACATTCGGCAAAAGCGTTCTAAGTATTGCAACATCTTTTATCCTAGATAATGGATCGTTTTCCCCTACTAGAAGCGCGACTTTTGTTTTAACTTGACGCAAATCATAGTCTGGGGGCACTATGTATCCGTAGCGTTTCAAATTCTCCACAGGTCCGTAATCATATGCACAGAATCTTTTGCTCTGAATCAGTTGATTGGAATGTTCTAGATTTCTTCTGGAAGTATGTCCTGGATAGTGTCCGATGACGACTTTAATGAATTCCGGTTCCAACCGCTTGGTATCAAACCCAGTGATGTAAAAGCTCGACCACATGAAGCACATTTCGTAGCTAAGGAAGTCTTGGCTACACATGAGCCTTAACAAGTAGGTCACGAGTGATTTATCAGAAAATGTTTCCTCAACACCCATAGCTCGTATCACATCGCGAAGCATTGGTGCTATTAATGCAATAGTCGACAATGGTTGTATCAAGTCCGTTAGGAATGCTACCGGTGCCATTCCGATATACAATTTGATTTTTTCATTATATTCCGGTCTCTTAGATAAAAGCACGAATTGCGTAGTTGTTCCTTGCGAATGTCCGATTGTCTGCAACATATTTTCTCCAGTGGCTTGTAGAATGTAGTCAATCATAGCAGGGACATCATAGAAACCAGTTTCATGAAACGTGAAGTCCCAGAATTTACGGTCTTTATCTGGATTTAGTTTGCGATGTCGCCGGCCATACTTGCTGCCTCTAACATTGCCTGCCCACACGTCGTAACCCGCATTGGCCAATGATATGACCAATGATTTATTTCCCCTTATTACGAAACAATCAGCACTGTCTGCTAATCCATGTAGAAGAAGAACTGGAGTATTTCTTATTCCTCGAATATGGAATATTGTTAAAATATATCCATCCTCAGTAACCACTTCATGCTCTTCAACTGGATGTCCATATTTTACACAAAGTCCTGTAAAATTAAGTCGTCCATCGACAGGTAAAGATGTGCGCAATATACAATTTGATGGAAATATTATATTCACTAATATTAATGTGCTCACTAACATAGATTTCATTTTTTATCACAAATTTTATGATGCATGGTTTTCTACAGAACATCTGAAGTGTGTTGTAATGATTATAACTAACACTTATGAAACCCGAAATACCCAAGCACGTAAATTATATTGACAAATGTATGTAAAACCTTCAGTTCTTCTTGACCTCTGTATGTACAGTTGAAAAACATATACTTGATTTTTATTTAAGTATCACCCGCGACGGAACGTTTATGTAATACGCCAATGTTTCCATTTATCTCCAAAACGACTTGACCGATTTAAATGCAGAAATTTTCAGAAATGG
Organism: Epinotia bilunana; assembly: GCA_947049275.1. Taxonomy (NCBI): domain Eukaryota; kingdom Metazoa; phylum Arthropoda; class Insecta; order Lepidoptera; family Tortricidae; genus Epinotia; species Epinotia bilunana. The sequence goes on from OX346267.1 coordinate 4,188,566, forward strand.
GTTTGTGGTGGTTCTTAGATAAAAGTAACGATGTTTACTCACCAGGGGGCGTTATAGTAAACGTTTTAAATGAATATAGATTTACATCATGCACTGAAAACTTCAGTAAGTTCACATCACAATACACAAAATTATATGTACGGTCGACTTCGAAGATATATTTACACTCTAGCACCTTATTATTTTGTAATAAGGTGAACGATGTATGTAGTATCTTTTGCGTCGGCTGTAGCTGGTAAACACTTTGTACGTACTTACAATGGCAAATTACTCGTTTTTGCATGTACTATCCTGGTGTACAGTCAACATCAAAAGTATTTTATTAGAAGGGGATAAGAGCTTTTGAAAATCTTCGATTCCGAAGTTACTTTTGATGCTGACTGTACCTGGGCATATTTTTTTTCTTGTATCTTGATGAAGGTTTGTCCAGTGCCTTTGTCACCCTACAAATACGAAACACGTTGAAAATGTCTACTTGTAGCTATTTTAAAATGTCAATAATATATCAAAATTGTAAATAAACCCAAAGAACCTATCATTGAGCATTAAATTTACCACCTTTTCTTGGTTCTTCTGGCTGCCGACCCTCGATTTTTGCGTGTCCATCTGTGGTCAAGCCAACTTCAAGTATCGATTCTTATTATTAGGACTTGTGTACCTGGCAATACTTGTTTCTGATAGTGGAAAACATGTTTTTTTTTTAAATCAACCTTATATTTATCTCACTAAAGTATTTTTTAATAATATACTAAAATTAATATTGTCCAGTGATTTTAGAAAAGTGAAATTTCCACATTTCCGTTACCATGATTTTGTAGGAACGAGGTATTTTTATTACCAAATAAGGTGTTTATTTTCATTTAAAAATATATCGTTACGTAACATCATTCGTTTTGCTTACAAACTGTCGGTAGTGGTCCAAAAATAGATTCCGGGTGCTATTACCAAGATTACGTAAGTAAGTCATTATTTTTCTGTTATGCGACTCAATCATCTTAACCTGTCATTGTCATTGAACATGATTTCTGTAAAGTACTATTACAATTGTAAAAAATAGTATACTAAACACGTGTTTTAATCTGCGATTTCATTATGGTATTTGTGGTAATGTATAAGTGTACCATAAAAAGTAACGGAATGGACGCCTAAAGACGTGATCATATCGAAGTTTTGTATTAAAAATTTAGTCACTATATATTTTAACTGTTTTAATAATTTGAAAGGTGGATAAATCATCATGAAATACTTTTTATATAAGTTCATGCATTTTACTTTCGAAATACAGAATAAACGATTACCAAAAAAACTATTATCAAATTTTTATTAAGCATATTGCTCAAATAATATAATAGTCATACTATTTATGTATCATAACAATTTCTGCCATCACGTTTATACAGCATAAAATTTAAAAAAAAAGTATTTTTATGCATCTGAATACCTATCTATGACAAGTGACTATGACATTATGTTTTATGAAATTATGCGTGTTATTATATACAGTGATAACGTTATTCTTTATAACTGTCTATACCGCACAATTTGGTTAGTTTACATTGATAAACTCTATAGTATAACAGCCATTCTCTATTACGAAGAAATGTTCGAATTTAAACTTTCGTGAGACATGTTGAAATAATACTAATAATTACAGGGTTCAACTTACGTATTCAATGTCACTACGGGCAAACATGTCGCCCGTAGTGACATTGAATACGTGAGTTGAACCCTGTAATTATTAGTATTACGAAAAAATTATATTAGTTATATTGTTTACGATATCTTATCCGGTTACAAAAGGCGCCGACAAAACCTTTGAGGCCCGAAACTTTTGAGCTTGTAAACAGCCGTCTTGCTTTTATTATTGTTAAAATAATTGCCAGGAACACGTGCATCATTACGCTTGGTTTGCTTGGATCTTAATGATCCAATAAACTGTGACTTTTGCATTTTTTTATAATAATAAAGTCCTATTTTAGTCCGAGCGTGGCTTCAAATACTTAAAAAACGCCTTAATAATAATAGTATTATAATTAAACTAAAATGATGCTGTTTTTTTTGTTCCGAAATATAATGGGTTTTTATCATACATTTACAACCTTCATAATTTTTTTTTTGTTACACCTCTTTTTCACTAAATATGTCCCCGTAATATAGGTTGTACTCGGTTACTAACTCGTCAATAAATTGGCAATATATTAGTGTAAAAGAACCATATCTATATCCCTTTTTTTGACTTAACTTATTTTGTAACTTAATGGACATTTTAGCCGTGGCCGTGGCTTTATGATTTCGTTACCGTCTTTTCCGTTACTGTCCATTTTTGTAAATTGGCGTTTTATTTTTTATTGAATTCATTATTAACAAATAGTATAAATCTGCGTATTAAAAAGGACAATTGTGAGTTAATTTGGTGAGATAATAATACTTGAGGTGCCCAGGCCATATATTATATGATTAGAAATAAAAATTGTAAGTCAGTTTTGCCATTTAGTAACGGAATGGTTGAAATAAATTTTGAAAACTTTAGTCATTATCATAGTTTAACATGTCTATAATTGAGTAAAACACAAATACTTGATAAGTCAGCTTTCGTATAATTTATACAAACAAATGAATGTTGTAACGGAAGGGAAAAGAAATCGGGGTCAAGCTGCATTAAAAACGCAATATTTATTACATTTTCGAGTATTTTACAAAACTATTGCTTAATTAAGATACCTAAGGCATTCACCTCCTTAGCAAATCAAAGTCTAACAATTGACTAAACAAAAAAATAACACTTCAAATTAAATGGTACACTTTGGAAAAAATGCCCACCTATACCCTACACTATATTTGTTTCATACTCTCAGTGACTTTGGTCAAGAAAATTAACAACGGGCAAACTTTGCATAATTAATGAATAATAATACCTAAAGAGCATTGGGGACATATTCATTATGAGTAAAACAAATTTAGGACGTAACTCAGCGCTTTCGAGAATGGCCAAACTGTACAACCATCTCCGAAATTCCATCGGCATTGATATATTCAATGATAGCATAAATAGTTTCAAACGAAAAGTGTTGGCATATTTTAGCTCCGCTATTATACTGCAAGATAATACTTAGTTTATGTTGGTTTTAATATTTAAATTTTTCATTCCATTTAATTTTTCTTCCTGTATAAACTCAAATAATTTTTTTATTTTAACTGCATGCTATAGGTAGGTAGAAAAGCATTGGAGTAAGTTGTGGTTACCTATAATTAGATAAGCATCAGTCTCGATTATAAATTAGATATAAGTGCATGTATGATGTATTATCTGTTGGTAATCCTAAATAAATAAATAAATAATAAAAAATCGAATTTTCAAAGGAAACAGGAAAGGACCTGTTTACCCAAGGAAGTGTTACTGATTGAGGTCGGCGATTATAGTAAGGTCGTGTAAACTAGGCATAAGACCTAGACTGATGGCTGAATGCCTAGAATATCCCCTGAGCATAAGGTGAGCTCGTAGAAGCATGAAAGCCTTCACAGTAAACGTAAACGCAGCCTAAGGCCGAGTTCAGATGTTAATGTTGTCGATATTATTCGTAAAATCTGTTCCTGTTTATCATGACTGCAAGTTATTTGGCTAAGGTTATAATAATTATATGGCAAGCAATTTATTAATAATGACACGAATCAAATTACTACTTTGTTAGGAGCAAGTCATAATCATAACTGTCGCGGAATCATTCATCGAGTCAACTCAATTACGCGTTCAAAGACACAAAATTATACATCATTACATATTTTTTTAATATTTGAAAATGAACTTCATTCTAAGTCGTATCTCTGTAAAAAATGTCACGACGACCTTTAACACCTTTGATCAAATGATTAGACGAGGCGTTTCAATCTAGTGGCAGTTTAGTACAGTCATTATAAATTTGACCCGTGAATAATTAGTTCTTGGATTATTTTATTATTATATTTTATTACTAGTTGTTGCCCGCGACTTCGTCCGCATAGAACTTGTTATCGCCTTAGAAATGTGATTATCTTAAGGGATTATTTCCCAGATAAAAAACTATCCTAAATATCCTTCCAAGGGTCTCAAATTATCTGTACCTACGGAAAATTTCATCTAAATCCGTTCAGGTGTGAAAGGTGCGATGAGATCGTAAGTTTAAATTGCTAAATCTAAATTGAAAACTCCGTTTTCAAAAATATAAATATCTTTTAATCATCATCAGACGTTTCTGCTTAAGTTGTATTTTTTTTAAATAATGAATAGCTTCTGCCCGCGACTTCATTCGCATTTACTGTTTTTTTTTTTTTTCATTATTACTTATACATTTTAGAATCTATGCACACCGCGTTTTTTAAGCGTTTGTGTCGATTTCTTTGCACGTGATTCGATACAAACGTGCGTCTACGGTGCATAGGCCCTAAGTACTACACAGACTTAAATGACACCTAAGTGGAGCATGAAAAAAATATACAATTCATATTAATAAATATTAAATATTAATTACATTAATGTAAACTATTAACACGTTATTTACACCTATGTTATGTACCCAACCCCCGAATTTTTAGTCCGCGTACAGCCCACCTTTCCCAGATAGATGGCGTGATCCGTCTCCTTTTCGGGAATATTGCCTTAGCGTGACCGAATAGAGCGCGAGTGTTATCCCTCTGCGGCTGATCTTCGCCCAGTCGCCGTGCTTCATATCGGCCTTGTATCTCTCGAAGGACACGAAGGTCATCATAATGCCGATAAAGAAATATTACAATTATTTTGGCATCAATGTACATAGTTAATGTAACTACATTGATATCAATATAATTACAATACTTCATTATACAGAGCATCCCAAGCCTATGGGACATCAAGGTAAAGTACCTTAAATATCGTAGATAGGATATTTTGCTGAAAGCAGACATTATGTTATTTCTAAGAGTCAGTAATACTGCATTCAAAGATTTTCTAAAAATAACTTGCTTCATCTGGTGAAGTTCTGCATCGCCCTATTGAAGTTTTTAATGTATGTTGTATAAATACAATTTCCTTCAAGCTCTACTTATTATGTCTCACTGACAACCTCAACGAACTTTCACATTTATTATATGTAGAGATTATATTATTATTATACTCCCAGTGACACCCCCCTCCCCACCCCTTTAATTCAATTCAAAAAGTAGACTGAATCAGGCTCCTGCGTATATTCGAAAAACGGTTTTTAGGGTTCCGTACCTCAAAAGGAAAAAAAAGAACCCTTATAGGATCACTTTGTTGTCCGTCTTTCTGTCTGTCAAGACCATTTTTCTCAAGAACGCGTAGAGGTATCAAGCTGAAATTTATACGAAATATTGTCCCTTGGAGCTGTGAAAAAACCAAACTTAAAAGCCAACGCAATCAAAAGATACAGTGGTTTATGCTGCAAATTTTAGATTTTCGACACTCGCAAAACCTACGGGGTACTACCCGTGAACTCAGAAACTTGAAATTTGGTACGAAGCAACGTCATATAGTACAGACAAAGGAAAAATTACGAAAAGTAAACATTTTTAGTAAAATCATACAAAAAATATTTTTTATAATTTTAAACTTAATACCTTTTTCCTCGTAAACGTGTGGAGGTATTAAATTGAAATTCATGTCAAATACTCAGGGCTACAAGACCTTTCAGATGTAGCAAAACTAAACTTTTATGTCAACGCAATCACAAGAAATAGCAATTTAAGTCGCATATATATTTATTTATTACATTTGTATGACGTTTCCGTGAGTCACTGACGGTGCTGGCTAAAAGCGCTGCAGGTGTCTGACACCTCAGCAGAATGCTGAGCCAGTGTCCGGTTCATTGCCGCAGAGACACACTTGTTTCATGTTTTATCTGTTTTCAGTTTTCTGTTTATTTTATTGTTAAATACGTGTGTCCTGTGTGTTTGTGAATAAATGTATCTTTCTTTTCTTTCTATATTTTGAAACTGACTACTCGCAAGAAACTCAAAACCTAAAGGGTCATGACTTCATGACCTTCCGAGCTTCTTGAAATCATGGCCTTCCGTTATTTTAATTGTATGTGTTATTTAGAGAAACATGAACCTTATCAGTAACCCTTTCAATCTGCATCATAAAATACGGCACGTTATTTTTTATCACATTTGACCGGTTCGAGTCCCGACTGAGGCAAGCGATTTTTCATAAATCCGTAAATGCAGAATTTATTGTTTTTAAAAACAAAGGAAAGTCTCCTTTACACAGAATGTGCTATTTAAAATATTTAAGGTAGTTGCCATCCATGCGGCATTCGATATATTGAAATCGGTATACGTCATAAAGAATTATCACTAAAAACCTAACATATATGCTAACTGACTTCCTTAAGTTAAGTTAGTGGTAACAAAATGCATCGATAAATGGAGCTGTTCTCAAGAAGGTAACTTCTACTACCTACGCGTTGAAAAGATTTTACCATAATTAAGAGGCGGGGAAAGACGGGTATATTGTATGAAAGTTTGTATGGAACCCTCGGTGCGCGATTCAGACTCGCACTTGGGCGGTTTTTTTCTTGAATAACTCGCCCATTTTTATTTTACAGTAAAACCGTGAGAACAAAAATTATAGGAGATTCTCTACAAGTTTGGTCCTCACAATTTTCTTCTAGGATCGATATTTTGGAAATTCAACCTTAAAAAAAGGTGGGAACCAAAATTGATCAGAATTTATTTATCTATAACTTGGTTTCTCTTCATTCATGCCGTAAAACGTGGAACAGGAGATAATGATAATATTTTGAATTTGTCGCGTTTTTCAGGTTTAATTTTCAAAATATCGATCCTAGAAGAAAAGTTGTAAGAACCAAACTTGTAGGGAATCAAATTTCCTACAATTTTTATTCTTACGGTTTTACTGTAAAATAAAAAATGGCCGAGTTATTCAAGAAAAACCGTTTTTCGAATATACGCAGGAGCCTGATTCAGTCTACTTTTTTAATTTACACTCCCAATGACACCCCCGAGGGACCTACGAAAAAAAAATCCAAGAACTAATTATTCACGGGTAGGGTCGGTTTTTTGATAATGACTGTACTAGTTAATGACATAATAACTTTTAAAAGTGCTAATTTTGTGCTGGATTTCAATTCGGCTTATGTCCATCACGTCATCATCGTTATTAGCCTGTAATCGCCTACTGCTGAGCATAAGCTTCTCTTCGAGTACCTACTTTTGAAAGTCGTCAAACGACATTTTTAATAATGTCAAATAAATTTTAATTAAGAAACACAAATATGTATCTAAATAAAATTTATTACGAACTGAAATGCATTTCGATTGTAATCCCATTAAATATTTAATAATTTAAATTACATAAAACATTTTAAATTGTGACCGATTCTAATATATTTTTTTATGTATACTATACTAATTTCAGGTGACATTCAGATTCATTGAGAGACATTCAGAAGTAGGTACTCTTTGAGTAATTGATTCCATGGATTAAAACATACATACAATTGAAACGTATACCACGAGTCATGTCGTGTACATACTTTAAATAAAAAAAGAAAGAAGTTGGGCGAGAACTTGGCAGATTATTGACATACTCGCTGTTTTAAGATTATTGAAAATATCATTTGATTTCCTCACATTTTTGGAGAAAAGCACTATAACTGCCTTGGCGGGAACGGCAATTCGTGGATTCGTCTCTGTTGTCGGATGCAGCTTCGCTTCACTCATCCACGAATTGCTACTTCCCGGCCTCTCTAATGTAGGTACTATTAAGTCATGTATATTGTGGATGAACATAGTTTGTATCTGGTCCATGTATGTAGAAAATAGGCGCCACAGGTTTAGTTAGATGATCGTTACGTGAAAATTATATTAAACAGTTCTTTTCCAGCTGTCTGGCTTAAACACCAGCATGAAAGAGGTTGGATTCTGAAGGATGCGGGACATTAGGAATGGGGGCCCTTATTTTCTTTTGATCAGTATATTATTTACATTATCACATCAAATAAATTGTATAATTATTTAGGATCTAGGAACTCTGTAAAATATAAACTATAAACATTCCATCGTGTATTCCTTCATGAGTAAATTAATAACTGAGGAAAATAGAAATGCAGTCGACTTTTCTTATTACAAATAAAAAAAACTTGTTTGTTGCAAAAATAAACCAAAACATGATAGAAAAGTATTACCCTACACGAACAAACTTTAATAAGGCAGTATGCCAAAGGTTCCACTTAATTTGAAAATAATTGCACGTTTTCTCTTCGTAGGTTATGTACTTATAAATGATTTTATACTTAATTTTAATAACAGTTTATTCATAACAATTATCACTCTCACTATCGTTTTTCTAAAATTAATACTTATTAGATCCATCATCTTTACGGTTTCAGGTTGTCCCAAAGTATTCACTAAAATCTGACAGTTACGTCAGGTATACTTCTCTAACAATTTAAATATGTGAGGGAACAAGGTCTCTGGCATATCATTTGCCCACACGAAGTCTAGATGGTTCCATCTTTTCGGCTCCATCAGATGATAATGGACGATATTTGGGAGTAGAAATCTTAAGTATTCCACGTCGCGAACTCTAGACAAATTGTCATTTCTGCCCACAAGGAGAGCTGTTTTCATGGTAAACTCTCTCAGATTATAATCAGGTGCCACATCGAATCCATAACGTTGGGAATTTTCTTCCGGACCATAGTCAAAGAGGGCGAAACGTTTGCTTAATGCTATTTGATCGTAATGTAGTAAACTTTTCCTCGAGCCCGCTGCGGGGTAATGCCCAATAATAGTCGGGAAAAACTTGGGTTCGATGCGTTTCGGATCATATCCAGCACCTTGTAACACAACTCCTTTAAAACATAACTCGTAACCAAGGCCTTCCTGGTTACAGATCAATTCTGCAAGTTTTGATTCAAGTCCTTTATGACGGAATAATTCTTCCATTTTCAAAGCCAGTAATTTTTTATTTATTAAAGGACCAAAGTTTGCTATGGTAGACACAGGTGGTATTAGATTGCTAAGGAAAGCTACAGGTGCTAGGGCTATGAACACTTTAAATTTATCGTTATATTCAGGTCTTAGAGATCCCAATACAAAATGATCCGTCGTTCCTTCAGAGTGCGCTATACTTTGTAAACTTGGTTCTCCCGTTGCATTAAGAATATAGTCCGTTATAGAAGCGAGATCGTAAAATCCATGTTCGTGAAAGCTGTAGTCCCAGAATGACGGGTCCGTGTCAGGGTTCAGTCTGGTATGCTGCCGGGCATATCTATTCCCTCTTGCATTCCCTGCCCATACATCGTATCCACCGTTCGCTAATGTTATAGCTAATGATCCATTGCCTCGAATAATAAACGTATCTGCTGTATCATGTATTCCATGTAACAGTAGAACAGGAGGTTTTCTCTTGCCAGGCAGATGAAACAGTGTCAGTATGTAACCATCTTCTGTGACGACACTGTGTTCTTCGGCTCTGTGTCCGTGCTTTGTGCTCAGTTCAGTAAAGTTCAGGAGTCCGTCCTCAGGAAGCGCTCTTGGTATAAAAAGCGCATTAGTAAGTACACTATTCACTGCGATCACTAAAAATATGAAGGCGAGTGTCATATCTAAGGACTATCAGTGTGATAACGGTTTCTTTTGTACATTATATTTATTAAAGTGATTCGTACTACGTCCGATGTGTTATTGAGCACAATGAAACTTGTTCTACTTCCCCACTCTCATTTATACGTCTTTTTATGATACATTAATAAGACCTTGATGGTGTTGGAACAAAAAACTCCGATTTACATTGCGAATTAATAATAATGAAACAAAATCATCCGATTATTTGTCTTCCTTTTGCAATTCTTAAAACTCTAAACATTATCTATGTGTTGAAAAGATGTTCAACTTATAATTATGCGTGTGTGTGTGTGTGTTATAATTGTATACGACGTTAATTTATGCCGTATAAGCTACAGTAAGACGTGCCGGAAGTAGTGCCGTGTGAGTAGTATTTAAGCTGGCGTGGAATGGGGTTACTTTAGGAAAAAATGGGGCTACTTTAATCATTTAGAATGTAGAGTAAAAGCAGAACTATTCAAAATTAAGAAAATGTTATTGAGTAAACAGCAAGATAGAATATTAATATATTTACTACCACTGTTCACCCACAAGGAAAAATAATGATTTCGGAGAAAAACCTATTTGATCAAAGTCGCCCCCCGAATCAAAGTAACCCCATTCCATCGTACAGAGACACCCAGCTTAGCAAATAAATGATGAGACCAATTTTAGGAGGTTTGCACCCTCAATAAAAGAAAAGGATTGAAGCATGAGTTTACCTTCCGCCTGCCATCGCCACTATATTTTGCAACATGCGGTATAATAAAGGATTATTTGTAACAGATTCCGATTAAAGGTTTCCTTATCACGTATATTTTTATCTTAAGCGGCGCAAATTCGCATGCGCCGATGTGCTTAGGCCCTAGGGCCATTCTATAATTTAGACAAGTCTGGCGTTCGGCGGCGCGAGCCGTGGGCTGTCATGCGAGTATTAAGAAGCTGAAATGCTATAAACAGTTTAAATTTATCGTTGTATTTAGGTCTAAGGGATCCTAATACGAAGTGGTCCGTTCTTCCTTCAGTTTGTCCAATAATTTGTAAGCTCTGTTTTCCCGTTATATTTAAAACATAGTCTGTAATAGCAGCCAGATCGTAATATCCATGATCGTGGAAGTTGTAGTCCCAAAATAGAGACTGTGTCAGGATTCAGTCTGGTATGTTGCCGAGCATATCTGTTTCCTCTGGTGTTACCCGCCCATACATCATAGCCTCTGTTAGCTAATGTAATCGCATTGCCTCTTATAATATATGAGTCCACAGAGTTCAGTAAGCCGTGCAGCAGTAAAACTGGAGGTCTCCTCTTGCCTGGTAAACGAAACACTGTCAGGATGTATCCGTCTTCTGTAACTACAGTATGCTTTTCAGATCTGTGGCCATATTTTTCACTAAGTTCAATAAAGTTTAAACGTCCATCTTATGGCAACGGTTTCGGTGCGAAAAGCGAACTTGTTAATACACAATCGGCAATAACTAAAAATATCAGGTTGAGGTTCATATATTTTTTAGGGGTCCATAGTCAACAAGGATCCCTTATAGTTTCGCCATGTCCGTCTGTCCGTCAGTCTTAGGCTTAGCTCAGTAACCATTACTACTAGAAAACTGTAATTCGGCATGGTTATATAAAAATATAAACTGGTATAACAAACTGGTGTCAATCACGCCGACAAAACAGAAGAATAAAATCTTTAAAAATATTTTTTTTGGCGTACCTCCCCTACACCCAAAGGGGGAATCTATTTTTTTTCTCGTTAAACCCATAGTGTGGGGTATAGTGGGATAACTTGTTCAAAAATATTATGGGTTTTTAAAACAATTTTTCTACGGGGAATGCGAAAAAAATCGTGTGAGTAGTACATAATAATGAATTTAAAAGGAAAACTATCACGGCTAAGAAAGGCATAACTAGTTACCGAGTAATAGTCGACCAACTTAAAATGTACTTAGAAAGGCCAACTTTCGTACGAATTCGTCCGACGCAACCATTTAGGGTAAGTCTGGGGTAGCCATAGTTTTTTTGGAACACAGTTAAAATAAAAGCTTACACATTACGAATACTTTTTTATTTCTTATTAAACTTTGGTTAATTAACTTTAGATTATTAAACAAAAAAGTATAATATCTATATCAATCACATCAAAAAAAAACTGTTGATAAAAATATGATTGGCCATCTCTCCCAAGGTGTCCGGGTGTGATGACCATACCTTTACAGGAAAGATGGCCATAACTTAAATCTCTGTTAGTATTTTTTTCGTTTTTATTTTGATTCTTAAGCATATGTCCTCGAATTCGGTGCAATTCTAAAGTAGTTCAAACCACGCTGAAATCAGTCTTCGAAGAAGATAACTCATAATATTTTTTCTCACAGCCGCTTTAGTTTCTTTCGTTTACACACCGAGTTAGCTCAGTTTTGGATATTTTTCATTGTTAGCATTCCTGGTTTGTTATATGCATTCAGCATCATATGGCATACCGACTTAAACTAGCCAGTGGCCATCTCTACTTTTCTTCCGGGAGAGATGACCACACCTCACATAAAAACAAGTCATAACACGACTTGCTAAAATCTGACCTTAGAACAATGAGGCACTCATATACTTTGTAACCAATACAAAAAACAGCATCAATGAAAAAAAAATAACATCAATACCAGGTAAAACATAAACCCTCCAAAAAATATTGACACTAGTCCAAACAATCAAAGACGATTTTACTTACTTTGTGCTTTTTTCCCGCTTAATTATTGTTAATTGCACCCGTGCTCCCACGCACGAAGCGAAGCGAAATAAACAAAAACTCGCGAAATCAAGTCACTGGTTCCATGAAATATTTCGATGGGCCATCTCCCCCTTATGGCCGTCTACCCCAGAATTACCCTAGTTGGCGCGCGCGTGTCAATGTAACTAAGAAAGACAGGCAACTAAGGAACCCTACACTGCGCGTCACGCACTTAGCCGATTTTTTTTCTTGTTCTATTTGTGTTGTTGTGTTACTGTATACTAGCTGATGCCCGCCGCTTCGCCCGCATGGTTATAGGAAAATGTAACATATTGAATTTTCCCGTGGGAATTAGATGTTTTCCCGCTGGAAAAAGTAGCCTATGTCAGCTCCAGCCTCTAAACTATCTCCATACAAAAAAACATATTAATACGACGCTCCGTTGCGACGTGAAAGAAGGACAAAAAAACAAACACACACACATACTTTCGAATTTATAATATTAGTAAGGATACAACGATTAAGATACTTTGTAATGTCTATGAGTTGTGCTGCTTTAGTTATGTGCCCTCTTAATGAGATAGATTAAGTTTAATTGTTCTATAAATACTTGAGTTACGTTACAGGACCTTCGGCCGACGACGTCGTGTAGTAATGAAGCCTTGAAGACGTTAAGAAAATCACGTAAAGGATTTTTCCGATGTTTTTCTTGGATAGTACATAAAAGCCGGCCGTGTTATGAAATACGGCCAGCTTTTATGTACTATCTACAAACAAATATTACAAACTAGCTGTTGCTCGCGGCTTCGCCCGCGTGGTTATAGGAAAAATTAACATATTGAATTTTCCCGTGGGAATTAGATGTCTTCCCGCTGGAAAAAGTAGCCTATGTCACACTCCGTTGCGAGACGAAAGAAGGACAAACACACACACCCACTTTCGCATTTATAAAATATTAATAAGGATTGATCAGACGTAGTTTTTGAATACAATTTTTGTTTCATTTTACACTTGAATATAAAATGAATAGGAATAGTTTGTAAGAATCTCCATGGCATAATAAATAAAAATACACAGATAGAAGTAAGTCATACCTTAGAGGATGCAACAATAGTACATTACATACCTAGCCCCAGATCGCATATTTATAGCCCTCACCTTCGGTTCGGGCCACAAACACCTACGATCTGGGCCATTTACGAATTACCGCCCGTGGTGAGTACACAATTTTACGTCTTCATCTGGCCACAATGCGAGTTTGACCGTACGCGCAGCGTGCAGTAAAACTAGCATTATGGCCAGGTGTGACGTAAAGGTTATTAAAGTCAGTAACTCAAATCTTAAAGACTAAATCCACTTACATTACGCAACGGCCAGCTTTAGCTCGAACTAAAACTACACTAAAATAATTCATCATCAAATAAATAAATAAATAAATATTTGGGGACATTCTTACACCAATCGACCTAGTCCCAAACTAAGCAAAGCTTGTACTATGGGTACTAGACGACGATGTTCATACTTATATAGATAAATAAATACTTAAATACATAGAAAACATCCGACTCAGGAACAAATATTCATTCTCATCACACAAATAAATGCCCTTACCGGGATTCGAACCCGGGACCTCACGCTTCGTAGGCAGGGCCACTACCAACTATGCTACACCTGGTCGTCACCAACCGGATTGATCCAGTTACAATAAACGTATCGCTTGTAACAACTTACATTCGTTATATTTGATAATACGATGTACTTACACTCTTGTGGCACTGTTTCGGGGAGGCCTATGTCCAGCAATGGACGTATTTCGGCTGATATGATGATGGTGATGATAAAACTTACGATGCTGAAATTATTAAAATTAAATTAGTTTTTACATTGTCATTATTGTGAAACATTCTATTTAAGGTTCAAATAAATTAGCATTTTGTTTTTATCCCGCATACAAAACAATTCACAATTATGTATCTAACCATGAAACACACAATAGCCACGAGCATTTAGGTGTGTATATAATATTTTCCTCATTATCGGTTCCAACTACGGCCATAATTGTAGCACTTTTTTGTACTGACCTCTCAAAGGTTAAGGGCATTATTCAATAGTTATCTTCCTGTTTAATCGGGTTAGCCGTGAGAGTTCTTTGACTCTGGTTATCTTCGGTCCAAAATTAGAATGCTGCAATTAACTTTAATATTTCAAGTGCAAGTACAGTCCAACGCAGTATTTTTCTTAATTATTACCCTTATATTTATTTGAATTAGCACGAACTTTTTTTTTATTAATATTTATAATCTAGCTTCCGCTCTTCGTATGCGTGGACCTGGGATAAAAACTTTCTTTATATGAATCAAGATAGAATCAAGATAGAATCAAGAAGTTAAAAACTATTCTTTATATGAATCAAGATAGAATCAAGAAGTTAAAAACTATTCTTTATTTGCACCAATATCATCCAAATCGGTGAAGCGTGATTGAGTAACGGGTGCGTAATGTTTCATATAATGTCAGAAAAACTAACATACACTTGATATACATTAAATTGAGAAAAAGTTATTTAGTATAATGTAACGTTTTATATAACGGTTATTTGGTATATTTTGCTTTACTCTAAATATCGTTTGATATAATAGGCAAAATAACAATATGCAAGTGGCATAATTCTGTTTTCGTATAACGCATTTATGACATAAATATGTTTAACAGACATATTATTTAAAATAATAGCGCTTTCATATAACAATGTCTGCCAAGAAGTTGACGGAGCCCCGCTTTCGTTTCTGGAACTGAATCTCCCGCCCTCCGCCGTAGACTTTTGTAAGTACTTACATAATATGTAATGTAAGTATAACAAAAAAAAATCGGTTTTGGCGTTTCACCGGCCGCTGCCGCGGCACGCTCGCTTCGGTCGCTCGGCTCGCGCACTGTATAGTCGCAGTTCTACCTAACATTCCTCCTCGCTTCGCTCGTCGTCCTACCTACCTGAGACCTGCCGTAAGGTGGATTATGCTATATGTTGAAAATGCAAAGGGACTTTTCGGTATCGTGAAATTGATGTCAGTATAAAATAACATTAAAATCTTGATTATATTGGATTTTTGTGGTATAATTTCTATATATCAACCTTAGTTATTTAGAACCCCTTAACACAGCACAGAACGAGAAGTACTTTTTAAAAGGTCGTGCTTATTTATTGTATTATTCATTATATCCTACTAATATTATAAATGCAAAAGTTTAGATGTTTGGATGTTTGTTTATCAATCACGCTTAAACAACTTTGAATGAAATTTTGCACGAAGATAGTTTATAGCCTGGATTAAAATATAGGATAGTTTTTATCCCGGGTCCATAATGCGGACGAAGTCGCGGGCGGAAGCTAGTTCATTATTTAATGATTTTTGTTGATTTGTTTATATCTAAAGTTATTTATTGTAAAATCAACTTATATCTTCTGAAATTTATAGCATTGACGAATTAGGTCCAGTAAGTCATTATGATAAACACGTTTCATACCAAGTGATATATATAGTAAATGTATTTTATACTAATTGTAATGATAGTTAAATCATTATATCACTTTTTACATTATCATTTGAAAATTATCTCAAACAATATTATACCATCCGTTTCATTATAATAAGCAATGGTATATCAAACCAAAATAGAATCAGTGAAATTATATAAAACCTCGTGCACCCTTGAGTAACTAATCCAAGCATCCAAACAGGGTGCGTAACGATGCCAATTTTTTGTTTGATATAATATCAGTCGCAATAATGCTCATTTGATATAGTCATTAAGTCATATAACAACACTTAGTATAATTACATATGATAAAATTATCATTTGACATTTAATATAACATACTCTAAGTCTAATGCATATTTACTAGACTGAACATGTGAACAATGTACAGTTAGAATAATATTGATGTTAGGTAGAACCGCGACCCTACAGCGCGCGAGCCGCGGCAGCGGCCGGCGAAGCGCCAGAAGCGAACACTTTTAACTACCTAGTAGTGATACTATATAAGTACAATTTGCAAAGCGTAATGTTTGCTATACTTTCTTTACTTTATTGGTATTACCAAGCTGTTGTTGTCGTTCTAAAAACAATATATTATACTAGGTAGTTGATAGTTATGTAACATGAGAATTATACCATGTTATGGTTATAAAATTATTCTTATACCAGGCGATAGTTATACAAAAGAAACATATATATAATATTCCTATCATGTGGGGGGATTGTTTGAGTTGTTTCCCCACAGTCACAGGCTGGTGTCGGCGAGATCCCCCAACTGTGAAGGTTCTAGTTACATTGTCCTACTCCCGTTCTGATGCGGTTTATTGTGACCCAGATCTTACGTAGGTCCTTGAAGCCAGTCGGCAGTTTAGTGGGGTCTATGTTGGGGTCACCGTCCTGCGCTTGCCACTGCTTTCTCCATTCCGCGGAGACATTGAACGGCAATGACATTGAACGTCACATTATAGTACACCTTTCCATATAATGTGACGTCACGCGGAACTTTAACGGGCTATATCTTAGTTAGTTAGTCTTTAAATACTTGTCTTCAATTTTTTGATAATCTGACTGAGAGACTAAATAGTTTTTTTTTAAAGAAAGTAGCCAATTATAATGTCAAATGAAAGAGCAAGTGTCATAACATAACGAAAGACAACATGTATACTTGTCGAATCGTAACGGGTATTTTATTATCCAGAGAACGATAAGAAACCGAGACACGGTCGTACTAACGCAGTTACTTAACAGTATCAGTAACGCCGGTTGACCTTGCCGGACTGGTTTTGTTAGTTCATATTCTATATTAGGTAGATATGATAATTACTAATTCGTTATATACGACCTAGGCATACAGTGGAGTCGACAAGGTGATAATGTCAAGGAGTCAAAATGACGTGCGTGTGTGTTCATTCGATTTCCGTATAAGGCGGATGTCACACTGCGCCGCATCTCAAGATAACGGTGCGGAGTGACGATTTTCTCGTTGTATGCAAGTAACCTCAGTTCTTATATAAATGCCGTATTGTACGACACACTGCAACTCACTTTCGTCCGGCGAAATTTGTATGCAGCTATGCACCGGTGTGACATCCGCCTAATGGCTTATTTTCACTGGTTGTTCTAAGTCCTGGGACATAGCTGACCGAGATCGTGCGTCCAGTATAAATGTATTATTAAATGTATATTATTAAGGTATACTATAATTTCGGGTGGAGTGATTGTTACCTAGGTAAATTTATACTCGTACTAGCTTCCGCCCGCGACTACGTCTGCGTGGAACCGGACTAAAACCTATCCTACATTTTTATCAGGCTATAAACTATCTTCGTGCAAAATTACATCCAAATTGATTGAGCCGTTTAAGAGTGATTGAGTAACAAACATGCAAATATCTAAACATCCAAACATATAATATTAGTAGGATTTAAAGTTCGTGCTAACTATGATCACTAATTAATCTAAAGATCTAATGAGTTAAACCAACTTCAGCTATAAAATCTCATATGAACAGTCTCATATTAAGCAAAACATTATTAAGTACCTATCCTGAGTCAAAGAACTCTCACGGTTAACCTGATTAAACAGGAATATTTTCGAGCGCCCTTAACCTTTGAGAGGTCTAAAAGTGGTATATTTGTGATTGTTGGTGAGGCCATTAAGGAAGGAAATATTTCGTAGGTATTCTGTATGTACGTGGGCGTTATGTGTTGCGTAGATAACATGTCAATAGTTTTCACTACGAAAGATAACTACGGGTGAGGCCAGCGCCGGCCGCTGGCTTACTCTGGTCGCGGAGGGTGTTCGAATTGGAGTGGTCTTGTTTAGACGGCTTGCTGTTACGAGTAGGCGGGACACTTCCAGTTACATAGGAGATTCGAGGTATTTTTCGGGCCTGTGGCTGCCAGACATCCTCAATGATAAGTTAGGCTAGAACTGCTACAGTCGTGTTGGTCATCATCAAGATTCACGTTTGAGCAATACCCTAAAGATTGGATAGTAGGTGACATGGTAATAATTTTGCAGTAAACTGCATACAATCGACGAAACAGCTGATAGTTGCACTTGGATGCAATTGGTATTTAGACGAAAATGAAATATAGCGTTATGCATATAAGGTCCAGGTTCAGCTCGCACACAATGCTCGCTTAGTCTCTGTGTTTGTTATCAGCGCGCAGGGAGTTTGAGGCTCAAAAGATCGTAAACGCCAACAATTACCAAGCACTTAGGGCGTTTTATTACGAGCACTTTACACTGACGGTGGCTTGTAGCTAACGATCATTGTTCACTTTATTTTTGGTCAAATATCGTTTATTTTGGCGATTATTCTTAACACGTATTAAGCTGGTTTTCCACCGGAGGGGCGGGACGAGACGAGGCGAGACGAGAATTGAAATTCGTATGGGACTTACTACCTATTTGCACTGAACACGCGCGCGCGCGGTGGAAATAGGTAGTAAGTCCCATACGATTTCAATTCTCGCCTCGCCTCGTCTCGTCTCGCCCCTCCGGTGGAAAATCAGCTTAATACTGTCCACTAAAGAATGTCTTTCCCAACATGTTGGCCGTAAATCTAACTCGAAAACTCGAAGTTTAACACTTGATTTGGATTATTTGGTCGAGCACAATTGTTAAGATGTTTATCGAATTAATGAACATGATGGTGGAGTCAAGGTGAAAATCGAAGATCACGGAAGTCCGCTGCAGTATGCTGGCGGCGCAGAATCGGCCATTGTGGCGCTCCTTGGGGAGGCCTAAGTACAGCCGTGGACGTACTTCGGTTGATATGATGATGATGAAGGAATGTACAAAAAAAAACTGGCCAAGTGCGAGTCGGACTCACGCACAAAGGGTTCCGTACCATTATCCGTTGAATGAAAGGTAAATTGCGGTATACGATTTATGACGTACTAGCTTCCGCCCGCGACTTCGTCCGCTTGGCCCCGGGATAAAAACTATCCTATATTTTAATCCAGGCTATAAACTATCTTCGTGCAAAATTTTATTAAAATCGGTTCAGCTGTTTAAGCGTGATTGAGTAACAAACATCCAAACATCCAAACATCTAAACTTTCGCATTTATAATACTAGCTTCCGCCCGCGACTTCGTCCGCGTGGACCCGGGATAAAAACTATCCTATATTTTAATCCAGGCTATAAACTATCTTCGTGCAAAATTTCATTTAAATCGGTTCAGCCGTTTAAGCGTGATTGAGTAACAAACATCCAAACATCCAAACATCTAAACTTTGGCATTTATAATATAAGTAGGATTAGTAGGATTAAAAAAGAACTACTTACTAGATCTCGTTCAAACCTATTTTCGGTGGAAGTTTGCATGCAATGTACATCATAATATTTTTTTTTAGTTTTATCATTCTCTTATTTTAGAAGTTAAAAAGGGGGGGGGGGGGGGGCACACATTTTACCACTTTGGAAGTGTCTCTCGCGCAAACTATTCAGTTTTTAGAAACCTCCATATCATTTTTGAAGACCTATCCATAGATACCCCACTCTCTCTCTGATGAAAAAAAAATGTTGACTCCCAAGATATATTGTTTTTTTTTCTATTTTTGTGTGAAAATTTAATATAAAATTTATTTAATCGTTTTGGAGAAAAGTGGCTGTGACATACGAACGGACAGCCAGACAGACATGACGAATCCATAAGGGTTCCGTTTTTTGCCATTTGGTTACGGAACCCTAAAAACATTGACATGACATTGTAACAGTTTTTTGATCAGGTCACCTGTCTCGAATCTCAAGTCTTACGATTCTTACGGTCACGTGACCTGTGGCGAGTTTAACATTTTTTCCCCACCACAAAAAGTGCACAGCGGCGCTAAAGAAGTTTTCACTTCAAAAATGCCTTACAACAATGAACTTGAAATGAAGCAAAATTCTGACAATTTCATTGCGCATTTTAACAGCTAAGCGCCTTAGCATGATTATGTTAAACATCAAAATGCCTATCCCATACTAGTAACGATCCGGTTGACCTTCCGTAGGTGGATTTAGTCCGCGCTAAAATTACATAAGTACGTCAATCCATACAGATGATAAAGTACGTAGGTAGGCACCAGTCACCAGAAGGTTGAGGACTTCAAACAATAAACATGATAGTGAATAACCTTGGAGGGACCCTGCATTGATGATTAATAATACTTTATATGCATATTTATGCATGCCCTCGGTTAAAACAAATTACATCTGACGCCGGGAGTTGATGAACCCAGCCTCGCATCAGTAGGCACACTGGTTCATATAAGTGGTAATCGAGACAGAATCACAAGCATCAAGGAGCTCTCAATGACCTTCGATCGTCTAACGATTGGTTGTTTTAAACGGTTGATGGGCCAAAAATTTTTTAGTGCCTAAAACAGAGATGAAAATTTATACTTAACCACTTTTACAAAATTGTAGATGTCTCGAAATGTTATTTCTCAACGGGGTCTTATTTAATATTACAGAAACGTCTCATTTGGTACACAAATTACCACTGCGTTACCAGTCCCCATGAACCCTCCTAAATAATGTCCACTGCGTTACCAAACAATAGTTTTTTTTATTGACCCCAATTATTTCGATAATAGTCATCATTCGGGTATGCGTATGCCATAAATGATGCGGTAAAATGTACATGGGACGTTTTTATAGGCACTAAAAATAATTTTAGCCCTGATAATCTATTTGTATGTAATTTTGACAGCTCTATATGAGATTACAGCAGCCATATTTAACGTTAACCGATCTGTAACTGTATGGGGGAGACCTTTGTCCAGCAGTGGACGTCTTTCGGCTGATATGATGATCTGTAAAAACCTACCGCATTAATAACAATACATGACACGTTGTACACGGTATAAGTTTGCCTATCTCGTTCTACCTACCCTCCTCTCAATTGTTCAAAGGTTAGCTGGAAGAGATCCCTTATAGGGATAAGTTGGCCTTTGTACTTTGATCTATTGTGTAACATGTATATTCTTTAACCTGCTATTGTGTACAATAAAGTGCTTAAATACATACATACATGAGTGTCCATGCACTATTTATCTTTATTTTTTACATAAGACTGTCGAGTGATTGACCCTAGTCGCACCTGATATGGGTGCACGATGTTTCATATAATTTCACTTAATCTATTTTGATTTGATATACCATTGCTTATTATAATGTAATGGATGGTATAATATTCTTTCAGATCATTTTTAAATTATCTAATGTAAAAAGTGATATAATGATTTAAGGCTATAATAACAATTAGTATAAAAGACATTTACTATATGTATCACTTGGTATAAAACGTGTTTCTTATCATAATGACTTACTTGACATAATTCGTCAATCCTATAAATTTCAAAGATGTAAGTTGATTTTACAATAAATTTCTTTAGATAGAAGCAAATCATTAAAAATAATGATATAATGAATAATAAAATAAATACTTAAGCGAAACTTTAAAAAAGTACTTCTCTCGTTTTCTGTTGTCCTAAGGAGGAAACAATAAGGTCGAGATAATTGAGAAATAGGTATTTGTAAAATGTATTGCTTTCGCGCCAACCTCAAGCCAGCGCGCAGAGCGCGATAGAGACAACTGCAGCTTGGATCGAAAATACCTATTAAAAGTACATAAAATCAACGTTTCGTAGTCCCCTGATTTCTTCTCCAAAACTTGACCTATATAACTCTTCTTTTATTAAAAATCAGAGACCATTCTTTGATTTTTAATAAAAGAACTTTGGCCATGTTCCTATGTTTTCCTTTTTTTAATAATCTAGTCAAAATGGTTTTCTTCATGTTTGAACACAGCGGAAAATCTGGCATTTTTTTAGGTTTTAAAGGTTAATATCTCCTTTAAGAGTAAATTTATGAAAAAAAGGAAAACAGGAACATGCCAATAATAGCCATAGATTTATGGAAAAAAATATTGCTCTACTGAAATTATCCAGGGAGAAAACAGGGGACTACGTTTCCATGGAAAAACGGCCGTTGTGTTTCCTCTTAAGGTTATTTTATACTGACATCAATTTCACGATACCGAAATTTTCTCAACCTTTGCACTTTCAACATATAGCATAATCAACCTTAATGCAGGTCTCAGGTAGGTACGACGAAGAGCGAAGCGAGGAGGAGTGTTAGGTAGAACTGCGACCATACAGTGCGCGAGCCGAGCGAGCGTGCCTCGGCAGCGGCCGGCGAAGCGCGAGAACCGAACATTTTTAATAATACTTATATAACGTATATTATGTAAGTAAGTACTTACAAAAGTCTACGGCGGAGGGCGGGAGATCGAGTCCCAGAAACGAAAGCGGAGTTCCGTCAACTTCTTGGCAGAGATTGTTATATGAAAGCGCAATTATTTTTAATAATATGTACATGTTAAATCATATTTATTGCACAAATGCGTTATATCTAAACGCAATTGTTTTAAATAATATGTATGTGAAACATACTTATGTCATAAATGCGTCATACGAAAATAGAATTATGCCACATGCAAATTATGTCATTTATGCCAATTATATCAATCGATAATTAGGGTAAAGCAAAATATAGCAAAAACCCGTTATAAAAAACGATACATTATACTAAATAACTTTATGCAAATTTAATGTATATGAAGTGTATGTTAGTTTTTCTGACATTATAATGAAACATTACGCACCCTCTCAAGTTGAGTGTTTTTTTTTTAATGTATAACCACACAACTTTTTCCAGAGTAGTCCGATTTTGTCTCAGCCACTGAAAAATTATTATCTGATTGGCATACTTAGTTCGGTGACAATACCGGAATTAGCGGGAATAGGAATTGCGGCGCAGGTGGAAATAAACCAACCTCTTTTGACACCACACGAAAGAATTTAATGGAATTAATATTCATGACCAGCTGCAAAATAAGTACCCAGTTATTTTTATCAACCTGTTTTATCAACGCGGAACAAGGATAATTTGTTTAATGATAATAACAATCTAGAAACTAGATAGTGGTAAATATCAAAAAATATTAAAAGTTAATTTTGAAACATAAAATTGGCTAATGTTGCTATTCGAAGGGCTCCAAAAAAGAACCGATTTTAACTAGGTACGTCTGACATTTTTACTTTTGGGCAATGTATGTGTAGCAAAAAACGCGCGATATTTACAGGAAGGTTCATGTACATATTATTTATTATACATTATAAAAGTATATACTAATATTGTAAGGAGCAAAAGTCTGTGAGGTTGTAAGTTTGTATGTAATTTGTGGGTAATTTCCGGAACTTCTCATCCAATATGCGCAGCGACATAGGACCTTAATTGATTGGACCAAATCAATTCGTAATGATCTAAACTGCAATCCACCTCGACGTGAAACCTGTGCAAATCATATACCGAAATGCTCGCCAGCTCCCTAAATAATAGGGGTATAGACTAAATAAATTTATCAATACTGTTGTATTTTCTCGATAAAAGATTAAAAAGTTGTCAAATGGAAAAAAAGCAACGCAAGAGGTTAAATAATCACAGTTATGTGTCCAAAGTTTTAAGAGGTGGTATATTCTGTCCCTTCCGCAAAACGCACCATCATACGAAACGATTGTCATTCAATATGACGCTCGAGGATCGTGGCGTCACGATCCCCTACCGTTTTCTCTCTAACAAGCAACATTAAAACGGTTGTACTCGTAGCTGTAGTAGAATGGGATTTTCGTCATTAGGCATATTTTTTGCCTTCTTTCTTTTGAAGTGAAAATTATTTTTGAGGATCCTGCCGTTTTGCCAAAGTTATTTTGGTAAAATTCATTACCGAAACCAATTTTGGCAACCGCTGTGTTTGGTAATGCAATCTTTGGAATAATTTTAGTAGGCACATTTTACCACGGAAAATAACAGTCAGGCATTTTGGTCTTTTGACAAACACTTTATTACAGCAGAAAATCTTTAGACAATAAATGTCAATTGAATTATTATGACAAATAAAGGCAAAAATATTACCACGGAAAATTAAATTCAGGCGAGTGCGTAACGATACCTACAACATTTTCTAAGACAATATTGGTCGCAATTACATCTACCTACATATTTCCATATGGTGTCGTAACAATCCCTTTAATTCCAATCCAACCGGGGAGCCTAACCAAATTAGGGAAAATCTTAATAGCGCGATGCAGAATCGCTATGAGACCGTGACAGCGACATCTTGTGGCGTATTCGGTACTATTTGAGTACTACTAGCGACCTCCCTCGACAAGCGGAGTGTCGAGGGAGGTCGCTAGTAGTATCGTTTTTTTTTTCTGTGTTTAGTGCGTTTATTCCTCAATAGATGGCGTTAGTAGTATGGTTATTCCCATTGGTTTAGTGCATCTATTCGTCACTGGATAGGGATAGTAGTACGTTTGTTTCCGAGTGTTTAATGTATCTGTATATAATTGAGTATGTATTATTTATGTTTATAAGTAAATAGTGTGTATTATTTATGTAAATAAGTAAATAGTGTGTATCGAGTATCTAAAAATTATACATTTTTAATTAAGTACGAAACCCTCAGTGGGCGAGTCCGAATTGCAAAATATCCGGTATTTTTCTAAAAGGCTGTTATGACAACCTACTTATCAAATTCGTAGAAATACGTGCAAAAAAACGCCTTTGAAGACAGAAATTATAATTGCGACATCTACTCTTAGCCTTATCTTACTCCTCTAGACTTAAAAGGTCAATTTGTATAAGTATCTATATAGCTATATTTATACAAAATATGTAACCCATTCTTTGCCGAATCTCAGATTAAAGCACGTAGTTTGGTGATAGTTATGTAAGTATTCCCTGCATTATAATATATACGAGAATTATGCCGTTTGAGCATTAAAAATCGACTGAAGAAGCTTATGCACGTCAACGGCAGATCCATATGGATCCGAAAATGTCATTGTTGTCTAAAGAAAATTAAAGTTATTAAAGTATAAGCTATATACAAAACTGACGACATCTGGTTTCAAAAATTAAATAAGTTTCGATGGCCCACCGGCTTAGATTTATTTAGCAAAACACATGGGAACTACTTATCGTTTCCCATGAGTGTTAATTTAACATTATATGGCCTGGGTCATAAATTACACCCATGGCTACTAAATGGGTTAATACACTAAAATGTATACGATTAGCAACCGAAATATCGCTTAACGGGTCATCTTTATCAGTAATGAGCAAACAATGAACTAACTGATATTATATTACAAGTAATATTCAGACCATACTGCACTCATTACTCTTTGGTATCTCATTCTGAACACCTCTTACAATGAATAATTTCGGACTATTTCTGTTAGTCACAACAATTGTTGCAATCGTGGAAAGCGACAATATGTTTTTCGGTACTAGTGTCCTAAGGCCTATGGTGTTCCATAAAGATGCCGAGTACAGTTCTAAACTATTTCAGAAAAGGGTGGAAAATATGTATTTCAAGTTGGCGTCACTACCGAATTCTATACCACGCACGATTCAGGTAATATTTTACAATAATAATCCATTCCTTGTAAAAGAAGAGGCCAAGTCTCGAAACTCTGCCACCGTAAAAAGTTGTGAGATATTTTGTAGAGCCTTGGCTCACCTTTTCTGAATGCCTGAAACCTATCTCAGGCATTCTTATTGGGTACTAATCTTTATTTGCTTGCTAAATAAAATTTTGTGACTTGGCAATCACAACTCTACTGCATTTATGAATTTTTGCATACCTAAAACTATATAGTATTGTGTGATTGCGAAGTCACAAAATTTAATTTGGCAAGCAAATAAATATTAATAAGAACGCCTGAGACAAGTCTCAGGGGCTACAGATCTCAGGTCGAGAAAGCTGTGCTGAGCAAGAATCAGAAGAATATCGCACCTAAAATTGGCCGAAAGTTGGAAAATCCTTCACTTCTGGTCAAAATTTGTATAGGTAGGTATACCTATATATGTCTTGTGAGAGCAGTACAAGACATGTGGCATCATTTAGCCCTTTAATCGTAGAGAGAGTGAACCTAAGTCTGTTAGTCCTGAAATGGCTG
Source organism: Epinotia bilunana (assembly GCA_947049275.1). Classification (NCBI taxonomy): domain Eukaryota; kingdom Metazoa; phylum Arthropoda; class Insecta; order Lepidoptera; family Tortricidae; genus Epinotia; species Epinotia bilunana. The sequence goes on from OX346267.1 coordinate 4,214,946, forward strand.
ACTTGGCAGACGGTTCCAAAGGTGGCCTTTTGCACCGTCTGCCAAGTACTTCCTTTCTAGACCTGCTGGAATTATGAGACGTAGGTGTATTGGGGAGTGGGCTTATGTACGATTCCCACCAAACGGGTCGGGCCTGGTGGCGTGGCGCCGCATCGCGGTAGATGCGCGAGCACCCGGTGGCCGACCGCGTTTTAATAGAGTGCATAAGGTAAAAGCCGGACGGAGCCGTCCACGTCCGTGAGGAGCCGACCGGCCGCCAATCCATTCAAATATGAAGTGTAACGTCTGTATTAAAGCTTAAAATTCCATTGGCAACTTGTAAAATGCGCTCAGGCGCGCTCCGCCCCGGCCCGTTCGGTGAGAATTACATTACGTGTCACAATGGAGAATGTCTTAAGGTATTATGTCCGCTATACATATCGAGTACTTTCTTGTAATCTATACTAATCCCATAAAAAACATTCCATGTAAAAAACGAGGCCAAGTCTCGAAACTCTTCCACCGTAAAAAATAGTGAGATATTTCGTAGAGCCAAGTCTCAGGCATTCTTAGTTATTAATCTTAATTTGCATGCTATATGAAATTCTGCAAGTTGACAATCGTTAAAAAAAATCATTTTTCGGGCCAAGCTGAAGCATAGAACTTCGTTCGCTTAGCTCGCTCATTCGATTATAAAGAGGATCTGTGAGATTGTAGCTGTGTAAGTTGGTTGGTTTGTGTGTCATTTCTGACACACAAACCAACATTTCAGGCTTTACTTTCGTAAAGCCTGAAATCTTAATCTAGTCGAAGACGTCCACTGCTGGACATAGGCCTCCCCCAGAGTACCGGTACTGCGCCACCCGCATCCAGCGGACTCCCGCGACCTTTAGCAGGTCATCAATCCACCTTCTCGTGGTCTTCCCACGCTGCGTATTAAAAAAGATATAGGTACCTTATTTTTTTATTATTTTCTAGGGTGTGATGGCTTACGATAAGACTCACACAACCGCGTCTGCCAATGTAACGCAAGGAGGCTTGGGATACGACTTCATCAATATCCGAATGAAGAGCGAGAGGGGAGAGAAACTTCACTACGACATCTTTATTTATGCTTAAAGCTCTCACAGACTGGCGCGACTTGCGGTGGCGGTCAATAGTAGATTTGACAGCTAATAACAAGTTTAATATCAACCGTCGCGGCTAGCCCGCGCCAGTGTGCTGCGGGCTTAATGGTGCACACATTTTATTTTTCAAGAAAATGTAATACTGCAAAACGAGTCTATAATGTTCTTTTATTCATTGTGTCTTGATGAATAAAAATATCGCAATGTTTTTTTTTTCAACTAATAGTTGATATTTTTTTGTAATATTACAAAATAAAACACTCGATAATGTTGGAACAAAGGCGGATTTAATTCAGTTTATAATAACCTTGTAAACATTTTAGTGATATTTTATAGAATGAGACATAACGCCTGATCTTATATTTATTACAAGTAAATATAAATTAATATTAACTCCAGCTGTAACTAATTATATACCTACAAACTATGTACTCGTATGTAACAATGTTACCAAAACTTGCTAGTTGATTTTTAACCACTTCCATTAGTAGCATCGATTTTGTAACTGCAATTACCAGTTTTGGCATAATACCTGTACAAGATATATTATCATCAAGTTGAGCTGATCATGGAGCAGGATGTAGCTCTTCAATGGCAAAATCCTGATGTGAAGTGTGTGTTTATAAAAAAAGAATGCTTGACACGATTTTCAACATTTCTATTTCTTTCTTTGTGCAATGCCATCGGGGTTTGCATGTTATTTATATTTATTTAGAATGTTAAAAATCTTAGGAAAAAGGTGTTTGTCCATATCATTTGCCCAGACAAAGTCCACATGATTCCATAGAATTGGCTCCATAACAGTATACTGAACTAAGTTAGGTAGTAGCTTCTCTAAATGATCAGCATCTTTTATCTTGGAAAATGGATCGTTCTTCCCTAAGAACAAAGCTACTCTTGATGTAACTTTTTTTAAGTTATAATCTGGAGGGCATAATGACTTATACCGCTGAAGGTTCCTCGAAGGTCCATAGTCATACCAAGCGAACCTTTTACTGTAAAATAACTGGTCATAATGCACCAAGGACTTCCTTGAGAGGCCGGCTGGGAAATGACCCAGACCAATAGGTGCAAATTCTGCTTCAAGAGTGGCTGGGTCGAATCCAAAAAGTGGAAATATTATACCAAAGCGGCAGAAATTCCCTCCTATGACTCCCACAGAACAAATACTGGTTTTCAAGTCTCGAGCAGCCGTTTCGTTGGCAGCAATCTCCTCTACATTCATTTTAATCAAAATATGGTTGATTACGGGCCCTGTCATTGCTATGGTAGAAATAGGTGGTGATAAATTAGCCAAGAATGCAACAGGTCCCAATGCAGCTAGGACATTTATCTTTTCATTGTACTCGGGCTTTGTCACCAGCAAAGCAAAAAAGGCAGTCGTTCCTTGAGAATGTGCAATTACGTTGATTGTATCCGATTTTGTTTTATTGCGAATAAAATTCATCATAGCTGGTAGATCATAAATGCCTATTTCATGAAAGCTGTATTGCCAGAACTCTTTGTCTTTGTTAGGATCGAGGTGCAAATGTCTGCGGCAATATTTGTTGCCTCTGTTGTTTCCTATCCAGACATCATGTCCGTGGTTAGCTAAGGTTATGGCTAAAGACTTATAGCCTCTCAACACGTATGAATCAGAAGAGTCTCCTAGTCCGTGCATGATGAATAGTGGCCGTTTAATCTTACCAGGAATACGGAAGAGTTTTAAAATGTATCCGTCTTCTGTGACAATGTCGTATTCTTCAGCTGGGTGAGCATATTTCTTGGCAAGATCGGTAAAGTTTAGTAAGGCATCTTCTGGTATCACTTTTTCTAATACATTGGATGTTACTGCTACACATTTAAATGTCCACATTATTAATAGTATTATAACTGAAAGGATGATCATTGTCATATATTATGTGTGTATTCGACCAGTTTTTGTTAAAAGAATTTTAAAGTTATTCTGGTCTGTGTGAAACTTTTGAACTCACCCGCATTTAGCTGACAGTCTTGACTCATTACCATTAATTAAGGAATAGAGCCCTTATCGTGTAAATAAATTAGTGTCGAAACAGTAGGCACCCTGTTACATACAAGATTAGAAAAAGCGGGCGTTTTATCGTCATGCAATTCCACGAAATACCTTTGTGAAACGTCAAAATATAGTTTTGTTTGAAAACCACTAAATGATCGAAATCCTACTAATATTATAAATGCGAAAGTTTGGATGTTTGGATGTTTAGATGTTTGGATGATTGTTACTCAATCACGCCTAAACGGCTTAACCGATTTGAATGAAATTTTGCACGAAGATAGTTTATAGCCTGGATTAAAATATAGGATAGTTTTTATCCCGGGTCCACGCAGATGAAGTCGCGCGCGGAAGCTAGTAAGTAAATGATAATGAAATGTTAATATGAAACATAACGCACTTGCCATTATTCAATCTAAAGAAAACAAAATTAAAAGATAATCCTACCCATATATTGTAGTTAAAGCTGAAAGTAATAAATTTACTGCTTCCTTTGTACGGTAACATACAAATATATGTGAAACGGTTATTTCAGACTGCACCTCAAAAACCTTTGGTTCAAGTACCAGAAGTTATTTATAATAATAAATAATAGCTTTATTCTATTGTCCTAAAACAAGGCTTAATTGGCATAATTCTTAAACGTGTTTACGAGTATAGTGTTTGAAAATGTCACTATTTTCCAAAGAAAACGTGTCTGAGAAATGAAACTACAGCCTACAGCTTGGTTTCAAGTGTGTACTTCGCCAAGGAGTGCCAGTCTTTTCGCACAGATGGCGTAGTTACATGATATGTTGTCCTGCCAGCAGCCTCCGAGCCAAGTAAGTAATGTGGTAGGTATACTATTCTATTGCCTTAAAATATGCTTATATCACAATTCTTAAATGTGTTCTTAGTGTTTGAATATGTCGTTACTTGCCAAATAAAACGTGTCTGAGAAATAGACATACAGCCTATAGCTTGGTTTCAAGTGTGTACGTGTCTAAGGAGTGCTAGTCTTCACGCAAAGATGGCGTTGCTACACGATTTGTGGTCCTGTCGTGCCCAGTAATGTGGGAGGTATAACTATACGATACGAACTATAGGTACGTAATGTAACACTATGACTGTAAATAGGAATATGTTGTGTTGGTTTTTGGTTTAACATTTTTGTATCCATAAATAATTATTGTGGGTCACGACTAGTTGTACCCGCGACGAAACGGTATCCCCACGGTTTTCTGTGGGTTTATAATCTTACCTTGCAACCAATCAAACATTTTCAGGAAGGCCTAGGCAAACATATTCTAGGCAAGTAAAGGACTAAGTTGATGTTGAGTCGTATGAGGAACCCGATTCTACGTGCACATGCCTTAACTAGCCTAAAACTAAATTGTCTAATTTTTAGACATAATTTAGGCGGCAGATTAAAAATGACATACTTATTTAGAATAGCATTTAAGTGGTTATCACATTGTCCTGAATTCAGTCACTGACGAGAGGGACGCCGTAATACGTTAGATACGATACGAGATATCTCATATCTATCGGCGTCCCTCTCGTCAGTGACTGAATTCAGGACAATGTAATAACCACTTTAGGCAGCTAAGTAAGTTGTATAGAATAAAATAAGAAACGTCAGATTCAAATTAGCGCTGTCGTTTGATTATGACAGCTGCTCATAGAATAGCAAAGTGTTTTAGCGACACCTAAATAAAATTAGGAAGTTTAGAGGCCACTGAAGAATCGGGTCCAATGGGCAGAGAAGAGCGGCTGCTCCACTGACACCGGCTCTGAATAAAAAATAAATAAATCAAATAATATCCATCTTTTTTGCAATAAATTACTGGATACGCAAATAACTTACATACATATATATAAACACGCCCATTTCCCGGAACACTTATACATATTACTCACTTCATTGCCAAATTTGGTGGAATACGGGTAAGCTCTTGACTCACCGTCGTGTATGCACACATACCATAATTTGTTACAAATACCAATATTATTTCGTTTTATTAACCCCCGAAGCAGAAAGAGGGGTGTTATAAGTTTGATGTGTATCTGTGTATCCGTGGCATCGTAGCTCCTAAACGGATGCACCGATTTTAATGCGTTTTTTTTGTCAGAAAGCTGACGTGATCGAAATGGTTCCAAAAAATCGGCTCTGCCGGTTTTGAGATATTGAATTTTGAACAGAAAATGTAGGGGGGTTTTTCAACTTAAGAGTCCGCAGTAAGCTCGATTCTCCATACAAACGTAGTTACGCTCTCATTTTAAAACTACGTGTTGGAGTGTAACGAAACTTTGCATGTCCAATGACATGAGGTATATCTATGTCTGTAATTAGTTTATGTAGCTTTAGATACATAGTATAAAAAATACAGCGAATTTAAATTTTCATTAAAACTTGTTTTTGCAGTATTTCGTTTGTTTTATAAACTGGAACCATATAAACTAATTACAGACATAGATATACCTCATGTCATTGTATATGAAAAGTTTCGTCACAATCCAACACGTAGTTTTAAAAATGAGAGCGGAACTACGTTTGTATGGGAAGGTGAAATTCGGCCGAGCTTACTGCAGACTTTTAACTAAGTTGTTAAATATTTTGAGTCTAGGTGTATGCGGATAGTAACTTTCAGGATTAGGTCGCAAACAACCGGTTTATCGTCAGTGCAAAAAAAATCCTCTTGCTCTGCTGTGGGTAGAAAAATAAACAAATGCTGAAATGTATGTTTAGCCACATAAATATTGTTTTACAACCTAAGGTAAGGTAAGGGTCAGTGAGGTAAGTTTTAAGTCCCGTTAATAATGTGTGAGAATCGTGAAAGTTTAAATCAATATACTTACGTTTTGTTTTAATAAAAACAATCCTAAGAATTTATGAAAACCTTATGATTATAGACCTCAACGTAAACGCGAATTTATACTATGGATGCATCATGATAAGAATATCATAATAAGAGAACGTTTTTCTACAGGTACGTTCCAATACTGACGTATGATTTCTATCTCTGCTACAGTACGAACGCTGTCGAAAAGAGAAAAAGGTGTTTTGGTCCGATAACACGCGACAGACAGACAGATCCGATACTATGACCGCGTCTCACACCGTACAAATGCGAGGAGTTCTATTTGAAATACGAGCAGAAATATAGAAAATTGGATTGTTAAATCCTGTCGAACTTTGCTTACGAACGCTAGATGAAAATTTCTAGATTTTTGACAAAGTTGTGTTCGGCGGCGGCCGAGGTCACATACTTGAGATTAGGATTATTCATTGGGCCAACATCATAAACAAGTCTGCAAAAGAAAGACAGAAGTGAAAACTCAATGACATTGTAACAGTTTTTCCATCAGAGACTCTAGTATAAGTTTTACCGAAACAAAACGTTACGAACGCGTTTGCGACAGATTTTTGACAAAGTTGTGTTCTGCGGCGGCCGAGGTCACATACTTGAGATTAGGATTATTCATTAGGCCAACATCATAAACAAGTCTGCAAAAGAAAGACAGAAGTGAAAACTCAATGACATTGTAACAGTTTTTCCATCAGAGGCTCTAGTATAAGTTTTACCGAAACAAAACGTTACGAACGCGTTTGCGTTTAGCTGTCAAATCCCATACAAATAGAGGGTAAAACGAAAACGCAACGTTTTGTTTCGGTAAAACTTATCCTAGAGCCTCAGGTCACGTGTCCGTCTTCCGAATTTTCAATCTCTCAAATCTTACGGTCACGTGACATCTTACGGTCATGTGATCTGTGGCGAGTTTAACAATTTTTTCCCCATCACCAAAACTGCACAGCGCCGCTAAAGAAGTTTTCATTTCAAAGATCAGAACTACCGGATTTCATGCAAGCTCAGCACGTCGATCATGGGACGGCCGCGACATACTGTCGATTTTTCTCGCATTATACCTCTTGTTCTAAGTGTTCTAATAAGAGAGAGATAGATAGTGCGAGAAAAATCGAGAGAACTCGCGCGCCGTCGCGTGATAGTCGTGCTGGATGTATAAAGTTACTGGACTACTATTGCTAATTTTTTTCTTTTTATTGCTACCGTCGTTCCTTTCTATGTCCTTTTCTGCGGGATATATCAAAAGTGGGATGTGAACCGAGCAAGGGCACATTAGGTATAGCTAGTTTCACGTGAGTTGAGGTCACGCACACAATAACACTGTCATGTAATGACAGCAGGATTTTGATTTTTAATTTAGTGTTCTTACATTGTATCGATAGCAAGTTCAACAGTAAAAAAAATGTAAGATAGGCCGAAAAGTTTATTTTAACTATTTTGTCAAATATTATATAGAACAATTCATAAATTCCAACAAAACAGAAAATAAAAGATATTGACTGATTTTATTATATAAATTGATTATATGAATAAATAAAGGTCAGATATACGTAGGTATATGAATATAATATTAATCGTAGAAACCAAAGAGAATAAGTTATAAATTGCCTTGTTATGTAGCTGTTAAAATTGTCTTTACCTATATGTTCATTACATTGATATTTCATTATCAAACCTCTTCAAAAATGATTGCAGTAACGGGCACGCGTTACATCGTTGTCATACCTACTGACAACTGCATTTTCCAAGAGTTAAGTAAACCTACAGATACTTATTTGAATAACTACGTGAAAAAATAGGTTGTGGGAAAACTTTAAATAGACAAAGTCGGGAAATTATATTCAACGTATTCTATCACGTTCATTTTAGACAGCTTAAGAAATGGCGGCCACCTATGACGGAAATATACAATGTGCCCTTGTAATCAATCTTAACGAATCAGATGTGGATATACCAAGTGACGATGGTTTATAAAAACATTTTTTTCTATTTTTTACTGTTAAAATATATATATAATTAAATATATAATTTTAATAAAATTAATAATACCTATTAAAATATAATTAAGCGTTTTTATTTACATTCACTCACTCATTTAATTCATTCACTTTTTTTCTGTTTTTGCAATCAGTACAGCTGTGTGTGTAATCATTCACCTCATCTCTCGTGGAACTACCTATAGCGCATAGCGATTCTAAATAATTATGCATTAGTTTTGTATTTCGGTTTTTGTTTATTTATGTTTACATTGATATTTTCGTTTTTGTTTTCATTACAGTCTTTGTTTTTGTTGATATTGCTTGTGTATGATAACGTTTCCGCGCGAGCGTGAAGGGTAGGAGGGTTTATTTTATTTCCAAACGCTGCGCGCACAGCTGTGTTATGAAAACAAATGAATTGTGTATGTTTTTTTGACTCGCAGGTTCGCAGCAGCTTTTACATTTTTGATGTCATACACAAGCAATGTCAACAAAAACAAAGACTGTACTCGTACTGTAAACAAAAACAAACATTTCAATGAAAACAAAAATAAATAAATAAACAAACGCATTTTTGGAATCCAATACGCTACCGAACATGCTCGTGTTCGATTCACACCCCATTTTTGATACGCCCTGTATATTGTTAACTTCAGCGTTTCCTTTATTTATATTTATTTCTCCCATAGCTGAACAATACGGTGAAAGTTTAGTTCCCTCAAAAAAGCCACCGGCAACCGAACTGCCGCCGCGGGCGGCCTAAAAAATGTTTTTGTTTAGGCTTTGGTTTGTGATAGCAAATGTCACTCGGCTTGGCGGAGGAATTTATTGCTTGACATTGCAGTAGAATTGAACGAAAAAACCATAGAAGTCTTAAGTAGCGCCGCAAAATGGCCCCACAGAATCGGTGCCATTGCCATTATGCGGGGATGGGGACGTGGTGTAAAAACGATGCCAGGCAGCCGTTTAGTTCGGATACGCATACCGGGTTTTAGGCCCGTGTTTGGGTAGAAATTTGTAAGGAGTCGCATTATATGGTTTTTTTGTGCCCTGATTGTAGGTATAGGTATTTTCCCCTGCCTATGAAAGCCGTCTTTTATCCTTTGAAACCAGTGGGAAAAAACGTTTTTTATCCACTAGTGGGGAAAGTAATTTGACCTTGGAGCGTGTTTAAGTACCTTTTGACAGATAAAAAAACCTCAAACGCTCATAATAAAAAAAAATCACAGATGTATTTCTGTTGCCGCTATAACAACAAATACTAAAAAACAGAATAAAATAAATAATTAAGAACTTAAAAAATTGCTTGTTAATCATCAGGCGCTTGGTCTTAAAATGTATGGGAAAACTAAAATCCGACTCGCACTTGACCAAAATTCTTCTTGGTATTAGTTAATGTTATTATTACTGTAAAAAAAAAATTAAATTAAGAAAGGAAGAAAGAAAGAAAGACTGGCATGCTGTACAGCGCTGGTTTTCAGTTAGTCCCCTTATCACTCATTAAATAGTTGTTTTGCATGTTACACTTTCCTCGCTACAGTGAGGTGAAAAGTTTTGTGTTACACACGGGTGCAAATATATTTTACTTCTCGTGTGTTGAACACTCGCTTCTAAAATGCAACTTTGCACCCTTGTGTAACAAATAACTGTTTATCTGGCGTTTACGTTTAGACTAAAAGTCAATCTGTGTTGGCTTGAGTTTGTCGGAGAAACGTTACTTGAAGGCTTAAGTATCACATGTAGGTTCTTAAATATATACTTATCACTATATATCTAGTTTTTTTTTTACTAAAAAATTAACCAGAATGTCGTTTTCCTTCTAATTGGATTCAACTAATCAGGATTAGTGAATGTATTTGAGGTTAATGGTAAAATTTGTATAAACTAGGCGTAATTAATTATATTACATTATATAACCTGGTACCTGAATGGGCGGCCGAGCTAACGTAAACCCCCATATTCCAAATCATACGTCTATCAATTATACGTCTATTAATAATAAATCGTCGCAGCCGGTTTTGAGAAGGAATACATATATATAAATGTAATACTAATATTGCTCGTTCAATTATATAGGATATTAGGGCACAATCTTACGCAAACTGAACTAGCCACATCGTTAGCTTAATAAGACTTGTGTTCAAGGTACTAGACGATGATAAATGTAATAGATAAAAATACTAAACAAGTTTCTGTCAAAAATTTCATTTTTGGTACAAGCTTTTATTGCCGACTGTACTTTTCTGTATACCATCATCAACTACTCATTGAGACGATTCTAACGAGCCCAAACTCAACGGGGTTATCTCGGTTAAGTACTGAATTCCCATGGCCACCTTCCGTCTCCATCATTAGATCAGCTCGATGGTATCATAATATTGAATGTAATATAGAAATCAACCAAGACTGTAATACAAATATTCATGCTCATCGCACAAGTGCTACCAATTGTAACTGAAACGCGGCTTTAACATAAAGTATGGATTAAAGTAGTGACGCGTCGCTGCGTAAACGCGGCGTCACCGTGTTCTCAGTTTGGTTTGGTAGATCCTCGACGGAAATTGTCCACTTAACGGTCCCGTCGACGTTAGGGGTCGACTTCTACTGTCGTTGATCGAGTTCGCTCGGCAAACAAGCCGCAACAAATTACGCCTTCGCCATGTTTGCGCACAATGTACAGCTTTGACTAAGGTGCGCAGAACAGTTGGTGTGCAACTGACGAACAATTTTTATTATGTCGATATGTTCGAACTAAACGGCTGCCTGGCATGGTTTTGACACCCCGCCCCCAACCCCGCATGATGGCAATGGCACCCACTGTAGACTGGTATTTTCGTTCGCTGATTAGAGGCTTCATTGTGTTGAAAGCGAGAGACAAATGCAGCTGGATCAGCTGGCCGATTACGTTACACATTGTACGTGCATCAAGTAGTTCTAAATGTCACTTTTTGTATGAGATAATGACAGTTCAGATTCCTAAACCTCGTTCAAAACGTTACGTCTTTACCCGTCAGGTCCCCATACTCTCAATTAAATTCAAAAACATAGTTAACCGATAGCTTTTAAAAACCCAGGTAACTCTTAAGAGAGAAGAATAGCTTTGCAGAGAAGAGCTAGCAGCTCGCGATTGACAATACGTATTCTTTTTTGATGAAATTTCCTTTTCGGGATAAAACGGTTTTCACTAACTAAATCTTAACAAATTACTTTGATTTTGATGTCTATCGCTTCAGCATAAAATATTCTGTCTATAGATTTTGCTTTTTAAAAAGTTTTTGTGGTGCATGTAATAAAAGGAAAACCTACAAACCTAGTCTTTCATTGTGTCAATAACGTACTAAAACTCATTGAAATTGGAAAATATTTAGAAGTGAAAAAACATTTCCTCTTTTTGTATGGGTGAGTACGAAGTATTCTTCCCTCTTAACAATACGAATGAATATAACGAGAGTCAGAGCGTGCCAAAGAAATAGACATAGGTACTCCCATACAGTCCAAAAATATTACCCTATCTTCTGCAGGCGCAGAAGATAGGGATCTATGTGAAAATCATTTGTGTAAATATAATGAGTAACCGGCTTTTATTAATAGAATTCAGATAGTACATTCAAAAATCTTAGGCCTCGCTTTACAATTTTGGAAATGCCTGATGCATTATGCATTACCACCAAAATGCAATCGATAATTATGTACTTGCAATGTAATAATAACAAACTGTCTCAATAATTGTATTATTGGAGTTACATGATTACCAGATTTCAGCCAACCTTTACACCGACTGATAGTGGAGTCAATTTAAGTTGGCAACTTAATTTATACAACTTTACCTTGCTTCCACAATGAACGAGTGCTATTCTCCAATAACTGAGACTTGAATAATTGCATATGAATAAGTTTCGTTCCTTAATAAAGTAATAAGACATTGCTAGAAATAGTGTCACATGAGCCATGCGACATGGACGACAATCTTTAAGTATTACATTGTGTAAGGCAAAATGTTTCGTTGTAGCTATGTATTCATGTCCCAAACCATATTGTAATTGGCCTATTTTCAGGAGAAATATTTTAATTTTGAATCGAAGTTTGTACTTACCTTATTTTCTTGTTAGTTGTCTACTACGTAATGTTTAATTTTTACAACAAATAATTATATTACTGTTTCCTCCTACAAACACCAGGGGCATTGGGCATTCTTAAATTGGCTTGCTATTGCTATTACTTTAGTTGTGTTAGTGCTTAGCCAAGTTTGAGTAGGTATGTGCCATTGCAACACATCGATATTTCAAAATATATTATATTTTAATTCAATAATGTAATCAAAAAAGAGGTAGATACGTTGTCTATACGAAATTCCGTGTTCAAAAATGGCCACCAAATCCGACAGCTGAGACACGTTTATACGTTTCCATTGACGACACGAAACTGAGGCAAGGTGGTGCCAATGACTCAGTTTTAGTGTGACACTTTTGGAGCGCTTATGACCTACATATCGTCGGGTATACTGCAATACCGCGTAACTAGCACTGGTAAATGAGCGTTTCTCAAAAAAAATGCCACTATTATTAATTGTACTTCTAGGAATTTTATGTTAAATATTTCCACTCAGAATCAGGAGCTCTTTCGACCCTAGTAGGACAAAAAACTGTCCCAAAGATATTTTTCCTATTGTGTTACCAGTTACCATACACTTTGTATGGTGGTAACACAATAGGAAAGTTCAAAAATGTATGAACATTTTGGGACACTTTTTTTCTCCTATTGGTATGGAGACATCGTGATTTTGAGTAGAAATAATATAAAAGTTGCAGAAAATCTCCGAAAAAAATGTAGTGGCATTTTTTTTGAGAAACGCTCATATAGTGCGTATCTACACAACACCCATAGTGCGAAACCGCGTATCTAGCACAGGTAAATACTGCGTATCTACACAATACCCAACTTTACAGGAGAAGCTTGGTATAATTCTAATCAGGATTTTACGTTCGTTGGCGGCAAAATTTTAGTTAGATACGCGGTATTTACCAGTGCTAGATACGCGGTTTCGCACTATGGGTGTTGTGTAGATACGCAGTATTTACTAGTGCTAGTTACGCGGTATTGCACTATCCCCGACGATATCTCTTTATGATATGGCATAACTAGCTTCCGCCCGCGACTTCGTCCGCGTGGACCCGGGATAAAAACTATCCTATATTTTAATCCAGGCTATAAACTATCTTTGTGCAAAATTTCATTCAAATCGGTTCAGCCGTTTAAGCGTGATTGAGTAACAAACATCCAAACATACAAACATCCAAACATCTAAACTTTCGCATTTATAATATTACTAGGATTGTTTTGATTTATACATACTAACATTTTGTGCAGACATGTGGCTATTCCGAATTTGCTCCTAAAAAGTTTACATTATCCCAAAATGTTTGTCAGTAACAGTAAAGTTACTGAATTAACAATTTGATTACACATTTAAACGATTTCACCAGAATGAAATCAAAGGTTTACCCACATTAAAACTACCACAATATCATTAGGTGAAATAAAACGTTGTGGTTCAAACGAAGTTACTGCCTTGTCTAGTTGGTCGCATGCCAGTTTTCTTATCTGCGTCGATCGCTTCGGCTAAACTAATGAAGACAAGAGAAATATTACCCAGAACACTACCGGTATGGCGATTCCGTGAACAGCTTTATTGTGAAATGAAATGAAATAAAATGTCGTTTATTCACATTAAACATATGGTATAAGCATAGGTGTTACAGTGATTTTCTTGTCCCTTAATATGTTTAGCCCAGACAGGCATGTGAAAATTTGCATTACTTACCTACGTTTGATTCATGCTTATTATATGTGACGTCAAATGCAATATAATCATAATACAATAGTTAACTGTGGCTCAATACAAAATGTCTAAAAGTACAATTATATAATTTAATATGGTAATCATGTAACTGATTTAAGTCCCTAAATAGTAAATAGAAAAAAAAAGCATGCCATGTCACATTCGTAATATAAAAATACAAGAACTAGAATTAACAATTATGATCATTAAAATACTAAGAGAATTTACACTGAATAAAATTAACATAGAATAAGCAATTAAATTTATTTTTCTAGAATTTGTATGTCAAAAAGTCATTTATACTATAAAAACAAATGTCAACCAATAATATTCTTAACTTTCTTTTAAATAAATTAAGTGGCAATGTTTTAAGGTCACCTGGTGTTTTAAGGTAAGCACTTTTCTGTCTAAGTACCAGTTTGTTGCTACTTGGTATTGCTAACATATATCGTCTGTTGCCTAGTTGTTTCTTTATCAGCGACAAACGTGAATAGTTCCGTATGGAATTTTACAAATACCGCTACCTCATATATATAAAGGCAAGAAAGGGTCAACATACGAAATTTTATAAATAAAGGCTTACAAGATTCCCTTTTGCTTACTCCATAAATGGTTCTGATGCACTTTTTTTGAGCGACAAAATTGTGAAACATGTTCAACGACGTTGGCCCGTTTCGTTTGATACTACTTACACCTAAAGACGAAATTGGACCGACATTCGTGAGCGCGTTTAGTGATGAGACTAACTAAGTAGTTCTTTATTGAAGAAGTTCATAATACCGACGTACTTACGATGTGATCCTATTATGATGCTTTCCGAATGAGTTTCTTTGATCAAATAATTATATAATAAGTAAATGTTTTGATACAAGCACCAACTTGAATCAATTGTTGTTATAGTAAGTACTTAAAAAGCTAATAAGTAATCATTACAACAATAAAAGAAGTCGGTAATACAAATAACATTCAATTAAAAAACTCATAAGTCACTAGTTAAAAAAATAAAAAATAAGTTATTATCAGATATGGTTGTCTTTTTCCCGTTTGATGAATTTACCATGAATCACTGGGAATCGAAAGTGAATTATTATTTTATTACGTTATCTAGCGTTTGTTTATAAATCTTTCTGCTTTGCCTCACGGTTGTCTGGTAGAGAATGCTTATGGCATTCAGTTCGCCTTTTGTATGATAAGTTCTTTTTTTGTGCAATAAAGATTAAATACATAAATGTACCTATTGAAATCTGCAAATAATTAACGGAGGTAACAACTTAAAAGTAAACCAGAAAAAACTTTTTTTTTTAATGTATTACTTTTGCTGCCAAATTTGTTCAGATTCCGAAGTCATATCATAAGACAAAAAACACAAACTTATTCAATAGTATAAGGTTCATATAAATAGCTTACTGTTCCTTGCCAAAATCATTGCGGTAAGGAAATTGAGTTAAAAACTTGGCACCAAGTCTGTACGTGCTTCAAGATACCAGATACCAGATAGTATCTCACTTTAATGACCTGCCTGATATTCTGGTTTATTGAAGAATCAGCGTTGAAATATTATGTTATAGTCTACGTTTTATTAATATAGTTATTTAGAAGTTTATGGTTTTATTTTCAGTAGATTGCTTGAAGAACGTGCCATAACACACATAATCCTGAAAAATATTTGGTGCCTTCGTGAAATATCCACGGCCCCGTAGCACCTATAAAATGCTTCATAATACTAAAAATACCCTTCGACTCTAATACTTATTAATTAACTACTTATTACAAAACGCAGTGAAAACAAAAGCACATCGGACAAAAAATGGCCGGCGCTCCTAAAGGAATATATCATTACAAAGTTATCAATGCGGTTGGGAGTATCGTTCCCATCGACGGAAGCCGAGTATTCAGTTGGTGAAGATATTAGTTTCTGTATTTCGACATCTGCAAATAAAAGTTTGTAGTGTTATAATCATAACAGTAAAGGCGGAATGAACTGGCAAGATACGAATAAGTTTCTAGGTTATTTTTAACGCAATTAAAACTGTTATTACTCTGGTCCCTTTCTATTATCGCTTATTACATTTCTAAGAGGAATTTAATGTTGCTGAGGGATTCATTGGAAAATTGTATTATTATGTTTAATTTTACCTTGTGTATGTCGAAAATAGACATAGGCAGTGTACGGGAAATAAGCTATTCGGTGAAGGAAAACATCGTGAGGAAAGCGGTCTAATCCCAATAAAGTCTAGTTTTCCCTCTGGATTTTCCAATCTGGATTGACCTTCCGGTCAGGTGGCAGTCGCTTTCGTAAAACTAGTGCCTAAGCCAAATCTTGGGATTAGGTGTCAAAGCGGACCCTGGGCTCCTTTAGGGCATAACCGGGAATGACACTAGGAGGATGATGATTCGTGATTAATAAGGGCGGATGCATAATTTTTATTGATACATGTGATACATTATTTATATGTCGTTTTGCAATTTCGCAATATTAAATATGGTTTCACTGTGACGATGACGCAGAATTCCACATTATATTTTTGTGGGACCGGCTTCGCAGACATTTATTAATTTCCATTTCTCATAAAAGATACAAGACATATCGTGAAGCAGTACGTGGCACGTGTCAACACAAATCACTCGGAATGTTTACGTATGAAAATGACTTACGAATATTCTGAATGTACGTACTGTTCGTTGATAAGTTGAAGTTTTAAGTTCAAAAGTTTATTAAAGGTGAATATTGGCAGACATGTATCGTAGGTCATGTAGAAATGTACTCTTTCGTTGAATGTAATCGTCGTTCATTATTGACGTATATATAATACGTCAGAACTCATTTCGGGATTGTGCATAAGGTTTTGTTGGAGTGTAGATACAGCGTGCCTATGACCTCGGGGCTTTAAATTCAAGGTTAGATTCTGCTCGTGAAACTGACCGAATTGCACCAAAGTATTCCATTAAAAAAAAGATTCTACCGTTCAATGGAAAATATTTAAATTCCAATGACAGTTTTACTTATAAAAAAGTCGGTCACATTAAATAGTTTGGTAAGATGAGCTTTTTTTATATGGCAAGAGTAATATCATTGACAAATATGTCAAACGTCTTAAATTAGTATGATGTCCTAATCTTGATACTTGATATGGTAACTAAAAAGTATTTTGTTTTTTGTTTTTTAAGAGAATGAAAGGGTGACTTACTGCTCATATTATTCACATTGATAATACCATAAAATATTTTTTTTGTAGTGATTTTGATTATTCTTCTTAAATATAAAGTAGAATGAAGTGAAAGAGTTTTGTTTCATATAACCTTACTTCTTTCTGCTTGATCAGGTGCATTGAAGAAAAATATTAATTGTTCTAGTATCATTATTATTTTATTGCGTTATACAGTGTTGCAACACGCTGTTTTTTCAAAAAAATTGCCCTCTTTTCAAGGCTCATCTTTTCGTGGCCAGACTTTAATCTCAACTAACTACTACTAAGTCATTATAATTGCTTCCTTGTTGTAACCGTTAAATTTAAGTTAGAAGTTACAACTTACAAACAATGACACCATAATAAAGTTTACCAGTGGGCGTAGCATGGTTACCATTTTATCACTTATCGTTGTGGTAAAGACGCCCATCACGCTCTGACAAGTATGCGAGTGCGAGAGTGACGGATGCCTTATCCACAACGATAAGTGATAAAATGGCAACCGTGCTACGCCCGCAGCTATCTATGCTAGAGAATACTTATATCATTTGTCATTACGTCCACTATTTGTACTTTATTTTGGCATCAAATATAATGATCACCAAAAAATGCTTTGATACCCGAAGCTCTTTTACCAAAAAAATATACTGAACACCAAATATAATAAATCTACCATTACAATAGTACTAGCTGTTTTAGTAACGAATGCACATTAAATTATATTCGAAGACAAAATTTAGTAAATGATCACCAAATCTTAGCGAGCAAATTACAATACAATATTTCTACCTAAATAACCCACTATGATTGCTATAAAGTGTATGTATGTTACCAAATAAAGTATAATGATACCAAATCAGCGCACCCCACTTCCACGTGGTCTCGTCTGTTCTACCTAGAGTGTATATAAAAGCCCGCGGAGACAGAAGCTCGCGAAGGAGGTCCTGAGTCGAACGGGTGCACGAGGCCGAAGCGAAGCGAGTGGGGGGAGGCGGCGAGCGCAGCGAGCCGGCGACCTCCCGAGCGGAGCGTAGGTCGAATGCGCACGTGAAACGAAGGGCCGACGAAGCGAGTTTCTGACGGTAGCCCGGGCGGAGGGCGGGAGACTGAGTCCCAGAAACGAAAGCGGGGTTCCGTCGAATTTAGGAAATTATTTCACAATTTTTGGGTTAGCAATGATTTATTAGGATAGCATTTTCTTTAATAGGATAGTAAGATGTTATAATTTGGGTTACCTACTATTTCACATTAAAATGGCGATAAAATTTTGGTGATCATTTACTATTTTTGGCAGTAAAAAGTATTTTTTTGACGTTATATTTTACTATATCTGGTTAAACATATATATACATACTTTATTTTGTTTTGAACCCGTTAACCTACCCGCATTTGTTTTCATTTGCGCCTGGTTGCTGCGCAGAAGTAGATTTTAGGTCCGGGATTCAACTTGCAAAATGTAAGGGTCAAATGTATAGGTCCTTTCATGTCTGTCTTTCAAAACTAGAATAACAGAGACATCAATAATAATAAAAGCTATATCTTACACATATGTCCAATTGTTCTTAAGACGAATGTACCTGAAAAAATTGGTGGTATTTTTAACAAACTTGCCTTACCGTTGACATATCATACGCTGTTTCTGAATCACATGGAATCTCCTAAAGTTAGAAAGTTTTGTTGCACTGGAATTGAAAAAAATCCATTCGGAAATACACACTCGGTTGTAATTTATAGCTCGACGTATATTGAATATTTAATAAATCTGCCGAGACGGTGGTGTTTACCCAGTTATCAAATATTAAAATGTGAACGATATTGCTTCCTTATTACTATGGTGCGTGGCTTAGATTTCAATATGACGGTATATTGTAACTTGAGCCGAATACCTAAAAATCGAATCCGACTCGGCTGGGCAGCATTCGGGAGGCTACGGCACATCTTTTCGTCCAATATCCCGCAGTGTCTCAAGACGAGAGTCTGACCAGTGTGTGTTGCCAGTGATGACGTATGGCACGGAAATGTGGTCGCTTACTATGTATCTCATAAGAAGGCTCAAAGTCACCCAAGGGGCAATGGAGATACGTAGCCCACGTTGGGAGTTTCTCTGCGCGATCGCATCAGAAATGAGGCTATCCGCAGCAGAACCAAAGTAACCGATATAACCCTCCGAATCGCTAAACTTAAGTGGCAGTGGGCGGGGCACATTGCATGTAGAATCGATGGCCGTTGGGACGGAAAGGTTCTCGAGTGGCGACTACGTACCGGAAGGCGCAGCGTGGGTAGGCGCCCCCCACAAGGTGGACTGATGACTTGGTAAAGGTCGCGGGAGTCCACTGGATGCGGGTGGCGCAGGACCGGTCATTGTGGCACTCTTTGGGGGAGGCCTATATCCAGCAGTGGACGTCTTTCGACTGATATGATGATGATGACCTGAAAATCCAGAAGCTGTAAATTTCTTTGAACAAGACAAGACTCGACACAATTTTTTACCGTCTAAAGTGCCAAAGGCGAAAGCCTACTCCCTTGACTGCCACTCCCGGTTTGCAGCAATTTCTGGCCAATTACCATCAACATTATCAGGAAATAAGATCAGGAACCCTTACGTTACAGATGCAATACACATGCCCGTTACTGCATCCTTGACGTAAATTTATGCGTAGATGACGCTTTTAATGAGTTACAGTAGCAATGTGCCCATATGTCAAAGAATTAACGGCCGTGAAGATCATTGAATGGAAACCATATCTGAGAATTAGTGTGGCTTAGTTATTCCCAACTAAGGCTGACACTTCCATCGAATTCCCGATGTCATCCTTATTGTAATACCGATAAAGTCTTATTTTGATTTACTTTGTGAAATTCAATACCTATTATAGTATTGTGGACTCAGCCATTACGTCGTCGATATAAAAATGCCCTTAAATAAAACACAACAATCACCGCCGAGTTGTGCCCTTAATTCCCACCCGTTGTTACATGCCGTATTATTGCTTACAGAGCAATAAAATTGTTTTATCGCACCAATATCGTCACAATATCGTGGCTAGGGTGGGGAAATAAAGACTGAGACGGAGAAATGAATATAGGTCACAAAATTGGTACAAATATACAGCACACAACGAATCTGCGCCCATTAAAAAATACCAACTTATTACCAATATTAGTGCACGGCTATCAACAAAAATCACCAAATAGGTTTCCAAAAATGATTGATTTATTTATTTTAGACTGTCTCTATACAGAGTGTACCAAAAATGGGGTGTGAACCGATCAAGGGCATAACAGGTATCGTGGTCTGATAAGAAAAAACTAAAAGAAATTTTTTGACGCGATTTTTTTTTACATTTGTATGGAGCAGAACAGGTCGCCCCGGTCGAGCAGCGCTCCATACAAAAGTAAAAAAAACGCGTAAAAAAAATTCTCTTACTTTTTTCTTATCAGAACACGATAACTGTTATGCCCTTGATCGGTTCACATCCCATTTTTGGTACACCCTGTATAAGTGTAAAATAGAATTACAAACTAGAGGTTAGTACAATTACAATCCAAAATAATAATAATCAGGTCGCTAATGACATTTTTTAAATAGTACAAAATTAGGATATTCGATAAAAATTACTTATTACACTTATATAAAGTACTATATATTAGAAATTATAAAATTACTTAGGTACTCGTTAATCGCGACTATAGCAACACTCGTGCATAATCTGAAGACGAAATGCAAACCTCATAGTTTTAATTGCAATCTACCCGAAATGTGGAGTTTCTTCAAATGTATTTTGGTGTTTCAACTGCTCATACTCTAAGTATCTCTCTGTAGGCTGTAAAACTCGCGTGTCTGACTTTATTCATTTCTTTTATTTCGAAAACTGAATTGGCAGGCAAATTATAATTATATATAATTATCGCTTGTTAAGAATTAGGTGGTAGCAATGGTCGATTCTCGATTGATTGAGCTCTTTAACCGCCCTGTACTTCTAGCAGAACTTGCCGCTCAGTTGCTCCGCGCGCGACTGAGCGTCCTCTGTCTCACTCGCACCGTGCAGATTAGAAGCGGCGCGCGGCATCAGTGTTGCTAGCCCCGATGGATATGAACTAGGAAGTTCACGCTTATGCCTTTCATTTCATTTCATTTAATTTATTTGTCTGTTAAACATAGGTACATGTAGATTGGTGTTACAGGAATCAGTATAGAATCACTATGTTCTGGCCATGAGGCGTACAAACAGTCATTAGCAAATGACAAATAATTACAAAAATATACTAAAAAACAATAAATATTCGGTAAAAAAAAAAGAAAAATTTGTCACAGGGAGAAGAAATGTCAAATGTCAAAATAATTCAGGAATACATTTATAAATTAATCAAATTACAATAATAACAATATAATAATGTCAGATATTACTATATGATGTTATGTCGTGTATAAAAAAATCTGATATTGAATAGTAGGATCCTTGATCATACGATACGTACCGATTAAAACGGGCGAGAGACTGCTACTCGGCGTAAAAGCGGCGAGACAGTAGCTCGGCTCCCTTTCTATCTACTAGGCCGAGTACTGTCTCGCCCGTTTGACCGGTAAGTGTCATCAAGGTATTAGTCACAAGATGGCGAAATGCTGAGGACGTGGCGACACTCCTATCCAATCTGACGTGTACTGCATCGCGCTATCGAAGTTTCTTAAATCAGCTGTATAAATGTAACATCAAAACAACTCTCATTAGATTACGGTCCCTAAGAGATCTCTCTATTGGCGTATCTTCTACATTGGTGACCTCCGACAATATCCTGACTGACGCCTGACTCTCAGCAAGCCAGAATCTTTCTCTCTCTCTCCCTACCCGGTCGCCACCCTGGCTCTGAGCACTAGCTCGCCACTCTGGCTCTGAGCATTGGCAAGCTGCGCTATTCATCATACCCCGTCGCTGACCCCTCCGTCTCGAATGGGGGCTGATGTGGCGTCACTCCTGTCAAATCTGAAGTGATTCGCATCGCGCTATCGGAGTTTCTTAAATCAGTTGCATAAATGAAACATTTAAAATAATTTACTTTAAAAACAAAGTTTTAACCGACTTCAATTTAATACTCCGCCAAGCCACGAGAACATTTCCACATTTCTTTTCCAATTTACCACATGAACTGATTTCCGAGAGCAAATGCGTTAATTATTAGAGAAAAAAACCCAATCGCTGTATGTGGGCCGATAATATTTGAGGACTTCCGTCGATTCAACGAGGATCACCTTTGGCACTTCATTAGTTGCTATTTCAACGGAATCTTATCAGAATCTGTGATATACTTTTTCAATTTTATGTACATAATTGAGGAATTCCATAAGTCACCTGTGGTCTTCATCATCAATTCCACTCCACCAAATTTATGATTTCCGGGTGTAATAGAAATACACGAGTTATAATAGAAAATACCAAAATCACTACACGCGTGCCTAATATAATTGAGGAGTTCCCTCAATTCCTCATGGATCCCATCATGCAAATGAATTTTTGAAAAAATGGGACCCACCTGGCAGCATATACTTACAAATAAAAAAAAAATTACGAATCGGCTCATCAATGACGGAGTTCTGAGGTAACAAACATTGAAAAAAAAAAAAAAAAAATACAACCGAATTGAGAACCTCCTCCTGTTTTTTGAAGTCGGTTAACAACTCTCATTGAACTTCGCTCCGAAATCTCTCTATTGCCGTGTCTACAAGGGTTCTTTAACGCTCGAGTATGGGTATGTGACGTCACTATGTCCACAGCTCGGCCGATTTAGCCATATTGCGTATTGTCCCGTTTATTGTAACATTATAACGTGATTTAATAACTGACCAATGTATTTGATACATGTGGGTTTTGTTTCGATTTCGTTTCGGGTGATTACGTTTTTCTAATATTGGAGATGGAGATCGTTATTGTTTTTAACCCCTGACATAAACAAGAGGCGTTATAAATTTAACACATGTCTCTACTTATGGCACTGTTGCATCAAAAGGTGTGTCAGTATCCAAATAAAATAGAAATGAGTTAAAAAAAAAGATAATCGGCTAAGGGGCATCCTTAACTGTCTTTGGTAATTTTTTTTACTTTTATAGATGCTTATTTAAGTAGTTATTACACGTTTACGGTCACACGATATAGGAACGTATGTTATGGCCATATAGGTAGAAGAGTTTTATTAAAACCGTTTTTACAAGCTTTTATTTACTTTCACCTGTCCCGTTGTCTGTCTGTCTGTCTGTAATCAAATCTTGCAAGTTAAATTTGATCCACTTTCCGGTTTGCGGTCGAGTTGAAATTTTGCAGGAATATGCAAATCGCGTGACAATGCAATATTATGATGACGTGGAGCTGATATTATGATGGAGCTGGAAGGTGACCATAGGAACTCCATAATAAAACCACATAACCCCATCGAGTTTGGGCTCGTTAGAATCGTCTCAATGAGTAGTTGATGATGGTATACAGAAAAGTACAGTCGGCAATAAAAGCTTGTACCAAAAATGAAATTTTTGACAGAAACTTATTTTTTCTAACGTCGTTACATACACACCTTATGTCCTTTATTCTGGTTTGTCTGTCGAATTCTCTTCTTCATCCAGAGTAACAAAGCCCTAACATGTGCCCATGTAATCGTGCTAGTACAGTAAGCATCGTGTAGTCAGTAGCAGATATAGTAGCCAAATGTATCCTTACTCTTACAGTTATAAAGGCGTGTGCCGAAATATTTGGCTATTGTGGCATCTACTATATGATGCTGACTGTACCCGTGGCCTGTAGACCTCGCGACTCTGAATTGTAAAAAAAAACATAGTTTTTGTTGTTTTATAATTCAGTCGACAAAATCATTTTTTTTTTCTTTTTTTTTGGAGAGGAGAGGAGAACAGCTGGAACACGAAATATTTTTGCCCAAGCTGTAACATAAACCTTCGTTCGCTTCGCTCACTCGATCAATTACATTTATTCACTTGCCAAATATAATTTTGTAACCCATTTACTTACCTTCAACTACTTTCAAGGTACGTCAATGCTCCAAATATTATTAAATGATGGGCACTTCGAAATTTAATATAAGATCACTATTAAAATTTTATGAGACTTTATGAGACTTCAAAGGATTTCAATTTGAAATTCTCTAGTTTAGTCCAATTAACTTTCATTTTGGAATTAATTGAAGCTGGACCGATGTTACAGTAATGGTTGCTCGTGTCAATATGAAGGTTTAAATAATTATACAGCTGGTGGTTTTTCCGCTTTGTAGAAAGAACGAACCACCAAACGGGCACTTTGGAAATGCCATTAAAAATTAATACTGATAAAAAAACTCAAGGAAAAAGCGGGTGTCGTGTTGTATCAGCAAATCAAAGAGCTTGCTTACGACAGAGAGAAATGGAAAATACTCCACCGACAAGAGGACAACTCTTAGTGTTGTGTAAAAAAAAAATTGGAATACTTGTGGATATTAAAAAAAGTAAAGATCGAGAGAGGCGCTGTTTAACTAACAAAAAGTCCAGAATTTTAACTCTTCAGATTTTGACACTTAATTTTACCAAAGAAACAAAACAATTTATGTGTATTACATAAATGTTACTCTGAATTAACTGATACAATGATATGTGATATAATGTAAAGTTTCATCACAATCTTTCGGGTAGTTTTATTATAACATGTCTAAACATAACTACTTACAAACTTTGGCGCTTTCTAAGCTCAATCTGACGACACGGCCAAACCGTCGAATTACTAACGAAAAAATTACAATCATAATCTATACTATATGAGATTGGTAGCTTTGTAATATGTAAGTTTGTATGTTTTAATTTGTATGGTAATCTCCGGAGCTGCTTATCTGATTTAAATAATTCTTCCACCTGCGTGCAGAATGGACTTTCTTGATAGTTATAGCCAATATTTTATTACGCTGGTTTGCCTGCGTTTTTGCAATACGCGGGCGATGACGCACGGGCAGCTTGTTAATAATAAAGGTTGGATTTGTATTTTTATTATCGTAAACATAATCAGGGAGAGGGGATCTGACGCCAACGTGGGGTCGTACCTGGTGCAGAGGTTGTCCGCTGCCATTCAACGTGGTAACGCTGCTAGTGTGTTGGGTACAGTCGCCATCAGATATATCGGAGCGGCCAAGGTGCTCACAAATATCCGAACACGTCCCTATTGTCAAGGCATTAGAGAAGTGTTCAGATATTTGTGAGCACTTTGGCCGCTCCGATATATCTGATGACGACTGTACCTCTGCGCCAAGGATGACTCGAGGGGCTTTTTGACTAGGCTTAAGCTTGTCTTAAGTTTATTGTCACTATTTTATTTTAGTGTATTTTGTAATAAATGTATCATCATCATCATCATCATTTTCAACCATTAATCGCCCACTGCTGAGCATAAGCCTCTCTTCGAGTACGCCACTTATCCCGGTCCCGTGCTAGTCTAATAAATGTATAATGAACATTAATTAAACCTCGGTTAAAGTTTTTGCGACACTCGGCCCAAGATTTCAGAGTAGTTCGTTCTGTAGTAATTTCCATTATTGCCCTTCTTGGAAGATATATTGATGAAGCACCTATAATAGAGCTCGAGGCAGTGGCACTTGGTACCGTTATATTAATGAAATTTTACTTTTTATAATTAAGGAAATTTTACGGAGTTACCTATGTACCGAGGACTTAGTATTTGAATATGGCAGGGAATTATCGAACATTAAGGTGGCTCGATTTCCATACAAAACGTCTTTCGACAATCGCAGGGTAACGTTCTCCCAAAGTTGCACGTTTCAAACTTATTTCTGAAATTATTCAAGTTAATACAAGTTTGTTCTAGCCCTTTCCTCGGTCTCGCGCAAATGAAATGCCAATTTATGAAAGTTTGTTACATATGTTTCTTAAAATATCACGCCGTTAGCCTGCGAATGACGTTCTGTATGGAAATCGAGCCACCTTGAGGAAAAGCACTGATCATGGAAGTTTTAATCGTTTTGTAACCTGAAAAAGTTCAATGGCACATAGTTAATTCTTCATTTCACCCATCATCCATTACAACCATACCTACTCATGATTCATACACAGACTCACTTATTGCATTAGAAATCATTTACCATAAAGTAATCGCGGATTCAGTCACCAGTCTCCTTCGCGGGGACTGTTTTCTGGTAAAACAGTGACTAAAAAAAAGTTTTGTCAATACCCGACTGGATTATATTTTTCAATAAAGTTGCTCAAAAAGTGTTTACGTAGTTGTTTAGCGTGCGAAAAGTTGGTTTTCGCGAACTAGTGGTTTTTACTTACACTCAATAATTGTACAAATTGTACCATTAATTATTAATGTCAATAAAAAAGAAATAAGAGAACATAAAAAAAAAGATGATCTTTGAACAACTTCATTATTTTTCAACTGTATTACAATTATGTTACAGAATTAATAATTTAAAATTTTTCAATTCCTTCCTTGTTGTTTTTCTTATTTTTTCGCAACTTTATTACAAAACGTCGTTCGATACACGTGCGGAAATCTTATTCCTCACTCGTCCCGAGTCTTGCCACTCGTACTCGTGACGTAATGACATACTTTCCGCATTAGCATCGAAATGTACTATTTCGAACATGTAAGTGGACAAGAAATAGTACATTACTTACCAAGGGCTGTAAAAGAAAGAAAATGCCCGAATCGCATGTATTTGTGACCGGGCCGCAGGCGAGGGTTGTAAATATGCGAGAGGGCTTTCTTTCTTAGTGGTGAGTACAACATTTTACGTCTTCACCTGGCCACAATGCGACTTTAACCGTACGCGCAGCAGCGTGCGGTAAAACTCGCATTATGGCCAGGTGTGACGTAAATTATATTTCACAGGCACAGTCGAGATATGAGGTCTTGTTGGATTCTCCATAATCGTGTGATTGACATGGGCTATAATATTTGAAAAAAGTACTAAGGTTTTTCGAAAAACCTTTTGATTTGACTTGTTTTAATAAACGTTTAGAGAACCTCTTCTTCTCTCTTTAGACAACATCTTACATACTATGTTAATTAAATAAATCACAAAGAGAAAAATAAATAAATAAATAAATCCAAAACAAAAAACGTTAAAACTAATCATTATTATTTGGCCCTCCCTATTAATAACAACCTCCATCCAATACTTAGTTAGCGGACAGTCCAATCATTTCATTTCATTCATTTCGTTTATTCAGTCACAATTTACATTGTATATGAATTTTAGGTACATAAAAATGTCATAAAGAACTATCATATATCATATTAAATACACAAAAAAAAGGATGAAATTCGAGCTTAGAATTACATTTCAATATGGATAGGTATGTCAATGAATAAATTTAACAAACAGGTGTACAATTACAGATTAAAATAAATGATACATACATACATTCACGCCTTTATTCCCAAAAGGGGTAGGCAGAGCGCATGAAACGTATATTCCAGCGCCACTTTTAGCATAAATGTGGGTATAAAAAGGTCGACAAAATGTGATATTGCAGGGATAGGTTGCTAGCCCATCGCCCACAAGACACTTCAACCCTGGTCCCTTAGTAGACTTTTACGACACCCACGGGAAGAAAGGGGGTGGTGAAATTCTAATCCGACACCACACTGGTAATAAATACTTTGTGATAAATACGTTCATATTTCGAGTTGGCGAGTTTAAAAAAAAATCCCCATACAAAAAAGTGCACAGCGCCGCTAAAGAAGTATTCACTTCAAAAATGACTAGCGGACCTGCTCACAAAATTTCACGAGAATCGGTTGAGAAATGCGACCTGTAGAGGAGAATAGCGGGACAGATGCCGGACGCTGGCCGGAAAGACAACCGGTTTTCGGCCCAAGCTGAAGCATAGAACTTCGTTCGCTTCGCTCCCTCGTTCGATAATATTGTGAGCACAGCAATACATTCGCGCCACATACAGGGTGTACCAAAAATGGG
Source organism: Epinotia bilunana (assembly GCA_947049275.1). NCBI lineage: Eukaryota > Metazoa > Arthropoda > Insecta > Lepidoptera > Tortricidae > Epinotia > Epinotia bilunana. The sequence continues at coordinate 4,242,877 of OX346267.1, forward strand.
GTGTGACCCGATCAAGGTCACAACAGGTATCGTGTTCTGATAAGAAAAAAAATATTTTATTTGATGCATTTTTTTACATTTGTATGAAGCAGTCGCCCCAGTCGGCCAACGCTCCATACAAATGTAAAGAAAAATGTCGTAAAAAAATATCTTAGTTTGTTAGATGCCATTGATCGGTTCACACCCCATTTTTGGTATACTGTATAATCCTAAAACAGGTTGTTGTAACGCGTCTTAACCAGTGCGTTGTATCGCGAATAATTAAAAAAATTAAAAGCACACCAACACCTACACGTCTAGCACACGACGGCCGCGACATACTCTCGATTTTTATCGCACTATACCTCTTCTTCTAAGTGTTCTTATAAGAGAGAGACGGATAGTGCGAGAAAAATCGAGAGAGCTCGCGCGCCGTCGTGTGCTAGCCGTGCTAATGCTGATATAGCATTTTCAGTCTAAATTTCGCTTTTAGTTCTGTTTAAACGTCATTCACAACTCTAATAACTTCGTTTTAAGTTAATCGAATACCGAACATAAACCACAGCGGTAATTTTAGCCTAACGCATCGCCCATTTCTGTCATTCATTTCAAATGTCAATAGATAAAACGTATTTACGGTTGCAATAAAGCAGAATTGGAGCGTTATCGGAGCGATAGGTAAATTCTGGGGCTTTGGTGTCCAATCAGAATGTTTAGACAGTTTTATGTTTAACGGGATACTGGATTTGTGAAAGGATAACAACTGCAATAGCACTGAGTAACGCCTCAGTGTAGACTAGTGTCCCATTTGGTTCACGATGTCTATGGCTATCGATTAATTCTAAGATAATTTTTGGAGTGGATAAAAGATATGTATGGGTCCAACTATAGCTAGAGGTCTGTGAGCTGTGGATTAAAAAGAACGAAAATATGATTAAAAAAAAACACGAGAATCGGTTGAGAAATGCGACCTGTAGAGCAGAACAGCCTGGCAGACCCGCCCGGGCTAACGAAATAATATTTGCCCAAGCTAAAATGGAGGATTGTGTTCGCTTCGCTTGAACGTTCAATCAGGGGGATACTATTCTAGATAGATCTTTCGCCATTAGAGCACAAAAAAGACAAAAAAAAAAATAGAAACTATGCGTATGTTAGTTAACTGTTGCTGCAAAGAAAAACAAGTCAATTTCAGTTTCATTAGTGAAATCAATTGCCTTTAGCCATAGTTGTAAGACAAATTACTTTATATTGCAATTAGGTTCTAATTTACTTTTGGTCAAAAGTTAATACTTACGACAATATTTTACAAAAAAAAGGTTATTTTTCATAATTTTGATAAAAGTAATACTTTTGTGTGATAGTTTGATGGTTTAATCCACATAATCTATGCAGGGACACTATCAATTTCGTTTTAAACGATTCTCACGAGGCGTTGTATTGTGGTTTGTATGGCAACTGTCAATGCAGGCGCAACGATTTAGTACCTCTAAATGAAATTCTGCTACATGCCCGACCGTCGCATATTTTGGGTCGAGCTTTAAATGGACACATAGGTTTCTGCAGTAGAAGTATTAGTGATAACAAAGATAGCCAAACAGACGGCCATTGGGTAAATCCATTACACATCATGCTGCCCAGACATCATTGGTAGGAGCGGTTACTCACGGCGAATTTCATCGCTACAACGATACAGTATCGATACAGTCGCTTTTGACAGGATGATCTACGGCTCGTGGTGCGCGTCAGTCGCTGCTGCAATAAGTCGCTCTAATGATGATATAATTTCTACGTTATACCTTAATGTCCGGAAGAACGCCGAAATCGAAGATCTTGTGGCCGCGCCCAACATCATCGGAGAAACGAAAGCTCACCGTCTCTGCTGGCTCGGCCACGTCGAAAGGATGGAGGAAGATCGGGGCGCAAAACAGGGGGCCTAGGCTTACGTTGTAAGCAAGAGAGATGGTGAAGAGCTGAGAGTTGGGAAATTTGGAGTTGGAAGTCGGAACCACCGGGGCCAACTACTCGCTGGCTTCTTGAAGAAGGAGGGACTCTACATGATGAATTCCTTCTTCAAGAAACGGGAGCAGAGAAAGTGGACCTGGATAAGTCCTGACGGTGCCACTAAAAACGAGATGGAATTCATCATGTCGACGAGAAAGCATATATTCAATGATGTCTCTGTGATTAATACGGTCAAAACCGGGAACGATCACCGACTGGTAAGAGGCACATTGAATATATGCGTCAAGCAAGAGCGCTCTCGATTGATGAAGTCTACGCTTCGTCCAGCATCAATCCAAATTCAAAACCCCGAGAGCTTCCAGCTGGAACTCCAAAACCGATTGATTGCCTAGGCGGCGATGTGAACGAACTGAACGAAGGGTTGGTGAAAGCTGTCCGTTCCACTGGGTCTAAGTTCTTCAAGGCCCAAGGGACCAACAAAACTAAAATGCTCTCTAGCTCCACTCAGAAGCTCATGAAGGAAAGGTGTTAATGACGATGTTAACGAAAAGTGTTTCGTCGCCATCTGTCATTCCCCTACATTTTATTATTTTCTATTGGCGTTAGCGCTTGTCGATTGTAACCTTGTCTACGGTCCCAGGCATGTCTGGTCCATCTAGCCGGGCGGTGACCGGTTGGACGGCCCAGGTATCGTTGGGACGACGCGACGTCGTCGAAACGACAACTCGAATCGCAGGCCAAGACTCCCTTTGGGTGGCTGAGCCATTGCAGTTATTTCTACGTTAGGCAATGGTTATCGATTTTAACCATTACATTGTCAAGAGTAGTTACAAAACTTAGAAGAAATATTTACATCCTTTTAAATTTAAATACCTGGTCCAGGCTTCCATGCTTGTTCAACGTTGTTTTTGTCCGAGAGAAACTGCGGCAGCCATCGATTGCGAACAATGTTATATTGCGTACGACCGTTTAATTTAAATATAATATATTTTAGTTTAATATTAAAGAAAGAAAGAAAGAATAAAGAAAATAATTTATTAGTGCAAAAACTATACTTAAATAAAAGTGTAACAAAACTTATTAAATACACATTATTTTGAGTAATTTGCATTAAAGGGCTTGCACTCAGCTTAATGCCACGGAGTTAGCCAGAAGACACATTCCGTGACGCTGATTTTCAGTGAAGCCAGCATTTGGACTAGATGGCATGGCACTGAGAGAATAGTCTATAATAATAAAAGAAACATTAGTTGTGTAGTTATTAGTTGTGTACGTCTGCGTTGTCCAATTTTCCAACATGACGTGACAGCGTCAGACTTCTTGCCAGGCAGCGAGTCATCCATGCAAGTAGGTAAAGTAGGTAGCCAAAAGGATATATGGCGTAACTATTAGGTTTTTTACAATGTTCATATTATATAAAAAGTGAATTATAAAACTATACGTACATGCAAAACATGAAATCTCTATAAAAACCTTACCTAAGTGCTAATCAAACCGGGCAGTGCCTAAGCTTCCGATATCATTACTAGTGAGTGTTTGCACCGCATTTCAATCTTGAAATAAATAAATAAAAAATTATTAAGGACAATCTTACATAAATCGAACTAGCCCCATAGTAAGATCAATAAGACTTTTGTAATGGGTACTAGACGACGATATAATATACAGTGTTTTTTTTAAATGGGACAGTATGGGGAAATCCGAATCTAAAGGAGATAGAGGAAAAGTGTCCAAGGAGACATTAGGTGTTTTTTTATGTAAACAAATTTGGCTCGTTAAAATTTTTGATCAAGCGTGAGTTGTTCTTAAAAAATTATAAAGTTGGTCAATTTTTTTTTTGACGCGGGTCGGCTCTGTTTCATGTAAGGATTATTTTATTGTATGGAAAGAAAAAAATCTGAACAGCAGAAGTTGCTCAAATTTAATGAAAACTAATCTTCATACTAGACTAGGCTAACCGTTCGTCTCATATTTGGCAAAGAACGTAAAGCCAATGGAATGACTCATTGAACACTTTCATTATAATTTTTAACATAAATAACTTCTATGACGTAACCGTGATATTTTGTATCATAGGTAATGAAGTTATTCATGTTGTAATCTGCGTTCGTGATGAGAGAATAGGAGATGATGGTATATTTCGAGCAAAATGGAAAATTTAAAAAATATTTGCACCGAGTTGGATTTAAAACCGCGACCTCTGAAATCCGTCCATCGCTCTTGCCAACTGAGCTATCGTGGATCCGCTGGTGGCAACGAACCTTTCAATCCCTTCCACTCTTCTAATTACACCATCATCATCATGACGTGACGGTATATATATATTTGACATTGTGGGATTAGGTAACAAGCCTTCAAAATATTTGTTGACTGTATATTTGTTTTGCATGCTTTGAATATAAGTACTTTATTATATGACAATCGACGTTGTCAACACCTTATTTTTTATTTGAATATCATTATTTCATTGAACATTATGAATGCTGCCACAACACCGTTTCCTGACGTTTCCTGCTTCTTGTCACAATTTCCTTAAAATATTCCTTCATTTAAATTATAATTCGAAGCCCACAACTCATTTCGCAGATTCGAGAAAATTTCAGTCGCGAAAAAAATGTCAACACAAGAATAAGATGTTTGCAAGAAACAAAGATAATGAAAGGAAAACATTTGCAGCAAACAAAAATATTTTTGTTTAGGCACGGCTTTTCGTTATTGCCTTAAACACTCGGTTCGGTGGTTCGTTTATGTTTTCCTGGGCTTAAGCTTATGACATAAATTAGGAACCTAAATGTAGGCCAAATCTTTTTGAATAGTAATTCTAAAATCTTTTTAGACTCGCAACTTATGCCAACAATTTGCGAAACGAGGGAAGGTCTTAAGGACCGTTTGGTATTCTGACGTAAATGTATGTATGTAAATACTTCATTGTACACAAGACAGGTAAAAATACAGACAAAAAAAACCAGTAAATAAATAATAGCCAGTAATTATGTGCCTTCCCGATTTATTTTAACTCTGCGGACTTATTATGGTTCCCATTGAAACACAAATCGCCGTGGATAAGACATCCGTCATGTTCCGACAAGTATGGGAGTGCGAGATTAACCACAGAGTTCAAATAAGGTTGTTACTTTAGAGCTCGTCTATGCAACGTCTATAGCGCTGGCTGGACTTCAAATCAAGCTGTCTGGATGTCTATAAAATATAAGAAGAGTTGAAGACGTCAAGCAGTCGCTCCGACGCTTTGGCCTCCGGTCCACGCTACTTATATACTCTCGCAATGTTCTCCAATAAATATGATAAATCTCTAACGTGTCTGCTCTACCATCCCGCCCTACTGCCCCGTTCCTACGTCCCTACAGTACTCAAGTTTAGCTGATTGGTTTTAATTCAGGTTCCTCCTGACAATGGCCTCCGACACGGCTTGACTTGGGAAAAGTTCCGGGAAATAAATCCCTTAAGAAAAATGACTGAACTTATTTAATAAATACCTAATTAAGTATGTATTTTGTGAACCAATGAGTTTTTCCGAACTTATGTACGGAAGATTGACCGTTAGGTTTTTGGTGAAGGAAAACATCGTGAGGAAATCGGTCTAATCCCAATAAGGTCTAGTTTTCGTCTGGGTTGGAAAATTAGATGGCAGTCGCTTTCGATTAAAAACTAGTTATTAACGACGGAGGAGCAAGACTACACCTAGAATTGAAACCAAACGAATGTCTAGTACATAAGCACCTAGATTGTATAAGTAATTAAAGATAACCCCCAGATAGAACCCCATTTGCATAGGTAGGTCAAATGTATAATATAACACATTGTAACTTGTAATACATATTAGGGAAACATAATAGGAATAAATAAACGCATGTCACATCTTAATGTGTTAGGTAATAAATAAAGGTCACAGCTAGCATCCCTTTAGTTGGCATAGGTAAATACCCAAGGCATATAGGCCAAATACATGTTTAAAATCGATTATATCTCAGATACTTGACCATGACGTGAGCCACCATGTATCGAGTATATGTCGCCACACGTGACCCGCCGCGCGCTGATTGGCTAAAAAATATCCCGTACTAAAGTCTAATCGAGAATTTATATCACGTAATTTTGCTTATCATGCCAAGCTATCAGCGCGGCCATTTCGTAACCTCTCATAGTACAGGTGAAGTAATTATATCACCAGATATCCTTATTATTAAAGGGACTAGAACTCGCAGGGCAACTGTTTTATATTAATAAAGTTAACAAATTATGTAAAACCGAGCTCCAAATAAAAGAAGCCAACTTTCCATGTATCACAATTATAGTAAAACTAATATTATCGGACGCAACATTATTTTAAGACGTCCTCCCGAGTCACGGGATCAAGTGTAAACAAGAATTAAATCCAATAAGAATAATCAGGTAGAAATAATTAGCGCTGACGAAAAATGATTACGTCACAGCTAATCAATTATGTAAAATTTTGTTCAACCACAAAATCGGAAATGCCAATTACACCGGGCTGTCGAACTTACTATTTTGTGGAGTCATTTTAGAATGTAAACGGGCCAAAAACCATAGCAATTTATGTCAGTCAGATCCTCTTGGAAGGGACAACAACTAAGTGTCAGCCGAGTCCTCTTGAGAAGGAAGCAAGTAATGAGATAAGGTAACGGGCCATAAGTTCGTGCTAGTACGTCATTTCGTTAGTTTTATTTCTGACGCTTATAATAAGCAACTCAAATATTTTTTATCAAAATTATACATTTGTAAAAAATCTCTGTTGAAATCTCTTTCCAAAAAATCAAATTCTACATTTTTAACGACTAAACTAATAGCAACACAACGCTCGAAACTGTCAGTCGGCCGAAAACAGCTGTGTGGTATGCGCGTACTGCTTGTTAACGTAAGGTGTTCGCTCCGACTTCTTAAGGAAATTGAAAGGGAAAGGCAAGTCCATTTGAATAAAACTTTTAACAATGCTTTTTTTAAGTTCCTTATCAATGGATTGAATATGGAAAAATTGTATATTTATGTATAGGAGCCCATGAAATTGCAATAAGGTGACTCACGAACTAGCGGTCATTATATTTATCGTGTGGCCCCTATTTCGTGTTACTAACGAATCAAAGGACTTTCTAGATACATCCTTGTATCTTTGTATTAAAATAATACTTAAGAAATTGTGAATGCCAATCTAAATAACAGATAATGTATTTAATGACGTTTTCTATGAGCTAAATTCGGTATATGTTTTGTTCACTAGAATTCTCATAAAACGAGTTTGAACGTGACCTAAATGTACAATTTTAAGGTGAATCCGCATATTTATTTGCCGCACAATTTTGTTTCTTGCTCGATTCCTGTAATTTATTTTTATGTTTATTTATTACATATAGCACAGGTAATGGTTATTGACCATAATTTAAAAGTGATCTGCGTCCTTAATTGCGCGAATATCCAAGAAATAGTAACACAAAGAAAGGGACTACTACTTTTAATACTTTTTCCCCAAGTTCGTGACAGAGAAATCTATAGTGATAGGTAAACACACAGATCAATTCTAGTAGGAGATAAGGTATGGGGAATGTGTAACCTCATTTGTTATTTGATATTCTTCTTGAAGAAGTAACGTATATGATGATATTCATCATCATCATAGCATCTGAAAGACGTCCACTGCTGGACATAGGCCTCCCCCAAAGAGTGTCAAAGAACTTTTATAAGTATATTGATAAATTGCAATAGTGGTGCCTGGGTAAATCCCAGGACTACGGGACTTGCTATCCCGGGACCCTTGTTATTTTTACGGGATTATCTTTCTCCTAGTAGGAGGTAAGGTATGGGGAATGTGGAACCTCATTTGTTATTATATTATTCTGGAAGAAGTAACATGTATACATTGATAAAATGCAATAGTGTTACCTGGGTAAATCCCAGGACTACGAGACCTGAATCTCGGGACCCTTGTTATTTTTGCGTTTTTTTAAAAACTAAATGAAAGGTTACTTTATACCCCATTAAACAGTAAGATTGCTCTTTTAAAAGTGTGGAAGTCCCATAAACATTGCCATATTTTTCCTTGAATTAAATCATCGTTTATTTCATAAAATTTAAACTTGGTTACAATTTAAACTTAAAACAACTAGTTATGTTAGTAAATGATTTTAATTAAATACACGTGTTTAACTGCTGCTGGGCTTATGTAGCCCACAGCAGTGATTAATTTAAGGAGAGTCCGTCCTCTCAGCAATCATCGCTAGGATAGTCTTAGGTTAAACAATAGTAGAAAATCAAAACATATGTTTTTTCTCTGTTATCAACACAGAAGAAACAATAAGTAGGTGGTAGATTTATTGTGTCACTCTTTGGGGGAAACCTATGTCCAGCAACGGTTTTCTGTGATAAGTTTATACCCTATTAAACAGAACAGCGTTTACAGATGCGTGCCACATCCAAAAGGTTGCCTAGATATTTAACTTAAACGGTTTTGGTTAATATAGATAGGTAACCTATATGTGTGTTTTCAAAAAAGGTGAGCCTGTACTATTGGATAAGGTATTTATTTATTTATTTATTTATTTATTTATTTATTTAAGGACCACCAACGGATAACACATCTGAACAATACATTTGGCTTAAATACAAAAAAAAAAACTAAGTAAGATGCTTAGCCACTTATAGGTGACCACAGCTCGCACATGTGTGAAATCAAGAGTAACATAACAAAAAAAAAAACATAAAAAATTACATGAATGAAGATTCAGACTCTCAGATTAGTAAACATTGGCAAAAGTTTTAAGTAGTAGTAGTACATTAAAATTTTCGCCTATAAAAAAAGTAGAATCTTTGTAAATTGGAGAAGTTAAATATATTATATTGATTAAAGTAATCAATACAACATGTAGATGAAATCAAGTAGTAAGTTACAGGAAATTAGAGGTAGGAACCCGAAGCTAACCAAGAAACAAATGGCAATCACCCACCAGACTCCAGTGATATAAGATATGAGATAACAGATTTTTTGAATTTACTTTTAGTATCGTGGAAGATATCAATACCTCTGGAGTCCGGAATATGGTTGTATAGCCGAACCATTCTTGAGATTGGCGAGTTACTGCCCAATTTTGTTCTTTTGAATTTATCCCTAAACAGCTTGTAGGTACCCTTGCGAGGTAGCCTGTTTGGAATTGTTATTTGAATATTTTTTAATATTTTTTTAATAATTCCGGGCAGTTTATACCTCTGCCGTTTACTACCTTATACAAAAACATCAGGTCAAGCACTTTTCTTCTGTCTCTAAGAGAGGAAAGGTTAGGTTATTTAATCTTACATTTCATAAAAAAAACCCGGAAAAGAACCAAAATTTTGGATTTTGTGAATATTCATGTTAATTACCTCATCTATAATCGTGTTCAATATAAAAGAACAAATGAGGGTGTACATTCTTTAAAACGTATCTCGTACTATAAGGTACTCAAAAAATGTATGCCGAAACAGGGGTCACAAACTCACAAATTTAGGAGCAGAGCCAAATTTTATCACGAAATGGGGTTCAAATACGAGGTCTGCAAATAAATTAATAAAAAAGTTATATTGTAACAAAAACTATATTATAATTGCATTAAATAATAGGCAAGATATCAATATTCATCACACAAAATGTTTCAAAGTGATATCATGTGTAGTAATGTGTAAAAAAAATTACCAATTCATAAGTGGCTTAACATGCCGAAACAGTGGACGTTTACCTTATATAAAGATAGGAAAGTTGTTTAGGGCAGTGTTAAGAGTATAAATAAGTTCTAAAGAAATTCATTAATGTTCAAATATACATTTATTATCATCACAGTTTGTTTAGATCTCATCCTTGGTAACAGATTTTATAAAGAAGAATTCGCGGGTATCAAAAGGGCTGCGGGAGTCGTACCCGCGAGCTGTCGTGGGCTGCCGCAGGCATCGAGTGGGCCGCCAGGATTCTGTTCCGGGGCGTTCCTTAGGTGACTGTAGAGTGGCATACTTTGCTGCTCTAGGTGTATGGCGAAGCACTCAGTCGACGCAACAAAGTCGCCCCAGTGCGAGGCAACGCTGCGCATTGATTGAGGATATATTGAGGGCGGTGCGTCGTCCACACTAGTATTATATGCTAAATCTTGGGATAAGGTGTCAAAGCGGACCCCGAGCTCCTTTAGGGCACAACCGGGAATGACGCTAGAAGGATTTATTTATTTATTTAAACTTTATTGCACAAAAGAAAACTTATCGTACAAAAGGCGGACTTAATGCCAAATGGCATTCTCTACCAGTCAAACCTTAAGGCAAAGCGGAAAAGTAGTCCTATATACAACACATATAGGATAATGATGGTGTACAGTCAAGTAATTTTGGTGTCAACTAATTTCGGTTTTTTAATAGTTAAACTTAGAAGTGTCCAGTATAAAGTACAATAGTAATGGCACAATTAAAGCCCGTGAAGTCTTTCTCGCATTTTTTCTAGACTGTGGCCGGAAAAAATAAAGCAAGACAGATTATTTAATTGTTTTCCTGGGTAGGAAGCCCTATAAATTGCGAGGAATTAAATACATGGATGCAACAGTTTATTGACCGAACGAGAAATCTCAATCACAGAACGCATCAAAATGCAATCGGTTTTCTCCAATTCCATTCCGATTAAATTCCGTCGTCGCCTTCAATATTTTATTCACGCTGGCACATTAGTTCACGCCACCTGTACTGGATGTCGTAGAAATATTAGATTTTAAAGGCATTTTTATTTCCCAGTGCAGCCGACGTGTGGGCTTGAATTATTTTTACTTGAAAGCCGCTTTTGAAATAAGGAATATGATATTTGAATGAATGAATGAATTTATTTATCCGTGAACACAACACACTATTACAAAACAAGGACAACACAACAATTTAATAACGGTACCAAAATATAGTTAAAAATAATTGACTCGAACAAAAATGAGGGCTTCAAAGCCCAATACCATGCAAACGGATCACTGAGTTGGAAAATGTTTTTTTAAACCTATAATATTTTTAAAACAAGCTATAGCTTATATTATATATTATACTAGCTTCCGCCCGCGACTTCGTCCGCGTGGACCCGGGATAAAAAGTATCCTATATTTTAATCCAGGCTATAAACTATCTTCGTGCAAAATTTAATTCAAATCGGTTCAGCCGTTTAAGCGTGATTGAGTAACTAACATCCAAACATCCAAACATCTAAACATCCAAACATCCAAACATCTAAACTTTCGCATTAATAATATATGTTTATTATTGTTATTATTATATATTATATATCCAACGATATCCCACCACATGGGTTTCAAGAGATAAAAAATACATACCCACTTTACGTACCTCAATCCAGCCTGGAAGATACATACCTCGTCGACTATCCACAATATGCCAAGATCATATTCTCACCTACTTTCGACAACTCTCACAAGTCCCCAGATACTTACTTTCCGCTTGCTCAGCGACCCGAATTCGCTCTTGGCCTCCGATACGAGTTGGCGCTAGCGCGCCCTATTCTGTGCCATCTCCTCCCAGTTTTCTGCGTGCAGGGCGCGAAGGTCTTTCTATTCTTCGTGCTTCCAGTGATATCTAGGCCGCTCAACCTCTCAGCTGTCTTCAACCTCTCAGCTGTCCTACGTAGGGTCTCTTTAGCGCCCTGTCTACTGGCATTCTCTCAAGGTGTCCAAGCCAGCGGGGGATTGCAAATTTGATTTCTCCTACGATGTTGGGCTCGGACACCATATCTTCCAGTTCCAGGTTTTCTCTGGATAGCTTGGAAAGTATTATGACGGGCAAAGTTGAGGGCTAGAGGTCTCGGGGCAGATCACCCGCTAGATGGAGCACACAAATCACTGCACTCCACAGACCATTTATCCTAAAGACCCCGCTCAGCCTAATTTTTACTTATAAACAAAGCTGCCAAACTTGCGGGGCGCGGGGGACGACTGGAGCGCTGTGATTGGTGCATTCAAGGCCGCGCGTAACACGTGCCTGCCTGTAGTGATGGGACACATGCGATACTTTATCTAATTCTATAAAGTAGTACTAGCAATAATAATTAGAATGACTATCCTATATAATAATCAAAAAGCAGTCGTGTTTTTATTTATTAGTACGGTTAGGACATTAATTTTTTACTCATAAATTATCTTTATCTGACATAATTATGTTGAAATAGAATGGATTCCACTTCGATTCTGAAATAATATATAAATATATTCTAATTTTGCATTTATTAAAGAATACGTTGCACAAAGTAGAGCGTGAAAAAAAAGAAATGTTAATCTTATAAAATAACAGTTTTATTTCTGTTTTTAAATTTCCGATTTACTTATCCTTGACTAACAAAGACAGAGAAGGCGAGGCGGCGCAGAATGATCAAAATGTTCTTATTTAGACTTTAAACTAACCTCTATTGTTGACATAAACGGTGCCACATTCGTTACTGACGGAACAGTGTGGATTTTCCAGATCCCTATTATCTGTACGCGAGACTACTAAACATGTTTTTACTCAGAAACTCACTAGCATAGCAGTGTAAGATAAACTTACTTCGGTTGTTTGTATAGACAGTGCTGCATTCGTTACCAATGGAATAATAGTGTGTGGACTTTCCGAAACACCACTATCTTTAAATAAGACCTAGAAGAATTTATATTTTCAATGGACATTTGCGCAAACCCAATTTTAGATTTTAGCGGGGGTATATTTTACTTTCAAAACATTTATTTCAAGCTAGACGCTCGAGAGTTTTCAGCACATTAATAATTTAACGATAAGTTTAATAATATCATAGCTGTTAGATAAAAAAAAATGTGGTTGAATAATCAAAAATACACGTCAACAATACTAAACACAGTTCGTAAGTAAAGCGTAGGCACGGCATTTGGAAATATTAGTCGCCTATTATTAGACGTCAGCAATTTAAAATATTCTGATTTAAAGTGCCGAGAACATATATTATGACACTGCTTGGGGAAGGAAACCAACCAATCAGGTGGTCGTTTTGTAGCGTCAATCGACATTTCCTTTATGGTTGGACATTTTAGCTAACATGCTTTGAATACTTTATAATACAACACCAGCTTGAGAAGATCATTTACCACATTGTATATAAATAACTGTGCACAAATATTTTGCATGATATGTAATATTTTGCTATTTTTAAATTACTTACGATGTATTGCGTCGCGTCTTCCGTTAATCGCCGTTCCGTAATCTTATCGATAGGAAACGAATACATACTATGGACATCACTACCTACTTTGCTTAATGCTAGACAAGGAAGGAGTGACTATTTTGTGCAGCGGGATAGAAAGAGACTTCTATTAAAAGACATCAACGAGCCCCGAGCACGGTCTACACAGAAATTTATATAAAAACTCGCTTATTTATTATGTAATTTTCTTAAAATCGGCTTACCTGTGAAATGACAGACCGTCTTTTTGCACACTTAAAGTTTTAGTGATTTTTCCACACAATTTTACGCAATAATAATGCATTTTGTAACGATGTTACTTGCGCAAACGCCGTCCGCCGACTGAACTTAGTAAAGGGGGTGTGTCTCAAATATAGGGTGAATTCACCGTATGTGTGGCAGCGGGGGTCGCCCGACTAAGCGACGTCTATATTGCGGATGTGGACTGGTTGGGCACGGGGTCTGATGCTTATACTTTTATCAGTGATGCGCATGGCTGCCTGAGGTGGCTTGACCATTGTTTGGTGACGGAGGCAGCGAGGCTGGCTGTCTCGAATGTTACTATTCGTCATGATGTTTACTGGTCAGACCATTTTAGAATGTTTATTACGTGTAATTTGCCTAAAATGAATAAAACAATTGTGACATGTAAAGATTTTAAGGAAGAAAATAGTGAGGTATTATGGGGCCAGAGAGGAAAGGATCAGACATTAAACTACTATAAATTATGCAACGAGGGTCTAAAAGAAATTGACTACCCCTTAGAATTAAGCGCCTGTGGTGACAAATACTGCAATGATGCTAGTCATAAGCTGATAGTTAATAAATTGTACCAGGACATTGTATTAGTTTTACGGACATCTGCGAAAGCAACTTCTTGTAAGGCGACGAATAATAATAATAACAATAGAAAAAGGCAATACATAGTGGGCTGGAACAAGCACGTTAAAGAGATTCATGGCTCAGCTAGGGCGAGCTATCAGCAATGGTCACTTTATGGTAAGCCTCTTAGGGGCCCTATCTATGATGAGATGTGTGCTTGCAGAAAACTATTTAAGGATAGGCTTAAATGGTGCCAGGACAATAAAGCAAACATTAAAATGAGCATCTTGGCTACTCATCATAAAGCCAAGGACTTTCCTAGCTTCTGGAAGCACATATCTAAGAACAATGCAAAGAAGTGTGCACCTTTGAGTGTAGAGGGTCTGGACTCTCCTACTGAAATTGCTGAACTCTTCAAGAGCAACTTTAAGGTGCAAAGTCCGTTGGGAAAGGCGCAGGGTGTGCTCGATACTGAGGGCGATTGCGGTGACTTGCAAGTGCGTTTTACGCTTAAACAGGTCACTGACGTCATCATGTCAATGAAGCGTGGCAAATCGCCAGGCCATGATGGGCTCAGTATTGAGCACCTTCAGCATGCTGGACCTCACCTTCCTCGTGTTCTGAAGATGATCTTCAATCTTTGTCTGGGCCACGGTTCCTTGCCGGAGGACCTCATGAGAACGATAGTCGTGCCAGTAATTAAAAATAAGACTGGCGATGCCTCCGATAAATCCAATTACAGACCCATCTCGCTAGCCACCACTGTGGCCAAAGTACTGGACAGTTTGCTCGACCGTGTACTTTCAGAGTATGTACCGTCACACGATAATCAATTCGGTTTTAAACCTGGGTTATCGACGGAAAGTGCCATCCTCTGCTTGAAGCAAACTGTTCAATATTACACGGAAAGAAAAACACCGGTATATGCGTGTTTCTTGGATTTGTCGAAGGCGTTCGACTTAGTGTCCTATGACGTCCTCTGGCAGAAGCTGACGGCCACGAGGACACCCATTGAAGTGGTGAATTTGTTTAAATTTTGGTATGGGAACCAGGGCAATCAGGTTCGCTGGGCGGGAGCGTACTCAGACTTGTATAGGTTGGAATGTGGGGTGAGACAGGGGGGTTTGAGCTCACCAAGGCTTTTCAACCTATACATGGATGAACTTATTGTCGGGCTCAGTAATACCAAGGTCGGATGTTCGGTCGGTGGTGTATGTATGAACAACATCAGTTATGCTGATGACATGGTAGTAGTAGGGATTCGCCGGTTCTGCCCCCGGGTTCTAGGTCACACCCACTTCCCACACCGGCCATAGTCCAAGCGCGGTCACAGTCTACCAAACCTAAAAAAAAAAAAAAAAAAAAAAAAAAAAAAAAAAAAAAAAAAAAAAAAAAAAAAAAAAAAAAACAAATAGGCCCCCGTTTAAAGCGTTTGCGCTGGGTCCTGGAACTCTACGACCACTCCTTCATGCTTTTACGTAATGTCGTTTTCACACAATACACAACGATGATGACCCTTTGCTCGGATTCCTATTGTTAACACCGCAGCCTATTGTCCCATTGTTCCCGGTCGCCACTGTCCGGCGCGTGCGTATACCTGCTCGCCCGTGCTCGCCCGTTCACCTTTTTTTCTACCCTTCATTGCTACCGGTAAACGCTACAATATCTTATCGTATTATTACGTTGTATTGAGTATATAAATATGGATACTTCTTTTAATCTTAGGTTCCATGTTCTAACCTAACCTAACCTAATTTTCTGGTTGCCAGTCAGTTGCGTGGGGAGTGCGGTTAACTGAACTTCCGTTTTCTTTTGTTTACGTATCAATGGTGCAGTTTAATTCACACATTTGTATTACTTTCTTACATACTTGTTTTAATCTTAGGATCAATGTTCTAACCTAACCTAACCTACTTTTCAGGTCGCGAGTCAGTTGCGTCATGTGGTTTCTAAACCTAACTTAAACTCTCGTATGTTTTGTTTAGTATTGTAGATGCACTTTAATTCATATGTTTGTATTTGTTTCTTCACATACGCATAAAATATATCTATTTCGAAGTTTTCTGATGGGAACCACACAGAACAGGAGCATTAAAATGTAAAATTAAGTGAAATGCACCATGAAATTAGCGGCGGTTAAGACCGTTTCTGTTACGTATGTCGCTCGTTAAACTAACGGTATTTAAGTCCTTTTTTCCTTGCATACTCTGTGTAGTAGCACCAATTAATTATACAACTCAATTTTTTTATTGGCTAAACTATTGTTTTTTTATTATTCATGCTCTTGATTTTGGGTGATAATTATACAACAAGGGCGATTCGTTCTCAATTAAATAGTTTTATATTTTATCTTCAAGATACCTACTCGCTGAATATTGATAAGATTGGAAGCTGGTTTTGACCTGTTCAATCTTGATCGAATGCACGTGCGTGTTCTGTAATGTGACATCTGATTTATTGTGGTATTAGACCCACAGCCGTTTTTTGGCGTCATGTGTGGTCACGATACATGTTTGGACAAGATACCAGGGACTGGATGTAACATGTTTGTCAGGCTCATTCGATGGTTGTAGGATGCTTTGTTGTGATTTTTTGCGTGATAATATTCATATATAAGGAGCTTCTCCGTGGCTTTACTTAAATAGTTATTTCGTGTCCTCCGTCAAGGATAGTGTTCCAAAATTATAGTGTTTGAAGTTTCCATTTGGTCTGTGAAAGTCTTTTCTCGAGTGAAGTGATTATCGAAGCTGCATAATGGATGTAAGTATGTCACTTTATCTCATTAGACAATTGTGTTATTAATTAATTATTTACTTACGTGTTTAACTAAATGGTAAATGTTGTTTCAGTTCTCTGAAAATACTTTCAAGAATTTCTATTACCCGGATAATCACGATAACTCTACCGATGAAGAGGGCACGGTAGGACTCAAATTAAAGCAAGCACTTGCAAAGAAAAGACCAACCAATAACATAGATAGTTTCTTCGAGAGGCCCAAGAAGAAAACAAAAGCGAAAGTTACATCTTCGAACGTATCGAAAACCACAAGTGATGGAGTCACATACTTATCATCTGGTCAAGAGGATGCAGGCTACGCGTCACACCTCATTAAAATTGAGCTCTACGATATGGAGAAAATAAGAAATATGACTCCAGCAGACCATTGGAAGCACTGTGACATACGCCTCAAATATTACTCGTGCAGTGACGACGATTCACATATCC
This sequence comes from Epinotia bilunana, assembly GCA_947049275.1. NCBI lineage: Eukaryota > Metazoa > Arthropoda > Insecta > Lepidoptera > Tortricidae > Epinotia > Epinotia bilunana. Next base: position 4,260,080 of record OX346267.1, read on the forward strand.
AAAGTGTTCGTGACGTTATTTTTAATATTACAAAACAATTAGCTTCGAAAGAAAACAGTGTTAAATATTTTATAGACACTGATAAGAATAAGTGATACTCGTACTCAATACTTGTAAATTTAGTTTATTTTTTACCTTTAATTGTAACATTTCAATGTAGCTCTATAAATATATTTTTTATGAGGTTTGTTCGTCTCTTTGCATTGTAGACAATATTTGTATTGTATTGTATAAGTAATGGTCACAGACAGGTAGATTCGATGAAGAAAGCATAACATCGTGAGATTTATGGGTCTTTGTTTGTAAAATCCTTTTTTAACATGGACGGGTCATCTTTTTTTTCTTTATAATAAACCAAACTCAAAATGTATGTCATTTTTGAGTGGAACTAAAAGTAAAATTGTCAATTGGTAACTCTTTGTAAGCAGTATTTTCTAGACAAAGGTCTTTAGACTGTAAGACGAAAGTATAACATGTAATTTATTGACTTTAGATATAATGGTTGCATACAAAATTCTGTATTTTATGCCTTAGAGATTTCTAAGAGTTGACATTTAGTATTGTGTAACTGTTTAAAAAAATATTTATCTTCGTGAAGAAAAGATCTTGTACTTTCTAATGCTTTTCAATAAAATGGAGTGGGGTCACAAAAACTTACTTGGGAGAAACTATTTAAAGTCATAACAGTTTCATGAGAATACACATTTACACTACGTCCTCGCTATGGATAGCTTGAACTGTGATCGATATAACCCACAACTAGTCAAAGCTTGTAAAACCGTTGAAGAAGATGAAGAATTATACAACGCCGGAGAACTTGTTAGTCAACTGCAGAAGGAATCGTGAGTATTTCATGAAACTTTTTTATGCTACATCTCATTTATCCGTTTTTATCGAAAACCTGTCTCCACAAGTGTTAGCCAAGGTTTTAACGTGTTCGTCCATAACTTGTTAAAACAAGTTCAGATTAATCCAGTTGAAACGTGCAACTATTACTCGTATTAGTTAAGTGGGGAGTGGGCGTTAATATTTTTATGTGGGGGACTTGGAGAGTGGGCGTTGACCTTTTTATAATATATAAACCCTCACTGGCGTTGAATGTATCCATTGTTGTTTGTAACTTGAGTGAGTTGTTTGTCTTAATAATGGCGTTTACGTTTTATCTTGGGCATAGGCTAGCTCGAAGTGAAATAGCCAGTTTAAGTAAAGGTTTCATCCTTCGTAAATTTCACAAGTATATACGGTTGTGGTATATTGAAGGAGTTCTGCCTGATGCGCTTCTCGAGGATCCTGAAATCGAGCCTTATTATACACCATGCAAAGGTCATATAGAAACAAAACCAGAAGTAGTGTTATCATCACATACTACCGATGAGATAGACGGGGTGTTACCAATGCAAGCATATTGTTTGCGATGTAAAAACGATTTAAGTTAGTATTATGAACCAAATTTAAAGATCTTATTGTGATTTCATTATAATTAATGTGATAAGTTATTTAAATTTGTTATTTTTATAGGTCTTCACAAGTTGGACGAGGAGTGAAGCGGTCAGCAGGAGATCCGGTCCCGGAACAATCTGCTAAGAGAATTCATCCTTCAACCAGCCGTGACATCTCGAGAATATCATCAGTACAAGAACCAACTAATCATGTGAGTACAAAAGATAATGATAAAGTTGAATGTTCTGAGTGTCATATATTCATAGCAAAGAGATATTTATCAAATCATTTTAACAGCAACATTCATAAAAATAATGTTTTAAGTTCCGATAGTCAATTAATTAACGTTCAATTAATTGAAAACGCGTTTCGAAACAGAGTTGCAACGTACAGAATATCATGCAATACAAATGATCACCATTGTCTTGAAACACCTGAAACATTTTTAGAAAAACGTAAAGATACAATTTTTACGTTATTGGATCGTTCAATAGCAAATCATTGCTCATTAAAAGTAAATTTTATACTAAACGCGAATTTTACTCAAGAGACAAAAAATCTCAATAATGTGTTTGATTTTCAATTGAGTAATAATCTCGTTAACGTTAGCAGTGATAAAAATGATCTTTTTTTATCCCTTGTAAATGAAATTTCGGTGAGATTAACAAACTTTGAGAGAAAAGATAGTGGGTGGTCTTTTGTAAACGTGAATTATATGGATGTCAATGTCAATAAATATAATCCATTACGCGGATCATCATATATTAAGTTACCTCGTGATATACATTTGAAAAAAGCTGTAATTAACGTTCAAAATAATGATTATGAATGTTTCCGCTGGGCCATACTCTCAGGATTATTTCCACCGGATACAAATAATCGTGCACACAATGTTAGTACATATAAAAACCATAAAGACAAATTGAACTTTGGAAATCTTCCATTCCCTTTAAAACTAACTGATATACATAAATTTGAGAAACTTAATGATTTAAGTGTTAACGTTTTCGGGTTAGAATACAATTCCCAGAGTAAACGCCATGTTGTTGTTGGACCACTGCACTTCACAAAATGTAAAAAAACAATTCATTTTAATTTGTTATATATCACTGAAGGTAGCAAGGGACATTACTGTCTTATTCATAATTTGTCTCGATTAGTATCATCTCAACTCACAAACACTCAACGTGCTGCTCATATATGCGATGGTTGCTTAACAAGTTTTACGTCAAGTGATAATCTAGTAACCCATCAAGAAAACGATTGTTTTCATGTGTGTACTAACTTACCTTCCGAACGGGATAAAAAAAACAATTGGTTTAATAAAAAAGTTCCTTCCAATGAACTTACTTTTGATAACTATGATCGTAAGTTACGCCATCCCTTCGTTGTCTACGCTGATTTTGAGAGTTTCTTAAATCCGATTCAATCGTGTGTTAATAATCCAAACACATCCTCAACAGCTAATATCCAGAAACATGAAGTTTATAGTTTTGGATACTACGTCAAATGTTCATATGATGACAAGTTATCAATCTATCGAACATATAAAGGTGAAAATTGTGAAAAAACTTTCATGGAATTTCTTAAAAACGATTTACAGAATATTTGCAAAAACAATACAATCGTAAAGACTCCTTTACCCTTGACATCTGAAAACAAAGAAAACATTGCACAGAGTAATATTTGTTACATCTGTGATAAAGATTTAAACGGAGATATCTCTATTTCCCATAATTGGCATACTGGTGTTTACGAAGGGGTTGCACATGAACTTTGCTGTAATAAATACAGATCACCTAATTTTGTACCCGTATTTCTTCACAACTTAAGCAATTATGATAGTCATTTTATAGTGCATGGACTTAATTTTGAGGACGGTGACATAGAAATTATCCCAGAGAACAAAGAAAAGTACATCTCATTCACAAAAGTTTTGCATGTTAATAATCGGGTTATGAAGTTAAGATTTGTGGACTCACTTAAATTTATGTCTAGTAGTCTAGATAAACTAGTTAAAAATCTAACACCTGATCAGTTCCGTGAATTAAAATTAAGTTATCCACTAGAAGCCGATTTCCAGCGATTAATACGTAAAGGAGTCTACCCATATGAACATATGACATCGTTTGATTCATTAAAATTAACATCTCTTCCCTCTCGCGATAAATTCTATAGTTCTTTAACCGACAGTCACGTATCAGAAAATGATTACAAACATGCTGAAGATGTATGGGAACACTTTCATTGTAAGAACATGGGGGAATATTCTGATCTTTATTTGAAAACAGATGTCCTATTATTGACTGATGTGTTCGAAAATTTTAGGAACGTATGTTTGAAAACATATGGTTTGGATCCCGCGCATTATTATACTGCCCCTGGATTAAGCTGGGACGCAATGTTAAGAGTCACAAAAATTAATCTAGCACTCTTAACCGACATAGATATGATAACTTTTATATCAAAAAATATTCGAGGGGGTATATCCCAATGTAGCAACAGATATGCAAAAGCAAATAATAAATTCATGGAAGAATATGACGCCAGCGTTCCGTCATCTTTTCTAATGTATTTAGATGCTAACAACCTATACGGTTGGGCCATGTCTCAGTGTCTTCCCACCGGTGGATTTGAATGGGTGGGTGTAGACACAGATTTTAATGTTTCAGACGATGCCGAGCATGGGTTTATTTTAGAAGTTGATTTAGAGTACCCTATCGATTTACATGACTTACATTCTGATTTACCATTTTGCCCCGAAAATAAATGTTTTGGTGATTCTAAAGAAAAAAAATTGATACCAAACTTGAATAAAAAAATGAACTACGTAATCCACTACCGAAACCTCAAACAATGCCTGCAAAATGGATTAGAATTAGTTAAAATCCATAGAATTTTAAAGTTCGAACAATCTCCATGGTTAAAAAGTTATATAGAATTAAATACCTACCTACGATCACAAGCATCTTCTGATTTTGATAAGGATTTCTATAAATTGATGAATAATTCCGTTTTTGGTAAGACCATGGAGAATGTTTTGAAACGAGTCAATGTAAAATTATTAAATCACTGGAACAACAATGGTAAATCTCAAGGAGTTCAATCTTTAATTGCAAAACCCGAGTTTCATAGTTTATCAATATTTTCAGAGAATTTGGTAGCGGTTCAACTGAAAAAAACTAAAGTTTTTTACAACAAACCAATTTACCTCGGTTTTTGTATTTTAGATTTATCTAAGACATTGATGTATAGATTTCACTATAATTTTATGAAAACTAAATACCAGAACAATCTAAAACTCCTGTATTCAGACACCGACAGCCTCATATATGAGATATTTACTGAAAATTATTATGAGGACATAAAACCTGATCTTGAATCATATTTTGATACATCGGATTACCCCATCAACAACGTATATGGTTTACCGCGAGTAAATAAAAAACAGCTGGGTTTTTTTAAAGATGAGAACAATGGGAAAATCTTTAAGGAATTTGTGGGTCTTCGTTCAAAAATGTATGCGATTGACGTTGAAAATCAAAATTTGGTAGCAAAAGCCAAAGGGGTCAACAAATGTGTAACTAGAAAGCTCACCCTCGATTCTTATAAAAAATGCTTATTCGATAAACATATTAAACGTGATACTATGTTGCGATTTAAATCAATAAAACATTTGCTTTTCACACAAAAAATTAACAAAATATCTCTGTCCCATAATGATACAAAACGATTTTTGCTAGACAATTGCACTGATACCCTTCCTTGGGGTCATTATAAAATATCAAACCTTTCTCCTTAAGTTTCATTGTACATATACAGAACATTCAATTATTTGATATTATTTTTTGTACTGCTTCAGAAAAAAAAAAAAAAAAAACAATGTTAAAACTGTATAAAGAAGTATGAACTTATTATTTTAAGTAATAAATAAGTTGTAGTGATTTGTATGTGCATGTATTTGTAAGTGTGAGTTTTTGTATAAAATAGATGGATCTACAAAATAATGTTGTAAATATCGTTTTTAGAAACTTTTAAATATTTTTTTTTGTTATGTATTTTTTTTTTGTACATTAAGAGATCTTGGCAAAATCAAAATTTGTATATAAATTAGTATTGTTACTTTAAGGAAAATAAATTACCTATGGTTTGTGTGTAGTAAAAAAAATAACTGTTGTACCTGTGAATAGGTTGTAGCAAATATACTACATCACATTACCTTTGTCTCCAAAAGGGTCTTTACGTGTTCGATCTGTATCCACACACATGCCTTACAAATGACCGGGGCTTGTCCTGTGACTGATTGGAGATACATACAAAAAAAAAAACATTCTACCGTAGGTGGCATAAACATTATGGTTGACTCCTCATAGTACTCGTAGGTGTTGATGCACCTATCAGTCTCAACCTTTCAGATTAACATTTTAACAATACTTACGTTTGGCGGCTGCATATATTTTTATGGAATAAGATGTAATTAAAATAATATTAATGTAAATAATTTAGCATGTGTGATTCTTTTGCCTCAAAATATAGATTACTTTATTTATGACATATGGTTTTAATTATAACATCCAATTACTACGTACCCTATCCGATTTAGTTAAATGGTAGTAACCTTCACAACATTGGTCATTTGAAAGTTAAACGTTTCCATATCAACACACATAACGTTGGTTCACAATGATTCATTTTTACCATCCATTTACCACCATTGTAGCGGGTCCTAGTGGATGTGGAAAAACCAATTTTGTTACAAATTTTTTAAATCATTCCAATGAAGTGTGTAATGTCATATTTGATGAAATAATTTGGTGTTATGATGAAATGCAGCCTTTATACAATCTAGAAAATGTAACTTATAATCAAGGGATTCCAGACATCTCTATGTTTGACGGGAAAAAACCTAAACTCATTATAATAGATGATTTGATGAGGGAGTCAGATGGAAGGATCATAGACATTTTTACAAAAGGTAGTCACCACAGAAACCTTAGTCTGTTTTATATTACACAAAATATATTTCATCAAGGCAAAGGTCAACGTGATATCTCTTTAAATACGAGCTATATTGTATATTTTAAGAATCCCCGTGATAAAACTCAAATACGTTACTTGTCTCGACAAGTTTATCCAGAAAATTCAAAATTCGTTGATGAAGCCTACAAGGATGCTACTGAAAAGGCTCACGGTTACCTGATGATTGATTTGAAACAAACAACTGATGACATGTGTCGTTTTAAGACTAAAATATTTCCATTTGATGGTCATTGTACAGTATATATCCCTAAGAAAGGGTTTAAATATAACAAGAATCATCATGTTTTAGTCAGTTCTAAATGATGCACGCGAGGGTCAACACATATAAACATTTACTCGAAGCGCTACATTTACTTAAACCAAAATATCGCACGGCTTTACTTAAATCGTGTGATGACGAGGAGATTAATATTATTTGCGAGTGTATTTACAATGTATTAAAGGGTAAAATTCCCTTAGAAAAAAAAGATAAATCAAAACTAAGAAAATATAAGGATACACTCCGAAAATTAGTGTCTAAGGGAAAACACAAGCTTCGAAAAACCGTTATTATCCAGAAGGGTGGTGCCTTTCTACCTATTGTATTAGGTGCCGTTTTAAGTGCTTTAGTAAACTCTATAACATAAACGAAATGGAAAACATGAAGAAAATGTTGTTAGTTGAACCAGATTTAATTGAAAGACTCAAACACAGTGATAATGTATCGGAAAATTCATTATCCCGTCTAGATGGTGAGATGCAAAAAATCCTCAAAACTAAAATGAATGATCGTGAAAAGTGGGCATTATATTCTCAAGCACTACAACGATTTTTACATTTTACCCGATCAGATCGACAACCATTTAAAATTCCATTAGTAGATGATGTTGTTCAACTGACTAACGAGAAGAATGACTTTAATCCGGGAATTTATAAAAAGGAGGAAAATGTTAATAATAACTCAGTTGAAAACGTGGCATTGCCTGAACTAGAAGGTAACATATATGCAACACCACCTGCAGGATCGAAATCTGATTTACCAAAGCAGTATTCCCCATCTTATATTGTAGATGTAATACCGAAGTCATATAAAACAAAAAGTAAGACTTTATTGGAATGTATGGTTCAAAGTAAACCAAAAATTTGGTGGAAGGAGAACGGTGAAGTAGTGATAAACAATCGTACCATTCCAAACAGTAATATTCTCGAACTGGTAGGCGATGTGCTTAGACCTCTTAAACGTTCAAAACCAATAGGCTGGGAAGATTTTGCTAGTATTTTACATGATATAAGAGTTCCTACATCATGTATAGGTAACCCTACGAACTTGAAATTTATGAAAGGACTTCAATCTACCGATCCTAACACTTCGATAGAATCTACTAACACGTACACTTCATCAGTCAAAGAAAAAAACACTTCTACACCTCTATCAACAAAATCTCCCAATCAATCAAAAAAGAAATTAGATTGGGAAAGATGGACCCCCTATTAGAGATAAATAGGATCTACTACGATGTATCAAATCCTGCTAGTTACAGTAGTGTAAACAGCTTAGTAAAAGAAATGAAAGGAAGAATGAACAAACAGGAAGTAAAACAATGGTTATCATCACAGGAAGCATACACTCTGCATAAACCCGTTCATAAACGTTTTATTAGAAACAGATACATCCTCTCTAACTTTAATGAACTATGGCAAGCTGATCTTAGTGATATGCGTACCTATAGTCAATACAACGATGGATATAAATATATTCTATGTGTTATTGATGTATTTAGTAAATATGCTTTTGCAAGGGCTATGAAAAAGAAGGATTCAGAAACGATTAAACAGTGTTTTCATAGCATTTTTACAGAAGCCAATTCCACCCCTCGTCACATTCAATCTGACAAAGGTACAGAATTTGTTTCAAAATCGGTAAGAAATTACTTTAAAAGCAAAAACATTAATTATTATACCACAAATAATCCTGACATTAAAGCAAGTATTGTGGAAAGGTTTCAAAGAACTCTGAAATCGAAAATGTGGCGTTACTTCACTCATCAGAATACATACAATTACATTGATGTATTGCAAGACCTACTTCATTCTTATAACCATAGCTACCATTCTAGTATAAAAATGTGTCCAATTGATGTTAACTCTGATAATATTATGACTGTTTGGTGTAATTTATACAATCGAAAAAAAGATTTATTGGAATTCCCAATGCTTAATGTGGGTGATCATGTAAGAATAACTAAATATAAACACATATTTCAAAAGGGTTATGAATCTAATTGGAGTGATGAAATATTTATAATTGCTTCAGTTATTAAAAGAAGCCCACGGGTTGTTTATACTTTAAAAGATTTAGAAGGAGAAAACATTATTGGTACATTTTATTCTAAAGAATTACAAAAAGTTACGTACCGCCCCTCCATGAGGCATAAAATTGATAAAATAATACGCTCGCGTCGTATTGGTGACAGAAAGGAAGTGTTCGTTAAGTGGCAAGGTTATCCAAATAAATTTAACTCTTGGATACCTGCATCTAACTTAGAACAAATATGAGTGAAGACAGTTTTTATTTAACTTTGTTGAGTAACAGCTCATCGAGTTACTACACCGATAATACTACAGCTCATTTTTTAACAAAATTACCGAGGACCATTAAATTGGAGGGAGAGTGGGTTGTTGGATTAGTGGAATTCCAATACCCATGTTCCATGTATAATGTTCAGGATCATGAAAATATAATCTATATAAAAAAAAAAATGCAGTGTCTACTAAAGAGAAATATAAAATCATCGATGTAAAAACTCACATACCTGCCACTTCGTATGATAATATTGATCAACTTCTCCAAGCACTTAATGAAAACCCACTGCTTAAGAATAAAGCAAAATTTAGACACGATACAATTACTAAAATGGTTGCACTAACAACAAATGATGAGATAATATCAATCACAACATCGCCTATATTAAGTCTACAACTGGGATTCAAACCAAGATCGAATTTAAAAGAAATGTCTATTGGGAAACATCCTGCAAATTTGTACTTAGGTTTACCATCACAAATATTTGTGTATACTGATATCATTCAACCACAAGTGGTGGGGGATGTTATAACATCATTACTAAGAATAATACCCTTAGACCCCACAAAATTCATTTATGGAGCCTATAAAATGCATGTTTTTTCACCTGCTCACTATGTTCCTGTTTTACGTAGAGAGTTCGACACTCTTGAAATTGATATAAGATCAACCACTGGAGCAAAAATACCATTTCAGTTTGGATCCTCTTGCGTGAAGCTACACTTTCAACGAATAAAATGAATCATAAGCGATCGTCTAACTCTTGTCCATATGAACATTATTATTCTCATCAAGCAGGGTCTGGTGTAGGAATTGTCTATAAAGGGGTCCCTTTTCAACGTGGACATGGAATCGGTAGTTTTTTAGGAGGGTTGTTTAGATCTGTTCTTCCTTTATTGTCCAGTGGTTTGAGAACTGTGGGAAGAGAAACTTTAGATGCAGGAATGGGATTGATATCTGATATGGTAAATTCACGTCCTATGGAGAGTTCTATTAGATCTCGTTTTAAAGAAGCAAGTTCAAACTTAAAAAGAAAAGCTGATGAAAAAATAGATTCTTTAATGTCGGGGTCAGGGTATAAAACGTCAACTAAGAGACGGGAACCGCTCATTGCCTTGAAAGCCTCGCGACGAAGAGGAGGTAAAAAAAATAAAAAGTACAATATTGAGGATATTTTTTCAAACAAATAATTATGTCTTTTTTACACAGCCATTCATGTGAGTGTGCTAAATCTGAATTAGACTTATTTGCACTACCATCTACACAAACTAGTATTGAAAGTGGACAATGGGTTCATTACAAACCAATTTCATCTTTAAGTGATGATGGCCCCATTGAGTTTCAAGTACCTGGATCTGGTGATGACTATATTGATCTATCACATACCTTGTTACATATCAATGCTAAAATATTGAATCAAGATGGAACCAAATTAAAAGCAGATGTCCAAGTTGCACCCGTCAACAATTGGTTACATTCCCTTTTTAACCAACTCGATGTATATTTAAATCAAAAACTCATATCACCCCCAAATAATACATACGCCTACCGTGCCTACATGGAGAATCTACTTAATTATGGTCCAGCAGCCAAAGAATCCCATCTCACTTGTGGATTATGGTACGAAGATACTCCGCATTATATGGATAACATTGATTCAAATAACAAAGGATTTCACGAAAGGATGAAATTCACTAAAGAAAGTAAGGAAGTAGAAATGATTGGCCACCTGCATGGAGATATGTTTAACCAAGAGAAGTTTTTAATAAATGGTGTGGAAATGCGAGTTAAACTAGCACGTTCTAAAGAATCATTTAATTTAATTTGTCACCAAGATCACAAAATTAAAGTGCAAATAACGAATGCTAGTCTCATAATAAGAAGAGCAAGAATCAACCCTAGTGTTTTGTTGGCCCATCAAAAAGTATTAGCATCAACAACAGCAAAGTATCCAATCACAAGAGCGGAAGTTAAGGTCCTAACATTACCAGCAGGAATACAGGGAAAAACGTTAGATAATATATTTCTTGGACAAGTACCTAAAAGATGTATTATTGGTTTCGTTTCAAACTCAGCGTTTAATGGTAATTTAGTTTTGAATCCTTTTCACTTTCAACATTTTAATATGAATTCATTTAGTTTGTATGTTGACGGTCATGAAATACCTTCTAAAACATTACAACCTTCATTTAATACTGGTTTGATAGCATCGACATATCATACATTATTTTCGGGATCTGGAATTCATTTCCATAATGAAGGTAATGCAATAAGTAGAACAAATTATGGCGGGGGTAATTGTTTGCTATGTTTTGATTTGACACCTGATTTGTCTGCTAGTTCAACTTCACATTGGAATCTTGTGAGACATGGCTCTGTTCGTATAGAAGTTAGATTTGAGTCATCTTTAAGTACTACTATAAACTGTATTGTTTATGCTGAATTTGATAACATAATAGAAATAAACAAAAATCGAGATATTACAGTAGATTATAACAGTTAATAATCAAATAAATAGAATGTTTTTACTTACTTACTTCATTAGCTGCTAATCTTTGGCAGCAAAATCATCAATAAATGTGTTTAATAATTTTTATCTAATAATGGATACAAATGAAATGCAATTATGTATGAATAAAATAAGTTCTAGTTTTAAAACAAATGTATTTGCCGCGAATCAAATCCCTATTTGGGTTAATTTACCTGCTTTTATAATAAGCAATTTAGACCCTGACACAAAGCCCGGCTCTCATTGGGTTGCCATACACGTTGATGTAAATGGAATAGGTGAATACTTTGATTCCTTCGGCAGAAAACCCACTGGTTACCATAAGTTATTTTTAAAAAGAAACACAAAGAGGTGGTTTTATAACTACAAATCACTTCAAAACCATTTTACCTCCTTTTGTGGAGAATATTGTTTAGTGTACCTATATTTTAAGTATCAAGGAAAAACTATGTATGACTTTCTAACTTTGTTTTCTAATAATTCTTTATGTAACGATCTAGTATTAAGAACTTTGTTTAAATCAGTTTTTATTAAATAAAACAATTTGATAAAAAATATTTCTGGTGTTTTATTTATTGATAGTCATAATAAAATTATGGAATGTTCACATACAATATTGTCTACAATGCAAAGAGACGAACAAACCTCATAAAAAATATATTTATAGAGCTACATTGAAATGTTACAATTAAAGGTAAAAAATAAACTAAATTTACAAGTATTGAGTACGAGTATCACTTATTCTTATCAGTGTCTATAAAATATTTAACACTGTTTTCTTTCGAAGCTAATTGTTTTGTAATATTAAAAATAACGTCACGAACACTTTGGATATGTGAATCGTCGTCACTGCACGAGTAATATTTGAGGCGTATGTCACAGTGCTTCCAATGGTCTGCTGGAGTCATATTTCTTATTTTCTCCATATCGTAGAGCTCAATTTTAATGAGGTGTGACGCGTAGCCTGCATCCTCTTGACCAGATGATAAGTATGTGACTCCATCACTTGTGGTTTTCGATACGTTCGAAGATGTAACTTTCGCTTTTGTTTTCTTCTTGGGCCTCTCGAAGAAACTATCTATGTTATTGGTTGGTCTTTTCTTTGCAAGTGCTTGCTTTAATTTGAGTCCTACCGTGCCCTCTTCATCGGTAGAGTTATCGTGATTATCCGGGTAATAGAAATTCTTGAAAGTATTTTCAGAGAACTGAAACAACATTTACCATTTAGTTAAACACGTAAGTAAATAATTAATTAATAACACAATTGTCTAATGAGATAAAGTGACATACTTACATCCATTATGCAGCTTCGATAATCACTTCACTCGAGAAAAGACTTTCACAGACCAAATGGAAACTTCAAACACTATAATTTTGGAACACTATCCTTGACGGAGGACACGAAATAACTATTTAAGTAAAGCCACGGAGAAGCTCCTTATATATGAATATTATCACGCAAAAAATCACAACAAAGCATCCTACAACCATCGAATGAGCCTGACAAACATGTTACATCCAGTCCCTGGTATCTTGTCCAAACATGTATCGTGACCACACATGACGCCAAAAAACGGCTGTGGGTCTAATACCACAATAAATCAGATGTCACATTACAGAACACGCACGTGCATTCGATCAAGATTGAACAGGTCAAAACCAGCTTCCAATCTTATCAATATTCAGCGAGTAGGTATCTTGAAGATAAAATATAAAACTATTTAATTGAGAACGAATCGCCCTTGTTGTATAATTATCACCCAAAATCAAGAGCATGAATAATAAAAAAACAATAGTTTAGCCAATAAAAAAATTGAGTTGTATAATTAATTGGTGCTACTACACAGAGTATGCAAGGAAAAAAGGACTTAAATACCGTTAGTTTAACGAGCGACATACGTAACAGAAACGGTCTTAACCGCCGCTAATTTCATGGTGCATTTCACTTAATTTTACATTTTAATGCTCCTGTTCTGTGTGGTTCCCATCAGAAAACTTCGAAATAGATATATTTTATGCGTATGTGAAGAAACAAATACAAACATATGAATTAAAGTGCATCTACAATACTAAACAAAACATACGAGAGTTTAAGTTAGGTTTAGAAACCACATGACGCAACTGACTCGCGACCTGAAAAGTAGGTTAGGTTAGGTTAGAACATTGATCCTAAGATTAAAACAAGTATGTAAGAAAGTAATACAAATGTGTGAATTAAACTGCACCATTGATACGTAAACAAAAGAAAACGGAAGTTCAGTTAACCGCACTCCCCACGCAACTGACTGGCAACCAGAAAATTAGGTTAGGTTAGGTTAGAACATGGAACCTAAGATTAAAAGAAGTATCCATATTTATATACTCAATACAACGTAATAATACGATAAGATATTGTAGCGTTTACCGGTAGCAATGAAGGGTAGAAAAAAAGGTGAACGGGCGAGCACGGGCGAGCAGGTATACGCACGCGCCGGACAGTGGCGACCGGGAACAATGGGACAATAGGCTGCGGTGTTAACAATAGGAATCCGAGCAAAGGGTCATCATCGTTGTGTATTGTGTGAAAACGACATTACGTAAAAGCATGAAGGAGTGGTCGTAGAGTTCCAGGACCCAGCGCAAACGCTTTAAACGGGGGCCTATTTGTTTTTTTTTTTGTTTTTTTTTTTTTTTAGGTTTGGTAGACTGTGACCGCGCTTGGACTATGGCCGGTGTGGGAAGTGGGTGTGACCTAGAACCCGGGGGCAGAACCGGCGAATCCCTACTACTCATGGTTTCATGGTTTTGCTGAGCCCGGCGGTAAGCGCTCTCGAGAAGTTGCTTGCGGTCTGCGAGAGCTACGTTGAGATGCATGGCCTTCGATACAATGCGTCAAAGAGCGAGCTTCTTGTATTTAAAGCGGGAAATAAAACTCCTAAAATAGTCCCTCCGATTACGCTCTGCCAGTCAGAACTGAAACGTGTGGCGAAATTTAAGTATCTGGGACATTGGCTCAGCGAGGCTCTCACAGACGATGCAGATATGGAGAGGGAGCGCAGGGCGTTTGCGGTGAGGTGCAATATGCTGGTCCGTAGGTTTGCAAGGTGTGAGAAAGCGGTTAAGAAGACGCTTTTTAAGACCTTCTGTCAAACGTTTTATACCTGCAGCCTATGGACCAAGTATACCCGAAAAACCTATGACTCCCTGCGCGTCCAGTATAATAATGGGTTCAGGATGTTGTTGGGACTGCCACGATATTGCAGTGCGTCCAGTATGTTCTGTGAGGAGCGCACGGACGGTTTCTGTGCTATAATACGCAAGCGCGTGGCCTCCCGGATGCGCCGCCTTTGTGACAGTCCCAACAGCCTCCTTAGAGCCATGCATCGCTGAAAATGTAAACAGCCCACTATGGAGGCACTGGAACTCCATCCACATGGAGTCGAGACATAATGTATTTCAATTAATCAATTAAATTTTATTGTTTTATTTATTATTAATTTCAATTTCATTCGTACTTGACATGTTTCTATTTTTCTATTTTTAATTAAGTTATATTGTATTATGTTATATGTTTTTTGTATTGTTTTCTTGTATTGTGATATGGGCAATGCCTGAAATAAAGAATAATAATAATATAGGTTTACTGGTCAGTGCTGCACTCTTGCAACTACATCTGCACGACGCCATATGTAAAGCGGGTGATAGGATGCCTATGGAAAAATCTGGTCATCAAGAACAGAACATGATATCACAGTCCTCAGCATTGAGGGAACGACTGAAGAAATAAACGCAATTTCATTATCATTGCACGTGCAGGCAGTCCATCCAATGCTCATACTAATTAAATAATGTATGTTTACAATCTGCCTATTTCATGGTATGTAATTCAAAATAGATTGGTTCAATTGCATTATCAAATATGGTTGGTTATCAATGATTGACTGTTGAATGTTTCAATGATTGAAAGATAATTAATAAAAATCTTAATGTATTAATCTCGCAAACGGATCACTTCATTTAATGATGATTGAAAATCCCATATTTTAAACAAGCTATCCAATGATACCCCACACTACCGGTTTATCGAGAAAGAAAAACCATCCCCGCTACGAGTAGGAGAGGTTCCTGAAAAAAAAAACCTTGATTCTACTGTTTTGTCGGCGTGATTGATTTATATATAATTGTACCGAAATACAGTTTTTCTTTTAGTATGGGTTACTGAGCTAGACCGGTGACGGACAGCCGGACAGACGGACATGGCGAAACTATGTGTTCCTTGTTGACTACGGAACCCTAAAAATCAAAAATAAATGTGACGTCACCAGCGTTTTGACGGTTCATTAAAGTTTCTGTTTTGACTATCAGTCAAATACCGCATTAAATACCCAAAACTCGATTAACATTTCTAAAGCTCGCCCTACGTGAGAAGTTAAATTAAAACAGCACTGAATTCAAAATGGCTGCCAAAACTTTATAAGGCATAAATGGTTTAAGTCTTTTATCGAATATCGAACTTTGTTACTTTCCAAGTCTCAAGATTTACAAGTTAATTTAAGTGCTTTTAAGCTTAATTATATTGAAGATTATTCGTAACTGATGTCTGATATTGGATATTCTTGTACGGCGAAGGTGGAAATTTTGCGTGGGACGGAATGTTTTACGTACCTGTAGTTACAGGGGGCTAAGATCTTGTAGGTAGGTATGTTTGTTTACTTTGTTATCTTCCAGTTGCTTTCAAATTGATATACATGCATATAAATGATATATAGATGAATATAAAACTTGTACATATACAAGTTTTAAATGCCTATACCTAATCAACAAGTGAAATGACAGTCAAATTAAGAACAAAACAAGCATTTTCGACTTTTGTGTATTTTGACGACCGCTTTAGTCTAGTTGGTAGTGACCCTGCCTACGAAGCAAGAGGTCCTGGGCACAGTACAGGAACAGTAGATAAACTTCGAACAAAGGTTCATCGCACGGCTTCACACATGCGCGCGTGTTCGGTACGCACACACACATAGCCTTCGGGAATGATGGAGAATGCTTCAATCGGGGCCGCACAGTTGCCGTGTTCGCTCGCTCTCACTCGCCACGTCAAAGGAAGCCGCCTCGTAGGTATGAAGACAGCGAGCCGCCAGTTCCACGATATCAAAAGGAGCCGAATAGGCTTGTAACTAAGCATCTACCAACCGAGTGCAGTTTAGCAACTATTATACTTACTAGGAAATATTTTAGGCATAGTGTAGTGGTATTAAAATATTCGATGAAGTGGGAAACTAAAAACACGTATACCTAACTGGTGTACCTAAGGTGCTGACCAGGCACAGTGTGATCAATCGACCTTTACAGATCCGCAATGTAATGCTACTCGCCCAACTTTTCTAGCTTACTAGCCGGCGTTGGGACCAGTGCCTAACTATCTATAATATTATTACTTTGTGTATAAAATATTGTCTATTAAACTGTAACAGAAATACTTTGCATACGTGACACAGCCCTGCGCATCGAGCGAAAGTAGGTAACGAACGCTCCTAAACGGCCTCTGATTAACTACTGAATTATTCTTCTATACTGTGTCCTGGGTTCGAATCTCGGTAAGGGAATTTATTTGTGTGATGAGCACGAATATTTGTTCCTGAGTCATGGATGTTTTATATGTATTTAAGTATTTATTTATCTATGTAAGTATGTTTATCGTCGTCTAGTACCCATAGTACAAGCTTTGGTTAGTATGGGACTAGGTCGATTTGTGTAAGATTGTCCCCTAATATATTTATTATAATTTATAATTTATTATTTATTTTCAACTAGCGACCCGCCCTGGCTTCGCACGGGTACTATATTATACATATAAATAAACCTTTCTCTTGAATCATTCTATCTATTTAAAAAAAACCGCATCAAAATCAGTTGCGTAGTTTTAAAGATCTAAGCATACATAGGGACACAGCGGGAAGCGACTTTGTTTTATACTATGTAGTGAAGCAAAACCATCCAAGAAGTCAACTATCCACAGCGCGGTTTTCGCCAAAAATCAGTGAGTATCCGCAACAAACTTCGTCAAATATGATATATTCACAACCAGTAAATCAGCAACATACTTCGTTAAGACCCATCGTCAAGTTCACTGTAAAAACTCTTCGTGGAATGTTAACAAGAATTACGTCACACAGGTTAGTAGGTACTTACACTACTAACCTACTCAACGCCGCATATTTTACGTTACCCAAAAACCAAACTAATAAATAAAGCAACGCCTTTCAGAGTTTAAGCGAAATCCAATGTATTTCGCGTTTATGTTGATGTACGGATCAGGAGTCGCGGTAAAAAGAGAGCTTGAGGTGATTGATGACGTCACTATGGGGGTAAGTTCGGTTCGGGGTAAGTTGAGCGAGTGTCATTTAAATAAAATATTCAGGTAATTAAGCACGAAAAACGCTTCTATTATAAAAACCGGCCAAGTGCAAGGGTCTCGCGCACGAAGGGTTCCGTACCATTATCTATAAAAACGGCGAACATGTCTGTTGTATGGCAGCCCCACTCCGACTCACACTTGGCCGGTTTTTTGTATTTGTAGTTATAGCGGCAACAGAAATACATCATCTGTGAAAATTTCAACTGTCTAGCTGTCGCCGTTCTTGAGATACAGCCTGGTGACAGACAGACGGATGGACAGACGGACGGACGGACAGACGGACAGACAGCGAAGTCTAACTCTACTAATAATAGGGTCCCGTTTTTACCCTTTGGGTACGGAACCCTAAAAATCATGCATTGCAACTTTATCACTTTTGGTTGGTACGATCGACGTTCATGATTTCAGCAAAGAATTTTCGCCTTATAGCAAAGGATGATGGCGTAAAAGTGTAAACTTTTACCTTTGTGTCACCTGCAATAAAATCTGACTGCATTGCGTTACAAATGTCTGATAGGTACCTTATTTTTTAAATTAATAGCGCAGAAGACAAAATAAACTTTACAATAAAGTAAAACCAACCTTCCAATGCATTTGCAAAATGCCAACATCTAGCGTTCTCATAAATATTGGAAGGTCTAATGAAGGGCGACCTACCTCTTTCACTTAAACGTAAGCTCATGGACATGTGCATACTTTCAGTTCTCACCTACGTTGTACAGACTTGAGCTTCGACGGAAGCGCAGAAGTCCAAACTCGGGGTTTGCCAGCGAGCGCAGTATATTAGGTGTAAAGCTAATAGATCGCATCCAGAACACCACGCTGAGCTCCAAGACACAAATAGAAGATGTAGCTCGGAAGGCGGCCAAGTTAAAGCGGTGCTGGGCTGGTCACGTCTAACGCATGCCGAATGCTTCGTGGGCCAAAGGGATCACGGAGTGGGAGCCCCAAAACTCAAAACGGAGACCCGGTAGACCTCGTCGGCGATGGCCGGATAACTTGGACTCCTTTTTAAAAGACTGACCAGATATTGCTCTCTTGATTATCCTTGGGGTCCCAATCATCGAGAAAGACCTCGATGATTGGGACCCCAGGCTAGTTTACGCCATAACCGGGAATAACGATAGGAAGATAATGAGTAGATATAGACTGACAACTTTTTACATTTTATCGGCAAAGAATAATAAGCTAAGATTACTAACCCAATGAAAATGTGCTTAATACGAAGTTAATTTAATTCTTTTTCGTTTTTGTTTGCGCTTGATGAGCCTTGGTATCGGATAATGAATTAATTTGTTATGGAAATTTCTTAAAATCCCGTACCAGGATGTAATTAGGATATTCATAATGTTAATTCTTCTTAATATTTGCAGGTCCTGAAAAGAAAATGAGGCAATCATATTTATTTAGGTCATACCTACCGTAATAGTTGATTATTTTTACTAAAGTGGACTTAATCGCGTATATAACTTATTTATGTAACTCTTGGAGGCTTGCTGACGTCTGGGATGTGTCCCAATATCCTTGGTCACGGGACGTACTGGCTTAAACGGGTATATCAACATCATCTTACTGCACGGGTTTTTCGAACTAGCCGCACTTGGTCTTTATTAACGACTTGTACACTCGGGTTGTCACCCGGCCGATTCGTTACACTAACAATGTCCAGCGATATAATGGACGATGTTTTTGACGGTTGCATTGAAAAGAGGTTCTAATAAGTTGATCAAGTCCCGTTTAGTAGAAATAAGGTGAGAATCGTAGTAGTTAAGTATTCCAAGTAGTGAAAATAATACACATCTTTATAATAACGAAATAAGAGCTTAATTGTCCAGACCATTTTCTGCAACGCTTGCTTATAAGTATATTCTAAGAGTTGTTTGGAATTAAAAATGCAAGGTTTTGTACTGTTGAAATAATTATAATGGCAGTATACGACGAGATGTAGAAATAAAAGGAATAAATATATTTAGGGGGAAAATCTTACACAAATCGGCGTAGTCCTAAACAAAACAAAGCTTGAGCTTGCTAGTACTAGATAAGTATATACTTGCTTATCTACTTATATTGATAAATAAATGCCAAAACACACAGAAAAATCAGAAAATACCAAAGACTCATGCACATCACACAAATAAATGTCTTACCGGGATTCTTTTCAAAGGTATGTTCCAAAGCCTGGCTTCGTAAGCGGGGTCACGACTAACTTCGCCAAAATGGACGTCAATATTTTGCGTCGATGACAAATTGTAAGTATTTATAAGTAGGTGAAGCGCTATCTAGTTCAGACGTCAAAATCATAGCACGAAATATTGTTTGACTATGAACATCTACGTACATACATACTTTGATTCACGCCTTTATTCCCAAAATAATTAGGCAGAGCACATTAAACTTATGCTTATGCTTAATTATTTCCAGCGCCACTTTTAGCATAAAAGATCGACAAAATTGATATGCAGTGATAGGTGGCTAGCCCATCGCTCACACAACACACTTCAATCCTGCTCCTTTAGTTGACTTTTACAACACCCACGGGAAGAAAGGGGGTGGAGAAATTCTAACCACCCCACACGGGGTAATAGAATATGTAATAATCCTTACAGGCGATCCGCATCCGACTCGCACTTGTTCGGTTTTTTTTATTACACGTGCTTTCTCTCTTCTACGTACGCCAAACCTAACGAGTCAAAACGTGCGCTACAAATACCATCTAAATTACAATTCTATACTTATAGTCAAAGAGAGTCCCAGGCTGTGACAATATAAAATGTATAGAGGCAGTTAAAAGCGAGTTCGGTATTGGGATTTCAGTCGCGATCTACTAAAACTGGCGAGTTTTTTGGTTTTGCCTTTCAGATGGAGCTGCTAGAATGGCGGGTGGCTTTGGATTAGGGTCTACAACGTTATGGCAGGAAATCTTAAGGGCATTAATAAAATAAGTATATTATTTTGACTTAAATAATAACTGCCATGTTCACAATATAATGCTCGCTATGAATTTATTATAATTTATTTTATATTAAATTTATAAAATAACAGACCATAGAGTAACATGTGACATAGTGAGTGTTGTGTGTAACTCACAATGCTGAAGAAAACGAGGGTAGATTCTCGCCTTCGTCGCTGCGTTCTGCGCCCGCGCAAACCAGCCGGCAACGCGTGTGTTCATGAATAGGAACCGCGAATCGGTTCGAAACATGTCGAGCGATTCTCGATTAGATAATAAATATTATAACAGAGACAGGTTGAAAAATCCCTGACAATTTATTTTCAAAGTTCAATATCTCAAAACTGACTTAACCGATTTTGTTAAACCTTAGCTAAGAACCATCTCAATCACGTCAGTTTTCGGACAAAAAAAACCCTATTAAAATCGGTCCATTTGTTTTGGAGTTACGATGGCACAGACAGACACACAGATACACAGACAGACACATTTCGAACTTATACGAATAATACTCCTCTTTTTGCGTTGGGGGTTGGTGGCAAATTTAACAGTTACGACAAATAGAAATTCCAACTAGCTTCTGCCCGCGACTCCGTTCACATAGAACTCGTTTATATCGTAGCTCCATACAAACTTGCACCTACCGTTTCACCTCCTTAGGGGATGATTTCCAGTAAAAAACTATTCTTTGTCCTCTGGGATTCAAACTGTCTTCATACCTTTCATCTCAATCGGTTCAAGCGTGAAGAGGTAACAGGACAGACAGACAGACACACTTTCGCATTTATCATATTAGTATGGATAAGTTACTTCGTGTTATCTTTTATGGACTAAGATGATTTGTTTCTATCAAACATTCTAGTAATTTTTATTCCGTCCTCTTAATTTAAGATTTTATTTAAGTCAATAAAAAAGTACCAGTGTTCATTAACGTAATGCGTGTGTTTATGGAGTATAAACTCTGTTATATTGTACTGGGAACAATATTACAGCACAACTTTTTATTTAAAAGAGAATACGTTTTGTGGCTCAACTTTAAACTGTGATAAAAACTAAAATGAACGGTGTAAAACAACAATGTCCGATACGGCTTGCGAGTGGTTGCAGATTTAGAGAAACTGGATAAGAATAAAATTTTCTTAATTTTGCAGTTTATATATATAAATAATAACTATCTTACACAATTTGAACTAACCCTATAGTAAGTTCAATAAAGCTTGCGTTATGAGCAATAAACGACGATATAATATAATAGATATAAGTACTTATGAGTACATACATAGAAAATATCCAACATTTTACAGGAATTCGAACCCAGAACCTTCAGCTTCGTAGGCAGCGTCATTACCCACAAGGCTATCGTCATTTTATATAGGTACCTAGTCAAAATGTTCAATGATTTTATGATCACAGGGTTTTTATTCCTCCTCTCAATTAGCAACTGTCTCTCCATGTAATTATAACTGGCATAATTTGTAATGGGTGGGGTTGGAACTCTTTGGGAACTTCAACTTCACCTTGAGACCAAATTCTTTCGTTAGTCCGGATGGGTACTACGGTAGCCTAGTGGTTCAGGCATGCGGCTGTCAAGCTGCGGTCGTGGGTTCGAATCCCGGCTCGTACCAATGAGTTTTTCGGAACTTATATGTACGGAATATTCACCGTTAGCTTTTCGGTGAAGGGAAACATCGCGAGGAAACCGGTCTAGTCCCAATAAGGTTTTTCCCTCTAGGTTGGAAGGTCAGAAGGCAGTCGCTTTCGTAAAACTAGTACCTACTTATGCTAAATCTTGGGGTTAGTTGTCAAAGCGGCCCCGGGCTCTTCTAGGGCACAACCGGGAATAAAGCTAGGAGGATGATGAGGTTGTCTGGATGTCCAGCTGTTCTTCTCTACAAGTCACATTTTTCAATCGATTCTCGAGAAATTTCGATAATTATATAGGTACCTAGATTTTTATCGCCGATTCAACTTTTATAGATAAAAAAAGACCGCGTTGCACTCCGGGAGTGCCGACAAAAGTGAAAACTTCAACTTGAAAAAAAGAAAAGAAAAAAACGGTTTCGGTTTTGGTTCGGTTATTGATTTTAAATTTTGATCTAGAAATTAGTGTTTCACTTATCCAGTGAGGTAAACACGTAAGTTTTCGAACGTGCGTTAGAACTATTCAACTGTCGTTTTGTCGTGCAAAACGTAACATTTAGGTCTATCTGACGGAATGTACAATGCGTTACGTAATCGGCCAGCTGGCCTCTCCTCCACTCCTCTCCAGACCAGCTGGTCTGTGCCCTTTTTAAGGACCGAGGAGAGTGGCGTAATAAAGAAGATGCGTATACTCAACAGTGGGTGGATACAGACGAATAGTTTTTTTTTTATACAACGTCGGTGGCAAAAAACCTTACGGCTCACCTGATGGTAAGTGGTTACCAACCCTTTAAGAATTTATACACTCCTTTTTTGAATAACCCTATACTGTAGTCTCTCGGGAAAACCTCGGCAGGGAGCTCATTCCACAACCGGAGCGATAGATGGATAGATTTAGATATATTGAGTTGCTCTCTACTTTTAAGCACTTTTATTTTAGTGTACATTCCAGATGTGTTCTTATTCCTTGTTTATCGTAAAGTTGATGTCGACACTGCATTTATTGCTCGCGTCCGGACAACGGAAGAATTCCCCATTGACTATCCAGCGGCGCTGTGAAAATTTTAATGGCTATGGCGATCACATAAATTAAGGACCCCTTCTTCCTTCCATATTTTGAATAAAATGTACTGTACTGTAGCCAGGAAATAAGTAATGCTAAATGCGAATTAAAATTTAAAACTGAGTACTTTTTGAGACTATATTGCGAAGATAAATTGTTATTTCAATAAGCAGAAAATAAATTATTTTTTTCTAAGCTTCTAGCTAAGTGGCTATAGACATAACTTTTCTGATTAGAAAATCTAACCAACCTTTAGACACTCGATCATGCTAATAGTCTGTTTCAATAATTTGTTATCGTATTGCTAATCGTTTTTATTAGGGTTCCATAGTCTTCGCCATGTCCGTCCGTCCGTCCGTCTGTCCGTCCGTCCTCGGCTTAGCTCAGTAAACTGAAATTCGGCATGGGTATATAAATCAATCACGCCAACAAAACAGTACAATAAAATCTTGATTTTTTTATCCCGGGTCCACGCAGACAAAGTTGTGGCCAGAAGCTAGTATGTTGATAAAAATCTTCCGGATAAAATAAAAACTCTTCCGATGCAACAGCTCCCCTCACTGGTTAGCAAATTGGAAACTCTTTTGTAGGTACTTGTTTTAATGTCGTTGCTTTTGAAATATTTGTACCTGTTTATTTAATTAGACCTACCAATCTATGGAGGTGATTCAAATAGACCTACAAATCAGATCTATGTATAGACGTCATACAAAACAAAAGAACACGTCACGTGTAGTAATCACAAACTACAAGGATATTGCCTGATAATCCATTTTAAACTTTAAATGAAAACACGTAGGACAAACAAGTTTGCGCTGACAAAGTCCTTTAAAGTCCTAGGACCGAAAGCCAAATCACCTCGCTAACTGTCGTCCGACGCGTCGCATTGAAAAGTCTTGCGTTGGTTATAATTATGCCTCACTAATTGCACAAAGTTTGGGGTCTCGTTAAAACTTGGTTTTGCGCAGTCAGGCCTGTCCTGGATTGATATGCTGGATTTGTTCTAGAATAGATGAGGTTCAGTTCAGTTTGTGCCATAATTACTTTAATTTCTAATTTTCCTCTTCTTTTTTTCTCTTCGGGGGAGGCCTATGTCCAGCAGTGGACGTTTTTCGGCTGATATGATGATTATGATGATAGTGAAATTTCTAATAGCCTTTACTTATAACTTGCTTAGGACGTTGGTTAGCCTATTCCATTTTAAGCTGTTAGACGTTTAATACGGGTGTAGACACTAGATAAAATAATCAATAATATCATATTTTCTGGAAAAAATTGTCAAATGGAGAAAAAATTAATGCAAAAGGTTAAATAATCACGAATTTATAACTGTCCAAAGTATTAAGAAGGGCTATGTTTTGTACCTTTTTCGCAAAACGCAACTCCAAATGAAGCGATGACGCTCGAAGATTGTGACGTCACACTAATGGACGGCCACGTGCCGCGCCCAATCGTGTTCGACGCGGCCCCCTGGCAGCATCCTGTAATGTGACGTCACACACTGTTTGCATTTTCTCTCTCTAACAAGCAATATTAAAACGGTTGTAGCTTCGTTATTCTTTGAGATATCTGAATGGGATTTTCGTCACTAGGCATATTTTTTTGCCTTCTTTCATTTCAAGTCATAATAATTTTCGACTCTACACCACTATTATATTGCCTATGGTCATTTTGGCTCGTGATTTTTACCGACTTCAAAACGGTTCTCAATTCGTCGGAACCTTTAATTTTTTATGTATGTTCGCCGATTAATCGAAGACGGATGCATTTGGGTTTTTTTTGTTTCATAGGATATCCTCGCAAGGTTGCTCCATGGTTATCAGGTCATGAATGTCAGGATCTGATGATGCGATCATGGAGAAAACGAGGGAACTTTTCAAATAAGGCGAAGTAGGTACTTAATGGAAGTCGTTCAATACTTTGTTTTTAAGTACAATAATATAATTATATGTTGACGATATTTTACAGAAACCAAAAGTCAGAATTATTTTCATTGTATTCAGTGGTGAGGCGTTAAATGTGTTTGTAATGTTTGGTCTGTGTATTGTATTGAAAACAGAACAGAACAGAACTACAACATATTATCCAAGAACAAAGTCGAACCTCCCTCGAATCCATGGCGCCTGTCATAAAAAAATAATTATATTTATTCCAAGATTCAGCTTTAAAACTAAATGTCTATAACAAACAGATACACAGACTCCGAGTTGATTTCACAATTTGGGTACATGACATTTTTTTTCACGGCGCTAGTTTTCCGAGTGGATAAAATGTTTTTATGGGACTAATTGCAATTAGAGCACGTAAAAAGAGAAGAAGAGGACCAAAGGTGGAACCTCGCTGGTGACAGCCGAAACGGCTTATACAAATCGATATAGAAGTATGACGAGGTATTTGTACTAATTATGGTATGGAAAATCTAGTAAATGTATGGAAAAGCCGTTTAGGTCGTGGTAATTTAGGTGTTTAATTGTTTTAGTTTATTTATTTATTATTAAATACTATTGGCACTATTTCATTTAATCTTGGACGAGAAAAAACATTAAACAATATTCCATTCTTTCAAGTTCCACACATTTTTATGGTTCTGATTTTATTTTGTAATTTCCAATTTATTGCTATTATTTGATGGTTTACTATCCATATAGCAACACTACGTTATCAATTTCAACATGAGGACACTACCCTTTTATTTAGTATTGTAAAAAAGTAGGTACAGGACGATAAAAATGTATTTGAATTGGATTTATTAGCAGCCAAAATCGTGGAAGCTTCATCGCTCATTAATGAAACATTTTTGTGTTCCGTCTCAAATCAATACCAGATACTCAAAGCTAAACAAATACAGAAAACGCTCTCGTTACGAGAGACATTTGCATATTATAACTGGCGATGCGGACGTTTCAATTTGTTGTCGAATAAGAACGCATTTGCATTAGAAAAGTTCTTGAATGGTTTTGGGGGAAATATGGATTTTATGAGTTGTTTTTTATTATTACACAGTGGCACATTATTGTCGTCTTTGTATCGATTCCTCTATTGTAACGTTAAAAACTGGCATTTGGGCTATTTTGCTCATACAAGGTAAATGCGTAACTTTTCAAACGAGCGTTAAGACTTATCAACGCTAGTTGTCATTTCCACTTTCACAAAATGGTAATTGATATGTCTTAACGTGCTAATTCTAAATTTAAACTACGAGTATCACTACAAATCCTGGGTGTCATCGCGTAGTCGTTTCAGGAATTAAGTGTTTAGGCCCTCCTTCAACTTTTATCATGATTCCAATTCAATACATTTCATTAAATAGCCCCCAGGTCACGCTTCCTGTAGTGAAACGCGCAGTCCGTACGAGGAAGTAAATGTGTAAAACAATGAGCTGCTTGCGACTTCCCAACGCTTCGTAAAGTACAGAATCAACTCACGCCTTTGTTAATGTACGAAATCTCAACGTTTGTGGTTTTACTCGCATTGATGACATCAAATTCAACACGAGAATAAAACTATTCAAATTGATAGAAAAGAGACAGTAAAAGAAAAAGAGAGAGAGGACGATCATGAGACTAATAGAGCCACAGCGACAAGCCATTCTAAGGAAACAGAGATCCCAAAAGGTAGATTGTTGCTCTGCATAAGGTAGTAGGTGTCCGTCGCATGTTGTTTTACTATGTTGATCTTTGGAGGAGTCGCTTATTCAGCAATAAACATCTTTTAGCAGATAGGATCTACGATGATTATACACTGTTCTGTGTAACAATAAGTGTTCATCACAGTCACAACAACAGTCACACTAAGCTATCAACATTCTGTTTCCTACGCGATTTTCAAGGGTGGCCTGTGCAAGGGTCAACGTTTGGAAATTTGGTGACCGAGTGCCAGCTGGCGTCGGTTAGGGGCTAGCACACCTGAGGCCGCGACGCGACACGTGACGAGAACAATTTACAGTCCTCTTTCTAATTAACACAGTGCAAGCGAGACATGAAATGATGAGCTGGTCCTCTTGGACACGGAACGGTGTACGGTGAGCCTTCTTTAATGGGTACTGTTAAGACGGGACTGCCATCTCAAAAGTGGTAGCCGTGATCTTCGACCTACAGAGAATAATTAACAGCTTAGACAAGTTGAAATCCCTGACATTTTCATTTTAAAATTCAATATCTCAAAACCGGCTAAACCGATTTGGTTGAAACGTAGCTAAGAACCATCTTGATCAGGTCAGCTTTCGGTCAAAATACCGCATTAAAACGGTCTATTCGTTTAGGGGCTACGATGCCACAGACACACAGATACACAGACACGTCGAACTTATAACACCCCTCTTTTTGCGTCAGGGGTTAAAAAGAAGCATTAAACACATCGTACGTAACAGGAATAACTCTGCGCTCGAAGTAGAATTGTGATTGTGCCGTGAAAAGTTAACAAACGAGGAATCCTGATGAAGCCAGCGTATTGCAAAGAGAGCTGTGACTGTATTTAATTAAGTGTTTTAATTGCTTGCTGCGGAATGCTAGGACAAAGTTTGGGATGAATTAATAACATGTTCGTATGTATATGTTACTGTCAGATTATGAACACCGTCAGTTTATAATCTGAAAGACCGGGATGTTCGCAAATGCGCATGTTGATGGTTTTGCCGCTATTATGCTATTACGCACAAAAGGCTAGCCCCTTGTGCGTAGAAATCAATCGGGGCAGCCCAAACACTCTTCTGCGTAGGACCGTTGTTGACAGATTTGAATGCCGTATACAGAAGAACTGGTACGATATTAATTGTTTATTCTAATATTTTTTTAGTCTCCTTCCACTTACGTCAGCACATGATAGTTTTTTTTAACCCCCGACGCAAAGAGAGGGGTGTTATAAGTATCTGTGTATCTGTCTGTGGCATCGTAGCTCCCAAACGAATAGACCGATTTGAATGGGGTTTCTTTTATTCGAAAGCTGATGTAATCGCGAGTGTTTTTAGCCATGTTACATGAAAATCTGTTCAGTCGTTTTTGAGATATTGGACTTTGAAATGAAAATGTCGGGGGTTTTTCAACTTTTCTAAGTTGTAGTTAATTAACTTTTTTTCATTTTTTCGTCACCTGGCAGTGACGACGGAGCCCCGCCCAGCGGGGCTCCTATTTCCCTTCGGGCAACTGAAGCTACCTTACTAACTTAACACACCTATTATTTGTGTATGTGTTCCGTAGCATGCTGATTTGATGTCGGTTCACAATTTGACAATTTATAAACTAATGAAAAATAATGCGTTAAATTGTGAACGGTTTTGGCAGTTCACAATTTTTCGAGAGTTTATAATATCGCGAGTAAGATTATACACTGACAGTGTTCACAATCTAACGGTGAAATATATATTCTGCTGTGAGTGCATGGAGAAAGTTGAAGCTTGGAAAACTGGAAAAAGGAGCTTCAACCCATTCAAGGTGAAATCGCACATATATTATGAGTTATGCGTCTCCGAGCAATGGGGCAGAAAAATACTTTTAACGTACTTTTTTTTTATTACGTAATAAAGAGGTGGATAGGTTAGGTTATAAGCGCTCTAAACGTGGCACACTAAAACTGAGTAAAATTCACTAACTTGCCTCAGTTTCGCGTCGTCAATGGAAACGTATGCTGTCAGATTTGGTGGCCATTTTAAACACGGAATTTCATATAGACAACGTATCTACCTCTTATTTATCATCATTGTTTAAACGTTACGGTGGCACACGTTGCTATGCTTGCATTTACTTTTGGTTTAAATTAAATTCTAGCTTCCGACCCTGACTTTGTGTGCGTGGATAAAAACTATCCAGGCTTTAAACTATCTTCGTGCAAAATTTCATCCCAATCGGTTGAGCCGTTTAAGCGTGATTGAATAACAAACATCCAAACATCTAAACATCCAAACTTTCGCAGTGTTCCTTTATTGATTTTTAAGGATTTGTTGTAATAACAGTTACAACTATCGAACTCTCAACACAACGCTTTATGAAATTGGCTTAAATGCAAAAATATACGATAACATTAAAGTAAGAAATTACAACATACATACTGAGTTAGAATGAATGTGCCTTTGTTCCTAAATATAGTCTCGACATTATATCCTCTAGGCTTTATTCACCCCCCGACCCTGAATAGGCATTCGAACAATCTTATTCAATATTAAGGATAACTTACGTTATGAGCATCACTCAAGGTTATGAACACAGATAACTTAATAGACAGAATTTCGAAAGTTGCCTTGCAAAAAAATTCGGTAGAGCACAGTCAAGTATTAAGAATTTTGAAATAAATTAAATGAGTCACTCCCAGGTCAGAGACCCCACGTAGAGGTAGATGGTTAAAGCTGTCGGTTTTCAATAAGGGCGATTTTCAATGAACCGGAAACAACAGAAATAAGGGTAGACTGGGCTGGTATTTGATACGAAGGACATTCCAAATGAGAATTACATATATTCATTATGTGTAACAAGGACTCGTCACATTTTATTACGTAGAATACTGTCTGTTTTATTGGCAGTTAAAAAGTGTTATCCATACACATTTATTTCCGTTTCGTGTATTTATATTCTACAGAGGACAAGAGTTTTATAACAATCTAGGATAACGTTATCTACAAACTCATGGCTTATATGGAGATTGAAAATCGGTTACAACTCAAGAGTTTACAAAAACGAACACCATTTCCATCGTTAAGAGTCCGCAGTAAGCTCGATTCTCCATACAAACGTAGTAGTAGTAGGAAGGTGATATTCGTCCGAGCTTACTGCGGACTCTTAAGATCTCAACGATCAACGATAGTATAAGATAGTAGTATAAAGAGCAGTAATAACTTTATTTATAAACTATTAGAGCTGTTTATACTATAAGTGTCTTAAATGCGTTTAATGTAAGATAGTTTATAACGTATGGCTAATGATAGTATTCTCGCAAAGGTTAGGAACTAACCTAACCTAACCTAACTATCCTGAAAAGTTAACGGCTTTACTTTTCAATTTGGGGAAACAACAATTCTTGGAGGGCTTAACAGTCAGGGTTCTGTATAACCAAGTTAGCTGTGCCACAGGAGGTATATAAGAGAAGTTAATCGGCGATTTATGTTAGAGCCGAAGATCATCGGATATAACAGATTTATATGACTGTTAAAGAATATTGATGATTACGCGAAAAACGGCGAGGGTTTTTGGAAGTTTTACTCAAATTCAGAGAACGATTTTGCATAGCCTACACACGTATCAGAAATATTGATAGTATTGGAATAGGAAAGACATTGAAAAAGTTTATTCTTTTATGCGCTGCTCAAAACTTTGGAGTTTGGTTCCAATGAGCGTATCGTTATCAATCAGTCTCCAGGCAGGCAGCGATGGCTCTTCGATTCACCGAGTCTTACATAATGCGAATAAAGAACGACTCACAGCACACCATACCAAGCCCGTGCAGTGCCCGGATCGAAGCCGTAACATATAACCCGTCTAACGAAAGTTTTCATCAGTCACATATATATGTCGCTGCTCAATCATTAAAATTCTGTTTTCTACGCCATTTTGTGGGGGATCGTGGTATGATCCGCCCTCGGGCGAATACTGTATAGGTGACCGCCGACCTCAGTATCCGAGGTGCTCGGGTCGGACTCGGCTCGTTGTACTGCAAATGTTTTTGGATTTGAATTTGAGTAATCTTAACTGTTTAGCATCCGTCTCGGTTTCGAAATCAGCCATTTTTGATTAAGATAGTAAACCAATTACCAAAGTTGCGATATATTATAATGCTATATACGACGGCTTAGCTAAACTACGATTTTATACAAGTGACAAATAGCTTCGGAGATTAGTTACGGTGATTTAAATATCGTAGTTCAACTCTGGTCTGTTGAAAACGGCAACATATTATTTAGAGTAAAACATTGTAAATATCTGAATTTAAACTCTCGTGACTCATGTTTAAAATTATACTCATAATAGCGGTTCAACTTTCATATTAAATGTCACCACGGGCGACATGTTTTGAATCCTTTGGGATTTCTCTCTTCTGGATGGAGTCTTCAGGATCACGCGACCGACAATGAATGCTACGTTTGTTTAGGCGTTATTATTAGAAACCGTTATTATGCAGTGAATAACATTGCCAAAGCCCCTGAGAATGCTCTGTAAACACAAGCGAAGGACTTGTTTTTAATCCTTAACCTGATAACATACCACATTCGCATCCTATATAGAACAGAGAGACTGCAGACGCACTGGTATAGGGCGTCACATCAAGTCGCCGAAGTTGTAGGTATAGAAACGCTGTCGCGTTGCCAATCGCTCCACCAGTAGTGCGGCCCCGGCCTGAATAACAATTTAACAGTCGATCAAACGGCTGTATGGCTAGCCATGCTATGCCATGCCATGCCATGCTACTAGTACATTAGCTGTATATCATGAAATTCAAGTGCTGTCTTTATTATGCAACTTTTGTCCGTGTCACACAACACAGCGGGCAGCTTATAACGATGCAGAGCAGTTTCAAAATTGACTGTTATAAGAGTAACTGGGCCATGTAAGGCTTAGCGTGGTATAAGTCAAAGGAGTTATCCTGTATATTAGAAAATTTAGGTCATACCTTCATGTCTGTAAGGTAGTTTTGTGGATATAAAATAGAGTTCACTGAAGTATACCGTCTGTACCGTAAAACTGGATCAATAGCTATCGAGGACCAATACTCCAACAACGGCATATCCCCTCCTCTCTCGTTGAAACCTCATGATTAAGGGTCATAACCACTATATGTCGCTTTAGTCTGCAGTGCTCTCCATAAGAGAGTCAGATTGCCTAGAACTGGTGGAACAATTAGTGAGTCGTGCAGCCAGAAGTTCCACGAATGGCTCTTAGACCTTGTACGCGCCCGCTTTTAGCAGTGCCTCCGGCTCGCACTGTGTTGCACAGTAACTCGCCGCACCTCCGTGCCCTGACGCTGCTGAATGCCTTGTTGGTGTCAACACCCGAGTGTGATCTGCTTGCGTGGCGATGGACAGCTGTGTGTAGGGAGTGTCTGAAGTTTTGTGAGATAAAGGATGATAGGCTTTCTAGTGTACGTAGTTGATTATTATTGCTTTGTTCCTTTAAATTGATATTTCTTTTCACAGTGTATTAGGCTTAAGTAATCTGTAATGCTGTGTAAATATATTTAAACAAATAAATAATCTCCATATAAACATGACATATATTTCCGCCATCCTTTGAGCCTGAGCTTCAAGTGAGTTACTTCCTCGATTGCATCAAACCAATGGGTGGATTTTCTGCATATGCTTCTCTTGCTCTTAATTTGATCGATGAGCATCCGCTTTTCCAAACTATTTGGCTCACGCCGGGCCAAGTGTCCAAAGAAAGTCAGAATGCTCTTGAGAGGGATGGTGGAGCTTAGTTTTATACTGAGCTGTTAAATACCGATAAACTGAGAAAGACACGTTGATGCAGCTAATTCACAGGTACCTATTGCTATTTAATCTAACAGACAACAATGTGAGAATGGTAAATTGTAACATAATTTATTTTCTTCCGATGGCGATGTTATCTATAAATCACAATACAGCCGTCTTTGCACTAACGAGAACCCCATATAATAATTCTGTACTGCATTATATATTTAGTGCAATAAGCCATAGTAATAGTAATTCTAGTGTCAACTGTAACGAACTGGGACAAATTGCATTGTACTTTTATCGGCAGAACTGATGAAA
This sequence comes from Epinotia bilunana, assembly GCA_947049275.1. Classification (NCBI taxonomy): domain Eukaryota; kingdom Metazoa; phylum Arthropoda; class Insecta; order Lepidoptera; family Tortricidae; genus Epinotia; species Epinotia bilunana. The sequence goes on from OX346267.1 coordinate 4,293,395, forward strand.
GTATTCGCTTCTTGACACACGCAGAATCGACGGCCGTTGGGGCGGAAAAGTTATCGAGTGGCGACCACGTACCGGAAGGCGCAGTGTAGGTAGACCTGGTAAAGGTTGCGGGACTTGCGGGAGTCCGCTGGATGCGGGTGGCGCAGGACCGGTCACTTTGGCATAAGGGGGAGGCCTACGTCCAGCAGTGGACGTCTTCCGGCTGATATGATGATGGTGATGATTTTGTGCATTTATTCCACGCGCACCAGGATCTTGCTTAAATGTACATATGAACTACGTGTGTGAGCGAAACTACGATAAACGAATAGGTTGGTTATCAAACTAAAACGGTGTATTGTAATCGAATTTTAACTTTCCTGAGACATGTGCAAAGTACCACAGTATAACGATACTGAAATGATGTGTATCTTATTAGTTATTGTACCTTACTTTGTGGGTATGACGTCATAACGGAATAAAAATTGTGACGCTGTTAGCGGGATACTCGGTCGCTGGCTAAAAGTGCAAATAAAATCGAGGTTCTGCTCCGGAGTTCATGAACCTACGGGAAACAAACGATAGCGCGATCTAACTCGATGGCAGCGCCATCTAAGGAGGAGCGGCGTACCTTATCTGGAGCATCTCCATAGTAATTATTAATGTTGGGCGCAGACGGTAAACTAGTGACATCTAGTGGTGTGGTGACAGAACTCCTCCTCGCTAGATGGCGCGACGTGTCCTCGTGTTTTGATATTTAGTCTTACAGTACATTTTTCTTTGCGTTTCAAAATGTTTTAGCTACCTTAAAATCAACGCACGATTTTCCTCATCTTATACCGCATAGTATCATTATCATCATCATATCAGCCGAAAGACGTATACTGCGGGAGATAGGCCTCCAACAAAGAGAACCAAAGCAACCGGTTCTGCGCCACCTGCATCCAGCGGACTTCCGCGACCTGTACCAGGTCATTAGTCAACCTTGTGGAGGGCCTACGCACGCCGCGCCTTCCGGTACGTGGTCGCCACTCAAAGAAACTTTCCGCCCCAACGGCCATCGGTTCTACGCGCTATGTGCCTCGCCCACTGCCACTCAAGTACCTATAGACCTTAAGAAAACTTACAGGGAAACGCATAAACCTTATGGCTTAACTGGGTAATGCAATAAAGCACACGACGAGACAACGGACGCATTCCAATGTCCCCGGAGTTCACTTCACTACTAACGTAGTGTGCGTCGACTATATTTTATCAACCGTTCTTCTTTTTCCTGCTTTAGGGTATACAGAATTCTGCGATGAACTAGTAAAGATGCGGTGATTCTCGATTCATATTAACTCCAAGAAAAAAGTAGGGCCTCAATCTAAAAATCAATCTACTTACTTACTTTTGCAAAAGTTATCTACACCTACTACTAAACTACACATTTCTGAGGCGTGATCAAGTTTCCGAGGCTCTAGTATAAGTTTCACCGAAACAAAACTTTACGATCGCGTTTGCATTTTTCCCTCAATTTGTATGGGATTTGACAGCTAAACGCGAACGCGGTCGTAACGTTTTGTTTCGGTAAAACTTATACTAGAGCCTCTGAGCGCACTGTCTGTTCAAGCTTTAAATTTAAATATACCTTTTTTCCCTAATAGTAGAACTCTATGCTTAGATCTGTTCGTTTCGTTCGTTCGTTTTTTTAAACAAAAAAAACGACGAATGCCCGATGTAGCTTCTCATGTGAATACTCAAGTCTATAATAGGAAAACATCGCGAGGAAACTGGTCTAATTCCCAATAAGGTCTAGTTTTCCCTCTGGGTTGGTAGGTACTCCAGGCAAAATACGGTTTTGAAAAACATTAATTTATAATAGCGTTTTTTTTGTTGATTTCATTTGAAAATGTTATTCTAAGATTATATATTCAAAAATCCGACAAACTTTCCACCCGGAAGTAATTATGTAGATTTCAATGAAGCATGCATTGTCTTTTTTTATACGATTTATCTTGAATATTATAGAGCAAATGTAAATGAACCAAAATAAAGACAAAAATATTTATTCATATTTTTTCTGACTTTTCAGAAGTTAGTTAACTTATCATTTTTTTGATGTCTGAAATTTTGTCGGATTTTGTCGCTGGGTAACTATTTAATTGATAATATATCCGTTACACATAAAAAATAAGCTATTATAAATTATTTCCAAAATTGACATTTTTTCCATACGAGTTGTCAGTTCATTTACTGGACTAAGGTCAGATGGCAGTCGCTTTCGTAAAACTATAGAAATCCACATTAAGAGACTAACATAGATATTATGCCAGCACTAAGACGTCCAGGCATTTTTCTAAATGCCTTTTTTCTGCGTACATCTCCAGAATCATCATATATAATATTATTTATGTTATGTATATCCATTTTCTCCTATACAATGCAGCATAAAGAATAATCCCAGAAGTTTCTAAAAATTATTATGTTAATTCTAAGCTATACATGGCACATTACATTACAATCACAAAAACCGTGCCTCACAATATCACGAAACAAGATGGCGGCTACAGCAAAATGGCCGCCAGACGTAGACAAAAGAATAAAGGTCCGATCTCATCGCGCTGCCTTAATGCGGGTCCCGGTCATTTTACGCTCATTCCAATGCAAATTTAAGGGCTCCACAGCGTTTTGAAGACTATGTAAATACATCCAGGCTTAAGTATCGGATAAAGACATCTATGCAAAAGATTTTGATGAAAATACCAGACACTGGTGTTAGCATCTGCGTCCGCTGGATATATGTAGTAATTGAAAATACATTTTACACGATTTACACATGGCAAAGTCCACTGAGTCCACACGTACTAACGCTGACAACGCAATTAACTCCAACAAGTGACTGAGTCCGCGCCTACTAGTACTGAGTACTGACACAGCTACACTACTGTTACGCACTAGACCACTTCACTTATTCACCAGACTCCACTTTCCAAACTCTCACTCAAGACTGACTGAAAATTGAATTATTCGGAAAAGTGTGTTGACTCTAAAATCCGTGAGCCAACACGGATTGTTTTTTGTGCAGTGCTCACAATTTTTAATGTTACTTATAAGATTCATGATATATTATGAATTAAAACCATAATACTCGTAGTTTTTATGTACTTTTAACAGTTTATAAAACTAACTGAGAGAAGAAAACAAACACAACGAGTCAGTCCAACAGACTCACCAAAAACAATGCAGTACAATGTCGATGTACTTAATCTTCTCAGGTAAAACGCTGCCACGCGCGCTAAGCTAATGTTTCTGAACGAGCGTGTGAAATACATAAAATTGAAATGCAAAACATGTTTTGATCGGCCCCCTGTACGCTTACCATGAGTTTGACAATGACGGCTTACGCTAACGAGTATCGAGTTTTCTGTCTGTGCATCCCGCTCGTACTGTCAAAGTGCAATAGAGATGCACAGATAGAAAACTCGATTCTCGTTAATGAAAAATGACAATGTCAAACTCATGGTAGCCGTACTGATCCGAGTAAGAATAGTAGGTAAAACTTTGTTTACGCCGAGATTCGAGGTCCACAATGTGATAATAAAATATAAGCACTAATGATTGTAGCTTGTTTTGTTGTTCACCACCCTTTAATGGCTGTTTGTTTGAGGTGTGGGAAGTATTGAAGACTCGGTTAAGCATGCATTAAACAACAACCAATTTATTTATAGTTGAATTTAATTTAATGATATGGGCGACGCCAGTAGCAAAAATTTAGTTTTATATTATTTTAATGTTCTTTTAAGTTTTGTGTTTTCTATCATTTTTTTCTCTTATTGTAATGTGTATGTATTTTAGCAAAACAAATAAATGATTTATCTATCTATCTATCTATCTATCAAAGTATCAAAATTGGAACACATTATTATCATCACACCTGACCAACAATTGCAATGCATAATGCTTGGTATTTTAATCATTGATTTAAGTACTAGGGCATTTTAATTGATAGCATATAACGTTATGGTAATTTGTAAGATGTGTGTTGTTTTTTTTAAACAAGATTAATATTATTTGGAATATTAATATTACTCCAGAGCCCAAAGAGCACTATGCACCTAAAACAAACATAGAAAGTCACCACGAAGGTACAAAGAACCACTTAAATATTTATTTTTGTCAATCGATGTCAGTGTTTAATTGCGTGAATATGCTATTTTACAACAGCATTGACTATGCCTTGCTTCAACACATGTATTTTGGAAAAAAAAGACTACACCGAATCCAGTCCCGCACATGCTCTATCTAAAACCTGGTCAAAATATTTCTCTGTTTAAACTTCCACACAGAAAACTTTCAATACATCCGATCCAGCCAGCCAACCGTTCCTATTTTAAACCTTATGATGGGCCACCACGGTTGTTTTTCCGATTTCTAGTAAAAATACATACGATTTTAGTAGGGATAGTGGACATATGGTACTCTAAAAACTTTCTCCTATATTTGCCAGGACGTAAAAGGCGGCGAACCGCATCCAGCCCCTGTTTTTACGAGCAACCACTTGCCACAACGTCAGTTCTAGTTGTAAGGGCGACATTTTTGTTAGTTAAGGGCGGTGGCGAGAGAATATTGTATTAAGGTTCCGGTGCTTATGCTGCGTGTTACGCACATTTTGTCGTATTATAGGGGTGGAAGTAGGAATAAAGAAAAATTGGGCCCGCGAGGACGCGTCACGTGATTTCTAAAGTACGGTTCCGAATTATTATGTGATGTTCCCGGGAAACAGTTGTTTTTGGCGGAAACGAATGTAAGCTGAACTATCGAAAGTAATTGTGTTTGAATGATGTATTATGTATAGGTACATAGAATTAAGTACCTAATATTCCGGGAATAATTTGCATAGGTTTAAAAGTTTAAAACTTACTTCAGCAGGTCGATCACGTAACGCATTGTACGTACATTAGGTAGATCTAAATGTAATTTTTTATATGGACAGTTGGATCTACCTAACGCGCGTTCAAAACGTTACCCCTCTGACCAAAAAAAAAATTGTATAAACATAATAATGTTTAGCCCTAGAGTACTGATTTAAGATAAGTAGTAAACTTTTTAAAATGTTCTTGTTGTTATAAAATAATAAGTAGACGAGACTTACATTTTACTCTACTCACGACGGGGGATTTTACAAGATTTACCCTTCTTACCTCTTTCCCAAGCCGAACTCATTGAAAATACTAGCAAAGTCTCAGCGCGAACAAATTTGTATGCATAAATCGTAAAAGCCTTATATTTTAATACGTAAAATAAAACAAATTACAGCTAAGATCTGCGAAGAAAGTGTAATTTTCTACGCTTAGTAGATAGGAATCTGCCACCGCCGCCGCTAAAATGCCGCCTGCATTTTAATACTGGCTTCAAATTGAATTTGTACCGACCAATTGCAATGGAAGGAAAGAAACGCGAATGGTAAAATTGTACGTGTTAATAGTTGTACTTTGAAAACGGAAGATTATTTAGCATTTAAATGATAGTGAAACATAATGCTTTACATGACTCTGTAAAATAAATTAAGTTGGTATTAATTGAATCCTTAGGGGGGTTTTTGAGAAGACATGAAAATTAAAATCAATTATTTAGTCAGCAAATAGGCCACAAGGGCACTTTTACAAGTCAAACGGTAATTTACAATAAAATAATAATAATCTTACACAATAATAATTTAAAATTGCAGATTAAGGACCAATATAAACGGTTAACAAACGAAATGGCACTAAGTTAATGAAAACAAAACAAAATTGCATAATATGACCATTAAATTCGACATAAAGTCTGTATCAGCATTAACAAGAAGTTAATGATATTAATTCAGTATTCCAGGGATGTATAAGGTCTCTGAGCGTCCAAATACAATTAATAAATATTCTAATGTTCGTAGGGATGTATACGGTCTCTAAGCGTCAAAACAAAACAAAAAAAGACCGGGTTGCACTCCGGGAGTGCCGGCAGAAGTGAAAACTTAAATAATTTTAAATTAGGAAAAAAAAAACTGTGTCGAGTTTAACAATAAAGAAGCTTTCACTTCAAAAAAAGGAGCATTACTGTAATATTCTCAGATGTACAGGGTCAATAACAATAAAACGTGTCAAGATCAGAATGATTCAGACGTCAATACGATAACAATAATCAATACATACTGATTGACCTTGAAGACCAGGCTTTTCTTAGTGTCTTTTGTGTTTTGCCCGACTATGGCAGAGCAGAAAGAACGGGATATATTTTTACAAGTCTGTTTGTTTTTACGTGTACATCGTAGTGTTTATAATTTGACACTTGATAAAGATGTGTCAATCGATTCGATTGCTCCGCGTGACATATTAATATCTATTTCAGTTACTTTTCCGTAGACTGGTGCCTATGCCAAGCCTTGGGATTAGATGTCAAAGCGGACCCCGGGGTCCTTTAGGGCACAACCGGGAATAACCCTAGGAGAAGGAGAGGAGATGAGTTACTTTTCCGTAGTCGAGTTAAAATTTTGTGTACTGTTCATAAATGCTTGTTAGAAAACAAACACAACAAAGGCTTTTTTTAGATGAGATACAACACAGGGGATTAAAAAACGGAAAAATCCTTTTTCGGATTTTCCACCTAAGACGCTAACATGAAGCTCAGGGGGCCTAGACAAGCTTACAATCGACAAGCGCTAACGCCAATAGAAAACTAATAAAATGTATGGGAATGACAGATGTTAACGAAAAGTGTTTCGTCGACATCTGTCATTCCCCTACTTTTTATTATTTTCTATTGGCGTTAGCGCTTGTCGATTGTAACCTTGTCTACGGCCCCTGTTCTAGTAGAATTGCCCAAATGCGTCAAATGAAAGATCGGAATGTGCCCACTATATTAGTGAACCATTGAATTTAATCTGGTTCTGAATATCTTGCAGCAGCACCTGAATAGGGGGACTTCAAAGTCCGACAAGTGGAATTTTAGGCATCCAAGACTAATAATCCTGGGGCCTGGGCCAACCCCTTTTCACCCCGGATTTATATTAAATTCCTAATTCCCAATTTGTCGAAACAATTCCTTAGGGCGGTATCTGACCACCATTTTGCTATCATACTGTTTATTTAGTTGTATGGATACAATAGTATTAATTGTAAGTTGAGTTTGAGGTTTCACTGATTTTGGGAGTTAAATGTGTAGGACTGTTTCCTGTCTAAGTATTAGATATATTGCACCTACTAGCAACAGTGTAAAATACAGGAATGTAGGGGAAATTCCGCAAAACAGGGCCCGTATTCATCAGCGACACGAGGTTTTGAGAAAAACATGTCTCATGTGTTTGCCATTCTGACTTCGAATAACATATCTATTATCGTGGATATTGCGTATATTATGTTATGTTTATGTAGAATATGGGCCCAGATTTAATGCCTGCATGCTTTAATGCTGCTTTAGTCACCTACAAGATCCTTTGAAAGTTAAAGTAGTGTACTTATTCTCCTACCAGAAACACTTTTGAATGATTCTCAAACTTTTTTCTAAAAACACATATTTGACAAAAACTTATACTGAAATACTTATTATCAATTATGAGAAGCTGCGCAAAATTTTGAATGATTTCAAACTGCTTCCCCGAACCCATAAATTCTTCTGAAGACGTCGAGTTAGGTAACCCGAAGCACTTTAAATCCCCTATGTATTTTTCCCCTTTCTGAAACTTCAGCTGAAACAAGACAGCAAGCGAAAGGTTCAGTTAATGGACGTTAGAAAGTTTTAATATACGCCGCACTAATAGAACAGGGGAAACTTGTACCGTGGGCAATACTACCGAGTATTTTCTACAACAGTTTTTTTTCAGCACAACAAATGGCAATACGAATACTGTTGACTGTCAATCAATGAAAAAACACAGTAGGAGATACAAGAGGCAAAAGGGTGGAGCGAGCTACATAATTAAAAGCTAAACTGACCTAAACAGAGGAAATGCCGCCAGCATCATCCTTACAATGCCTCGAGGGCCCTTTTTAGGGTTCCGTAGTCAACAAGGAACCTCGCCATGTCAGTCTGTCTGCTTGTCCGTCTTCGACTTAGATCAGTAACCATTACTACTAAAAAACTGTAATTCGGCATGGGTATATAAAATCAATCACGCCGACAAAACAATAAAATCTTGTTTTTTTTAGGTTACCTCCCCTACACCTAAAGCGGAATTTTTTTTTTTCTCGTTAAACCCATGGTGTAGGGTATCGCTGAATAGCTCGTTTCTCGGGTTTCCTATAATCATTTTTCAAATCAGTGATTCGTTTGCGAGATTGGGCTTTAAAGCCCTGATTTTTGTTCGAGTCATGTGTCCCCCCCCCCCCTGCCGACTAAATGGCTACTACTGAGGATGTGAAAAAAATCGTAGTAGTAGTTAATATAATTAATTTAAACGGAAAATGATCACGGACAAGTAGACATAAGTAGTTACCGAGTAATAGTCGACCAACTTAATGTGTACTTGGAAAGGCCAATTTTCGTACAAAATCGGCCGACGCAACCGCACCGCACGTCAATGTAACTAAGACAGAAAGGGAACTACGGAACCCTACACTGCGCGTGGCCTAACCTAACCTAACCTAATGGGACAAGGACAAGGACAAGAATTACCTTTTAGCTGTACTTAAAAAGTTAACAATTTCTGAGTAACAGAAATTCGATGAAACGAAAATTCGGCGTGCATTCGGTGAAACGTTTGTCGGTGAAATAAGGGGACACCCCTAAACATACATATATTTATAAAAACTGCAAATTAGATAACGACGTAAGCACTAGCACTTATTTGTATTTGCACAATCTATTTAATTGTTAAAATTTAATCTCAACTAACAATTCAGCCTGCTCCTATATAACTATGGTGGATGACACCGGCCTAGCTGGCATTGTCGCTCGGGTTGTTCAGGGTCCACCACATCCGTGTGTACGAAACGTTAGAAAAGGAACCTTACGCCGACACGTGTTCAGCGGCTCGGAAATTAAAAACGTGGCTTTGAAATGCAAAGGGGAAAGTTTTACCCTCAAGCCGTGTTTATTGCGGGTAGTTTTATTTATTACCTTACTTAATTGAGAAGGGGGCTTGCTTTTGGTAATTATTGCTCGGATTTTACAGTGGGAATTCAGGGTTAGGAAAAATAGGAGCAATTGTTGAATAAAGGGAACATTTTTCAGCACAACAAGTAATTGCAATCGAAAACTTTAATAACAACCACATATACCTATTGATTTAATAATTTTACGCTAAGAGTTAAAACTGAGGTATCTAAACTTGATATTACTTTTTACTCTAACGTGTTTACTTTAAAAAACAAAAAAAAAAAAAATATATATTATTTTTTATATTTCTACATGGTTAAATTATAATAATCATTTATGAAATATAGGGTGTATTCATCATGCATTTTTATACATAGGTATGCAATTGTTAATACAAACTCATATTTTCATATTTCCTTATTCTTTATTACTTAGTTGGTAATGAGTATATCAGCGCCGCGATATATTATATTATTCTGTTCTTTATCTGCACGGCTATCACGAGACGGCGCGCGAGCTCTCTCGATTTTTCTCGCACTATACCTCTCTTTCTAAGTGTTCTAAAAAGAGAGAGCCGGGTAGTGCGAGAAAAATCGAGAGAGCTCGAGCTATAGTTATAAAGTATTAATATTTTTAAAAGACAGAGGCAAGAAAGTTGGTATAACTATCTCAATGACATGCCGTGGTGATATGGAATCGGGCGGCTGCTGAGACATAAGCAAAGTTAGTGGGCCCAGCATGGTTGACATTATATCACTTATCAGTGCTAATAGTCTTATCGACAATGATCTTAGGTCCGCAGGAAAAAATCCGATTCGCCATATTACCACGATACGTATTATAAATAGATAACAGTCCAGATTCCTGACTTAATAATAGCACGAAGAATCTTTAAGATGTAGACTTTTAACGATTGCCGTTATTTCGACCATCAACATTTTACAACTGACACAAAACGCAGGAGCGTCAATAGCCATTAATATTATTGGCGTTAAAGGAAATGTATTCCATACGTTATAGTTTCTTTTTGTCCGCTGTTGGTCTCTGGAGCTTAGTGCTAGAGATCAATTCTCGCTGGTCTAGCTAAGTTCTGGAGTTAAGGCGTGGCTCAAGTTGAAAGCGATTTATCCAATAGGTCAAACACTACATTTAATCAATAAATATTATAGGTAAATCTTCACAAATCGATCGAACCCCATAATAAGCTCAATAAGGCATGTGCTAGACAACGATGTTTAATAAATATTAATAAAAAATATAGATGACTAAGAAACAAAATATTCATGCTTTTAATTATTCATTTATTTAAACTTTATTGCACATAACAAAAAAAAACGTACAAAAGGCGCACTTAATGCCTCAAGTCATTCTCTACCAGTCAACCATAGGGCGAAACAGAGATTTTCAAACGGTGGGTGCAAGAGAAATACTGATAACTGACAAAACAAAAGTAACAATATTTATATAACTATAAAAATCCCAGAGTTGATTAATACGAATATAAACATAAATATACTTATATATATCTATATGAAAACAAGCAAAATGATAAGCAAGCAAGCGCTTACGGTGCAAACACGTAATCAATCTCTTGTTTTTGTCTATGACGGATACAAAAAACAATAAGGTCGAAAATAGAAAGGTAAAACACAGGAGACTTGCACCAATGGTTGCGCTTGAAAGCGTTCCTACCAGCGTTTATAAATCAAAAGAGAGAAATGGTTCCCGGGCGCGACAACAGATGGCGCAAGTTCTGATGGTAGTCTTAACCGGGCGGGTTTTTAACTTTTACCATTATTGTCGGTTCAAAGTATTTGAGAAGCTTGGCTTTACAAGGCGAATGCTCGTTGTGTATGAGTTTCTTGGCTTGTAGAGGAATTTTAGTAGAAACTTGGGGGTTTCAAAACGTGACGTTTAATTTTCATCAATGCGTTTTGTTTCAGAAAAGTTGAGATACTGGACTAAATTTGCATTCTTCATAGGTAAATCGTTATAATACTTCGGTTACTAAGCCATCGGGGCCAATATTCGAATGATTATGTCAATGTTGTTTTGCTATCAAAACAACATATTTACATGAATCATTCGATTTGAATCGATTTTTTGTCTTACAAAATATGACATGTCTGACTTCATCTTTGACTATTCAAATTAACTAAATTAAACTCATTAATCATCATCATCATCATCATCATCATCATATCAGCCGAAAGACGTCCACTGCTGGACATGGGCCTCCCCCAAAGAGTGCCAAAGTGACCGGTCCTGCGCCACCCATCCAGCGGACCTTTCAGATTTAAGTGATTACTTACACCTACTTATTACTTAGGGCTACTCTATACCCACATTCCTTCATTACTATCTAAGCACGGCTTTCTTCAAAATAAATACGAACTTCAGACATTGAAACCGCATTGCCTAGAAAGCGTTTTCGCTTAAAATGTAATCCAAAAAAGATCAACCGTCAAAAGGCGGAGTGTAACCTTTTTTGCCGTCAACGCATGTCACCATTTAGTGTGACCTCGTTGCATGCAAGTATGTGGTACCTTTTAATCTGTCTTGACAAAAATCGTGGTTCAACTTACACTGGCGCGATGTACTGTCTGGTGGCGCCTCGAGGCAGAACGGCTTTTGTTTTAAGGGAATGGGTGAGCGATTGTCTCTCGCCTTTTCTGATGTGCTCCAGTTTTGTTCCGTAAATGTTTCTTTTTTTGAGTTTAGGGCCAGAATTGTTTGCCTATTTGGAATATAAAGTTTTTAGGCATACCTATTTAGTTTTATACTTAAAATTACGCAGTTGTTTTTGTTGGCTTGACTGCTTTGTTAATTTAATGTTTCTTTAAAGTAACTTACCTAACGAAAATTTCAGCTCTATAACTGTACATGTGGTGGTTACTATCAGAAACAAAATGTATAAACAGAACGCTGATTTTGTGTTGGCCGTATAGTAAAAGTTGATTAGAGTACCTACTGATCTTTTGCTGCCCATACCTATGGGCAGCAAATTTTGACTGTACCATTTTACTGATAGGCCACACTATTCATACAACGACATCTTGGAAAGTCTTCTTCATTCATATATCTCCTGTCCTCCTCTCTCACATATAATTGGCCATGTCTGTCTCTTACATCCTGGGTACTGGGCTATTATCTATTGTCTGGTGTTATTACGATTCGATATGAATTACTACAATTATAGAATATGTCCTTACATTACCATTGCTAAAAAATCTAACTTGTATAATTTAATAGACCAAAACTATGTCAGGCCGCTTTACTTAGGTACGAGAGTTTAATTAAGTACATCGGAGCATTTTTCTTTTTTCGGTTTGAAAAAATAATTTTTAGAGACTATGTGCAAAGTTGTATACAAAATGTACTTACCTATCTTATTACATTTTTATAAATAGACAAAATAAATAATAACCATTTCATATTACGACTAAACGGTAGTGACAGATGTTACGTCAATAAAGTGGCTTTCCCATATTGCGATACTGTATTTACTGCACACATTTTCACATTAATCGCCTTCATAATATATTAACAGTATTACATTCCTGTCATTACAAGCCACTATTCGTGTTTCATCCAATCCGCTTCGCCACATAAAACAGCGGCGACCCAATATGGACGATCACGTCGTATTACGTGCGAGACGTAATGACCTTTTACGGCTACCGGTCCACAAATGAAAAACGCTCACAGTGGGCACACGTAACGAAGGTATACACGGCGGTAACCAATTTTTCTAATTCAGTCCTTGATGTCAATTATTAACTCGTAGTTACTTAAAACAAACGTCCTTTTCTCTGCATAAAACTGTATCAGGAATTACGTTATAATTGAAAATCATTGTCACCCTAACGGTTGTGTAAATCTCATATACCAACCTAAAAACCGTTGTGGCCAATTATTTAATTAAGAGTAATAAACTGGTCAATTGTTACACGCGTGACAAGAAGAATTATATTTGTTTATTGACGTAAGACATAACAAATTTCCCGCCAAATCGCTGAAGTTTTACTTAGGGCCGATTTTTCAATTCCCAGATAAAACTATCTTTCAGATAAATGTTAGCTCTGTCCTTTGCTTTCATATGACTTAAGAAAAAGATGGTGATAATTTTAACTGACGGATAACTTTATCTAGAGATTGAAAAATCGGCCCTTAATAAACGAAATGTTGGGTGACCATACATTCAGTGGATATTAGTATGACGCAATTGCATGAGACCTCATCCATTGCAATTGGTTTCGGCTGGTTATTCATATTTTTCGACTCTGCAGGTCGATCACGTAACCCATTGTGCGCACGTTAGGTACATCCTAAACGTCAAATATTATTATGGAAAAATGACAAACTGTCCTAACGCGCGTACGAAACGTTACATGGTTACCCCTCTGATCACGGATTAAAAATCACCGTGTATTAGATAAGTATCTCGCGTCTCGTTCAATAGGTGCATTTTTTCCGAACACGCCGCTCCGCTATCTTGCACAGCTCTGGAAAACATACACCGCAGTCTGACATGAAATGCACCCACATCGCTGCGCAGTGAGTCCGTCGCGATTCGCATGAAAAATCTGTCATTGACGCGCTGCGTTGACGTCACCTGCGTGAGGACTCTGACCTTATTTCACCTTGACAAGAAAGTTGTCATCTGACAATAACAATTTAGTTCACATAGCTGGTTCTAAAAGTGACACAATGACTACCTGTGCTCGTAGATCAAGAAGTAGGAGCCTGGTCGTTGCTTGTGGACCTACCATTACAGTGGAGTGCCCCTGCGGGCGTAGCACGGTTGCCATTTTATCACTTATCGTTGTGGATAAGGCATCCGTCACTCTCGCACTCGCATACTTGTCAGAGCGTGATGGGCGTCTTTACCATAACGATGTGATAAAATGGCAACCATGCCACGCCCACTGCGCGGCTATCACAAGACGGCGCGCGAGCTCTCTCGATTTTTCTCACACTATACGTGGTTCTCAGTTTTATAATAAGAGAGAGACGGATAGTGCGAGAAAAATCGAGAGAGCTCGCGCGCCGTCTTGTGATAGCCGTGCTGGCTGTTCTGCTCCCCTCACCTTTACAAGGCGACCAATAAGGTCATCGGGTCTCCACTGTTGGCAGTGCTCTCGGCAGCGGTTACATTACTAACGGCGCGGGTACTGCCGCTACTAACTTACCCCAGATACTTGCTCGGGATGTTGGGTTTTAACTCATTAGAGGTTCGACGTATCACCGGGCTCTTGAATATGGCGTGTACCAATATAAGGGGCGAGTCAGATTGTTCGAATTTGGTCGGAAGGTTCTGTAGTCTTTTTGTCCCTAGCTAAGTACAACAGAGTTCACAGCCATCGTCTGCTTGCGGTACGCCTTGGGCACGACTTTGGTCTTAAGCGACCTGTGGCAGCGTTTTATCTGTTCATTGCGCGGTCGAGACGCACAACGCACTTTGGTTAGTTGGGATCACGCGCAATGAATTCGAAAAACCGCTGCTGCAGGTGCCGTGGCCAAGGCGGTAGAGACGGCTCGCACGGTAGCGCATATTAAGCACTCGCCCATTGTTTACGCACGTATACTTCTCAATGAGCTCCTTGCTTTTGCACCAGATTGCGATTTGGTTGCTGACAAATGGAATACATTGTATCCAGCTCTATTAGGGTTCTGCGAAGCTCGTTTTGAACCGTTTCATATTTTATTGTCTGTTATTTTTAAGTTTTATTTGGTCAGTGCATAGTATTGTTTACGTTTATCCAGTGTTGTCAGATCGTCTCAAAAAGGACGGTTCCCGTCCCTTTTAATGCCATACCGTCGTTGTCGTCCTTTCCAAGGTGCCGTCCCTTTTGGCCCAAAAAAGTTAAAAGGGACAAAAAATCGTCCTTTTTGGGACGATCTGGCAACACTGCGTTTATCAGTGCCTTAGCAACTGCTGTAATGCTTTTAAAATTTGTATTTTTCAATAAATCAATTACTATCAGCATAACGGTACGGCGATGGTGTTCCCAAGCGAGCCTGTACTGTGGGCAAGGAGGGCTCTTATCTAGTGAGGCATTTTTTTAAAAGATGAAGATGTACATGGGGAGGCCTCTATTATTTTGATTTTGATTACCTGATTTATTTCCTTCAGTTAGGTAAAAAAATCAGTTAATTATACGCGAAAATAATTCTATAGTGAAAATAATGTGTGAGAATCGTTAAAGTTTAAATCAATATACCTTGGTATAGTTGAAATTTTCTAAACTAAGCTAAGGCATTGTGACTAATACAATCTTATTATCTGCTTTTGTTCTCGTAACCGCCATTGCGTGAATATTGAATTTTCAACCTTATTCCTTGTTGAATAGGTTTAAAATGGTTTAAGAGGACAATAGCATATACAACACTTGTGTATAGTTGAGATTTTCTCCTCCTATCCTTGTCTTCAGAACAATAGCATTCAAGTCTAACAATACGACTGTGTGGTCGGACGCGTGCCATTTTTTGCTAGAAAAAGGTTAGCGCCACATACACAAAGGCTATTTCATGAGCTCAGTACAATGGCCATTCATGAGCTCAGTTCAAATAATTTAAATTATACCTAATTCGGAAGGTATTCCATGTATCTTTCAAATTTTGTCTGAATAAAAATCTATAACCCAGTATTTTTTTCAATTTTCTTAAAATCCACTGTTCCCCTATCCCTTACATTACAGGAACACCAAACAAAACACAAGGCGACCGCACTAATGGGTTATTGTGCTCATAAATACCTATTACGTGCTTAGTGCTACTCGTAATACTGTCTCTCATATGTATGTATCGTTTCAGGTTAGGGGTACGATCAGTATTGAGACAAAAGTCGTAGATTTTAATACTTTAAGAGGCTTAGTATATACTGGCCCACATACTGGCCAATATACTGGGTATGTAGCTAAACAACGACGGTTCAAGGGTTGCGGCGCGAGAGTTTGAATTCAAGGGTGTAGGGTCTAATTCAATATGGAGCAGTGTTCAAAACAGTCAGACTTTGTATATGGTAGTGGTTCCGGGATGCGGCTGTCAAGCGGCGGTCGTGGGTTCGAATCCCGGCTCGTACCAATGAGTTTTTCGGAACTTATGTACGGAATATTTATCGTTAGCTTTTCGGTGAAGGAAAACATCGTGAGATCTAACCCCAATAAGGTCTAGTTTTCCCTCTGGGTTGGAAGGTCAGATGGCAGTCGCTTTCGTAAAACTAATGCCTGTGGCAAATCTTGGGATTAGGTGTCAAAGCGGACCCCTGGCTCCTTTAGGGGCACAACCGGGAACAACGCTAGGAGGATGATGAGGATGATGATGGTCATATTACCTACGAGTATAAATGTGGTGTACTGGTGTAGAGGTGTTTTGGAACGCGCTTTCTGAGCTCCGTCAAGATGGCTGTTTGCGACGAGAGAATGGTTAAGAGTCGATTTCTTTCCGCTTGTGATTTTATTGTTAAATATATCATAATAAACCAGTGTGTTGTGCTATTATTGATAACAGTAGGTACAGTCAGCAGCAGAAGTAGATACGCAAAATAACACGCTCATAATGATTTAGACAGTCCTTATCCTCTTGAAATTATAGAGTCGTGTGTAGGTTATTTTGAGCACTTGTCCCGCTTAGCTACTTTTGCTGCTGAATGTACATCAGGAGCGCTATTCGACATTCCAAATTTAACTTGAAGGATATCCGCACTTTCTTTTGTTAATTAGAATACTACTCCGGCTCTCTTTGCATTATTGTCTGCCATTCACTTTTTGGGATAAACGCAACTGAACTAATACTACTTCTGAAACTAAAAGGTTGGGAAAAAATTTACGATACCAGAAAAATTGCTTTCCGAGACTTACATTTTTGGCTAATGGCACAGTCTGTGAAACCGAATTTCAGAGCATTGGGTGATTTTTGTTTATGAGTACCTATTCTGATATTGCTACGAAACCGTCGGACGGTAGTTAAGTCTCAGACAGTAAGGTTTCCTGAAAAAAATGCAAAATATTACACTACGTGCAAGATTAGATTTAAAATCTCCGGGATATCCTTGATAATTTGATGTCTCAAACAAATTACAAACTTTCCTTATTAAACTAAGCACCAATCAAACAACTGGAACTCGCCTAATATCTGAACATTGATTAAACAGTTGTTCAAATAAATGGGATAAAACAAATTTAAACAGCCTATTTACTCGATTAATCGAAACTCGCCGTAACGGAACAAGTAAACTGACTTGAACATAAATTCCTAGGGTTTTTTACTTCAGTTATTTATGTGACACAGTTTTAGGTTGAGTGCCAGTCGAAATATTGTCTAGTTTGTTTGATAAAATAGTTGCCCTTAACAGTCCGCAGTAAGCTCGATTCTCCATACAAACGTAGTTGAGCGTTTCTCAAAAAAAAATGCCACTATTATTACTTGTACTTCTAGGAATTTTATGTTAACTATTTCCACTCAGAATCAGGAGCTCTTTTTCCTGGTAGGACAAAAAACTGTCCCAAAGATATTTTTCCACCACCATACAAAGTGTATGGTAAATGGTAACACAATAGGAAAATTCTAAAATGTATGGACATTTTGGGACACTTTTTTTCTCCTATTGGGATGGAAAGAGATCGTGATTTTGAGCAGAAATAATATAAAAGTTGCAGAAAATCTCCGAAAAATGTAGTGGCATTTTTTTGAGAAACGCTCTATTTACGCTCTCATTTTAAAACTACGTCTTGGATTGTAACGAAACTTTGCATGTACAATGACATGAGGTATATCTATGTCATTAATTTGTTTATGTAGCTTCAGAAAAAAAGAAAACAATGAATTTCGGTTTTTCATACAAAACTTGTTTTTGCTGTATTTCATTTGTTTTATAAACTGGAATCATATAAACTAATTACAGACATAGATATACCTCATGTCATTGTATACCTATGCAAAGTTTCGTCACAATCCAACACGTAGTTTTAAAATGAGAGCGTAACTACGTTTGTATGGGAAGCTGAAATTCAGCCGAGCTTACTGAGGACTCCTTACCATTTATTTAAACGGCTCGTATCTTCACCTGTCACTTCACCTTGGTATTTGCTCAAATATTCGTGTTGCATCTCTTTCCTTCCTACGGCAAATGAAAAGGGTACTTAGGTGTAATTTCGCGCGGCATGTCGCCTGCGTCTGGTGACGTCTGATCATGCGTGTGCGTAAACGCGGCCTAAACGCTTGAAAATATTTGATCCAAGAGTATTTTTTCTCTGTGAGGTCTCATTTTCTGGAAAGTCCCTTAAATAATTAGGATAGGTCACATCCACGTTTATCGTTGCGGTATTAGTAAGCTGTCAACGTCATTTAAATTATTCAACAGCGCGCCTACACATAAATTAGTGATTTTTGATTGGCGCGGGTTGCGTGGAAGCGGGGCAGTATGAATAGGAATAGGATAGGGAATATAAAGTACAATTTCCACCAAACTGTTCGGCCCGTGTCTTGTAACGCAGCATCGCAACGGATGCGAGAGTAAACTATACCAGGTATAGTCGTTCGGTTCCAGTTGTGTCCAATCTACTTAAAGGAACAATGCTTTTGTTGACTGAAATCGCAAAACACCAAAATTACCATATTGTAAAAAGTCGTTACAGCCACCTAGAAAGTTCAATTGAATATCGACTCTGTGTCCGTAAGTAATAGTTTACGAGTATACTAATAGGAAAATGGCGGTCCAGGTGCCTTTGTACTTGTTCGATTCTCAGTGCTCAGGTAAACGCCAGGGATTGCGAACTTTTGGCAAAGGCCCTAGAGTTGAAAATCCAGTAAAATGTTAATGCATGCAGTTTTTATCTACGAAGTGTGCTTATCTTTTATGATAGACCATCATGAGGTATCAAACCCGCACAATGAGACAATGGATTGGACACAACTCAAACCGAGCGACTTTAGCGACTCTAGCGTTATTAATAGAGTACAGTATTGAAAAGCCGGACGGAGCCGGTCAGATCCGAAGACAGCCGAGCGCAGCTCTCCACGTCCACGAGGTGCAGCTGGCCGCAAATCCATTCAGAATGATATTTAACGTCTGTATTGAAGCTTCAAATTCCTGTGGCAACTTGTAAAATGCGCTCAAGCGTGCTCCGGGCCGGCCCGGTCGGTGGGAATCATACATAACTGCGCGAATATAAAACAGACATACAGATAAGGGTACAATACACCGCAGCATACCGTACGCCGACAGTAAGATTTCCCCCCAACCAAATGCGTGAATGGCCTAAAGGTGGTTTTCCACCGGCAAGGCGAGGCGGGGCGTGGATGGGCGAGAATTGAAATTAGTATGGGACTTACTAACTATTTCCACCGCGCGCGCGCACGCTCAGTGCAAGTAACACGGAAAACCACCTTAAAGGTTCTTATTTTTGATAAACATCACCGCATTAGATTGTCCTGTGATACAACAACCTACAAAAGCTTCTTTGTTCAAAATAATGAGAAAATGAGACCCCTTAATCTTTTAATTACGCCAAAGGCAAAAAAGGGTTGTTAAATGTTTTTGATTTTTAATTTCAGACCAAAGTCATTAAATCGCCAGTGAATTACATCAATTTCAGCAGAGCTATTTAATAACACAATGATAACAATTACCATTCTGGCTATTATATAAATTCTTATCTCTTCAAAGCATTGCATAGGTAGTTATAAATTGTGTAAAATAATGATTTGTTTTTTATTACATAAATATGAGTTTGGTGAAACTTTTATTTATAAATTTTCCTAGCAATACAAATGAGGATCTGCCAAGTCTTGCCAAAATCTTTATTTTTTTTCAACAAAATCCCTTAATATCTCGCATAATATTAACTGTAGAAGTATATGTATGGTCTCATTCGATTTAGCGCAAAAAAAATACATAGAAAATTATACTTTACTTGCCTATTACTTTGTAAAATGACAATTTTATTTTAATTTCCCGCCGGCACATACGGGGACCGCTAAATTTTGGTAGGACTCGGCAGATCCTCATTTCTAGTGCCAATAAAATGTATAAACAGTTTCATTGATATATAGTATTGTGGGGCTGATTTAATTTTTAGTATTAATAAAATGTACTTATTAAATAAATAATAATAATAATATAAACAAAGTTAATGACGTCTTTCGATTGATGATGATGATGATGCGGGTGACTAATTTGTTTACTAAAGATTAAATTCAATTGAATTCGTTACTTTCAAATTACCAATTAAGACGCTGTCAACAGCAAAATGCCCTTGAGGATTTGGGATAACGTGCACCCTGTCTATTTGTATCGGAGTAAACGAGAGCGAGTGTTACTGGGCGGCCCGGTTTTTGAAGATAATAGTAAATAAATATTGAAATAAAAAAAAGTGTGGATTATTTGTGAAATATGACTCGTTAGCGGTTTAGTTATGAATATGTTAATATCATGTTTTAAATTGCAGACCCTACGTCAAAAAAATAAAATGATGATTTTAAGACAATATTTGCAATTATTTTCTATCGAGCTGATTTCTTCCGATTATGTATCGACCGTCCACGGTCTTTCAAATATGCTGAATATTAAAAAAAAATTTTTTTTTTATGTACTTGAACAAACGGTTTTTCTTAAAAAACTGCTTAAATAACATCAATCAACAAAATTAGGTCTTGTCAGCCTCTTAAGTAGGAATTAGGTACTAACAATTAAAAGCAATAATATCACCTCATCATTAAGCATTGGCGTTAACTATTAGAAGATTATACCGAAATAATTAGTCAGCGTTTTCAAACTTTTTTTCAAAGCTCTTTGATATTTCGACGGAAACCTTGCAGGTCCCCAAGTTCCCTAACGAAGTGTCAGGGTTCCACGGAACACATTTCGAAAACGGTTAACCGTATCGAACGAGCTACCCAGGAATAATCGACGTCTCTCAACCTATTTTGCAGGAGAACCGAAGCGTTTAGTTTTAAATTAACGATGGAATTTAAAGAATTACGGTTGAAACGAAAGCTATTTACAAATCCCTGGGATGGAACCTTAACGGACCCCCCTTACGGCACCCTCTAACGGAACCCTCTTTCTGTAATTGCTCGGATATCGGCTATAATCCGATAAGAGCCTGAATTAACTTTTTAGAAGGCGATTTGTTTTTCTGGTGAATTCTGTCGGTAAGTGATTAGGTAATTTGAGGATTTGAGCGTATTAAAGGCACAAGGGAAATGGGTCTTAGAGAAATCGCATTGAATAAATTGTATTTATTAATATACTAATTTCTTTATCGTGCACATAACAATCAATCAGTTGAAAAAAAGACGAGAAACACACGCTTTGTTGACCTCTATTGTTATATACATATTAAGATTCAAAGTGTCGAGTAGTAGGTCAGTGTCGAGCATTGGGACGACCTTACATGTAGTAATTTCAATGTAAATCAATAGAATCAGTATTTATAGTATGAGGGTGTCATCACAAATACAAATGATGCGCGTTTCAATCGAGATTCAAACGTCTTAGCAAAATGTTGGCCTTTTTTTTTGACGACCACTTTAGCCTAGTTGGTAGTGACCCTGCCTACGAAGCAAGAGGTCCTGGGTTCGAATCCCGGTAAGGGCATTTATTTGTGTGATGAGCACGAGTATTTGTTCCTGAGTCATGTATGTTTTCTATGTATTTAAGTATTTATTTATCTATATAAGTATGTTTGTCGTCGTCTAGTTCCCATAGTACAAGCTTTGCTTAGTTTGGGATTAGGTCGATTTGTGTAAGATTGTCCCCTAATATTTATATTTTCTTGCTATGTCAAAGGAGTAAAGTAAAATTATACAATTCATATTAATAAATATTAAATATTATTATTAACGCTTGGCAGTCAGCGTAATTATGCAATAGACAACAAAAGCAGTCAGCGTCATCTCTGCGGAGACCGCAGCCCGGGCCCGAGAGGAGCAGCTCTTTGCGACCGCCGATCATGACAGATGTCGTCGGTTTCAAAACACGAGAAAAATAACAACAAAGCAATATTTTTCCTAAAAGCTCTCCAATTTTTTATAAAGTTCATCGAGTACACCGTCCAGAAGTGAACGTTTCGTGTCTTTTGTGCAGTGGTGTCCTGGTGTCTCCTATTTTGTACTCATTTACTTTATATCTATGTTTTTGTATTGTATTCGTAAGTTTTGTTTTATATTTGCAGTGTTCTTTCATTGTCCGTCTTGAAGATAGTGAATGCTCCCTAGCCCATGTCGCAGACCCCGTCTACTGCCACATCTGTAAGTCAGGCCAGCGGCAACGTCACCGGCGGTTTTATACAGTGTCCACAGTGCTCTCAACCCCGTTTCTTTAGAGGAAGTAGGGGTTTGAATATCCATAATGCCCGCGTTCATAAAATCCAGACCCAAGCAACCCAACACGTAAGTGTAAGTCCAATTAATAACCGGACCGACTTAAACACAACAGATAATCTCGTAGCTTGGCTAGGCTCACAAAAACAGGCAACTCCCATCGTTAAAAGGATCCCCAGAGGAGCTCGCTTTTCCGTGGCCAATGCTCTGAACCAAATAATATCAAAAATTGTTACTGAAAATTCGCTTGACAGTTGGACTCAGCTTTTTGCCTTTGCGTATAGAATCCTCCACACTAGCAATGACAAAACTACGTCCCTTACTAAAAAAATTAAGTCCAACTGTCTCCACCCAACAAACCCATCCCCCTGTCAGCCACAGCACGGTCTAAGAGAAGACACAAAACTCTACAGAAAAGTTGAGCAAAAAGTCATAGACGGCGATGTTAAGGGAGCCGCCCAACTTCTCTTCTCCAGTGACGTTGTTGCACCCGACTGCCCAAACACCGTCTCCGCTTTACTGTCCAAACATCCCCTTCCGGCAGCATCTCTCCGCCTTCCCGTTCCACCTGATCCTGATGCACCACACTTAATTTCATCTAAAAAGGATGTGCTAGCTGCAGTGATGTCGTTCAAAAACGGCTCCGCTGGTGGTCTTTGTGATATATGCGACAAATGAAAGGCACGCGTCTGT
Source organism: Epinotia bilunana (assembly GCA_947049275.1). Lineage (NCBI taxonomy): Eukaryota > Metazoa > Arthropoda > Insecta > Lepidoptera > Tortricidae > Epinotia > Epinotia bilunana. Next base: position 4,316,447 of record OX346267.1, read on the forward strand.
TCAGTAAGCGGTTTATTACGAGACTGGCGGTAGGTATGACATTATACATAACACTACTCTCTTCTTAAAAACTAACAATTTACTAATACTAGTGCACTTATGCAAAAATTACTACGGGAATATTTTTTAGTCTCAGTCGGCAAAAACGATTTCCAAGTTTAACATTATTAGATTCTTACTTTACGTTACTAACACTATGTTTACACAGCTACTCTCTACTCTCTTCTTAAATCAACATTTAATTTAAAGAAACGCATCTATACTTACATCTAAATATATAAAGATTCCGTGCCTAGTACACCGTTATCTCCTGATTATGCAACTCCCAGTGCTCAAGAAAGGTAAACAGATGCCGATGCGCCGGTGCCTACCTACCCCTACTACTTATCTATGGTATTACATTTGTTTACTTTTGTAAACTTAGCTACTTAGTTACTAATTAACAATTTTAATTTGGATCCTTTTGTTAGTGATTCATGTTTAATACACAATGTTTTATTTAGTTATCAACTACTATTCTAATTGTGCAAGGGTAATGGTTGGTAGTGGTAATTTTAATCAATATTACCTACTTATTACAGTTATTACTTATACCTACATATATTATATTCATTACAAATATAGTTAGGTGGGAAAGTTGCTAAGTTAAAAGTTCTATTAGTCGAATAAACTTAAATACATTGCAGGCCTACTAAAAAAACTTAATGTTTATATAAAGTTTAACGTGCTGTACCTTTAGGTTAGGTATTAAGTTAGGTACCTAGTTGGCTAAAATTTGTATTGTGGTGGATTTTTGACCCTGCACTCTCTAATATGGCGGGGTTGAGGCGGTTCAGGTGGCGGCAAGGGCGACGGTTGGGGAGTCTCGCTGGAGCCTGAGGGAGGAGTCGGCGGTGTCCCGTGGCGCGCGCTCCCGGGTTGAATGACCTTGCGCGTGGGTGTATGCGGAGGTATTGATGACCGTGCTCGCGGTCGGTTGCACCCTGGCGTAGCAGGAGTGGGCGCTGCCTCTTCAGTCGTGTTCCGGTGTTCTGATGGAATGTCCTGTGATGGGAGTAAAGCTGATGGATCTGGTGGACAGATTAAAACACCTGAACGCCGTTTCAACTGATCGACATGCCTATGAGACCCCCTGCCTAAGCTATCGGATACTGCGTAATCTGTTGTTCCCTCTCGCCGAACGATTTGCCCCGGTATCCATTTGGTGTCGCCCTGGTATTGGCGCACCCAAACTGGTTGACCCGGTTGAAACGAACGTCTTATTCCTGCCGCTCTAGACATTTGTTCTTTCTGGGACTCGCGCACTTTACTTTCACAGTCCGGCCTAATCGCATCTAGTTTTGTACGTATTTGTCTGCCTAACATTAATGCCGCTGGGCTTTCGCCTGTTGTACAGTGCGCGGTATTACGATAGTGTAATAAAAACGTATTGATGGCAACATTTATGTTCTGCTTTTGCCTTACCGCTTTTTTAATTACTTTTTTAATAATGCGAACGGCATTTTCTGCGGCTCCGTTCGATGCCGGGTGATATGGAGCAGAAAACAAATGTTCAATACCGTTAACTACCAAATATGCTGAAAACTCCTTACTAGTAAAAGGTGGTCCGTTATCCGATACCAATTGTCTGGGGAGACCCCATCGTGCAAACGCTTCACTTAGCTTTTCGATGGTGCTATTGGCAGATGTGCTAGCCCGTGGAAACACTTCCAGCCATTTCGATCGCGCATCCACCAAAATTAGGTAAGTTTCACCCCCTATTGGACCTAGGAAATCCGCATGCACCCGGGACCACGCTTTAGCCGGGAATGGCCACGCGGCGGGCCCGTGGCGGGGCGGCGCGTCCGCCTCGGCCGCGCACACCGCGCACTCGCGACACATCCCCTCCACGGCCTCATCGACGCCGGGCCACCACACGTAACTCCGAGCAAAGGCTTTGGTTTTAACTATACCCATATGGCTTTCATGCAATAAAACCAATACCTTTTTACGGCATCCCTCCGGTATCACCACCCGGTGCCCCCACATAACACATCCGAGTTCCTCATAAAGTTCACACTTCCTGTTATGATACGGTCGTAAGTTAATTATATCTATTTCGGCTGGCCAACTTGACCTTAAATAACTTAGAACCCGACCCAAAATTGGATCACGCTGAGTTTGTCTTTTAATCTCGTGGTAATCTAATAGCATTTCATTATGCAGCAGATGCAAATAAGTTTGCTCCGGCGGTGGGCCATCCAGCGCCGCTGCATTACTAACTGGCACCGGCAAGCGCGATAAACCGTCGGCACCGTTGGCATCTGTCCGCACGTACTCTATGTCGTAGGTATATGCTGACAGCTTGATCGCCCACCGCTGCAGCCTACTGGCTACCATCGCTGGAATGCCCTGTTTGGGACCGAATATGCTGACAAGGGGCTTATGATCCGTTCTTAACAGGAAACGTCTGCCATAAAGGAATTGGTGCAATTTCTCAACACTAAACACAATAGCTAGAGCCTCCTTATCAATTTGCGAATAATTGCGCTCCGCGTCATTAAGCGACCGCGACACGTAGGCCACGGGCCGCTCGCGCGACTCGCCGGCGCCGGCGCCGCACGGCTGCGTCAGCACTCCGCTAATCCCGCGCGAACTGGCATCGGTCGTTAATATCAATGGTTTGTTTTGATCATAATGCATCAGTACTTCTGCGCTTACTAATATCTGTTTAATAGTTTTAAATGAATCTTCACATTGTTTACTCCATTTCCACGCGACCCCCTTTCTAAGTAAATCATATAAAGGTGCCAAGATGGTGCTTAACCTTGCCACGAATCGCGCATAAAAATTGACAACTCCCAGGAATGATTTTAACTCCGTTATATTCTGGGGTCGTGGAATTTTAACAATGGCCTCAATCTTGGCCGCATCGGTTTTAATACCATCCTTAGAGATTATAAATCCCAAATACTGAACCTCCTCAGTAAAAAAAACACACTTGCTTTTTTTTAATTTCATGCCATGACTATGTAGTCTCTGTAGAACTTTATCTAATATTACTAAATGCGACGCCACATCTGTCGTTCCAATTAAAATATCATCTAAAAACACTTCAACGTGTGGGATGTCCTTCAGTAAATTAGACATAATTCTCTGAAAAATTCCAGGACTTGAAGACAATCCATAGACTAGCCTATTATACCTAAATAAGCCCCGGTGCGTGTTTATAACGGTAAATTGTTTTGAATCATCTAGTTCCACCTGATTATACGCTTGAGTTAAATCTATTTTTGAGAATACTCGAGCCCCGTTTAACCTCACTAACAAATCGTCTATTTTGGGGAGAGGGTACCTATCGATCAGCAAATTCGGGTTCAGGGTTATTTTATAATCGGCACAAATTCTTAACCCACCATCAGCTTTACGTACCGGCACGAGCGGCGTGGCCCACTCCGAAGCGTCGACGGGTTCGATGACCCCGTTGCGCCTCATCTCGTCCAGCTCCTGGTCCACCCGGTCACGCAGCGCGTACGGCAGGGGGCGCGCGCGACAGTACACCGGCGTGGCGTCCTCCCTCACGCGGAGCGTCGCTCTGCCGCCCGTGAACCGCCCCAAACCGCCGCTGAATAGCTCCTTATACCTGTCCAGTAATTTACACATTTCATCATTACTCACAGATTGACAACTGAATACGGGAATCTGGATACCCAGTTCCGTCAACCATTGCCTCCCCATCAAGGATGTCGTACCCCCTTCTATAACAAATAGCTCTAACGTTTTTAGCTTGCCTTCGTATAGAACATCGGGCCTTATAACACCTAACGGTCTAATTTTACTTCCGTCGTAAAACTTTAAAGTTAAATCAAACGGTTCAATTGGCCTATGCCCAAAATATTTGAGATAAGTATCTTTACTAATACAAGACACGGCAGAGCCCGTGTCCACTTCCATGCTTATCACTTTATTATCTACGCATAAGGACATGCTCACCGGTCTGTATCCGTTCAAGCACAGATGATACAAATCTTCTTCTATATCGCTCGCCGACGAAATCTCTTCTATGGGCCCTTGAGTCTCTTCCTCGGCCGCATGCACGTGGTGCAGGGCGCGCCGCGGGCCTCGCCCGCCGGCTCCCGCGCGGCGCCCGGCCGCGCCCACGCTGCGCCCCGTGGCCGTGTCGTGGTTGCCGGCCGGCTCCCACGCCGAGCACACCCGCTTCAGATGGCCCACAGCCCCACACCTCCTGCACGTGAACTTCTTATACCGGCATCCTGCTTCCCGGTGACCTTGCCGCCCACAAACCGCACACCTTGTCGCATCCCCCTGCATATTGGTACTGTTGAAACGGTTGTTTTGTCGGTTATTTGGATTATACATGATATTTCCGCCACGTGGTCGCGAAGAGAGTGAATTTACCGGCGCCATGTCACCTCCGATAACGTTGCCTCTGCTCTCGCTCGCACTCGGACGCTCCACCATCGCTGCATCTCGCTCTGCCGCTTCCAATGAGAGTGCGAGGCTTACCGCCTTTGGATAGGTTAGGATTTTCTCAGCAAAAAGACGTTGTTTGATAGTGTCATTCTTTAACCCACACGTGAACTGGTCTCGGAGATTATCCTGTAATGACGCCGCGAATTCACAATGTTTTGACAACTTCTTTAGGTCTGCCAGATATTGTGCCACCGTTTCTTCCGCACCTTGTCGCCGCAGTCGGAAACGATACCTCTCAGCCATAAACGAAGGCTTAGGCTCCACATGATTGCACATTATTTTGATTACTTCCTCATATGTTAAATCTGCGGGTCTCTGAGGGCTAGTTAAATTACTTAATAACTCGTACGCCTCTTCGCCCATAACTGCAATTAGCGTCGGTAACTGCACATCTGGCTTAATGTCGTTTGCCTTAAAAAACATTTCCAAGCGCTCCGTGTACATACTCCAGCTCCCAGATGACACGTCGAATGCCCCGAGTTTCCCAACCGCCATCTTTTATTCGTACAGAGATTATCACTGCAATAAACGTCCTGTACCACCTTAGGCACGTAACACCGACTGTTTATACACTCGTTAACTTAGTTAGTTACTAGTTTTTAACTGCACGCTCTTGATCAAATATTATTTTTTTAATCCTCGATCGCCACTGTGATATATGCGACAAATGAAAGGCACGCGTCTGTTCAGTAAGCGGTTTATTACGAGACTGGCGGTAGGTATGACATTATACATAACAGTCTTGATGGTCTCTCCCCGCAGCATCTTAAAGACCTACTTGGAGGTGCTACCGGAGATACTGGTTCACAACTTTTGGATGGCATCACTGAGCTCGTAAACCTTATGCTGTCTGGTAAAGTTTGTAGTGACGTGTTAGAAATATTATATGGAGCAAATCTCTGCGCCTTAAAAAAAAAAGATGGAGGAATTAGACCTATCGGGGTGGGCTTTACTCTTAGACGGATCTGTTCCAAAATTTGCTGTAAACAAGTATTTCCTTCTCTGACCAAAAAGTTCCAGCCGTCACAACTTGGTTTCGGCAGCAAAGGTGGTTGCGAAGCTGCTGTACACGCAGCACGCGCGTTTGTGCACGACGACTCCTGCGAGGTGCTGCTGAAGGTGGATGTTAAAAATGCGTTCAACTCTGTGGATAGAGGCGCCCTGCTGGCACAAGTTAAAGATGCCACACCTTTAATATTTAAATACTTATGGCAATGCTACCAGCAACCTACGCACCTTCTCTTCAAAAACCATCGCCTATCTTCGGCAGTTGGTTGTCAGCAGGGTGATCCTCTTGGACCCGCTATCTTCAGCCTCGCCATCCATCCAGTAATCTCAAATCTAAATTCGAAATTTAATTCATGGTATCTCGACGACGGCACTTTAGGGGGGGACTGGAAAACAGTTTTGGACGACCTAAGAAGTCTGTGCGATGGTTTTAGCGAAATAGGTTTAGATTTAAATTTCTCCAAGTGTGAATTGTTTATAAATAAATCGCTTCCTCCGACTGACTTACATAGTATTATCTCTATCTTCAATTCTTTAGCCCCTAACATTAAAATTATAGATAAATCTTCGCTCAGACTATTAGGGGCTCCCGTTTTTCAGGAATCCATACCATCGCTCATCAACGAACATCTAACCATTCACAAAACTTATTCGGATCGCCTTCTAAAAGTCAGTACACACATGGCTTTAGTCATCATAAAATTTTGTCTTTTTGTCCCCAAATTTACATATATTTTAAGATGTAGCCCCATTTGGAAATTCCCTCATATTATTGAACCCCTCGACGCCGTCCTTAAAACCACCCTCACATCCATCCTGAACGTCCATTTGGACAGTCGTGCCTGGACCCAGGCTTCTCTGCCAATCCGGCACGGCGGCCTGGGAATCCGGCAGGTTGTCAGTGTAGCCCTTCCAGCGTTCTTAGCCTCTTTCCACAGCACGCAGGAACTCGCCAGCAAAATTTTTAGCCCAGCTGCCGACAATGTCGCGATTGCCTGTTCGAGCGAGGCAATAAGCGCGTGGGAGCAGGCCTGCCCAGATGATTCGCTTCCGGTTTCCCCGAAATCTCAAAAGCAGTGGGACGAGCCCCTCTGTCAATCTTCTCTTAAAGACCTCATCACCTCCGCTCAAAGCACAGCAGAGCGTGCTCGTCTCCTTGCTGGAGCGGAGCCGGAGGCGGGGCTCTGGCTTCACTCTTTGCCGTCTCCAAACCTTGGCACTCTCCTCGACAAACCAACTTTAACTTTGGCAACCTGTCTGCGACTTGGCTCCAAAACTAATGAGCCACACCGCTGCCGCTGTGGCGCCCACGTAGACTCCCTAGGTCACCACGGCTTGTCCTGCCAGAAGAGTGCTGGCCGCATCTCCCGCCACGCCTCTTTGAATGACGTCATCCGTAGGGCTCTTGCCTCCGTTAGCGTGCCGGCCATTTTAGAGCCGAACGGTATCGCACGTGACGATGGTAGGCGCCCTGACGGCATGACGCTCATTCCGTGGAAGCAGGGGAGGACTCTTGTGTGGGACGCTACTTGCGTTGATACGCTAGCCCCGTCCCATCTCCAAGCGACCTCCTCTAAAGCCGGAGCTGCGGCCACCACGGCAGAGCAACACAAGCGGCGGAAATATGCTGTCCTCGGTGAGGGCTACTTGTTTGCGCCGTTTGGAGTGGAAACTCTGGGGCCGTGGGGTCCGGGCGCGAAAGCCCTATATAAGGAAATTTCGGAGCGGCTCATTCAAACATCCGGCGACCAGAGGGCTGGCAGCTATTTTGGCCAAAGGATTAGCCTAGCAATCCAAAGAGGCAACGCTGCCAGCCTTCTGGGCACCATAACCAATGACGGGGACCTGGGGGGCATTTACTTTTTATAGGTTTAGTTTATAATATAGGTTTAGTTTAGTTATATTCCGTTATAAATATATATATATTGTTTTAGTAGATGATTGTTAATTATATTTGAGAAATAAATATTTATTTATTTATTTATTTATTTTATGTATGTAGTTGTTTGAGCGTCGATTGCGTCAGGGTCTAAAAACGAAATCCTAATGCCATTTAAAAATAAAATAAAAATTACCTGAGTTTGTTTTTCTTGCCTTATGTTACACCAACGGAAGACCAGGCAGGATTCAGGATACTCACATTTATATGCTATCTTGATATTAAGGTGTGTCAAGCCCTTTATAGTGCACTTTCGTATGATTTAGAGTCGGTGATAGTTTTAACAAATATTTTTATACTGTGATCATCCAAGCAGCGTTTTAAACGAAATAATTGTGTCGTCTTTTTTTCTTAATTTTTTTCATAAGAGGAATATTAAAAATGAAGCAGTCTACCTATAGTTTCTAGTGTCTACCTCTAAGATGCACCCATTTTTTTAGTCCCGTTTTTGCATTGTACCCTAAACGATTTTTTTGAGCTCTATACGCGCATACGAGACGATTTTTTTTTCTACGTAAATTTTATACTACTTAAATTATTTTTTTTTGAAAAAAAAATTCTAGACGAAACATAAAAATGAGGCATAAGCTTACCGCTTATGATTTATGATATTAAATAATTCCTCTTTGTATGTATGTAGGTATGCATATACTTTATTGTACACATGAAATTGGTAAAAATACAGACAAAATAGCTTAAGTAGGTACAAAGGCGGACTTATCCCTGTAAGGGATCTCTTCCAGTTAACCTTTGAGCAATTAAGACGAGATCAGGAACTAAAAGATAGACAAACTAACACGTGTACAGAGACGTATTTATCACTATGCTACAGTTAATTAATCTTAGCATCTGTTTACTCACAAATACAGATAACAATTAACGTATGCTACTAGTTAAACTTGGAACTAACAATATCACTTTATATCACGTACAAAATTTCTGAAAATACATGGCGGTGGCGCTGCCACGTCAGAGGTTCCATATGGGACATACATATAATATTCTGATTTTATTTCAATGTATTACGCGCTGTCCATACACGTTAGATCGGCGTGCATGGGAGCGAGCACGCAAAACGCATTGATCTGATTGGAATGCGAAATGTAAGTGACAAATTGACCCCATGGCTGAAACAAGTTAGTTATGCGCACGTGTGCAATTAACAAAGCCACGCGACAAAATCGAACGATGACTAAAACGCCGACATCTGACCGAATATTCCGAAGGGCTCAAATCCGGAACGCGTATTTGACAAATAAATGATATGTGAATCGGGTTCGTTCACGTACTCCCATTACACTTACATTGTTAAAAAGCCATATGTGTAAGCGAGACGGACTGAAAGAGCAATGGAAGATAGAATTGGAATTTAAGTTGAATTAAATGGTTAGTTGCAAATTGACGCACGTTTCGAACGTGTTTTGTGGCTGAATCTGTAGCTGTGGTTTGTTGAGTTTTAGTCGTTCAATAAATGTCTAAAATGATGCAGATGCGCAGGAATTGCTTGTAATAACCAAATTATTCATAATATAGCCTCTTTATTTCCCTAATATAGTTAGTATGACTAAAATATTACATTTCACGACTTAAAATAGAAAATTTCAACAGTTCTTCTCAGTTATTAAAACATAAAATTACATTTTTTTTTTCTTTAATAATATGAATTATTTTGTTAATCCCATTTAGTGCTAATTACCAGTGAATCATACATTCGTCAGAGCGCTACGGTCGATTTCCACTGCATATGGAGATCAAGCTGCAATTTCGGCACTCACTTGCTTGTGGCAACCACAGTTGCTAACTTCGCCCACCCCTTATCTGATTGTGCCTTGATAAAAAATTACTTAGGCTACCTTTTTTAAAATCCGAAATCATGCTATGAGCGTAGCTTAGCAGTATAGTCATTCGGTTTGAGTTGCGTCCAATCCATTTGATTACGGAATATGGTATCCCCCGTGGGACACCAAAAAACGTATACGATTTATGGGGGTCCGCTCCTCGGATCCTCAAATATGATGATGAAGTGGTACTGCCCTCATGGGTCCAGTAAAAATGTTGATATAATGATACTTAGGGCTCCTAGGCTTCGTCCTGAATCACCTAGGAGCAGACGACAGTCCTCACCGCAGCTTGAAGACCGCCCGTCGTCAGGAACGTAGACCCACCACCACCTGTGACTGCCGCGTCCGGCGCACGCGCCAGGCAAGTAAATCCCGAGTGATTTTGGGCATAGGTACTATTTTCACCCATAGGGAAAACTAGACCTTATTGGGATTAGACCGGGTTTCTCACGATGTTTTTCCTTCACCGAAAAGCTTACAGTAAATATTCCGTGCAAACGTTCAGAAAAACTGATTAGAACCCGGGGTTCGGACCCACGACCGCCGCTTGACGGCCGCATGTCTGAAGCACTAGGCTACGGTAGCTTTTTTGGATAACCCTTGATTCTGATTTCTGTAAAAAAAAACGAAACGCAGTGCTAATTACATATATCATCATGCCTGTTTCCCAGAGTGGTTGACATTTTCTAAAGCCTAACTGCTTTTGACATAAATGTACTGTCTCAACATCATGGTTCCAATATCCTTACTAATATTATAAATGCGAAAGTGTGTGTGTGTGTTTGTTTGTCCTTCTTTCACGTCGCAACGGAGCGTCGTATTAATGTGACTTTTTATACGGAGATAGTTTAGAGGCTAGAGAGTGACATAGGCTACTTTTTCCAGCGGCAAAACATCTGATTCCCACGAGAAAATACACGTTACATTTTCCTATAACCACGCGAGCAAAGCCGCGGGCATCAGCTAGTTAATAATAAATATGCAATTAGTCCAATAAAGCGCCGGCCGAGCCGCGGACAACGCTAGTCTGCTATTATATTTGTACAGCAGAGACGGACAACTACTGACTCAGACAAAAAAATAACTAAGTAATGAATTTTACTCCAGAACCGCAAAAAACATGGTTAACCAGACGAATTAAAAACGGAATGTCTAGACAAGAACTCTATTACGAGTTGATCCCAAATTTATTTATTCCCTAGTGAGAAATAATTTTACTGTAACTGAATTTTTATACCATATCGCGATACTATGACGTGGTTTTTGTTGGAATAAAGGTAAATATGATTACATTGTAACTGGATTCAGTGCCCCCAGGGTGCCTTTGAAGAACATAATATATAGTTTAAATACCGGAGACCCAATTTCGGAAGGCAATTTTGATGTGTAAAAATGATAAGTGGTGTCAGGTTAGAATATATAGAACCATCCTCTTTCTCCCCGTGGGTAGGTATCATAGAAATAGACGAAGAAGACCTATTAATTCTTCGTTTTATACAGTCAAATACAGTGTACAAGTAAAAATGTTAAATTTAAAAAACTATCATTAAAAGACCATCATGTATCGCTGGGGAGATAGCATGCAGGCAGATCTGCATCATCTTCAAGCTGAAAGCTGGCAGAAAGTGGCGCAGGATCGGGATAAGTGGCATGCTCTCGTTTCGGAAGCCAATACCCTTTTTGGACCACTGAGCCAAAATAGTTAGTTAACATTAGGACACAGTCATAAAGCTGGGTCTAGCCGAGCACGAGCGGAGCCGTTCTGTTCGCGGCGTCAAGTGGCGTTCGTGGCTTGTAAGTCGGTCCACACTAGACGAATTGTGGCTCCGCTCGTGCTCGGCTCGTGCTCGGCTCGCCTAGCGTAGACCCAGCTTAATAATGTGTGATGCTAAAAAGAAGGTAAGTAACAGGTTAAGTTGGCCGCCGAGCTCACAGACACTTTGGTAACCACTGAACCATTAAGTCCAAAGTCTCAAACCAGGCCAACTTGATCCAGGGTCGACAACCTACGGCGAGTAGCTTGCTATCGCTGTTTTGTCGGATACATTTTTGGAGAGTATGCGCAGGAACTGCACAACTTAATTCCACCTTCATCGTTCCATCACCGAACTACCAGGCGTGGGGTGCGAATGCAATTATGCATGTTTATGTTGTCAACGTACCACTTATTCGCACGAAGCGATTTGCCTCGTCTTTTCTAATGCAAACTGCTAATTCTGCTATTCACTCCCTTCATCTGTAGGGAGAGAATTCACTTCCAGGAAATACATCTGTATTACGATCAGAACTACGATCTAGTTGCCAAGAGCGAATCGGCTATTCCTGAACCAGTGAGCTTCATCTTAGGCTCTGTCGTCGCTTATCATCAGGTGAGACTAGGGTTAATCGAAGGACAGTCGTAAAAAAAAATGTTAAGCCTTTCACCACCACGCTTCACTCGTAGCTCCACCTACACCGTCCATGGTTCGTGGGAACTTAATGTCTTAAGTTGCGCTCTGACGCACGCGTATCATGATAGGCACGGAGTGGCTTAAAAAATGGTATTTCTTCTTAATTAGAAATCTGTCTTCTTAATTTTATTCCTATACCTTTTACTTCTCAAGTTATATCCCAATAACACGCAGGCAAATGAAAATACAGATTTATTAAACTGATGAAAAAGACTTTTTACTGTTTGTGAACACAAGTGCCACGTCGTCATTCTTTCAGGTAATAAACAAGGAGCTAATAAATAAATCCATGATTCTAATTGAGCTAGTTTTACGTACAGCGCAATAACGGAACCTCACTCATGACTGTTTTATTCGTATGTTTACGGATACTTAAATCATGGGCGATATTGGACATTATTATTGCCCGGGCCGCTAAGCTATACATTCTGGTACAAAAGTAAAAATATCAGCGCATCTTTATGGGGCTATTGCATAACAAATTAGAAGTTATAAGTGGAAGTCTCCATATTGTGAAAGGAGTTGAAAAAAGGGTTCCTTGTAATACAAGTTACAAGTTGTTTAAGGCGATGCCTTGATTTGAGTCGAACACGCCCCCTAGATAGAGACACGCTGATGCCTTCCGCGCACGAGGCAAAGAGATGTAACACTCTTTGGGAATCGCTTTTTTGGACAAATTTCGATAAATACCTAACTTAGAGACGTTTTATTTAAATTTCATAAAGTGAGATTTCAGATGATATAAAATACTATAGTTTTAACTTGATTGTGTCGTAAAATAATATGTCGTTTGAGTAGGCTGAGTAAAAAAAGGAAAATACAGACCCAACTTTGGATTTTTTTTCTATCGAGGTAATTTTAAGCAATCATGCATCGATAAAATCAGATAAACAATCATATAGTCAAGAATCATATATCAGAAAATCAGACATTATTGTTTTTTAATCTAGTCAGAACGGCGTTTCAAAGCAAGCAATTTCCAATGCACAGCCTTAAGGCTTATTGTGAGAAAGTCAAAATCGTATAGTTCTGCGACCTCGTTTATGTACACGTGGAAAAAAGTGGTTCAGGCATGCGGCTGTCAAGCGGCGGTCGTGGGTTTGAATCCTGGCTCGTGCCAATGAGTTTTCCGGAACTTATGTAAGGGATATTTACCGTTAGCGTTTCGGTAAAGAAAAACATCGTGAGGAAACCGGTTTAATCCCAATAAGGTCTAGTTTTCCCTCTGGGTTGGAAGGTCAGATGACATTCGCATTCGTAAAAAGTAGTGCCTATGCCAAATCTTGGATTTAGGTGTCAAAGCGTACCCCGGGCTTTAGGGTACAACCGGTAATAACACTAGGAGGATTAGGATCTATGTTTTCGAATGCAAGCAGCGGTTATCTTAAATTGCGGGTTTTTTCGAGTCGTCCATCGTGTCAGTATTCGAAAATTACGTTCGTTAAAATGGTTTCGGAAAGTTCCATCCGTTTCCCAAAACGCCCGTTCCCAAAACATCCGTTCCCATCACCACCTTTTCCCAAATAATCCGTTTCCCGATATAAGTGTTTCCCAAAATGTGCTTCTCCTAAAACACACGTTTAGCTTGATATCCGTATTCCAAAAAGACCTAATCCCGAAATGACCGTTCCCCTCACTACATTTTCCGAAATAATCCGTTTCCCAAAATGTGCCTACACCAAAAGATCTCCGAAACCGTTAAAATCTGGTTGGATGAGATGTTTGACAGTTCTCTATGAGATGACGGCTGCCAGCTCCAAATTGAATATTCACGGGCCCGTACACAGAACTATATCAAGAAGAAAAGAGCTTGTTGATCAGTATGGGAGTCGAGCGTGTAACAGTTTGCGTAGGTACTTTGACGTCACGAGTGTAATTTAGTGACGGGAAACATAAGCCGCGCGACATCGATTCGTCAACATCTATTAGCACGCGGCAGTTGCAATAACTTGTAGGTTTATTTTGTATAGATTCAAATGCCGATAAGAACCGACAGATGAAATGATAATTAGGTTCAACAGAGGAAATGAAAAATAGTCTTAAAAAGGTCTTAGTTTTTTTTTACAGTATAGAAGGAATGAACTTGTTGAGACTTTTAGTATGTTCACTTCCTAAGCATCCTGAACAAATTTCTGAAGGGATTGCTTACATTTCTGCTCACGCACCCTACACTTTAATCATTGGCCGAGCTATCATAAGTCCTCTAATATGCGTCCAGATCCAGATACCGTAGGCAATCCACCGCCACCCCCCCTCGCGTCGGTACTTTGATGGGCCAGTAAAGGTGTCTACGTGGAAATGTATGGAACAAACCTGGCTGTGTTTTGTAGGAAACCTTTTTATACAACCCGTTGCAATCTATTTATTTTTAACATGCGGGTCATTCGAAAAACTGTACGAAGTAACCATAACCTGTTTGTTAATAATATTTGCTTTCACTACATACAAACGAAAACACTGTTAACTGACCATCCTGTGTTTATATAGAACCATAAGGTTAGTGCATTCTAATAATACAATGCACTTAAGGTACACCGATGGTCAGTCAGCTGTGTTGTCGATAGTACATTATATAGCTATATAAATATAAAAAAGCGTAATTATCATTTCCTCTGCTTTCAAAATCGATTTAATCGAGTAATAAAATCACAGTGTCCAGCACTGTGGCACAGCGCTATTATTACTTTGACAGAAAAAATAGAAATCGACCTTGAACGTGACTCGAAAGTTTGAATAGCTTATTTTTACATCGCTGGTTTTGAACGCACGCCAAGTCTGGCTCATTACATCAAAGCCGCAATGGAAAACTAGCTTTGGCACACAATCGCCCGTCACTGTTTTGATGAAAACAATAAAATAAATAGTTTTCTAATTCATAACAGATACTTAAGCACAAATTGTACCTACTGATGAAAGGAAATACCTCGATTAACAGCTCTTTATTGCAAGTGTTTGAACAATTAATTATTGCGCAACAAACCTTTGTTTTTAAAACCTGCCGTCGCACGCAGACCGCGGTCGGGAGCAGACTGAAGTTCGCGGCGAGCAATTGTGACACCGTGTCATCAATTCCACACGAGGTACATACACTCTTTCCTTCTATCTTGATATATGTCTGTGGGCCCGTAAGGCACTGGTCCCACCGCCGGCTAGTAAGCTAGAAAAGTTGGGCGAGTAGCATTACATTGCGGATCTGTAAAGGTCGATTGATCACACTGTGCCAGGTCAGCACGCAATGAACCGTTACTCGCCCAACTTTTCTAGCTTACTAGCCGGCGGTGGGACCAGTGCCTATGACCTGAATCACACTAGCGGGGCCCGGTGGCAGTCAATGACAGCTAATGACAAGTTTACTATTGACCGCCGCGGCTAGGTCGCGCCAGTCTGTGAGAGGCTTAAAGTGTAGTTTACGTTCCCCGTCATAACTGCGCCCCGATAAAGTCGTGTTACTGACTAACAGCCGTATTTATAAACATTCCACAAGCCTATTTTAAGTAAAATTGCGTTAAATTCGATTGTTTTTACCTGTACCTTCGACATTTGTTCATAAGAAAGAGACAAAGTCACTTAAGATGAATTTGAAGAAGTTGTGGCATTTCAATGACTTGTGACAAATACAATATACACGCCTTTATCCCTAAAAGCGGTAGGCAGAGCACGTAAAACTTGTGTTCCAGTACTTTTTAGCATAAATGTGGGTATAAAAGATCAATAAATTGACATTTATTAATCGAAATGACTTGTGAATTTGTTAAATATAGTATTTATTTATTTATTGTATATTTGCGATACATATTACATATGATAGTGTGTATTATATTTTATATTGTACATTTATATATGTATATATGTATTCATGTTTTTATTTGTCTAGAATGAATACCTACTAGGTTTTGTTTCCATTTTCTGTGTTTTTATATACGGTATACGTTTGCCTATCTCGTTCTACCTACCTTCCTCTCAATTGCTCAAAGGTTAGCTGGAAGAGATCCCTTATAGGGATAAGTTCGCCTTTGTACTTTGATCTATTGTGTGCTATGTATATTCTTTAATCTGTTATTGTGTACAAAAAAGTGCTTACATACATACAAAGCACATTTTATTTAGCACAGGCATTTTAAATTTTATGAATAAGGGAATACGAATATAATAGGTACTCGTACTCATATGTGACCTACTGGACGATGGTCTCTTCCATGATTTAGTGTTGTATTTAGACATAACTGTGGAATAAATATAAATTCTTTGCGTTATTATTTTCTTTTGTAATTTGGGGGCGTTATTTTCACCGTTTATAATAGCGTAATAACGGTTTTGTTCTGCGGAGGTATGAGCTTCTGCCCGCGACTCCGTCCGCGTGGAACTCGTTTATAAATATCGTAGCTCGACACAAACTTTTATCCACCATTTCACCCCCTCAGGGGATGATTTCCGGGATAAAACTATCCTATGTCCTTCCCCGGGATTCAAACTATCTCCATACCTCATCTCAATCGGTTCAGCGGTTTAAGCGTGAAGAGGTAACAGACAGACAGACAGACAGACACACTTTCGCATTTATAATATTAGTATGGATAAGTGAAGGGACCCCGGCCTCCTTAAGGGCACAACCGGGAATAACGCTAGGAGGATGATGATTTAATCACCTCCCAAATGATTGAATATCCTATAGGAACTAATAGCGCACAATTTTTGTATGTTTGTTTATGATTTTGTTAGTAAATGGGTGTTTAATTCAGACTTTTGCAACACCCCCATTGTCCCAGTGCTCGACAACTTAACGCCTTATAGTTGACACCTATAGTTTTAACATAAGATTGAAAGTGTCACTAGAACGTTCTACCTTACTTAAGTGCGTGGATCGCACTGGGCAATAAAAAAAACCAATTTGTTCATCGTCATGTTCGTTAATCGTTTCTCACACACTGTAATTGAACGGTTATGCGTAGGTATGTAGGTAAAATGGCGGATGAAGCAGGCCCACCGCTTGAAAAATATTTACTGTAATATGTTGAATAGCAATATGCCCAGGAGTAAGAAATTTTACAACAATTCCGTAAAACAAAGGCCATGACACGTAAGGTCAGGAAGCACTGTGCTGATATATGGAAAGAGTTTTTCGATAAATAGTCCCAAGAAAAAGGTATCTGGTACAGGACTATCCAGCCTGAGCCGTTGCAGTCCTTGGATAACTCAGTGTTCTCTTTCTCGACAGGATGTTGTAATAGCGTTGAGACTCCGCTCTGGACATGTTCCCACTAATAAATTCAAGTTCCTTATGGGAAAAGTTTCCAACCCATACTGTGCTGACTGCCAGGTAATAGAGGACGTATATCACATCTTGATGGAATGTGTACGGGGGGGTCCCTCCGCGCCACCTACCACACCGGATTTTGTAATACGGCGCTGGCTGATCCTGAGTCAGCGCAAGCTAAATCATTGTATAAGGCCTACAAATTGTGTATGAGGTAGCTATTACCTCCACTAGCGGACGTATGGAGCGACATGCTCGTTTAACGACCAAGCTCCTTAAAATAAGATTAAAAAAAAAGGCTATGACACCAAAAAATGCCAAGAAAATATGTATTACAAAGAATGCTCTACAATGTTTCGATGTTAACCCGAAACTAGGAAGGAATCTAAAATCCAAATCTACAATAAGAGCAATGAAGTTGCATTCACAAAGTTTGCTACACTTCATAGTTGTTCGGAACATTACATTGACGGTTGGCTTACAACAAAACGCGTGCAATAACAACTCATGGTAGCATTTACAAGCAATACTTTTTTATATTTTAGGTATTTCAAGGCCAAGGCCACATTGGTAGAGCGATTAGCGACGCAACGGCGATCTTCTTACATTAAATCGCCCATTTTGTATAATCGCTCCACTACTATTTAACACATAAATATTGCATTTCTGTTTGTTTTTAATTTGTGATAAGTTGATAACAATATGTCAAATTGAGCGCGAAATGCAATTTAAGTCACAGCGGCGCTACGGTGAAAGTCGAAGTTCGTAATACATGCATCCCTTCACTCGAGTAAGGGAGTGCGATAGAGATGGAAATACCCGAACTTCGATTTTCGAAGCACGTGGGAGCACCGCAGGGCTCGGCCACGACTTCAACTCCGATCTCTCACTCTCACTTATGGCGTGTTCGTCCGCCGCCGCCATCGCTCGTAGTCTTGACCAAAACGTCACTTTGTCCTGCCCCGCTATTCTGAAACTTGTTTAAACCTCACCCGTCACCCACAAATATATCTCGATGCCGCGATGCGTAGTAACTAAGCGTGAAGCTCTAGTTTGGTAAAGCGTGACGAGTGGGGTAAGGCGCATGAGCGCGTTCGACATACAGGGTGTACCAAAAATGGGGTAAAAAAAAAATCGCGTCATTTTTTTTTTGTTTTTTCTTATCAGAACACGATACCTGTTAAGCCCTTGATCGGTTCATACCCCATTTTTGTTACACTTTGTACATGTATGTGTAAAGGGACATGGAGCGCTGTTGCAAGTAAAATAACATAAAAGTATGGCTTCGTGGTGCTGTCAAATAGTTTCCAGGGAGTTGGCAGTATCTCTTCACTAATGAACTGCGAAGCCGGGCTTAATACCCGTTGTTACATTCTGTAACGTTTTTCAGTACGGGACGGAGTTTTGCGCATTTCAGTTTGTATTTGTTTTTTAATTCGTTCGGCTCGACTGCAAATGTGAAGTTTAAAGGACGGTCATTTGACTTATCATTCAGAGTATTTACTCGCTAGAGGAGAGAACTTCAGGCTTCAGGCTTTTCGCAAAATTCTTTCTGCACCTACCTAACGCCGAATGTTATTTCTTTAATACCTACTTATAAATTAAAGGTAATCTCAATAATTCCGAGGAAAGTAAAGTAGACCCTGTTTCCGTTATTCGAATCGCCCATAATACCCATTTTGAATAAGATTCCGTCAATTTGGCTTTATCTCTCTCTCTTTGACATAATGTGTTTGTAAGGAAGGGACGAAAGATATTTTAGTAAACATGATAAGCTGGTAAATCAGTTTGAACCATTTATGCCAGCTATTAAAATTTGATGAAATATAATAATATAAAAACTTCAAAAACTAGGGCAATATAGTAGCAATGGTTTTGAGGAACCATGATTTCGAGTATAAGGATATTGATTTACTAACCTGTTTAGAGCTTTTACCATGAAAAAGACTTGTTGTTTATTTATTTGTTTATTTATAATATTATTTATATATATTATGTACTAGTTTCGGCCCGCGACTTCGTCTACGTGGACCCGGGATAAAAACTGTCCTTCATTTTAATCCAGGCTATAAACTATCTTCGTGTAAAATTTCATCCAACTCGGGTGAGTCGTTTAAGCGTAAGCGTGATTGAGTAACAAACATCCAAACATTCACATTTATAATATTACTAGCTTCCGCCCGCGACTTCGTCTGCGTGGGCCCGGAAAAAAACTATTATATATTTTAATCCAGGCTATAAACTATCTTGGTGCAAAATTTCATCCAAATCGGTTAAGGCGTTTAGGCGTGATTGAGTAACAAACATCCAAACATCCAAACTTTCGCATTATAATATCATCATCATATCAGCCGAAAGACGTCCACTGCTGGACATAGGCGTCCCCCAAAGAGTGCCATAATGACCGGTCCTGCGCCACCCGCATCCAGCGGACTCCCGCGACCTTTACCATTTATAATATTAGTACGATGTAATAAGATGGCTAATTTTCATGACGGATTACCTAGTAGGTTACGTCTTTAATTTTGTTATTAGTTCTAATTTAATACTGTACATTTATTGTCGTTGTAGTGATATTACAGCCTGGTGAGATTGTGCATGGTTCCAATTTCGTATTGTATCACACGAGTTGACACGACTACTTCTACAATACTTTAGTATTTTTTTAACGCAGTGCACAGTTACTACCTAACCAATAGTTATCGGGGTTTGGCGGTGAGAACGCATACCGTTGCTAATCTAAATTAATTCACGAAGTTCGTGTTTCGCCAGTACTCGGCGCGGCGTGATCTTGAGCATCGACGAAGTTTATCTGCACGTCTATTATGAGACGGCCGCAACATACTCTCGATTTTTCTCGCACTATACCTCTTGTTCTAAGTGTTCTAATAAGAGAGAGACGGATAGTGCGAGAAAAATCGAGAGAGCTCGCGCGGCGTCTCGTGATAGCAGTGCTGAATGAAATGCGGTTTACCGTTGTTAGTTGGTAGTGTCAGACTGTGAGGTATTGAAATTTCCTTTAGGTACGAGCTGATTGTCGTTCGTTAGCCACTTGAATCATGTCGCCTTGGAACCTATAAATTGCTATGCTTATGAAAGCTTGGTACAGTGGTGAACACACCGGTGATGGACCTTCAAGCCTTCAAGAAAAGAGCGTACTCCCATCTTAAAGGCCGGCAACGCACCTACAACTCTTCTGGCGCTGTAAGTGTCCATGGGCGTCGATTATCGCTTACCATCAGGTGATTCGACTGCTCGCTTGCCTCCTATATCACAAAAAAAAAATAGTAACACCTTAAAAAAGAAAGCAACAATAATTACACTTTTACTTGCTCGATAAGGATGCTTAAATTGTAGTAATGTAAGTCGCATGAGCTCATAAGGGCTATGTTGAGAGTGAGGTACTTGCAAGTCGTATTTTTTTTCCGCTGTCATAGTATAACAACAATATAAAACAAACATGTTTATTAATCTGCCATGTTTGCAAGTTTACTTCACACGAAAGAGTACTTCTTCCTTTTTCCCTATCATACCTACTCTGCCGAAATGAAGCTCTTTTCAGTACAGGAAAATCTAAATCAAACATACGCAGGAAAAAATTCAAATGCAGCTGCAATCCGGAATAGGTGCTGGTGAAAATTTAATTTGCCACAATTTGTGCACAGGAGCGCTTACTCCGCATTCCAATGGAGTCTGTCGTTTAGCTAGAAGTAAAAATTTGCACCCTATGTAGACTAAATTGAGCATTGTACCCTGTATGTACGATGTGTTTGATTTGGACAGCATTGTCAAGTTTCACGCTCAGAATTCAAAGGGCAATGGACATTTTATACGTAATGTGAAATAAGACAAATCCACTGTCATTTTCCCATACGATAAAATAAATTGAGATCTACCGTACGTACAAATCGTTACGCAATCGATCAGCTGAAGAGCATTCATTAATAAATCAATCAATCGTTCAATAAAAATCTATTGATTTTTCCAAACTTCACCTCATAATAGTTTGGTAATGTTAACGAAAACATTCCAAGATAAGAGTCCCTACGACGATCAACACATGTTGGCTCCCCATACAATCTTTACACTGACAAGTAAGGCTCTCATTATAAAACGGCGTGTTGAAATCACATGAAACTTTTTATGCACGATGGGATTCGCCATATCTAGGTCGGAAAGTAGTTTTTATTGCTAGAAATTGTAACAAAATAAAAAATGGAGAGCAAACGAGTGTATACAAACTTTTATGCTATAGTGAGTTAAAATGAGAACCAAACTACGTTTTCAAGGAAATCGAGCATCCTGGGAACACTCTTCAAGTCTTTGATAGACGTATAATTTATTTTCTAAAGTATATACGAGAGGATAACTAACATTAACTAAATTAAATTAAAACTAAGTTAAATCTAAAACAGGTCCTCCAGGCATTGTACCGAGGATGCTGGCGGCATTTCTTACCTGAATTACAATGCTGTTGATACACGTATTAGAATAAAATATACAGAAACAAATCAAATTGCATATTGCTAACTCGGAACACTCATTTATAACTCAACAGTCCTACGCAAGTCAAGAAACAATCCCGAGGAATAAAAACGATATTATTTCGAAAGGGACGATACTTCCTGGCAGTACAGTACATCAAATAAAGAGTTAATAAATTTGTCCCGAAGTTATTTAATGAGGGTTACTCATTAAGTATTAAAACTCAAACGTTTCAGAAACTCAATTCCAAGTCCGGGAAATTGCGAAGCGTTCAAACTTTATCTGTTCAAGTCAGTTATTTATAAAATAGAACGCCAAACATTCGGCCTACTTCAGTTACTTTCGTTTAATATCTCTGCGGTTTAGTGTATTACTACTGAATGTTGCTGGCTGATAGGCCGTTTAATTGGGCAGAGAAACTTTGCCGCTATTATTGTCAGCTGTTTTCATTATATTTAAAATTTACACGTTTTTTATTCGAGCTTTGGCCTTCATTTTATACAATAAATTGTCACTGGAACGGAACGACGGACTTTCCCGCAACAGGAGAATAGTTTAGAAATAGTGCTTACAGAGTTCCAAATAAACTATGTTAATATTTCTGACCGTTTCCAAGTTAGAGTTCATCACATTTTTGTGCAAAAATCTGCATACAACATACAACTCTAAGGAAAAATAAGATAAATCATCATATCATCATTTATTAAGCAATTTTTTTTAAGATGTTTCTCTCCTGTCGTGGTCCAATAAAGAGTAATTATTTTTATTATTATTATTAAAGCTACCATTGGTAAACAATCTTTTAAAAAGGGACCGGAATTACTGTCACCGGAAAGTAGAATTTTGCTTGAACCCTGAATAAGTAACAGTGAAATTGACAAATTATCGAGAAGCAAGTGTCATGGTAAACATTAACAATTACAAAGATGAATTAGGGTTGGCGGTATTATTTAATTTTTACTTGATCATTACTATTCGATCATCGAAGGCAGTGGCTTCATTCATTCACGCGATTCACTGCGTTCGTGGAAAACATCCACCCTATATATTTAATTGAGTCGTTTCTAGACGTACAGACCTGCGTGGTGTTGGGACTGATGGTCCGGTAGTCGTTTCTTGCTGTCGTCACAACGAATCCTCAAATCAATAAAGTGTCAGCAACGCGTTTGTTTCTATTTAGGAGTAGTAAGCGTCCATAGGCTGCGATGTCTGCTTACCATCAGGCAGGCCGCATGGTGGTTTTGTAAAGTATCGAAGTGGTTAAAAAAACATAACGGATCTACTAATGGTAAGACGTTGTAATAAAAAATTGGGTGGTTACAATACAATACAATCATCGAAATGGAGACGACCGCTTTAGCCTAGTTGGTAGTGTCCTACCTACGAAGCAAGAGGTCCCGGTTTCGAATCCCGGTAAGGGCATTTATTTGTGTGATGAGCACAAATATTTGTTCCTGAGTCATGGATGTTTTCTATGTATTTAAGTATTTATTTATCTATTTAAGTATGTTTATCGTCGTCTAGTACAAGCTTTCCTTAGTTTGGGACTAGGTCGATTTGTGTAAGATTGTCCCGTAATATTTATTTATTTTAATTTTATTTAAATAATAATAATATTAGGTCTCATCACAGTTGCATAAATATTTTATTTATATAAGTATGTACATATATTTATTTATTGGGCTTTGCGCACCAGTTTTCAATTTACTACGAGTATTCACTTTATATTCAATTTACAATCTGAATGTATGAAAACTTTGACAGGTTTCTATGGAATGACAGCTGCCGGCGCCATATATTAACGTTGATTGGTCTGTAAACGTGGTGTGCAACCCGCTTTAAGTGTGCCTTTCCACCAGATATGTGCTATGCTTGCTATGCTATTTTTTCATACATTTGAAACGTAGCTGTAGGTGGAGCTACGTTTCAAACGTATAAAATCATAGCATAGCATGGCATAGCACATCTCTGGTGGAAAGGCACCCTAAGTCTGTCACATCCAGCCCTACGTAGCTCGTGTAGGACGGGACTGTAAGACGCAATCAGAGTATTAGTAAACATTCCGCGTGCACTTTGGTATGGAATATTGAGCATTGACTCGCGCGGAATACGCAATAAAAACGCTTGCAATAACAATGCGTGTTCTAACTAGCGTGTTGTGAAACACGTTGTATCGAAATGTTTTATGTTGTTAGGATCCGGGCGCTTTTGTCGTGACTATACGAGCCAAATAACATAAGGATTCAACGTGCTGACAACTTTACTCGCTACTTCTCAATTTGAAAATTGATAACTACGTATTCATTTTTTTTGGTCGAAATAAATTTCGTGCGGTAACACTGAAAAATTCCGAAGTCATTTGTGCGAAACCACGATTATTCCGAAATTTCAAACTTCCGAACGGCATTCTCCGCTAAACGAAAATTTTGGACGCAGGTGATGTAATGGATATATAAATAGGTTAGGTTAGGTTAGGAAAAAAAATTTTTCGGGTAAATAACTGTGTACTTTACTGTATCGAAAAGGTAAATACATACGTGTTAGTTTGTCTATCTTTGAGTTCCTGATCTCGCCAGAATTGCTCAAAAGTTTACTGAAGGAGATCCCTTACAGGGATAAAAGTTTGCCTTCGTACTGACTTAACCTACTTTGTCTGTATTTTTACCTGTGCCTTGTGTACAATGTTCGAACCTACAAGGAATGTCTCAATTGTTTCTAAATTAGCCTATTTGTCTCAATAGTCTACGCTACCAATGTTCGACCAAACATTGGACGTTAGTTTCAATTGAACGAAAGTCTAATAACTAGAGCGTAGCGTCCTGTAAATCGTCACGTGAACAATAAGCGTCGCGTCGGATTAAATATTTCGCGGGTCGATCTCTCGGGGGAAATCACGTCAGCTGATGACGGCTGCCATATTGGTATTAAAAATACTAATGTTGTAATTGGAAAGTGACGTTGCAAATATGCAGTGAATCTTGAGTAAAAACGGAATTTTGTGAATGTTGTAGGTAAGTAGGTATTGAAGTAAGTAGAAAGTAGGTAGGTTATAAGGAGACGTCCTGTCAATATGTTTTTGTTAATTTACTGTCTTATTTTCATGATGAATAGATGAATTTCGTGGGTCAGACACATTAAAAGATTCAACAGCTTGTAAAATAATTGTATAGTTTACTATTGACTACCACCGCAGGCCGCGCCAGCCTGTCAGAGGCTTTATAAGGCCTGAATCACACTGACGTGGTCAGCGGTGGCATTCAATAATAAACTATTATAACTATTTAAGTATTTATTTATCTATATTATTATATTATTATTATGTTATATTATAGTGGAAATGGGCTGGCCATGTCGCCAGGCTTCAAGATGAGAGATGGACGCACCGGGGTGTTACCCGGTGCGCCCATCTCGTCACATCCATCATGTGCGCGCATGGAAGGGACCAGCGGGAAAAAGAAAGAAAGGTCGACCTTTAGCCCGATGGTCTGATGATATAACAGACGTGGCGGGGCCCAACTGGGTCTGGAGGGCCCAAGATAGGAAAATATGGCAGGCTCTGGAAGAGGCCTTTACCTCAAAATAGGGTTCTGGTGCATTATATAAACTTAGCTAGTGCTATTTAGTGTATTTAAGCTAGTGCAATTCAAGTTAATTTTTCTTTCATTATCCAAATCATGTCAAACCAGAAATAAAAGGCTTTTTTTTTTTTTTTTTTTTTTATTATATTATTTATCCATTGTACAAACTTGAAACTAAGGTCATGGGTTATTGGAATCTGGAAAATGGGTCATGGGAGGAGACTAGCGGACACCTGCCGTGACAATTAGTTTCAAAATTGTAAAAAGGCAGGCGGTGACGCCGACTCGTTAAGTGGGCCCCACAAAAACTTCGCAAGCACAGTGCGATAATGGAGCAAAACGTCTGAGTGGCTGTGAGGTTGTCGAGAGGTGAGTCTGCGGTGCGCCAGATCCCGGTAATCCGTTCAAGGGCCGGCGTTATGACATTTTACACTTCCAACCTGGAATAGGTATAGGTTCCGCTCTTGTGACTCCACTGGCCGGCCGGTTAAGGCAAGCACAGAGGCGAGGGCCAGATCACTCGGGCCCTCTGGAGATTAGGGGTCCGCGGTGTCGCCACTCACCGTCAGCTCGCCACAAGCTGCCCCCGCGGGCTTATTATTATTATTATTGGGCTTTAAACTGTCAAATTTACTATTGACCGCTACCGCAGGCCGCGCCAGTTTGATCTAGACCTATACCGGCTATCCAGCCAGTAAGTGCCATCATAACGAGGAATTTAATTTGGACGCTTATAAATTCCGAGCAAAAAGGAACAACTTTAGTATAGTCTCCTTATT
Organism: Epinotia bilunana; assembly: GCA_947049275.1. NCBI lineage: Eukaryota > Metazoa > Arthropoda > Insecta > Lepidoptera > Tortricidae > Epinotia > Epinotia bilunana. The sequence continues at coordinate 4,342,254 of OX346267.1, forward strand.
CATAATAAAAAATGTCTCGTTATTTTTCAATTCTGGTCAATGATTTAATATATTTAACGTCACTCTGGGCGGTAAGTGAGCTTTACTGCTCACGGACGCACCGGCTAATCTCACTTCACACCCGGGAGAGGACGTAAAATTGTGTACACACTAAGGGCGGTAATTCGTAAAGCCCCAGATCGGGCATTCACGTATTCACCGCTCTAGGTTCGTAATGTAATTATTTTATTTATTTATTTATTTAATCTTTATTGCACAAAAGAATATCTTATAGTACAAAAGGCGGACTTAATGCTATAAAGCATTCTCTACCAGTCAACCTTAAGGCAAAGCAGATAAAATCACACTTGCTCGTGAAGGGCTTCATAATGCGAAGGCGTACAGAGCTACAATAGCCAAAATGACGCTCACGGGCGTAATGGTATTTCAATTGTATTTGCCACTCATGCGTCAGTTATAAAGTAATAGTACATTACTTACCAAAGGCTGTAAAAGAAAGAAAGTCTGAAATCGCAGGTGTTTGTGACCCAAGCCGCAGGCGATAGTTGTAAATATGCGATAGAGGGCTTTCTATTTTACGGCCCGTGGCGAGTACACAATTTTACGCCGTGATCTGACTAAGCGTACGGTAAAACTCACATTATGGCCAGGTGTGACGTAAAAACTCAAATGTGATGTTTGAAAACTTATTTATAAAAAGAAATCGTATAGAAACTAATTAAACGTGTTTAACTGAATTGTCAAAATATCTAACCCCCTGTAATTATTAATAAAAATATTTCAAGCAAAACTGCTATGCTCTATCCATTTTGTCTGAGACATGCTCCGAAAACATTGTCAGGAATGCTTATTTTGGAAATGTATATCCTATATTCACATACGGAATCATTTACTGGGGAAATTCAATTGATATTCAGTCTACTTTTATCCTCGAAAAAAGATTGTATCAGAACCATATACCGACTGTATGTGACATTCACTGTGAAATTTTTTTAGAGAAAAGAAATTTCTCACACTAGTTTAATTCTATCTACATTTTAGAATTATGTCAGTTTGTAAAAAACAATGCAGAATTTTTTATGGAAAAAACAGCATCAAGAAAAAACTTAAGAACCCAATACAAATACGACATACTACTCCCAAGAGCGAAATACGATGTATAAAAACAGTACTTTCATTTTCGCTATACGAATCTTCAAAAAACTTCATGTAGAAATTAAAATGTTGCATGGAAATAAATTTAAAACTTATTTGCGAAATTGGCTTATTGTAAGAGTATTTTACAATTTAAAGGAATTATTTAATTATAAAAACCCAGTATTAAATCATTAATGTATAATTTGTCAGTTTAGTCTTAAGTTTATTATTGTATGCCTGTAACAGGTAACTGTTGATAGGTACTTTTCAAATTTGTTCATCCTATATGTACACAGTTAAACAATAGGTAAATATTTTCTAATACTAATTCTGATTCCTTATTCATAGAACTTAAAATGCCTCTGCTAAATAAAATGTGCTTTGTCCCTTTCTTACGAACACAAATGTCAAAGTGACAGATAAGCACAAACGAATTTTAACGCCATTTTAGTTAAAACAGGCTTACTAGGACATTTATGAATACGGCCGTTAGTGTCTGTAAAATATTTTTAGCAGTGATTTATATAATAAGAAGGTAATATTCAACAAAATGGACGATTGACATTTTGTGCTTTTTATTGCGATTAGTATTATTTTGAAACAATGTATTTGTTTCCTTGTAAAAGTGTACAAACATATTGAATGCGACAGCATGCTAAGAATTTTACAACACATCTATTAGCTTACTTGTGGCACAATGTACTATTATTTTTCCAATAAATGTTTGCGGTGACCGTTGGGATAAATTCAGCCGTTTAAAATAGGAACTGCATACTAATGCGAGGATATCGCCAGTCCTTTTTAAAAATGCAAATTTAAATGCGATTAGTGCGACAGAGAGAACCGCTGCTTTTCGCCCACCAGGGTGAGCGAAATGAGCGTATATTTGATGTTCAACTCCAAAATAGTTAACCTAGATGCATATTTTAAGTACTCTTTACTCTATCAGGGATGTAATTTTACGTTAGGTGAATTCATTAATGGAAATTGAACGAAGCTGATGTTATTTTGACAGCGCAGAGGGATCTTATGAAGCAGTAGCTATTAGGATATTTAATGAAGTACGTAGGTGGGTCAATTAACTATTTCTTGTTGTTATCCTATCCCGTTAGCCAGTAGACACAATTACAGAGTTTCTTATCAAAAATATTACAACACGGACTTCTAATATTCCAACGAGACGATCCATACTAAAAGGGGTTGAAAATGACAAGATATCCACATTTGGTGAATCTAAACTGACAGAATCGCAGTTATAAAAAGTGACCCAGGACATGCATGGCGACTAGTGATAGAAAAAAACTGATTTACCCAGGTACGATTTTACATATATGACAACCACATCATAACAGGGTGATCACGTAACTTTTCGAACGCACTTTTGGGACGACTCAACTGTCATTTTCCCATACAAAAAGTGACATTTAGACTTACCCGACGCGCGTCCAATGCGGTAGGTAGAACTAAATGTCTTTTATATGGAAAAATACATTTAAACTATCCTTCGTTCGCAACGTTATGTGGTTACCCCTCCGATTAACCTATAATAATTGGTAGGTATAATTATACCTACCAAATTATCCTGCCTGTCTTAGTGAGTTCATTCACCTTTTAATGGATATACTGCGTGGAACGGAACGATGGACTTTCCCGCAAGAGGGGGATTATTGAGCGCTAGTACGTCACATTTTCCAGATAAACAATTTTTTTTGACGCGATTTTTTTTTTACATTTGTTTGGAGCTCGTCGCTCCAGTCGGCCAACGCTCCATACAAAGGTAAAAAAAAATCGCGTCAAAAAAAATAGTTTATCTGGAAAATGTGACGTACTAGCGCTCAATAATCCCCCTCTTGCGGGAAAGTCCATCGTTCCGTTCCACGCTGTATATTTATTGAGCCTCCTCACAAAACTTCACGAAAATTCGTTGAGAAATGCGACCTGTAGAGGAGAACATCTGGACAACCGGACATACGAAATAATTTTGGCCCCAAGCTGAAGCGGAGAACTTCATCACCGCTCGCTCATCCATTTTAGGGTTCCGTAGTCGACTAGGAACCCTTATAGTGTTTCGCTTTGTCTGTCCGTCCGTCCGCGGATAATCTCAGTAACCGTTAGCAGCACTAGAAAGCTGAAATTTAGTACTAATATGTATATCAATCACGCCGACAAAGTGGTAAAATAAAAAGTGATTTATTTTATTTTATTAGGGTACCTCCCCTATACGTAACGTGGGGAGTGTTTTTTTTTCTTTTTCTTTTTATTTTAATAACAAGCTTACAGAGTTGCCCTTATACGTAGCCTAATCTCCATTGTGATAGATTGTATGCTAAGCTTAATTTTATTTTATTTATTTCAACCCTAACGTGTGATATATTGTTGGAAAGGTATTTAAAAATGAATAGGGGTTTGCTAAAATATTTTTTTGATAATGTTAATATTTTCGGAGATAATCGCTCCAAAAGTAAAAAAAAATATGTCCCCCCCTCTAACTTTTTAACCATAACTTTTAAAAATATGAAAATAATCTCAAAAGTAGAACTTTGTAAAACCTTTCTAGGAAAAATATTTTGAACTTTATAGGTTTAATAGTTTTTGAAAAAAATTACAAAATAATTTCTGAACTTAGTTTGTAATTTAACCGTATAAGCACAATCACAATGAAATGACGTGCTTTCAAATAAAACAAAAACGGTGAAAATCGGTTCATGCAATAAAGAATTATCCCATAAAAATCATCTTACATACTTTAAGCTCGCGCGCAATAGTTTACTTAATTTGCCGATAGATGTCACTGTACGCGGAACGCTCATATTGAACTAACCCGCTTCGCTAGCTCGGCTTTCAACACAAGCACTTGTGCCGAATAACAAATAACGATTAAAATGTACAATACAATACAATACAAATACTCGCTTCATCTCTCATACTCTGAAAACTCTGAAATGATGTGCTTTCAAATAAAGTAAAAAAACGGATTTAGGGTTTAAGGGTTTTGTACTTAAGGCGACGATATAGGCAAAATCGTGTAATCGAGGTGTTTTTGTGCACGTTTTTCTCGGGAAGTGTACATCGTGGAGCCTTGATTTTACTATGTTCTGAAAGTACATATTCTCACGTAGGGTATGTTCTTCCATTTTAGGTATTCGTAAACAATATTTAGGTACATTAGTCGTCACAAAGAAACCTATTTCGAGATTTTTTTACAAATTTTATTTTGTACAGAACGAATTGTAAAGTACCAAATTTTGTACACTTGTTCCGAAAGCCTTTTTGCGATGGGTGTTCTTCGTATACATAGTTAACCAAGCCATTTAGAGACGAAATAATCGAAATTCAATATCTTACATGCAATGCTCAAGTAAACAACATTGCGCAGAAGAATATTAAAGGCACTTCGATACGTACGATTTATGATGAGTAATTTCGCGCGCTGCTGACAAGTCACGATGGCCTAGGGGGTAGCACAGTTGTCGTGAGAAGCTAGAGAGTGCTAGTTCAAATCTGGTATTTGCCAATAGTTGTTTTTTATTTTTTTTTATTCTACTTTTAATAAAAACAATATTATGTTTTTCTTAATAAGTTAATAAAAGAGTAGTACAATTTTACGATAAAAAATATTAATCTTTGAATTTATTTTTATAAATATTAGCGTAAAAGTAACTTGACAAATCATTTAATCTTTTTTATTTATAATGTTAACAGATGTGTAATTGTAATAACTGTAGAAATAAGATGAAAACTTGGGCCGTATTTTATATCGCCTGCGCTCCGCCGGCGGTAGTAGGTAGTGCTACGAAGGCGACGTTGCGTGCTTGCAAGTAGCGACGTTGCCTGGCCGCCGCGCGGCGCGCGATCTCATCTCTGCATTCAACAGTGACAGTGTCACAGGTTAGGTTCAGCAAAGCGACGTTTGTTTGTTTTCCTAGTGTTTGATGTGACAAACCTTTCAGTTGTTATTGTTGAGTTTTTGTTATTGTGTTTTGTGTTAAAGTTTATTTTGGTTAAGTGTTATTATTGTTGAGTTTTTGTTATTGTGTTTTGGTTGAGTGTCGTCAAGACGTTATATTGAACTTGGTGTTTTGTTGTACGGTGAACTGTTCTTGATTCTTGACGATATCAAAAAATGGGAAACAAGAAAGGAAGAAAATCTCGTCATTCTATAAAGTTAATGCGAAAAAAACAGGGACAAAAATTTCAAACACAAATATCTGCCGCAAAGTAAGTGCATACCTACCTACAATTTGTAATTGCTAATTACTTACTGGTCCGCCAGCCAAGCAAAGGGGGCGCAAAATATGGACTTTTTTGACCATAAGTGAAGATTTTATAGGAATCATTAGAAAATGTTTATCTGTGACGCTAAAATAAGCATGTTTTGTAGAAAGAACTTTTTCGCGGTTTGAGGTGGTTGAACTCAGGAGCGAGGTACAAAATGGAGGGGGCAATGCAATTGACATCATAAAATAGTCGAAAAATTAATCTGCGTGTAGGCGTAACATAGGATATAATAGTAGTTTGTATTACAAGGGAGCAAAATGGTGTATTGTATAGAGGGTGAGTAATTGGATCCCGAGTGGAGCGAAAGATTGCAGAATAGAATCCTGAGCGTAGCGAAAGATTCCAAAATAGAATCCTGAGCGTAGCGAGGGATTCTAACATGGAATCTTGAGCGTAGCGAGGGATTCTAACATGGAATCTTAGCGTAGCGAAGGATACAAACTACGTCACCCGAGGTGCAGATAATTTTGCTACCGTGTAATACACTTTACTTTTCACTTCTCCTATGAGTTATAAGGTAAATTAAAAAACCAGCGTTAAAAAACAAGTCCGAGTCGGACTCGCGCATGAAGGGTTCCGTACCATAAGCTAATATACAACATTAGACACTATCGAGAAAAAACAGAAAAAAATCAGGTTTGTTGTATGGGACTCCCCTTAAATATTCCTGATATTCTATTTTTTAGTATTTATTTGGCAAAGAAATAATAGTCTTAATTTTTTTTCATTTCTGCCCTGCTAGCAGGGATCAAAATCGATTTTGTTCCCTGCTAATATGGAGGCATGTTAGCAGGGATCAAAATCGATTTTGATCCCTGCTAGCAGGGCAGAAATGAAAAAAAATTGAAAGGCAACGAAATCGTGTTTTGGACCCTACGAACCGGGAACAAAACACGTGATTTCCGATAGGAGAAGTGAAAAGCAAATTGCCTCCTCATAGACTGCCGCGCGCAAGCCGCCGTCATGTGAAAAGCTGATCCGCGCGGCGCGACTAAAAACACTCTAGGGCGCGCTGTGTCGGCACGCGTCCTAATCAGCTAGAGCCCTAGATTCGGGCTTCGCAAGCTAATATCGTATACCTACATAATATTCAATTATTGAAAATTTAACATTTTACAATCCATCATTTAGTGTGATAATTATAAAGTTTAGAGAAAAGTTGCCCGTACAAAACATGCTTATTTTAGCATCTTCTATAAGATAGAATCATAATAAATAGGTGTTATAATGACAACAATGTCCGTTGATTTTTTCTAAGTCCTGCCAGTCGGGTGTGCTGTGTTGACTTTCAAGTCAAAAATCTCGGTCGTTTTTGAGTTTAAAGAAAAATTGATCTTATAAAAAATGCTTATTTTAGCGTATTCTTTACGATAAAGCAATAAAAAATATGTGTCATAATGACACCAACATGCATTGAAATTTTTATAAGTCCTGCACCCTCTTTGCTTTACTTAGTCCAAATATGTCCACACATTCTTTTTTTATTACATATATACATACATAGTAGGGTCTACCCTACGATTACATAGGCTGCTGTATCAATTTGGCAAAAAGATCTTGAAAAAGTAACCATAAATGTAGGGGAAACTGGGGAGGGTCGATCCCTAGGGGACACTTGGTAATCATCATTTTTTACCAGGCTTACTTACATACCAGTTTTCCAAACGCGCCCAATTATTGATAAGATAATGTTTATTTATGTTTTTTTTAGGCAAGCTGACATGCCTCTCAGTGAGTGTGAAAGACATGATAGTGAACAACAGACCCTGGAAATTGAGAGGACGCCTTTAGAAGTTAATGAGTTAACTGACAATCTAACCAAGGATCCTGGATGGTGAGTAAACATTAGGTATAGGGTGGTTAGGTATTGGGTTAATTTCGTAAATCATTCAAAAATCACCCATTAGACATTGTAATAAGGGTCTATATTCGAAATTAACCACTAGGTACTTTTTTCATTCGTAATTCAAAACTATGAAAGTGACGAATTTCTAATTTTGTAAAAATGTTATTACGAATAAAAACTACCAGTTAAAATATAATATGCCATTACAGCTGCAATACCATTTGAATTAATCCATTTCTGCTAAGTTATTGTTATTGCTATCTGTAAGTATTATTATTAGTATGTATTTTTATTCTAGCTCCACTACCGCTGTTGACGATGACGACTTCATAATAGACTCTAAAAATGCACCTGATAACCCTGAAGCGTAAGTATAATAAACTTAATATTATATTGTAAACTAGTCACAAAATGTTAATATTTTAACTTCCAATAAAAAAAATACATTTTAATTTTTCAGTAAAAAAGAAATGGGAACAACTACAAGACGAATTGTAGATGTGTACAAATTCTTTGAACAGTTAAAAGAAGTAGCATCCCACGGGCCACTAAATTGTGGCCTGCAAGCAGTGGAGATAATATCCGAAACTCGGACTGGATTAATATCTCAATTTAAATTGAAATGCAAAATGTGCAATGAGTCATTTACAGTATATAACGATGTAGCAGCAAATGAATTGGACCTTAATACCAGTGCAGTGGCCGGTACAGTGTCTATTGGTTGTGGATATACTCAGCTTGCTGATTTGAGTGCTGCCATTGGAATTCCTCCTATGACCAAATCCGTATTTTCCACAAAGTTGAACGTGGTACATAACGTTTGGGAAAAAGAGCTATTACGTTCAATGACTGATGCTGCTGAGGAAGAACGTCGACTAGCCATTGAGGAAAATAGAGTGAACTCTGATGGAATTCCCATAATAGATGTGATAGCTGACGGATGTTATGGGAAAAGATCCTACAAGAAAAATTATTCGTCGTTATCTGGTGCAGCTGCAATAATTGGCCGACGGACAAATAAAATTTTGTATCTTGCTATTAAAAATAAATACTGCTGTATTTGTGCTCAAGCAGAAAAAAAGCAAGTGGAGGCGAAAGATCACGCTTGCTATAAAAATTTTACAGGTTGGTACTGAAATGCTTATTCAAGTTTTCTTTTTTAAGGCTTTTAAATCTAGATTTCGTTTAAATGTATGTTTTTTTTATTTAAGGTGCATCTACGGGAATGGAGTCAGAGATCTTGGTTGAGGGATTTAAAAGAAGCATCGATATGCACAATTTAATATATGGCAGATTGATATCAGACGGAGATGCAAATACCTACGCCAAAATACTCCAAACGAGACCTTACGAAAATTATACAGTAGAGAAGATAGAGTGTCGTAATCACTTGCTTAGAAATTTGTGCAACAAACTTGCTGCTATTACTACAGACACAAAATACTCCTTAAAGCACAGGAAACATATGACAAACAAAAGGATTTTATCGATTAGAAAGGTGGTGACCCGTGCCATTGCGCAATATAAAAATACGGATGACGTCACATATCTCCACCAGGACATACTCACTGCACCCGATCACGCTTTTGGGCGACACGGGAAATGTAAAAGTTTCTTTTGCGGAAAAGATTCAGTATCCGACGATGAAAACATCGACGAACAATTCTTCAGCAGCTGTTTATGGCAAAGGGTTAAGCTGGTAATTACTCAACTCGCAGCTCATGCTAGAAGCCTAATCCTTGACGTCGACAGCAACTCCGTTGAAAGATTCCATAGCATCGTCGCTAAGTTTGTTGGTGGAAAAAGAGTGAACTTCAGCCAAAAATATCAGTATGCAATGCGATGTAATGCTGCAGCTTTGTCTTTTAACTCTAGGGCGCCTGTATCAACATTACACAGAGCTATATTGCAAAACACTCCACGCAATGAAGTAAAAAAAAATGACATTCGCAAAGAAAAATCCCGGAACCTCGCCCAAAAGTACTTGAGAAAAAAAAGGAGATTGTTTGCTAAACAAGACTCCAAAAATTACGGAGAGGATTGTTCAAAGCCAGACATGGATGAAGACATGTTGAACAATTCTAAACGTATATTTTTGGAGAATTTGAAAAAAACTCAAGAGGAAAGGGAAAGAATTGCACATGAAACCATTTTACAAAGCGGGAGTAGTGAGTGGCTAGAATTGCGCCGAAACATGTTGACTGCATCAAATTTTGGACGTGTGATAAAGAGGAGGATGGACATCAGTTGCCATAATATGGTGAAGGATATAATATACAAAAAGTCGATCGACCATGTAGATTCTATCAGGCACGGGAAAAGTTTTGAAAAAGATGCCCTAGAGCAACTGTCTCGACAAGAGAATGTGACAATAAATAGATGTGGACTTTATATTGATCCCGAAATTCCGTATCTTGGGGCGTCGCCAGATGGAATCATAGGAGAAAATATGATTGTAGAAGTGAAATGTCCGACTTCAACTTTTAAAATAGGAGTCGAGAAAGCTGCAGAAACCAAAAAATTTACTATTTATAAAAAAAATAAAAATGGTCTTCTAGAGATGAATAAGGAACATATTTACTATTATCAGATTCAAGGTCAGCTACATGTGACTAGAAGACAAAAATGCCTTTTTGGTATTTGGTCCGGTGATGACCTCCCAATAAAAACTGAGGTAATTGACCGAGACGATAAATTTTGGTCAGAAAAGATGGAAAAAAAATTAACCAATTTTTATACAGATTGTTTGTTGCCTGAACTGATTGATCCTAGGTACACACGCAAACTGACGATTAGAGACCCTATATATATAACAGAGGCAATTGCAAAAAAAGACGCTCAAAAGAAGCTCAAATCAGCAAAATCAACAGCTGCTGCTAGGGCCCTGCCAGCCACTGATACAACCTCATCTGGAGTTGAATGCCTGAAGCAGCCAGCAACTTCTCCGAGAAAGACAAGGAAGCGAACCAGATCAACGGCATTTTCGTAGTAACTGCGCACAAAATAAATATATAATCTACGATAAGACTTATTACTTGTTTAAAAACTAATAAAATAAATCCGACTGATATTTTCGATTCTATCATTCGACTCCCAGTGCTCATCATCTACTATTGTTCAGTCATGAATCATAACATGTTTTTCTGCCTCGGTAAACGACTACTGGTTGAATGATATGTGACTTATTAAAAAAGGAAAATATTGAATAAATAAATAAATAGTAGATATTTACACAAATTGAACTAGCCCCACAGTAAGCTCAATAAAGCTTGTGTTATGGGTACTAGACGACGATATAATTAATAAATATATACATATAAATACTTAAATACATAGAAGATATCCAAGACCCAAGAACAAACATTTTTCATTCATCATCACACAAATTTTTGTCCTGGCCGAGGATCGAACCCGAGACCTCTAGCTTCGTAGGCAGGGTCACTACTGTCTAGGCTATCCGGTAGTCAAAATAAAAAAAAACGTAAGTATAAAAAATATTTTCCTTTTTTAATAAATCACATACAGTCAAGTGCAAAAAATATAGGTGCAGCAAAGTTATCAAAAATATGTCCCAGTGCACCTTATTTCGTGGTAATAAGAGCTCTGTACTTATTTTTGAGCGGATTTTGTCGATACGTATTTATGCACTTGACTGTACCATTCAATTAGTAGTTGTTTGCCGAGTCAGAAATACAAATCACGATTTAAACTGCACTCTGTATAGTTGCGGTTGATGTTGTGAGCATTACTTTACCTTGCCTACCAAAACTATCATGGTACCAATGTGCCCCCACTTCCTCAAAACAAAAGACAAGAAATTAATAATTAAAGTAGGTACCAATATTTCCAGATCTTTATCTACCTACTCATCAAATTAAATCGATTTGATTGTAACAACTTTTTAAAATTACTATTAATAAAAAAACTCGATATTTCATACTAAAACGGTAATCAGTTCAGATTCCGACGGATTAATAAGGAAACCAAGATTTTTTTTTTATTGTTAGAATAAAAGTAGTTTTTTTTTAAAACACTTTATTTTTTTTCTAATAACATAAGTTTTTTTTTTGCTTCATTTTACTTACCTTTCGATCGCACTGAATAGAAGCGCCATCTAGCTAAATATCGATGCGACAGTTCAATAAACTGGCCTAAGCTCAATACGCGGCGTCGTAAGTGCAGTATAATTGTCTAGATGGCGTGCGCGCGTGGCTGTCGAGCTTCGGCCGATCGCTCAAGGCCATTTGCCTATACTGTCACCTTAATATGTCAACTCAATGTAACAAATAGCCCATTTTTTTACGCTTAAGTGGGGACACTTACTGTGACGGACGAAACACTACGGAACCCTATACTGAGCGTGGCCCGACACGCTCTTGGCTGGTTTTTCATTAATAGGAAACGAAACGACCTTCAAAAACCTAAAAAAATGCCAGATTTCCGCTGTGTTAAAACATCCAGAAAACAATTTTCACTAGATTATTTAAAAAAAGGAAAACATAGGAACACGGCCAAAGCCTTTCTTTGATTTTTAATAAAAAAAATAGTTTAGGTGGTCAAGTTTTGGAGAAGAAATCAGGCGACTACGAAACGTTGATTTTATGTAATTTTAATAGTTATTTTTGGTCCAAGCTGCAGTTGTCTCTATCGCACTCTGCGGCCGGAGGCTTGTGGTTGGCGCGACAGCAATACATTTTACAAATACCTATTACTCAATTATCTTGACCTTAGTGTTTCCTCTTAATTAAATCCCCGTTATTGCTGAGCTTAGTGTGAATATTTAATAATCTCTCATTCCATGTTACTAGTTTCATTACCTGTCGTCATGACACACAGTCACATGCACACCCGTCAAAATACCAATAATGTTTACACAACATACACGTGGCGCTCAACTTATTCAAAGTTTCCCCAAGACGCCAGCAAGAGCTTAATAAAGCTGGGCATTCACTTAAGAGTCCGCAGTAAGCTCGATTCTCCATACAAACGTAGTTACGCTCTCATTTTAAAACGATGTGTTGGATAGTAACAAAACTTTGCATATACAATGACATGAAGTATATCTGTGTCCGTAGTTTATGTAGCTTCAGATACCATAGTAAAAAAAATACAGCAAATTTAAGTTTTTCATACAAATCTTGTTTTTGCTGTATTTCGTTTGTTTTATAAACTGGAACCATATAAACTAATTACATACTTACATAGATATACCTCATGTCATAGTATATGCTAAGTTTCGTCACAATCCATCACCTAGTTTTAAAATGAGAGCGTAACTACGTTTGTATGGGAAGGTGAAATTCGCGCCATATGCCTGCGGCAAAATTAGATACATCCACTCCAAGTCGACGTAATTTTGACGACATCACAGGCCACGCTGCATAGCTGTCAGTTGATCGTGGTTGTGTGTGTTGTTTTGACATGTACTGGCTCGCCATTTTGTCTCTCTGCGACATCTGGATGCATCCAAATGGACGTAATATTTTGACCACATTACAGGCCGCGCTATACATAGCTGTCAGTCGGTGGTGGTTGTGCGTGTTATTTTCACATTTACTGGCAAGCAATTTAACTCTGCGACAAATGGATGCATCCAAATGGATGTACGTTTGTCAGTCACGACTGGTTTATTCGGATGGTGCGTAGTCGCATCACGATGGCTTTCCATACGTTTATCCAACGGGCCGCGCCAACTTACTTTAAAATCTACAGGTTTGACATCCATTACCATGCAGAGCACCATGCTGAGTTGGGACCATTTCGTGACGTGTTATTTTTGTATTTTTACTAAATGTCTGTCGTTTTGTGTGTCACGAATAAATGTTTTTCTTTCTTTCTTTCTTTCATTAGCTGATTTTGACCGGTACTCCACTCGGCTTGTTGGAACGTTCGTGAATGGCCTGCTTCAGAGCGTAACCAGGTGCTTCCCACTCACGTGCCGTGGTAACCGCTGCACTCTGCAGTTACCTGATTCGTTACATGTGTGCAGAAATGGAACGGCAATGACACATGTTACTAATACACTCCATGGACATACTGCGTTTCTCCATTGAAGTGGTGAGCTATTCTGCGCTGCAAAAGCGAATTTATGTGCCGTTTGTGACTTGTGACGCGTTTAAATACATAGTTTTATTTTTATTTTCGTTTCATGACTTATACTAATAGTAAAAGTTCATATTTGAAGATGCGTTTCGATTCAATACCACATTGGCAACAATAAATAAGTGATGTTTTCGATGGAATAACCCAATGATATTGAATTTAAAGTTAAACAAAAAATGATTATATGTAATTATGTATGTATGTAATTTAGCGGCAAAGCTACAATACTAGTGTGGCATTTTGTTCAATTGTCATATAACTTTGGTTTAGTATTTGCTTTTGTTATAAAATAGATTGACAGGTTTTCCGGAAAAATATACTGTTTTGTTTTTTTTGTCTAATGTTATAAGGGAGCGACCACACCGGTGCTTAACGCGGCGTATACGCGTTGACGTGTCGTATGCGTCACGTATTCTTCAACATTTTGCTGCGTTTTACGGTGCGTTAGCGTATTTTGAGCAGCGGTGTGGTCGTACCTTAATTTTGTATTAGTCCAATCCGCTCATATCCAGTGATTCTGAATATAATTCATCTCTTACCGGCCGATTTCGGAACACGACAAGAGTTTTCACAACAAACACGGGAGCGATCGAATATAGACTCCTAACCTCCTGTGTAACTAGAGTCCGACGGTTACCCTAGAAGCGTATTTGCATAATAAAACTTCCAATGGAACTTTAGTTCGAAATTTGAATTAAACTAGTAAGTACGTCTCACAAAACACCGCCGCTAATAATAATGCACAGCCAGACAACCTGCCGTCCTGCCTTTATTGCTGAGAGCTGTCCTGTGCGGGCTAGGCGAGGGCCGGCTGATTGAAATCGCTGTCGTGGTCTCGGTCGAGTGCGAGCACATCGAGCTAGTTTTGATAGGATGGATTCTGTTAAAACATTACTTTATTTTAAATCCTAGAAAAAAAAATGTGATTAACCAGTAGAAAAATACAGCTGCATAAATTATACGATATAAAGCACTTTGTCACCGATTGTATCATCATCGTCATCATTATCATCATATAGCATCATAGGCATACATAGGCCTCCCCCAAAGAGTGCCAAAGTGACCGGTCCTGCGCCACCCGCATCCAGCGGACTCCAGCAACCTTTACCGGGTCATCAGTCCACCTTGTGGGAGGCCTACCCACGCCGCGTCTTCCGGTACGTGGTTGCCACTCGAGAACCTTTCCGCCCCAACGGCCATCGGTTCTACGTGCTATGTGCCCCGCCCACTGCCACTTAAGTTTAGCGATTCGGAAGGGTAACTTGGTTCTGCTGCGGATAGCCTCATTTCTGATGCGATCACGCAGAGAAACTCCCAACATAGCCCTCTCCATAGCCCTTTGGGTGACTTTGAGCCTTCTTATGAGGCCGATAGTGAGCGACCACGTTTCAGTGCCATATGTCATCACTGGCAACGCACACAGATCAAAGATTCTCGTCTTGAGACACTGCGGAATATTGGACGAAAGATGTGCTGTAGCTTCCCGAACGCTGCCCAGCCGAGTCGAATTCGACGATTGACCTTTTTCTCGAAGTTGGACCCACCTAACTGGACAGTCTGTCCTAGGTATACATAGTCGTCTACAACTTCGAGCGTGAAGTGTCCGATTGTAATAGGAGTTGGTACTACATGGGTATTTGACATGATCTTCGTCTTATCCATGTTCATTCTTAGACCAACTCGTTCGGAAGCTTTATTGAGGTCATCGAGCATCGTACTTAAGTCTTCCATGGTCTCAGCCAAGACTACTATATCGTCAGCAAACCGAAGGTGAGTGATGTACTCGCCGTTGATGTTGATGCCTAGCCTTCTCCTGTCCAGAGTTTTCGAAACAGAATTATATGAAGGAAGTTGTTAATTAATGGAATATCTTTGGCAAACTGTAACAATGCTAACAGGGGGTTGTCCCGGACAACACGGAAGTCTTTAGAATTATACATCAAACATAGACTTAACATCGCCACCGTATGTATTGTTAAATAAACAATATGTTTCTTTACAAATACACGTGGTGTGTCATTCGTATTTCGTACTTTATTTATTAACGTTCCCAACCTTCGTAGGTATTATTTATCGGCTTCCACACTCGCCGAGCTAATTGGGTTAAACAATTGCGCAAACTATATATATATATATATATATATACTTCTAGAGTTATTCCCGGTTGTGCTCTAAAGAGACCTGGGGCCCGATTTTTGACTTTCGAGCGCTCGACATTTTCACACGAAAACTGTCAAATATTATGAAATGCTATTTTGAAATGACGATAGATTTAAAAACGTGCGGTATTGACCACTCGTATTCAATTCTATCGGTAGAAAGTAAGTGCCCGTGATTATGACACTACAATAGCATTTACTTTTATTTAATTTTCGAGCGTTCCAAAGTCAAAAATCGGCCCCCTGGCGTCCGCTTTTACGTCTATTCCCAAGATTTGGCATCGACACTAGTTTTACGAAAGCGACTGCCATCTGACCTTCCAACGAAGAGGGAAAACAAGACCTTATTGGGATTAGACTGAGTGTCCTCACGATGATTTCCTTCCCCGAAAAGCTAACGGTGAATCTTCCGTACATAAGTTCCGAAAAACTTATTGGTACGAGCCGGGATTCGAAGGGCCGCTGTTTGACATGCAGCCACTAGGGTACCTACCGTAGCTTCTTGTATAATAATAATAATAATTGCGCAAATATATCGAATGAAAAAAAAAACTTAAATCGACATCCTGAGCATTGTATTGCATCGCATAATATCTATACTGTATCGTGGGACCTTTAAACTTATATTTCCAACTAGCTTCTGCCCGCGACTCCGTTCGCGTGAAACTCGTTTTTATCGTAACTCAAAACAAACTTTCACCCCCCATTTCACCCCCTTAGGTCCTGATTTCCGATTTCTGAAACTTTTCTATGGCCTTATCCCGGACTCAAACTATCTCTTTATCAAATTTCACCCGTACAAACTATGCACCCCTATTTAACCCGCTTAGGGGTACGTTTTACCTAAAATTACTTTTCTTATATTGTAATAAAGTGTCCACACACAAAGTTTCAAGTCACCCACTTAAAATTTTACTCCATCCCCATACAAACTTTCAACCCCCTTTTTACCCCCTTGAGGGTGGAATTTTCAAAAATCCCTACTTATTGAAAAAAAAAACAACTTTCTAGGTTCAACAGTTTGGGCTGCGAACCAAGCGAAGTAAGCCAATTTTAATAGGTACAGTTTAGTACATAAATGATATACGTACATAAATAAGGACATAAATATCTGCACAATACTCAATTGTCAGTGTAATAAGGACGTGTACAGATATTTATGCCCTTATTTATGCATATTAATACCCCTGACTGTACCATTTTGTCTTTTCCGGATCCCAGCTGACGCACGACGAATGTATGGGGAACTCAGTCATTAAGCGCCCGCCAGCACTTGGCCCGGACTCGGCACTGTGAACTGTAAGTATAGAGTAAAGGATCTCAACTATGATTAATCTTCCTTTATGAATTAGAGTATTCATTTTCAATAACTACATAAATTAACAAAAATAAAACAGACAATGCTTACAATACAACCATATCGACGGAGAAGACTTTCGATATACAAGAAAATCGCACTCAAATCGTAGCATTTCATCCGTTTGGGAGCTACAGACAGACACACAGATATACATGTTAAACTTAACACATTCACTGCCGCGAATCGCTACGCGCTACGCTCGTAGCCAATCCCGTCGTTTTCACTCTAAGTAGCGTAGGCGCCCGCGAGGCGGGTTCCTGGCATTTAAAGTATTAAAACAACCCTCTTTATTTATTATTCTCGGGTGTAAAAAGTATTTTATAAAATAGTTACACAATGAAGGCTCTTAAAATCGAGTAAGTACCGTGTTTAGGCCACGAAGCTTTTTTTATTTTATTTGTATCAAAACAAGGGTTACACAGCAAAATTAACAGTTACATTTGTACGCCAAACTGCATAACAGTTTGTTGGCGAACAGCACTTATGAAAGTTTCCTTATCTACTGTGTAAAAATACTTACATCTATTCATTATAACTAAGTACTTACAATATCTATAAAATGCAAGACAAGATTTTAAGATGTAGTTGACGGGAGCTTGCCGGCAGGCCTAAGTAAGGTACGAGAATATAAAAACTAATTGTGTAACTATTGTATACAATACTTTTTCTACGAGTCAACTGAAATAATTATACCGCATCTATTGAAAGTCTAAACCCTGCTGAAACGAAGCGCAGTCCACTGGCTCCGTTGATGTCTTTTGTTGTATGACCAAAGCGACGTTCTATTGGCCAAAATCATCATAGTTCGGTAAAGGAGCCACGTTATTGGTCAAATTATTTATAGTGTATATTAATTTATTATAGTTGAGTTGGGAGCTCCATAGAAAAAAGTATGTGATTTTACTTTGGTCTACGAAGTCTTAATTCAAACATTGAACTCGACGAGTCCAAAAATATAATATTTTGTCTTTCTTTCGTAGCTCCCGTATGCCAGCAGCATCTCAAACAAGTGACGTTTATTCGGCCCATCATTTACACTAGGCCGGCCGAAAACGTCATTCCACAGGCTGACAGCATTGCCTAACGTCTGTTAGACGGGTGCACTTGTAGTTAGAGTCGAGTGATGACTGGAAATGAATTTATTGCGTTAGGCGACGTCCTGACTTGGCGGGGCAGGATGTATTCGGTATTTCGTATTTTGACGTGAGCTTACTGATGTCGCACATAGTTCCTCACTCGTCAGTCTTACTGCCTATGCAGTGACCAATCGGGAAAGAGCGCAAGGCGGTTATACATAGTAGTTACAGCCAAGCTGTTACTATATTCGTTTTGTATCGTAACTAGTGGATATTATGAGTTAACATTTAACATGTACGGTATTATTTATTCTAAGAAGGAACCAACAGATTTATGTGATTAAAAGTTAGCTGATCGTTTGTAGGTGCCAGGTCGATACCTATATAAATACTGAAAGGTAAAGTGTATGTATGTAAACGGCGCGGGGCGGGCGCGGCGCGGGTCGGGCGCGGTTACGCGGCATATTCACACCGCAGGCGGGCGGCCGGCATGTAGTAACACGGGTCCGGCGCGGTAGTATTAGAGTTTAAAGAAATAAGCAACACAGGCGCAGTGTTAATAACGTAAATATTGTAATATATTATTTTAAAACCTTTGTATGACATCTGTTTTTACTACAAAAAAAATTATTGACAGACAGCGCTGACAGACTTTTCCTAATTCGAAATACAAAAAGTCCAGTCCTCACAAAGATGGCCAGCGTTATACTCCAACAGGTAGCAACGCGTGTCCAGCGCGGTGGCAAGGCGAGCCCGCCGCGGGCTCCTACTGCCGCGTTGGACACGCGTTGGCCCCAAAGGGACGGCAAAGAAAATACAAATACTTTGAATAATATACCCAGCGTAAATTAACACCCAGACGCCGCCGAACAAAACTCACTTAGTTTAATCTTTTCGCGTTCGATGTATGTGTGTGTGTAGTTTCAATGTTTTACAACTTGCGCGGGCCCGCGCCCGACCCGCAACCGTGACCAGTGTGTGGAGGCCTTCACTCCGTCATTCGAGAGATTGAAGTAGAAACAAGGAATTATTTAACCTATGTAACAAATACAATAAATATTTATATTTAAAAAAGAAAAAACGTCAGTTTTAATTTTATCTCAATTTCGATTATTCGTTCATGGCATAAAAAAATACCCACGTATACCCTCGTCAAATCGTTCCATACACTTGACTTGCTTTCAATAATTATTGACTGGCCCTCCCAAATTGCCGTCAATTTTACTCAAAAATAGAATCACAAGGGACCAGGTAACGAATCATTCCATCAGTCATTCCGGCTGACGCGTTGATAAATAAATAAATACGGATTCAATTGTTTCATTGCCCTGAACGGTTAATGATTGGTAATGGGAAAAAATATATTTGGGATTGTTTTCGGCCGATACGCATACGGCGACAGCGAGTCATGAATCTTAATGAAGGTTCATTAGGTAGATAGTTAAATTAAAATGAACTTATTTAAATTAAATAGGTTTTGTATTTGCCTGTGATTCCTCATTAAGTAGTATAGTGCCGATACGAGTCCTCAATCGAATAGGTAGGTACGGCCCGCGTCCCGCATGCGTGTAGCTCGAGTTATCTTGTTTTTTCCTTACAAGAATATCACCAGATCCCCGTATCTCTCTATCGAATAGTGAAAATAAACCCTAAGTTGGTGTTCGGTTGCTCAATCAATACATACATATATACATTTAATCACGCCTATTCCAGTCAATAGAGATTGATTGATTGAAATGATTAAAAAAAGCTAATTATTTGTATTTATAAAAAAGACAAAAAAATGCTCACAGGGATTAATTTGAATTTTGCATGTAGGTACTAGATATAAGAAACAAGTTATAAATTGTGATGTTTAAATTTAATACCATTAAATATACTGTAGGTTTCGTTAGTTCTCTAACTGTTTAAACATAGCTGGATACAGATAATCAGACATGATGGCTTTTCCCCAGACAAAGTCAACATGGCCCCATTGCTTAGGCATTCATAACCTCATGGTGTACCACGTTGGGCAGACTGTCACTCAGGTATTCAACATCCTTCAAGTTAGCGACCGGGTCGGCGCCACCATTAAACAACGCAACTTTCGCCGTCACTTTTGCCAAATCATAATCTGGTGGACTTGCGCTCCCATACTTAACCAGATTTTTAGGTATTCCATAACCGTCCTGTGCAAAACGTTTCCGTAAGAAGAGCTGATCGAAATGCTCCAAACTTTTCCTGGACGTCGCTCTAGGGTAGTGTCCAAAGACAACTCCTGTCAGAAATTCATCTTCAACTCCTTTTGGATCAAATCCAGAACTAGGGAATAACACTCCAAACCCGCATGTCACATAACTGACTACACCTTTGCTACATACAAAAGTTATAAGATCTGATGTGGCCGAATGATTCCGAAGTAGTTCATGAACATTGGCCACTCTTAAAACCGCTGAGATGGCCGGTCCTGCCGCTGCTGCGATAGATACAGGTGGTTCTAGATTGTTCAAGAAAGCTACTGGTGCTATAGTGATAAACAATTTAATCCTCTCGTTGTATTCTGGTCTCAATGAAGTAAGCACGAAATGCGCAGTAGTTCCCTGCGAATGCCCAACAGTGTAAACACTCTCACTGTTCGTTTTTTCCCGAACGGAATCTATAATGGCAGCGAGGTCATAATAACCGATCTCATGAAAGCTGAAATCCCAGAATGTCGTATCCGTGTCAGAATTTAAACTAACGTGGCGTCGCCCGTACAAAGCTCCCCTGTTGTTTCCGATCCACACGTCGTAGCCTGCTGTAGCCAAAGTGATCTCCATTGAGCTGTTGCCTCTAATTAGAAAGGTATCACACGAATCAATGATTCCATGGAACAATAGTATCTTCTGGCTGGTTTGTTGCTGGCTTGACGGTCACCTGGTACATGAAAGAGCGTGATGATATATTATCCATCTTCAGTCACTACGTCGAATTGCTCAACAGTTTGGCCATATTTCGTCACTAATTGCGTAAAATTAAGCTTTCCGTCTTCCGAGAGCGTCGCTTCCGAGAATTCGTCAAGAGTTGACGGTGATTCAGAATTTGTATCAGCCTAGCAAATATGCAAGCCACCAAGAAATATACACATGAATGCGTAAATACAGAAAAGATACATGGTGGTGTCTGTTGTAAAACGATCAACTAATGCGATCAAGGTTATCGAGCCCCTTTTACCATCAACGTTCCTTTGTCACAACTAACATGAATTTACATTTATTAAAATTCATAACATAATTAATGAAACAAAACGATTTGTTGTTCAAAAACGTGTCTAAATCTAACATATGTTTCATAAGCATGCAATGAAATATCGCGATGGCAATGGCAAGACGAGGTCCATAACGGAATTTTTTATTTTTTTATTTTGCATATTTGAGAAAAGCTCTCCACATCTTATTTCGGCGTATAAATGGATTGCCAGCCTCGTATCACTATCCGGCCTGGCTACGCTCTGTATTGATCTACTTGGCGTCAATAAGAAAAAGAAAGAAAACATTTAATCGTGGCACAAAAAACAGAAAAATTCATCACAACAAAAAAATAATTAACGCGCCATGAAATGGTCAATACCTATTTTCCCGCCCTTTGCAGTAATGAACCTAATATAGTTTATACGTGGGAGCTAAAGGCCTACACCACGGGTCCATAAAGGTTAAAATTATATCTATCCTTAATTACCAGTGTTAGTTATATCATGTCAAAAAACCAGGTACACACATGTACGAGGTCACTATCGAGTCTACGCTAGTCCAACGTTAGAGAAGCTGACTGTCCAGCCTGTCAGCTAAAATGGCCAGGAGGCTGTTGCGGCCGTCACGCTAACGCCGAAGCGCGGCTGCGCATCGCGCACCCATGATGG
Source organism: Epinotia bilunana (assembly GCA_947049275.1). Taxonomy (NCBI): domain Eukaryota; kingdom Metazoa; phylum Arthropoda; class Insecta; order Lepidoptera; family Tortricidae; genus Epinotia; species Epinotia bilunana. The sequence goes on from OX346267.1 coordinate 4,364,092, forward strand.
CCAGGAAACCATCCACGCGCGCGTGCGCGAACATATTACCGGACGCGCTACACCAGCGTGGCAGCCTCAACAGCGCCCTGAACGCGTTATTATGCTGGACGCGCAGAGCACTCAGCTCCCTTTGCAAACAGCTGGTCCATAGGGCACATGAATAAAATGTGCAAAAAGCTCTAAATGAAGTTAATTTAACAGGTAGTGTACACCGCCTTAAGCTATGTGCCAGGATGTTGGCTCTGGTTGCCAGGTCCCTCCGCTCCCTTTTTATATCACCAGCATAATAGCATAGCCTAAAATACTTTAATAGCAATTATCCTCTAAGGTGATTAACGAAATCTACGCGGACAAAGTTGCAGGCAAAAGCTAGTTGTAGTGTAGATGTACATCTCAATAACATTGAAATTGTAGGGTGATGATTTTTTGATGCTCTTTTTATATACTTGCTGAAATCGCGGCTCCACCCGCGTATCGCAAAGAACGTATAGTGTAGCTTTTATAAAATTTTATAGTCTATGTATAAGTCAATAAGATGAATAAAAAAGTTGAAATCGGATTAAGTGCTTCCGAAGCACACCTACATACAAAGCTACAAACTTCACGAGACTTTGCAATATCACACTGTTTTCCTCTTTGTAATACAAGTATCGATTAATACTCTAGGGATATCATTGTTATCAGCTCTGGCTACCACTTTCACTGTTATCAAATATTATTGTTATGTATTACAAAGGAACGTATTTTGCATTAAATTAAAACAGAAAACAGCTGAATGAATAATCAAACTAGCAGGTCTTGTCAAAAAACATTTTCGTTCATTTATACTTTAAGTTCCGTTTAATTCATAGACTAAGTAGTGTTTTGAATATAATTACGTATAATCAAACTGCGATTTGAATGGAATTGAAGGCAGCGCGCGGCAGTGGCAGTGGGCGGGGCACATTGCACGTAGCACCAAAGGTCGTTGGGGCGGAAAGGTTCTCGAGTGGCGACCACCTACCGGAAGGCGCAGCGTGGGTAGGCCCCCCACAAGGTGGACTGATGACCTGGTAAAGGTCGCGGAAGACCGCTGGATGCGGGTGGCGCAGGACCGGTCATTGTGGCACTCTTTGGGGGAGGCCTATGTCCAGCAGTGGACGTCTTTCGGCTGATATGATGATGATGATGATGAAGGCAGCGAACGAAAAACCATAGAAGTCTAAGTAGCGCCGCAAAATGACCACACAGAATGGGTGCCATTGCAATTATGCGGTGATGGGGGTGCGGTGTCAAAACGATACCATCAGGCAACCGTTTAGTTCGATCATGCTCACCAGGGCTGTTATTCGCTAAGCGTTAAAGCGGCTCACCCCACCGGTCGCCCGTCACGAAACTAGACCTCTATCTACGCTTGGTTACTACGCATCGCGGTGTTAAGATATATTTGTGGGTGAGCGTTGAGGTGAGCTTAATACAAGTTACAGAATAGGGGGGCAGGTTTTAGGCACGTGTTTGGGTAGAAAGTAAGGCACGCATCCTATGGTTTTTTCGTTTGCTGATTGAAGGTGACAGTTTTGCTATTTAAATACGTCCGAGATTATATGAACTGATAAATTCTCCTGCCCTAAACTCATCGCGGAGGATCATTGAGAAATAAGTCAGCCATAAACCTATTAACAGTCCTCGGAAACACGACTCTCCATACAACGTAGTTTGATTCAATTTGAAACTTTGCACCAGAAATTACAAGTCACAAAAACTTATAATACGAATTATTTCAGATTTTTTGACGTACAAAATTATTTTCCAATCGGTGCACGATTATTTTTAATTGTTTTTTTTTTCGTTGTAACCGGACTTTGAGTTGCATAAATGTAAATATTACTCATAGATTACATCTTTATTATCTGTCAATTAAGACTAGCCTGACAGGACTGGCTTCCCACGAGGCAGCTTGACCCAACATTGGTATAACGCACTCGTTTGAAAGATAATTAAACCAATCCTTGTTATGTAGTGGATTCGCAATAGCCTAATTGAGGTATTTCTGGTGTGCAGTGAAACTTACAGACATAAATAGGATTCTCTTGGGATCCCATACTAAAGAACGAAAAGTAGTCAAAACCCAAGTAATATATAATGTGCATGCTATAACCACACGGAAACTAATAAAGCACGTCACTGGCTGACACCGTTCAATAGAACGAGACGGACGCTCTATCTTGTCACTTATCGCGTGATAAGGCTGACCATGATACGGGGTCTAGCCATAATGTGAATTTTACCGCACGCTACGCGTACGGTTAAACTCGTATTATGACCAGGTGAAGGCGTAAAATTGTGTACTCACCACAGGCAGTAAAAAAGAAAGCCCTTTTTAGCATATTTACAACCCTCGCCTGCGGCTCGGGTAACAAATACCTGCGAATTCGGGCTTTCTTTCTTTTACAGTCCTTGATAAGTATTGTACTAATAATGATAATGATAATAATAATATATTTTTATCAATTATTTTATTGTACCCTTGACGATCATTGTATTAATTCTTATAGATTGACATTAATGTTGTTTAATGTGCAACGTAATATTATGGGATAAATAAATATCAATCTACCTTTCTATTTTCACTCCGTGTGTGACGTGTATTACAGGTTTATTTGCGCTCATGAATTCGGTACATGTGTGCTCCCCAAAGGATACAGTCGTACTTACATGCATCAATACACTGAGTGGGTACTATCGACAACACAGCTAACTGACCATCGGTGCACCTTAATTGTATTGTAATAAGGTTCTATATAAACACAGGATGGTCAGTTAACAGTGTTGTCGTTTGTACACACGCGTGGACATATTGTGTGCTCACTGCTCAAGTCCTGTGAGACCGGCTGTTTGTGCGCTATTTAATTGAAAAATACTTCAATCACATTCTCTCATAAACATAATGCTGAGCCAGTGTCCGGTTCGCTGCCACAGAGACACACTTTTTTCATGTTTTATGTGCTTTTCTTGTTTATTTTATGTGTGTTTGTAAATAAATATATCTTTGTTTCTTTCTTTATAAATAAGTACCAAAACCTTAATCCACTGACATAAGAGTTATGGGACATATTTATGAGTAAGTTGTATGCACTCATATTTTTACACTTGACTGTACTATGTTATTAGGGTCAGCATTCCATCCTCTTTTAGACCTTATTTTAAGGCCTTATTTTGTGGGCGGTTAGGCCTCTGCGATTTGTATGATCATCCAATTATCGTTTATCGGAAAAGGCGTTCAGAATTTAAACATTTCGGAATAAGAATATGTTCGGACAAACGACTTCGGAATTTGTGTGTATTCCCATAATTTCATCACGATGAATATCCCCATAGGTGATGGAAGTTATGGTATTCACGGGATGAAAACCGTGGCAAAAGCAACTGGAATAAACTCCAGTAGTGTTCGCAACGTAGGTGCAGCTAGCAAGGTACTAATTACCCCCCACCGATGTAATGCGACGCCGCATTGCGGAGTGAATCCAAGGAGAACTAACGATGCGCGACTTCGAATGATTCGACTAATCGAATAATTAGCGATTACTAATATGAATAATCGATTATGACATTAGTAATATACTAATGTTGATAATCGAATGACGACAACTAATTAGTAACTACTAATGGTATACTATAGATAAGCTTGTAATGCCACGGCTCGACTAGTCGACTCCATTCAGTTCCACTATTGCAATTCGACTTGGATCGAGTCGACTCTGCGTTCATTAGTAGTGAGTGACTAATAATCGAATGACTATAAATTGTGTCGAATAAGTCCAATGATTATTATAATCGACTAATCGATTTAGTATCATTGAAAGTCGCGCATCGCTAACGAGAACACAAGTTCATCCAGCAGGTTGATCACGTATCGCAATGTACGCGCGTCAGGTCTCTGTAAGTCGTTGAAAAGTTTCACTATCAGATCAACTAGTTGGTACTTAATTATTTTATATGTACCTATCCTACATAATTTCAGTTTGAAGTTGATGTAACTAAATGGAAGTCGACTTTCAACACTTGAATAAAATGTTACACATACAAACAATATACTCAATTACGGTTAAAGTTAAACCACAGTATAGAAGAATAATACAGTAGGTAATCTGAGGCCGTTTAGGAGCGTTCGTTACCTACTTTCGCTCGATGCGCAGGGCTGTGTCAAGTTTGTGGCTTGGCATACCTATAATACTAATTTTGCTTTTAAGTATGCAAAGTATTTCTGTTACAGTTTAATAGACAATATTGTATACACAAAGTAATAATATTATAGATAGTTGGGTATGTTTTTTTAGTTTCCCACTTCATGGAATATTTGAATACCACTATACTATGCCTAAAATATTTCCTAGTAAGTATAATAGTTGCTAAACTGCACTAGGTTGGTAGGTGCTTAGTTACAAGCCTATTCGGCTCCTTTTGATATCGTGGCACTGGCGGCTCGCTGTCTTCATACCTACGAGGCGGCTTCCTTTGACGTAGCGAGTGAGAACGAGCGAACACCGCAACGGCGCGGCCCCGATTGAAGCATTCTCCATCATTACCCAAGGCTATGTGTGTGTGCGTACCGAACACGCGCGCATGTGTGCAGCCGTGCGATGTACCTTTGTTCGAAGTTTATCTACTGTTCATATACTGTGGTTAAACCTTATAATAAATAGAGAAGCCTTCAAGATATACACGGTTTTCCCGGGAATATCTGTTAACTTCGGCATATTGCAGAGTAGGTACATTCACAGAAACAAATTAGCATAATTATTTCATGAAAAAAAAAATAGAAATTAATTTAATGTAGCATTAACAGTTATTGTCTTATTGTACAAGGGTTCAAGACCAGAAGGTCCAAGAAGACACATGAAAGAAAAAAATGTACCTCCGAGTCAGTTCGTGCCTAATATCGAACCACCTCACTTGGTAAACCTTCTTGTAGTGTACCTTACAAAATTAAAAAAGCTGTTATAACGTCACAGTTACGAGTAAGAGCCATTACACTGCTTAAAGCAGCAAAATTGATTAAATTAAAATATTGAATATCTTGATAACAGTAAGAGTTAAGATACTACTGTCTTGGAGAAATTAACTTTATTTGATGTAAACTATGCCCCCTTGCAATTAACGGAAATTGCCAAAAACATGTATGTAGTATATAACAAACAGACCTGATACATTTTAATTGATGTCCAACACTAGATTGTATTTTTTTTCTTTCTTTTTTCTTTTTTTACATATTAGGGGACAATCTTACACAAATCGACCTAGTCCCAAAATAAGCAAAGCTTGTACTATGGGTACTAGACGACGATAAACATACTTATATAGATAAATAAATACTTAAATACATAAAAAACATCCATTACTCAGGATCAAATATTCGTGCTCATCACACAAATAAATGCCCTTACCGGGATTCGAACCCAGGACCTCTTGCTTCGTAGGCAGGGTCACTGACAACTAGGCTCAGGGTACACAATCTCCATACCTATCAACGGGCAACTGACAAGCCGGGCTGGTTTGCCCGATATATCATTTAAGGAGCACACTGCGTTCCAAACGGTTGCATGGAAATAAAGTGATTTTCGATTTGGCCGTATTACTTTTAGGTGTATGGAACTTCACGCTAGATAGCGTTCTACGGCCTTTTGTTGGTTCAGTCGCTACGTAGTCAATTCGAAATACGTGAGATGGCACTGTAATTAATAAGGTTCACAAAGTTGCCAGCCTCACCAGCTATCAGTTATACTTTTCTATATGTTAGTATTTACTAATATTGTTTGTAAGTCAGTTGTAATATGTTTAATTAATTATTATTAAATAAAACCAGGATAAAGCCATAACTTCCATTATACATTTGTATACTACTTATGCATTTAGGTCGCATATTTTTAAGCAGTCATGTAAGTCTTTGACAGACGCCAAATTTCTACAAATTTTTCCGGAAAATGTCGAACAAGAAATGGTGTGTCCCAGGATGCTTAAATAGTTCAGGCGGTTAGTGGCAAATACTTGTGTCGCACACAAAAACAACAGTATTCCATAATTTATTGCAGTTTGCATGATCTGCGCCAAGTCGAGCAAAACGGCGGCACGGCCGTACCATCCTTTCGACCCCCCAATAACTTCGTTATGGATAAAACTAGAAGCCTGAATTTTCAGTTACCAAGCACGCATTGTATAAACACTATATATTTCAAATTTCATTCAATTTGAACCAGTAGTTTAAGAATTATAACTAGTCAAAGTTTCTTAATTTTGTCACTCCCTGACTGACTCACCGATCATCAAAAGTCTAAGGCACTTTAGCAGGCATAGAAGCTTCAGAATACAATTAGTGTTTAGTGTATAAATCAAGGGAAAACTAAAAAAAATGCAATTACAGTCCAGTTTTCTAGATACACCAACTGCATAAAGGCCTCCACACATCGGTCGGGCACGGTTTAAGCGGTATATTCACACTGCAGGCGAGCGGCGTCTCTATCACAGAGTCAGTTCATAGCGCGGGCCCGCTCTTTCTTACATGGAATGTTTTTTATGGTAAGACTTTTGGCCAGTCCCCAGTGGAGCTTGTCGCACATCTAGACCATTAGTACCACTACACAGCTTCGGGAATTCACAAAATCATTGTATCTACGTGTACTGTGCGTGTGTTTACATGTATGTGATTGAGCTGATATCGAGGTTATCCCCGCGCCTGTGACACATCTGGGCTGTTATTTGGAACACGCAAATGCGCCTCACGTCGCGCCTATCAAACTCAGGTAGACATCTAATTACCCTTAGTTACATATTTGTTATTATTAGTGAACGGTAAGGTGAGCTTAAAACAAGTTACAGAATAGCAGGGCTGGAGTGGTAAGCTGCGCATAGGCTACGGTGACCGCTTACCATCAGCATCAGGCGTGCCGCGGGCTAGATTGCCACCGGCGTGGCATTAAAAAAACATGTTCTAACATCTAAGTAGTGTCTCTACGTCGGGACGTACCTAGGGGTTTATAAAACAAAATCTTGTAACTACTAATATAAGTAAGCGAGTATTTTTAAAATAAAATAAGTTGAAAAGAGGCTTATGCTTGAAGCACAAGTTACAAGCCTTTGTGAAATGGGCCCCATGGTACTTACTGGGGTCAAATCTTTTGTCAGGATCCAAGGACATTACATAAATTGCCTAAGTAATCCGGCAAAAGAGTAAGAAGCAAGTATTAACGGCCCGCACATAGATATAGCGATTTGAACTTTTCCCGTATTAACCAACGCATTTCCGTATTAACCAGCGACAGAGAGGGAGATATTCGAGCCGAGTTCGTTTTCACTTCGCGGTAGCCCCTCAGCAGAAAACGTAACACCTACTCAAAATGGTCTCGCCGGAAGACCAGCGCAGCGCTCGCTGGTTCGTGAGCCAGCATTATGCTAAGGCGGGACCATTTCGTAGCAAATAAATAGTTTTAAGTACCTAATTAAATAGTCTTATATGTGTGTATGTGATATTTATATTTGTTTGTTACGAATAAATAATTTTCATTTTCATTTGCTCTCGGGTAAGCTTTATTTACGCTTAGTGGAAAAGTTTAATATTCATATGGGTAGGTATGTGGCTTACCTGGCAGGGTACCTCCTATGGTACATAAAGAAGGGATGTAATTTATACTAGGGATGTAATCACTAAGCTTTGCTTAGGTTATAGGTTATACGTGTACGCGGGCTGGGTTTCCGCAACTCGACGTCATATCTGCGCCTATTTTGCGTATGGGTATTGGCACTACTATTATTCGTGCCAGCCCAGTTCCACCAGGAAGCCTAGCAGACCCTTTATGTTGCCGACGGCCTCCGGTAGTGACCCCGGTGTTCGGTGTTGTCAGGATGACGTGGGCGGCTGTCTCTTCCTTACGCTTGTCCTTCCCTTTGCTTACGCATTCTCGCTTCTCTCAGCTTCCTCGCACATCCATGGTGGAGACGCGGTAACACCTTTTCACAGCTTCGCTTCGCATCCTAATTACGTTTTTTTTTATAAAACTGCACGTGTGTATCTCTGAAGTTCAAAATTGGTAGAGGGAAAAATAAAATGAATTAAACAACCCGAATTCCCGGTACGCGATTACGACTTGACCGTTTTCTGTTCATTTTATTTCAGAACACTCGGTGAAATTTACCTCCGCCGATGGTGTGGTTTTACCACCAGTTCGAAATGCTGTGGCTGGGACTCCAGAAGCGTCGACGTCAAAAGGTTGGTACTTATTACTGTTATTACAATCTAATAAGTAAGTATGTATTTATTATTTTTAACCCCCGACGCAAAGAGAGGGGTGTTATAAGTTTAACATGTCTGTCTGTGTATCTGTCTGTGGTATAAAAGCTTCCAAACGGATGGACCAATTTGAATGCGGTTTTTTTTTCCAGAAGCGTCGACGTCAGAAGGTACTTATTACTGTTATTACATTCTAATAAGTAAGTATGTATTTATTATTTTTAACCCCCGACGCAAAGAGAGGGGTGTTATAAATTTAATGTGTCTGTCTGTGGTATAAAAGCTTTCAAACGGATGGACCAATTTGACTGGTTTTTTTATATTCGAAAGCTGATGTGATCCCGAGCGTTCTTAGCCACGTTTCATGAAAATCAGTTCAGCGGTTTTTGAAATATTTGACTTTGAAATGAAGATGTCGGGGTTTTTAAACTTTTTAAAGTTATATTATAAGTGTTTGTTGAATTAACCACAATATAAGCTTAAGTTTAAGTTATAAAACATAGTTAGCCCTACCTACAAGACACTACAGATTTTAATGGTATATATTTACTAGGTTTATACTTTTACTTACATCAAAGTTAAGTTTTGTCGTTTACAAGTATTATTATTTTGATTATGATTTCTAATGGAATAAGTGATTTTGTGTATGAATGATGAGTAGGTATAAATATGGTTGTAATAGATGATGCGTGAAATGAAGAATGAACTATGTGCCATTGAACTTTTTCAGGTTATTAACTATGGAGGTGGCGAGTTTGCAAAAAGAGGCTATTGTACTTTCTTTACGAATGATTTCCTGCGGGTTATATGGTTCTACTAGCTTCTGCCCGCGACTCCGTCCGCGTGGAACTCGTTTATATCGTAGTTTTTCATCCCCCATTTCACCCCCTCAGGGAATGATTTCCGGGATAAAAACTATCCTATGTCCTTCCCCGGGATTCAAACTATCTCCATACCAAATTTCATCTCAATCGGTTCAGCGGTTTAAGCGTGAAGAGGTAACAGACAGACAGACAGACAGACACACTTTCGCATTTATAATATTAGTATGGATTATAATATATAGCTTCTGCCCGCGACTCCATCCGCGTGGAACTCGTTTATATCGTAGTTTTTCATCACCCATTTCACCCCCTCAGGGAATGATTTCCGGAATAAAAACTATCCTATGTCCTTCCCCGGGATTCAAACTATCTCCATACCAAATTTCATCTCAATCGGTTCAGCGGTTTATGGCGTGAAGAGGTAACAGACAGACAGACAGACACACACTTTCGCATTTATAATATTAGTATGGATTATAATATATAGCTTCTGCCCGCGACTCCGTCCGCGTGGAACTCGTTTATATCGTAGTTTTTCATCCCCCATTTCACCCCCTCAGGGAATGATTTCCGGGATAAAAACTATCCTATGTCCTTCCCCAGGACTTAAACTACCTCTATACCAAATTTCATCCAAATCGGTTCAGCGGTTTAAGCGTGACGAGGTAACAGACAGACAGATAGAAACTTTCGCATTTATAATATTAGTATGGATATGGAGATTATGACAGGTGATTTCGTGGTTCAAATCTCGGGTTTGTGAATTTCGGGCAGTCTTTTAAAAGGTGGTCGACGGATTGTGAGGTGCTTCCAATAAGTAATTAAAAACATATAATTTGCATGTCTTTGAATTTTTTGATGATTGAATTTACCTAACAACACTTAAGTTTCTCAATAGGGGCAACTATATACCCATGCAACTTTTCGAACGACCGTAATGATAAATCAATACTATTCAATACCCACAAAACGTTACGCAATCGACTAGCAGGAGAAATGATCATATACTTTCATTCAGACAGTTGGTACAGAATTATAATCTGACAAAATATTTAGGTAGAAGGATGGATATAAGTATATATACGTGTGCGCGTATAAGTGTGGCTGTATGTTCCTGACTGTCTAGTACAGCCGTATTTCGCCGGGCTGGTTCCGTTCCCAGCTGCTCGGTATAAAATGTGTCACAGACAGACAGACATATCGACAGCGCCATTGACTTAAATTTTAGCAGCTTCGAGCGGAATCAGCAGCGGATTTCAGCCTATATGTGGCAGCACGGAGTACAGCCTGTCACAAACTGCCGCAGCCTGCGGTGGCGGTGTAATGAAACGATATCGTCCAAATTATTATTTTTTTGGATAGTAAAAAAGGTAACTTCAGAGTGGTCCCAACTACAAATATTTAGTGAATGTCTGATGATGGGATCCTGGAGGAGTCGACGGAACTCCTCGACTGTGACAGGCAGGAGGCAGGATATGGTGCTTTTGGTATTTTCTGTAGGTATATTTAACAGTGTATTCGCTCTCGGGAGCCACAAATTTATAGCGAAGTGGAACGAATAAATGATGAATGATCACAGATTCATGACATACCTGTTACCAATGGTGTGGTGTGGTTCAATAATGTAGGTATAGGTACTTCAAATATTCTCATTAAATTTCAATGATGAAATTTGCTGGGAACTAATGATGAGGGGCTCAGGGTAAGTAGGTAAAACGAATGTCCTCAATTATCATCGGCCTATATATTTTAAAGCCACTTGGCTGTTTACTGTAGAGCCACCGCATTTGATATTGGAAAGCAGTTCATGCGGTGATGTGCGAAGTATTTTTTTTATTGCCGTATAAATAAAAATATAAATATACGTGTTAATAAAATAACGCAAAACCTGAAAATTGTTTGTTCAGAATCGACAGTACAATGTGAAAAAAAATAGGTTTTTTTTGACGAGTTGTTTTTACCTTTGTATGGAGCTCTGGCCGACTGGGGCGACCTGCTCCATACATTTAAAAAAAAGCGTCCAAAAAAAACATTATTTTTCACATTCTATACTCTTGATTCTGAACAAACATGTTTTCAGGTTTTGCGTTATTTTATTAACACGTTGTATAATAAATATTAAGGGAGAATCTTATACAAATCGATCTAGTCCCAAACTAAGCTAAGCTTGTACTATGGGAACTAGACGACTATAAACAACATATACCTATATAAATAAATACTTAAATACATAGGAATGCATCGCCATACGCTAGTTATACCATACAAACGCATCAAGTCATTGATTTGGTAAAAGAAAAAATTAATGAAGAAATTAATATATTACTTAGAGCGTTGCAGACCGATGTATTGGTTAGGTTACGACGCACTTTCATTTGAAACTACATGGCCCGTATAAATATCTACATTTCCATACTAATGTTATAAATGCGAAAGTGTCTGACTGTTACCTATTCACGCTTAAACCACTGAACCGATTTAAATGAAATTTGGGATACGGATAGTTGAGTCCCGCTAAGGGGGTGAAAGTTTGTATGGAGCTACGATATAAACGAGTTTGACGCGGACGGAGTCGCTGGCAGAAGCTAGTTTACATAGGTACATATAGAAGCCAAGCTGTAAGTAACCGAGCGCCACTTTCAATCTAGAGGTTGCGGGTTCGAACCCCGGTTCGTGCCGCTGGGTTTTTTCGTGAGGAAACTCTGGTTTGGAAGGTCAGATGGCAGTTGCTTTCGTAATACTAGTGCCTACACCAAATGTTAGGATTAGGTGCCAAAGCGGACCTTGGGCTCGTCTGAGCACTACCGGGAAAAGCGCTGGGAGGATGACATTCATAGCCATACTAATATTGTCTGTGTCCCGGGGAAGAACATAAGATAGTTTTTATCCCGGAAATCATCCCCTATTAAGTGGGAACGTTTGTTTGAAACTAAGATATAAAAAACGTTCCACGCGGACGGAGTCGCGGGCAGATGCAAGTATATAGCGATATATATAGGTAGGTACTTAATTGTATCATAGGGATTATTTCATTAAATAACTTTATGTTTGGCTAAGTGCATATTCTGGGAATAAACGTAGGTAATAAAATAGCTACGATACACATAAAAGACTTGGCTGGGGACTTATACGTATAGGTATTGCAGTGAAACTCGGTTGTTAATTGTAGAATACTGGAAACTGGAATAATTTATTTACAAATATGCCTAACTTTATACAATAAAAGAAGCTTACAACTGGTGACAGTATTAACCAGCAACAATTACGTGATTACTGATTAGAGCGGGACTGATGCGCGAGAGCGAGAGAGAAATAGGCGATGAGATGCTGCATGAAGATGTGCATTGCCGGCTTCTTTACAATTATAAACTGTCCTTTACGGGACAACCAAAAAACTGCTCTTGTCAGAGCAATCAGCTGTTCTTATCAGAACAGCTGTATTCTAAGGTCAATCACCTGTCTCCGTTTCTTGCTGAGACCACACACGTCAATCTCTATACCTGCAGGATAATATTTGTTTTTATAGTCGGGAGTTACTTATTATTAATCAATACATAATGTTTAATGCAGTATCCCAAGGACAGCCGCATCCTCAAGTGGTGGCTCCAGCAACAGCTGCACGTGTAGAGGATCTTGGTGATTGCGTCGAGACCTGGAATGTCTCCTCACGACCGAAAGGTGCTTGATGTTCAGCATGATATTCTACGCCCAATCCTCACATTCACGTCATCTGATGATATATAGGGAACAAACCCACGGATAAAAGCCTACTACTAACTATAGTAGTAGAAGAACTTATATTACACGTGCCCTTACAATTTTTTTGAATACTACCAAGTGGGCAAACATGCACACAGCCAGCTTGATGGTAAGCAGACACCGTCGTCTTTGGACGTTTGCTAAACCAGAACAAGCGCGCTGCCGCCGACCCTTTATTGCTTTGAGAGCTGGAGACAAGCAATGCGCAAGCATTTTCTCAACAGTTTAGTGACATAGGTTTTTGCAGTGGGTACGCAAAGTAATATGTATGTATGTATATTAATGCATATTTTTTCTAAAGTTTAAATGTCCATAGGTACCTTTTTTTGACTTTTATAGTTTTTTTTAATGAAATGAAATCTGATTTATTTGCGTTAAGTGCGATTTTATTAATTACATTCAAAAAATTCATTCATTGTATAAAAACATTTTTATTTCAACCATATAAATAATTATTTTCTAGATTTAGTTTAATGTCGGCAATTGTCTTATTACTAATGGTATGTGATTAAATTTCTTTAAATGCATGTCAATTATTTCTCTGGAGCGCACTTTTACACTGTGGAGCTATTAATTTTGCTGGATCTCTTATTCTAAGTTTAGAGTTAGTTTTCACAATCGTGTATAAATTTGGATTTGACCATACAAATATTCCAGCATCCCAGATATACAAACCGGTGAGGGTTAAAAGGTTAAACTTCCTAAAGAGTGGTCTACATGATTCTAAACGTCCTACTCCACTTAAGGCTCGCACACATTTCTTTACAATACATTTTTTACGCTGCTAGAATTACCCCAAATAATGAGACCATTTGTCATTAATTAACCTTCATACAAAGATTCAAGTCTATAACTTTCTAAATGATCGATTTCCATACAAAGGTTCGACCCCTATTTCACCGCATTAAGGGTTGAATTTCGAAAAATCCTTTCTCAGTAGACGTCCACGTACTGTAAAGAATATATGTTTCAAATCTCATGCTAGTACAGTAACGCAGTAGTATAGTAACGCAAGAGTTTTATCTTACTAATATTATAAATGCGAAAGTTTAGATGTTTGTTACTCAATCACACTTAAACGGCTGAACCGATTTGAATGAAATTTTGCACGAAGATAGTTTATAGTCTGGATTAAAATATAGGATAGTTTTTATCCCGGGTCCACGCGGACAAAATCGCCGGCGGAAGCTAGTACCTAATATACAGTGTAGGTACTAAAAATGGGGTGTGAACCCCCTTAGGGATGGCATTTTCTAAAACGCAGAAAGCACTTTTTTGTATTCTAATAAGTAATCTTTCTACAAAGTTTCAAGTCTCTAGTTCTTAAAATACTGTTTCCCCTATACAAACATTCTACCCCTATTTAAACCCCTTAGGGGTGGAATTTTCTAAAACGCTGAAAGTACTGTTATTGTATCATAATAAGTAATCATCCTACAAACCCCCTACAAACTTTGGACCCCCATTTCAGCCCCTTAGGGGGTGAATTTTGAAAAATCCTTCCTTAGTGCTCCCCTAGAACTTATAAGGAACCTACTGCCAAATTTGGAATCTCTAGAACCAGCGGTTTGGGCTGTGTTGATATGTCAGTCGTCAGTCAGTCAGTCAGTCAGTTTCTTCTTTCATATATTTAGATATACATATATATAGATTTACTTGTATAATAAACGGGTCGTCTTCGGGGTCGTTATGTATGTATGTATATAAATTATTTATTGTACATGAAACAGAACACAACAACAAAACAATTATTACAGGAACAGAAGATACATGTACAAAGGCGAGCTTATCCCTGAGAGGGATTTCTTCCAGCTAACCTAACCGTTATAACCGTCTTTATGAGCAGTACATGACAAAGTTTGCAACAAACGCTTGTGTGTGCCGACAACGTGAAAAAATGAAATGATTTGTGATGTATGTGAGTTTTTATTAGAAGTAACGAGCCTCTAGTACCAAGTACCTACCTACTAAACTTAACCTTTTCTTCTTACGGTCGTATTCATAAACGTCCTACAAGCCTTTTTTAACTTAAATGGCGTTAAATCTGTCACTTTGACATTTGTGTTCGTAAGAAAGGGACAAAGCATATTTTATTTAGCAGAGGCATTTTAAGTTTTATAAATAAGGGGGTTAATCATTATCATAATCATTTTCATTTTCAGCCTGTAATCGTCCACTGCTGCTGAGCACTTCCCGATCCTGTGTAACAGGAGCAGGAGCAGTATCCAGGAGTGCCCCGTGATCTTCCTAATATAGTCAAACCATCGAGCTGCTAGCTTTTTATTATAAACAAAAAAACCGGCCAAGTGCGTGTCGGGCCACGCGCAGTGTAGGGTTCCGTAGTTGCCTGTCTGTCTTAGTTACATCGACGTGCGGTGCGGTTGCGTCGGCCGAATCTGTACGAAAATTGGCCTTTTCAATTACACATCAAGTTGGTCGACTATTACTCGGTAAACACTTATGCCTACTTGTTCGTGATAGTTTTCCTTTTAAATTCATTATATTTACTACTACCACGAATTTTTTCACATTCCCAGTAGTATAGCCATTTAGCCGGCAGGGGGGGGGGGGGGGAGACACATGACTCGAACTAAAATTAGGGCTTTAAAGCCCAATTAGATCCCCGCTTTAGGAGTAGGAGAGGTACCCTAAAAAATTTTTTTTCCAAATTGTATTGTAGTGTTTTGTCGGTTATTGAGCTAAGCCGAAGACGGACAGACAGACGGACGGACATGGCGAAACTATAAGGGTTTTCTTTGTTGACTACGGAACCCTAAAAATTAATAAGTCCAATGTTTTTTTTTCAGCGATAATTAATAAATGAACGTACATTAACATTCTTCACCACGTTATCCGATTTTGATAATTATCATGGTTGGTCAAGATCTGATGATGGGATTCATAAGGAATGGAAATAAACTCCTCAAATATGGTAAGCATATGGTGATGTCGGTATTCTCTCGGAGTGACAAATGCTCATCAAAATCCACATTTGAAAGTGGAGCAGATGAAGAAGTAGGAAAGGTGGAAATGGGATTCTTAAGTAATCGGCTGAATCTCATATGTAGGTATATATTATCGGTCGACATAAAAGCGGTTTCGGTATTTTTAATTAGGTATATATATATAGATATACTCTTGAAGGAACGTACTCACTTGAAGGAACTCCTCTACTATTATACGCAAGATAACCGGTACGGTATGGTGTACGTTTGGTTTGGGTTGGTATTTTATATTGTAATATTTGTTGATGCATTCACTCTCGGGAGACATGTATTTGGTGAGGTGGCGGTGGGTAATGACCACATACACTACGGAACTTTTTAACGATAAGTAGGTACGTCAAGGATTTCATTTAGTAAAGGCACATTGAAAAGTGGAACTAATGGTAATGCTAATGACCTCTTGGAAGAATCTGAAATAAAATTGCCATATTGCCGCGTATATGTGCCTGCAATATCTAAATATTGCAGGCACATATAGAGCTTTGTGTATTTCCAACTGTACAGTAACGCAGGCGATCTGGGATTGGGTATATGCAATTATAGGCCCGATGATGTAATTTTTTTCGCAATTGCAGGGTTACGTTACGGCCCTGCGCGTGCGCGCAGAAGCAGCATTGGACCGGCCTACTTGGGTCGGAAACTCTGAATGAACGCTGTGCGTGTGCGTGACTCTTAGACAACACTGGTAGGTAGGTATATCGTATGTTAACTATATTTTACTTATTTTCACATGTATAGTTGCTCGTACGCATTTATGTACACTTAAAAGTTTAAGTCAAATCAGTAAATCAAGTCCTACTTCGTAATTTTTAAGGTTCCGTAGCCGGAACAACATGACGGAAGAAAATCGGAACCCTTAGAGCGGTTTATGGTTTCGCCATACCGTCTGTCTGTTCGTCCGTATATCACAGCCATTTTACTCGAAACCCGTAAGGTGTATATAAATGAAATTTGGAATACAGGTGTATTTTGTAACCCGCTGTATAGTTCTGAAAAGGACGCAGGCTAACCCGCGGGATAAAACATAGTCTGTGTACATCCAGAAAGTACATTCTACGAGTATGTACTACATAAGTATGTGAAACAAATTTGGAATCGGGTGAGTAGTTCCGGAGATTAGTATCTCTACATACAAATTTTCATTACAAAGCTACAATTTCACAGACTTTGTCTCCGTCTCCGTTTGTTTATATATTATAAAAATAGCCTATATGGTGGCGCCGGCGCCGGGCACAGGCCTCCTGCCAGGGATGGGAGGGAGTGGGCGGTAGTCCCCACGCTGGCCCGGTGCGGGTTGGGGACTTGTCATACACGTTTGGCATAATAATATAATAGTCGAGTTATTTTTAAGGTTCCGTGGTCAACAAGGCACCCTTATAGTTACGCCATATCCGTCTGTCCGTCTGCGGCTAAGCTCAGTGGTTTTTACTACTAAGAAAGCTGCAAATTGGTATGTGACAACTTAATACGAGTAAACTCAGCAGAGATGCTCGAACTAGTGATTGGCTGTCTTTAGTTGCCGTTGTCAGCTGTAAGTCACCGCCTAATTCGTTATTTTTTTATATGCAGGGTTCTAGTAGGCAATTCAAAGCGAACATGATTGCGAAGCGAGCGGATGCGGTAGCAGACACATTCCTCTCGCGTCTTCGTCGCCACCTTTGCTCAGAGTGCGCAGTACCTACACTTATAATGGATGGATGGAAGTAAGTATTATTTAAGAATACATTTAATAAATATCAAATACTCAATAATGATGTATGGCGGAGCAGTGTACCTATAGCGTTTTTACAAGCTTTTATTTACTTTCACCTGTCCCGTTGTCTGTTTGTCTGTCTGTAATCTAATCTTGCAAGTTAAATTTGACCCACTTCCCGGAGACCGATTGAGCTGAAATTTTGGGTATAAGTATAGTTTGGATGACAATTCAATATTATGGTACCATTGAGCTGATCTGATGATGGAGACAGAAGGTGAATTCAGTACTTAACCGACGTAACCCCGTTGAGTTTGGGCTCGTTAGAATCGTCTCAAGGAGTAGGTGATGATGGTGTACAAAAAAAGTACAGTCAGCAATAAAAGCTTGTACCAAAAATGAATTTTTTGACAGAAGCTTGTTACCAGTTGTGCTCTAAAGGAATCTGGTGTCCAATCCAGAAGGAAAACAGATTGTAGATATTGGTTATTGATAAATGTACATCTCATTTACAAGTCTTTAATTAATTCGAATGTTCAGTTTTTCAAAAGAAACTCATTACGAGCTTTTACTAAACTTGACCTGTTCCCTTGTTTGTTAGTTTGTTATAGTGTGGGACAAATCTTGAAACAGAATTTTGAACCAGTTAAACTCAATTGTTTAATCTGAAATTTTGGGTATTAGTATAGTGTGGATGATAATACAATAATATGGTACCATCGATATAATCTGGCGATGGAGACAGGTACCCATGGGAATTCATAACTTAACCTTTGTTACCCCGTTGAGTGTGGGCTCCTTAGTCTTCTCGAGCTTGTACCAAAAATGCAATCTCTGTCAAAACTTATTTTAAATAGTATTAACATCAAGAGCATGTGAATAATCATCATTGTTATCATCATCATCATCATCAGCCTACACCGTAGGCACATCCAGAGTGGGGCACAGGCCTTCTCTTCATGGGTGTAATAATTATGTAAGTGCGGGTGTGTGTGCGGTCATATCTAATCATACTGAATTTGTTTAGCTCCTCGTATGACCTATGTTATGATATATAAAATACTCCCACTAGTATCAGACCCGTATGTGACCCGTTTCGTTCTATTTAAATATTTAATAAAAGTCAAGAGTGTAGACATTAGTGTTCAGGAACAGCGCGAGCCTTAGCCGGGCGTCGGCGCGTAGGGTGGGTTGACCATAGGTTTTATAGTTATGTACGTTTTACCCTTATTTATTATAATCAGATTGAAATATTACCATGTTACTTATTTCACAGACAAAGGCATGCTGCCCTTGGAATCCAAATAGATGGCAGACATGTCAATGTTTTTGACCGTCTATTTGGCTCAGTCAAAGGAAGCTTTGTCAAGAAAATCCAACATGCCAAGCCGGCCTGAAGACTTGATAACGAGGGGAAACCAAAAGTGTCTCCCCAGTTATATTCATGTTAACATTTTATTTCGGATAAGTACATAGCTAGTAAATATTATAATGTATTTTATGCATGGAGCATATGTTTGTTTACCTCGGGACCAGGGCGGCAATACACCTCCGAGTTCACTTCTGATAGTCGTCCACTACTTATTTATCGCATTCATTCAAGACAGGGCAGATTCTTGCATCTGATTTTTTCTGAACTACCTAGCTATCTCGTATAAGCTGTTATTCGTGCGTGTCGTGTATTGTATTGACAAATGATACATCCCTGCAAAAAATGCAGTGCACCTTCTGAAAATGATGGGGTATACAGATATTACAGATTAACCAAACTTAATTACTCAGTATAACTCGTTTGACAGTTGGATGAGCAGCGCTACATGCCTCCAGACAATAGCAATTGTCTGTTTCTGATAAATTGGGGATGACAAATCATGAAATGTATAGACCCCATCAGATCGGCAATGAAAACGGAAAACGTATTATCCTTCCTACAAATATATCGCACTAATGCCATCCGTCCTGTCGGAATACGTGTATTGCCGCTCTTACCGTGGTGGCTGAGTTGGACAATATGTGTGAGTTTTGGGGTTGGTGTAAATTTCAAACTTTTATAATGATGTTTTCTCTCAGTTTGTACCTCTTCTCAGTTCTGTTTTAAAGGTAACTGTTTTCATTGTTCTTGAGCGCAATTGGTAATATAATTGAATATATATATATTATGCGCCGAGTGCATATATAATATCAAGTACATAATAATAACAATGCTAAATTAATTTTGTAATAAGCAGTAACGCTGCTAACGAAATTATAAAGCCGGATTCGAACCGGCGACCATTCATGGCCCGTCTCTTCTAACCAATTTTAATTTACTTTAATTTAAATTTATTAAATTTATAATAATAATGCCGATCTATTTATAATATTAATACTGATCGGCAATGATAACTTTATCACTGATAGTAGTTATGAAATTTCCCGTTCTCTCGTCTCGCTTATTCTGTGCTTCTCGTGTGAAACTACCTGCACGTCTATCATGGGACGGCCGCGACATACCCTCGATTTTTCTCGTACTAGATTCCCTTTTACCTTCCATGGTAGTCACTATATAGCAGAATAATAGATGTATAGCATACAAAGATATATATGAAAAAGATGTACATACATTTTCTATTTATGTTGATGGTTTATACTAATTGGCAGCATATCATACGTAGTTTAACAGAAACTGAGCGGCTACCGCGAAAAACGAACGTCGTTCGTTCGTGTATTTGTCTCTCTGGCGCTCAAATATGCAAATATCAATGATTTCGGGCTACATTACTGAATTACAAATCATTTTCATGTTCATATCGTACTTAGTCAATCGTATCATGAAATTTTCCCACAAAAAACCATGTTTGTCATGAAGAATACCTACTACTTAAAGTATGTTTTGAAAATGTTTTGTAATTTATTTAAGTATTCAGTCCAAAAACCTTTGTGTGGTAAGTTCAAGCTGTCGTTTCACTTTATTAACTATTGATTGTAGAAGAAGCGCTATACCTACAAAGCTATTATTAGTGTATGAATAAGATTTCATATTTTTGCTGTTTTCTTACTTTATTCGATTTTTAAAAAGATGAGAGAGAACTTGTATTTAAGTATGTAATTGATTCCATTTTTTATCGACCGATCTTTATGTTACACGTGTCAAATTTCATCGTTGCAACACACCACGGCGCCAAGCAAATTGTAGCCTCTGGCCTGGCCAATCTTACCACGAACAAGCAGACACAACGTCGTGTGTTATTCACCCGTGAATGTGGCCTAAATATTACGTCCATTCATCGCGGAGACACAGCGCTGAACAGTTTCAGAAGTAGTTTCGCTTGTTCGGAACTTCAAGTAACCTATATCTGAGCGATTCTCAAAAAAATGCCACTATTATTAATTGTACTTCTAGGAATTTTATGTTAACTATTTCCACTCAGAATCAGGAGCTCTTTCGACCCTGGTAGAACAAAAAACTGTCCCAAAGATATTTTTCCTATTGTGTTACCATTTACCATACACTTTGTATGGTGATAACACAATAGGAAAGTAAAAAAATGTATGAACATTTGGGGACACTTTTTTTCTCCTATTGGGATGGAAAGACATAATGAATTTGAGTAGAAATAACATAAAAGTTGCAGAAAATCTCCGAAAAAATGTAGTGGCATTTTTTTTTTAGAAACACTCATCTACGAAAACCTACAATTGATTGTCATTTTTGTGGTGCTTAATCTACTACTTTCGCTGCCAGGTTGTGTCACACCTTTTTTTCCCCATCACCTTAACAAGGCGTAAATAGTAATTGACTTTCTCCTTGCAATATGTAATTGTTATGGCTCGGGATGAATTTTGTCCGAATTCCTATTTTGCAACTATCCTACAATTTCAATTAGTTACCTGCCGCCATTTTAACATGTCAACATTCCTATGTGGCCCACATTCCTATTCGTATCATCCACATTTCTAAACATGTGTACCTACCGTACTGCGGTCGCCGAAAATTGACGCCATGGACGAGTTAGGATAATGTAGACTAATTCATCCTGTGCCATCGTTAAACTTATTAAGCTGCTCGATCAAATATAGGTACTTAAGTTTTCACATGTAAACATAATACATTGTTACGGATAATTTTTCGAAAAATATAAATGAACATTGGTATATTATTGGAGTTTTTCTTCCTAGTTTGTACTGTAAATTAGGATAGGTATATAGGTCTATTTGGAAAACTGTTGCACCCTGCAGGAAATCTATTTTCCCTATACAGCATTGTTACATCCCGATCGAAATATCTGCAGATATTTCGGCCGAGCTGTGCCTGCTGTACCTGTATAGGGCATTGACGTTCATAAATATATATACGTCATAGTAGTTACAAAACTTAACGCATGAGAGCGACACCTTACCTCTTACCCATTTTGACCCCCGAGATAGGTCTCTATTACTATATATAGAAAAGTCCTCTGTGACTAGGCTAAAGTGGTCGTCAATATTCAAGAGCGGTAATCACGTAACGTTCCGAACGCGAATTTTCGAACGCAATGTCACGCAATCCGTCAGCTTTCGTTTTAATACTGGCACGGTGAAGTCTAAAAGTATGTAAACGATTCAGTCCTATTTCCCAGACGCAAGTTCCAAACTGTACTTATACTTGTTTATAAACGTGAGTGTACTAGAAATTATGGTTGTTTTAGACAATATTATTTACTATGTTTTCGCCGCAGAACCTATGGTAATGTTATTTTGGACATCGGAGAAGGATATAAACTTTTTATCCCGGATATCATCATGGAGTAGAAAAATGATTAATTTAATAGTTACTTTCGAGACATGAAGAGACGACACAAAAAAAGAGCCATAAATATTCCTGTCGTGTTTGCTATATATACCTATGTCGCAATAAAATAAAATGAAATTTAACGCTAATATTCCTGTTCAAAGACCTCTCACGCTGTCCGTTTTGTCTCCCGTCCTCAACCAAGGAAACCATCAGTTCAAAGGGTGTTGATATAGGGTTATTGACAAAAAGCTTGATTGATACACCCTCTGTCGTGGAAGGGTGATCGATCACAATCACGCCGATATGCCGTGACTGGATTGATAAGGAGCTGTGTAAAGTGTGTAACGTTAGAAAGAGAGAGCAAGACCTCGTCTCTTGTAAGTACTTCTTAATTGTTAGGTCGGCGCGCGTCGAAGCAAGCGTGCCAAAAAATTAATATAATCTGATTGAGATCACATGCGGCGGGTAAAAAATAATCCTGCTAGCTTTCTCAAACGAAACTAGGTTTAACCTCTCGTATGCGGATATCAAAAATGGCTAATCAAAATATAACCTTGAGATTCAAATGCTTAGCACGGATCCGTGTCTAAGCATACGAGGGGTTAATAAGACCAAAGCATGGTATGCCCTAGGAAATCTGTTCGGCTTGAATGTATTTGATAATAAATTCAAATCTGCTAAACAGCAGATTAATACATGTGCACGCATAGAAACGAATATTTAATAATTAACACATTAGCGAGGTCGCGTTTGCTTGCACTCACGCCAAAACAAAATCTCCGAAAGCAAACGCGCTGATGACCCTCTGGTGGTGATTATGTAACTTTTTAACGCACGTTAGGACATCAACTGTAATTTTTACATACAATAGTGACATTTAGATCCACCTGAGGTACGAGAATAGCGTAACGTGATCAACCTGCAGATTAAATATTAATTGAAATGGTTTCTGTATAATGCACAGGCTTTTCAGTGTTCAAGTGACATGAAGTCGAAAGTATATTAGTTGATATACAGGAAGCTACCCCAGCAAAACGAAAACTGTATACAATAGTACATTGTGATACAAGTGAGGTATGTTGATAATTACATCAGAGACGGAATTGTTCACGCGAGCCACAGGTGAGCGTGATAAGAGAGCCGAAGATGTAATTATTAAAGCTCACGCGTTTCATACGACATTTTTCAACATATTTTCTGAGGACAAAATCCTTTTCATAAGATGAAAATTGTATAGGCCTGCCAAGTTATTTTCTTTACTTAAACAGGCTTTTACTCACATTGTACATCGCCAAGAATTTCCAGAGGCGTCCATTCTATTTATCACTTTTCTAGTCACCACGAGTTCACATTTTTGATAATTACCAAACACGCATTTTAACAATTATTACAATTATTTGTGAAATAACCTATAATGGCGCGCAATAGTTTTTTCCGTGAAGTTTGCGCAGTGCGCGCGCATATGTTAAGCCTGACTCAGATGAAATCTCTAAACAGCTAATACAAAATTAAATAAATAGTTTCATTTTAAATTGTTATCTCTATTAATGCATGTACTTAAAGTGTTATCAAAAGTCAATAGTTTTACTAAATTAAACGTTTCTATATCATATCCAAAAATAAATTGTCAATTAGTAAACAAAAAGGATTTAATTTGTTTAGTCGAGTAAATGTTTATCCATTTGCAGAGAATTTAAAAAAAGCTGTACATTCTGTACAACCCGTTTAGTTTAAGAATGCACCATGTGCATGCATACATCTTGCTGCAAGGTGCCAACGTGACTTAACGGGATATAACCATAACACACGAGTATCGTAATGTCATAAAACACGCGTGTTTAATACCCAGGATAGCCTAAATAGCCTAAAAGCGACATAATAAGAGGTACGTTACGAGCAAATGTGTTGAAAAATCTATTTACGTAAGCGCACGGGCGCAGCGGCAAATCTCACTTCACACCCAGAAGAAGACGTAAAATTGTGTACGCACTACGGACGGTAATTCGTGAAGCCCCAGATCGCATATTTATAGCCCTCACCTTCGGTTCGGGCCACGAACACCTGCGATCTGGGGCATTCACGAATTCACCGCCCTAGGTACGTAATGTACTATTACATTAGCGATCCTATTACCATATCAGTGGCTGTTATTATCGGTTGCTTACCCCATCGATCTAGGAAATGCTTTGACCCTTTGCTGACATATAAATTGACTGTCTACTCACTAATTTTTGTAATTGATTATTCAAATAAGTTTACTTAATCTATACCATAATTTATTTACATCGTCTTTTTTTGTTGCCTTAATTTTCCTTTCACTAAATAGAAATATAGTAAGTACAGTCAGGGATAGTAAAATACTATTATTATTATTTTTGTAATATGTGCTTGTTATAACAATTTAACTCTTCCAACAGTTCCAACATGCATGTCCCCGCAAGAATGTACAGTCAAGGATATTAATATACGTATTTAAAAAAGTCCTTATTACATTCAATCAATCAATCAATCATTTATTTGCACATTTATAAATTCATGCAAATATAGTTTTATCATACAAATAAAACTAACAAGCAGGTACAAGATTAAATTAAAAGAAATATTATTAACTTACATTGAATGTCACAAAAGCAGAATAATCAATTTATAATTTAAATAATAATAATAATGCAATTAAGAGGTAAGGTTCGGATATAGAAAAAAGTAAAACAAAAAATAATTGGAGCAATAAATGTCATGAAATTTTATCGAAAATTCTTGCATAATATTCTTTGACTGAATAGAATGGACGGGTCAAAATATATTCCTTTACTTTTTTGTCAACTTCATTGCCAATAGTGTCCTGTATATTAGTCCTTATTTATGTCATACAGGGTGTAACAAAAATGGGGTATGAACCGATCAAGGGCTTAACAGGTATCGTGTTCTGATAAGAAAAAACAGAAAAAAAAAATTTACGCATTTTTTAAACCTTAGTATGGAGCGTTGGCCGACTGGGACGACAAGCTCCATAGAAATGTAAAAAAAAAATCGCGTCAAAATTTTTTTTTTCAGTTTTTTCTTATCAGACCACGATACCTGTTAAGCCCTTGATCGGTTCTTACCCCATTTTTGTTACACCTTGTATATAAATACCCCTGACTGTACATAAAGATTATTGCGGGGACATGCATGTTCGAAGAGTAGGTAACATTGTGATAATAAGCGCATATAAAATAAACTACATGAGATTTTACACGATATATCTTTTTCAATAGTAATACTCCATTAACGTATACAGTACGAATTAGCTACTGAAATAATAAGTTTCTGTCAAAAATGTCATTTTTGGTACAAGCTTTTATTGCCAACTGTACTTTTCTGTATACAGTTATCAAGTACTCGTTCAGACGATTCTAACGAGCCCAAACTCAATGGGGTTACGTCTGTTAAGTCGTTAATTCCCATGGCCACCTTCCGTCTCCGTCATCAGATCAGCTGGATACCATAGTAATGAACTGTCATTTGGGTTTGACGCAAACAAACATAGTTATACAGACATTGCAACTTAAAAAAGCTTGTACTGGTAAAAACGAACCAGAACACAAACGTCTATATATTATCAAACGTGTAATGTGTCTGAGCGATTTCAACAAACATTGTCACCACCTGTCAATCCCTCTTGATCAGAAACCTACTTGAAACAATATCCTCCCTATGATTAAAGCCTCAACACATTCCCAATGGAAATCCAACCTAAATGCGCAGCGAAGGCGAGTAAATCTAGCAATCACGCGGCAAATATCAGCTTTGCTATTCACTACGAGTTCCGCCTCATCTGACCGCCCACCCCAAGTGTACCCTGACTAAATGATTCGTAATTACAAAGCGTAATCGGAGGTCTGATTTACACTGGTTCAACTGCGGTAAGGTGAGGTGAAGCATTGTGAAGAACAGCTAGCTAAGCCGCCGTTTGGAGTGTTGGTTCACTTTGGATCGCTCCACTCGCGGTATTGTCACATTCACATCAAATGGCGTATGAACTTTGAAGCGAAGGATATACAAAGGCTTCTTCTGCCTGTTAAGTCTACAAGCGAGCTGTGTTCGTTGAATCGTACGCGAATCTTGTGCACATAGCTAGAATTGTTCTTGCAAGGAGCATGAAGACAAATACACAAGGAAACTGTCAATGTGAATCCCACCAATTTCTCTCTGTTTAAGCCTTTTTTTCAGTTAAACTTACTGACTTTACCTTGCATATTTTTTCGAAGTGTATGTATTTGTCAAGCAGAACCCGGAACTTTTCCCAGCCCCGAAAAATTTGACAGGTCGATCGACACTTCCACGGCACAATCTAACAACTAGGAAAAAGAGTGCGTAGTACATTATGTGCATTCAAATATTCAATAACATTCCAGCAACGTTAAAATCATTCCCAACTTTAAATTTAAATCTGAAATTCACATATTACTATGTAAATTTTGTTTTTATAGCATCAATGACTTTTTAGCCATTATTTTTAATCACATATTACAAGCTATTCTATCCGTAAGCAGAACATTCAATAAAACTAAAGCTCCCCCTAAAATTCACATAGGTACCTGATGATCGAACACTTCCATGAAACAACTGTATTTTATGTTTTGTGTTCTTGTGAATAAATACATTCATTCATTCATTCAATCATACTTGGGAAAAAACAAGTTCTCATGAGCTACCAAAATCCTACTAATATTATAAATGCGAAAGTTTAGATGTTTGGATGTTTAGATGTTTGGATGTTTGTTACTCAATCACGCTTAAACGGCTCAACCGATTTAGATGAAATTTTGCACGAAGATAGTTTATAACCTGGATTCAAATATAGGATAGTTTTTATCGCGGGCGGAAGCTAGTAAGTCATAAACATGCGAAGTTGTTAACACCGCCTTGACAAAGGTTATACTCGTAGCAATGTCTTCAGTACAGTTTCAACATATTTTCAAACTTCTTCTGTTCCTATATGACCATCAGCCCCCCTAGCACACTAGGTTTTATGTCCGACGTAAAGCATTCGTCCCTCTTGCACTCGCATATTTGCCAGAATGGGACGAAAGCTTTATGTCCGACATAAAACTTAGCGTACTAGCCCCCCAGATGTCTAAATTTTATAAAATAAACAAAGAGATCACCATGTGTACAAGTAGTTAAAGCTATTACGCGTAGCTTCAGTGTCCCGGAGGCAACCGAACTGGGCCAATTTAGACTGGGGCGGAAAAAGAAATAAAAATTGTCACCAGTTATTGGATTGAAACAGCATTTCATTGTATAAACAGCATATATACAACATCTGTTTCAATCGGCTGCTTCGCGACAAAATTTCTTTTTTTCATATTTTGGTTGTTTTATAAGTTGGCTCAGTTCGGGTGCCACAGGGCGGTTTACGACGGTCACAGACTAGAGTTTCATTAATGTATTTAAAGAGTAGAGTTTAACTATCCAAATTACTAAAGAACAATTAATCTGAGGTATATCTAACGGTATACAAGTATCACTATTAAGAATTTCTGAACATACGCTTCAAATCAAAATCTTTGAGTTTTTCGTTGTCGTTTAATAGTTTTGCATGCCTTTCGCGGGTAGCACGTTCTTCTGTAAGATATGGAAAACAAATCTGGTAACCATTATGTTATCAAATTATATCCCTTTGAAACGAGCCACTGACCCTTTTTAATGCCAAAATTTCATAAGGACCAGAAACGAAATACCAATAACATTTATTAAGCGTGCAAGTCGCTGGAGCAAAAATTATGGCCGCAAACAGAATCCTTCACCCGTGTTATTAAATTTCATCAGTGCTGGCCACCCCGAATCTTTGTTAAACAGAGCGTGACTAAGCCGTGGCAGCGTCGAGGTTTTTAAGAGATTTATGAGAAATATAATTATAAGTTTTGTTTTTTGTGCTGTCAATGTTAGAGTAGGTACGCGGTGAAGTACATGGAAAACGCCATTTTTAAGTTTCCGTAGGTAAAGGGAACCCTGTTCTGCCATGTTCGTCTTTCCGTCCGTCTGCGGCTTAGCTTAGTGAACCTTACTACTAAAGAGCTGTATTTCGGCATGAGTATATAAATCACGCCGAAAAAACGGTCGGTAAGTCCGGGGTTTTTGGAACATATTTTTTTGGAACACTGTTAAAATAAAGGCTTACACATTACGAATACATTTTTTTTTTATCAAACTGGTTAACTAAACAAAAAAAGTATAATATCTATACAAGGTGTAACAAAAATGGGGTATGAACCGATCAAGGGCTTAACAGGTATTGTATTCTGATAAGAAAAAACAGAAAAAATCATTTTTTTGACGCGATCTTTTTTTACATTTCTATGGAGCTTGTCACCCCAGTCGAGTCGGCCAACGCTCCATACTAAGGTAAAATAAAAACGGGTCAAAAATTTTTTTTTTGTTTTTTTCTTATCAGAACACGATACCTGTTAAGCCCTTGATCGGTTCATACCCCATTTTTGTTACACCCTGTATAAATCACTCGAAAAAAACTGTCGAAAATAAATCACGTTTGGCCATCTCTCCCAAGGTGTACGGGTGTGATGACCATACCTTTACAGGAAACATGGCCATAACTTAACTCTCAGTTAGTATGTTTTTCGTAATTATTTTTATTCTTGTGGCCTCGAATTCGGTGAAATGATTATGTAGCCAAAACTTCACAGAAACCAGTCTTCGAAGAAGATAACTTATAATAATTATCCCCACAGCCGCGGCAGTTTCTTTCGTTTACACACCGAGTTTTGGATATTTTTTTCTTGTTAGCATTCCTGGATTGTTTTATCCTCTCCTTTTATATACTCTTCTTTGACACACATTCAGCATCATATGGCATACCGACTAAAATTAGCCAGTGGCCATCTCTCCTTTTCTCGCGGGAGAGATGACCACACCTGAAATAAAAACAAGTCATGACATGACACGACTTGCCAAAATCGGACCTTAGAACAATGAGACACTCATATGCTTTGCAACAAATACAGAAAACAGCATTATTTTGAGAAACTAACATCAAAACCAGGTAAAACATGACCTCTCCAAAAAATATTGACACTAGTCTAAACAATCAAAGTCGATTTTACTTACTTTATGCTTTTTTTCGCCTAATTGTTAATTGCACCCGTGCACGCACACGCACAAAGCGAAGCGAAATAAACAAAAACTCACGAAATCAAGTCACTGGGTCCATGAAATATTTCGATGGGCCATCTCCCCCCCCATGGCCATCTACCCCGGAATTACCTATACAATTTTGAAAAGTGGCAATATTTATTTTTTCTTGGTAACAGATTGTTAAAACCAATTTTCAATTTAGGGATGTGTCTGCGTGATATTGGGATAGTCCTAATTTGTATAAGAGTCATGTGTCCGGCCCACTGCACGCTAAATGGTTATGATATATGGCTGAGTATAAGAAAAAAATGTATGGAAGTTAGTAAATATATTATTAAATTTACCTCGAAAACTATCACGGATAACGAGGCATAACCAATTTAATGAATGTACTTGAAAATGCCAACTTTTGTACAAATTCGGGCAACGCAACCGCAACGTTTAGTAGGCGCGCGCGAGTCGATGACCGATGTAACAAAGGTCAGAGACAGCCATGCAACTACGGAACCCTACGCAGTGTAGTTAGGAGGCATGGTCCAACACGGACTTGGCCGGTTTTTAATTCTATTTTAGTTTAATCTGTAAGTGTATAGAATTTGTAGTTCGTTCATATTTTTTGTAAACGTACCTTTTATGAAACGTAATTAAAAATACCATGTAACCTACCTGTTAAATATCACCTTTATTCAGACCTATTTATATTATTAAAAAAAATATATTAAGGGTTTGTGATGAGGCTGCATTTGTCAGTTGTCTACTTCATTGAAAACCACCACCATAAAGTAATTTAACCTGACTAAGTAGCATACTATAGACATATACATACAATAACTGCACGGCTAGCACGCGACGGCGCGCGAGCTCTCTCGATTTTTCTCGCACTATCCGTCTCTCTCTTATTAGAACACTTAGAAGAAGAGGTATAGTGCGATAAAAATCGAGAGTATGTCGCGGCCGTCGTGTCCTAGACGTGCTGTACTTGAATTAGAGTAGGATAACGAGGAATTCAATTGTAATGTATTTATTCTCCTATTTTCTTTTACCTACATTATTGTCTTCGTGCTCCTAGCAGTAGGAGACTTCAGTAGGAGCACGACCCCGCAGTGGTTATGGCGTACGCAGTCAAAGCTGCCTTTCTCAACAAAGGTTCAGATCCACACTCTTATCCAAACAAGTGGCGTGTCCGTGTCACTTTCCTGCGTGAGGAAAGCGTCCAACAGGTTAAGTGAGTCAATAAGTAAAATTAATAAGCATATGTAACCATTTTTTTATTTTTGTATTCGTATGGTGTGAGAATTGTGTAATTGTGTAATATACAAAGCTGTCCAATCTGTACGGTCGTGTATGATTTACCAGGAATTGTTTTTTTAAAGACATCGTACGGACTTCACAATGTTATATCATATTATAAGCCTATATTCAGATGTACAACTCCAGCCTGCCTCCAACTGCAACCATTAAAAACCTTTAGATTCCCTCCAAGAACATTATACTGTAGTCCGTCAGAAAAAACATGGCATAGTACATTCCACAGACAGCGCGTTTGCATAAGGAAATTCCACTTAAATTCAACCGTGCATTCAAGTTTCAAGTTGCGATAAGTAATTGAAAATATAACCCTTAAATGTTTAATACCAATCATGAGCAGAATATTCAACACGAAATGTGAACTCTATACAATAAGCGCAAGTCAAATGCAGACGCACATATTTTATTTATAGTGAAACCCTAGAATACAACCAATTACGGATTTGAAATAATAAAGTAGCCGAGTGACTGAATTGAGCACGAGTGCATTCAGCTTTGCGGCTTTACGGGAAATCGATGCCATTTCAATTATGAATGAATGCATAACAAAGTAAAGTGTCGTGTTCATCGATTGGCTACGGTCGGTATAACCAGGAAATACTCAAGGCAAAATACGGTTTTGAAAAACATTAATTTATAATAGCGTTTTTTTGTTGATTTAATTTTAAAATGTTATTCTAAGATGCTGTATTCAAGAATCCGACAAACTTTCCACCCGGAAGTAATTATGTAGATTTAAATGAAGCATGCATTGTCTTTTTTTGTATGATTTAACTTGAATATTATAAAGCAAATTTAAATGAACAAAAATATTTATTAATATTTTTTCTGTCTTTTTAGAAGCTAGTTAATTTTAAAAAAAATTGATGTCTGAAATTTTGGCGGATTCTGTCTCTGGGTAACTATTTCATTGATAATATATCCGTTACACAGAAAAGTTAAGCTATTATAAATTATTTCCAAAATAGATTTTTTTCCATACAAGTTGTCAGTTCATATTGACTGGACTGAAATAAGTTCTACGTGACTCGTCTGTTGACAAACGATCAAGCTGGATTAATAAGGGCCACGTAATTGAGTAGTTTTCCCGTGTTAAATTTTCGACTTACACTGCAAGCCAACGTCTAACTCATTTTGAAATGATTTATCATATTGTCCTATCAAAAAATATACAATAATGCTTATTTCATTTCATTTCATTTCATTTCATTTATTGTATAGCCATGAACACATTTACATAATAAGGTCTTATAACTAAGGATGGTAAGTTCATGACACCCTGTTAGGGCACACAATATTTGCTAAATCTAGTTTAGTTCAATACCTAAAATTGTTTTACATCATAAATAACGTATCGTAGCTGGCGTGCAGAACTCTATACATATTATCTAGTCAGTTATATTAAGTTAACTTAAATTTAGGTATTTTACATGCAGATAACAATTTACAATTTTCGGTTTTACTACCTCGTCAGCTTTTCATCATTAAAAAACTCCTGAATTGAGTAATAGCAGTGATTAATTAACATGTCTTTTAATTTATTTTTAAATATGTTATCATTTGGTTCTAATTTAATAATGTCCGGAATTTTATTATAAATTGAAATAAGATTATATTGGGGCCCATTTTTGAAGATGGCTAAGTAAGATCTAGGTAAAAGTAATTTGTTCTTATATTGACTTCTAGTTTTTGACGTTTCCGGTTTTGTCGGGAACAGGTCTGGGTGTTTACGAACAAAGAGGGCTGCTTCCATAATATATACAGCGGGTAGTGTTAACAACCTAAGTCTAGTAAAATGAGGGGGGCAGCTGCTTGGAATATGGATGTTAGCTAATATGCGAATACATTTCTTTTGCATTGTGAATAGTTGGTGAGAGTCAACGCTATTTGTTTCGGCATTTCTTTATATTGCGTGCCTGCAAGCCGAAACAGTCTATTGATGCTTGTGACTCCGCCGCGGCCACTAGCAAGTTTTCGACGTTTTTATTGATTAAAGATTCATTGTGCCGATAGCTAGAAAAATAGAAGTCTCAACTCAACAGCGCAATTGGGGTTCTGGCACCCCTACTCACCACCAGAAAGACAACTACACAGAACAAGCAGTGGTTTCAATATGGCTGCGGTCTTTTGTAAAGTGGAGTAAAAGTAAAAATAAACAAATAAATAATCAATAAATATTAGAGGACAAACTTACAAAAATTTAGCTACCCTCATAGTTTTTGTGAGTATGAGTACGAGTATGATCAATAAGGCTTGTGTTGTAGGCTAGACTAGACACAGATAACCTCTAATAGATAGAGCCTATAAGCGATTTAGTTCGATGCAAAGGTTGGCGGTAGGTGCGGGTTGCGGGGAGGTCAGTAACGGCGCTGCGATTGGCTGTTTCGAAAATAGCGCGCTTTGTCACATCATGGCGCCAGAAGCGTAGTGATGGGACGCGTTGGTCGTTAACGGTTTTTTGCGGTGCCGCAATCAATTCATCATCACATCATATCAGCCGAAAGACGTCCACTGCTGGACATAGGCCTCCCCCAAAGAGTGCCAAAGTGACCGGTCCTGCGCCACTCGCATCCAGCGGACTCCAGCAACCTTTACCAGGTCATCAGTCCACCTTGCGGGGGGCTACCCACGCCGCGCCTTCCGGTTCGTGGTCGCCACTCGAGAACCTTTCCGCCCCAACGGCCATCGGTTCTACGTGCTATGTGCCCCGCCCACTGCCACTCAATTGCGCATTCAAGCGCAATCAATTGTTAGTAGAATATTTTACATGGCGTAGGTACCTGTTAACATAGTTTACATTTTTGAACGGCTGTCACTGATATATTATTATCATGTTTCGTTCATCGACTGTTTTGATCACCACATAACATAAAAAGTATGTTAATCATAATCACATCGAGTAGTCATATAAAATAATTATTTCTAGCCACTTTACAACATTTACTGCATTATCGTGTTTATATATGTGCCTTCGCCCCGTTCGTATTTTACATACTTACTAGGAAAGGGCGAATGCGATGTTTATTCGACATTAACGCGAAATGCTTTAGCTAGGCTTATGTATGATATTTTAAGATTGGTATAGCTAGGTAAGGAAGACAAATAAAAACGATGTAATAAAAAAGTACATATATTTATTCAATGTGATAAAATTATGTGGTTGATGATAATCCTCGTCATCGTTCAAGAGGGCGTTAACGTGCTCACTAGCGCCACTGGTAAATAATTGTGATTATTTATCTCGTGACACTAGTCCTAATTGCTCTCGAAGACGATTCGAAAAAACCCAAATGCCATGGCTCGATCACTAACCACCTTCGAGAACATACTACCTATGTATTCATTATTAAATTCTATTTCATTCTACTTTATATGAATGAATACATAGAAATAGCTAACTTCGACACTACATATTATTCTACAATACTCGAAATTACCCAAAAAATAAAATAAAACTACATATCTACTCTTAAATCAACAAAACACTTCCACCACGGCTATCATGCGACGGCGCGCGAGCTCTCTCGATTTTTCTCGCACTATCCGTCTCTTTCTTATTAGAACACTTAGAACAATAGGTATACTCGTAGTGCGAGAAAAATCGAGAATGTCGCGGCCGTCTCATGATAGACGTGCTGTAGGTACTACAATAATATATGCCGTTAATTAGCTCTGGAAGCTATAAAATAGGGCGAGATAGTAATTTACTACGTCTCCCTCTACCTCATTAGCTTGTAAGACGGTTGCAGTCCGCCACGCTGCCTTCTTGGTGCAGTTTTAAACCTTATAGTACATAGCATACATTATCTATGATTTCTTACAAAATAATTTTGACAAGGCAATGACAAGGATACTTACTCCTCTGGCGCAGTGACCCAAAGTGGGTCTTGGCCTCCAACATGACTGCTCGCCACTGATCCCGGTCCTGTGCAGTCTCCCGCCAGTCGCGAGCTTGGAGCTCGCGCAGATCCGCATTCACCACATCCGCCCATCGATATCTAGGCCGACCGACCGGGCGGCGTCCTGTCGGTTTTCCCTCGTAAGCTCTTTTCACCGCCCGTTCGCCTCCCATCCGCTCAAGATGACCGAGCCACCGAAGCCTTTGCGCCTTTGTCACGCCAATGATATTAGGTTCAGCTACTATCTCTTCAATTTCGGCGTTTTTGCGGATCCGCCAGCTGCCACCGGCTCTCTGCGTTGGGCCAAGGATTTTTCGGAGAATCTTTCTCTCAGCCACCAAAAGCTTATTCTCTTCCCTTAAAATGAGTGTCCAGGCTTCACATCCGTATGTTAAGATAGGTCGTACTACGGTCTTGTAGATTCGGATATTGGTTTTTCTACTGAGAAGCCTGGACACCAGGACTTTATGCAAAGCTGCACCGCATCGCAAGGCATTG
Organism: Epinotia bilunana; assembly: GCA_947049275.1. Classification (NCBI taxonomy): domain Eukaryota; kingdom Metazoa; phylum Arthropoda; class Insecta; order Lepidoptera; family Tortricidae; genus Epinotia; species Epinotia bilunana. Next base: position 4,399,219 of record OX346267.1, read on the forward strand.
TCGAATGTCGATTTCCTCGTCACGGGTATTGTTGTCATTGATAGTACAACCTAGGTATTTAAATTTGGCCACCCCTTTGAACACAGTATCTCCAACCTGTAGATCTGCAGGTCTACCTTGACCCGTCTTATACCGTCGCATGTGGAGTTACTCAGTTTTGAATGACAAGGATATAATTATTAATAATCTTTCTTTGGTGAATTTTCGCATGAAAATAGTACACAGCACGGATGAGTTAACGTATTGTTTCCTTAAATGAATCTGAATCGGTAAAATTCAGGTTATCAGTGCAAAAACATATATGCGTGGTGACGGCACGTCGCCCTATAGGCTCTATCTATTGGAGGTTATCTGTGGTACTAGACGACGATTATATAATATTAAATATCGTCGATATATACATATAGGTAACGTGTATGTGTCTACCATTTGTTATTGCGTTTTTGTCACGAATAAATGTTTTCTTTCCCTTTCTTTCTTCTATTATACGTATATATATAAACACACAACATATGACTCAGAATTAACAGGGTGTTACAAAAATACCCCTCAAGCCGAAAGGGGGTCAAAAGGTCCCTTACCGTGACTTACCGAACCGTAGTCCGCACAAAATGCAACCCAAAAAAGAATTCATAAAATAATCATCATTGAAACGCAACCCTGAAAACGTAAAACTAATGAGTAGAAACAGTCCCAGAAAGTTAAGTACATTTTTACCTAATTTCCTCTGAGAGATAAATGACAACCACCATAACCGAGTACAGAACAGAGAGTACATGCTCCCGTTTTTCAATTTATGACGAATTGGAAACAAGAACATGAAATAGTATGTTAGTTGTGAAATGTACATAATATATTATGTTGATAAAGATTTATTGAGATGGCTTGTAAATGACACCATATTTTTCTTCTGATTTTTTAAGTACTCAAAGCGGTTTGGTTTCCTTTTATTGAGTTTAAAAACCTGTTTTGATTAAAATGGTTTAATCATTATTAAATTAGTGACAAACGATAAACAGTTAGTCTTCTGTTAAAATAATCTATGAACATTCATTTTGATTGTCGTGACAGGTTTTTAGGGTTGGCACTTTTTTGATGTGGAATAATGTAACACGTTGTATTCATGCTCAGTATACGAATATTTGCCCTTACCGGGATTCGAACGCGCGACCCTACGCTTCGCTCACTACCCGCTAGGCTAAACTGATCGTGAAAACGATCCTTATGTTTTATGGGTCGTTCTTCTTTACCTAACAGTGCCTGCTTTATAGATGGCATAATAGACTAGTCTCATGTACTTTACAGCTGAAAACGCAAGCCAGCTTAGCCACATATCACGCAGCTCCGGCGCTGGTAATGGTCGGGCACAATAAATCAGCTCGCTGTGAATTGACGGTCCGCGGAGCGCGATGTGCAGCTGTTTCCTGGTGGGCTATTCTCGAACGAAAAGTCCTAAGTGCACTTAAAATTGATAGGATATCCGTCTTTTGATTCCCGGCTAAGGTTTCGTTCTGAAAGCAACAAATCTGTTATCGTCATTTGGGTAAATGCTTGGAACAATATAATCTGGTGTATTCATGAATCTTAACCATAATGCACGTATAATATTGTTGCTCCCTTCGGTACGAAGCGCATTCGGATTGCTTCTTTGTAGGACTTTATTGTGCTTGCTATTAATAGCACAAAATTTCGTTTATTTTAATGCGATGTATATCTGCTTTGTTAAACATGGCATATGAATATAACTTTCAGTGTATTTCCATTTTCTAATCAGGTACACACTACGCACATATTTGAATACCTAATAATTTATAGCCATTTCCACATTTTTATACGCTAGCGCTTTTTAGGGTTCCGTAGTCAACGAGGAACCTTTATAGTTTCGCCATGTCCGTCCGTCTGTCTGTCTGTCTGTCTGTCTGTCTGTCTGTCCGTCTTCGGCTTAGCTCAGTAACCCTTACAACTAGAAAACTGCAATTCGGCGTGGGTATATAAACCAATCACGCCGACAAAACAGTAGAATAAAATCCTGAAAAAAATTTTTTTACCCTACCTCCCCTACATGTAAATTGGTGATGTATTTTTTTTCTCGTTAAACCTTGTGGGGTATCATTGGATAGCTTGTTCAAAAATATTATGGGTTTTAAAAACCTATTTTTCAACTCAGTTATGCGTTTGCGAGATAATGGGATTTAAAGCCCTAATTTTTGTTCGAGTCATGTGTCCCCCTCCCCCCCCCTGCCGGCTAAATGGCTACAACTGGGGACGTGAAAAAATTCGTGGCAGTAGTAAATATAATGAATTTAAAAGGAAAACTATCACAGTTAAGTAGACATAACTAGTTAACGAGTCGTAGACATAACTAGTTAACTGGTAAGAAGTGCACTTAATTTCGGGTGCAAATACATTGTCATTGGAATTTGAACCTTTTACCGTGGACGGTAGAGTGGCTTTTTCACGGCATGGTGCTTCTTGCCCGCGGCGAGCGCGCAAAAGACCTGCCCTGCGACATGCCCCCCCAACTGTGGCAATGCTAAAACTTAGGCGGACTTACGGCACGGTGCTTCTTGCGCGCGCGGCTAGTTGTGATGTGCGGCTTGATGCTGTTCGGAGATTTTCGTAATTATTTTACGTAAATAACCTGTTGATGTAAAAGTTTGCGATCTGCGCTGCGGTTCGATTCGTTTTAAAGTTGTGTACCTAATTACCTACATATCGTTTGAAAAAACTTAATGTACCTACTGACCTCGTTATTTCAATTGAGAAGTTGTGGTCCCTAACAACTGAGTGGTCGCTAAACAGCGAAATGACCCTATACATTGGTGTGTTATAAAAATAATCATTTTTTTTTTCGAGGGTAAGCTATAATAAAAACCCCAAAATCCCCTTTTAAGTCCGCATTCTGTGACAGACGGGCAACTACGGAACCCTACCCTGCGCGTGGCCCGATACGCACTTGGCCGCTTTTTATTTAATATTCGTATTGTGGAAATCCAACCTAAGTATATTGAATTCGGCGATCTTTTGAAGTAAAATCAAAATTATTTCAAACTAGCTTCCCCCCGCGACTTCGTCTGCGTGGACCCGGGATAAAGCCGAACCTTTAATTTAATCCAGACTATAAACTATTTTCGTGCAAAATTTCATCCAATTCGGTTAAGCTGTTTAAGCTTCATTGAGTAACGAACATCCAAATATTCAATATTCCGCATTTATTATATTATAGTTGGATAATTATGAGTAATGGAATAAGTAGACTTAATATTTTCAATGAGTAACTACGACAACCAAAGCATAATATATGGAATGTTTTTCAGAGCCAGGTCGATCACGTAACGCATTGTACGTACGTTAGGTAGATCTAGGTAAATGTCATGTTTTATACGGAAAAATGACAGTTGGCCTGTCCTAACGAGCGTTGGAATCGTTACGTGACTATCCCTCTAGAACCAGAGGCTCTATTAAATCCAACCGGTTCGCCTAGTGGATAGTGACGCTGCCTACAAGCTGAAGGTCTTGGTTCGAATCCCGATAAGGGCAAATATTTGTATGATGAGCATGAATATATTTGTTTCTGAGTATTGGATGTTTCTTTGTATTTGAGTATTTATATAGTTCCCATAACACAAGCCTTATTGAGCCTACTATGGGACTAGTTCGATTTGTATAAGATTGTCCCCTAATATTTATTTATTTTAGATTAGGTAAATTTTTATCATAAATTATATTGCGATCTAACTTTATCACCAAACAGCTGCGACGGTTTAACCGCGCAACACGCGCCGCAAGACACCGTCCGGCTGCAACACCGCCGCCTGCAAGAGCCAAGTCAGAGTCCGGCTACACCGCGCCGCGAGCACGCGCGAGAGGCGGCCGACAATATAATAGGATGCGCGCGCGGCGACGCGGCCGGCGGGGACGTCCACCGCGAGATCGCGACAACACAAACACATACAGTCCCTATTCGTCCCGGTACCGCCGCATACCGGGTAGAGTCAGTCCGACCCAAGTCGGGCCTAGCTGTTTCTTGCTGGACTCTTCTCAGCTAGGCTAGGTTTTAGCGGACCAGCGATAAAACTCCCAGTAGTTCGACACCACTCACACCCCAGATTCCGTTGATACCCTTCAACCAATTTCACTGGAGCGCAAACTCGTAGAGTATTCCAGTGTACAAACTTTCCCGCGTGGTTGTGCCGGAGGCTCCCCCTGGATTTTCCCCAGGCTACCACCACGCAATTCGACCGCTATATTGGGTCCGTCCTATTATAGCAACAGTCAGGTTCAAAAAAAAAAAAACAAGGACACGGCCAGTGCACGACAGTGCACACTAGGCCGTCAATAGCGCCCCTTATAACAAACGAGACCACTGACTACTTCTCGCTCCATAAATTACACCCACCAAACCGACTCGGAAAGACAACACCGGGTCATCAACATCATAAGGCGTGTCCCTAAGGGATACAGTACCAGACCACATTTTAAGGGGGGCGCGGGGCCTCGGGAAATTTGAACACGCTAGGAAGATGATGATGATTTAGCTAGCTAACCCATTCACTTCCGTTTCCTTGCATCTAAGCGAAGGGGGGCGTGGGAACTTTATTTTAGGCAGCAGGGGGGCGTGCCTAAAAAAAGTTTGGGAACCCCTGTACTAGCCGACATCCGTGACCAAGGGTACCCGTCTAGTGAAATCCACCGGCTGTATAGACCCCACCAAAGACCGAAAACGGCCTACGACATCGTAGCCGTCATGTTGGACCGCACGCCTGAAGGGCGGGTCATAGAAATGATAACACAAATGATGGGTGTAGGCAATCCGTTCCGTATTCCGTTCCGCTACCGAAACCGCTACTTGCAAACCGATATGACGACATTCCGGTTGATAAAAATACCGGTATTTCTCGGTTACGCAGTTCCTGATTGTAAGTTAGCTGTAATGTCATATAGATTTTGTGTCTCAGTCTGAAAATGGAGACGCCGAAATATATAATATGAAAATAAGACCTTTTACGCATAAAATATTTTTTATTTTCATTCGTATTACTCACGTAACTATGTTTATATTTACTTCCTGGTGTTAAACTAAAGGACCCTTATTATGTACCTACAGTACTTACTCTCAAATAAAGCGTTCACTATCTACAGACAAGACAATCGAGATTCTCGAAACTATAACATTGTTTAAAGACCTTTGCACTGTTGTGTTTGTGTTCGCGACAAACGGCAAGCGCCCTTATTTATTTTAGAGTTCGTCGGCATTCGGATCCAGTCGTGGGATTGGTACATAAGGGTTGGCAGTCTTATTGACTGATTTTCACACATTTACTTTATCGCCCTCGCATCAAAACGAGCATCAAGCATTTCGAAGCCGCTCGTCTAGTCGACCTTGATGAGAGACGTCAGGCACGAATATGTCGTCTGAAGCTTAACAAAATACAATTCATGTACAACAGCTCTGGTCAGCTTACCGTCCTTCATGCGACCGAGTATTTAAGAGTATGGTCGGCTTCGTAAGCCATACATTTATTTGCTGAACACAGTTTAAAGCTGGTGTACAATATTTTCCAGTTCGGTGCATTCAGCCTGCATGCAGGCGTTAGTTATTGTTAAAGAAAAAAACAATATTGAATGTGACAATACAATTAAAAATGACCATAAATTAATATATGGTACACAAACAAACACAAGGAGATATTGAACAAAATATTAATATAATGCTATAATACACTGTTTTAACACAATTCGTTTTTGCACAGAGTAACGTTCATTTAAATTCTTGTGATAGAATTTGGTAAGTACCTAAGTCAAATTTTGCATATGATTACTAATTTTGTCCTGTTCAACAGTGTTTAGTTTACATTGGAGGAGAGTTGCATCAAATTATATGATTACAGACCGGTCAAAGAAAAATATGGCGCCGGAAGCTGTCATTCAATGGAAACTTTCTTCTTCAAACTTTCCATACATTCAGATTTTCGACGAACACCGTTTACGATTAAATGCCAACCCTGTCGGCACGGATTGCCTCACGGGTGACAACCCTAAGCAGATTGTTTGATCGCCTTAGACACTGCAGCATAAGCCTGAAGCAATGAATGTAAATACCGCTCCACGTACCGCTATCCACAACGAGTAGTTTGCGGCGTAATAGCAGTAGAGATGTAATGACTCATTTTACTACGAGGCCCGAAGACCTCATTTTTGGAACAAATCTTCATACTTATGTATTCCCATTTATCTGATAAACGTGCTCTGCTCACACTCACATACACTCAAATACGAGTTTTTGTGCTAGAATTCTGCTACAAGAGCGCATGACCTAAGAGGATTCAAACATCATTTCGACACGGTTTACTTCTTATAGTAAATTGAGTTAAAATCTTTTATTTTCCACATATCCTTCAAAACTATGGTCGCGTCATCCGCAATGAATAACCAGTTATGTGATATTAGGAACACCTTATTTAATGATTTATTTATTATAATGTTTATTTACATAGCTTACAGTTGTAACTTAACCAGTGCACTGGTAAACATAGGTACATAAAAGAAACTATAAATTACATTGGAACACTGGATTACCTGCTATCTATCATGTCACAAAACTTTAAATATGCATATTGACCTGATTGGGCCATTACCGTTTTGTCGAGGATTCTCATACTGCTTGACTGCTGTGGATAGGTTTACGAGACGGCCAAAAGTAATGCCGATTGCCGAAATTAAAGCCGAAACAGTAAGTGGAGCATTTATAGCCGGATGAATATCTAGATTTGGTTGCCCCGAAAAAATTACTACTGATCAAGGTCGTCAATTTATTTCCGACATTTTTCGACGTCTCCTTTCTCATCTTATTAAATAAATAAAAAAATATAAAAAATAACAAGCTATTATCGCCGTGCAAAAAAGTCGCATTCATTATACTGACATCAGAAGCGCATTGAGAAGCTTCATCGCCCGAGCAAATGGCGAGTTTCTATGCGACAATGTGCGGGACACTGGCACTGCCAATAAAGGACGCGCACGTGGTCTTAGGGTTATTCGGGGGACATCTGGTACAAACAGTCGCACCAATTTCTCAACTAAGTCTAGACTATCCACTTCTCCACGCAACACCCTAAAAGACAATGTAAGAAGATAGAGGTTGCGTCTCACTTCCAACGAATTGTATCTAAGGGTCCCAAATAAGAACTCGGTTGGATAAGGGAGACCGGGTGTATGGTTGTCTCACGGGTTGGTTGTCACAGCGGCCATAAAAGGGTACAATATGAAGGATTAAGTGAATCGATCGGTGTTAAAAGATCGCAAGAGCTATAAGTTCCTTCCGTACTTCACCAATCGATTCACTTAATCCTTCATTTTGTATCCTTTTATGGCCGCTGTGACAACCAACCCGTGAGACAACCATGAACGGTCTCCCCTACAAGTAGGGGTATTGCCCATGCCCTTAGATCTTTTTGTACAGCATTCTTAAGAAAGTTTCTATTAATGATAGGACACACAGATCACGTAGGCAGTTATCTATCATACTTCAGAAACGGATCCCTTTTTAAAATATTGGTGGTGAAAGCCCACATTCAGCAACAGCTTTAAAGTAATCCATAACATTATTAAATTAAATATAAAGAAAATAACCATTTAGGTTAAGCATGCCCTTACAAAATAAAATATACCAACATGCATTTATGCTCCACATCAATTCAATGAAACACAAAATACACCCTTAAATATTTAGAAGGATTCGAACATCGAGTGATTGAAATAAAGGAGCATATACAGTGGCTAAACATAGTAGTCCCAAGGGAAATCAAAAGGGCACGACAAATCCTCGCTCTGATCGCATAAAAATACCTGGGACCCATAATAAATTCCATTTATTGCGACCTACCCCCGTGATTCAGGTACTGCAAAAACTACCACATTGTCCAGTCTCGAATGGTAAATGAACTAAATTCCAATTTGATTTTTATAAAACCGCATCAGACAGGCTAAAAAATGGATTGTCGGGAATATCGAATTGAACGACGACCGTCTTTTTTATCGACTAGTACTGAGTGTTTGACTGTAATCCTTAACAGAAAATCGCTAAACTTAAGTGGCAGTGGGCGGGGCACATTGCACGTAGGACCAATGGCCGTTGGGGAGGAAAGGTTCTCGAGTGGCGACCACGCATCGGAAGGCGCAGACTGGGTAGACCCCCACAAGGTGGACTGATGACCTTGTAAAGGTCGCGGGAGGCCGCTGGATGCGGGTGGCGCAGGACCGGTCATTGTGGCACTCTTTGGGGGAGGCCTATGTCCAGCAGTGGACGTCTTTCGACTGATATGATGATGATGATGATGAATCCTTAACAGAAAATAATACTTTTACTATTGTTAAAGTTTTTTTTCCCCCTTTTGCTAATATTAATTGATTAAGTGTATGAAATAACAAAAATCACACATACAACATAATGAAAACACAAAATAACAAGAATCACACAAACAACATAAAAAATAAAAACACACACAAACAAAAAAATACACATAACATCTCGAGCCCAAGTCTAGTCAAACGAGCTCCCGCGAGTTGTACTCGGTGCAAAGGTGCCCATCACGCTTGCCGCGTTACCACGTTGAAGGGCGATTGACAATCTTTGCACCAGGTACGAACCCGCACGAGCATCGGAACCTCTGTCTTTATTCGACGTCCCACCTCCTTTATGAAAGCTAAAGCCTCAGACCCCCAGCACCCTGTCGTCTCAAAAGCTCTAGCTTTACCTCTACCTCTAGGTACAAATATAAATAAATACATATGTTAGGGACAATCTTACATAAATCGACCTAGTCCCAAACTAAGCAAAGCTTGTACTATGGCTACTCGACGACGCTATATAAACGATACGACGACGATAGATAATAAATAGATACTTAAAGACATAGAAAACATCCATGACTCAGGAACAAGTATTCGTGCTCTTCAGACAAATAAATGCCCTTACCGGGATTCGAACCCGGGACCTTCAGCTTCCTAGGCAGGGTCACTACCAACTAGGCTACAGAGGTCGTCAATAATAATTATTTTGAAGGGCTGAGTATGTGTCCCTTTTTCTAGCCGCAGCAAACTCTTCTGCAGCACTAGCTGAGCGGCGAGGCGGCAAAGGTACTGACGCACGTGGCGTCCCACAAGAAGCACTTCCCCCTCTGCAAGGCATCAAAGTTAGCCCGTCTGTGCGACAAGGGCCTGATGTTTCCAGTACACACGGGATGTTAGCTGAAATGTAACGATGTTATTGAGAGTGTGGTTACGTGGAAATCTTACTGAGCAACAACAGCAACTCAACGCGTGATAAGCACTGGCCCCCACCATAGATCCGCAGATGCGTTTATGAGGTATACAAACATCGCAGTCCAGGCGGAGAGCCACTGCCACACGCATTGAGTTATTGTCGACGAGTGTTCCTAAGTATGGGGCATATCTCGTAAATTATGCATCTAAGCGACATGACAAGTTTTACTCACTAAATATTTCGATATCTCATATAGTTTTAGAGATATCGGCTCTTGTAAGTCTCTCTTCTTGGACAAAAACTATATAGTCATATATATAGTATTAAACTATATAATAGCCGTCAAAGACTATATATCTATATAGTCTTTGACGGCTATTCATCATCAACCTCAAACATGCAAGTAGCAGAACATGAAAGGCGTAATCAACTCAGCAAGTCTGTTGACATCCATTTCACCGGAGATGCCGAGATACACCGCAAACAAGAAGATTTTCTGTAGAACAAGTTCTCCATAAATTGTTCATTCAACAACTTCATCAACATGTAACATTTCAGAACTAAAAGATTATTTCGTGTTCTTGATTCCAATTCGTCATGTAATCTAACTCAGTTATGGTTATTTTCATTTGCAATTTACAAACAACTTAAATAAGGTTTCAGGCGTGCTTACAAAAATGTGTTCAATATTTTAGAAATAGTGATTATTATAACACTCTTGTCTTCGTTTAATTACAATTTATAAATTTGTCTAATACCTCTTAGCTTTTTTGTTCCTTGCAAACAAAACAATCTGCCAGGACACCCTGTACTCAAGACCCCATCTTTCCGGCAAAACTCTTAAAAGCGGATCACGGCTTGGATCCAAGCATATTCAAACGTTGTCAAGCAGAAGCTGAAAGTATATATAGCAGCACTACAAGTATTACCGGGTAATAAGTTTTGCCGTTTAATATTTCGGTTACGGTTTCGGCATCGCCTCGGGATAGTATCTCCAGTATGTTCCACTTTCAACCAATAAACTCAAGCTTTTTCTTGGTAATATTTTCTTCGGTGTCCGCAATTAATACTTATTAATGACAACGATTTAAACAATTTTAGTATATCATGTATTTTGGAAACTGAATAGGAAGGCAATATGTAATGTCGGACTGTTTTGATTTTAGGACTTTTTGTTGATGGATTTGGATAAAAGGCCTATTTTTGCAGCCTATTTAAAATAAAACCATTTCAAGCATTATTTGAAGCAACGTAGCATTTATAAAAATTAAAAAAAACAACACATACCGTACACTGTATTGATGATTTTGATATTATTTAAAAAAAACATAAATATATGTTCAATAACCTCAGAGGAAACGGTCGAGACCGTTTGCATGAAATACATTCGATGAAATCCGTTTAAATCTTTTTCCCGGTTTACCTAAGTTTTTCAGCATAGTACGAAACGACAAAAATCCTTTTGAGTGCCACTTTACCTAAATTCGGTGGAGTGGAACTAATAATGCAGATCACAGAAAACCTATGCAATGGAACTCCATCCATGGTAAGTAGGCACTTCACGGATAATAATAATACATACGTTACTAATCTTACATCTTTAATTTAACTATTATTTATAGCAAACATTGCTGAACTCATAAGATATCTTTGTTGGTTTGCATGTGTATATTTAAGTCTCAACTTTTTTTGTTTTGTAATGTGTGCTTTATTTGAATAAACATTTTTGTATTCTATTCTATTCTTATCTTACTCATCAAAAAACACATTGTGAAACCGATGGTTCAGCTGTCAATGTTTCTTTTTTAGAACCACGTAAAATAAGTTCTAAAGAGAAGCATAATATTTTAGATTTTTGCCCCATATCGTCCCCCTAATGAAATCAATTAATAATGATCGGACGAGTTGGCTGTAAACCAAATAACGTAATATTACGTTCGTACGAACATAATATTTGCTAAGCTTCGATAATATTTGCTTCTTGAAGAAATTTCGGAATTTTTGCGTCCAACAACTTAATAGAATTCCTCATAAATAACTTTTCCTGCAAGTTCATAACATAACAGCGCGAAAATGTATTTATTAGAAAAGTTTAATTTGATAAGAGTGAAAGTTTGCTAATAATTTATTTATTTTCACTAACTATTTCAAGTTCAAACCTAATACTTCTTTTTAACCGACTTCAAAAAAAAGGAGGAGGTTCTCAATTCGGTTGTATTTTTATTATATTACTTACATAAACTTAGGAAATCTAAGAGAGATAATAGAGTAATTGATATAGTAAGTTTTCATGAAAATCAATCTGTATCTATACTATCTATGGGTACTAATATTATAAAGAGGAAAAGTCTATGAGATAGTAAGTTTGTATGTTTGTATGTACCTAATGGATAATCTCTAGAACCGCTAGTCCGATTTCAAAAATGTATTCATCTGCGTGTTCAATGGGCTTTCTTAATTACTATAAGATATATTTTGTTTTGTGGGTTAGCCTGCGATCTTTGGAGTACGCGGGCGGCGCCGCGCGGACAGCTAGTAATATTTTAAAAGTATATAAGGGTTAATCTCAGGAACCACCTGTCTGGTTTGAAATATTATAGAGTACTTTCCGAGTAGACAAATTTATCATGCTATATTTTATTTCGCGGGTTTACTTGAGTTCTTTGCTAATACGTAGGCGAAGCCGCACGGACAGCTTGTGTTAGTATAAAGTTGGTAGGTAGTGTGTCACATATGAGTCATGATTTACGGGCGCTTTTCACTACAGAGCGGAAGAATGCTGAAGCACATAAAACGTGGTTAGAAAGAAGCTAACTCAGGGAGGTTTTGTTATATTATAATTCATAATCTCAGAATAACCAGGATTATCCTTCTAGTCAGGATATTCAGTTGCATCAACCATGAGGTGAACTCTCTCAAATCGCATTGCAATATGCATGCGTTAGCTTCCACGCGTGCCGAACCTAAAACATTAAATTACAATATGAAACAAGTCACTGATCGACCCCTTAATATGGCCCGGCCAATACCTCAAGCATGCGACAGGTGGGTTCAATGGCCTTTTGTGCAAATTGGATTGCCTAGCTTTCTAACCGTTTCCTAGTCTCACAGCAATTGCACTTAAGCCCGCCCGAGGCAGGTTGTAATTGGACTTAAAATTGAGACGTGCACTCACTAACCTCAACTGTAAAGGCTGATAAAGGAATTCTGTGAATTCATACCACACAGGAAAAATAATACATTCGCCAATTTCTTGAATTAAAAAAAAACGGCTCAAGAAAATTCGCTTCGTTCGAAATTTTTGCATCTTCTTAATTTTATTAATCTTCGTTCAAGAAATATTTACCTTTAATTAAGTTTGTATTTTTTGGCATAGTGTTCAGTAGCAACGTAAATCATATTATTGTGACGCCTTCCATGTTGCAATAAGCAATATGCATGTAGGTACGGCAAATGTATTTTTCACTGTTGCTTTCTCATATTTCGATTTTTTATCGGTAAAATAAATACATTTACAAGTCATAATACCAATTACCATAATATATAGCATTTGTTCATAGATTTACATCATTTCATTACAGTTGTATGAAGGTACATAATCATTTGTCATGCTTGTGGCGGGAAGGTTCAATATTATGCAAAATGTTTGCATATAGTAGTTAAATATTCTGCTTCCTATTCGATTTTGGGTTTATTTTAAGGTGCGCAATTATTTTGCATAAGCAGTAGTGAACTATTCGGATTCGTATTCGATTTTGGGTTAAGGCGATGCCTTGATTTGAGTCTAACACGCCCCCTACCCAGAGACACGCTGATGCCTTCCGCGCACGAGGCATATTGAACTCATCAAAGCGGCGAAAACATTTAACAGAAAGAACCAGTCTAAACTTTGTGCCAGGCACCTGGGCTTCACTTCTAAGGAGGATCAACAGGTATACATCTCTGAACACCTAACTGCTAAAGGGTCCCGTCTATACTTCTTGGTAAGAGATCTCAAAAATTAAAGGATTACAAACATTGCTGGACATCCTACGGCAAAATCTATGTACGTAAAACCGATGAATCCCAGATTATCCAGATAAACTCAGAGGAACAAGTGCAACGATTATTCCAGGACTGACTAGACAGTTCGTTAGATGTATCGTCCTACCTCTGTAAATATACACACACATACTCACACACCCACAAATAAGAAACTCACCCATACACTGTAACTCCAAACGTACATAAAAATATATCTATTGTCTGTACATCATGCAATCTGAAAGTCAAACTTCTACCAGAGTTCCCATGGCCTAAATCATGCACACTACGAGACCAGGCTCATTTTAATAGACTATATATACAACTATGTACAAATAATGACTTGCTTACTCTTACACAATAAAAATGCGTGATATATTGCAATCGATAGCAGAAATTGATGATATCAAGATATCGCGTATTATAGAGTGTGATAGTACTGAAGAGCTTATGAAACAAATACACATAACCAAAACTGATTTTACGATTACGTCACAAAATATAAGGAGTATATACTGCAATTTTGATAACTTTTCGCTTACATTATCTAGCTTTACTTTCAAAACTGACGTTATTATTCTCACAGAATGCAGACTAAATCCTAATAAGCCCTTACCTCAGCTCGAAAATTATGACTGTTACTTTACTACATCCCAACAAAACCAAAATGATGGAGTGGTTGTTTATGTAAAAAAATCCTTGAAGTAACGGAAATAAAGCTCTGCCAAGCTTCGTGTCTCCAGCTGGATATTTTGAATAGTACTGTTTTTTGTATCTATAGATCCCCGTCACATATGAATGCGGAAGACTTTATAGACTCTTTAAAAACTCAATTAGATACTCATAAATGAAATCATAAATGAAATGTATATTTCATTTATGATACTACGCGAGTTTGACTGATTGTTCTTCCCTGGTACAATGTTCCTCAGCGCCCTAAAGATCCAAGTTAGTTTCCTGACTCTACCTATGACTTGTTCAAGTTGGGGATACCAATTAAGATGTTCATCGAGTATAACTATACAATAAGTATTTAGTTTGAGCAACCTTGCCTATTGTTGGACAGTCACATGTAGGCGAGGATGGAGATAGACATGAGTGAATCCTAATCTACATATCATTTTTGGGCTGTATACCATCCGAGATGCTTAAGCATATGTAATTTGTCTTTTTCGTGTTCAGTGTAAGTAGGTTCATCTTAAGCCAGTTGTCTATGTGTGCTAAACCCTTTTCAGCATAGATCTTTACCTCATTCCAAGATTTGCCAGTAAATATTATTGCAGTGTCATCGGCATATGAGAAAAGTTTCGCATTTGGAATGGTTATATTACACAGATCATTTATGTAAATCAGGAATAAAGTGGGTCCTAGTACACTTCCCTGTGGGACACCATAAGTGACGTCTTCGAGCCCACTGACAACGTCTCCAAGCTTCACTCTCTGTTTCCTGTCAGTAAGGTAGCTCTCGAACAGTAACAGCGGTGTGCCTCTAACCCCTATTCTGTCGAGTTTCTGTAGAAGAATGGGAACAGAGACGGTGTCACAAGTGCCTAGGTGTTTACCTAGACCTAAAAAAAGCGTTTCACATTTGAAATTTTGCGTTGCGTTTGACAATTGAATTGAAATTTTTAGTGATCAGAGAAGTAAGTGCAATTATAGCATCTTCAGTTGATTTTCGCTGTCTAAATCCGTATTGGGCATCAGATATGAGGTTTTTGTTTAAAAAGCTTAAGAGTGTGGCGTTAAGTAGTTTTTCAAGGATTTTTGATAATGTAGATAGAACTGAATTCGGTCTATAGTTACTGACGTCATCCCTATCCCCTCCCTTGTACACCGGGGTGATGATTGACTGTTTTAGCGAGTTGGGGAAGACACCGTGGCCAAAACTAAGGTTTATCAGATGAGTTATTATAGGCACTACTTCTTTGGATATGTGTTTAAAGAAAGTTGCTGGTATGCTATCATAACCCGGTGCACTTTTAGATTTTAGGTTTGTTATTGTATTATAAACTTCTTCATGGCTGACAGGTAATAAAACAAAAGATTGTAGTTGTGTAGGTTAACTTGAACTTCAAGGACAAGTTCTCAACGATCTCTTCGGCTTTTGCCAAGAAGTGCAGACGGGACACGTATAACAATATCACAGGGACCACGGGCAATGTACCTAACTGCACCGTGGGAATTTAGACATACCTACACTTTGCGCGCCGCTAGCGGGGATTCAGCCAGTCGGTTGAGACACGCACTCACGGCAGGACGCTGCTTACGCGCACAATAAAAGTTGTGAGCAACTGTTAAAAAAAAGACTTCGTCGCGAATACTTGCCGATCGGATATATACTGAAATTATTCATCGGATTCAGAATTTCTACCACTCTTAATAACCAACTTAAAGAAGGAAAAATAATCATTCAACACTACATTAAGGTAAATCAATTGTAGACACATCATGATAAAAATAAACCGTTTATTATTATAAAATATTTTCCAAGCGGTGTCAACTCTAGCGTCCACCGGCTGGCACAAGCGGGCAACACCCGCGCGGTTAAGGTAGCTCCATTGTTAAATTCAGTAGGCATGCAAAGCGGTAGGTATGCGCTTTTTATTCAGAATTGAGTATCTGTTCGTAGAACTATTATAAAATCTGTACCACGGGTTTTAGTAAACCAGCTGACACAGTACCACACAGGTTGCGACAGGTAGACTTCTTGTTTCTTTATGCCTTCCTCATCTGAACCAACATTGAAGCTAACAATTCCAGAATTTTGGATGTACTTTTAGTTATAGTCACATTTTGTTATAGTCACTGTTCTCATAATGACTAGCTACTTGTTTTTGTAATGATCTCAGCCAGTATTGCACAAATCCAAATTTTTGTGGTACGTTTAGTTTTAGTAGCATTTTGTGTAACACTATAAATGAGTGTCTAACGGTGACCAGCTACTGAGTTGAGTGAAGTTATTGAAAGGATTACGTATTGAGGGGTTAGATTGCAACACACTGAAAGAAAAGAAACATGGCAATGACGAGGCATTATAAATGAACTAAATAGAATAAGAAATACCAAGTAAGTAAATAAAAACTAAAGACTATAATATAAAATCTCTTTTAGTTTAATGTTTTTCTTGCAAAGGATTCATAGCTGGAGCAAATGATGCTTTTTTAGCTTTTAGTACATTATCTAAATCCTTGAGAATAAAACCGTTTTACTTAAAACATTATTTACTTATTTTATTTTACTTTCCAGTCAAGTGAACCTTTATGATTTTTATACCCTCTCCAAAGATTCAAGAAGTTGAATTAAAATTATAACTGAACTCGGAACGACAAACGTGAAATATGACATTTGTAGTGATATAGCCATAGCAAGGAGGGTATCACCCTTCCCCACCCATATTAGTTAAGGTGAAAGGTGGGGTCGTATGGTAAACGTCTCCGCTCCGTCACGTCATTTTAATGTGAAAAACGGATAGTGAATAACGTGCAACTGTCAAATCATCTCACTTCTAGTGGTGTTCTAGTTATAGATACACTCATCGACGGAGAGCATTTATTAAAATTATTATATATTAAGTACTTTAAGCGGCTTATAATAAAATAATATAAACAAATAAAAGTTACAATTAAATTTTGCTAATTTTATGTGTGAAATATCAAGTGCAAAGCCAGTATTTTTTTTTAATAAAGACCTGTGACGTATTTAGTAAGATTATTTTGGCTGTGAAATTAGGCGTGAAACGTGAGGTGACAGGTGAGGTGAGAGGTGAGGTGACGAGTGAGTTGACGGCTTACGACGCTGTCACGAAAGATATAATTGTTTTAGACTCTTTAGAGAATTACTGCTGTTACGTTCAAAATGACGGGGACATTAGCCTACTTAAGGGGCTCCCATACGCCAATAACCTTCGATCTGAATCCCTTAGTTTTCTAATGTTTTTTGTAGCTTATTATATTAACAACAACGTCTTTAATATTTATTTCAAAGTTCATTGTTTTCGACATATTTGGCATCAAAGTTGAACAATTTTAGGCCATAAAACTGGTTTAGAAACCCTCGACCAATTTTTAGAGACGTCAAAGACGAACCCAAATATGTAGATTTCGTATATGTTAGATCTTTCACGTAAATAGAGATACGAAATAAGTGTTTTTTTAGACAATGTTTTTAAAAAAATCATACAAAATTGAGTATCAATTTCTTTCAAAATCTGATTGAAGAACTGATAACCGTTTGATTCATAATTATATCTTTAGTGCAAAAGTAGGAGATACGATTCAAAACTTGACAAAAATCTATAAAAACCTCGGGTAGCCCCTTAAAAGCGATATCCGAGTTAAGTATCCTTCTGTCAATTTTATTAACAAAACGATGGATTGCGGCCTTCGGTGGCCCCAAGTGATAGTATCAAAGTTCTTCAAAAATATGATCAAGTACTGACGGTTTGGTATTACTACCAAAATATTATCATAGTTATCTATTACCATTATTATGAATATTTGTTTCTGAGTCTTGGATGTTTTCTATGTATTTAAGTATTTATATCTATTAAATATATCGTCGTCTAGTAACAGCCTTATTGAGCTTACTATGGGGCTAGTGCGATTTGTGTAAGATTGTCCCCTTATATTTATTTATTTATTTATTATCAACATTAAAATGTTTTATTAAGCAGAAACGTTCGCTAACGGTAAAATTTCGGTCATAGTGGAAAGTTGAAAAAATATTCGCCACGAGCGGGATTTGAACCCACAACCTCTGGAATCCGTCCATCGCTCTCCAATTGAGCTCGTGGCTAATAATTTTTCAATTTTCCACTATGACCGAAATTATCAATATTATCATTCATGATGCTACATAAGAGATTTGCTGTTTATAATAAAGAGAGAAATAATATAGGTTAGCTACTACTATTTTTCTAAACCACTCCGTAGGTTAGGTTCTCTGATTTACATACGTGTAATTATAGTTCCAAGCTTTCTCCGTTCCTGGGTGCATTTACACTAAGTCCGTGCGGAGCCAGCCGTAATTAGAGGTAACACCGTCAGGACTAAGCTGTTAAGCATAAACCGAAACCATTTAGATTACTTAACAGATATTTCGCCATATCCATTACAGTCTCGAAATTGCTACGTGAACTAGCCTTTGCTCGAGATTCGACCGCCGACCTACGGAGATTATAAAACTACCACCTTTTGTACATCCACATTTATGCTAAAAGTGGCGCTGGAGCATAATTTTCATGTGCTCTGCCTACTGAAAGAAAGAAAGAAAGAAAACATTTATTCGTGGACACAACAATGGGTATACAAAACAAAACACAGTAAAGTAAAAGTAGCAGGGTCCACGAAAAGGCCCCGACTCAGCAACCTAGGAGGCCAGCGCTGGTCTTCCGTCGGAACCTTTACATGAGTTACCTCCTGGAAGGCAACACAAAACAAATACCTACGCTAAAACATATATTAAAGAATACATAGGTATCTTAAGTAAAAATAAGCAGTATGTAAGTGCGATAGAGATAGAGATATCCGAACTTCGACATTCAAAGTTCGTGGTTCTAGCTCAGAGTGGCACGGCAGATTGCAGCGTGTGTACTGCATGAATCTATGTATGTATGTATGTATGTATGTCCTGATTACACATGCCTACTGGTACTGTGAGGATACAGCAAATTGGTTCTCGGCCGAGAGAACTTATGGTACCACTTTCATTATCTAGCGTTAATTCCGGTTGTGCTCTAAGGAGCCCGGCATCCGCTTTAGCACCAAATCCCAAGACTTGGTATGAGCACTAGTTTTACGAAGCGACGGCCATCGGACCTTTCAATCCAGACGGACAGCAAGACTCTATGGGGGATTAGACCGGTTTCCTCACGATGCTTTTCTTCACCAGAAAGCCAGTGTTAAATAAGTTCTGAAAAGACCCAGTGGTTCGAGCCGGGATTCAAATAAAACCCACGACCTCGAGATTAAAAGTCACTTGCCTTAACTTGAGGTACCTTTTATAACCATATTATTTTCAACGTCCAACTTAGCCTCCAGTCTTCTTTTGAGCTGCTCACTGTGCCAGGTGTCAGGAGTGATGGCGTCTTAGTGCTGATATAAAACGTTTAAAACTTAGCTTTCCGATATTATTTCTTTTTTAAAACGCTTATTTCGTATTTTCATTCCTCCAAATATATTATTGTTATTTTATTTCGTTAGAAGAAATGATAGTGATACATTAGTATTGATACATACATACATACATACATATACTCACGCCCGTATCCCATTGGGGTAGGCAGAGACTAAGGAACGCCAAATACTACGGTCCTTACATACTTCATTAGTATTGATGCCAGTATTTTATCCTCCTACCCTGTAAAGTTTAAACAAGCATCAACGTAAAAATTACACTTTTACCAAGCAAAGAGCTCAGAACCTTCTTAGAATTGAAAATGCTAATAAAATTATGTTTATATTTTCTCGCAGCGCTCGGCCAATTAAATTTCATAGCACCGAGTGTTTCTTTACCCTACTAAAGTAAAATATTAGGTAGGTATTTCCTGGGTAAACTAGTATCATACTAATCCTACCGTAAGATACGCTTACCTCACGCCTGTAATATGTTCCGCAAATAATGAACCATTAATTTGGTCGGGAAGCATCTAGCGTATAAAATGGTATAAAATAGGGAGAGTGGGGGTCGTTAAAGCGTTTTAGACCAGTTCAGTAGTTCTCTCTACTTTACTGTTAGTTTTGCTCAGCTGAGCTACTTAAACTGGGATTTTGTTATCTATAAAATATTGGTGCTTAAAAATACATCTTTCACTGTGTTTATTACAATTATATTTTAATTGTATGGCATATAATCCTTCGTCCGTCCTGAAAAGGTGACCGAATACACCAAACCAGTATAGGTGATTGTCTTTATACCAAGGTGATAATAAAATCTTTGTCCGATAAGAAAACTGTATTTATAAATTAGTATAAGATAAATCATCAGTTAGCGCTGCTCCATCGAAATCGGAAATAAAAGTAAAGGAAATCTTAAATTGATATTTTTGAACTTTTATTGTTCAGTATGCAAATGTGTGAATGTTCACTGGGAGAAAAGCCACAAGGTCGTTCGGAATGGCGCTCTACTGTTCACAGAAAAAAATACAAATATGAGCAGCCGGCGTCTAGAAGACCTGGCCCCGTAGCATGGACGGCCTTATCACGCGATTAGTGACAAGATAGAGCGTCCGTCTCGTTCCATCGAACGGTGTCAGCCAGTAACGGACGCTCTATCTTGATCGCGTGATAAGGCCGACCATGATACGGGGTCTGGACGCAAGCGGCATATCCGAAAGACTCGACCAAAGCCTTCCTACACCTATAACTTCATTGCGCATCGTGTTATCGCATTTTTAAAACAAAATTTAGTTTCGCGAGCCACATTAGAGAATTTCATAATCCAAATATATAAATAATCAACGCTGTGGCCGGACACGGTGAGTAGGACTCTATATGTATAACGTGTCAATTAGGGTATATGTGGCTGTTTGTTATATTTAAATAAAAAAAAATATTTTCAAATATATTGGAATAGGAACAATATTGTACTTTGGTGAAACAGAGGCTAGAAGTTTAGTTGACGCGGACGAAATGGCCAGCGAAACGAACAATAAGCGGTCATAGCTACAGTAAGTGTCATTATTGTAACGATGCGTGTAACAGAACTTTACACAATACTTTCCGGCTACTTTTATGGCTATTAACTATTCTTACCTGTGACCTTCAGACTGACAGTTATAGATACCGCCTGCAGACACTCTACTCAGTCATACCGTCTCTTTCATTATCAGAAATATAAGTAAGTATAAAAAGAACGACATGTGTTATCCCATCCGATCCGGGTAGTTTGTATAATGAGCTGTTTCGTTAAAACGTAGTTATTAGAGCTGTCATTTTTCTATTTATGGCGTCACAATATTATTCGTATAAACAAAAGACTGTTTCCCTCCCTCGCGGAACGAATAGTCCAATCAAGGAAATTTATTATTGCAAGCGCAAGCATAGCACTATGCGTATTTGTTAGACTAATCGACGAGGTAGTCGGGTTTAACAATAATTACTGTCAGAGAGTAAGTATAAAGACGGAAAATGTACGAAACAGTTACTCGATGGCGTTCGCATGGTGGTTCCATTTTTTTAAACTACTGAATCGTAAATGTACAAAATCAAGATTGCTTTTTGTTTCTTTACTCAACTAGTCAGCTGTAGAACTTGCGAGCACAATACAATACAATACAATACAAATACTCTTTATTGCACATCTCACAAAAACAAAGTAGTTAAAAAGAGAAACAATACACGAGCACGTTTTATTTCAATATTTTCAATAAAATAATAACAACAGAAGAACTGGTTTGACAAAAAAAGTTACATAATTATTAAACCTGCTCATAAAATTTCATCAGAATCGTCTGGCAATTGCGATGAGAACAGCCGGACATACGAATATTTTTTGCCCAAGCTGAGACGAAGAACTTCGTTCGCTTTGCTCGCTAACACTCAAGTCACACGCTACGCTAGAAAATTTATTTTACACTACATTTTATACGTACAGGATACAACTAAGATTACACAACACATCAGACGCGTCCTTTTAACGATTGAGACATTTTGGTTAAAACTTTGAATTAATTACCTACAAAAATTAAATACATACATACATACATTTACGCTTTTATTCCCAAAAGGGGTAGGCAGAGCACATGAAACTTATGTTCCAGCGCCACTTTAAGCATAAATGTGGGCATAGAAGATCGACAAAATGTGTAATTGCAGTGATAGGTTGCTAGCCTATCGCCCACAACACACTTTAACCCTGCTCCTTTAGTCGACTTTTACGACACCCATGGGAAGAAAAGGGGTAGTGAAATTCTAACCCGACACCACACGGGGAACAAAAATTATCAAAAGTTCTTTATTTTATATACGTTGGCATTCAAAGGTAACGGCGTAAAATACTTTTTGCTTTTAAACAAGGTAAATGGGAGAAAAATAATCCACGTTGATTAGGTTATGTTGTCAGGATTGGGGGATGTGAGATTGGTTGGGGGAAAGAAAATTATTTTATTTATATTTATTAGGCTTCCTTACCTTCACACACAAGACCCTAATACAATGAATCTGGGCATAGGGAGTATTTTTCACTAAATTGTGACAAGATATTTTTGGCATCGCCACATGTTCTTTTAGAAGAAAATTCTGATCTATTGTACAATCGCAGCGTTTCGAATTACGAACCTAAAAAACTTGGTAATAATCGGTCCGGTAATGACAATTAGTCCAGGTAATAATCTATACTAATTATATAAAGCGGTAGTCTGTGTGACTGTAGCTTTGCAAGGTTGTTTGAAGGGATAGGTAATCTCCAGAACCACATATATTATGTAGTAATTAAAATTCCTTACAAATCTCAAAATATAGATAAGTATACTTTCAAAATATAGCCAATTAGACCATTCCATACATAAGGAATCTGCAATATGCGGGAGAAGCCGCACGGATGGATAGTATTCAATGGTACCTACGCGTCAAAGCGCATTACGTTGTCGCGGCGTTTATAGCGTTAAACAATCACGCATCAGACATAACTGAGCGCCGGGTTTAATTCATAATCAGTCACTAAGTTTCGTAATCCGTTATTACTTAACTCTTTCAGTTTACGAGTGGTTGCATTGCATGAGTATAAGCTTATTCTGTAACATAAGCTTTTCGGGATAATTTTCATTAAAAAGGTGTTCACCACACCTTTTTAATGAAATTCTTTTTTATTCATATATCTGACTTGTTATAAATGCGGATTTCTGAGGAGAATTCCCATAAAGCGCTTGTACCTATTGAATTGCTTATGTTAATCTGCTTAGGCCACGTTAATGGACTAGCGGATCGTGCTGCAGCGCGGGCCAGAAGTTTGAAGTAATGCAAACATAATGGCGTTGCTCCGTCCTGTCATTTGGCTGTCAAAATAACTTAGTGAATAAGGTACAACTGTCAAATCATCTCACCCCTAGTGGTGTTCTACTTATCGATACACACATCGACGGAAAGTATGTATTAAAACTATTCTAATTTGAGTAGTTTAAGCGGCTTGTAATCAACAAGAATTTTAAAAATTAAAGTAACAATTGAACTTTGCTAATCGTATGTGGGAAACATAAGTACAGAGCCAATATTTTCTCAAATTAAAGAAATGTGACCTATCGGGGCAAGATTATCTTGTCTGTCGCATTAGGCTACAGGCGCGAGGTGACAGGTGAGGTGAGAGGTGAGGTGAGAGGTGAGGTGACCTGTGAGGTGATGTCTTGGGACGCCGTCGCGAAATATATCATTATTTTAGTGAATTAGACCCCAGGAGTGTGTATGTACAGGCGTTAGAGTTTGTAACAAACAAAAACTAAGACGTCAGCAAGGGCACGTGCAAAGGATGGAACCTTCTCGTTTGCCACGTAAAACTCTCCTGGGTGAAGTAAATTATTCTACAAGCTTATGCTACTAGGCAGGAGTAGACAGTTTTTTGGGGGTGTGGACTCAAAATTGATTATTACTTCAAAAGAAAGAAGCAAAAAAAACATGCCTAATATCGAAAATCCCATTCAAATATCTCAAAAAATTACGAAGCTGCGACCGTTTTAATGTTGCTTGTTAGAGAGATAAGCGCTAGCAGATCATGACGACACGATTCTTGAGCGTCACAGTAAATAACAAACGTTTAATATGAGGTGCGTTTTGCGGAAAAGGGACAGAACATACGCCGTCTTAAATTTTTGGACACTTTTAACTTCGTGATTATTTGACCTCTTTCGTTGATTTTTTTCCATTTGACTAAATTATAATTACTTTTTCAAGAAAATACATCGTTATTGATTATTTTATTTACTGTCTACACCCCTATTACAGGTGAGCTGCGGCTAGTGTCGCGTTTTATAAAACGCGCGTTTGTATCACTCCAAAAAGTCGCCGTCTGTAACCGCTCACAATGACTTGTTTGCATCGGGTTTGTGTTTGAATTCGCGAAACACATTAAAATTTAATTAGAATGCTCGCTAAATTAAATATGGCTCCTTTAGACCTGTCTAACTATAAATTAAAATTTAATTTAAACTTTCGTGTTTAAAATAACACTTATAAAATCATTTTTAAACTCACGTTCCTATTAAATGTTACTACGGGCAGCACTGCTTGGAATTTTACTTAATTAAAAGCAGTATATGTCTACAGATCTATGTTGGACAGATATTAAGACGAACGTGGAAGTGCTTGAGAAGGTGAAAGTAAAATTGACGTCAAGATGTTTGAACACTTGTAACGACACGATGATTACATGAAAATCATAAAAGAAGGGGAGATAGAGTGAAGTGGAGAAAGAGGGAGAGAGAGAGACCATAAAGATCTTTTACGGACCAAACCAAGGAAAAAGCAAACAGCGTGTCGTATCAATCCTGATAATTGAAATTTGCATCCCTCTATTCTAATCTTTCTTCTTTATATCCATAAAGAAGAAAGATTAGAATAGAGGGATGCAAATTTCTCCAACGACAAGAGCTTAGCTCTTAAATATATATGACAATGATGTCTACAGATAGTTAAATTCATCTTTGGGCTCGGCTGCAGGTGTGCCTGCTGTTGTAACTATGCAGGTTTGATTTGTTAGTTGCTTTCGACACCGCAGTCTTCGGTACAGGCGTACTCAGACTCATACCCATACAACGGCAGATCCAAGCACACGCACTCATACAGCTTTAACTACTTCTATAACCTGCGTGAATTTCTAAGAAAAATACTTATTTACTTAGAAGGTAACTTTACTTTTCTAGCCACAGGTAACTTTACTTTTCTACGAAAGCCTTCATTAAGCTACCCTCAATAAAAACTTATGTTATAAATATGTAATACTCTGTGAAGGAGTTTTAAGAGGGTGTATTCTTTTTATTATTTTTATAAATTACCTTCCATATAATATCTCGATTGGCAAAGCATACCTATATGCAGATGACACTAGTATAATTCGTTCAAAATAATGACATTTTCACACTTAAATATGACATAAGTGTTGTAGTGGGAACCCAGATCGGTTAAATATACCGTGAAATTCTACGAATATTTATTTAAGAAAACAATAATACTCGCCTCAGCGTGATGGCACCATAAAGACAGCATCTTACCATTAACCCTAGGAAGTCATAAACTTAAAAGAAATGGGACTTAAATAAATATTGGGCACTCATAACGCTTAACTATGGCAGTTCAAGGAACATGGACAATAGATTCAATGGCAAGGTTTGCACACGGTACAATCAAATGACGACTTTGCCACCATTGGCATAATGTTCGTTGTAGCATATCCTATTATACAGATATTACGCAAACCATTGTTTCAACTTACAGCAAAGTGCAACACGTGCTGGACAGACGACGGCGCAAATTCCGTGAGCAGGGAGAAAGCGGCACGAGAGAGACGGAGTGTAATCCTGCCTGGAGGAGAGAACGAGAAGCAAGACGAGGAGCGTACGCGCAGATCGTAGACAAGCGGGGGTGCAACGAGAGGCGGATATCGGCAGAAAGACCTTATTGTATTAGAATTAAGTTGAAAATAAGAATAAGCGATTGTATAAATAAAGTTGTATCGTTAATTGAGGGGAGGAAAGATCCACGTAAACGGGGAAATGTCGCGAGGACGACACTTGTTCTGGAACCACGGGAGAAGACGATACTTTCAAATTACTAGATGGCCGGTCTTTCCTGAGTCTGACCATATGAGACATCTAAGTGTTTTAAGTAATAGAGTCAGTGTAGTGCTTCTATACAGTATTTAAAGGGCTAAGTATAAATCTTGAGAGATCAATGAACAGATGAATTAGCGGGCGAAATCACTTATATATATACTCTTCCTTTTAATTACCATTGTAATACCCTTATTACAAAGAGTTGCTTGCTTGCGCTCTGTAGGCATAGTACCTACTTGTAGATAAATCAGTCCCATCTGTCCATTTATCTACCTTTATTGTATAATTGTGTAATTATCCACCGATTCATTGTGGAACGATTTTAAATAGTGTTCCGTACAAGTTGGGTTCGATTCCCACTCGTATGTCATTGCTTGCACACAGATTGTTGTCTGGATTGACCAAAGCCGACAGTATAAACACTAAACACGCTAGTGAATATTTGAACGTAAAGCCTAACCCAGCTAAGGTCATTTCAGCCAATATTGTTTATGATATGCAAGTGTATTTGATCTAGGTATATTGTTTAGTGTCCAAACGTGAACTCGTGTATTTGTCAAGTTAGAGAATATAGGAAGTAGAATATTGGGTAGTTACTTGTTGTTACTCGTAGTTAGCTAAACTGTGGCATAATTAACTTTAGCGTATAATATTTGTTACTTGATTTAGGATTAATAAAGGCAAGAGGTTTTTTCGTTGAGATTGCTAGATTTTTCCTCTTTAGGTTTGGCCTAGGTTAATCAAAGCAATCACCAAATAAGACTACAACTAGTTTTATTGGGTATATTAGTCAAGAGTTTCGATTAAAATCACAATCAATAAATTCCTTTTCTTTATTTCTACTTTCAACTGGTTTTTTAATCCATTACCTGCAGACTCCCAGTAGGATACCTTTAAGTACTAAATTACATAATTAGGAGCAACGTAGATAAGGTCATAAGTATCATAACATAACAATAGTAAATCTCTTTACTATTGTGCTCGAACAGACAGTGTCTAACTTTTGAAGTATTAATCATTTTATCAAAACCTAGTATATCTAGCTACTTAATAGGTGACTAGGGTCGGATTTAGTGAAAGCCTCGTTGTTCTTTCAGCAGTTTTGACGTGGCCGAAGAGAAGACTCCACCTGTCTGGGGGGTACAATCTAAGGTCACAGACTTTTTCATTCTATAGTATTCACAACAGGTTAATTTTACTCTAATTAACCTGATCTAACTTGGTATCGATATTTAGATAGAATGCATTAAATAACTGGACGTTATTTAATCTTTATTATAAATTAGGGAACTGATTAATTGCCAAAGAGAACGAGTGTTTATATGGCCTGCAGTGGGACTGGTATCCACCGATTTGAAGTGCACGAGGGTTGACAATTGAGTGGCCACTCATAATCATAGCTACAGAGGTAGCGAGATCTGATTTAATTCAATCACATATTGCATAACATATGCACATGGTCAACCCTCCCAAGACTTAGGCGATCTCAGCACTAGGCTGGAGATAGGACCAGCTACGTAGCTAACTTATATACCTGGATACCTTTTCCCCCGTACGTGGGTAGCAAACGAAACTGACCCTAGAAGCTTTGACGTACCAGAGATAGGCTCGCCCTATATCAATATCATTTACACTTAGGAAGTAATGTTTTGCGCCTTCACCTAAACTGGACGCAGTCTAGGTCAAGAATTGATGACTCTATCTTCCATACGGCGAAGAAAAAGATAGTTAATAGCGAAACAAGTACGTTCCGTGAGGAAATGACTCTGGGCACGAGTGGCTAAACATTGTTTGTTCGAGCTAAGACTAAAAGGACCTTTAATACCATTTCAGTGTTACTTGGACGCAGTTATTACATTGGTTTAAAAGTAGTAGTCTTAAAATGAATATCGATAAAACTAACTACATAGCATTTTGCAGACATACAAATTTCATATGAGCTGCCACTGCCTATAGCAAAAGTAGAAAATACAAAATTTCTCGGCATTGAATTAGACAACCAGCTGAGATGGTCGAACCAAATAGATGTCCTAAGAAAAAGACTGGCTAGTGCTATCTATGCTTTCAAAAATCGGTCCAATATTCTAAATTCAACAGACGTGAAAGTAGTGCATTTTGCACATTTTGAGAGCATTCTAAGTTACGGTCTGGAGGTGTGGGGAAACAGTGTTCTCATAAACAGTAAATTAATATTGCAAAAGCAAGCCATGAGATGTATCGATAAAGCTAAACCCCAGGAACACTGTCGTCCACTGTTTACAAAGACATAAGATAATGACAGTCATATCATTATATATTTTCTTAATTATCATATTCGTCTTTATGAACTAATCTAACTATCAGTGTAAAAACAATAACAGACCGCATGCTTTAAGGAATAACAGGGATATAGTTATACCGAATTCTAATAATTATATACTTTTTAAAAGAAGCATTGAATACAAAGGAATAAAAATCTTTAATTTATTAAGTAATGACATAAAACAATGTAATAATTTTAATGAGTTCTCTAAGAAGCTAAAATGTTATTTACTAGCTATCTAGTCCCCCTATTACTCTTACTCTTTGAAGGAATATTTCGAGAAGATTTATAATTAACGTTAATGTTTATGTTAGTTTATAGGTATTTTTAATTTATATTTTATCAGATTGTGTATTATAATAATTAGTATTCAAATAATTTTGTTATAAATATAGAATTTCAATGTAATCAAATATTATAATTGAGTGTAAGTTTTGCTTGCCATAATATATTGGCGGAACATACATACATATAATTTTACTACCACCGACATGTCAATTGTAGTACCTTTGTGTATGTTTTAGCAAAATAAATGATTATGGTAAGTATATTCTGTCCCTTTCCCGCCAACGCACGTTCATATGAAACGATTGTCATTTATGACTCTCTAACAAGCAATACTAAACCGGTTGGTAAGATGGGGGAATAGCGGTCACTTAAGCAGTTATTAATTTTTTATTTTATTTTTATGATTTACGGTATCGGAAATTAACTTTTTACATAGCTTATATAGTAGTTTATTGATATATATGAAATACATTATCAATATATTACGGGTTTCTTATTTGTTGATCATTTTGTGAAACCCTTCGTTGACCGGTATTACCCGCAAATGCGGGTAATACCGGTCTACTGTTGGGGTACTACCGGTCATTCAAAATTAACACAGAGTTGCTTCTAAAATGTATCAAAACGAAATAAAACGACAGTTTATTAATATTATCTTTATTTCACCAAAACATTTTTTATCTTTTAACCAAAATTAACTCTTTTTATTAAAAAAAATATATATTATTATTATTTATATTTTACTTTGAAAATCACAGATGAGACGCACAGGAACTGTCTTTAACTTAGATTATAACTATATTATATATTTCTTTTTATTATATTTACCCAAATCAACTCTTTAAAAAAACGAACAAGTATTATTAATTAGATATTTATAAATTCTACTTTGAAAATCACAGATTGATACGCTTAGGAACTCTCTTTTACTTATATTTTAATTATTATATATTTTTTATCAAAATTAACTCTTTTTTTTATAAAATAAAATAGACCTATTATTAATTATTTATATTTCTGCTTTTAAAATGACAGATTGTATCTTTTTTATTTTTTCTAGCTTAATCAACTTTTTTTTATTCATGTTTGGATAATCAAAATTAAAGATTAAGACGTCTGAGGACTCCACGTTTTCTTACACAATAATCGCATACATATGACTCGGGGGAATCAGCACCACTGCACTCTTCATGAGTCCACCGCCCACAAGTACGGCATCTATACCATATTTCATTCTTTCCGAACTCTTTACAAATGGAGCACGTTTCTTTATTTTTTGAAGAAGCTTCACCTGACTCGGGAGACTTTAATGAGAGTTTATTTCGCTTGTTAGATAACATTTCTTCATCTGAAGACGAAAAATCTTCAGTGGACTTTTGAACATCAATCTTTTTCTTTTGAGTTGTTTTCATAGTTTGTTTCTTAGTTTTTGTGTTGGTTTTTTTGTTAGTATTTTTGTTTATACACGCCGATCAGCGCCAGCAACTCGTGCCGGTACAACGATGGAGTTTCTATGTTGTAGTTATACCTCTAGTGTCAGGCACCCTCGTGGTGAGCGCGAAGCGGCGCGGCAGCAGGTATTCTTAGTAATTTTCTGGTTTAATTTTAACTGTTTTTCTTCTTTCTTTTTAAGCTTGTTTTCAAGTACTTCTTTCATAGGTGTTCCTGTCAAGATTGCAGAATGCTGTTTAGTGCTTGCGCGTTTAATTGTTTTCGGAAGGGGGAGTGGAGATAATATCGTTTTAGTTGGTGTCGCAATATTAAAATTCTCTTCTGGAAGAATATTTGTAATATCAGAAAGATTTGCAGTAGTCTGAACTGCACTACTAGTTCCAGGCAGACTATTGACTTCAGGTGCAGTTACTGTTCGATCTCCTACAGTCTGAACCGTAGCACTAGTTTCTGGCAAACTATTGACCTCAGGTGCAGTTACTGCTAGATCCCCTACAGTCTGAAACATAGCACTAGTTCCAGGAAGACTATTGACCTCTGGCGTTGTCGTCGATTGATCTCTTTGAGTCTGAACTGATGTACTTGTTCCAGGCGTACTATTTAACTCGAGTGCAGTTGCTGCTTGATCTGTTTGATCTTGGTCCACAGTTTCATTTTGGTCCAGATTTATTGAGTTACGCGCATCCATCACAGTTACAGAATCGTTTCTGGTACCCAGTAGATAGCTTGGGGCCAGGAAGTCTTCCTCTCCAAAAATATTGGGGTCAATGGGGAAAATTCCCGATGCCTTAAACCCAGCCACTCCCTTTTGTATTGTAGCTGTGTTACAGTAGGCTTTGTTAAATATAGAGGCCACATCAAACGGAGTGATTTTTTGCATGGCATTGCTTTTCATAAATAAATCACACTCCTTCCTGAAGGCGTTTTTTAGGGGTCCATAAAATGCGACATCTAGGCTGCATCCTGTGCGAGGTGTGTGGAGGAATAGATACCACAACGATAAAGTTTTCTCGGCAGAATGTATATGCTGCATAAGAGGAGTGGCTGTAATGATTGTCTAATATGAGCAAAACAGGTTCGTCAGCTGATGGTTTGGCAAATTTTACAAAATGTTTGAGCCATATGATGAACAATTCTTCATTTGTCCAGCCATTTTTGGAGCAGTGGTATATAGCTTCAGCTGGACCATCTTTGGACAACTGAGGTGACATTCTCTTTCTTGGGTAAATAAACATTGGAGGTATATATGATCCTGAAGCAGACATTGCGCATATTACAGTTATGTTTTTCCCCCTTTCATAGCTGGTCACTGACCCTACTCTTTTCTGTCCTTTTTCGGCAATGATTGTACCAGGATCTTGCACGGTGGTCACACCAATCTCATCCATGTTGTACACTTTAGATCCAGTAAACTGGTGTTTTTGCATAACTTCTTCCAAATTTTTGAAGAACAAGTTAACCTCATCTTTGTTAAATGCTGTCACACGATTCAAACTGGTTGCCTCTGGTTGGCGAATGGGTATAGAAGGATTTCTCTTTAAAAAACCATATAGCCAATCCTTTCCTGCTAGCTTCCTCTCTTTGTTGAAGTTATGCTTTATATTATGTTTCTCGGCATAAATGAAAGCTGCATTACGAACTTGCAGTGGACTTAAGCCGTAAAAGAGTTTGGCTAGCAGTTTTATGTTCTCAGCCATACCCTTCTCTACTTCTGGTGAAAAAGTAGTATGTCTTCCTAGAGAAGGTCCTGTAATTGGGACATCCCATTCTTGATGCGATCTTGTAGCGTGCTGAAGGGTATGTCGAACTTCTTGGCAGTTGACCGTATAGAATTCCCAGCACTAACGGCTTCAATAGCCTTTACTAAGTCTTCTTTTGTCCATTTCCCTTTCGTTGTGGTTCTGTTCCTGTGTCTCGGCATCTATTTAAATATAAAAATAATTGTAATGAGACGTTATTTTAACAAACACACAAATAATAAATTGTCTTATAACTCCATACGTGGCAATACCGGTCAGTGACTAGAGTGATTGGCATAACCCCAAAATATGGAAACGGTTTTTTTGCTTGGTCACGAAAAATGTAAATAACTTTCATAAAATCCAACAAGTACATACAATACACTTGCAAACGTACAGTAATTAACTTTAAGAAAGATATTAATTGGTATAAATCACTTTAAGCTTACCTTTCATCAAATTTTCGATTTTATTACAACAAAACACGTCCGAACCTGTACACAGCTGTCACACTCACTGCGCGCGAAAGACAATGGCGCCGCTCGGTAAATTAGTTTACTCGGCCGCATACTAGATGGCGACACTAGTAGCGATTGCATAATGTTGTTGGAAGTTTTATATTTTGACGTGACCGGCATTGCCCGCTGACTGCCATTCCCCCATCTTACCCTAGCTTCGTAATTCTTTGAGATATCGGAATGGGATTTGAAAAACATGCCTACTGGTCGTAGGCATGTTTTTTCGCCTTCTTTCTTTTGGAGTAATAATACCTACATTTTGAGTCTACATCCGTATTGGGTTCATCTCTTTCAGATTTCCATAAATGATGGGTATCACGCGCTCAGTTTGGGACGTTAGCGAGAAATGCAAATTCCTTTGCGGAATGGCGCACAAAACTAGTGCTCACAGCGAAATGTATCAGAACAATTGTTTAATAAATGTAAATGAAATATTACTCCTCCAAAGAATGTCAAAATGACCGGTCCAGCGCAACGAAACGTCCATAATATTATCATAGTGATTATTACTTAAAATTTTAGTAAAATTACCTAGAAATTGTTAATTGTAACGAAAAAATTTAAAGTTAATGAAAACTATGTTAAATTTCATAAGTTTTTCCGCATGTAAAATTACATAATTTTTAACAGTGCAGCGGATTTTTGGCTGATATGATTGATGATGATGACGATTGTGATGATGAAATGTTATACAAAAGGAAATGTTATGCAAGTTGGAACCCGACCCCGAGCAGCAGCACACGACGTGTCGCGGCGACACGACTGCTTTCTATGGCGCTAGCTGCGAAAGGTATTTCATAGAAATACATAGAAACCAGTCGGGTCGCTGCGACATGTCGTGTGCTGCTGCTGTCTGCGGTCGGGTTCCAACTTGTAACTTTATACGTGGTGTGATAGTTCGAGAGGCAGAAGATAAGAGGATGTAATTTTTGGGAAACATTTAATGTGGACAATCTGAATCGAGAGAGGCCAAGAAACTTATGAGTAATACTACCTAGTATCTATTTACTCGTTTTTTGTTTCGCTGGGCTATAAGTATAGGTATGTTAGTGCCGACAAACTACAAAATGCCGACTTATTGCCACAAGGCATTGCATAAAATTCATTCATAGGATATGTCTGAAACGATTTATTTATCACGAAACATTACACGCGATTATATCTCGCTTAGCACACTTCGACTCATATGGGTTCAATTTACCATTATTGTGTGTCGCTATTGGCGCAAGTGATACAAATCACCAATAGCTACTATTTGCAATCTATTCGCAATACGGAAGCGTGTCTCGGAATTAAGCCCCAGGTGTGGGCTCCGAAGTAAACAACAAACCAAAATCTCCTCGAAACGTACGGAATACATCAATTCGACGATCAACGGGCGCCGCGCATCGTATTCATTTGTTTCCGGGTATGTTGTGGGGAACGCATGCAAATTTTAATACGATTTACCTGAGCCTTAGGATGGGGCCCTACGAAAACGAGAACAGTGGGCAAACATTTATGTTTTAGAGATCCAGTTCTTTTGTAGCCTTTGGGGGCTTACGTATAGCTCACTGTCTTCCACCAGCGACTTCGTCTACTTCGAGATAAAATCTATCCTATATCCAGGCTATAAACTATCTTTGTGCAAAATTTTACCCAAATTGATTTAGCCGTTTAAGCTCGTTTGGTAACAAACATCCAAACGTCCAAACATCCAAACTTTCACATTTTAAATATTAGTAGGATAGTAGGATTATATACAGGGTGTAACAAAAATGTGGTATGAACCCATCAAGGGCTTAACAGGTATCGTGTTCTGATAAGAAAACACAGAAAAAAAAAATTACGAGTTTTTTTTACCTTAGTATGGAGCGTTGGCCGACTCGACTGGGGCGACAAGCTCCATAGAAATGTAAAAAAAAACGCGTCAAAAAATTTTTTTTTTGTTTTTTTTTATCAGAACACGATACCTGTTAAGCCCTTGATCGGTTCATACCCCATTTTTGTTACACCTTGTATAAATAACATTCGATTTTTAACGGACAAATTCATCTTAGTTCCTTTGATTATCTAGGACATCAATGGGAATCAGTACTAGTTTTGTTTATATATTATTAGATGTCGGCGCGCCTAATAGATACCAGTGGTGCCCAGCACGGCTATCAAGCGACGGCGCGCGAGCTCACGATTTTTCTTGCAATATCCGTCTCTTTCGTATTAGAACACTTAGTACAAGAGATATAGTGCGAGAAAAATCGAGAGTATGTCGCGGCCGTCGCATGATGGACGTGCAGAGGGGTAATCACGTAACGTGCCGAACGGGCGTTAGGACAATTTAACTGTCATTTTCCCATATAAAAAGTGACATTTAGATCTACCTGACGCGCGCGCACAATGCGTCACGTGATCGACATGCCGAAGGCTGGCTTATATTTCGCTCAAAACCTACAGTATAATAACGGTGGCAACTGCGTGTTATATGTAATAAGCCAACACTACTACTAAAAAGCCAATAAAGGTGGTTTTCCACCGGCGAGGCGAGGCGGAGCGTGGATGGGGGCGAATTAAAATTAGTATGGGACTTACTACCTATTTCCACCGCGCGCGCGCGCGCTCAATGCAAATAGGTGGTAAGTCCCATACGAAGCCCCGCCTCGCCTCGCTGGTGGAAAACTACCTTAATACTGCCAAAATGAGGTTGGTTGAGTACAAGTCTCGCGTTTGAAAATGAACCGCGTTGCCAGTCCACAACAAGGCGCACTGTAAAGGTGAAATAAAAAAAAAAACTAGTCAATTTACAAACTATAAGTGGTCAGATTTGAGAATCTTTACACGAGCCTATTTTTTCGAAAATTATTGAAATTTGAAAAAGTTTACACAGACTTTCAAAGAAAAAGATAAGAATTAATTTAAATTTTACTTATTAATGTAAAATTTTCAAACGTTCGAATTTGCATAAGTTTTCAGTACCGTAAAACGGGGTGAGTAGGGTTCGCGGGGAGAGTTGGGTTATGAATGGCGAGAGAACGTATGAAAGGGGGGAAGGGGGGGGGGGGGGGTGAGATGGTTTTTTAAGGCTACTGCTACAAAAATAATGTATTCCTATTTAAAATGGAACTATAGTAATACTCATAATAAAAAAAATCGATCTAACAATCTTCCAAAAATCACCTTTGTATGAAAACCCATCTGTTTTGTTAATTCATTTTATTGAATAGGTTAAGTTATTAAGCCACTAAATTGCTTAAAGTGATGAAGTGTTGGCAATGTATCAAATATCAATGATACATTTTTACGTTTATTTATATTTTTATAACATTAAAAGTACAATTTTGTAGTCAAAATGCAAAAAGAAATAAGATTTTTTTCCACTATGTCTATTCACGTTATCAACGCTAATAATACTTAAATAAAAAAAACCGATGCAGCAAAAACGCTACAATATTTACTTTAATTATATCTGCTAATTAATATTCATCGCACGTTATTATTTCAATAATGAACGTGTTAATTATAATATTCGGGTAAGCAATCCTACTAATATTATAAATGCGAAAGTTTAGATGTTTGGATGTTTGTTACTCAATCACGCTTAAACGGCTGAACCGATTTGAATGAAATTTTGCACGAAAATAGTTTATAGCCTGGATTAAAATATAGGATAGTTTTTATCCCGGGTCCATGCGGACGAAGTCGCAGGCGGAAGCTAGTAAAGAATATTTTTTTATTGTATTTTATATTCGTTTTAATCCATCCTTTCTGTACCCCTTCTATAATATAGCACGGATGTCCAAAGTTTCAGTGGACCCTCAATAGTTCAATCTCGCCCAACCTCACTCAATCCGAGGCGGGCACTTGT
Source organism: Epinotia bilunana (assembly GCA_947049275.1). Taxonomy (NCBI): domain Eukaryota; kingdom Metazoa; phylum Arthropoda; class Insecta; order Lepidoptera; family Tortricidae; genus Epinotia; species Epinotia bilunana. The sequence goes on from OX346267.1 coordinate 4,435,404, forward strand.
TCAGCACTTTGTTGACCCACCGGACCCGGATATTCCGGTTATTCCGTTATTTACGCCAATTTGTGTTTATTTACAAATATCCCGGACTTGAGAGTTGTCTTTTTAGAATTCCGTACCCCAAAAGGAGGAACCCGCATCCGTCTGTCAAGACCTTTTTTCTTAGAAACGGTATGCAGTTGATACTGACATTAGATACTCAAGTCTGCAATCCACCTTAGCTATTAAAAAAAAAACACGTACCTACCGGCAGGCACAGCGTGGGTAGGCCCCACAAAGTGGACTGATGACCTGGTAAAGGTCGCAGGAGTCCGCTGGATGCGGGTGCCGCAGGACCGGTCATTGTGGTGCTCTTTGGGGGAGGCCCATGTCACGCTTATTATCGACGCAGTGTTTTTTTTATTTTTATACAACGATGGTGGCAAACAAGCGTACGGCCCGCCTGATGGTAAGTGGACACCGCAGCCTATAGACGCATGCAACTCCAAAGGAGTAATATGGGCGTTGCCGACCCTTGATATGTTTGAGGATTCGCCGTGTTGACAGCTGAATAAACAAATTTCCTCGCCCTCAACACAACGCATCCTCGGGTGCTCTGGTGACCTTGCTCACCTCCAGGAACACAACACTACTACAGAGCAAGTAGTAGAGTGTTGTTATGGTGGTGTCGTCTAGAAAGAGATGGGTGGCTTATTTTGTCTATGACGTAACAAATGCGGCATAAAACATATTTTGAATTAATACACCAAATACTCGTACTAAACAGTTGTGGTTTATTTGTCACGCAGATATAGTAGAATCCCGGACCCTCGCCAGGGCATCAGTAAACCGGGCAGGACCGCTACACAATTTTTACCTAACTGGGGCAAAGGAGGGTTTTGATTTTCTAGTGTATATGTACGTTTGCTGCTGCTGTCTGCTCACATACATATACTATATGTAAGAAGGTATGTTTATTTCTTTAGCACACCTACAGCTTCAACTATTTTAACACGTGTGGTGCCGATGATCCCACAAGGCAACACTAGGCTACAAGACGCAAGGCACGGCTGCAGGATAAACACATAAAATATAATAATAGTAAATAGTATAATATTAAACTTAATACTAACACTTAAATCTACTTAACTACTAGTATATGCACTCTCTGAGGTCACTGCCCAAGGGAAGGGTGCCCATAAGGCTGGCCACATTTCCTCATTGAATTGCAATTCCAATCCGTTGGCCGAGGAAGTAGCCAGCTCTATGGGCAGCCGTATTTTCGCCAATTTTTTATTTATTTCTTTATAAAGACTGTGGGCATCCAAACTCCACGGTCCGAGAGTTTCTACAGCGAAGGCCGCAGTAATAGTTATATTTCAGTTTAGATTTCAGGATGCATATTTGTTTTTCTTTGTCCAGCGATCACGAGATATAAACAGATTTTATGATAATCATGCCCAAGTAAAACAGTATGAAATATAAAAAAATATGGTGTGCAAGAATGAAAATAATAAAAGGTAAAACGTACTGGCCACTTTGCTTGGCCGCATCCGTACCCCGGATGTTAAGACCACCCTCTATTGTCCGGGAGGGTAAACAGCCGGGTAATGTATTAAGTTACTGTATACCCGGGCAATCTGTTTTTAAATGGTTTTCTGCGCCGTTATGCTTTAGGCACTATGTGTTGTTTTTCATGAATTCGGGAAATAAATTTAATGTCCCTTTTGTTCTGTCCGAAATAATATAAGGAATGTTTAGTTAAGGTATATTGTGTGCGAGCTTTATCTTCATATTATAATGAACACATTTTATTAAACGTAACACGCCAAAGTTAATATAAGTATTCGATATTTTAATTTCGGATATACAGCATAAAATCTGAAATCAAAATTCCTTGAACGAAATTCCTAAAGACAACACAACTTTGTATTTAAAGTAAATTATATTATTAAATAATATAATTTACTTTAAATACAAAGTTTTAACCGACTTCAATTTAGTAGGTACTCCGCCAAGCCACGAGAATATTTCCACGTTTCTTTTACAATTTACCACATGAACTGATTTTCGAGAGCAAATGCGTTGATTATTAAAGAAAAAACCCAATCGCTGTATGTGGCCTGATAATATTTGAGGACTTCCGTCGATTCCACAAGGATCACCTTTGGCACTTCAGTAGTTGCTATTTCAACGGTACTTTTGTACTTATAAGTAAGTACATAATTGAGGAATTCCATAAGTTATCTGTGGTCTTCATCATCAATTCCACTCCACCAAATTTATGATTTCCGGGTGTATAGGTAATAGAAAATACCAAAATCACTACACGCGTGCCTAATATAATAGGGGTGGAGACACTAAATTATATAATCAAGAATGTCATATTTTCTCGAAAAAGGATTAAAAATGTAGTCAAATGGAGAAAAAATCAATGCAAAAGGTTAAATAATCACGAAGTTATAAGTGTCCAAAGTTTTAAGAAGGGGTAGGTTCTGTCCCTTCTTCGCAAAACGCAACTTGAAACGATGACGCTAGAAGATTGTGACGTCACACTGCACTAATAATGTTCAACGCGGCCCCCCGGCAGCATCCTGTAACGTGACGTCACACACTGTTTGCGTTTTCTCAGTCTAACAAGCAATATTAAAACGGTTGTAGCTTCGTTATTCTTTTAGATATCTGAATGGGATTTTCGTCACTAGGTATATTTTTTACCTTCTTTCATTTGTAGTAATAATAATTTTCGAGTCTACACCCCTATTGAGGAGTTCCCTGAATTCCTTATGGATTCAAAGATTTTTTGAAAAAAAATGGGTGCCACCTGGAAGCATATACTTGCAAACAAAAAAAAATACGAATCGGCTCATCAATGACATTCTGAGGTAACAAATATTGAAAAAAAAAACAAAAAAAATTGAGTACAATTTTTTTGTATGTTATCTATTTCATAAACAGAAAAATCGTCTAGTATCCATATCACAAGCCTTAGTGAGCTTATTCCCTTAATATTTAAGTACCTTTATGTTCAAACGTAATTATTTTAAATAAATTAAAAAAAATGTGTTTTAAAATCTTACTCGCGACCCTAAACCGCGTTGCAAAAAACGGACTCTGGATCACAAACACCGAGGAAAGTGGTCATGTCGCTTTTTAGAAGAAACTTAGTAATTTATCTTAGCTGCTTAAGCTTGCCCTTTTTGTTTTTGCGTTTGCCTTTTAATTAGTTTCGTTATGCCGTCGCCAAGTTGCAAGATTTAAAAAAGCTTTTTGTTTTGGCTTGATGTTTTGAATTGTAAAGTATTAGATTTGAATAATTATAATTACAGTCTTTGTTATTTACTTACACCAATTTGGATAAATAAATACCAAACAAGCATGCACTAATAATACTTATAATTACACGGTTAAATTCACGTATGTAATGTCACTTCGGGCATTTAATACGTGGGTTTAAACGTATTAAAAATACGTCGTATTATTTCATCATGTCTCACGAAAGTTTAAATTCGATGCCACTAATAATTTACTGATAAGAACAAACATTTTGTTACCTACGAACTTATGTATTTATTCGAAGGTAGCGTTAGAATTTTAAAAGAACTGTGTGGTCTATGTATATATATATGTATGTATGTATGTATGTATGTATGTATGTATGTATGTATGTATGTATGTATGTCTATGTGCCTATCTTTGAATGTTTAAAGTTAATCGCTTTAATCTCCTTCAGACTTAAACAGACGGAGAATAAGGTTTCCTTTATTACCTTTTTGGTACGGAACCCTAAAAAGCAAGGAAAAGTAGTTCTTAATTTTATTCATTTCCAAACAAAATCAAGACACGGACACAGGCATCCCCATGTAGTTTAGATTGCATCAAAGTAAAATTAAATTCCACATTTCTTAAAAACCTAGATAGTGAGAACGGGCAAAACTCCAAACGTTTTTCAAAAGAATAATATCCCGTTTTCCTAATGTGTAGCAGCGTACCTTAAGTAATTGCATTAACAAAAAAACATTAATAAAATTCACACTTCCGCGGCAACAAATTTAATTTGCACTATTAAAAAGATAACGGTAAGCCTCACAAACGCGTTACCGCTTTAAAAGTGGTAATAAATTAAAAATCAGACCGGTATTTCGCGAACATTTTAAGTCCTCTAACTGGCGAAAAGTTCTTTGCGCGTTTAATGAGGGCGCACTGTAAACACCGCCACCACTGACTCTGCGGATCCTATTTGACTTTCCCTTTGCGGTGAAGACCGTTGTTGGAAATTTTGCGGGATCTTTGTACAGCTCGCATCAATCTTAACAGAATCGAATACTTTGTCAGATGTGTGTGTCAACCAATTTTGTGACTTGCCAAAGATTTACTTTTTAATGTTTTTTCTTGTATTATTAAGGTAGAAGCGTACGTTCGTTAAAGTTTGAATGTATGGAAAGATGGACCAGTTTCTATGGGATGACAGCTCTGCTGCCGACGCCATATTTAACGTTGATCGGTCTGTAATCGTGAGTTGGTGCAACTTGCCCTTAGTGAACGAAAAAATGTTTGATTCTCGATGCAATAGCCTGCCGGCTTCGCGATTCAGACATTAGAACGTCCATCAGCTAACGAATTGCACGTACGTCAGAATTTTTGTATGGGAAAATGACAGTCGAGTTGTCCTAACGTGCGTTCGAAAAGTTACGTGATCAGCCCTTAAGACTTATTCTTGAACATATGGCTATCATATTTAATTGATTAAATTATAGTTTCGATATACATATCCATTTTGATGTTGGCGTTTTCAAAGATAGTGTGCATTATCGGTTTTCAATCTAACTACTTCATTCATATTTACTTTTACTTGAAATTTATTTATATATTTTTCTCTTATTAAATCAGTGCACGCGTTTGAAGCTTATTTACTACGATTCGTTTAACTGGCGCTAACTTTTAAAACTGTCATTAGTTACAATAAACGGCATACTTTCAATAGACTTGCAATAGAGTTGAATAATTGGTGCCAACAATCGATGAGCCTTAATCAGGTGTTTAATAATCCATTTAATTAGTCTTTGAAATAAGTTCAAATGTATTTTAAAACGTGTTAGTGAAGTAGCTATTAAATATGTTTAACGTTTTGTTTTAAATATGTTTTATGTGTTTTATTTTATTGTTTAATATGTTTGTCTTGTGTAAGAGGTATCATTCTTTTTTTTTTGCTTGCTAATATTGAACCAAACGTCAATATTGCAGAGGTTCACAGTATTTGTGGCGCGGCCACTTTGTCCTGTGCTTGCGGCCGCCGCTATGAAGTAGGATTAATTAAAACCTTAGATTTTGCAAAGTACAAAAGAGCCATTATTAAACTATACGTGAAATGTATACTGATAAAGCGAGGTTTTCTTCTAGTCTTGACACTATTGATATAATATTGAATGTCGACTGGCCTACGTAAAAGGTTTTGGTCGCTATACCTACTTGTAACGTTACATCAAACAGGGGCTGAACTGAGTTTTTATTATCATCCTTAGCCGCCTTAGCATTTATCTCATAATGAACAAAGGTGGCATAATACTCGTATCTGTGACAACCAACGATTAGTTATAAGTAAATAACTAATATTGTTATCCTTGATGTGTCTTTAAGTAAAGAGTACATCATCATTTTTTGTAGAAAAGTGGAAGGGCTTAGATATCGTTTTTTTTTTAATCTTACATTGGAAATATTTGAATTGTATTAAAAAGTTGTCACTTACACGAGTTTTGTGCGCGTCAAAACAAACACAAAGGACCTTATAGTTGTTGTCGCTTATGCTATTATTAACCCGACGAACGCGCGTCGTCTGTAGAACAATGTGTAAAGGGCTTATGACTCAACTTCACTCCCTAATTAGGGTGCTAAATTCAGGTAAGTGTCATAAGCCCTTTACTATTGTCCGTTAGGCGCACACGTGTGTGTCTAGGACGCGTCACGGGTTAACGATGTGCTAATAGAAATGCGACGATTTACGGCTAAATAATGGCACAAGAACTGTCAATAAGGTCCTTTTTCCCTAAGATCATAAACAAGTAAGACTCCAATAAATAAGTAATTTTCTGTTCGAGATGGTTTAAAATAATGATGATGTTAGAGGAAAACCACTTTAGTAGAGTAAAAGTTGAGTTTAATCGGTGAATACATATCGTGAGTACAGCTGCTCTATTAGGAGCCTAGCAACCGTCATATAAGCCAATACAACGACAACACGTCTTGTATTAGATAAGGATAGAGCTACTCTAAATCTATTCTATGTCGTCCCAATGCAGCACAAGAGGTTAGCTCATTGGTGACATTGGTCACCGCTTAAGCGGTTTGGGTATTTGGAACCCCACTGTTGAACGTCCGGTAGAGGCGATTAATGAAGTCAAGGCTGTAAGTATGCCTATGAATTCAGAGGTCCGTGGATCGTAACCACGCTCTGCTACGATGTTAGAGGAAAACCACTTTAGTAGAGTAAAAGTTGAGTTTAATCCGTGAATACATATCATGAGTACAGCTGCTCTATTAGGAGCCTAGCAACCGTCATATAAGCCAATACAACAACAACACGTCTTGTATTAGCTTTTATACAGCCAGTATACATATAGTTTACATGCAGGTTCTAACAGATGAGGTAGGGCACAGTGAAATGTCGTCCCGCTCGAATGTGGAGCAGCCCAACTGGGGAAGTACCTCCGCCTTTGCAGAAGACCACAGCCATAATAACACTACTACTTGCTCTGTATAGTGTTGTGTTCCTGGACGTGAGCAAGGTCGCCAGAGCTCCCGCGGATGCGTTGTGTTGAGAGCGAGGGAATTTGTTCCTTCAGCTGTCAACACGGAAAATACTCAAAGATATCAAGTGTCGGTAATGCCCATGTTACTCCTTTGGAGTTGCATGCGTCTATAGGCTGCGGTCTCCGCTTATGGTATACGCTTGTTTGCCACCGTCGTTGTATATTAAAAAAATGGAGAACTCTGAAAGTTATTATGAAAGATAAATACATTTTGAAGGGAGTCATTTTAATAACAACTTTCACTCTATGCGATGGTAATTGTAGATTACTTGTCTAACGCTTGTTTTCCCTCATATTAATTTCAGTAGTTCCCAAAATTTTAGGTACCAAAGCCAACCTCGGGCTCTTTTAGAGTATAACCGGAAAAACGCTAGGACGAGTTCCTAGAATTGTGTTAATAGGTTGTGTTATTCACAGGTGAAAAATATTTAGTTCAGCGGGTTGATCAAGCAACGCATTGTACGCGCGTCACTTTTAGTATGAAAAAATGACAGTTGGCTTGTCCTAACGTACGTTATAAACGTTACGTGATCGCCCCTCAGATGCCTGAATAGTGAATGTTAGTGTTAGCACAACACTAACATTCACTATTTTCTTATCTAGATCAAAACTCACGGGAAATCAGTCTCAATCGCAGCATTGGCAAATCTTGGATATAGTGCACCATTTTTTAAATCTGAAAATAAAAGAAGAAATCTCCGGAGATTTAGTTCGGTTGTCATTATTAGGGAACGTAAATCTGCTAAGGTGAAGCATTTCGGCGCGATTTTATATACAAATATTTTTCAGGAAAATTATTTTACTACACAACCATTTTTGGACTATTATTATGGTTCACTTAGTTAATCACATTACTTAAATCCACCAGCAAAAAATAATTCATTATCATATTCTTTTGGATTTTAACCCAATCCCCTCAAAAATATGTACGCGCTCATCCAATATAACCTTGGTTAAATAGTCTTAAAACACACTGTAATTCTGTAAGTAAACTACGTTCCTATGAATGATAATACATTTTACATCACACCTGGCCATAATGCGACGTAAAATTGTGTACTTACCTTCGGTTCGGGCCACAAACAACTGTGATCTGGGTCATTCACGAATTCACCGACCTAGGTACGTAATGTACTATTATGTATAGCTAGTTCACAATAAAATCCCGATTGAAAGATTACCGTAATTACTGACTTCACTTTCCAACATTTCCACCCTTGCTATCGGCAATCACATTAATAACAGAGTTGTTGCCCCACAACCAATTTCCAATAAAAATAAATACTTTAAATTTATATCAGAGCTCATCAAACGGGCTCCAATACCGTATTTAATACTGATTGCTTTCCCAGAATACGGATTACGCCACGTAATTTGCCAATTACCGGATTAAGTCGGTATCCCGGATAACCGGTATTTGCGGAAATAGAATACGGTTCGGTACAGGTCAAGGCTTTGATAAGACGCGAATCTGGAAGGAATTTGCACTCATCAAGTGTACAGCGATTTACAACTTATTTCAAATTGCTGTTCACGAGCAAAAATCGAGCATTATCCTTAAATACCTTAGTATTAAAGGATAATGCTACTATAAACGGATTTTTGAAACATTTAAGAGCTTTGCTATACCTCTTTATTTTTATAAAGAACAGAGAGAGGAGAGTTTCGAAAATCCGTTTACAGTAGCCAACTAGACAACCTCTCAAGTCCCGAACGCCATATTAAACGACAAAAACTTTTACATTTAAAGCAGCAAGAAAACCTCGCAACCCTGCCGTGTCAATCCTATGTCAGTTATCTTGAGATAAACGAGATACCTACGAGCAAGTCTAAATCTATTTTTTTTTCATGCTTTAATCGACCTACATAATCCTTTATTTTAATTTAACTTACCATTTCCTTATACGAGCCTGTCACGTAAATCGTGTATAGCAGTTTTGAGGTTTACATTATGTTGACGCTAATATATGTTTGACGAAAGGTTTAAATAATGTGGGGTATTGTTTTCTAATGAAACAGATTTTATACTGTACAAAGTATTTTTCTTTATTTGAACGTGTTAAATAAACATATGTTTACTTACCTGGTAAATTTAGTAGTTTTAAGCCATTTTTAAATGACGTAAAACAGCAATATTAGTAGCCAGTAAATACTTTTCTCACTAAACGTGTCGCGCTTAAGTCATGTATCTGATACAGACCGTCGCTTGGCAGGCTGAGTGTGGCAAGTCGGTCTGGCCTAACTCTGTTATAGCTTATAAAACATACAAAAGACACATACAAACATTTTCAATTCGCATAATATACAGCAACCTTTCACCTGTAATGTTGATATGTTTTTTTTGAGTATATACATGAAACCATTCGGTAAATGTCAATTTCCTAAAAAAATAAAAAAACTGCGTTATATCTCAAAACTATGATAAAGGTTTTTAGGCCTCCTCTAAAGTAAGATCAAGATTGTGTGATGAGCACAAATATGTTCCCGAGTCTTGGATGAGTCCTGAGTCTACGTATTTATTTACATGAATATCTTTGTCTAGTACCCATAATACAAGCTTTGCTTAGTTAAGTTTATGTATTTAAGTATGTATATCTGTTAAATATATATACCGTCGTCTAGTTCCCCTAAACACAAACCTTATTCAGCTTACAATGCCTAGTTCGATAAGTGTAAGTTTGTGATATGTATTTTAATATGGATCTAGGTATATTTGTGAAAGACTATCCCTATTATTTATTTAAATTATTTATTAATAATAGAGCTTGCCTTAGAAAACATATTTTAATTTCAAATACTTTTGTCTCAGTGTACGCATAAATACACTACATTTATATACCTTCAATAATAATATAGCAGCTAGATAAAGTTCCCGTGTCCGTTCTGCCGCTGTTTTCTGTGTCTTTAAAATAATAATTTATTTCTACTGAAAGAAAGTAGTCGTTTATCAATTTTAAGCGGAATAAACTATCATTTTAATAAAGCAAACGAACAGTGTTGCCAAGTTAATAAGCTGCGCGATTTATGTTTTCATAATATTGTTGCGGTGAACAACATTCAGCTTATGGATGCGTTATTTTTCTTTCATAATATCAGCCGAAAGACGTCCACTGCTGGACATAGGCCTCCCCCAAAGAGTGCCAAAGTGACCGGTCCTGCGCCACCCGCATCCAGCGGACTCCAGCAACCTTTACCAGGTCATCAGTCCACCTTGCGGGGGGCCTACCCACGCCGCGCCTTCCGGTTCGTGGTCGCCACTCGAGAACCTTTCCGCCCCAACGGCCATCGGTTCTACTCGCTATGTGCCCCGCCCACTGCCACTTAAGTTTAGCGATTCGGAGGGATTTTTCTTTAATTCGATGTATTATTTTACTTTACTATAATTACTTTGATTAAATATGTATATTTAAAGAGAAGAAACACATTACTTTTTTTAATTTAGTAAAGTTTGTGTAACACTTTCAGTACCAGGAACCCGCCTAGCGGGTGCCTACGCCGTAGTCGTTTTCCGCTACATACTTGGAAAACAATGGGATCGGCTACGATTGTAGCGCATAGCGATTTTTGGCAGTGAATATGTGTTATGAAATGAAATTAATACATTTACGGACACATGTATTATCCCACCCCGATAAGAATGGGATTAGAGGTGACTAATTTAACATACGTTTATATGAACTGACTGCTAATAAATACCATTCCCTAACTTATTGCGGTTTATAATAAATTATTGATCGTTTATTTTATTGTTTGTCGGAAGCACAATTGCGTTAAATTGTCTCAATAAAAAGTCTACATTTAGATCCCAGTTAAAATAACGGTATTTTACCGCGTTATAAATCTCATAGAAGCAAATACCATACATAAAATTTCACAAGATATTTATCGACATCTAATAAAAAAAACTTCCTGAAGAAAATTACATCTAATCGTTTTCTTACATACATAGAAAACATTAACGTGTCTTTTACAAGAGCGCGTGATTTATAATAATCGCGGCATCCCATTAACGTGCCAGAACGAGTACACAACACACGACGTGTTTAACACGTTGATATCAAATGATATTATTAATCATGAGTCTCTGATCCTCTGATCAGATGACTTTAACAATAGTACATAACTAGAGGCTGGGAAGTAGCGGGTGCCGGCCTAGGGCATGTAGACGGACAAGCGTAGCGAGACCGGATAGTAATGAGGCTGGCAGCCCCTTTCCCCGCCGAGGTATGTATATCAAACTTTCTTCGCCGTTCGTCGGAACTCATATTAAATTAAAAAATCAACAAGGCACAATAAATCCAATCATATAGAATTACAAAACAAAAAAAACAATGTTGCTTCCAAAATCATATAAAAAATACCTACGCGTGGTTTGAGTAGGCATTTATACCGCTATATTTAAATGAAATATATTAGCGGTATAAATGCCTACTCAAACCGTATTTAGTGTAGATTTTGCAATTGAAAACTATGAAATGAAAGCATGAAGTGAAATGAAAGCAATTATTTCGGATATAAATGTACATCCATATTATGTTAGTTATAACTTATATAGGTGTGTTAGTAGAAAGTATGATTATAAATACAATTGACATGCAAGGACATCCAGTGAGCGAGGATAGGGCTGTCTATCCTCTCAGCGACAACCTTCAGGAGGGTGTTGGTACTGCACCGCACGCGCTCGCCCAGGGACGCCACCCGCTTGCGCATCACGGCTTGGAAACCGTCGGTTCTCCACGCGGCGAACATTCCTGACGCGCTGCAGCGCCAGGGCAGCCCCAACAACCCCCTGAAGGCGTTATTGTACTGGACCCGCAGAGCACTGTAGGCTTTTATGGTGGAGTCACTCCACAGGTTGCACGTGTATAGGGTTTGACAATAAGTTTTGAACAGGGTTACTTTTACCAACTTTTTAACTGTTGTACTTTGTTAATAATTGGTTATTTGCTACGTTTATGTCGATTTTAATAAAACTGCAAAATATCGCAAACGTCGTTTATTGTTTTTTTTTTCAAATAATCATAGTGGCAGAATATCCCTCTGCCAACAAACTGTCCTGCAGTTTGGCAGAAGAAAATACTTAAACAAGGGTTGTTTAAGTGAATATTTATTTCTTATTCTCATTCATAGCGAACCAAAAAGCAAATAATATTGCTTGTAGTTATTTTAAAGGCGCCGTGATGCTGTGTCACAAATAAATGTGGAATGGAAATTAAAAAGACCATCTCCAATTTTACATGAAATTTCATTATGTGTCTCTCATCTCTCCACACCAACACGTGATACTTCGCTGCCTATTATAAAAAACTTGCCGTAAATAATCATTGCATGCTTGAAAAAACTAAATAAAATTGTCTAAAATTGCCGTGTAAAGTATGCAGATTCTCTTACGATACCATTCAATTGTTTTATATCAACAATTTTACTGTTTTACCACATCCGACCGTTTGCAGCAGCTCCTTGTATATTTAAGTCTCGAATACTAGAGCTTGGCTAGGTTAAGTCACAGGTGTGAGTATGTTGATGCCGTACCAGTATTAAAACAATACACCCTAACCAGCTTTGGTACTTCGTGTTCAAATTAAATTTCTACGTTGTTTTTTTTAAAACAAAAAGAGGAAGAATTTCCAGTATATTTATCTGCAGTGTTTCTATTATGCAGGGAATCACTTCATTCTTTATTCTTTAACACAGGCATTTTTTCCTATTCTATCACTTGAAGATAAAGTTCAAAGTCATGGCGGGAATATCCTACTAATATTATAAATGCGAAAGTTTAGATGTTTGGATGTTTGTTACTCAATCACGCTTAAACAGCTGAACCGATTTGAATGAAATTTCGCACGAAGATAGTTTATAGCCTGGATTAAAATATAGGATAGTTTTTATCTCATGGCCACGCAGACGAAGTCGCAGGCGGAAGCTAGTATATTATATATCCTTACTTATACAATAGCGGCGCATGAAATCGATGGGCAATCCAGAACATAAAAAGTTATGAAAGAATTCACAGTAAGTATATAACTAAAGGCTGGCCTTAAGAGTCCGCAGTAAACTCAACCGAATTTCACCTTCCCATACAAACGGGCTCATAAGAAGGCTCAAAGTCACCCAAAGAGCTATGGAGAGGGCTATGTTGGGAGTTTCTCTTCGTGATCGCATCAGAAATGAGGCTATCCGCAGCAGAACCAAGGTAACCGATATAGCCCTCCGAATCGCTAAACTTAAGTGGCAGTGGGCGGGGCACATAGTACGTAGAACCGATGGCCGTTGGGGCGGAAAAGTTCTCGAGTGGCGACCACCTACCGGAAGGCGCGGCGTGCCCCACAAGGTGGACTGATGACCTGGTAAAGGTTGCTGGAGTCCAGGAGTTGCTGGTTGCAGGACTGGTCACTTTGGCACTCTTTGGGGGAGGCCTATGTCCAGCAGTGGAAGTCTTTCGGCTGACACATAATTAAATCATATTTGACCAACTTGCTGAAGTTCTGATGATAGAGACAGAAGGTGGCATAGTAATGTCTAAATTACACATGACACCACCATCGCGTTAATGCTCGTAACATTTGTTTTGACGAGTAAATCATGGTAAGTTAAAAAAAAGACCGGGTTGCACTAAAATTTAGATGATATTTGGTATATTGATAGTTTGGGTCCCCGGGACACAGGATTGTTTATATCCCGAAAATTATCCCCTAAGAGGGTGAAATGATTGATGAAAGTTTGTATGGAGCAACGATTTTAAGAGTTCCACGCGGACAGAGTCGCGGGCAGAAGCGATGAACTATAGGCATTTTATTCTATACCAGTGTATAGAATGAAATATAGTTTGTCGCTTCAGATATTTTGACAGAATTTACTCGAGTATTGATTCTCATAAATCCAAACTGAAATTGTTGAAAATCTGTATTCAGGTGTCTATTTAATAATATCCGTCGCTAATTCGACTTTAATATGTTTCCAGAATAGCTATGATGAAGTTAAGTTGATATTACTTTGATGTCACGTTTGCTAATAAATTATTACTGTTCAGTGTTCACAGAGTTGGCTTTGGTTAGCTCCTCGCTTAAACTGCTCGTGTTAGTTCGTTGTTAAATCGATTTATTTGTGCACTGTGTTTTACCTGAACATCTGTTAGCTACTATGTAAAATTAGCATGTAATACTTGTCTAATTATGTTTATATACTAAGGATTTTTTACTAAACCTATAATTTAATATTCTGAGAGGTATTTATTTATTTAATTATAAAACAAACGGTCATACAAAAAATATTGATACAATTTCTTCTCTTAATCTAGAGCTATAGTTTACATTTTTTATTAAACATCTTTATATAAGCACGAGTAAGTACCTAACCTGGATCAGGTTAAGCTAATTAGTAAGAGGTTACACAGAATTTTTTAGAAACAGTTTCACAGAAAACTTAGTGAACGGAAACATGTTCCACGTATTTAACAACTTTGAAAGTATCGACAAACATGACTACCAAATACTTACTTTTAATACTTTTATATATTGATAAATCACGTTAAGATTTACATACTACTAGTCCGGAATATTTATTTTATTGGGCTTATGGTACATTTAAATATATCAAATGTTTTTACAATGTTATTTTCATTATAGAGTACACATGCCCGCTTAATAAACATATTTTTAGAATAGTTAGTTCTACTACATGGGATGGAGAATAAATGTTTGTATCTGAGACGACATCGGCGTTCTTTATTACCTGGAACTCTTATACATATATCTTTTAACAAGCTAGGGGCATCGATATGACTATTTATTATTTTATATAATAGAACCGAATCAACACAGTCTCTCCGACACTCAAGCGACTGCATTTTACGAGTATGACGGTTTAGGGATACCACATAATCTTTGTATTCAATACCGCAATTGAAATCAAGGGCTTTTTGGAACTTTTTCTGCAACCTCTCTATCCTGTCAATATGAATGCTGTAGTGGGGTTTCCAAACAGCACATGCAAACTCAAGCCGACTTCGTACATAACTGTTATAAAGAATTTTAAGTGTTAAGGTATTCCTGAAAGGTTTACCAATTCGCAGGATCATACCTAATTGTTTAAAAGACTTAGCTAGGATGGAATCGATATGAGGTATAAATGATAATTTGCTGTCCATGACTACTCCAAGATCACGAATCTCGTTTACTCTTACCAGGTCTTGGTTACATAATTTGTAATTGAAGTAAGACGGTGTTTTTTTTCTAGAAAAACTAACTACATTTGTCTATGTTTAAAAACAAATTATTCTCTCTACAAAAGCTTTGCATTTTGTAACAGTTTGCAATCAGAATAATTGCGGATAGCTTCATAAATTTTTGCATCATCTGCATAAAGAAGAACATAGGAGTGGGAGATACATTTTACGATATCGTTAATATATAACGTAAACAATAGAGGCCCCAAATGGGAGCCTTGAGGGACACCGGAGCTGATATATTTACTTTGAGAGGTAAAGCCTGATACTACCACCGACTGTGTGCGATTTTCTACATTATGACTTAATCCAACGAAACAAATCACGATGAATACCGAGTTCCCAGAGCTTGCATAATAAGGTATAGTAACATATTTTGCCAAATGCCTTGGAAAAATCGGTATACACGGCGTCCACAGAGAATCCATCATCCACAGCTAGTAATATATCATTCGTGAAAGTAAACAAATTTGTATCTACTGAACGGCCTCTGTAGAACCCATGTTGATTGGGTATTATATGGTGTCGCACAACAGCAGCTAATTGGTCAGTAAGAGTTTGCTAAACTGAAATAATTTAGCAATGCATTGTAATAAGGTTCTATATAAACACAGTATGGTCAGTTAACAGTGTTGTCGACGACGATATTCATATATAAGATATATAAATACCTATAAAACAACAACACTAATACATAGAAAACATCCATGACTCAGGAGAACAAATATTCGTGCTCATCACACAAATAAATGCCCTTACCGGGATTCGAACCCGGGGCCTCCAGCTTCGTAGGCAGGGTCAACTAGGCTACAGAGGTCGTCAAATTATCTAATTAATAAAGTTCCATTGCTGCTTTAATATATATTTAGCATCAGGTAGCATGGATGCGGGTGGCGCAGAACCGGTCACTACGGCACTCTTTGGGGGAGGTCTATCTCTAGCTGTGGACGCCTTTCGGCTGATATGATGATGATCAGGTAGCATTGAACCCATTAGCCCCCGCTTGTTTTTTTGTGTAAACATTGTTGTATACAGAGTGTACCAAATATGGGGTGTGAACCGAACAAGGGCATAACAGGTATCGTGTTCTGATAATAAATCCATCACACCTTATTTTTGGTACACTTTGTATACAACAACACAGATTTTGAATGTTTCTAACTTTTCTACTCAACAATCTCCTAATGCCACGTAATTTTTTATGAAAATTTACGACTATCCCCCTGCCGCGGTGCAGTGAGTCTGTCTTTTTATGTTTATGGTAATTTTATTAAAAGGTTCGAGATAAATAACAAAAACCGGCCAAGTGTATGTCGGACCACTCGCAGTGTAGGGTTCCGTAGTTGCATGTCTGTCGTTGCCTTTGTTACGTCGACATGCGCGCGCCAACTAAACGTTGCAGTTGCGTCGCCCGATTTTGTACGAAAGTTGGCCTTTACAAGTACATTTATTGAGTTGGTCTGTATGATGTTGATGATTATTGCCACTTTTTTTTTCATATACCCACTAGTAACCATTTAGCCGGCAGAGGGCCGGACACATGACTCAAATGATAATTAAGGCTTTAAGAGCATTTCTAAAAAAAATGCCACTATTATTAATTGTACTTCTAGGAATTTTATTTCCACTCAGAATCAGGAGCTCTTTCGACCCTGGTAGGACAAAAAACTGTCTCAAAGATATTTTTCCTATTGTGTTACCATTTACCTTATACTTTGTATGGTGGTAACACACTAGGAAAGTTCAAAAATATGTAGACATTTTGGGACACTTTTATTCTCCTATTGGGATGGAAAGACATCGTGATTTTGAGTAGAAATAACATAAAAGTTACAGTTCTCCGAAAAAATGTATTGGCATTTTTTTTGAGAAACGCTCTTAAAAGCCCAATATCAGAGAAAATCATTTCTGAATTGAAAAATGGTTTTGTAAAGTTCTCTCTTAAGCCATCCAACGATACCTCACACCATAAGTTTACCTAGAAAAAATAAATGACATTCCCACTTTGTGCAGGGGAGCTAAACAAAAAAAAAATATATTCTACCATTTTTCCTTTGATTTAAGTATAATAATTATGCATGCCGAAGTAAAGCTTTTGTTGTAGGAAGGGTCACTGAGCTAAGCCGCAAAAGTACGGACAGACGTACATGGTGAAACTATATGGGTTCCTTGTTGACTAAGGAACCCTAAAACAGTAAATCATCGAGATGAGGCTAAACTGAGAGATTCTTGGTATCGAATTACGATTATTTGCAAAGTTGAGCGCTGACAATCGATCGTTTATTTTAAGCCGGAAATACATGAGGCAGGCCTTCCCTATTTTCCGCCAGTCGTCTCGGTTCTGTGCTAGTATCCGCCAATCTGTACAAAACGTATCGAGGTCGTCGCACCATCTTCTTTTCGGTCTACCTCTACCTCGGAAGCCATCTTGTGGGGTATATTCGGTGGTTTATTTGGCCTAGCGCTCCGCGTGCATCCGGCGAACATGTCCAGCCCGATCCGACAATGGCTGCGCGGTGTTGGGACCCACATCTACGACGCTTGTTTTGGTATGCAGCTCCGGGTTCCGGATCCGATCGATCCTACGAACTCCGAGTATGTTGCGTTCCATTGCTCGCTAGCAAATCTTTAGTTTGGGCGCTATAGGTTAGAATAGGCAGGATACACATATCGAAGAGTTTGCGCTTCAGTGTCTAGCAAGGACCCTTCATTCACCCTTCATTAGTGTTTTCATGGACCCGCTCTACCAGGCAGTGGCGATGCGTTTATCAACTTCTTTAGGCTGCCTGTCTGGCCTGTCTGGCCCAATTAGGTACACTCGTCGACATATTGCATACTATAGCTTCCGCCCGCAACTTCGTCTGCGTGGGCCTGGGATAATGCTATTCCATATTTTAATCCAGGCTATAAAATATCTTCGTGCAGAATTTCATTGAAATCGGTTGAGCCGTTTAAGCGTGATTGAATAACAAACCTCCAAACATCTAAACATCTAAGTTAATTTTATTCTGCGATTAGGCCGTAATGGCTCTATGGTCTAAACATCGGAACATCAAAATTTTCGCATTATTAATATTATTAGGGTCCTGCCAATCTACCTTAACCCTATGCTTTACTTACGCCATTAGTTATCAACTGAACTTGCTTTGTTCATTTTGAGCCCAACTTCAAGACTGGCCGCGCTTAGGTTTTGGAGCATTTGTTTTAGATGTGGTGCAGTGTCGGAGAACAAGACAATGTCATCGGCGAAACACAGGTTGGTCAGCCTTGTGTCGCCAATGTCGATGCTCATTGCTTCACATTTGGCCGCAAGGTTCAGGAAAATTTCCTATAGGTAACTGGTGAACAATTTCGCAGAAAGCGGTTCGCCCTCCTTCGATGCGAATTTTAGGGCCGGAAATATTACATTTGATGCAGGCTGTGCTTTGTTGCAAGATAGTTCCAACGAGTGCAACGTAGGTGTTGTCAACCTGTTGCCGTCGCATGGCTGAGAATACAGCAGAGTGCTCGACGCTGTCAAAAGCCTTACTATTATTGCCCACAAATACAACATAGAGCGGTTCACTGAACTCGTTGGACATTTCAATGATTTCGCTAAGAGTGTGCAATTCAAATAACTGGTCTGTAGTTTCTAATATAGAATTTGTCACTTTTTTGTGCAGAATAATGATATTGAAGTGGCAGAAATCTTGATGAAATTGACCGGTACGTAGAATAGAGTTGAGAAGGTTTGTTAGGTAGGGCGGTAGCGTATCTTTGCCTGCTTAAAAAGTTCCGTTGTCATACCATCTTCCTCAGGGCTTTTCTGGTATTTCATACTTCTTAGATCAGCGTTGATTTCATACTCTGTTATAGCAGAGATGGTGTTGGAGCAGGAATAGTACAGTTGTAGATGATGAAACAGATGGTCTGAATACAGCGATGAATAAAACTTTGATCTCTTTTGTCCGTCCTCATATTGTTCTCGTTATCCACACCCTTCCTCTTTTAAATACGTTTTTGGAAGTTTGGTGAAGTAAGTGTTTTAATGGTAATTTCAACGAATTTTGTATCAAATTTTCGTATATTTCATCGTATGCTATGTTTAACATGTCTATCCAGGGTTGAATAATGGTTACCGTCGTGTTTGTTTTGTTTTCTGTATTGTATTAAATGTAATATCTTAAAGAGAAAAGATATGCGAATTGTCTTTGAGATTGTAGCTTTGTGAGTTTGTGTGCAGGAACTAATCTCCGGAACTACTCTTTCGATTAAAAAATAATAGCCAATACATACAATTGACCGTCGAAATGGACATAGGCTACTTTAAACGGGTGAAAGATTGTTTTAATGGATGAGTACTTTCGGAGTTTACTCCCCTCTCCTACATTCATAGTTTAGATATCGTGATTGCTCTTTTGCTCAACTTCACTTACAATTAATAAGAAAGATCAGAGACTTCACCTCTTGAATCTCACGTCATACTGAAGATGAATAATAACGTTGATAAGCTTTATCGTCGCGGAACACTTAAAACCCTTCCTTTTACAACATCGTTTGGAAATTATTTTAAACAATCTTCCGTTAAAGAACGGACGTCTATCCCAAAGGGACATCCTGGGGCTCTGCAGAAACCACCACAACGAGACCTCCAAAAGCGACCAAAATCCCCTTTGAATATAAAAATCTCTTTCTCCACGGCAGGGAATGGTAGCTCTAGTGAAACTGGTCTAAGTATACATAACAATTGGCCCGTCCCCTTATCTAAAAGGATAATTTTTCACGTCACTACAACCACGGGGCGGTGTTAGTCACAACTCCTTCAAGGCTTTTTATGGGCCGAAACGAGGGAGATCATAGTATCTGGGGTAAAACAGTAGAATCTAGGAGAATGATTTATCATACCACAATCAGACTTAAAAAAGTAAACACTTTTTATCATATCGATTCTTTACCTACCCGTGTTGATCTTGTAAACAAATGATAAAATGATTTAATCTTCATTTACTTACTCTTTATCAGTAGACCGTCAAAATAATATATGACTAGTGATAGTGTAAAATTGCTTATAATATATAATATATGTTTGATCCTGTAATTAGCTTCTTTGTCATTTTGTCAATCTGTTGTTAATTAGTTTATAGCTATCGTTTCTCCGGAATATAAATAAAAAAATCCGTTATTTCAAAGCCAAATTTTACTTGTATCATTTTTGGGTCCGTCATATTTTTTTATTAATATTATGTAAATATAACATTTTATCAATATACAAACGTTATACTACGTGTGTAAACATTAATGATAGTTAAATATCATCATCATCATCATATCAGCAGAAAGACGTCCATTGCTGGACATAGGCCCTTACTTATCTTTGTTTGTTTAGATATAATTCTTGACCTTCTTATCGTAACCAAGCTACCTTCCTATTTTAAGTGTGTCTTTTAGAACTTCTTCATACAAAATAGTGGGTGTGCTATTGCAAGATATCTTGCACTTTTTGACTATGCGCTGAAACTTGGCACAGTTGATCCTTAGGTAGTCTTGAGTGGATTCAGACCGGGAGCCATCGAGAGCCGGTTCACGGTCGGCACATGCATTGAGGTCACCCTGACTCACGCATTTTTTTCCCGGTCTGTTAACATATTTATATACAAAATAATATATTTTCTAAAACAGAATTAATGTGGGTTTATGACCGTATTTTTCGTTTTGATGTATCTTATGTAGTTAAACGTAAAATAGATTCCTCATACTTTATTTATCTGAAAATGATATAAAACTTGCCTTGGTGTGTATAGTTTTAGAAAAAAAGGGCTTTAAATAAAGCGCGGCGGAGTCGAACTCCCCCCCTCTCTAAATGCGGGATGGCTCTCGATGGCTCCCGGTCTGAATCCACTCAAGACCACCTAAGGATCAAGTGTGCCAAGTTTCAGTGCAGTCAAAAAGTGCAAGGTTCCCATAGAACAGATAGCAATAGCACACCCACTAAAAGGTGTATCCAATGTTTGACAGATTGAAAAATCAAATCATGGTCCCTCCTTTGCACGCACTCGTTACATAATACGTGCTCTTTTGTACCAGTCTATATTTTTATACTTATGTTTTGATTAAAATATAGAAACTGATTAACATAAAATTATACAACCAACTAAATCTAGTAAGTAGCGGTCAGAGGTCATTATCCCAGGGCACATCTGAATAGTGCAGTTCCCAAATTGATGCGTTCACTACAGTGCCATCTACTGAGCAATTCAAAAACTAACCTGCATACGAAACTTGTCTTGAACCAAATGCTACGCTACTGTTGTAAACGTCATTTACTGTATCACTACCTCTCGCTGTCCGGGCCGAGGATTTATTCTGTGCGTGTGCGGCCAGGAGCCAGTAAAATCGAGTTTTGCTACCGATTAGTCGAGTTACGGCCGTTTTTGGGGCCTTGTGCATTTATTATAAAATATAGCGAGGTATCTTTCCATTATTGTTCATTGCCATTGCCCCTTTGCGTAACGAGCAAAGTCAATCTTTGTCATATCTGTTCTGAAATGGCATATAAAAAATAATGTTAGGTAGATGCTGTTCGGGAGCTGAGGCTAGTTTGAGATGTACGTTTCTCATTCCATCGCGGTGTCTATGAGGTTAACGCTCTCGCTGAACATCAGCTGACGTGTCAGAATTAGCGCAATGCTCAGATAAGCTCTCAAGATGAAACTAGGTTTGAAACTAGCTAAAAACAAGTTTCTTACCAAAATTTCATTTTTGGAACAAGATTTTATTGCCGACTGTATTTTTTGTATACCATCATCAACTACTCATTGAGACGAATCTAACGAGCCCAAATTCAATGGGGTTACGTCGGTTAACTACTGAATTCCCATGACCACCTTCTGTCTCCATCATCAGATCAGCTCGATGGTACCATAATATTGAATTGTAATTCAAACTATACTTATATCCAAAATTTCAGCTCAATCGGTCACCGGAAAGTGGATCAAATTTAACTTGCAAGATTTAAAGGAAAGGAAAAAGAAAGTTATTTGACCTTGGAGCGTGTTTAAGTAGTTTTTGACAGATAACAAACGTAAAACGCTCGTAATAATGGATGGATATTAATTATCATTAAATAAAAGGTTAGATAATTTAATAAAAAATACCAAATTGAACTAATTACTTAACTTAATGATTTTAAGTCCTAAACATTCTAATTCCATAAAAGCATTTGTTTTTTGAATAATGTTTTACTATACCCAACATTATAATAAAATTCCATAAACGTTAATGACAATCAATAGAGGAATCCCAAATTCACAGATACCCCGATCTGTTGACTCAGCCTTGGTAACTGATTAAATTGTAGCGTATCTTAATTTGACAGGCGAGACGCTTAACGAAGTTAGAGTCGCTGTTAGAGCTTAATACAAAGTCGATATGAGAATTGAAGATTGCTTAACTCTAACTTAAATGGAGTTTGGTACGGTTTTTATAAACCGTAGCTTTTATTTAACTTGCAATTTTGATAGTACGTAAGTAAGTTGTCCGTTTCGATATTTCCAAACTTAATATGACCAAGTCCTTTGGAACACTACTTAAGTTGAAGTGTTGCTAACAATATAACATGATATAACAAAACAATATTATAGTAACTTCAAACTGGCTGGATACACAAAATAGTGTTATCTTGTGCATCCAGATTTGCCCTAATATGGCGGTGTCGTCATATGGCTTATTATGGTTTTATGATGGACATTGTTTTTTGTCGTCCAGATTGTATTGAAATCAAACGAAGTATGCAAAGAATTGCACATGAGGTGAATTACTGTTGTGAAGAAATGAGTTTGTGCATACTTGAAAATCGGACCCGGGTATGTCCTAAAACTACGACCAAGACCACCGGGGGATGGGTAGCAGCGTCCCTGGAGTGCGGTGGAAATACCTACTGCGATCGCCAACCCGCATGCCAAGCGTGGCGATTATGGCATATACCCCCCAAATCAAAGATACAAAAAACCACGGCCCCGAGGTTCCGGCGACCCCCGGTACCCTGGTTGTGGTAGCGGCCAGGGTCCCAGCGGGGTCAGGGGTGCGAAGAATCTCCGGCGAAGATCCGGCTACCACCACCGACGACCCCTGGCCCTGGCAACGTATAACACGCGTACACTGCGGACCGACGAAAGGATAGCAGAACTGGAGGAAGGGTTGAGCAAGTTGCGTTGGGATGTCATAGGGTTATCTGAAGTTGGCGAGGGCATACCGCACCGTCTCCTACGAGGCGGCTTGCGTGCTGGCGGGGACCCCACCCTGGGACCTCGAAGCCTTGGTTCTGGCCGTTGTGTATTGGCGTGTCACCGAGGCGCGGGCCAGGGGGGTCCAACCACTTCTGGAGGAGACCAGGCGGTGGAGACTTGACTCCCGCCGTGTCCTCCTTCAGAAGTGGAAAGAAAGGTTGGAAGTGCCTAGTGCCGGCCACTGGACCATCGGGGCGATCCGGCCCGTCTTGGAAAGATGGGTCGGCAGAAAAGGGGGGTTCCTCTCCTTCCACCTCACGCAGATTCTCTCGGGGCACGGCTGCTTTGGGAGATATCTGTGCGGGGTGGCGGGCCGGGAACCGACGGCGGAATGCCACGAGTGCGGCGACGGCGACGCCGAAGATACGGCGCAGCACACACTGGCGGTGTGCCCAGCTTGGGCAGAGCAGCGGGCCACACTCGTGGCCGTGGTGGGGCATGACCTCTCCCTGCCCGCCGTGGTAGAAGCCATGGTGGGGAGCGATAGGTCATGGAAGGCGGCGGCCTCCTTCTGCGAGGACGTGATGACGCAGAAGGAGGCAGCGGAGCGCGGGAGGGAGGACAATCCGGCCTCCCAACCGATGCGCCACAAACGCGTGGGGCGACGGCGGTTAGCGTACGACCGCCGACTTCCCCCATAAGGGTACCTGTGGGCGGCAGACACGGGGACGTCTGTCGCCTACACGATGGTCCCCGAGTGGCGGGCGTGCCGTTTCTCGGTGCGCCCCCTTGCGGAGGTAAGGGGAGAATCATCTCCCCAGAGATGAGTCCGCTGCGCGGACAGCCGCTGGCGAGGTTGCGGAAGTGTGCCCAGGGCGTTCCCGTGGCCTCGCCTTATAGCGCAGAGGCGGCACATAGAGGGGTTTTTAGTGGGTAAACCATTGGCCTCATTAGCCGACATGGGAGTCCCACATAACCACCAGGGCCCGTCCCCGCACCCTGGTGGTATGCGTAACGCATTTTCCCCTCTTTAAAAAAAAAAAAAAAAAAAAGGTTATCTGAAGTCCGAAGAGAGGGGGAGGATACGATAACCCTCAAATCCGGCAACTTGCTCTATTTCCGGGAGGGTGACCAACAGTCCCAGGGAAGTGTCGGGTTCCTTGTCCACAAGTCCCTCGTGAATAACGTTGTTAAGATCGAGAGTGTGTCGACTAGGGTGGCGTACCTAATACTCAAAGTATCCAACAGGTACTCATTGAAGGTCATACAGGTTTACGCGCCGACCTCGACACACTCCGACGAAGAGGTGGAGGCTATGTATGAAGATATATCGAGGGCCACACATAGTTCCAAAACCTACTTCACCGTTGTCATGGGGGACTTCAACGCAAAACTGGGCAAGAGAGATGGTGAAGAGCTGAAAGTGGGGCAATTTGGAGTTGGAAGTCGGAACCACCGGGGCCAACTACTGGCTGGTTTCTTGGAGAAGGAGGGACTCTACATGATGAATTCCTTCTTCAAGAAACACGAGCATAGAAAGTGGACCTGGATGAATCCCGACGGTGCAACTAAAAACGAGATTGACTTCATCATGTCGACGAGGAAGCATATATTCAATGATGTCTCTGTGATCAATACGGTCAAAACCGGGAGCGATCACCGTCTGGTAAGAGGCACATTGAATATATGCGTCAAGGAAGAACGCTCTCGATTGATGAAGTCTACGCTCCGTCCAGCATCAATCCGAATTCGAAACCCCGAGAGCTTCCAGCTGGAACTCCAAAACCGTTTTGATTGCCTAGGCGGCGATGTGGACGAACTGAACGACGGGTTTGTGGAAGCTGTCCGTTCCACTGGGTCTAAGTTCTTCAAGGTCCAAGGCACCAACAAAACTAAAAGGCTCTCTAGCTCCACTCAGAAGCTCATGAAGGAAAGGAGTGAAATGATTCTACAGTCTTCAGCCGATGCGACCTTATACCGACAGCTCAATAAACAGATCTCCAAGTCCCTTACCCGCGATCTGCGCCAATTCAATACAAATTGTATTAAAGAGGCCATCAAGCGTAATAAGGGCTCTAAAGTGTTCTCAAGAGATCTGTCTATAGGGCAGAGCCAGCTCGCGAAGTTAAAAACTGAAGATGGTAGAATCGTTTCTTCTAAAACCGAGATTCTGGGTGAGATAGAGCGCTTTTACGGACAGCTATACACGTCAACACGCAAACCCGAAGTTGGTCGGGCGGAAGACCCTAGAGCTAGACTAACCCGGCACTATACCGACGACATCCCGGACATCAGCCTGTACGAGATTGTAATGGCTCTTAAACAGCTCAAGAACAACAAGGCACCCGGTGAAGACAGAATAACAGCCGAACTCCTGAAGGCGGGTGGAAAACCAGTCCTTACGGCCCTTCAGAAGTTGTTCGATTCCGTCTTACTGGAAGGGAGAACTCCAAAGGCATGGAACGGAAGGGTGGTGGTGCTGTTCTTCAAAAAGGGTGACAACATCCTCCTGAAGAACTACAGACCCATCTCACTTCTGAGCCATGCCTATAAGCTGTTTTCGAGGGTCAGTACAAACCGTCTCGTACACAGGTTAGATGACTTCCAGTCTCCCGAACAAGCCGGTTTCCGAAGAGGCTTTAGTACCGTAGACCACATCCACACGCTCCGTCAGGTTATACAGAAGACCGAGGAGTATAACCTGCCCCTCTGCCTAGCGTTCGTGGACTACGAGAAAGCCTTCGATTCGATTGAAACCTGGGCTGTACTACAGTCTCTCCAGCGGTGCCAAGTTGACTATCGCTATATCGAAGTGCTGAAGTGTTTGTACGAGAACGCCACTATGTCAGTTCGACTCCAGGACCAGAACTCGAAACCTATTCCGCTGCAGCGAGGAGTCAGGCAAGGAGATGTTATTTCTCCGAAACTGTTCACCGCTGCACTGGAGGACGTTTTCAAAACTCTGGACTGGAGAAGGCTAGGCATCAACATCAACGGCGAGTACATCACTCACCTTCGGTTTGCTGACGATATAGTAGTCTTGGCTGAGACCATGGAGGACTTAAGTACGATGCTCGATGACCTCAATAAAGCTTCCGAACGAGTTGGTCTAAGAATGAACATGGATAAGACGAAGATCATGTCAAATACCCATGTAGTACCAACTCCTATTACAATCGGACACTTTACACTCGAAGTTGTAGACGATTATGTATACCTAGGACAAACTATCCAGTTAGGTAGGTCCAACTTCGAGAAAGAGGTCAATCGTCGAATCCGACTCGGCTGGGCAGCGTTCGGGAAGCTACGGCACATCTTTTCGTCCAATATTCCGCAGTGTCTCAAGACGAGAGTCTTTGACCAGTGTGTGTTGCCAGTGATGACATATGGCACTGAAACGTGGTCGCTTACTATGGGCCTCATAAGAAGGCTCAAAGTCACCCAAAGGGCTATGGAGAGGGCTATGTTGGGAGTTTCTCTGCATGATCGCATCAGAAATGAGGCTATCCGCAGCAGAACCAAGGTAACCGGTATAGCCCTCCGAATCGCTAAACTTAAGTGGCAGTGGGCGGGGCACATAGCACGTAGAACCGATGGCCGATGGGGCGGAAAGGTTCTCGAGTGGCGACCACGAACCGGAAGGCGCGGCGTGGGTAGGCCCCCGCAAGGTGGACTGATGACCTGGTAAAGGTTGCTGAAGTCCGCTGGATGCGGGTGGCGCAGGACTGGTCACTTTGGCACTCTTTGGGGGAGGCCTATGTCCAGCAGTGGACGTCTTTCGGCTGATATGATGATGATGATGATGAAAATCGAAAGAAAGGCCTTTGTCTTTGGTTAAAATTAGGAATGAGAAGAATAACACATATGATGAGATTTCCGAGTTAACCTGTTATGAAGAATAACTTTTGTGTACTAGCTACGCTCGTGGTTCAATTATAGAATCCTTTCGCTTGCTCGTGTTTCAATTCCACACTCTCGGGTAAAGTACAACTTTGCACCTTTGTATAACAAATAATAAATATTTATAAATATTTTACAAGGAATTGAAGCGGATATTATAATATGACTAATATGGCGTCATTGTGATGGGAGTTGCCAACTACGCTGATTATCTAATATCTTATCTTAGTAGCTAGGATAGCCTAGTCTTTGTTTATTTCGATTCGAAGTGAACTGGTGTGAAGTGAACTGAACACGCACATCGCACCATGTAAATGAAATCTTTATTTTAAAATTTGTCAGATGTATGGTTAAACATAAGAATATCATGTAGTTAAACTATAATTTATACGCGTGCGAAGTCGCGGGCAGATGCTAGTAAAAGGATAAAGTTGAAAAATATGCTGTGAAAACTGTATTTATTTACAGTATTGGATAGAACATGGAAGCCAGTTTATCTTCTAATTGATATTGGAACTATTAAAATGTACATGTCAGTTTTTTATTAAAATAACATAATAAAAATATAGTTTTTCTGCGGTTTATTTTCGGTAAAGTAAAACATGCTCGATTTAATTATATTAAATTATACGAACATAAAGTCACTTTAACATCTCACGCTTTGTACACATATTTAAATTATTGATTTTCCCTTGATGAAACGTCAGAAATAAAGGTAAATAAATATCGCATTAGACCCGCGACAATAATTTAAATAAGTCATACTCGTAGGTAGGTACACTATATTTTAAGAAGTATTGCAACACATCAGTTTTGCAGTTCAGCAAGGAAATGCCACTAGCATCCTCGGTACAAAGCCTCGAAGGTATTTTTAGATTTTACTGTAATTTACTAACTTAACATGTAATTTATTTAAACTTGTATGTATACAACGTGTGGCCTGTAACAGGAGCAAATATTTAAAAGAACGCTTCCTTAGAGCATCTGCAGTAACCCCTTGTCTCAATTTTTTTAGTACTCATTTTTCTAATTCTGAGAAATTTTGATCTATAGTTAGGTATGACCTCCAAGTAATATATATCTTGGCAACACGAGATCATAGCACAGCACTCAATGCAGATTTTGAGGTATCATCATGTAATGAATCATAACAGTTATGGCATTTTTGTTTTTAAAAGAATTTTTTTTTTGCTATTTTTTAGTTTTTTTTTAATAAAATAAACTACTTGTGTCACCCCAGAAGAGCAAAAAATACACGTAAACTTACTTTGAATTATTTTTTTGCCTTTAAAATCATCTGGAAATAATTGCTCACAAGCTGAATAATCTTCCGTTTATTTTTTGCTCCTATTTCAGGCCACACTATGCATACTTAGATTGTAATATTATTTTGTACAGGGTTTTATGAAGTTGTGTTAAAAATACAGTTTCAGATAAATGCCTTAGGTATCTTGTTTGTGTCATGCGAGTATTATTTTGATATCCATGATACTGAATGTTATGTTTCGTGACGAAAAAAAAAACAAATTCCCATCACATTATTTATTTACGGCCTAATCCATAAAACTTGTGTGTCACCGATCCGTTAAAAATCCTGATTTATTAATTAACACTGATTAGTATTTTAACAGCTTGTCTAATGATTATGTCCATAATTTTAATATACGAAATAAAAATAAAAATAGCAACCAAAAAGTTTAGTGTTCATAAAGTGTACAAGTCTTTTTCGGGTCAATGTATCCATTTGTATTATAAATTACTTAATGAAATTTTGGCACTACGCTTTCCAGCTCTTAAAAATTACTTGAAAAAAACATTGATGTCGTAGGCTTAAATAACAGGGTTGAGGACTATCTAACTGACAAAAATGCATGGCCCAAATCAGAGCCCAAAATAGCTTAATAGTTCATATAGTTTCTTGTAGAACAACGCATTATGATGTTTTTTTTCTTAGTATTCATATTCAGTTTGACTAATTCTAAGTAGGTTGAGAACCATCATTGTAATAAGCTTTTTTGACAAAAAAATACTGACTGTTAAGTTAGTTTCGGCGTTTCTTCTTAACAGTGGACTTCTTTTTCAGAAACGCTGGTAGAATTTTGAGTTGTAAAAGTGCCATTACGGCCTACTTACAGAATAAAATTCATTTATGTCATTTATTATTCAATTTATGTTTTACTTAAAAGGAGTAGAACACAGCGGAATGTTTTCTCTCTCATTTGGATCAGCCCATCCGAGGAGGAGCCTCCATGTTTCAGAAGACCACAGCCATGCTCATAACATCACCACTATTCAAGACCAATTGATATCGAGGTATATGCTATTGTGTTTATGTTTAACACAATCGCCAAGGCTCCCAAAACGCTGTGGTGGGAGGGCATTTGTTTCTATAAGTTGTAATTATCGACATGACGATACCTCAAATGAATAAATGATCGCCAACGCGCTTGTAACACCTCATGTGTCGGAAGCAAGGTGTGCTGGGCAGGTTGTCTGCTTGTTAGCTATATAAAAATATGACACAAAGTTTAATTGACAGCCTGTCGAAACTGATACTCTAATGTTATAACATCATCCGGAACTGTTAAACATTGAATACCTACTCTGCGCATTTCTTCTAGTTTCCGCGAATTTCGAAAACATACTTTAATTTTCGTTACATAAGGCGGTATTTAAAAGAACAGCTTAATTTAAAATTATATCTCGCCTTAATTGAACGAACCACACTAGAATACAGGCGCAGACAATCAGTTCCAATTGAACAAGTGAGTAAACCTCTTAAAAATCAGTACCTAGTAATTTTTCAGCGCTCAATTTAGCGATATTGCTCGCTTGAGCCACTGGTAATTAAGCGCTTGAACCAACAAGCGAGGAACTGGTCTGTCTGCGGAGATAGCGAAGGTGGGCTATTCTTACACCGATCGATACTGGCCATTCAAATGTTTTTTTAATAAACAATTTTGTTTGTAGAGTAACTTTCGCATAGTTAACGAATAATATAAAGAGGGTTACTTACTAATCATAACTATTAGTTCAAGTACTCACGAGGCGTGCGTGAATATATCACCAAAATACGTCTATCTCCGAGTAGATTAAAACATCTGAATAAACCCGATAGTCGAAATCTTCCTCGTCCAAAATCACTTTCAATATAAACGAGGTGTCCCCTGATTTCATCGACATACATTAAAATTTCATCGAGTCTTCGCTGAATAACTGTATTTTTAGGTACAGCTAAAATGTCGTTGTGTTAAACTCATGGGTTTGTTTTATAACAATCGACAATAGTTAACTGTTTCCAAATATAAATGTTTTCTATAAATGAAAAATTGGCGAAACATCGATCGATGAAGCCTCTGTGGTTACAAGTTCTTTTGGGTTTAACACTTGTTACGATATTAAATTAATTTTATTTAACAATTTATTATTGCTATTATTCATTCTTTACTTACAAAAATGGAGGTCACTAAACTAAGCTCATTTTATTATTGCCC
This sequence comes from Epinotia bilunana, assembly GCA_947049275.1. Lineage (NCBI taxonomy): Eukaryota > Metazoa > Arthropoda > Insecta > Lepidoptera > Tortricidae > Epinotia > Epinotia bilunana. The sequence continues at coordinate 4,466,008 of OX346267.1, forward strand.
GACTGCCGAAGAAGAGGAGGGTTTATTTTTTAAGTCTAGCTTTACTTTTACTTAATTTAGTTTTAATTAAGTAGCTAAATGATGACAAAAACATATATGTATTAATAGAAAAAAGTTAAGAACAACATCCAATTACAGTCATAATACGTAAGGGTGCTTAAATCTATCTGAATAGTAACCCCTTGCCATTGGTCGTGACGTGGTGAAAAAAAAAAAACGCGCAACAAATGTCGATAACCAACCAATATGTTGAGTCAGACAGCTGGACCGCTTTGATGGTGGCAGACCCTCAATTCAACTCATATCTTCAACATCACAATTGTATGTCATGTTTTGTGTGCTCGCTCTGACGCGTTATCCCGTCGCGTGTGGAAGACAAAGCAAGCGCAAATCACCTTGAAATGTTATAGAGATCGAAAGAGACGAACGCAAGTGGACCTCCACTGCTAAAGAACTTCAAAGATATTAGAATTACACGTTCCATCGACATATTGTCGCGTGGTCGAGAATATACGTCGGCTTAAGTCTTCAAGCTAGCAGGGCTTTTCGACGGCCACACGGAACCCCATTCGTACCCTGAGGCGACCAGTTTGTTAAAATCGGATTTAGGAAAGCAAATGCCCAATAGCCTGTTTTAGTACGTCCATTTTTCAAAGGTTTCCATTCGATTTCCCATGGGACTCTATTTAGAAACAATCAATTAGATTTGATTGAAATGTTATGTTATTAATAATGTGTATTAAAGAATACGCTTGCCTTTCGATTTCTTAAAAATGCATGCTAGGTTACGTTACCTGGGTTGTCATAAGTCATAAAACACGCTTAACCTAAGAAAAACTTGATAATGCTCATCTCAAAAGTAAAATTAACAGAACATTAAGGGGGTGAATTGGAAATTATCGCGTGGTTTGAAACGCCGATTAAGAAACAATGAGGTTTGATTTTCAGATATATGATTCTTGACTATATGACTGTTTATCTGATTTAATCGATACACGATTGCCTAAAATTTCCTTAAAAAAGTTGGGTGTTTATTTTCCTTTTTTTACTGAGCCTACTCAAACTATTCCTTATTTTACGACACAATCAATTTTACTTATTTAATCGTATGGCATACATTATTTTGGCCTTTTTAAGTTTGTCACTCTTTAGTAACACCCAGGGGACAGAATCAAGTTAATACTATATAATAGTATTTCAATCTCGTCTAAACTCCTTAATTTTTAAATAAAACTTCACTAAGTTAAGGTATTTATCAAAATTCGTCCAAAAAGCCATTCCCGAAGTATTACATCTCTTGTTCTTGTGCGCGGAAGGCATAAGCGTGTCTCTGTCAAGGGGGCGTGTTCGACTGGAATCAAGGCATCCCCTTAAACAAGAGCATACCGGGTCATTCGATTGTGCACTTTATTCCAATGGCATAAGGGATAATGTCATACTAAGCCTATTGATGTCGATATAATGTAGAGTAATTAGGCACAACGATCTTCGATGAAGCTATCTACCTCTGGAAACTAAAGCTAGCCATTCACCGACGTGGCATACCTACCCCGCCGTTGGTCTCTATGACAAGTGGGTGCTTCGAAATGGATGGCCGTAATATTCAGGACACAGTTAAGCGTGCGTCACACGTTTATGCTTGACCAGATATTCACGACGACTCCGATTGGCTCGCCACCATGGCGTGTTGACGTGTTCGAACGTTGAGTTTTGACATTCGTGATCGTTTTTTTTGGGTGGATCTTAGGCGTGTCGCGTTGGATTTCCGTCCGTTTGAATATTCTTTGAGCCGTGCCAGCTACTTTTTATACAGTTCTAACAATCATGGAGATAATTTGGCGCGGCGCTACTTTTCGTTTCGACTTTTCTGAGTGACATGAAGAGCTTTAGTGTATTCCTAGAATAACCACTGTGATGATAATATGCACTACGCGTATACATGGTAAGATCACCAGAGCTCTCGAGGAGACTGTGATAACCGCTCACTTGCTTTCATATTTTAAAAAAGGTAGCCTAAACTACTTCTAATTTTTCATTATTAAGGCAGCCCATACTTCGATTGGCAACGACAGTTGCCACCATCAGTTTAGGAGGCTGCGAAATTGGTACCTGTGGTTGCCAGAAGCATGTGAGTGGATAACAGTGGGAGACCTACTGTCTCGTCATTGACAATATGAATGAGACTAAGTATAGTGTAGGATCTATAATTATTAATTATACAGTCATGTGTACATTTCCTAATAATTGATGTCTAAATTGTGTGTAGTGTGACCAAAAATCAATAAAAATAAAATTGATTTACATAATATCATCATCATCATCAACATATCAGCCGAAAGACGTCCACTGCTGGACATAGGCCTCCCCCAAAGAGGGCCTCAATGACCGGTCCTGTGCCACCCGCATCCAGCGGACTCCCGCGACCTTTACCAGGTCATCAGCCCACCTTGTGGGGGGCCTACCCACGCTGCGCCTTCCGGTACGTGGTCGCCACTCGAGAACCTTTCCTCCCTAACGGCCATCGGTTCTACGTGCAATGTGCCCCGCCCACTGCCACTTAAGTTTAGCGATTCGGAGGGCTATATCGGTTACCTTGGTTCTGCTGCGGATAGCCTCATTTCTGATGCGATCGCGCAGAGAAACTCCCAACATATCCCTCTCCATTGGCCTTTGGGTGACTTTGAGCCTTCTTATGAGGCCCATAGTAAGCGACCACGTTTCCGTGCCATACGTCATCACTGGCAACACACACTGGTCAACACCACTGGTGGTGGTTACATAATATAACGTATCGCAATCAAAAAATTTATTTAAAAAATCGAATAAATAAATAAAGCTACATCGCAGACAGTAAATGAGCTCAGCGAATTGCGTTCGACATAAAACGGCAATTTTACACTTGTAGTCGTAATTCGTCCGTTATTTTGTTTATCGAATATTGGATGTGAAATACACAGGAGACTGGAGAAAGGATTACATTTGAAAATTCAGTTAAATTGATCTGGGAGAAAAAATAATAGCTAGTTGGTTAAAAATGGATTATAACAAGAACAAGATTGCATTATTCCGAGATGATGACTTCCGAAAAAGAATTGCTAGAATTTTGGTAGCAACAAGTTAACAAAATACAGGTGTGACCTGGAATAGAAGCAAAAAATGAAACGGTTGATTATTGAGCTTGTGAGCAATTATAACCAGGTGGTTTTAATTGAAAAAAAAAAGAGTTTTTTAAAAGTATATTTATGTGTAAAAAATACACATAAATATACTTAAAAAAAAACTCTTCTGGGATGACACAAGTAGTTTTTTTTAATTTAAAAAAAACTGAAAAAATAAAAAATAAAACAAAAATATCTTTTAAAAACAAAAATGCAAAAACTATCATTACCTACATAATGTAACCTACAAATCTGCATTGATTACTGTGCTATCTCGTGGTTCCAAGATACATTACTTGAAGTTTGGAGGTTATGACCTTTAGATCAATATTTCTCCAAATTAAAAGAAATTAAAAAAAAATGTACAAGGGGATGGACTGTAGATTCTCTAAGGTGTCCTTTCAAATATACTCGCGGTCAAATATTTCGGGTCACCCTAAATTAAATAACTGCAATAGGTTTTTTTAAAATATTCAATACTTGTTTTATTTACATAATATGCTATTCTTTACAATATCCAACTGTATTAGCAATTTCCTGGATCCTATCATAAAAATATCTATATCCAAAAATCACGATTTTTGCGATATCTCGCTCCGTTAACGTTGTTTGTTTTCATGGGATTTTACGAGTCCGATTTAAACCTGGTAACGTTATATTTTTTACTGTTATTAGCAGTTTATATGTAAAATTAAATAAGGATCATGACAAAATTAACTGTACAACCTCTTACGCACTATTTTAGGAAATATGACGGTATTTTACCAACCCGTATTCTTTGTCCGCGAGTGTATATGCTCCTGTTACAGGCCAGACACTGTATATTTCAAAATTAAGTAGTTGGCAAGCCTATAATTATATTACACCTACTCTACACCGTATCAATACTTTTTTATATAAACCATCATTGTCTGAAGCCCTGGACAAGACTCGAACTAGTGCTATCTGTATACTGAGGCATATCACATGTATCGTTTATATATTGGAACCATTTATATATAACATACCAGAAATGCGTCCGATAAATTGAATTCGGCTTTGTTTTCATATCAGGTCCAGATTATTTTCTGTTTGGCCTTAAGAGACCGCAGTAAGCTCGGCCGAATTTCACATTCCCATACAAACGTAGTTACGCTCTCATTTTAAAATTACGTGTTGGAATGTGACGAAACTTTGCATTTACAGTGAAATGAGGTATATCTATGTCTGTAATTAGTTTATATGGTTCCAGTTTATAAAACAAATGAAATACAGCAAAAACAAGTTTTGTATAAAGAACTTAAATTCGCTGTATTTTTAATATGGTATCTGAAGCTACATTAACTAATTACAGACACAGATATACCTCATGTCATTGTATATGCAAAGTTTCGTTGCAATCCAACACGTAGTTTTAAAATGAGAGCGTATCTACCTTTGTATAGAGAATCGAGCTTATTGCGGACTCTAGAAGCTTGACAGGGAGAGAATATGTTATGGCAATAAAGTTTTAATAAATAAATAAACATGCATAACTTTCAAAGGTAGGTACGCATATAACAAAAACATATTTTTCTCAAACATGCTCGGAAATGTATGCGTTAATAACACGAAATGAAGGCATGAAGTTTCTTGTTTACGCCTCCCTACATTTCTTCTTGGCCTTACGCCAAGAAGAAATCTATGAAAACCCTAAGTAAAACCATTATTGTCCGCTACTCTAACTTTTTAAATTTGCTTACTAATATTAAACTGACAACGGATAAATTACATACTGCCAACTGTAAGCATACTTGCGAAATAAAATAAAAACAAAATCTTTACTTATGTGCGGTGAAACATGGTGCTCGAATGGCTTGTTCAAATGGCATGTTTAAAAAATAGAAAGGCGGCTAATTACACAATTGTTTTCTCATATTTCGTTCCGATTGTAATTATTTTTATTTTAATATTTCCATATTGTTTGAGAAAAGCACTATACAATCCTCGGCCGGAACAGGGATTGCTGGACTCATTGTATCCGGCGTCGTCTACGACTCAGCCGTCTACCCTAAACTCGTCCAGCAATCTTCACGGCCTCTGCAGTAATGTACAGTAAGGTATCCAAATATTTCGGTACACGTCTTTATTATTGTAAGAATAAGGGGGGTGTTACGAAATATTTGGCTGCTACTAACTATATGACGCTGACTGTACTATTAATGAATACATTTATTTGCAGTATCAGTATTTGCATGGCTTTGTGAGGTTTTTCATTTTACAACGCAGCTTTTTCTATCTGCTTTAGACACTTAGATTAGCTCGCCAGATCCTCACACAAAACAATATCTTTTTGATCCATAACTTACCTAGATGCCGTTGAAATAAATACATTTTTATAAATGTGTATATTTTCTTAATAAAGAACAGTTGTAACTTACTTCTCTATTTTCATTATGGGCATTAGCGATGAGAGCATCTTAGATCCGAAGCAGCTGCATGGCTCAACACCCTGAATGTTGACATTTAAATACTGACTAGTTCTATCGAATATCGTTAATGTGAAACTAATTGCCTATTTAAAATGTATGCCATACGATTAAATAAATTTGCAATACCAGTTCGTCGGTGAGATTGCCAATTCCGCTATGTGCATTTTAGCAACTTTTCAGGAGAGGCGAAAAACCGATTTATGAATAATTAGGCCAAAATTATCACTTTAATATTTATTAAAAATAGTGTCTAAATAATCTAGAAATATGTTTACGACCTGAAAAAAGTGGCTGGTGGTGACTGGATGGCGAAAACGGGAGATCGGGCCATGTGGCGAACCCTGGGGGAGGCTTACGTCCAGCAGTGGACTGCAATAGGCTGAAATGATGATGATGATGATGATGATGTTTACTCAGAAAAAATAACAGTAAATTCATTGTAAATTGAGAATATTTTTTACTCCTACTAAACATATATATGTGTACGTTATGCACATATGGATTTTGTTCATTATGTTTTTATAAATAAAGTAACAACAATTATCTTAAATCAATCATCTATATTAATAAAGACCCGACGACGAACGAAAATGTATTATTGTTTTCACTGTTTCAATGAGGATATCAGACTATAGTGATTTTGGAGCCGTGTAAACCATATTATCACGCACGTGATTAGAGAAGCTGTAATTTTCACCTCATAAAAATGTCATTATGTATACTGTCCTAGCACTTTTAACACTGTTAGTGTAAAATAGTTCCAATAATTAGTTTATCTCTGAGAACCGGATATAATTCATGATTAAGCCCTTTCTATACTATCGTTGAATTTTACTAGGTAATAATTTACATGAGTAACAAAACAAAACGTGAACATGGTCTACCTTTTCAGCCGTGTGTATCCATTGAAACCTAATCATCATTAAACAGACATCAAACAGGATCAATAAAGCATCTGGCAGCGACGTCAAACCAGGTGTCAAGCGTGCTCCACGATAATTTCCCTCGGGTCTCCGTGGTCCGGTGGATTAGCTTTGTTTTTTCTTTTTAAGACGCTGTTTATTTATTGTGTAATATTTTAAGGGTTAACGTTACATCTAATTTTTTTTTCAATGTAACAGATGAATAACTTTTGAAGTTAGCGTGGTTTGTCATGGATTTTAGAATATACACTTTTCACTTCTCATGCTCAAAAAGTGCGTCATATTAGGCTTAGCAAGCGGGGCTAAAGTAGTAAATTTAGCTTCTAGGGAAAATATGTATACATATTGAAGATTTATATTATAAAACATTTTAATTTGACCAGTCAAAACAGTTCAACCTATCACATCCACCAATCACAACTCTTTAAAAAAAACATTAGTATTTGCTACCAACTAACCAGAATACAGCTGGACATTAAAATCGAACAATCAGGAAACAGAATTCATTTCAAACATTAGGTGTTTTTTATTCCCTAATTCAAAGTCAATAAAAAAATAAACGCCTCTGACCGTTGATAGCCGAGTCCAAACGTTTAAACGTGGTTGACTGCATGCATACATGACATAAGCTATAAATATTGAGCGGGATAGACTGCTGTCTATCTCGCTTTATCGTATGCCCCGTATACTGTCCGCCGCGCTCGGCCGTTTAGACACGTCTAGAGTCGCGTCGTCTGAGCGTCTAATAGCCACGGCTATTAGACGCTCAGAGGCGTTTATTCGTGGTGTCAATATTTTGCATATGTGTCAAAGCAGTTTATTTAAAAAAATGGCGCCAAATTGAACAATCTTTTCGCCTTGGTACTATATTATTGTTTGTGGATGGATAATCTTTGTTTTTACTATTTGGTCGCAGTCGAAGTGAAAAGTAAAGTGTATAACTGTGGTCTAAAAGCCATAACCGTCTCGTAGTGATATGACTTACTTTAGATCCTTGTCATACAATCTAGGTAGTATTATATTAGGTAATTTTTTCTGTATTTCCAAAGGTTGTCTGGACGAGATCGCTTTTTAGTGATAAGACTGCCTCTTGTTATTGTTAATGTTTAATGGTTGTATCTCAAGTAATGAACCGTGATAGTAAGACAGTTGAAATTTTACAGATGATGTATTTCTGTTGCAACTATAACAAAAAATACAAAAAACTGAATAAAAGAGATATTTAAGGGGGCTCCCATAAAACAAACGTGATTTTGTAGACGTTTTTATAGATAAAGGTACGGAACCCTTCGTGCGCGAGTCCGACTCGTAACTGGCCGTTTTTTTAAAGATGTGGTTTTTCCACAAATAAAAGAAAATTATAGTGTGTTCCACGTGAATTGTATAACAATATTTGCATCAGTTAGCTTCATATTAACATGAGTTCACGTACCACATTTTAATAGGACCAGTCATTTCGCAGTAATTTGACTGAGACAGACGAACATACTCTGTCTTTTTATACGGACTTTATACAGAACCCTAAAAAATATAAACCGGGGTCGTTATTTAAGAAAAGTCCTGTCTGCAGGATTTTCTATCAAACAAAACCTTACAGGTAGATTCAAGATAATTATATCGACATGATTGCAATTTGATTTCAATGTGTGCGCTCTCTTCCACTCGCGCCCAGCCATTGTGACAAAAGGCGCGAAACATAATCAAAATCATATTCATATGACTCACGTCGACCCCTCACGGCTAGGGAATTCTAATTCTAAGTGTTCTTGAATGTTAATAAGGACGTTCATTTTGGTTAGATTATAGTGACACGAATAAAATTTTCCCAGGAATTTCCCAACGATTTTAATTGATAGATAAAATATGTTTACTTACGTATAATCTTAACAACGATATAAAATCCATATATGTCGATCAATAAAGATAAAGATTTTCTACCATGTAATAAACAGTGTAGTGAATCCATACTAATATCCATACTACATACTCTATTATAACTATTTAAATACAATTATATATTATTATGAATGCGAAAATAACTCTGGCTGTCTGTTTGTTACCTTTTTACGTTTAAATCGCTGAACCGATTGAGAAGAACCGGTTAGGTATATAGCTTTTACGGAAATCATCATACTGAAAATTTTAAAAGAGCTACGTTATATAATATTAGTCGGACGAAATCGCAAACAGGCCCCGGACCATGGTCGGCCTTATCACGCGATAAGTGACAAGATAGAGCGTCCGTCACTGGCTGAAACCGTTCGATAGAACGAGACTGACGCTCTATCTTATCACTTATCGCGTGATAAGGCCGAACCATGATACGGGGCCAGATGCTAGTATGTAATAAACGAGTGCTCTAAAAAATCTCTTGATGAACCTCACTGTCGCAATTCAAAGTATTTAAAATTGGTTGATAAATTTGAAAATGGCGATGTCCCGATATTCAGAGCAATGACGCGTAGTTCATCATATCAGCCGAAAGACGTCCACTGCTGGACATAGGCCTCCCCCAAAGAGTGCCACAATGACCGGTCCTGCGCCACCCGCATCCAGCGGACTCCAGCAACCTTTACCAGGTCATCAGTCCACCTTGCGGGGGGCCTACCCTCGCTGCGCCTTCCGGTACGTGGTCGCCACTCGAGAACCTTTCCGCCCCAACGGCCATCGCGTAGTTGCCCCCTCCAAAATCTGCCCCAGTCCAAGTTGGCTCAGTTTCAGCTGCACAGGGCGGTTCCACAACGCTTCGGGAGCTCAAATACCGCGAGCCATCCGGTTGCCTCAAGGACACTGAAACTGCGCGTCATTGCTTTAATTTTTGTCACAAACACTTCACCGATAATATATGATACAGATGTGTGACGCATCGCATACAATTCCCGGTTCCGTTCCACCAATGTAAACGTAAAATACACAACCCACACTATTGTAAGATTGATCAAACTTTCACGACTCTCATACATTATTTTTACTAAACGGGACTTAATTGCGAATAATTAAATGATTTATTTACCTTTTTGAGCTTTAACCGACGGTCCGACATTTCGGATGTGTCACAACATCTTTGGTCGCGGGATGACTACCCTAAGCGAGTATCAAAATCTTTTTGCTGCGCTGGTTTTTCCAACCACCAGCACTGGGTCTTTATGAACGACTTGTTCACTAGGGTTGTCAACCGGCCGATACACAACTCTAATAATTCTTGGTGATATAATAGACGGCACTTTTGCGCCTGCATTTACAATTGTCTGGATTCCACTAAGGGCGGATTGCACCAACTTAAAATTACAGAAACTATCACATTTTTCATACATTCATATTTTAACGAAGACCGCTTATAAGATTACAGACGATGTTGTGCAGTGCAACTCACCCAAAGGCGATATCTTAAATGACACACGAAATTATTTATGACAACAACACAGACATACATATAAATCAACATACAAAAGAGAAGACAACATTGCCACGAAATGGTTCCATCTCAGCGTTATGCTGGCCTGCTGGCCAGCGCTGGTCTTCCCATGGAACCATCCGGTGATTTTAAACGGCTTCATGTACTTTTCTATTATAGAGATGATGTTCTGTGGAAAGGATTTCAATCCAGTGGTTTAGTTGTGACTCCAGGGCTGTTATTCGCTACGCGCTAATGCGGCTCACCCCGCCGGTCACCCGTCACGAAACTAGACCTCTACCTACGCTTAGTTACTACGCATCGCGGTGTCAAGATATATTAGTGGGTGAGCGTTGAAGTGAGCTTAAAACAAGTTACAGAATAGGGGGCTGCAAATACTCGGCTGTTGCAGGCGTACCCGTGATATAATCATGTTGCTACATTGAAAAGACCATGCGAACGAATAATTTTAGATACTTATTTTCGCAATGAACTCTTACATCAAGTATTAAATGCATACTTATTACTAATACTATGTCTTAAATAAGTATGCATTAAATAGGCAATTGAGCTGTATCTGTAGCTGCAAGTCTTAAACCTGTGGTTTGTTAGCATGGCTGTTGTAACCAAAGAAAGTAAAAGTAAGCAGAAGACCATTATGTGTATTTAGTACTGTTCGTGATCTAGGAATTATCTTCGACACAAAACTCAGTTTTATTCCTCATATTGACTTAGCACTTAAAACTTACAAAGCACGTCTGGTAGCACGGGGCTTTAGCCAAAGAAAAAGCATAGACTACGACGAAACGTTCTCGCCGGTAGTTCGGCACAGTTCCATGAGAATGCTATTTGCCCTAGCAGCTAATCTTGGCTTGAAGATTGACCACTTGGATGTTAAGACCGCATTCCTCAATGGAAACCTTAACGAAAAGGTGTTCATGCGGCAACCACCTTACTTCGCAGCGAAGGGGAAGGAAGACCATGTATGTTTATTAATGAAATCACTATACGGACTTAAACAAGCGCCTCGATCGTGGAACTTAAAATTGCATACAGAATTGCAATTGCTTAAGTTCAATAGATGCGAAAATGAACCCTGTGTTTATATAAGAACAACGGACAAAAATATAATAATCCTGGCCGTTTATGTTGATGATATTCTCATCTTCTACATCAATGAGAGAGAAATGCAAGTTGTAAATGATAAATTAAGGTCAAAATTTGAGATGAAAGACCTGGGAAAGGCAGAGCTGTTTCTAGGAATAAGTATTACTCAAGAAAGTGACTTCATACAAATTGGCCAAGAGGAGTACATCAATAAAGTTCTGACAAGGTTTAAAATGGAAGAGTGTAAACCTGTCAGTACACCCGGTGTTCCAGGGCAACGATTCACAAAACCAGAAGAGCCACCGACACCTGATGAAAGCATACCCTACAGAAAATTAATAGGTTCACTGATGTCCATTGCCGTGTGATCTAGACTGGATATAGCTCACTCAGTGAACTTCATGAGTCAGTTCTGCAACTGTTATGAAGAAGTCCATTGGACTGCTACCAAGAGAATTTTGAGTAACCTCAAAGGCACCAAAGGCCTGGGACTGAAATATTCCAAAGAGACGTCTGGATATACTAAAGGATTTGCTAATGCTAATCATGGAGGCAATCTTGTTGACAGAAGGTTATATTCTGGTAACGTCTTTATGGTGGCAACCGGAGCTATTTCATGGAAAAATTCAAAGCAGAGGAGTACAGCTTTATCTACAGCAGAAGGTGAATATATAAGCCTATCAGAAGCTGCTAAAGAAGCTATATTCCTAAAACGGTTCATAACCGAAATTATGGGAAAGGAGGAGCCTCCCATATTAATCTGTACGGACAGCCAATCAGCAATGGCTATAGCACATAATCTGGTGCAACATCAGCAAACGAAACACATTGATGTACGTTACCATTTCATTCGGGAGACGATTGAAAATAATGCAATTAAGTTGAAGTACCTACATACAAAACAAATGGTTGCTGATGTTCTGACAAAAGACGTCCTGAGAGAAAAGCATGAGTTTTGTGTGAGATATGAGAGAGATGGGAGTGTGTTGAACGTTGTTCGCTAGTGATTGGAAAGAACCTGAAGAGTGTGATTGAAGATGTGAAGTGTTTGAAGGCAACAGTTGAGGAGGAGTGTTCGGAGAAAAGAGGTATGTAGGTACAATTGATGACAGACTGGCTGGTATGACTCTTGATGGATATTTGAAGAGAATGTGTCACAATTCTCTGTCGGAAAAATACAGTTGTCAGCGAAGGCTGAAAAATATATTGTTTACATTTGTTTACGTTTTTATATTGTATTGTGATATTAAATTAAAGTGTTGTACATTTATCAAGTGCGTATCAGTTCAATATGTGGTAGAAGGTACCATACACAACATTAGGAAGCTGTTCATGTCCTCACGTATAGCGTAAGTTAAGTCAAACACAATTTATCGTTGATGGACGGCTGCCTCACACCCTCCTTTTATGCCGAAGCCGAGCTAGACAGGTTCAAACAGGGGTTGTAATTTGGATACTATGTATCTAACTGCAATTTTGGAAGCGAGGCGTCTAAGTGTTGAACCGACAGCAATTGGTCTTACCCCTCCGTCCTTTTTGGTGAGGGCGATGAGGTTTGCTCTATACAGGATCGAGACTTTAATCTGGATTGGTGGTGCCTGTATACATACAATTAATTACTTTTGTGATGGAGCAAATTAGTCGCTCACCTGCATCGCCTATGGAGTGAGACGTTAAATCTTTCAAATGTTGGGATGAAAGACCGTCCAGGTCCGCCGCGGAACTGGTTTTGAATGAAAAAATCGCTTCGAGGACGTCTCTATTTTTAATTTCAAGGCAGGCCTGGTTTGTCTGTGGGGGGTCCAAAAAGTAAGGGTTAGGGATGTTTAGTCTTTAAAGCCGAAAGGGTGTCTGGAGTGCCCGGGGATAAAACTTCGTTGGAGAAAAGGATGCCTTTCAGGTTTTGGCGGTTAAAGTAGAGATGAAGTTGTGTTTAAGTTAGGGAGGTCCTGGATAATTAGTGCAGCTTTCTTTTCTGGGTAAGGGAAACTCTAGAATCATCTTCTTGTACGTGGAATATGTTTATGCCAGTCTGTGATATTATTCTGTTTGGTGCAATTATCTATGAGCCGTGACAAATGTGCGGCAATAGATATTCTGGTACCGCAAGGGATTATTTTTACCACAGATTTCGTTGGGAAGTCCCTGAAAACGATGGGAGAGTGGGCTGTAATCCTGCGTAATGGAATGAGCGTATGTTTTACCTTACAGTATGTAGTTTCAATAGAAAAACGGACTAACTGACATTAAAAAACAAAAGAAAGTAGGAAAAAAACAGTATTCAAATTTGACATAATATTTACAATACAACACTAGGCAAAGAGTTCGCAACATCCTGCCCCTCGTGCAGCAATGCACCAACTGTTGGACGCTAGCGAAGGCCTCCAAACGGACCTATGTACTACTAAGTTTAACTAGTTTTTTGAGGGGCCGGCGCAACGTACCTCCGGCCGTTGCAACGTCTACCACTCTATTCACGCCATCATTACCGGGAAACATCTTCACTATCCAGCCTCGTGGCCATGTCCCTCGTGGCAGTGAATTATCCACAATTATCACCACTTCTCCTATTTGAAGGTCTTGTCCATGATCTCCCTTAACATGGGTTCGAGCTTGCATCATCGGCAATATTTCGCGCACCCAGCGATTCCAAAAATTATCGGCTAATTTCAACGCCTTCTTCCATTCGGAGCGTCCGAGCAGGTCACGGTCTTCCAATGTCGCTGGGAGAGTTTGGTTAGATGAGGATCCGATGAGAAAGTGGAACGGTGTCAATGTGGTGGGATCGTCAGGGTTCGTCGACACGTGCGAGAGAGGGCGCGAGTTTACAATCGCCTCGGCTTCCGCTAGTAGCGTCAAGATTGTTTCCTCTTTGGGAGATCTCTCATTGAGTGTTGCTTTCAACGCTACTTTCACCGTCCTGCCGAGGCGCTCCCAGCATCCTCCAAAAGTAGGCGCCGCGGCAGGGATAAAACTCCACTGAACGCCTTTTGTAGCCGCAAAATCTTGTACGCCATTTGAGTAAAATTCGCGTAGGATTCGGTTTGCGCCAACGAAAGCGGTTCCATTGTCAGAGAACATGGTCGTGGGGATCCCACGTCTGGCAAAGAAGCGCCTGAGTCCCATTATCGCAGAATCAGCGGATAAGCTGTGTACCAATTCTAGGTGAAGAGCCCTGGACGTGAGGCATGTAAAAAGGGCCACGTAACGTTTTTCATGGCGGCGTCCTACTGTAACGTTCACAGGACCGAAATAGTCAACACCAGAGAAGGTGAATGGTCGCTGGTGATGTGCTAGTCTTTGGGGTGGAAGATCTCCAGTAGTGGGGTTCAGCGGTTGGGATTTGCGGATTCTGCATAAGAGACACTGGCTTGCGACGGTTCTGACTCTTTCACGAAGTCTCAATAGCCAAAATCTTTGCCTAATCTCGTTGATCACTGACTCGTGATTCGCGTGGCCTGCCAAACGATGATAATGTGTCACCAATAATCGTGATACTGGGTGGCGGCCATCCAGAAGAATCGGAAAACGAGAGTCGGGGTCAATGCCTTCTACTGCTTTAATTCTTCCAGCTAAGTGTAAAAGGTTATCCTCTCCCAGTGAGGGCGATAGTTTGATGAGGCGGCTGCTTGAATGTATTGGTTTCTTATTGAGGATGCAGTGAATTTCCTGGGAGAAGCTGTCCTGTTGAATTTGCTGTAATATGTGCCTTTCAGCGGCTTTCATTAAGTCGGCACTCAAGGGTGTAAGAGAGGTAGACGTTGACAAAGAGTGAAAGCGGGGGTGAACAGCCCCACTGCTTGCTTTGGAATTTCGAATGGAAGCCAACACATTTCCAAAAATTGCCGCAGCTTGATGTACCCGGGCTGTGGCACGCAATAATCGTAGCCAGTCACTGAAGCGAGCTAAATTCGCCGTGACAGGAAAAGGTAAAGCTGCACTAAATGAAGTTAGTCCCACCAGTTCGTTCTGTTGACATTTAAGCTCTTCGCGAACTGGTGCGACGCTAAGTGGTTCCATGGGCCAGTCCTCTGGGGACTTTAAAAGAAACGATGGACCGGAGAACCATCTATGTGAAGGGATCAAATTAATAGGGCGCATCCTGGTCGCATCGTCAGCCACATTCAAATCTGTCGGTACCCATCGCCAGTCTCTGACAGAGGAATTTTCTAGAATTTCACCCAGCCGATGGGCAACGAAAGGCTTTAAGGCGCGTGCATCGCTGCGCAACCATTGGAGGACAGTCATCGAATCAGTCCAGAAGAATGTGCGTACTGACTTCTTTCGATGGCTGTCCTTAATGACAAGAGCCAGGCGGGAAGCTATCAAAGCAGCTTGAAGTTCCAAGCGCGGAATCGACGTTGGCTTCAAAGGTGAGACTCTAGCCTTGCTTGCGATGAGAGTGAGCTTGATGCTGTCGTCAGGGTATATCCGACGCCAATAGGCAACACAGGCATAAGCAAGCTCACTTGCATCTGCAAATATATGTAATTCCCTAAAGAAAGGCTCGTAGCCTTTAGCCCTTGAATACCAACGCGGTATCTTCAGTGAAGAGACTTTTGACAGCTCTTGAAACCAATCAAACCACTTGGTTGCTTCGGTTTGTGGGAGCTCTGTATCACAGTCAATGTTAGATCTCCAAGTTTGTTGGAATAATATACGTCCTTTAACGACTATAGTTCCTAACAAGCCTAGAGCATCGTACACGCTCATAACGTGTGACAGCACTTTGCGTTTTGTCAGTGTGTTAGGAGGTGTCTCGACTAAGCCTGTTTGAAACCCTAAACAATCGGAGGTTGGATTCCATGCTATGCCAAGAGCTCGAATGCTGTTATTGGATTCGCCAAGGTCGACTTCCAACGGCTTAGCGGCCCGGAGGTCCTCACGAATAAGGTTCAGTGCCCCTGGCTCATTGGAAATCCATCCTCGCATTTCGAAGCAAGCTGCATTGTGCACGGTTATGATGTCTGCCGCTAACTGGGCTGCTTCGTCAACGCCATCTTGTGAGTCGATGTAGTCATCCATGTAATGGCTGAACAAAATGGCGTCCACGGCTTTCGGGTGTGTGCGTGCGTGCTCTTGGGCATTTTTATTTTTTATAAACAGCGCAATAAAAGGGCTACTGCAGGCACCAAAAATAACAGATGTCATCCTAAACTCCTTAATGACATGTGTCCTATCAGATCTCCACAGATACCGAAGAGCGTCTCTGTCCTGTTCTGTAACCCGCACCTGGGGAAACATCTCCTTGATATCTGCAGTCACTCCGATGCGTCCCTCCCGGAAACGAAACAGAACCTTAAGTAGCGGCTGGAGCAGATCAGGACCTGGGAGCAGTAAAGAATTCAGGCGGACTCCTTCATTCTTGGCTGCTGCATCATGAACTACTCTAACCTTTCGTTTCTGGGGGTGGTATACGCCAAAATGTGGGAGATAAAGACGTAAGCCGTCGGATTTGTTATCACGACGTGTGTATAAGTGTCGGGAGCGCATTCCTCAGCGTAACCTTTTGTGATCATATTATTTATGAACGCATTGTATGCCTTAGCAAACTCGACGTCTTTAGCCATACGCCGCTCTAAACTTAAAAAACGTGACATCGCCTGTGGGTACCTATCTGGAACACGCTGTATATCGTCGCGCCAAGGCATGCCCACTTCAAACCGACCAGTGGGCAAACGTTTGGAAGTTGCCTCCAAAATGTCGACTGCGCGCTGGTCTTGTTTGCTATGCAGAGTTTCGGTTTTGGTAATACCTATGGAGTCGAGTTTGTATTGTTCTTTAATCAGGGATTCTAAATTATCGTCATTGTTTGGATTAATGTATGTGTGGTTAACAAATTCAATCAATTTCGTTTTGCTAGAAGCAACACCGTACAAAGTCCAGCCTAGGGCTGTCAAACAGGCAACGGGCTCGTTCCTTTTACCAACTCGAACCTCGCGATTGATTGAAAAATGCCAATCTTCGGCTCCTATGAGAATAGTCGGGTTTGCATCGTCATATTTCAAAACCTCAACCAAGTCGGACAAATGTGAAAAGGACTCGATCGTTTCACGTTTGACCGACTGCGGGCGCAAACACAAAGACTCCATTGACCGAGCATTTTTTACTAAAAATGTTTCCTGCGTGTGCCTACCTTTAATGTGAAAATCGACATATGATATTGTGGTGTTTCGTTCGAGACCACCAATACCATTTACCGTAATGGCCTGTTGTGGCCCGGTCGCCCCTATGCATGCGGCGATGCTGGAATCTATGATTGTCGCGGTGCTTCCGTCATCAAGAAGGCAGTACACGTCACAAGTTCCAGCAGGGCCCGAGACAGTAACAGGCACGATTTTCAAATAAGCACGAGGACGAAGAGCTAAAATCGTGTTTGGTTGTTGCGTGCCTGTAGAGGTTGTGGACACAATAAATTTTTCACCGGTTGGTTCATAAGCACTCAATGTAGGGTGTGTCTTATTTTCAACGGATGTCAGGTGTGTGTCATTATCATTGTCATTATCAGTGGCTTGTTCTCGAAGCGTGTTAACGAGCGGCGGCGATGGTTGCCTGTGAAGAAGTGCACTGTGACGTAAAGAGCAGCCATCGACGCCACACGGATTCACTTTGCACGTCTTCCACTGATGTGAACTAGCCCTTAAACACCTATAGCAAACTTTTGTCTCACGCAACCACTGCCATCTTTCATCGACAGACAAAGATTTAAATTTTGTACACTCCTTAATATTATGATCTTTATTGCAAAATACACACACTTGTTTTTTATTAGAACCAGCTTTAGAATTGGATTTTGACTGCATAACGGCATTATGAATATTTTCACGCTTTAATGGTTTGTCAATAGGAATGTTGTGTTGCAGTTGTGTTGCACTGAGCTCGGGTGACAACCCAAAACGGATATGCTGGTCCAACTCACGCTTTAAAAAGTCGGACAGTATTTCGAGTTTCGGGCGTCCTGTAGTATCCTGTGCCGCAAAATCAGTCCACCTAATTTTCATGGTAGGGTTAAGTTTCCCAAGAACAGCGTGGAACAATTCAGGTGAACACAAGTAATCATAATGATCTAGTAACTTTATTGTAGAAATCGAATTACGTACCCGATTGGATAGAACTCCGAGTTCCATGAGATCGTTACCTAGGCGTGGAAGGTTTTTCAACGAATTAACCTCCTTGTAAACGATGAGCTCGGGGCGCGCGAAGTTATCTTCAAGAGCGCGCATGACTTCCTCCGGATCCTCCGTCGACATCAACAGCGTAGCCACGGCCTCGCGCGCGGGCCTGCGGAGTGCAATGTCAAGACGATTTATGTTATCTAGTGGGGAAAAACTAGCTTTTGTAACATTGTAGGTACGCTTGAATTGTAACCAGTGCAATGTATTACCATAATACAGAGGCAATTCCAGTTTCCTTACACCGGAGGCAGAGGCCAGAGCCTTAGCTGCTGCCGCAGTGTCAGCGACTGCTTGTAAAAGCGTACCAGGTTGGTCAACCTCCGTAGAAATGAGCAGGGGCGCAACGCCACCCACCTCGGAAGCTTTGGTGACATTTTGTAAACAAATATTTTGTCCAGTGAGAGGGTTAATAGGGGGTGCAGTTGCCCGCGTGGTCGCCGGTAGCGGTACCGAGCGACCGGGGGATGGTACAGGAAAGCCTTGGTCACATCCTACTGCATTGACGTCTCTATTAACACGGCTGTCAAAATTGTGATTGTCTATCCATTTTTTCGTTCTATCTACGCTCACCCATGTGGAGCTCCGTTGGCTCGCGTGGCTCCCCACGCGGCTACTTTCGGCGTCGGCATCGATCGCCACCAGCTCAGCTAGCACCTCGCACTGCTCGACCTCCTTCTGTAGTGCGGCGAGTTCACGTTCACGTTCAGCAAGAACCTATTCGCGGTCGCGCTCACGGGCAGCAAGCTCCTGCTCGCGCTCTAGGCAGCGACGTAGAACAACCGCTTCCGCCGCCGCTTTTTGTGCTTTCACAGTTGCCGACGAACGTGATGAACGGCTTTGCGCAGTGTGTTCACTATGTACGCTTTGAGCCGGCAAACCGGAGCTATCGGCGGCAAACTGAGGCTGCGGACCAACTGAGTTAGGGCCAGACTTGGCCGACATTATCTTGCCTTTGCTACGGGTGATCATGTGTTTAACGAACTAATATCAATAATGAAACTACGCATAAATGTATGAATGGTAAGCGGTGAAAACTAACGGTGGTAACTATGTGATGAAAAGAAAATAGGCACTGAAAACTAAATGAAGGACCAATGAAATCGATGGGAGAGTGGGCTGTAATCCTGCCTAATGGAATGAGCGTATGTTTTACCTTTCAGTATGTAGTTTGAATAGAAAAACGGACTAATATTCACATTTTAATTCAGATGGCAGCGACAAACTATAAATCACAACTGACATTAAAAAACAAAAGAAAGTAGAAAAAAAACAGTATTCAAATTTGACATAATATTTACAATACAACACTAGGCAAAGAGTTCGCAACAGTCCCGTAGAAAAAAAAACATGTTGTGTCTAGTCATCATGTCTCCTTACAGTCCTTACTAACTTGACTTACTTGACTAATAGTCTTAAATAAGCCATATCATTACGAGACGGTTATTTTCCCGAGCGAAATGAGGGAAAATGTTCGAGTGGTAAAATGGCTTTTAGACCAGAGTTGTACACTACTTTTCACTTCTACTGAGAGAAAATAGTAAAAACAAAGATTATTCATCCACCTTCAACTTTAAATTCCACAGAGAAAATATTTTTCAATTTGGCGGCACTTTTTTAATAAACTGCTTTGACACAGATGCAAAATATTGACTCCACGAATAAGCACTACTGACCCTCTGTAGGCACGTCCAAACGGCCGAGCGCGGCGGACAGCACACATACGGGGCATAAGTTAAAGCGAGACAGACAGCAGTCCATCCCGCTCAAACTCATAGCTTATGCCATGTATGCAGTCAGCCACGCTTGAACGTTGGGAAGCGGCTATAGACGATATTTTTTTAAATGGTTGCGACTTAATTTCTGGTTAGATGATAGCAAATATAAAAGTATTTTTAAAGAGTTGTGATTGTTGGATTTAATACAATGAGTTTCAAAAATCATTAATATGTATACATCTCCTATGGTACTGTACATTTAACCTGCTTACACACTCTTTTCGAGCATGAGAAGTGAAAAAGAATTTATTTATTTTAATGGCATTCATTTAAGGCAACTAAATCGAAGCCTCTAAATCATTTTTATTTTATTTTATCTTTAGTGCCCAGAAGAAAAACTTTACCTTTTACGCATAATCTGTGAACGGAATTGGAGTACAAAAGGCGGACTAATTGCCATAAAGCATTATTTAGTACCCAAAATACTAAATCTAAAACCCTAAAAAAAATATGAAGACCCCCAAATTATTCCACTTTAAAAGTTAGTAATTAACCTGTTAAGGACGAATAAATTAAATTGATGCACCTGCGTGTAATACGCAATGAAGAATAGCTCCGCGCTTAATACAACCAAACCTCAAAGAAAAATTGTTCAGAGGAACAAACAAAAAAAACCCGTAAAGTGTTTCATATGTGAAGGACCACATAAAGCCTGCCAACTATTTGACGGCTTGTAAGAGTTCGTTTTGTCTTCGACTGTACCAATACTCATACTTAAATTACCTGTTAAATGTTTGGTGCCTTATCTTAAAAGAAAAGTTGAGCCATCAAATATTTAAATACAAGTGAAGAAAACCTTCTTAATGAGTCAAACACAAAATGGAATCAACATTCCCTTTAGACTTAATCCGAATACTTTTCTATTCCAAGAAGCATTTTCGCTACAAATTCTTTAGGGGTGGGTGCCGCGCCATTATCTTATCTAACGAGCCCATCCCTTACATCGGGGCCGGGACAGTCAGACGTTTGTCACCCCTGCTTCCCAACTAAGGGTAGGTATGTTAAAAATTTGGTCACCGCCACTGGGTTAAGGAAGGTTTAGTTCGGGATGTTGATGAGTGACAGTTGAAGTGAATGGGGAAGTTATTTAAGGCGATTGTAACCCTTATATTCTTGTATCGCTCGTTCGGTAAAGTTGGATATATTGTGGTGACTCTTTACCCACGCGCGGAGATTTTAGTACTTTGTTCGCTGAGATATAAAGTATGTGATGGTGAATAAAATTATACATATAAAACTTTTGAAGGAATAAACGTTTTAATGTTAGCGTGTAAAATTAAATCATACGAAAAAAAAGTCTAGGCAAATACTATTGACGCAAGAAATAATCTCTTGTTAACTCATTTTCTTGATTCAAGTATTTTTGAAGAGAAAACTTCTTTAGTGGTGCTATGCACATTTTGGGATGGGGAAAAATTGTAAAACGTTAAAATCGCCACAGATTTCGATTTTCGATAGGTCACGTGACCGTTTAGGTGAGAGATTCGGGACGAGGCTTGGGAGCGGGGGGACCGATGCCGTAGTCTGAGACTGCGTTTGACGTACGGGGCCTCGGGGCTTTATTCAAGTTTTCACTTCTGCCGGCACTCCCGGAGTGCAACCCGGTCTTTTTTTTGTGCACCATGCAGCTATGCCAGTTACATGACGACTTTTATAACCATAATATACCCAAGTATTTTTTGTCAAATGTGTGTTATAAATCTTAATATATCTTCTTTGGCGTCCAATCTAAACCTAAAATGAAATCGCGTCTTTTCTCTAGTTATCCTTATCATTTCATGAATGTCGTAATGTATTCCTGTTTCTGAGTCACCATCCTCCTGTAGGTACTGATGATATGGTTTACTTGGTTATTTACTGTCCGTTGCGATTGTTATATTATGTGTAAGAAAAATATAGTCTCATACAAAAGAAGTCTCGCGATACTCGCAATGTGCTAGAAAATCAATAATAAGTATAAACTTATTAAAGTCGCGGTATTTTGAATATCGGTCGTGTTTGAAAGAAATCATGAATATTTTGTATACATAGGAATTTTAATTCAACAGATAACGATGCTTTCTACCGCTAAAAAGGCTTATATCGGAAAAAAGGTTAATCGCTCACATGAGATTTGTTAGCATGGCTGACGTACTTACCTATCTTTTTGTACTAATACTCCCTGAAACATTAGTGTAAAATAATGTTTTTACTTAAATACAATAAAGTTGAATACTACTTAAATATGCTTACAAGGCTTACAACATAATGGAATTAATGTGTTAAGGTCGCCAATACTTTTCAATTAATAATACAAGCATAATATTAAATCGATGATGGTACAATTCAAACAATATAATACTTGGGTCACCAATTCCAATATTATCTCCTAGCCTGCTCATTATTTGTTCAAAACGGAACCCAAACTCTCATGTTGTAGAGTCCTATTTTCCGTAAACTAATAACAATCGATAAGCCGATATCTATTGAATAAATTAAAACCAATATACGATAACGCAAATCAGTCGATATCAGAGCGCACACACCACTCAAACGGAGAAGTGTTTTTTGAATCGCGGAGAAATATAAGCGAAAATGAATTGTCGATACTACACGGAACGAACCTTGGGGTGGATGTTGAACAACAAACTGATAGTGTTCCTAAGTCTTCTTTGTTTCTGCCTATTTGTCTCGACTTTAACCCTATCTGGGCAGAAAGGCAGATTGACTGTCCAATTAGACGAAGCCAATGCCGCGTTGGCTGTAACGCCAGCACCTGTAACGGAGGCACCTACAGAAGCACCTACGGAAGCACCTACGGATGCACCTACGGATGCACCTACGGATGCACCTACAGACGACCCTACGGAAGCACCTACAGAGGCACCTAGTACAGAAGCGCCTCCGGCACCACCCGAGGAAACGGGTGGTGATTCTTCAGATAACGAATCGGTCCTAGCAAAAAGTGAAACAGTAGTATCAACAAGTGAAGAAATTGTGCCGCCTAATCTTTCAGGTGAACTGAAACAAATTGTTGAATCCAGTAAATTACTATCCTTAATATCAGCGCAATAGTGAATAGTTTTAGAGTTAAAAATAATGTGAATTGTTATTTTCAATTAAATAAAAGTAAGTTATAATAATATATTTGGACGACCGGTTAGCCTAGTGGGTAGTGACGCTGCTACGAAGCTGACGGTCCTGGGTTCGAATCCCGGTAAGGGCATGTATTTTTGTGATGAGCATGAATATTTGTTTCAGAGTTTTGGATGTTTTTTATGTACATATTTAAGTATATATATCAATTATATATATCGTCGTCTAGTAACTATAATACAAGCCCTATTGAGCTTACTATAGGGCTAGTTCGATTTGTGTAAGATTTTCCGCTAATATATAATTATATTGAATAAATATATATAATTATATCTTTTTTTAATCATGACCTACTCAGAGGGGTAACCACGTGACGTTTCAAACGCGCGTTTAAACAAATTAAATGTCATTTTTCTATATAAAAAGTAACATTTAGGTCTACCTGACGCGCGTCCAATGCGTGACGTGATCGACCTGCAGATTACTTAAAAAAAAAGACCGGGTTGCACCCCGGGAGTGCCGCCAGAAGTGAAAACTTGAATTATTTTAATTTTATAAAAAAAACCCTTTTTTTTATTACTACGCCTGCTAAGCAAAGCATTGAATTCAATTTTAAATGAAGTGATCAAGCATGGTTTCTTTGTAATACCACAGACTAATATACCTAGTCTCTGATACCAGCATAGGCTAGCAACGCTATCTACAAAATAGGGTAGTTTCCATATGTTAAAATTCATAACATAGTGTTGCTATAAGGAGAGTAAACCATCTAATTATTGCAATTAAGTGTAAAGAGCAGAAAATAAACAAAACATAAAAAGATAATTTAACTTGACAGTGTAGAAAATATATGTATCTTTTTTATAGTCCTAGAGTAAATTTAATTCTGCCTATACGATCCTTACAAAAGAAATTGTAAGACAACTATGAGCTTCAAAGCAGTATTAAGCAAGTCCACTCCCATCTGTTGGACTCCTGCTCCACCAGCCAGGAAAAAGCAAGCCTACTGGCTGTGTCGGAAAGGGAGTCCGGCTCATGGCTCCATGCTCTTCCATCTACAAATTACGGGACACTCCTTGACTGCAACACCCTGAGATTGGCTGTCGGTCTACGCCTTGGGGCCGCCATTGTTTCTACACATCGTTGCCCCTGCGGCTGCAACGTGCCGGCCGTACTGGAACCGCCGGGGTTGGCGCGGGACGACGGCAAGAGGCTAGAAGGTATGACCCTAGTGACCTGGAAACTGGGACGGCCCCTTATTTGGGACTCCACATGCGTAGACATCCTGGCGCCGTCCCACCTTAACACTACATGTTTGAGAGCAGGTGGGGCAGCTGCAGCGGCCGAGGCAGCAAAGTGCCGCAAATACATTGGCCTCACAGACTGGCATGTTTTGGCTCGGACCCTGGAGCCCAGGCGCTCACCAATTATTCGGCCAAATTTCGAAAAAATGTTCAGTGTATCCGGAGACTATGGTCTCCGGATACTCTGAACAATTTTGGGCTGGCTCGGTTCTTGCCCAACGGATCGGCATAGCTATCCAAAGGGGGAACGCAGCCAGTCTTATGGGAACCTTCCGCCGGGGTCCGACATGGGGACCTTTTTTTTATTTTATTAATATTATGTTACTTTAATCTATTTAAGATTTTGTTGTTTTCTATTTTGTCATATTATGAAAATACTTGAATAAATCTTAGTACTTCACACATATAATATTAGAAGGATTTGCAAAATTTCGAGGGACACGACTCGCTTGGCAGACACTAACAGGAATTTTAAGTTTAATGAATGAGGTTTATGAACGATTTTCGCTACGGTGATAGAATTGTGCTGAAGTGCAAATTTAATAGATAAAATATAAAGTAAAGGATAAATGCGAAGCATTTGGATGGTCGGATGTTTAGATGTACAAAAGTTTGGATGTTTGTTACTCAATGACGCTTAATCGGCTCAACCGATTAGTGAAAATTTACACGAAGATAGTTTATAACCTTTATCCCGGGTCCACGCAAATGAAGTCGCGGGCATAAGCTCGTTATTAAATAAGTTATAAAACTGGCCAAGATCGACTCGGACTTACGCAGCGGTGAAACGCGCCGTGTGGGTGTTTTGAACATGTTGAAACGAACGCCGTTTCAGATCTTTTTTTACATCGGATATTAACAATAATATAATATTCATAATTATGAGTCAAAAATTCAATGAAAAACAAACATTATTAATGCTAGAATTATATAATGATATCACCATCTAGCGAGCATAATTTTGATATAATTTCAGTTTGATACAGGTCGCTGATGTTAGTTGTCGATTTGCGCCATCTAGTGAGCTTAATTTTAGTCCTATTTCAGCTCGATAGATGTCGCTCATATTATGTTTTTGATTTTAAATAGACTAATAAAAATAATATATCAAACAGTATTAAATGGGTTTTATTTGATTATACAATTGTGAAAGAAACACTAATCTAACTGTATGTAGGTAAGTATAATGTCATACAATATTTCCGTAACTTCCCAAACAGAACATTTTATCAGTTCATATTGTAAGTAAGTTTGGCCCAGGTTGGGGTCGTGTTGGACTAAAATCGGCATAAATTAAAAACGCTAAGACTGCATGAATGCATTCAAATCCACAACCGTCGATACTGTTCTTAATGCTTAAGCTTTGTTTTTACCTGGGACTGAGTTTTTCTCGGGTGCGCCAAAGTTCACATAAAATTGCGACTTCGATTATTGGAAGTCCGAAAATGTTTGTTATATAATTTTATATCATAATGATCATTACTTATAACTTGTCTTTGCACATAACTATCGTAACAATGAATCATTCATGTTAATAATGTCAATCATAATAAATATCTGTAATACTAATGTTAATTTTCATTTATTTTTAAAATATAACGATTTTAAATAATACAATTTTAAATCATATTTATTTTTTAACAACGACAAATTAGTAATAAAAAATTATATAATATTTATTTTAAACTTTACCTGGTTTTATTTATAAACTGTCACATTCAACTTGCTATCAAAATTGAAATACAGTCCCAGAGTCGGGATAGGTACGAAGACGAGCGAAGCGAGGAGGAGTGTTAGGTGTCTTGTGTTCCTCAGAGCGGAAATAGGAGCCCCGCGAAGCGGGGCTTCGTCGACTCCTTGGCGGGCCAAAATCGCTTAATACGTCGCGTAGTACGTTCCAATACACTCATACTTTATATGTTATGCTGTCAAATACTTATACAATATAAGTTTATAATTATTAAGTTTATTATAAAAATCATTATGAGTCGTGATGAATAGTTGGAAATGACATTATGTTGTTAAAAAATCTGCCTTAAGATAATTATGAGCAATGATGTTGGTAATATAAATGTATATACAACAAATTTGTAGGCAAAAAAAATATGATAAATGATTACTATGATCAAAAAGTGTTATTATGAAAAATAATATGACAAGTAATGTTATGTGAGCCAATATGGACCCGTTTTTCTCAGCTACGAAACATCTATTTCTATACAAAATTAAACAAAACACCAAAACCATTTATTGTGGAGTTCATCGTTCTGGATTTCTTCATACACATTTACAAGCAGGTTTTAGAATATAGTAATTACCGAGTATTATTATTACATGAGTAGTTACCGAGTAATAGTCGACCAACTTAATGTGTACTTGGAATGGCCAATTTTCGTACAAATTCTGCTGCAATATTTGCATAAATCGGCCTAGTCCCAAACTAAGCAAAGCTTGTACTATGGGTACTAGAAGATGATAAACATTCATATATAGATAAATAAATACTTAAATACATAGCAAACATCCATGACAGTAACAAATATTCGTGGTAGTCATACAAATAAAAGCCCTTACCGGCATTCGAGCCAGGGCGTCTTCCTTCGTAGGCAGGATTACTGCAAACCAGGGTAAACCGGTTGTCTTAGTTTACTAAAATATCTTGATAGATATCTAGATAGTTTAATAAAATAGTTTGATAACAGCTTGTAGCTATGTTTTTTTTGTCTTTCGTGAGCAAATTGTTCTAATGAAAAAACATTTTGGACATTTGTGTTAATTTGGTAAAAAAATATCCATGCCTATTGCAGTAATCTAACTAAACGTATTTTGTGGCAGAAAGCGCGCAAAACACATTGAAATGCATATAAGATTGGCCCATTGGTATTAATAATAAGTATATTTTATAGCGAATAATAATAATCTTTAACGAAAACAGGACAAAACTCGATAACAGGGAAACTGCTGATTCCGAAATATCAGGGACATTCTTATTTCATCAATTTTCTGGTAACAAATTGATGCGTGGCGAAGGGTGGAATGTGGAATTTGGGAGGAAGCGATCTCATTTATATAGCCTCTTTGATGAGATGACTTCCTACGTAGTGGTACAACTTAAAACAGCTTATTGCCTTTTTCGTAAACGTATCTCTCTTATCGTATATCTGTCAATTTGACATTTTGTGTCTGTAAGTTAGGGATAAAACACATTTTATTCATAAATGTGGGTATTTTAAGTTTTATGAATAAGGGGGCTCCTTAGATTAATTGTGACAGTTTTTAATTGACGTTAACATGAGATGTTATACATTTACCATGTGCACCAGCGTCTTTCTTTGGAATGATGGCTGCCAAAAGAATGAACTGCATGTCGATCACGTAACGCATTCTATGCACGTTAGGTAGATCTAAATGTAATTTTTTCTACGGAAAAATTACAGTTGGATTGTCTAAAAGCGCGTTCGAAACGTTACGTGATGAGTCCTCTAGTTTCAGTGCGTTTTTTTTAAAGTCGATAGTTGTTGTCTGCTGTGATTGTTTCAAGTGAAGGAACTGTTCTACGTCGCTATGATTCCAGTATATCAGATTGCTGATATGACTTTGTTAAATATACCTTCACATTGGGTATAGTTAGGTGGTAATATCGAAAAAATAACACATTTTTATGAAAGAAGTGTAACAACAACACTTCAAAGCGTATCTTTTCTTAAGGGAGCTGCCTTAGAAATACACTCATATGATATAAAGAAGTCAAAGTGTCAATATGAAACCATACTTTCTTCGTTCCCTAGTTATTCATAGCACTCATAATATTATAAGGCCACTCGCTTTTTTTGTCTTGTTAATAAGTACCTAGGTGCTGATCATACAACTCAAGTACCTATACTAACGACTTTATTATTTGACGCCTTTATTATAGATGAAGCAGGCACGAAACTCGATTTTTAAAGTGTAGGTACTTTTACGGCTCTGACAATAATACAATATTATTGATAATCATAATGAAATCAAGAGTTTACAAGTTCTATTATATCACTACGTAGTATAAAATAAAGTCGCTTCCCGCTGCCTGTTCCTATGTATGCTTAGATCTTTAAAACTACGCACCGGATTTTGATGCCGTTTTTTTAATAGATAGAGTGATTCAAGAGGAAGGTTTATATGTATAATATAGTACCCGTGCGAAGCCGGGGCGGGTCGCTAGTTGAAATACAAATAAGGGCTCATAAATTCGACAACAGAAACCAAATCAATAGTTTAAAGATATTTTGTCTGTTCATGTAAATTGATTTAATACTTTCACGATTCTCACACATTATTTTTACTAAACGGGACTTACTCGCGTATAATTAAGCTAAATTTATTCACCTGACTGAGGTCTCCCGACGTTTCTTGAGCGGGTATCAACATCTTCTTGCTGCGCGGGTTTTACGAGGTTGATGATGATAAAAACTGTTCTTACTTAAAAGAATTAAATTGTTAAAGGCATCTTCATTTTTTTTCAAGGACAAGTCATGTCACTGCGAAATGTGTAATAAAATAAAAATTAAACTAGCTTTTTCCTGCGACTCCATCCGCGTGGAACTTCTTTATATCGTACCGCCATACAAACTTCCGGCCCCCATTAAAACCCTTGGGATGATTTCCGAGATAAATTTAATATCCTTTATGCTACCCCGTGATTCAAACTATCTTCACACCAAGTTTCATCTTAATCGGTTCAGTGGTTTAGTAGGTAACAGACAGACAGATTTCCTTTCGCATTTATAATGTTAGTACCTATCAATTAATAACGGTCTAAAAAGTACCCTCCGGCCACGTGGTCCTACTGCTTCGTCCTACTGTACCTTTACCACTTACCTAGTAAGAATTTATTTCTATTATGAAAACTAATATTTGCGGACGTAGATGTCAAGTACCATCCATCTTTATTTGGAATATAATTTTACATGCTTTGTAGCATACATTCTGGTTTTGCTTTGGCTATAAGCGCTTAGATGGGATCGCCTCATTTTACCGACAACGTTTCACCGAATGTTTTGGTTTCATCCAATTTTCATTAAAGCGAACTTTTTTTTCTCAGAAACCGTTAACTTTTTAGGGAAAGCAAAAAAGGTAATTGTGTAGAACACATTAGGATAGGTTAGGTTTGTTTTATAACAATCTTGAGATATTGCATGTTTCTGAAAAAAAAAAATGTTTTCGATGAAATGATAATTCGGCGAAACATTAATTCAATGAAATGTTTTTCAAGGGTCATCCCAATTAGATACTTTTTTTGCAATAAAGATCAAATAAATAAAATTCAATATTATGTACGACAAAGTTTATGAGGGTGTTTATTTTGATTCGAACAGAATTTGAACTTACACGCAGAATCTATGGAAATCATTTTTTTTTCTGTAGTATATGGTTAAACGCGGGCAGTAGCTTCAACATCAAGCACTATATATAGGTATCAATGATTGATTTTTACTTCCGTAACAGAAACAATGCAGTATGCTAGACTTTTTGCAGCTACTCTGTCATTTTCTACCAGCCGTTGTCATTTTCTGTCACACTCACGCACTAAAATGATTAAAGCTAACGAAATAGAATTCACCTGGTTAAGTTACCGGAAACAGACAAAACGAAAACAATCCATCAGAAACTGCATAGAGATTCGCCTTCACTCCCGAAGGAAATATAAATACAGTATTGAAATATCGTATAATGTGTATCGGAATAACGTCCCAAGCATGTATAACCGGCCAATTAACTTTGAGCTCCTTCGTCCCTCCTGATATGAGATGGCAAGAGGTTTTAAGAGAGGTTGGGTAGGTGCCGAGGGGTCTGATTAGTCTGAACGCAGTAAACGTTCGATAGGTTGGAAGCTACTTACTACCATGAATATTTATAACGTATTAGCAGAACGTCGCTGTTGCCACCGTGAATGTTAAGGCGCTTCAGATTTTGAAAAAATAGATCAGGGTTTTAAAGGGAATACAAGTCTGATCTGGCTGCTGTTGCCACAAGTTTTTTTTACCATATTAAGTTGACAATCCAGCATAAAATCCACTGATATAATGAGACACTAACGCAAAAAAATAGTGGAGCATTGACAGATTCTACGATTGAGAAGGAGTGCTTATAATTCTGTTGTAAATATATATATATATTAACTATAAGCATTGTTAATACAGTGTCTCAAGCTACATTTATTTTTAAATGCCTACTTTTCTCTAGCATGAATTATATATTACGGCTAAAAACAGCAGTGGATTACGTTAGTACCCGCACTAGGCGTGCCTGTATCGCGGGTTGGTCCCATAACAGGTGGTGTGTCATAAAGTATGTTTAGGCTGGTTGACAGACTATTATAGTACCTAATGTCACATTTTGGTCATGATCAGCTACAACGCTTAAAACATCGTAAAATAAAGTATTGTATTGTTTACCCGATTTTTATATTTACCCCCTTATTCATAAAACTTAAAATGCCTCTGCAAAATAAAATGTGCTTTGTCCCTTACTTACGAACACAAATGTCAAAGTGACAGATAAGGACAAACTAATTTTAATGGCAATTAGTTAAAACAAGCTTATAGAACGTTTATGAATACGGCCGCTAATCTTTAACAAATCTAACGCTAATATAAAAAACCTCAATTATTTCGATTTCTATTATTTTTTTCTCTTGATAAGACAGACTGGCCAGGAATTTGTTTATAAGTTGCCACATTATGACTTATAAAAGTGTAAATTACTACTTTACCTCAAATTTTGTTGTGGAGAAGTACATACTTGACGCCCATCTGCGACTAAAATCGTTTTTACGCGCTCTAGTCCAGTTGTGAGACATTAAGCCTCGCTAAGGACACGCGTTAAGTGACAGTGGGCACATTGCACGTAGAACCGATGGCCGGTGGGGCGGAAAGGTTCTCGAGTGGCGACCACGTACCGGAAGGCGCGGCGTGGGTAGCAAGTTGGACTGATTACCTGGTGAAGGTCGTGGGAGTCCGCTGGCGTAGGACCGGTCACTTTGGCACTCTTTGGGGGAGGCCTATGTCGAGCGGTGGACGACTTTCGGCTGATATGATGATGGTGTAGGACATGTGTTTAATATGATCTCAAACTTGACTTTTAAACAACGCTTCGACTAAGTATGCCTACCAAAATTCTACACCAAATCAATCATACTTGAACATTGACATTTATAATTGATTTAAACTATCACGATTTTCATACATTATTTTTACAAAATGTGACCTAATGAATTTAAAATCTTTTGCTCTCGTTTGAAATACCATCAATAAAATATTTCCAGTATATTTTTCGATAAAGGCCATTTTTCTTTACTTCCTATTTACATATCTGCGACGCAGTTTATTTAACGATACTAAATTTCCACCGCAAAGCGAACTTTCAGCACCGATATTTCAACAGCTCGTCGCCCCTTAAATGCAAATTATAAATGTTTATAAAGAGTTCAATTTATATTCTAATTCGATGGGCTCCCGCTAGAGGGCGTGGTGACGGCTTCTTTCGCTATATAAAGTCGTTAAATCTAACCCAGGATTTTCCTATGTGTGGGATCCATGGTAATTTAATTACTGTCACGGAATATGAATTTCCTAATTATGTGGTAGTTTTCTAGTCTGTAATTTAAAGTTGCGCTTAAGAGTCCGCAGTAAGCTAGGCCGAATTTCACCTTCCCATACAAACGTAGTTACGCTCTCATTTATTAAAACTACGTGTTGGATTGTAACAAAACTTTTCATATAAAACGACATGAGGTATATCTATGTCTATAATTAGTTTACATGGTTCCAGTTTATAAAATAAATGAAATACAGCAAAATCATTTTTTGTATGAAAAACTTAAATTCGCTGTATTTTCTTTACTTTGGTATCTGAAGCTACATAAACTAATTACAGATATAGATATACCTCATGTCATTGTATATGCAAACATTCGTAACAATCCAACACGTAGTTTTAAAATGAGAGCGTAACTACGTTTGTATGGAGAATCGAGCTTACTGCGGACTCTTAAATTTCGTCCGGTAGAAGAGTAAAGATAAATTGTTTTTATAAATCTTGGTAAATCTAAGCTTAAATTTAGTGAGATACTTACAAACGAAAAGTATTTAAATATTTAGCTCACTCACTGATAATCTGTAGTGAACCTCTTTGCTTAAAAAAATCTAAAAATGCAATCTACTTTCGAGGAGGCGATTAGTTTTGGATTTTGGCGGATTAATAATAAAATAAGATGTATATCCGTTATTTGGAAAGGGGGCTGATGCTGAAAAATCTTTAAAGTCCAAGTCAAGTAAATTTATTAAATCACTAGCTTCTGCCCGCGACTCAGTCCGCGTGGAACTCGTTTACATCGTAGCTCCATACAAATTTTCACCGCCCATTTTACCCCTTTTCCGCGATTAAAATAACTATCCTATGTCCTACCCTGGGCCCGAAACTATCTCTATACCAAATTATATCTACGTCGATGCAGCGGTTTAAGCGTGAAGAGGCAGACAGAGAGACAGACAGACACACTTTCGTATTTATAATATTAGTATGGATTATATTTAAATTTATGATGGATTCTCAAGTCGACTAAGATAAAGTTAAGCTTAATATTTAATTATTAATAGGACTCCGAGGCTACTTTACTAATTAGCCATAACACTCAATTTAACCCAAGCGAAATAATATAAATATAGAATATTCCAGCCAATTACGTGTCCTTAACCCAAAGTAATAATACTTGTTATGTCGCCCACATTCCTTACATTATTACGACTCATAAAACAAATTCAGTAGCACAAAGCCAAGAAGTCGGTTAACTGTCGTGGTACTGACATTTAAACGACGTTTTTCGTTTATGTAGGGTATGGTGGTCTTAAAAATGAGGCACGTAGTACAATGCAGTAAACAGGCAGTCGCATGCCTCCGGGAAGAGTAACAAGCCCTTCCAAGTTTAAGGGACAAGTGAGAAGAGGAATGCGTTTTCCATTGTAATAATGTTGAAAAACAGAAGTTTCTGTCTTGTTTAAGCGCTCTAATTATATTTGCATACCTTTACTGTAGCAACACTGGTAACACCGCCCAGTGGGCAGAATTTCACGGCTGTCACTGTTGCCAGTGTCACTGTCACGTCCTGTCAGTTGACCGGCGATGTTATCGGCGCGCATGCGCTGTGGTATTGTTATGCCTTCGTTTCTTTCAAAGCTGCTTCAAATCGAAAAATAAATGTTAAAAGCTGTTCTCTCACCAATGAAATATGTGCCGAATATAATATTTCTTGCGTCTTGATTTGGTATTTAGGAGTTATTATCCAGTGTAGGTGTTCTGTTCGATTTATGCACCGTAATCACTGACTTAAGTCTTACGTATTTCCAATTTAATTAATTTAAAAACTACAAAGCTCTAAGCACTTGTGTTTACTTGGCTAGGGTTGCCAGACTTTTTCATTAATCAAACATAAACTCACGTTATGGTTGTCAATATGAATGATGTGTTTTGTACCTATGGGGACTTTTTCTTTCCATTTTCATTAATCAGCCTGAATAGAACGAGAGAATAAAAAATGAGCAAATATAACATTTTCATACAGTCTCAAATCGCTTATTTTTTTGTATTATAATTTAATAATAATTAATAGCAATAGAAACTAGTTTCGGACCTAGATATGGCAGATGTCATTGTGTATAACAAGTTTTATGTTATTCCAGTATGCTGTCTTAAAATGAGAACAAAAATACGTTTGTATGGAGTGTAGACTTGATTCGCCCGTGCTAGGGACTAAAAGTAAGTGGCCAAAGCCTTTCAGAGTTGCTTAGACTAGTAAAATAGCAACGTGTGACTTTAAACGAAGTGGGCTAGCCCGCCGCAGCCCGCCGTCCACGCCCCAGCCCTGCCCGTTCGAGCCCGATCCTGTACGTCCAGCACAACTTGCTGAAAAGTCGCTTCGTGCGCGACTGGGCGTCTCCTGTCTCACTCACACTGTGTAAATTAGAAAGAGGAGGGTAGACCTCTCGCCTCAAGTAGCGGCGCGGCGTCAGTTGTGCTAGCCCCCCTGCTGCAGACCAACAAGACGATCCGCCCTTAAGGTGGCACATTCTACATTTTCGTGAAAATGAGTTGTTTTGTAACCGTTTTATACATTATAACGTAACATTTTTTCCGTCGGAAAAAATATATCATAATCTGCAAGATATGCGACGGGTCATAGTTTTCGTAGAAATCCATTTTAACAATAAAAATTAGAGAAAAAGAAATCTAAAGTCACCCCTATTTTTTCACTTGTAACCATTTTACTGCACCATTTCTTATCAGAATAATATGAAATTTTATAACTTTCTTCATACAATAATGAACAAGGGCATCATTTTCTTACTTTCTTAATTTTCTTAATAAATTATCTCGTTTTCTGAAATATTCCGCCAAAGTTCCTACGTCTCCCCGTTTTCGTCCATACGGTCAGTGCGGGACGAGACACGTCGCATGACGGACCTGTGTCAATTTGCGCTGCGCCGAAATTTTTAAATATTTGTGGAAATTGTGGACTACATTTGTTGCATAGAGTGGACAATCCGTTTTGTGATTCGTATAGTAGGTAACTAATAAACATTTGCGTATAGTTTAGTTTTTAGTGACAGATAATTTTGTTGCATAGAGTGGACAATCTATTTCGTGGTTTGTAAAGTAGTAGGTACTATAGACAAGACAGCTGACTGACCATCCGTGCACTTTATGTGCATTGTAATAAGGTTCTTGTATAAATACAGGCTGGTCAGTTAACTGTGTTGGCGTTTGTACATAATAACATTTACGCCCTGACCACCGGCAGCTTAGGCCCCGCCTCGCTGCCCGCGGTACCCTAGGTTAGGTTTTTATAATGATTTTATGTTTTGTATGTATAGTTTTATATTTTACTTTTTATATAGTTATTGTAAAAACCTAGCCTAAGATGAAAGATGAATAAAGAGAATAATAATAATTTCTTTATTTCAGGCCAGTTTGCCCATAGATTGTTAGTAACATACAAACTTACGATACTAGAGTTAGTACATCTTAGCTTAGGTCTCACAGATTTTTCAATAATTATTTTGGGTCTTTGGGGTTAAATAAGCGAAGGAGGAAAATACGTAATATCAAGAAATTTTACAAGAGAAGAGGAAAAAGAATACACAAGTAAATACCTATTCTATCAAAGTATCAAATATCTAAACAGTATCAAAATTGGGAAATCGCTAAAACCAGACATTTTATTAGTAAATATATTTACAATATCTATTGCTTAGGAGCATGAACAATTATAGAAACAATATTGTTTTATCAGCCCGTATTAATGACTGTCAAGTGTTAATAGAATAAGTTCTAATAAAAATAGTGGGCTTGGCCAATATTGTAAGTACCTACCTATGGGTTGCAAGCCAACTCCAAGTTCGATACAGAGTTATTATTTGATAATAAACAAAGTATGGTTAACGTACAACTAATCTATAAGTATATATTTACCCGAGGCCGATTTATGTACAGTCAGCATAATATAGTTAGTAGCAGCCAAGTTAGCCAAATATATCGGAACGTACATTCATCGAAATAGTCTTTGTTACTATAAGTAGGAGTAAGGAATGTGTTACGATATATTTGGCTACTTTGGATGCTACTAACTATCTGATGCTGATTGTACACGCCATCATCATCAAATCAAGGAAGTAGAACGTAATAAATATACCGATAATTAGTTTAAAACTTAACAACCTTACACTTACAGAAAAGGTAACGGACAGACAGACACATTTTAGCATTTATAGTATTAGTATGGAGTATGGATATGGAAGTATGGATAGTATGGATTATATGTCTTTCCCGCTCACGGGACAATGATGTCCCGGACCTTTGGGAGGCGTGCGTGGAGCTCTGAGCCAACACGTAGAGGCCCTCTTGACAATTTAATGAAATGCAAGGAGTACACCAAGCGGATGCTGTCTCTGCCCTGCCCGTGTCATGGGACGCACACAGAAACAGCACCCGCTGGGGTGTAAGAGTCTATTGCTAGTTGATGGAATCTAAATAAAACGGGTTATTGGGTGAAAATGATGGACTAGTAGCTGGGCTATTGGATGAAACATCGGACGCCTGCCCAATAAAACTGTTTCACATTTTATCTCTGGCAGACGGAGACTCGCTAACTGCTAGATGGGCCCCTATTAATAGCGACATTAAAAAATGGCCTAAGGGCTACAGTAGGTATGGATTATTATTGTTACCTTTATATTTTTTTCGCACTATCCGTCTCTCTCTTATTAGAATATTTAGTAACAGAGGTATAGTGCGAGAAAAATCGAAAGTATGTCGCGGCCGTCTAGTGCTAGGCGTGCTGAGGGCCTACCGCGAAACGAAACCGAACTTCGTTTGTGTATCTCCCTCTCTGTCGCGCTTGCTAGTTCGAGCGACAATGAGAGTTATTCGAACGAATTTCGTTTTCACTAGCACTTCTAGCACGAGACGGCCGCGACATACTCTCGATTTTTCTCACACTATACCTCTCTTTCCTAATGTTCTAATAAGAGAGAGACCGATAGTGCGAGAAAAATCGAGTGTATGTCGCGGCCGTCTCGTGCTAGCCGTGCTGACGGAACTACACTAATCGTAAGTAAATGGTATTATAATAGTAGGGACATAATTTTTGAACTTAATCAATGATGTAATTTATGTATGACAAATATCACGTTTCAATTAAGCATGACGAATGTCACCCACCCACGTCCACCCTTGCATTGGTAACGATGCGCGATGACGCGTCTGTAACTTAATCTATGTAACGCTTAATAAACGACGGCGGGTTGTGCGACTTGCGCGGGGAGAGGGTCGAGGCTCCGCCCATACGCTCAAGGACTTTAGCGGGTATACAAGCCTTAATGGTAATTCGTACAGCGGACATACAAGCATGGTTGAAGGCAATAGAGCAGAAACTTCATGAGATATGTTATATATCTACTGAAGGAAAACTGAACTCGGAGCAGAAAATTAGAAAAGCCAAACCCCGCAACTGGCGATTCCGAATGCTCAGTTAGACAAATGGCCGAAAAAAGGTATGCCCGTAGATATGAAGGCGCCTAGGAGCGCCAGCTTATAACAACGTATAGTAGGCTTCATAAGTGCATGGACATGCTTGAACTGTATTGCCATAGTAATACGGTTCAAGCATGTCCATGCACTTATGAAGCCTTCTGTACGTATCTTAGTACTATTGTGTTTTTATAGTAGCCTACATATTTTACTAGTAGGTACCTATGAGTAATAGTTTATTATCTGAACTAGACAGCTTCTCTGTGTCCGAGTCTAAAAACTTGTGACGTCGAATATTCTAAACAACTTATATCCCCTAGAGGTAATCCATTAGTCGTACTTATTCAAAATATACGCAACATTGTTAAAAACTTTAACACGTCTTAACGAAACAACTTATCTATATATTTTATATCTTGAATATTTCTGTTTCTTGTTAATTTAACGTTGAGATACAGAGGTCGCTAGTAGCGGCGGCGAATGTTATGGGAAAATACACTACGTCAGTCTATGTCTGGACAGCTCAGAGGGTAGAGCACTGTACCGGTAATACAGAGGTCGCAAGTTCGAGTCTTGCTCTGGGTTTCAGACGATGGTGGTTTATTTTTCCATTATATTTTTCCTGACATCGTTTAAAAAACTGATAATTTCAGTGTTTTCGAACATATACTTGGCCTTAACTGCGATGTGTATATTTTGACGGAATATTGGCTTTATAATGAAAGCAATTTGCCTAAAATGCCAGGAAATAATGTGTATCATAGTAAGTGTAATTACAACCAAAACGATGGCGTAGTAGTATATGTTAAAACTAATTTCAATGCTACAGTTGAAGAATTTAATAGACTATAATAGACTGGTTATCAAAATCGGAACAGATCCTCGGCCGCCTTCTTTATTATCAGTTTTGCCTTGAATTATCATCAGTTTTACAGTCTCTAGATGCAAATATTAGAAAGATAAGAAAAGTCATGTTTAATTTACCTCTATTTTTATATTTTCTACTATTTTTATTTATGTAATCATACAGAATTTATACAGTTGACAGTAAGAAACCAAAGCACTGTACAATTTATAATTATTAACATGTAAAAACCGAAAAACAAAAAAAAACTATATTTAAACATCTATCGTCTCGCAGTATCTCAGACAAATGTGACATACATTCGCCCATCGACTAGCAAATACATCACATTCAGGTGCTTGTGACAGAAGCGAGTTCAACAGTTTTAGTGCCCGAATAGGGGAGTTTCTGTGTGCTACAGTACGAGTTGATGGGACTGCCAGGAGATTGTGACGTCTCGGTCGCAGGACTGCTTTGGGCACAAAAGTTATAGTGAGTTTTACGGCTCGTGCCACTAGATCCGGGCAGTCGGTGTCGCCACGTAAGATACTGCACGTGGTCACCAGAAGATTGTAGTTACGCCTTACATCAAGAGAATTAAAGCCCAGAGAACCTAGCAGAAACTTGGTAGGGTATAAGAAAGGGTAGAGGGAGTACAGTTTCTTACAGTTACTATGTCTGGTGAGTAATAAATAATATTTGCATTGTATTGTATTGTATCATATCTAAGCTTTGTGCAATTGAGTTCGGAAGGGTTCGGTTATTTGTATTCAAAAAACTTCGCTCGATCGCGGTACTACGTTGAATCAAACAAGTATAATTTGCGATATGCCGATCGATACTAACCTACTGCATTTTTCATGGGGTGGTATGGATAAAACTATGCTACTTAACCTAGAAAGAGCCCAAAGAGCTGTCCTAAAATAATCTACTCTCCGCTCTTTCCTACTGACCAGAACTTTGCGTTATGTGAAGTGCTCACTGTTCGACAACTATTTATATTGAGCACAATCTTAAAACAACACTCCGCTACCCCGTACCCCCCCCGTACCCCGTACCGTACGGTAAAAAAAGACGAAAATATATTGTTTGCCTCCAAAATTCACATAGGAAATGTGTATTCCCTTCCAGATTTTACGTTTTTTTTACGTCCGTTTCTTTCAACCTCAACACAGGGTATCCTAGTTCAGGTGCTTCCCTTAGTTAATTTTATAGTATTAAGCCATCATTCTGTAAAATACGTTTTCAATAAATGAATTATTATTATTTCCGATTACATGTATCTCCGATTGAAATTCACGGGGCAAACCCCGGTCATTTGGAAGGCGTGCGTGGGGATACACTTCCACCCCTGGAGCATATAGCTCTAACGACTCCTCTCTCGACGGCGAACGAAGTTAAGCCAGAGCTGAGAGTCCTGGGGCCCTTGGGGTTCCACTTCGCCCGAAGAAGACACGCCGGAGACGTAGGCCCTGACCGACTCTCTGGACCACTCGAGTCCGTGGGGT
This sequence comes from Epinotia bilunana, assembly GCA_947049275.1. NCBI lineage: Eukaryota > Metazoa > Arthropoda > Insecta > Lepidoptera > Tortricidae > Epinotia > Epinotia bilunana. The sequence continues at coordinate 4,505,783 of OX346267.1, forward strand.
CGTTTCTCCCCAACAGCTCGCCACAAGCTGCCCTGCGGGCTTATTATTATTATGTTTTTTCCATATCTCAGGACAATGGGGTCCCGGACTTTTGGAAGGCATACGTGGGGCCGAAGCCAACAGCGCAGAGGCCCTTTATAACAAATATAATATAAAGCGAGGGATTATTATTATAGAATAGGCGTCTGGAATGCGCAATACGATACAATAAATTATCCACCTATATCTATAGTTAATATTATGAATGCAAAAGTGTGTCTGTCTGTTACCTCTTACTCACTCTCCTGTTCACCGATTGATATGACATATGGTATAAAGATAGCTTGATTCCCTACGACAGACAAAGGATAGTTTCTATCCCGGAAATCATCCCCTAAAGAAGTGAAATGGGGGTGAAAATTTGTATGGAGCTACGATACAAACGTAAGTTACACGCAAAGGCAGTCGCAGGTAGAAGCTAGTAAGTAATAAAACTCCGTGTAGTAGTCAGTCCGCAAACGCCTTAAGTTTACATTCACGTCATACTCCCTAGTCCCACCTGCCCGTTTGCGGCCGTAACGGTCCCCTCACTTAGAGAGCCCAATGCTAATGACTAAAGTTTACAGTGTTGCCAACTTAATACATGCGGCATTACTTGACAGGGCTTGTATTTGGTGCTAGTTTTATGGCTATAATATCCGTAATATATGATATTATTATTTACCCGAGCGGTAACGCACTGGAATAGCAATCTGGAGGCGGTTGGTTCGTACCACTGAGTTTTTATTTACTTTTGTACAAAATATAATTTTAATAATGTAAAAGTAGCTTATCGGTAAAGGATTTTCCTAATCGTGAAGAAACAGGTCGGAATACAAACAAGATCTAGTTTTCTTTCTTGTTTGAAATGTCAGATGGCAATCACTTTTGATTAAATGTTTCAATTTGTGTATGAAAATAAGAAGGGTAGGTTTAGGTTGTGTTGTTGGTTATGCTTAATTAATTAAAAAGAATATTATAGCAAAGTTTCAGATCATACTCGTATAAACAAAATATTATGGTAGTATCGTAATTTCCATTATGATTGTTACGTGTTGAATGTTAGCCCAGTTATAGAGCAGCGTGATAAACAAAGCGTATTTAAATATTAATACAAAGTATAATCCCTTTTCCAGTTTTAGTTATTGTTCTACAAAAACACAAACTCTACAAACCCGTAACGCTTAAATGAAAAACAATATGAGTAATAAAATGCTCAGTCGTGAGCGAAGCAGAATAAAAAACGCTTACAAAAGAAATACGAACATATTTCAGCTAAATAATTATGATTGGCGTTACTAGAATGCCTCTATTTTGACATTATAGACTTTGAGAGCTACTAAAAAAAATATTGATTTTTACAGAAAACATCGTCATTTTAAGCAGGATGACGGTTTTAAGATTTCATCTTCGTGGAATCCAATCATAAGTAAATGCCAGCGTCAAAAAACAGCGTCCGTTATGTCATCGGACATTATTAGTGTTGTGTCGGCCGGGTGACAACCCTAGTATAAAAGTGGTTAATAAAGACCAAGTGCGAGTAGTTTGGAAAGCGCCCGCGCAGCAAGAAGATGTTGATACCTCAAGTCAGTTGTCTCGTGAACATGAATGTTGCGACACATCCGAAACGTCGGGAGACCTCAGGGAGGTAAATAAATAAGTCATTTATACCAGATCAAGTCCCGTTTAGTGAAAAATAATGTTTTAATAAATAAGCAAAATAATAAATTACTCTTTTAGCCGAAAAACACGAAATGAAGCAGAAGGGAGCAGAGTGCACAGTGACGTGGTGACAAATATACACATAGGTAAGCTAGAGCGTACTTATTTTAGATTATAGTAGAATAAATGCTGATTTTATCATTACATAGGCAAGCCAGTGTGAATCGAGTTCTAAGGACACCTCGCCACTGGTGCAGGGATCATTTGGGAAATTTACAAAGTAAACTTCGTTTTATTACTAACACTCGAAGACCAAAATTTAGGATGATTTTATAATGCGTCATCATCATCATCATATCAGCCGACAGACGTCCACTCCTGGACATAGGCCTCCCCCAAAGAGTGCCAAAGTGACCGGTCCGAATCGCTAAACTTAAGTGGCAGTGGGCGGGGCACATAGCACGTAGAACCGATGGCCGTTGGGGCGGAAAGATTCTCGAGTGGCGACCACGAACCGGAAGGCGCGGCGTGGGTAGGCTCCCCGCAAGGTGGACTGATGACCTGGTAAAGGTTGCTGGAGTCCGCTGGATGCGGGTGGCGCAGGGCCGGTATAATGCGTATTTCAATGTATTTCTCGCGCTTGCTTCTCACTCGCCGAGCTAACGCGTCAGAAAGAGATAGCTATCGTTACGCTGCGTTTAAGGACAGGCGCGCGGATTGATGTAATATTTATATTATTATAGCTTTCCCGCTCACGGGACAGTGACGTCCTGGACCTTTGGGAGGCGTGCGTGGAGCTAGGTACCTACAAAGTACCAACTGAGCCAACACGTAGAAGCCCTTTTGACAATTTAATAAAATGCAAGGAGTACACCGAGCATATGCTGTCCCTGCCCGTGTCATGGGACGCACACAGAGACAGCACCCGCTGAGGAGTATAGGGCCTATTGATGGTTGATGGAATCTAAATGAAATGGGTTATTGGGTGAAAATGATGGACTAGTGGCTGGGCTATTGGGTGAAACATCGGACGCCTGCCTAATAAAACTGTCTCACTTTTTATCTCTGGCAGACGGTGACTCGCCAACTGCTAGATGGGCCCTATTAATAGCGACATTAAAAATGGCCTAAGGGCAACACCGGTCAGAAAGCTGGGGGAAAGAGAGGTGGCACTAGATTTTAAACATATAGCCAACTCGCCACTTAGGTGTCCACAACAACCCTCGAGCAACAGCTCTTGCGACTCCACTCTGGACGGCCAGTAAAGGCAAGCCGGAGGCAGGGGGCCTGTCCAACCATCCACCCGGTCGGCTCAACCTGACCACAGGACACCCCCAGGTGTACTCAGGTACGTAGGGTCGCTACTCCCTAACAGCCCGCCACAAGCTGCCTTACGCTGACTGATTGCACCAGAAATCTGGTGGGCGATGGGGCCGTCACATCCCTACGCCTATATATTATTATTATTATTTTATTGTAAATTACTGTTTGACATGTAAAAGTGCCCTTGTGGCCTATTTGCAGAATAAATAATTGATTGATTGATTGATTGATTGTCAGGCATACCGTCAAACATGCCAGCTTTTTTTAGAAAAAAACGAATATATAATATTTTTGTATAGTAGGATGATATTCTTTTTTGCTTAATGAATCCTTCGTAGTAAGTAATACGCATGTGTGTACATATATGAGGAGAAATATTTTTTTAATCAACATCTATTCCAAATTTTATCATTTTATTTGGACTTTAGCTTTTATGATGTTGAGACTTGTCATTCATCATTAATCATCATTTTGGGCAAACATGGTGTTCCAATTTAACAACTTAGTCTTAGGAAAAGTTTTACACAGTACAGATGAGCAATGTTACTTGGCTATTTTAGATCTTTGCCATACAAGGCCATACACCTCACATTTCATTTTTGCTGTAAGCTCCTGGCTGAAGTTAAAGACATGTATGACTTAAAGCAAAGTCATAAATATAATGTAGTTTCTACTAAAAATAATAAGGTTGCCCATAAATATTTTGTGTTTTCGTTCAATACCAGATTTGTTCAAAATTTGCTTTTTGGGCAGAGTTCCCCCACATTAAAAAAATAAAAATAAAATAATAATAATAATCAAAAACTTTATTCCGGACTTATTGCATTCATAGTGTGTTAGTAAGTTTACTTGTTTTTTGTATAAGTCCTATGGCGGCTAGAGATTTGGCGAACATCCTCCCACCTATATTTCAAGCATGGTGCGAAATACATGAAAACATATCGCACGGCTCGCGTGGATCACCCTACGGGATTTGTCCTAAAGGTGCTTAATCAATAGCGCCACTAAGACTGGAAAATCCTACCCATTTGTCCAAGCGCCCTGGGAAATTAGCTAAGCATTACGTTTAATACACAGGTAATTCGGGCGATTTTCGTTATTATTACCTGACCTGAATTCTACTATACCTCATCAGGAGATGGTCTTTAGGGAAAGCAGTGCATTTCTGAGCGAAACCACCAAACAAATGTAATACCTAGTTTTAACGATGTGATTTCATTGTGTGATTTAAACGTACCTAATTCAGATATTTTAATACATTACAACTGTATTTTATTAATAGTACATTACTACAGAGGCCGGGAAGTAAGGGGTCGCCGGCCGTTTATAGACGTCCGAGTGTAGCGAGGCCTGATAGTTATGAGGCTGGCAATCCCCTTTCACGCCGAGGTATGTATAGTGCTTTTCTCAAACATGCAATGAAATAAATAAATAAAACTCCAAGTATTCAAACTTTAATTTTCATGGCTGAACGCTTTGATGCTGTGCCACAAATAAGTAAAGAAAAAATAACTTCCTGGCCTAGGCCTTCAATTTTGTCTGAAATTCCTTTACAGTTCTCTCGAGTTGTTCCGCCCAAAATGTGATACTTTGATGCCTGTTTATAACGCACGTAATGACGACGCAGCATGATAAATTCTTTCGTATGTCCGGCTGTCCAGCTGTCCCCCTCTACAGAGGGGTAGTCAGTCACGTAACGTTTTGAACGCGCGTTAGGGCAGTTTAACTGGCATTTTTCCATATAAAATTTGACATTTAGATCGACCTAACGCATTTTACGCGCGTCAGGTAGATGTAAATGTCACATGACAGTTGGATCTACCGTTACGTGATTACCCCTCTGGTCGCGTTTCTCAACTGAATTTAGTGAAATTTGGTTCGCAGGCTAGATAATTATATAGACCTTTAGTCGCCTCGGTTTTTCGAAAAAAGAAAAAAAATCTTTGCGAGTAGCTTACAGGGTCAGTAGTATCTAATGTGTGTAATACAAAATCCTCGTTTACGCCGTAGAGCGTAGCAGGCTTTTTCCACTACAAAGGAAATTCCACGTAGAGGCATGACTCAAACGTGAGTCATTGACCTTGAATGGTTGAAAACCCACAATATGATTGGGGACTAATTTTATTATTACTCCAAAAGAATGAATGCAACAAAAAATGCTTAGTGACGAAAATTCTATTCATTTATCTGAAAAACTTACCCAAATACAACCATTTTAATATTGCTTAATAGAGAGAGAATCCTCTTGAAACCCGTGACGTCATGGGTTTTGCGGAAAAGGGACACCCCATCTTAAAACTTTGAACACTTGTCTCGTGTTACTTTTTTGTCCTTCCCACTATATTGTTAATCTTAAATTCATAATCCCTTTTCGAGAATTTTTATTTGGTGTTTCCATCCGTATTGCTAAAGTTTATGGAAACACACAGGACTTGAGACAAAAGTGTAATAAACCAATTATAAGAGTTATCTGTAAACATAAGTATATATGGATGGTCCAAAAAAATAACAACTTACTAATTATGTACCACTATGTTCTGCCGTAAGGCATACAATTGACATTTCAAAATATTTTATGATACCTAAATCGAAAACCATTTGAGTACAACATGTTATCTGAATGTAATAAACTAGTTTTCCGTTTCTTTTTTCCACTCGTTTTGAACAAATGGCTGGCAACTTAAGGCTGTAAACAGACAGTACTTTAGTCCACTAAAGTCAGTAGCCTTAAGATAATTCAAATCACTTCCGGCTGTCACAAATTTCAAATTAAGGTGTCAACTGTCCGTGTGATTGTGCCATTTCTGCGTTTGTCAACTGTCAAAACATTTTTTTTAAAGAAATTGGCAAAAGTAATACAGTCTAACAGCCATAATGATGACGTCATAATTTACTTACGACCTTTAGGAATAAGCTACTTCTCGATTTAATATCTTAGAATGAAAATTAGGATTTAAGAGAATTGAAAAAACACGTACTTATACGTTAAAATTTCGTTTTCTATCGATCTAGAACATAAAATAACCCACTTGAAAATATGAAATGTTGTCAATTATTTTATGACAAGCCATCAGTCAGCATGCTTCTAATTTAGAGTAATAGGTAGTTAATACATTAATACGCTTGATCGTGGAACCACGTTAATCAAGCAAGTTTATTTTGCGCTATTCCAATTTTGTTGTACCTACTTCGAAGTGGTAATCACGTAGTGTTTCCAACGCGCGTTAGGACAGTCCAACTGTCATTTTGTCATACATATACGTCCGTATAATGAGTTACATGATCGACCTGCTAGTCTAGTTAAATAATGTTTATCAGTGTCACGTTCAGTTAAAATGAGCGGTAGAATGCCAATACGATTTTTATTCAAATCTTCGACGTCAAATTCGCGTAATGGAATTAAGGTGAAGTAGGCTCAGACTGAATTATGGAATTATTACTTTCATTTTCAATTGAGAGTACCTTAGTAATATAGGGACCATTTTTGGAATAGAATTATCTTACATTATTACATCTAAATCCGTTCGGCTGTTATTGCGTGCAGTCTTGCAAAAAATCAGATTTATGTTAGTATACATGTCGCAGAGGAATGGTATAGACCGCCGTTTTAAATAAGAGCTAGCTGTTTTACAAAACAGTGCTGTTTTTTAAATTACATTACAGCGAGCGTTTTTTAAAAAACAGCGCTCGTTTGTAATACGGCGGTTGACGCATTTGATGAAAAACATTGTGTACGACACGGATGGTAAGTTTTTTACAAACTTGAGCCATCAAAGCCTTCGGCGTCGGGCTTCTAATAACTCTCGTACGTAAAAAATCGACTTCTCAACATTGTAGCACAATGTACTATTATGACATAATTATAAATCATTACTTATATTGTAGACAATTAATAAAAATAAACATAACCTATAGGTAAAAAATAATAATTATAATGTTGCGAATAACACGTTTCAGACACCAATACACCAACTGTCCATCGCCAGTATTTTATCCGTGATATTATAATGTCTTTGCCTTCTAATATAAGAAAACACAGTTTTCTGTGAAGGAAAACATCGTTAGAAAACCGCAGGTCGATCACGTAACGCATTGTGCGCGCGTAAGGTAGATCTAAATATCACTATTTATATGGAAAAATGACAGTTAAATTGTCCTAACACGCGTTCGGAACGTTACGAGATTACCCCTCGGGTCTAATCCCAATAACGCATAGTTTCCCTTGGAAGGTAGATGGTAGACGCGTTTCGTAAAACTTGTGCTTCTTATCCTGGGATAAGGTGTCAAAGCGGACCCCATGCCCCTCTGGCCAACCGGGAAAAATGCTAGGAAGATGGATGATAAAGACATCAGATAGGAATATATTTCCTGTCAAATATATCTAATGGATTGCCGGCACATGTTACGAAATGTCACTAGAACCATGACACGACACTAGTTTTAGTCAATGAAATGACGATTTGATTGTGTTAATTTCCAATAAATTGCTTCTAAATAATGATTTTGACTAAAAACAATTGCGATAATTGGTTCCATGGCAATTAGTTGATTAGGTGTAATAATTGGAAAAGGGTATGTATCGATATTTTACGATACTACAAGTATTAAGGGTTGAAGTTCACGACACGGGCAAGGAAACGCTGTTGCCTATGGACGCTTGAGACACCAGAAAAACTAAAAGCATTACGGACACTTTATTTATTTAAGAATTCGTTTTGTTGATACACTGTTGCTCAACAGAACACATCCTCGGTAACTGGCGACCGTGCTCGCAACCAGCAGGTCGATCACGTAACGCATTGTTCGCGCGTCATTTAGATCTAAATGTGGTGCCGGTTAATTTACAGCCATGATAATGCACTACCAAACTAATGTACAGCCCAATAATCCGCGTTCATTGTGTACATGGATTATTGGGCCGTGCATTGTTTTCTTTCTTTCATTACTTGGCTGTGCATTATCACTCTGAGCAAACTTGGTCCGGGGCAATAATTGGAAGCCAATTTTGGACCAGCTGATAATGCGCAGCCCAATGATCCGAGTCCCTGTGGCTTCGGATTATCGGGCTGTACATTTTCTGTGCGGCCTGATAATCTCCAGCAAGTAGACGCCACCCCGCTGCGCGGGGTGTCTATTTCTGGTCTGATTGACACAAGTGAACCCTAACCTAACCGACCTAAGACAGAGTTCGCTTATGAAAAGCCATTTTTGTCCGCCCTGATAATGCTCGACCCAATAATCCGCGTCCAAAATAGTGGACGCGGATTATTGGGCCGTGCGTTTATATTGATATGTATGTTAGTCTTTACGGTATTTGTCATATGGGCCTTGTTGCCTGATTTAAATAAACAAATAAATTATCAACCTGAGCAAACTTGGTCCGGGGCAATAATTGGAAGCCACTTTTATCCGGGCTGATAATGCACGACCCAATAATCCGAGTCCACAAAAGGTGCACGCGGATTATCGAGCCGTACATTATTGGTCCGTGCATTATTGGCTTCCCTAAATGTCACTTTTTATATGGAAAAATGGCAGTTGGACTGTATTAACGCGCGTTGGAATTGTTACTTGATTACCTCTTAGGACCAGCCGGTCGGTAACGTAACGCATTGTACGGAGGTCGTTAGGTAGATCTAAGAGTCAAATTTTATATGGAAAAATGACAGTTGGATTGTCCTAACGCGCGTTCGGAACGTTGCGTGACTACTATCCTTCAGGGCCAGAACACCAAGTAAGCAAGTAGTGGCGGTAGTAGGAACCCTACAAATGATACCCGCTTAGCAGTTTTCTGGTCTGCGAAAAGTTATTACTGGCCACATAATTCCTCCTAATGTTATTATGTCGCGTAATTTAATCGGGCACATTAAGGTAAAGTAATGCCTAAAACATCAGCAAAAGTGTAATGCTAATGGATATGAGAGTAAGCAGATATATCTGTTAACATTGTTTATAAACCATCCATCATGCCAACTCTTCTGCTTGGAAATGTTCCTCGAAATACATACACATCGAACGTAAACTTACACCTGTATTTTCAGAACGGATAGGCAGAGCAGAGCATCTTTGGACACTAATTACGATATCTTTATCTATTGTTTTCTATACTATCCTCCTGAGACCCAGGGTACGGTTTAGCGCTTTTGAATTAGGAACTTTTTGACATTCAGTAAAAGTTTAAAATCAATTTTAAAATTTGTACAACATTTTGTATGCGGGATGGGTCTAAAGCTGGTTTTCCACCAGAGGAGCGAGACGAGAATTGAAATTCGTATGGGACTTACTAACTATTTGCACTGAGCGCGCGCGCGTGCGGTGGAAATAGGTAGTAAGTCCCATACGAATTCAATTCTCGCATCGTCTCGTCTCGTCTCGCCCCTCCGGTGGAAAACCAGATTTAGGGGGCTATAATTGTTCGCGCGGATGTCTTGTTTTCTTCTGATCGATACTGTAGCGACACCTGGCGACCCGTTTTGATCATATTTGATTATCTACGCACACATTATACTCTTGCATCTCTTCTCTTCCCCTTGCATGACGCGCTGTGCGTGCTCACCTCATTAACAAAATGAGCTTATAGTTAGTAAAAGCACAGGATAAGTTATTTGGACATGTGAAAGTGTGTGAACTTGGCTTCCTTCCGCGCACTCTCCGAATTTTAACCCGACGAACGCGCGTCGTCTGCAGAACAATGTGTAAAGGGCTTATGACTCAACTCCGCTTCTTAATTAGGATGCTAAATTCAGGTAAGTGTTATAATCCCTTTACTATTGTCCGTTATGAACACACGTGTGTTACTAGCGCGCTTGACGGGTGTCTAGATGAAATTTTATTCGTAATACGAAATAGACTTTATTTTTTCTCTCGGGTTCGCCTGCGTTTTATTGCAACGCCCGGGGAGATCCGCTAGGATTTCATAAATACAAATAATTGAACTCCTTAAGAACTTGCAACACTCAAATACAAGTTTTTAGCTGGATTCGAATTAAGGACCGATAGCTACGTAGGTAGTCACTAACCACTTGGCTAAACGATTTGTTGTGGCGATACGCATAGTATCTGATTAACTGTAGTGCTTCTAAGTTTTAATGGTTTTATTCCGAGGATTTATTTATTTATTTGTCAACATACTGTCATTAACAGTAACATACCTACCCAAACATGACATATTTAAAAATAGAAATACTTTGGAACTACAACTATGGGAATAACAAATAGTGTACTTAAGGCAGTTCTAAACAAGACTACTAAATAATAAGATACTAAAATAATACTAGCTGATGCCCGCGGCTTCGCCCGCGTGGTTATAGGAAAATGCAACATATTGAATTTACCCGTGGGAATTAGACGTTTTCCCGCTGGAAAAAGTAGCCTATGTCACTCTCCAGCTTCTAAACTATCTCCATACAAAAAATCACATCAATACAACGCTCCGTTGCGGCGTGCAAGAAGAACAAACAAACACACACACTTTCGCATTTATAATATTAGTAAGGATGGTCCATATGGTGGTTGGGGCCACAATAGCCTCCAGGTAGTGCCCGGCTGTGGCTCAGAATCTCCGCCCCGGTTTTGAGAAGAGGTCAAGTGAATCATTCTGGACCAGTATAATATTAATAAGTCGCTGAGCGCGAGAATGATGCGCCGCGTTGAGAGAGTCAAATTCTCAATTCAATGAAAGAACGGCAACGCGCTTACGAATCAACTGGAATTGCAAGTACCATAGCCTACGGTGTCTGGTTACCTATATAAACAGGCCGTATGGTTTCGATAATAGTGGAAAATTGAAAAATTAGTCGCCACGAGCGGGATTTGAACCCACAACATCTGGAATCCGTCCATCGTTCTGCCAATTGAGCTACCGTGGGTCCGTTAATGGCGACGACTCTTTCAATCCCTTCCACTATTGTATTTACACATTAGGGAGGCTCGTAGCGACATCTACCGCGAATTTATTACAACTTCTGAATAATTATTCAATTTTTCACTATTATCGAAATTTGGAATTTCGTTAGCGGACGTTTCTGCTTAATAAACATTTAATGTTAAAAATGGGGTAGCGCATTGTTACTAACGATTCTCAATGTAACTTGAGACGTTGGTGCTGTTTCAGAAGTTGTAATTACTTCGCGGTAAATGTCGCTACGAGCCTCCCTAAGGTGTAAATACAATAGTGGAAGGGATTGAAAGATTCGTCGCCATTAGCGGACCCACGGTAGCTCAATTGGCAGAACGATGGACGGATTCCAGATGTTGTGGGTTCAAATCCCGCTCGTGGTGAATAATTTTTCAATTTTCCACTATTATCGAAATTTGGAATTTCGTTAGCGGACGTTTCTGCTTAATAAACATTTAAGGCCGTATGGTTGTTTGCCACCGTCATAGTATAAAAAAATCTAAGTACATTTTCCAAAGAGGCCCTCTTCTTCTTCTTTAGCGTTTTTAAAAACAAAATGATAGCTGCTTTATCAAACAAAACAGTAACAAGAGCCTTTCACACACACAGTTCCAAGTTCCATAAACACCGTCGACATATCAACGGAAATCCAAACACGTTCTTTTGTTCCACAAAAATGGAACACCGGGGAAAGGAAACAAAAATACAGTCGTATCCGTATTCATGCAAAAGGCGAAGGTTCTAAACGTTTGAGTGGCAACCTTTCATGACGTAACGTGTCTACGCCGTAGATGTGTGCTACGGTCCCGTAGCGGATCAGTGTGCTCGTAGACCTGCTACGGAGCGGTCGTGCGACGCTGCGAGCTAACGACTTGTTGCCGATGTCGGGAATTTTTAAATTCAATTGTTTCTGTGAAATCCTATTTTAAATTTTCGTAAATGTGTGCTGTGCAGTGCTCTCTTTTGTTTTAATATAGCGTGTAGGTATATGGGTTTTTTTGCGAAGTAGAATTTAATAACATATGGAAGTTAACTCCTATTCGGAATAGATTTTAGCCTAGAATAATAATTGTTCTCCGTGGGATTAATATATGTGGGTAGTTTTGTGGGTTGGTTCTCTTGCTTTTCCTTTTAACAACGGAATTAGAGTATTGCTTATTACTTTTATTGCTTATGGTATAGCGACTTATTTTAAAAATAATCTTATATTACTTACGCTTTGGTGAATTTCCAACTTTTTTTTAATGTTATCTAACAGTTACTAAACTAAAGCTAACAGAGTGCATTATATTGTGATTGAAAACAGATTTATATTGAAATTGAATCGAATATAATGACTTAAAGACTGTACTTTAAATTAATTGGAATTTCAAATGCCTCGTTATTAAGACTTGGAATTTCAAGTAGAACTCCGAATAGAATCATAAGGTCGAGAATTTCAATTGGAAGGATTGTACATTGAATTTTTCTTAAAACTATATATATATATATATAGGCTTTTTAATAATAGACTTCTTTTGCAACATTTCCTAGAAAATAAAAGACACTGGCACATCACAAATGTACACAAAATTAAAAGCGCGATGAAAAATAAGTGAAACGGAAAAACAAAAGAGCGTCGCTGGAGTTGCGAGCGAAAATGACTCTTCTCGGAGACTTTTAATGAGGGAAAATGCACTGTTTTGCGTGAAATAGTGAAAAGTTGCCGGGATGAGGATCGAGAGAACTTGTTTTTGGTCCATGCTGCAAGCGTTGGCATTGTTACCGACCATGGCTTTGAAAGGTGAGTTAACAATGAAAACACACTTGCTTGAAAAGACGCCGAACAATTATGAGCAAAAGCTGTTTGTAATTATGTACAAGCTAAGGCTTCGTTTTAGTCTGCTATTTAAAAAACATGCAAATGGTAACGGAGTTTTTTTTACATTTAAAAGTGACATCGTTGTAAATCGGAGTTTTATCGAGGTCTTAATAATAGGCACAGATTGCATCAGCGATTGAAATGCAATACGTAATAGTCTAAATAGACGCTGTTGGGGGTCTCAACTAGATGGTAGTAGATTGTTTCTAGGTGAAATCAAACTTTATACAACACTAGCTTCTGCTTGCAACTCCGTCCGCGTGGAACTCGTTTATATCGTAGCTGCATCCAAAATTTTACCCCCATTTCACCCCTTTAAGGGAATAAAAGCTATTCTATGTCCTTTCCTGGGACTCTAACAACCCTATACCAAATTTCATCATAATCAATTTAGTGGTTCCCTAAACCATTCAGGCTGGCGGATGACCGAAGCTTCTCTTGCCTGAAAGTAGCCACCAATCATTTATACACCATCAGTCACCATTCGCTTTCCCTACTCCCATTTAGAAGTCTTTCATACCTCCTCTAGTCCTCAACTCGCCACTCAACGACTCCCTATACATAGCGTCTCTCACGCAGTCTATTCTCAATTTTTTTGGCATGATTTTTCTCTTTCAGCTCCCCAGTTTCCTACTACAAACGATACCTAATGTTAACCTTCTTGTCACATGTTTTTTATCCCTCCGTATGACATGTCCATAAAATTGTAGGATAGCTTTAACCTGTCCTCTCTCCCACGCAATAATGTATTTATGTTATCGCTACATTGAAATAGAAAATAGAAGCAGAAAATTGTTTATTTTCATTAAAGCACACACTACAATATACTATTAAAAAAAACCATTTGATGTGATCCTAAAATACAATCCAAAAGAAGGTTCCAATAACTCAAGTTAGGTTAGGTTAGTTCCTTGAATATCATTTGGTTTTTTATCTTGAAGATTCTTCTTATTTAATATATAGTAATACGTCAACCTTCTTTCTCCTAAATACAATACCTAGACCCTAGTTAAGGGCACCGTCACCTGATAGCAATAGTTATAAATATCCGCTAAGTTAAACCACGTCTCTGGAGGCTAACGCTGGTTTAGACAGGACAGGGTTAACGGAAACTTTAGGGCAAACTAGATTAAACAACACCCGTTGAATGATTGAACCCGGTTTCACCTTCTAAACGGTCTAGATTTAGAAATAGTGATACTAGTTAAAGTTCTACTATTAAAACTAGTTCAACAGTTGATATTCTTTAAGGTATTTGTAATATGGGCCTTATTGCCTGATTTAAATAAATAAATAAAAATGCTTTATGACTAGTTGTGGAGCAGAAGAGTAGGTTCGATTCTATTATTAATATAGCATCAACTAAAACGTAACTATTACAATGTTCATGTTCTTTTTATTAGAACTTGACTAGCTTCCGCCCGCGACTTCGTCTGCGTGGACTTGGGATAAAGCTATCCTATATTTTAATCCAGGCTATAAACTATATTCGTGCAAAATTTCATTCAAATCGGTTCAGCCGTTTAAACGTGATTGAGTAACAAACATACAAACATCTAAACTTTCGCATTTATAATATTAGTAGGATAATGAAACAATTTATGACTTAATTTCTTTGTAATATTTAAATAATATCATACTTAGCTGCATTCGTTGAATACCAATACAGTTTTTTGGACTGTTAGACAAAATTCTTTTTCTGGTTACGACTCTAATTAGTTACTCACACGTCTTTATATTCAGAAATTTACCGTCGGATATAATGTAACTATGTATAAAAAGTATGTACATAAATAAATAAATATGTAACTATGTACAAACAGTGTGTATATAAATAAATAAATATTTGGAGACAATCTTACACCGATAGACCTAGTCCCAAACTAAGCAAAGCTTGTACCATGGGTACTAGACGACGATATACATACTTAAATACATAGAAAACATCCATGACTCAGGAACAAATATTCGTGCTCATCACACAAATAAATGCCCTTACCGGGATTCGAACCCGGGACCTCCGGCTTCGTAGGCAGGGTCACTACCAACTAGGCAACAGGGGTCGTCAAATAAGAGTACATATCCATGTCTATACTAACGGTCTTCCTGGGATATTTGGTGTAATAATGATGTATGTTTATTTCGAAGCTTGTAGTATTTTTTAAATAATAATTTAGCTAAACAGTGCACCGATACGAAGTCCGAAAGTTGCAAAACTTTCAATGATAGTACCGTAAAATGGGGTGAGGGGGGTTCGCGGGGAGAGTTGGGTTATGAATGGGGAGAGAAGGTATGAAAGGGGGGTAAGATGGTTTTTTAAGGCTACTGCTACAAAAATAATGTATTCCAATTTAAAATGGAGCTATAGTAATACTCATAATAAAAAAAAAACGATCCAACAATCTTCCAAAATCACATTTGTATGAAAACCCATCTAACCTAATTACGAGGGACTACGGGGTGAGGTGGGTTTTCCTGTTTATCGTCAAAGTTATGAAATGGAACTACCCAAAATAAAATAAAAACTAAAATACAAACGTCCGGAACACTTATTATATACACCATTCAGTTTGTATAAGTAAAAAAAAAATGTTATCGAGGTTTGAATGTCAGTTTTCACCCTACTCACCCCACTTTACGGTAGTTCTCCTAGCGTTATTCTCAAAGGAGCCCGGAGGCCGCTCAGTAAAATAATCTAAATTCTTATTAAACTAGAGCGTGAGACTTTTGCATCTCTACCTTGCTGTATTTATCCAATTAAGCATAATTAAAAAGTGTATGTAATAACTAATAACACTTGCAAGGGTTCTAACAGAAACGATTTCTCAATACATATTAATATGTACCGCGCTCAAAGACGCTTTTACGTTGTAGAAACCTGCATTGGTGTGTTCCTGGTAGTGATTAACGTCGTCACAGGAACTCTGAATGATGTGTTATAATGACGGCTAAGGACCAGAATTGACACCCTTAAACTGTTAACACCTTAAATACTTGAAGAGAACTAATCTGTAAAAAAGTTTCTGTCAAAAATTACATTTTTGGTACAAGCTTTTATTGCCGACTGTACTTTTCTTTATACCGTCATCAACTGAGACGATTCTAACGAGCCCAAACTCGATGGGGTTATGTGGTTTTATTACAGAGTTCCTATGGCCACCTTCCAGCTCCATCATCAGATCAGCTCCACGTCATCATAATATTGCATTGTCACGCGATTTGCATATTCGTGCAAAATTTCAGAGCAATCGGAAACCGGGACGTGGATCAAATTTAACTTGCAAGATTTGATTACAGACAGACAGACAACGGGACAGGTGAAAGTAAATAAAACCTTGTAAAAACATTAGTATAACTGTATCCACCGGACGTCTTCTACTATTCACCTGCCAAAAAACGGAATTGGCTCGTAAACGATTCCGTGTAACGTGAGTTATTAAGTCTCAACTTTTTCGAGGCAAATTAATACCGTCATTGTCGGAGTCGTCAAATTAAGCTACATTCCATTCCAACCATCTAAAACTGCAATAAAACAGTTATAAAAATACTAAGCCGGCATAGTATTGGCGAAGTCAGACACATGGCATAAGGGTCGGTACCGTACCGTTCGCACCTGTCACCAAATGCTAATGCGTCTCACACAAAATGGCGTTTCTTTCGCTTTTCGAACGGTTTTATGTGCCATGAGAAATGGTTTGAATCGCATTAGAGGTAAAAGGTTCCGTGCTTTCAAATATTAATATAAAAACAAGTTCCTATTTCAGCATCCATTGGCTTGAACAAAACTTAGACATTGGTTCCTGTTATTAGAATCACCTTTTCTGTTATAACGTAAGGTGTAAGTAAACTTGAGAAAAGTTTTGATTATTTATAGATGCGTATATTTCATAAATTACCACTCATTAATAGTCAAATGCCTAATTCTATCTTCTTTTTAGGGTTCGGTAGCTAAAATGGAACCCTTATAATTTCGTCATGTCCATCTGTCCGTCTGTGCGTCTGTCTGCCTGTCCGTCTGTTCGTATGTCACAGGCATTTTACTCGAAAACTATAAGGTGTATCTGATTAAAATTTGGAGGATAGGTGTATTTTGTTAGCCGCTTCATAGTTCTGTAATAAAATGACTAAATATTTTGTTAGGGGGCCCTCCTTACATGTATCTGTAAGTGAATAAAAAACATTGTAAGTCCATGTGTGGCACTTTAATCGATAGGCCATTCAAAATGAATATAAGGTTTTTTTGATAGAGCAAATAAATAGTCGGACATAATGGCCTCGAAAGTCATTTTCGCCTCTTATTTTCGGACAGAGTATAAAAAAATATATCGACATAGTGCTTATTAAATGCTTTCTTTTCCAAAGGTTTTCCGGATACTGCTGAAAAGCTGCATTCCCTTTAGATAAGGATGTAAGTGCCGTAAGATTTTGTGACGATACGACCTTTTATAAACGTAGTAGTTTTAAATGGACAGCATAATAATATTCTAGTAAGAAATCCATAAGATTTATTTACCACTAACTTCCGCCCGCGACTTCTTCTGTGTGGACCCGGGATAAACCTATCCTATATTTTAATCGAGGCTATAAACTGTCTTCGTGCAAAATGTCATCGAAATCGATTGAGCTGTTGTAGCTTAGTTGATTGACATACATCTTATAAAAATTCATCGTTTGAGATTCGATTAGATTTTAAGAACTTTCTGTGAATACCATGGTTGCAACGAATAAATGAATATGAATAATAATGACTATGAGTCCTTACTCATACTTATTCTTATTCATATTTAGTGACGCGCGTGCTACTGTAAGGATGGGCTAATCCTTGCAATCATTACTCATAGAGTACATCTGAATGTCTGTCTAAGTAAGGATGGGCGTAGTGAAAGAACAGTTCACGTTGGGGTTAAGAGTCCGCAGTAAGCTCGATTCTCCATACAAACGTAGTTACGCTCTCATTTTAAAACTACGTGTTGGAGTGTAACAAAACTTCGCATGTCCAATGACGTAAGGTATATCTATCTCTGTTGTTTATGTAGCTTCAGATACCATAGTAAAAAAAAACAGCGAATTTAAATTTTTCATACAAAATTTGTTTTTGCTGTATTTAGTTTGTTTTATAAACTGAAACAATATAAACTTCGTCACAATCCAACACGTAGTTTTAAAACGAGAGCGTAACTACGTTTGTATGGGAAGGTGAAATTCGGCCGAGTTTACTGCGGACTCGTAAGATGTATTGTCTCCTAATATGGTAACACAATGTGCTTATATAGGTAATAATATACTATGAGAGTGTGAATGAGGCATAGCGCACTGCGTTTGTCGGCGTAGTTTTTTGGTTTGAACATTATTAAGCGTTATAGGTACTTGAAATGAATTTTTAAACAAATAAATTTCAATGTCCACTTTATTGTATGTGAAGCCAGCTTCAAACGTTGTAAAACAAACTGTAAAGAAAAACTACAGAACCCTAAAAACGTCACTCTAGCGGAGCTATTCCATTGGTATGAGCCATTTATTTGCCTCGCTGTTTGCACAATTCAGGAATCGCTGAACCATCATTGTGAGTAACGCTTTAGTTTAGCTTTGAATGATTTTTGAAAATAACATTCGGCGCCGTGCAAATATGTTACAATACTAATTCTGGTAGCGGGTAAAGCGAGTAAAGCGAGAGCGAGAAAAAGTTTTTTTTATTAACTTTTAACATTTATGAATTCATGTAACGTCAAATAAAGTATTATATTTGTTAAATTCGTAGTCTTAATAGTTAAAACTGAGACTTACGGAATAATCCCGGTTGTGCTCCAAAGGAGCCTGGGGTCCGCTTTGCCACCTAAACCCAAGATTTGGCATAGGCACTAGTTTTACGGAGGCGACTGCCATCTGACCTCCTAATCCAGAGAGAAAACTAGACCTTACTGGCATTAGACCGGTTTCCTCAGGATGTTTTCCTTCACCGAAAAGCTAACGGTAAACATTCCGTACGTATAAGTTCCGAAAAACGAATTGGTAAAAGCCGGGATTCAAACCCACGACCGTCGCTTGACAGCCGCATTCCAGAACCACTAGGGGACCGTAGCTTATATGTATCGAATGTCAGTTGAAAAAAGTTTTCGATTCAAATCTAGAGTCCCATATGTAAATATAACCGAAGGTATACAATACTTTACAGGATGGTCCAACATTACGTTGATAAAAAAAATCGAAAAAATAATCTTTACTTACACGACTCATTCAACACTACATAGAAACATCATAATAAAAATGATTTCTACGATTAGTTCCAAAAATCACCCGTTTTTTATTTCGCTCAATTGTTTATTACTTATTATAAAATCATTTCTAAGCGGTGTCAACCCTAGCGTCGATTGGCCGGCACGAGCGGCGTGTTCATGGTCGCTCCATTGTAAAATTTCGTAGGCATGCGAAACGGTAGGTATTTCCGTTTTTATTCAGATTTGAGTATCTGTTCGTAGAACTATTACATAATCTCTCCTAAAGATGACCTGAAGAGTAGAGACGTCCATAAGGTGACAGCCGCAGGTTTTAGATAGCCTTAGAGTTCTCGCTGGGCTGGGCAGGTCTGGAGCGCACCTGCAGGTAGCTTGGAGGCAGCGGTGCAGACGAAAGAACAAGCAGCTGCCGAGCAGCGGTCAGTAGTAGCGGTTTGAAGATCAACCAGGCATAAAGGGTTGCATAACTGCCCTTATATGCATGAACTATATACACTATTTACGAGCAGAGGTAACTCGAGAACTGTACATAATATAAATCATAAAGTTGTATGTTAATTACACATAACATATAGATTTTTACTAACGAATACGTAAGCTATAGTGATAAGTTCTTCCAGGAGAAAAAACAAAACACGGCCGTGAAAATTTGAATTTATTCTTTATCGCCGGCCAGTGCGCTAGCAGCCTCGTGGTGCAGGTCTTGCCGTGTTACAACACCTTTAGAATATTCTCCTTGGTATTTTTCAAATGTTAGTTGAAAGCTGCTCCTTTTATGGCTTCTCTACATGATGGCCCATAGTATGCCCGTGTAGAGAGGGTAGTGGTGTCAGATGACTTATGGCGTGGCGGAATGGCGATGGGATGGCTGCGGTGTCGGTTTTTCGGCCGCACATAAAGGGAGTGGGCCAGCGATGGCGGTACGCATCTACACGTGGCCCATTCCGCAGTGCGCGGTCGACTGCGGTTGAGTGTGGACGTTCATGCTGTGTATTTTGTTTTAATCGAAAATGACATGTACGTGACCTCAACATGAAACAATAGAGTTTTTGGAATTATAACGGGGAGAAAGCGCAATATGTAAAATTATTTACTATTTATTTATTTATTATTATTCGGAGAACCAATAGCTATTAATACAACATGGTTAACTTAATTAGGTTACAAAAAGCCAATTACAGGTTCCCATCAATAGTAACATACTGGGAATTATTAGGTGGTAAATATGTAAATTGCCGCAGCGGCTAACGCTTCGATGTCCATCTCGCAAAACGATTCGATCACAACTGAATGTCGCCATGGAGTAGTGGCGTTCAACCATCGCATGGCCAAAGCGCCGGGCCATAGGATGGGCCATCATGTAACAGAACCATTAAGTGATTTCATACTTACAGTTTGCGTATATACCTGTTTAGTGGCATAATGCCTTGCCTCTAAGATTTACTTAAACTTTTTATTCGTGGGATTTAATAATCAGGTAAGTACTTGGCCGCTTTCGATATTATGAAACCAGATAAAATCTTACTACCACTAACAAGACACACACTAAAAGATAAATATTTACCCTTGTAGATGATGCAGGGCCAGTTGATTCCAAGGTAGAACTGTAGCTTCTAAATACCACATCTCTGTACTTTTCTTGATTAAAAATGACGTCGATCTCTTTGAATGAAAAAAAAAAACATATTTTGGGCTTGTGCGATAAACACAAACAAAGTGATCTAAACTAACTATTCTATTACACAAACATTTTTATCATAAAATAATTAATTACCTTACCATAATAACACTATACGGGTAAGCTAACGAGTTCTGTCACTACGGCGACATGTCTCGAACTCTGCGGTAGTTCTTCTTAAGAATGAGTGTTCCGCAGCATAAGTACCTCATTATGTGTCCCGAAAAGTTCCAAAAATGTCCCCGTTGAGATATTTAATGCGGTTAACCGTATAATGATGAGTTCATTTTTATATGACACACGAAAATTTAATTAGATTGTTATCACATAAGGCCCTATATGTAAAAAGTTACGTAATAGTACATTACTTACCAAGGGCTGTAAAAGAAAGAAAGCCCAAAATCGCAAGTATTTGTGACCCGAGCCGCAGGCGAGGGTTGTAAATATGCGTTAGAGGGCCCGTGGTGAGTACACAATTTTACGTCTTAACCTGGCCATAATGCGAGTTTAACCGTTCGCGTAGCGTGCGGTAAAATTCACATTATGGCCAGGTGTGACGTAAAGAACTTAACATTCACCAAAATGTAGCCCACTGTTAATTGCTCAAATAATTCCAGCGCTCTTAATAATTAAATGAGTATATTTCAAGACCAAGTCTCAAAGAAGCCAAATTAAAATAAATTAATTAAAATATAGGTTACTAAAGAACCACCGTGCCGGCATAGGTAATGAATGCCAAGTGAAAAGCGCTATTGACACGGTGGGAAATACGCGTTAAGCTTCGGTGTTTAAAGTTCAAATTTTATTGCAGTTAGCGTGAAATTATGGTCGCCTGACATCTGAGGCTGACAGCTCTGACATTTCCCTGGTTTGACCTTTTATGACGTTTTAGTTCATGATGAAAAATATTAATTGCTTTCTATTTGAAGCAGCTGCTAAATACTCACTTAAACCCGGTTTTTTTATAACATGAAGGTAGCAAATAAGCATACGCCTACGTACCTTCGTGATGATTTGACTATGCAGCCCATGGAAGTTTGCGATACCAGGGGCCGTAGGCAAGGTTACTAACGCCAATAGAAAATAATAAAATGTAAGGGAATGACAGATGCCGACGAAACACTTTTCGTTAACATCTGTTATTCCCATACATTTTATTAGTTTTCTAATTAGCGCTTGTCGATTGAAACCTTGTCTAGGCCCCCCCGAGGAACAAAAGCACAATCCGACCCTTTTTTGAATTAATTTAAATAACCATAAATATTGATATTCCCTCTCCCATCCATGCCTGTGCCGAGCAGTGTGACGTATATAGGCTGATTTATTATTATTATATTTATAAATATTTGCGGACGATTACACAAATCAAACTAGTTCTAAACTAAGCAAAGCTTGTACTATGGGTACAAGACGACGATAAACATACTTAAATAGATAAATAAATACTTAAATACAGAGAAAACATCCATCACTCAGGAATAAATAATCGTACTCATAACGCAAATAAATGCCCTTACCGGGATTCGAACCCTTTTGCTTCGTAGGCAGGGTCACTATCAACCCTAGTTGATAGTGACCCTGCCTACCCTACTGCCTACCCTGCCTACTAAAGCGGTCGTCGACTTTTTTTTGTCACGAATAAAAACTTTATTTCCGTCATTCTTTTTTTATTTCTATGAAAGTTAACGCACACGGAGTTTTGAGCAGATGCTTGTTCTAGATAAGTAACTAACAAGTTGAAAAACCATTTAATACTTCATTGAAATACAAACTGTCTAATACGTAAAATATCTATACATCGCTTAACTCAGTCCTCGCCTGCGCGGCGCGGTATGACGATAACTGGCGCGCGCGGCGGGCGGGCGCCAGACTTTGAATCCCGCACGTCACCCGCACCCCATTATCGTTATACCCCTGCGCCCGCGTGCTGTCGACTTATAGATTTAATACCAAATCCTCTATCATCAACATCATCGGTATTGTCGAAGGTCGTGTCAGTTTTGAAACCTTTCGGCAATCCAGTCCTCGGCTTCTAAATCCTGCATGTATATTTTAAATCCGCGGTTTAAAATTCCATTACATGGGTAGTAAGAATTACGATGCCATGCCAGTCCGGGCGTATTCCGCATGCATGATCAATCAAAATTCACAGACTATGCACTAACTGAACTTTACTACCCCACGCATATTTTATAGCGGTACGTGACGTCACATTGCTTTCAATGTTGGAAAGTTGTTTGTGGCGCAGGCATTGTTTGTTTTTTTTTTACTTTTAAAATATGCTGAAATAGATTGTGTCTCAAAGGAGCAAAATGATATACTCGTATTTACGAAGAGGGTGGAAGTGAATCCTGAGGAAAGCGAAAGATTTTAAATAGAATCTTGAGCGAAGAGAGGAATTTTAAAGTATAAAATGGAGCGTAACGCGGATTGAAGTGTGTACCAAGACGGAAATCATTTTGCTACCGAGTGGCACATACTGCTTTTCACATCTTCTGCGAGAAAAAATTAAAACCCTCATTTGACAACAATGACTCGTTTCTGAAAAGCGGGATCAGACAAGAAAAGTACAACTTTAGTGCCTCATTGGAGGGTGACATTGACTTTCTTCTGAAAAGCAGGTGTGAAAATTATCTTGTTATTATAAATATGTGCCTGTGGCCTTCGTGAGTTCCTACAATATTTTTTTATTTTAACCCATTAAGCGGCAATGACCAGACATATGCGTCAAATCACTATGGCGCTTTTCGCTACATATGGAGTGCTGCTTCGCTACATACGGAAAACGGCGGAACGGTGCAAGCGTAGCAGGAATTAAAAGCGCCGGAAGATCAGCGCCGGCTCTTGAGTCGGCATTATGCTGAGGCGGGACCTATTCGTGACACTGGTTGATTGATTTCACCCACTGTTTTAGATTTAGTTTTTTTTTTTAATTTTAATCATACTTATTGTCATGAATAAATGTTTTTTCTTTCTTTCTTTCTAATTTTCTCTGATCATCAGGTAATATACGTCCCACGGCTGGAAACAGGCCCCCCTCTCATATATACCTGTTACCCAAAACAAAAATCAGCACTCGACTATGGACACGGACAGGCCGGTACCACTTGTCACTTCGGGTATGCTCAACTCTCGCACAGCGCCGAGCAGCTGATTCAAGAGAAGAAGAAGGTGGTTACTCTTGCGGCACGTAATGACTTGCATTAAGAGTTACCTACTGGCTAAAGCAAAATGTGACAACCCTATCTTGACACAAGAACACGTGCTATGCAGTAGAATGGGAAGGCATGTTTATTTTTCGCGTCAAAGATTATGTTCGTTTGACAGTGGACCTTCTGTACCTAAGTATTATTATTTATTCTTGGCTACGGGCCTGATAATTAATCAATTACATGTAATCGCAGATCATCGAAACCAGGAAACCTTGCATAATTAATAGTGTAATATTAGGTTATTAATATTATATTAACCGCGCTAGGTGATGCTCCAAGATATCAGGGTAATTGGATATCACGGAACCGTTAACCTTGTCAATATGTTGAGGTCGATTCGAGACATAACTTAAGCATCCAAATTCGGTTATAAATTGTATTGCATATTTATTCGCTTCCTTACAGCCGGGCTAACGTTCAAAAGAGACGAGTGGCTACTTTCCTAAAAAATATTTTGATTGTCTTAAAAATATTGGACACGTCTTTTTTATTTTGTCAATCAAAGAAAAAAATATGAAGATATAGCCGGTTTAAGTTCTACATGACGTCACATTATGGTACACTTTTTAGCATAATGTGATGTCACGCACTTTATCGGGCTATAACATCATCATTTTTAGTTCGATTAACAAAATAAAAACTACGTGTCCAATATTTTTTGAAAATGTAACTGACGGACTAAATAGATTTTTTTTACCCAGGAAAGTACCCAAATGAGGCCCAGTTACTAACGAAGACAGATAAATACGTTTAGTATACTGTATATGTGTGTAATATGTAGTATATATACATATATATAGCGCATTTTTAGGGTTCCGTACCCAAAGGCTAAAATGGGACCCTACTAAGACTCCGTTGTCCGTCCGTCTGTCTGTCTGTCTGTTAGTCTGTCTTTCCGTCTGTCACCAAGCTGTATCTCATGAACCGTGATAGTTAGACAGTTGGAATTTTCACAGATGATGTATTTCTTTCATTGCCGTTATAACAACAAATACTAAAAAACAGTATAAAACAAATATTTAAGGGGGCTCTCGTGTGGGTAATTATTACCCACACGAGAGCCCGGGTAATAGCAAAACGGGCAAAAATTTTTTTTTGCCTTTTTATAGATAATGGTACGGAACCCTTCGTGCGCGAGTCCGACTCGCACTTGGCCGGTTTTTTTATCGTCTGGTTACGATTGTCAATTTGATGATATAGGGGCGTCTCCCTAATTAATCTATAGCCCTGTGTAGACAATAAGCACTAACAAGGCAAGACCCGCACAACCTATACTGTATTAATGCGTGCAATTACTAAAATAACCACCTTTGCATTAGTTCCGGTGGACAGTAAAGTTATTGTTAGCAACTATGACGGATAGAGGGAAGCCATATTTGACTTGCTAATTACCTTTCGCTCCACAATACACGCTGATGGGGTATGACCTCAATATTGCGTTAATAAGGCCAAGACGAGTTTGTAGGTATGTTAAACATGAAACTACATATCTAATAATTTACTTTAAAACAAAGTTTTAACCGACTTCAATTTAGTACACCGCCAAGCCACGAGAACATTTCCACATTTCTTTTCCAATTTACCACATAAACTGATTTCCGAGAGCAAATGCGTTGATTATTAGAGAAAAAAACCCAATCGCTGTATGTGGGCCGATAATATTTGAGGACTTTCGTCGATTCCACAAGGATCACCTTTGGCACTTCATTAGTTGCTATTTCAACGGAATCTTATCAGAATCTGTGATATACTTTTGTACTTTTATGTACATAATTGAGGAATTCCATAAGTCATCTGTGGTCTTCATCATCAATTCCACTCCACCAAATTTATGATTTCCGGGTGTAAATACACGAGTTATACTAGAAAATACCAAAATCACTACACGCGTGCCTAATATAATTGAGGAGTTCCCTCAATTCCTCATGGATCCCATCATCCCATTGAAATTTTGAAAATGACGTCATCAATGACGGAGTTCTGAGGTAACAAACATTGAAAAAAAAAAAAAACAACCGAATTGAGAAACTCCTCCTTTTTTTCCGTTAAAAATGTTATTTGTTTGCTAAGTAGCAACTTCCGCTTACGAAAATTCTAAATTTCGTGGCGAATAACTATAAAAATTTCCACTTTGATCGAAAATGATCTATAAATATCTACATAACCTATGTCTACTGTAATTCGTATTAACGTTTCAAATATATGGTAAATAGCCAATAACTGGCCACCTCATATTATTAATGAACTCATAATATCAGCCGAAAGACGTCCACTGCTGGACATAGGCCTCCCCCTACCCTACCCTACCCTACTTGAGATTATTTTGATGTGGTCGAATTGCATCGTTGCATCCATTCAAAAAGCGACCTTCTATAAAAATTAGGCTACATTTAACAATTTTAATCATAATCTCACTTACTGTATTTTTTTCAACATTTTGATAGGAAGTACGTAAGTATGGACAAAAAACGCGTATGCTTAGATATATCAAAATTCGAAGGTTGTATTGTGCCTGATTTGAATCGTATATAACGAGTTTAGTATTTTCTGTCGCACGCATTTGTTTGTATGTTAAACTAGGTATGCGTTGATGCCAATCGTGGTAAACAATCCTGAAAATGTAGAAATGATGAAATCCTTCGTCGTTTCGCTTTGTGGCAGTGAGTGGCGAGCTTTACAACCCGGCGGCATTGCTCTGTCGCATTACACTCATACTTAAACAATAATCTAACCTGGTCAATTTTGTTTTAAACTATCTGTTAACGTAGCTTCCCGAACGCTGCCCAGCCGAGTCGGATTCGACGATTGAACTCTTTCTCGAAGTTGCACCTACCTAACTGGATAGCCACCCAAAGGGCTATGGAGAGGGCTATGTTGGGAGTTTCTCTGCGTGATCGCATCAGAAATGAGGCTATCCGCAGCAGAACCAAGGTAACCGATATAGCCCTCTGCATCGCTAAACTTAAGTGGCAGTGGGCGGGGCACATAGCACGTAGAACCGATGGCCGTTGGGGCGGAAAGGTTCTCGAGTGACGACCACGTACCGGAAGGCGCGGCGTGGGTAGGCCCCCCACAAGGTGGACTGATGACCTGGTAAAGGTTGCTGGAGTCCGCTGGATGCGGGTGGCACAGGACCGGTCACTTTGGCACTCTTTGGGCCTATGTCCAACAGTGGTCGTCTTTCGGCTGATATGATGATGATGATCTGTTAACGAACGCAAATTCTACGGCTTATCAAGCTAGCTTCCACCCGCGACCTCGACTGCTAGGAATCGTGATAAATAATTTTCTATATATTATTTCAGGCTATAAACTATGTTCGTGCAAATTTTTTAATCAAAATCGTTTTAGCGTGATTGAGTAACAAACATCTAAACATTCAAACATCCAAACTTTGGCATTTATAACATTATAGTAGGATACATTTTTTATAAATAGGATAGCGCATCGTTATTGATGATTTCCTAATACCTATATTTGATACGAGACGTTTGTACCGTTTTAGATTCCTAAGTCTTTGAGTCTGCTAAATGGGAGCTGGTTGCAAGATTCGTTGGTTTCCAGTTGGTTAGAGTGACGGGCCGTATGTGCCAAAAGGTTCGTTCAAATATGGATTGGAATAACATTTGTATGTCTATCCAGTTAGTGTGAGTGCCACGTCATGCCAAGGTTGTTAGATAATATAATCTCAGAAACCAGATTTCATTAAACTTATAGTTTCATTTTAACATGATACATCGTGTTTCTACATCCACTTTAGTCTTTAAATTAGCGTCCAAGTAAAACAACTTTTGGGTCTAAATACGTAACTTTAATACAGCCTGAAAACGAGACTGCCATCCCAGCTTTAGTATGAGACAATTTAGAAAAGTTCATTTGCTGCCAACAGGGAATACTCGTAGAGCTCGGAGCTTTTGCGCAATAAAGCTCTAACGAAATATTAGAGAGTACCTACATACTCTGTAAAAGGCTTTATTCGCATAACCATGCTAACATGATACGAAACTTACCTAGTTAAATCACTGTTTTTATCATGTTGGTGACTTCTTTTTTCTCGTAACGCAGGCTAGTTGAAATCTGAAAATACTTAATATTCTGGAAGATATCGGGGACGACATTTTATTATATTTTCATGGAAGGCCATGACATGCAAGGCGGCCATTTTGTGATTTGATTATATGGCCACTATAAACTTTATTTACATTTATTAGATTACACGAGCAATATTTGTTTACAATATTTGTAATCACGTTCTCGAAAACGACTAACGATTTCAATGAAATTTGGAATATGGGGATTTACGGGTCTCATGCCAGGGAAAATTCGTTTTCACCGTATTTTCTCTATTTTCACCCGAGCAGAGCTCGGTCGCCCAGTGACTGAAGTATTAAGTACTATAACAGTTTTTTTTTTAATTTTGTGTAGTTAAAGATATTTCGTATTTATTTCAGATGCTCAAACAACCACGAAGAAATTCCCTGATGACCCGGAGTTTGAGAGACCAATCGGCAACCACACATTCTTCCTCGGTCGAGAGGCAGTGCTGGGTTGCGCTGTTACCAATCTGGCCAAGCATAAAGTAAGTTTAACATAGACTTGAAGTCTATGGTTATCGGCAATTATTATCCTTTCTTGGTAGTCAGGAGTGCTGAGTTGCGCCGTTACTAATAGGCAACCCCACATCCTTCTTTGGTCGTGAGGTGTCTAGTGCTAGATTGCAAAATTACCATAGAGCCTGTAAAGAACATCGCACTGGAAACTGAAACCCTTTATTCCCAAAAAGGGTAGACAGACCACTTGAAACTTATGTTCCAGTGCCACTTTTAGCATAAATGTGGGTAGAAAAGACAAGCATAGAACTTTCTATAATTGTCAAACAATGAAAATTGTTCAGCCGAGACTACTATATCGTCAGAAAACCGAAGGTGAGTGATGTACTCGCCGTTGATGTTGATGCCTAGCCTTCTCCAGTCTAGAGTCTTGAACACGTCCTCCAGTGCAGCGGTGAACCGTTTTGGGGAAATAACATCCCCTTGTCTGACACCCCGCTGCAGCGGAATAGGCTTCGAACTCTGATCCTGGAGTCGGACTGACAGTGGCGTGGCCTGGTAAAGGTCACGGGAGTCCGCTGCATGCGGGTGGCGCAGGACCGGTCATTGTGGCACTCTTTGGGGAAGGTCTATGTCCAGCAGTGGACGTCTTTCGGCTGCTATGATGATGATGATGATGATGATGATGAACATTGTTACTTTTTTTGCAGTTAATGATTTTTGGAATAAATGCTTGATTAGTGAAAATAGGTTTAGCTTAGTATTTTTTGCATTTGGTCAACAGTTGCTGGACAAATACAGCATTACAAAATGAGTACTTATCGTGTTTCAAACATTGTACGATCAGTCCCTATTACGATTCAAGTCTTAGAGATTACCAGCATTTATTGGTTTTCTCAAATAAATTTGAGCATGCCCCAGATAGTTGAAACGTTTGAAACACAAGTATGTAAAAGAAAAATCATTCGCATTACGTAAACATGTAGGTAAACTGACAGCTGCTGAGAACTGAAACTAATTACAGTTTTTTTGATAATTAATAAAGCAGAACCCCGCCAGTCATTACACCGTAGATAGACATTTTAAAATATTATAAGATGTGTACGTGGGCGAACTATACTCAAAAAGCGTACAATGCTCTGAAAGTTCATTACAATAATGCCTTCAGGGTGTTAAGGGGACTGCTCCGGTACTGCAGTGCTTCGGAAATGTTCGCAGAGGCGAGGGTGGACTGCTTTCACTCTACGAAGACAAAACGGTGTTCATCCCTGGTACACATCATTCGGGCCAGTCCTAACACCATCCTGAGAATGATCGCTAAGCGCCTTGATTGTGCAGATTTAAAGCACTGCTGTGTGGTGCATATAAATAAGCATGGTCGAATATATATTTTAAGTTATTAATGTAACCACTAACCCTATTTTTAAGTACCTACTAACAAACATGATCCCATTTGGTTGATAAATAAATCAATTATTATTACATTATTATTATTAGTGTCACAAACTAGCGTTCGTTATTCCGGGTATCTTTTTAAAATCTGGATAATTTACAGATAACAGACACAACCTCCCAACATCTTCTTTTCTACGATTTTAGGATTAATTTCATATCAATTTATTATTACATTTTTGCTATTGACAAAAGTCTGTTGAACCGAAATATTTTGGAAACAATAACAGAAATCGAAATAAATACCCAATTATCAAAAACGTCTCAAGAATGTCAAGTGTCACTTAAGTGGGATCAATCGACTGTTTTAAATTTATGAAAACAATCGATTGTTTTGAATTCATCAAAAGCTTGTGATCATTATCTTGTACGATAAAAAAACAGGTGCATTAATGGAACTCGTTATTTTAGATAACAACGACATTTTACAAACAAACCAGAACTCGATTTGTAGATTTATATGCATACGGTATCGCGGCATTACCTCAGGATCACGCTATTTGGCAGGCGAACCTTATCCAACAGGCCATCTATCGAGCTTCACAAAGGAAGAATCTTGGTCGAAGGGAGTCAAGTTCCGACGTTTGCTCGGTCGGTTACCTGACACCACGAAATTGCGCAACACGTTGCAGTAATTGTGTGTTTTAGTTATTAATAAGGTTCATATTGATATGTATGTTAGTCTTTAGGGTATTTGTAATATGGGCCTTGTTGCTTGATTTGAATAAATAAATAAAATAATACATTATCTACTGTAAGTTCGTTATTCTAATTGTAAGTGGCATCGCATCCGGGGTGCAATTGACCCCCGCGTCATTTTGAGTTGGACGCTATACATTGCGTGGCTGAAATCATAATCTAACCTAGAACTTAATTCCTGGAGATTCTGAAAAAAATACCACTTGATTTCAATGCTGCTTTCTTTGCGACAGCGCTAACACCCTGTATATTACAGCATAAAGAAAATTATCACTTATAGTGTGCGGCCTGAAAATTCGCCGAGCCGACGTCAGCGGCAATGGCCCCTGCTAAGTCGATTAGACACGGCTGTAACATAAAATTATCTCCAGAGTAAATAAATATTTACTGACTTGGCTTAATGAGATTTCTACGAGAAGCCTTGGGATGTTTTACGTTACATTCCTTACATGAATAAGGTGTTGATGTGGCTTTAAATATCACTTAGTTTTGAATTAAACACTATTATTGCACATCAACTGCTATGTTATTGACATCTTGTTTCACCTTATCTCACCGCTCACTAGTATATCTTGACGCTGGTATTTGAAAGACTAACACGTAATCAAAGGTCTGACTTATACTGGTTTGACTGTGACGCGTTGTGAGTAACAATAACAACCATTTATAGTCGGTTTCACTATACGACATGACAGCAAGGCCGTGTTAGACAGTGCTATCTCCAATCGGGGTATAAAGTGTGACGATTTCTTAACGTTAAGTGCCGTTACAAGGCTGCCACCGATTGTTAAAGTTTGTTTGAAATTCAAGGTTAAATATTATGTGGTTAACTAACCAAGAATACACTACCTAAGACTAGTACATGTTCTTTTGACGTTTAGTGTCAATTCTTATATACCCCCGTTCCATTCCGTGTTTCCAGTTTTTTATAGCGATTTCCGCACTATTACTTATCTTTATTTTAAAATTAGGGTCACAGACATTCTATCGTTTGCCCGATTTTCATTAACCCGAATTTTATTTGCCCGAATTTCATTTGCAGGAACTTTATACCTATATTCCATAACGTT
This sequence comes from Epinotia bilunana, assembly GCA_947049275.1. Taxonomy (NCBI): domain Eukaryota; kingdom Metazoa; phylum Arthropoda; class Insecta; order Lepidoptera; family Tortricidae; genus Epinotia; species Epinotia bilunana. Next base: position 4,537,438 of record OX346267.1, read on the forward strand.
TAATTTTCCATAATATTCATTTGAAAAATTATTATTTTCCATAATGTTGTATGCCCGAATCATTCATATGCCATAAACTTTCTTTGCCATGATTTTATATGAAATAATTTTACTTGACAGAATATTCATTTGCCATAAGAAACTACATTTCTGCGAGCCGTTCAAATTTTTTGAATGTTCGGTTCTGGCGCTTATATATCATTATAACACCTATTTTGAATGATTGTTACGTACAGAACACGTCAAAATAAGTACCTTTTACTAAATAAACTATTCTAAGGAAGTTTTATTCCGCTCTTTTATAAAAAAAAATAAACCTTTAATAAAAATCCCGCCGCCGTCTTCTAACCTATGCGCCATCCGAGTCGGACTGTCATTTGAACCCAAATCTCGGTAAATATCGATCTGAGAGAAAAAGTTTAAAGAATAAAACATGCTTATTTATACGCATTTTTTACGATAGGAAAATAAATTCCAAAAATCAGGCCCTCCTTCGCGAGCTTCTGTCTCCGCGGGCTTTTATTACATACTCTAAGGGTAGGACAGATAAGACCACGTGGAAGTGGGGTGTGCTGATTCGGGTTTTGGTAGCTATTTTTCATAATATCACCCAGCACACAGTAATTTGTTATTTTACATGTAGCTTTTGAAAGGTATGACAAATGATTTTATTGCATATGAATATTATGGATTATAAAGTTTCTGGCAAATTATATTATGGCATGTGATATTATGGAAAACAAAAATATGATCTGAGAATATGATGGCAAATGACATTTGGGCAAACGAGGGAATACCATGCTAGAGATGTTTTCTTTTGTCAATGTAAACAGATGGAAGCGCTTCTCAGTTTCGTCGCATAACATATAAGCATTTATTGATACTCTAGGAAAAATACGGTTTTGAGAAAGATCAATTTATAATAGCATTTTTATTTTGATTATTTCATATGAAAACGTTAGTATATCCTTACTTGCCAGAATTTCATTTGCCCGAATTTTATATGCCATTAGTAGTCAATTGCCATAATGTTGTTTCTCATAATTTCATAAGTCATCCTCATTGTTTACTATATTAATCATATACCAGAATGTCTGTTTACCATAATATCAATTTCAATAATATCATTTCTTATCATCTTTGTAATCCATAATTATAACATGCCATAACATCATTTGCCTTCCATATAAATGCCACAATAAGGTAACGGCGCCTATTACCGTGGTACTTAAGGTAGTTGTCAAATGATTATAAAAAAATGGGTATGAAAGCTCCTTAACGTCCTAGATTATTATTTTTATTTAAGAGCATTTATTGAACTTTCAGATTCATAACTTTTAGAACCAAATTTAGTTTATTATATTTGATAAAATAATTATTGAAACCACGAAAGGAGAGTCTTCTATTACCGTGGTAATGGATGGGATTGATGATTCAATCACCGCGAATTTAGCTTTTATTACCGAGGGTACCAAAAGCAGCAATTTTCTACCATCGGTAATAGTAACCTGATAACCAATTCGGTATCGAGGGTTAAAATAATAAAAAACCTAATAAGTGCCCACTCTTTTTATGACATCAAAGAATTTTACAATTTACCACAATAATAATGAATATCCATAAACGTGTACTACTTAATTTAAGAATGATGACATGTATTATTTTGAATATTATTAATAAATGACTTATGACTTATGACTTTTAGGCTAATGACTCGAAAAAAATATTTTCCACCCTGTACTTGTGTCATTCCTGGCTTCAAATTTTTTTAGGCCTAATCGATATTATATCAGTTACATACAAAAAATGAGATAGGTACTTATCATAAATTATTTCCAAAATTGTTTTTTTTCCATACAAGTTGTCAGTTTATTGACTGGACTGTATGAATCATGATTCAACATGTAGATAAGGGCATCAATAATTATTCGATGGCGATAAAATCAATGTTTTAAAAGCACACTCTCTGGTACTATTTTCCGTTTGGCATTTACTTAACTATCGAATTACTCGTAATTAAATAAATCTAAAAGTAATTAACTTTTTTTTGTAGTTGTCATTCATAGTGCCATTCAGAAGCATGAACCTTTGTGCCTTATGTTAACGGCAATAACCATTAGCATTCAAAAACAACATTAAAACTCACATTTCTGCTTAATGACCAATATCGTAATAGTCGCCATTACAGGGTATCAGAAAACTATTCCAGTTTTCAGAGCAAGAGGCGCGTTCGGACAGTTTCATTTGCTCGACTATCTTGGTAAAGTTGGAACTACTCACAACCGTGTTTTTTTAGGGTCCCGTACCTCAAAAGGAAAAAACGGAACCCTTATAGGATCACTCGTGCGTCTGTCTGTCCGTCCTTCACAGCCTATTTTGTTACGAGTAGGTACAAGTATATACCTCCTGTATTGTTTTAAATGTGAAAATTTTCTATACATATAACTCTTAACGAAACAAATTATTTTATTAAATACGTTTTGTTTCGTGTTAATGACGACGTCAAGACGATTATTGTTTATTTTCCATTATATTTGTTCTCTGTATCTGTATATCTTCATATACCTACTACTTAAAGACTTCATAGTATCACGTGTATTATTTTTTACCTACCTTTTTAAGCACCAAAGCTCGTTTAACCCGAATAAAATAAATCTCGATTAAACAGTACATTAAATTTATCATGTTCTCAGAATTCCATCACTTGATAAGTGATTCGGATTTCTGACCAATGAAATCTTTCACGGTCATATTATTATTTATTTGTATTAGTTGCGACCAATATTTTAAGTTCCCATTGGTATAATGCTTTACCGAGCAAGTAGTATTTTATTTTTTAAGTTTCCATGGCCGATGAAAACTGCTCATTTTTCGAGTCAGAAGTATCCACTTTGCACGGCTTGTCACTATTTTATTTCATTAAAACAGTAATTTAAAGTAAAGTTCGTCATCTCTAATTACAGTCAAGTTCCAGTAACTCGCCCGCTAACCGAGCTACAGCGAGCCTCGAACTTTGCCACTTCGGGTAAAATACGAGCGCGTCTAATTCCCAAGATGACCTAAGTTGGTCCAAGTGCAAAATTTGCGCCAATTTATTCGCCAGGTGCCAACATTTACTAAGATTTTCGTTTTTAAGAACCTTTGAAATTAATTTCAATGAACTTTCGGTAGAAATATTGAAAACAAATGCGATAACTAAATTGAATTTCAATTCAAGAAATGCGAAAACTATGAACAAAAAAATATTTTTATTAAATATTATTATTATTTTAAAATATTTATATAAATGTTATAAATGTTATGTGTGTTCGAGATTAAAGCTGCCAGCGATCCTTAGGACATAATTACCGTCAGCTTACGTATTTGGGAACCTTATTCTACTGGAAAAAAAGTTATCCAAGTTACCTGCTATGTTATTCACATTTTTTTTCAACTCGTCTCATCGCCCCCTTAGGCATTTTAAATATGTATAAACACCCTGCCACTTACCTACAGACACTAATTGAATTTGTATTAAAGATATTCTTCGACGGCTAATTCGTTTAACTAAGCTATAAACTGTACAGGCAGGCAAAATATTCCTTTATAGAAAATACTCCCGTCGCTCTAGAAGCTGAATTATTAAAAGGCTGACAAGTTAAGTCATTTTTAAGTGGTGAACACTGTCTTCTCGTACATTTTGCATAATGTCCTAAGCAAACTGTAAAGGGCGTTTTCATTTAACACAGACTTTATTATATTCATAACCTTTCTGTTTTACGGGCGGGTGTATTTAGTTTATTAATTAATTGATTCATGAGGAATACGGTTGGATGTTTTGTTATTCAAATACATTAAAACATTCAACAGGGTTTAAATATGATAATCTTAAGCTAAAGCATAGATGTTTTTATATAATTCTCACATATTCTTTTTTGAATTAGGGGTTGTCCGAAGGTGTTTGATTATATTGCTTAGCATTAACTTAAATCATCATCCTCCTAGCGTTATTCCTGGTTGTGCCCCTAAAGGAGCCCGGGGTCTGCTTTGACACCTAATCCCAAGATTTGGCATAGACACTAGTTTTACGAAAGCGACGGCCATCTGACCTTCCAACCCAGAGGGAAAACTAGACCTTATTGGGACTAGACCGATTTCCTCACGATGTTTTCCTTCACCGAAAAGCTAATGGTAAATATTCCGTACATAAGTTCTGAAAAACCCATTGGTACGAGCCGGGATTCGAACCCACGACCGCCGCTTGACAGCCGCATGCCTGAGCCACTAACTTAAATATGGCGTTCTAATTTCTTTACGTCGTTTAAATCATTTTACAAGCTTTATTTTAATTCGTACGTAAGTGTAAGTAAAAAAAAACTCAAGACGTCTTTGCTTGTAGAGATGACCTGTTCGAATAGGCATATGTTATGTTTGTGTAATGTCTATTCGAATAGCTCACCACTACATACAAGCTTTACTTGGGTATTTACCGACGATTATAAGTAGTCCTTCAAAATGTGCAAACCATTTTTCAGCTACGATGGAGACGAAAGGTGGCCATAGGAACTCTAAAACAGAACGAGATATACACCCGTCGTTTTAAACAAGTAATTGATGATTGTGCAACAAACTCAGTCGGCATCAAAAACTTGTGCCTCAAATTAAACTTATTGTGAGATCCCTTTAAGTAGACCTTTCTAAATTAATTAGGAGTATTGTCTGCCAACAAACCGCACTTTGCTTTGGCAAATTTTTATAGTATAGCATGTAAAAAAAGATAATAAACATTATTGTATTTATTTATTTATTTCGGATTTAATCACTCATTATGATAACTATAATCAGTGAATTATTATCGATATAATCCCACGCAAACGGCAAATTATTTATTTTCTTAATACTCCCTTTATTATTTATGTTGGCATTTTGTTTATTCACAAATAACGGGATAAAGTTGTCAATTCTAAAACGAACATCACACGTTATCCGAGTTTGTCTGACACGGCCGAATTAGATTTCATTATAAGCCAGGAGGAAAACAACGCAAAGCCGTATTATCGTAAAAGCGGTAAAGAAATCGGAAAAAGAAAACAACGGAATAGGCGTGTGGCAAGTGGAAATACCACAAAACTTAGTATTTATATACTAGGTAGTTTATTCGGGTATTCCTAGTATTTTATGTTTTATACCAGTATTGACACTTTGATTCTTACATCTACTTAGATAAAAAAAAATGTGAGCATGCAATAGACAAGATAAAGAAGAAACTAAACACCAAAAAACCCATACAAATCGTATCGTTGTATAACTGTTGCAAAAACAACATGACAAGATGCTAAGTCGTCATCATTATATCAGCCGAAAGACGTCCACTGCTGGACATAGGCCGCCCCCAAAGAGTGTCACAGTGACCGGTCCTGCGCCACCCGCATCCAGCGGACTCCCGCGATCTAAGCGCCCAAAGCTAAGTATTTAGAGTATCTACTAAACTATATGTATTTAGTAAATACTCTAAATACTTAGCAGTATTTACTTTTCCTGTATTTCAAAATAAGTTAACGGTGTCCGTTGCATTTAATTTAAGAAATTATGGGTTTAAAGTTGTACAAAACTATATGATCGCAGTGATAAGCTTCTGGCGCAGCAAATTTTAACCCCATGCCATACTTAATAAAATATGTCGAAAAAAAAGAAGTATTTTCCCAACACCTCTGACATTAAAATTCATGCCACGCTTTTGCAAGGTGCAGGCTGATTTCTGTGCATTGTTGTAACCGTGTAGGCATGGAGCCAAAACAGCCAACATAGTCAAAAGATCTTATGTCCCTCACAATTCAAGTGGGTTCGGGTTTTAGTAGCTCACAAAAGAACGTGTGCTTCTAGGGAATTCTAAAAACGAAACTGTAATTAACAGTAATCTGTGTGAATTTTTGTGGCTTTAATTCTAACTGCTGAGACTGTCTTTTACTATTGTGTGGAAGGGAAGTAAAGCAGCGTTGTGCACAACAAATTGTTACCTTTTCCATTTAATTTGTTAAGGCTACTTTAGATTTTATGGGTATGCAATACAATCTCATGAGTACAAATGTTAATCTTATGATATTACGTACATTCTGAAGAACTCATTGGTACTATCGACAACACAGCTAACTGACCATCGGGGCACCTTAAGTGCATTGTAATAAGGTTCTATATAAACACAGGATGGTCAGTTAACAGTGTTGTCGTTTGTACCTACGAGCCAGAATTTTAATTTACGCTTTCCGTTTGTAAATCATATACCTACCTACCTGAACCGCCCGGCTACCTTATCTTCAGGGAACTGATAAATCGAACTCATTGAGCCGTCTCATCTGTGTCACGCAGATTCTATGAAAAGAAGCGATACTATACCGACGATTTGTCATGTTTTGCTTTGCATTATGCACATTTAAATTTGATTTCCGCTACCCTAAGGTTGTCTGGAAGAGATCGCTCTCTAGTGATAAGACCGCCTGTTGTTTGCCTCTACTTGTGTTTATTATGTTCTGTACAGGTTGTTTTATTGAGGTGTAAAATAAAGTAAAATTAGACACCCGAGTGTAATCGTCTAGAACTTACAAAATATGCGATGCTTCAAAATGGGAAACAAAGTACCTGGATTGCTCACACTCTAACTGATCACTTTCTTAGACAAGCCCTAGAATGATCCCATGGGAAACGTGGCCGTGCCAAGCAATCCCAGTGGCACTCGGTGGCATGCGAGTTAAGGCATACAGGCTATCATGGCTCGAAGTGAAACAGGTGTCACTTAAGTGACTTATGAGACACATGGCGTCCACAGCGCGCCGCCATCGCGGCTGCCTGTTTCACTTAGATCCATGTTAGCCTAAATGCCTTCAACTTGCATGCCATAACGTCCAAATAAACAATTCCAAAAACTTTCACAGAGATAGCATATAAAAAGTATAAGATCAGAAAGGCAGGGTTAATTTTTGGATGCCACTCGCGTCATGCTTTGTTTTATTCCGACACTAAATGAACTGTCAGCTCATTTTCCAGTTCGATTTAAAAATAGTTGCGTTTAAACTCAGGCAGTAATGGATCGGCGCCGGGTCACTGAACTAAATAAGGTCGCTACCCTCATTTATTTTAAAATATATTCGTCAACAGATTTTCATATTGAATATTATCAAAACTATTTATGTCATCATATTAGCCGAAAGACGTCCACTGCTGGACATAGGCCTCCCCCAAAGAGTGCCAAAGTGACCGGTCCTGCGCCACCCGCATCCAGCGGACTCCAGCAACCTTTACCAAGTCATCAGTCCACCTTGCGGGGGGCCTACCCACACCGCGCCTTCCGTTTCGTGGTCGCCACTCGAGAACCTTTCCGCCCCAAACGGCCATCGGTTCTACGTGCTATGTGCCCCGCCCACTCCCACTTAAGTTTAGCGATTCGGAGGGCTATATCGGTTACCTTGGTTCTGCTGCGGATAGCCTCATTTCTGATGCGATCACGCAGACACCCCCAACATAGCCCTCTCCATAGCCCTTTGGGTGACTTTGAGCCTTCTTATGAGGCCCATAGTAAGCGACCACGTTTCAGTGCCATATGTCATCACTGGCAACACACACTGGTCAAATACTCTCGTCTTGAGACACTGCGGAATATTGGACGAAAAGATGTGCCGTAGCTTCCCGAACGCTGCCCAGCCGAGTCGGATTCGACGATTGACCTCTTTCTCGAAGTTGGACCTACCTAACTGGATAGTTTGTCCTAGGTATACATAATCGTCTACAACTTTGAGTGTAATGTGTCCGATTGTAATGGGAGTTGGTACTACATGGGTATTTGACATGCGCGCTATGGCGTTGTAGCCCACTTAACGTGCGTTGCTTGGCCAGGGATGTATTACAGAGCTTTTTGCTTAGTAACATTTTCTGTTAAAATAACGGACATAACATAAAAGTGCCTTGGCGACCAAACTCAACTCGGGTGAAAATACGGAGAGAGCCATTTCCGAGAACGTGATTGCAAATATATACATATATAGGTATATATACGAGCAATATTTGTATGTATATATAAATATATGTATATATATATATATATACATACAAATATTGCTCGTTTAATAGTATAAGATAACGGACATAATATAAAACTTAATCGTAATAATACACACTTAATCGTAATAGTAATAACTTAAGTGGCAGTGGGCGGGGCACATGGCACGTAGAACCGATGGCCGTTTTGGCGTAAAGTTTCTCGAGTGGCGACCACGTACCGGAAGGCGCGGCATGGGTAGGCCCTACACAAAGTGGACTGATATGACCTGGTAAAGGTTGCTGGAGTCCGCTGGATGCGGGTGGCGCAGGACCGGTCACTTTGGCACTCTTTGGAGGAGGCCTATGTCCAGCAGTGGACGTCTGTCGGCTGATATGATGATGATGATGATGATGATGATGATGATTATGATGATGATGATTATGATGATGATGATGATGCAAAATAATACTCACAAAATGGTACCCTACTCCTTTTTCATATTCGAATATATCTGGAATTCAGATACTCTAATGTCTCTAATTCATTCTATGTCTAACTAAATCAGCGTATTACCTTGTTAATAGGCTCTTTCTTAGCGCTATTGGCAGAAAGCTTATTCCAATACCCATTTTTTCTCGACATTGGCTCCTTGCCAGAACATGTGAAACGTAATAGAAACCACTCGCGTCAATAATGCGAAGTTTATGCCCGTAAACTGATTTCTCATTTGAGTAATAAAATTCTCGAACGATGGTGGCAACAAGTGGAATGGATAATTTTTTGAATGAGTGGGTGGGTTTTAACTTTTGTAGGTACGGTTCCATATAAGGAAAATTCAAAATAATATTAGTAATTACACGGTTAAAATCACGTATTAAATGTCACTATGGGCGACATGTTTCTAATGTTTTATTATATCGTGTATAAAACAACACTACAGCAGAGTTCAGTGATACACTAGTCGTTTCGTGGTCTGTTTATTTTCAGCAAGTGACAATACATAGGATCGTAAATAAACGGTTTCTATAATATTTTATGCAATCGTTATATAATGTATGCTTTTTCACACACACATGACATTTAAGGCTGGGATCCAAGATATGTGTTCCCCATACTCGTGTCTGCGGCAAAGGTGTGAACCAGCTGGGTAGACATTGTCTATCATGTAACAGAAGCGCCGGCCGCATGTACCGCCATGGTACCATAAACGACCTGCTGCGTGGGGCGCTCGCAGTGGCCTCCATACCTTCGTCACTAGAACCTCCTGGTATGACGAGAGACGATGGGAAGCGCCCGGCCAGAGTAACTTTGGTACCATGGAAACTCGGTAGGGCCCTGGTGTGGGCCGCAACATGCGTCGATACGATCACTCTGTCCCACATACAGGCAACACGGTCTCAGGCCGGCGCTGCGTCCGATCAGGCCCAATTACTTAAGCGCCGCAAATACTCTTCTCTAGTTCAGAACTACGAGTTTGCGGCGCTTGCAGTTAAAACGATTGGACCCTGGTCAGCCAACATGAAGGTCTTCATGAGGACCCGGTCGTCGCGGCTGGTCCACGCCTCAGGGGACCCCAGAGCTGGCGCGTACCTATCACAAAGGATCGCCCTTGCGGTCCAAAGGGGAAATGCTGCCAGCGTCATGGGGTCCATGCCGCAGGCAGAACTTTTGGGCGGACAATTTTTTTTGTAATTAGTTTTATTTTTTTCCTTTTTTGACATAATTTGTATTTACTGCTTAGATTAATTTATTGTTTTTCTTTTATAGGAGAAATGCAAATTGATTTAAATTTCGATCAAAGTGAAAATTTAAACACTTAATTAAACTTTGGCTTTCGAACCTGCGCCTCTGGAATCCGTCCATTGCTCTTAACCAACGAGCTACCGTTGGTTCTACTCGTGGCGACGAAACTTTCAAACTCTCCGCTTTTTTAATAATACGTAAGGCCGGCTCGATTATGATCGAAATTTAGAATTTCGTCTGTTTACGCTTCTGCTTACTAAACATTTACCGCCAAAATATGATTTGTACCTCTCTCTGATCTTGTTCCAAAGTTACGCATCAACTCAGAGGAGTTGATGCGTTGAGGTCAGAGGACCCACGAAGCATAATAAATTACGCAAGTTATAACCTCACATCTTGTTCTCAGGTGGGCTGGCTCCGAGCTGAAGACCAGACAGTCCTCACAATGCATGATCGGACAGTCCTCGGAGCACGTTACTCCGTCAGCCGGGACTCCCCCCGGACTTGGCAGTTGAGGATCAGACCGCTCAGAGCGGAGGACCGTGGCTGCTACATGTGTCAGATCAACACTCAGCCTAGCATGAAGTGGCAGATCGGATGCATTGATGTGTTTGGTGAGTTAATTTCGCTTGAAAAGGCTGCGCTTACACAGGTGCGCGCACGCGCTTGCAAAGATGTATTAAAATTCATTTGACAAGCGCAAGCGCCTCATGCCGCGCAAAGGAACAAATAACGCATTTGTGTAAACACAGCCTTAGGCTTAAAACTGGCCAAGTGCGAGTCGGACCATGCACAATGGTTCCGTGCCTACTTTCTACTAGCTAACCCACATTAGGAATCACTTACCTATACCCAAAAAAGCATTTTCTTCATAAGAAATTTACGGCACTTACGTCCTTAAAATGAAGAGAGGCAGTTTTTCAGCAATTACTTAAAACCCTTTGCACCGATCTTTGTCAAAATAATTTTCATTGAAATTATATATATTACTAGCTTCTGCCCGCGACTCCGTCCGCGTGGATTTTTTTATATATGTAGCTCCATACAAACTTTCATCAACCGTTACACCTCCTCAGGGGATGATTTCTGGCATAAAAACTATCCTATGTCCTTCCCCGGCACTCAAACTATCGCTTTACCAAATTTCATCTAAATCGGCTAATACAAACTGTGCACACCTATTGAACCCGCTTTGGGATAGGTTTTCCAAAACCCAAAAATTACTTTTCTTATAATAAAGAGTCCATACACAAAGTTTCGAGTCTCTCACTTAAAATGTTATTCCATCCCCATACAAACTTTCAACCCCCTTTTTACCCCCTTGAGGAACCCCCAAACACAAAGTAAAATGCCTGTGACATGCGGACGGACGGACAGACGGACATGACGAATCTATATGGGTTCCGTTTATGTAAATTTGGTTACGGAACCCTAAAAATGGGTGTCCCCCTCATTTACCACTCCATTAATACCGTCAAATTATTATTTTTAATATATCTCTTAATTTTATTTTCCTTATTTTTAAGCCATTTTTTTTAACTCAGCATAAAACGCTGGCACAAACCAAATAATTAACTTGGCCAAATAATCCATAAAGAATGCGTTAGAAACATGTAACTATAATTAATCTTTGATAATTCACTACTGGATCGGTCTAAAATTGCAAGGTGTTACTGCATAAATAGAAGTACCTAACAATATTTTTTATAAATTCGTTGCTGTAGAAAAAAACAACACAGAATTTACAATATCACAGAATTTATCGCAGAATTTATAAAAACTTACAAAAACAACATAATTCATATTCTGCATACCAGTATATTATCCATAAGTTGGCAGACATAAAATAACACTTTGTTACAACATAAACAGTGAAATACGTACTTTACAGAGATGTACAAAATACTTTTAAATAAGTATTTAAATACAAAATGCAAATACTTCTCTAATTTTATATTTCAAATGCAAAATAGAAAATACTTTTGCTTTTTGTATTTAAATACTAAATACAAAATAGGTATTTTCAAAATAGTTTATTCAAATAAAATACTTTCAAAAAGTAATCGAAATAAAATCGAAGTCAATCTCGTTAAAAAGCGAAGCGTAACGTCATGCTTCACAGATATTAACGTTATTTTGTTTTAACTGTCATTTTGCACATAGCCTTTCAAAGTTGCAGCGCCTCTAGTGGGCATTTGCCGAATCGCTGACATTCACTTTTGAGTGGTAAAGGTAATACTTTCGAAACTTAGCAGTAAAAAAGTATTTTATATTTGACAAATATAAAATACCTTTCGAAAAGTATTTCAAATAAAATACAAAATATGTACTTTAAAAAAAAGTATTTGAGTACAAAATATAAAATACATATGTTGTATTTTGTATTTGCATTTTTAATACAAGTATTTCAAATAAGTCACAACTCTGGTACTTTATACACGAGTTTAAATTATTCGATTCCATTAGTCACTTAGTACGCTACAAAACTATCGATTCGAGCACTTATTGTGCTCTTAAATGTAAATTGTCTGCCTCTGGATAACTTTCTTTACTACAACTACCTCAAGGAATTCCCCTTGCACTCTTTGTCTTTAATTTTTAGTAGTAAAGGCGTAACTTCTAATTGGATTAACCCGGGATCGCCACGGTCTTTAAGTGTTAATGGTTTCTTGCTACACGTATGTACACCTGACTATAGCGATTTCGTAGGGTTAAGCGTAGTTATTATAAATAAATCATCATCATCATCATATCAGCCGAAAGACGTCCACTGCTGGACAAAGGTCTCCCCCAAAGAGTGCCAAAGTCGGTCCTGCACCCGCCAGCCACAGCGGAGTCCCGCGACCTTTACCAGGTTATCGGTCCACCTTGTGGGCCCACGCTGCGCCTTCCGGTACGTGGTCGCCACCCGAGAACCTTTCCGCCCCACTGCCACTTAAGTTTAGCGATTCGGAGGGGATTCGATTCTATGAATGAATAGGCGAAGTGATAAATATTACTCATAAACGTTCATCTAGTTTAGCTAAAAAGGCGATAAATTAGTTTGCTTTTATTTGTCACTTTGATATAAAGTTGTGTGAAGGAGAAAAAGATCAAATCCATTTTAGTTAACAGAGGTTTGTTAAGTTTTATCAATTAAAGGAGTTATGTTATAATGTAAGGTGATTTATACGCCAATTCTAATAATTGACGTAATTATTTTCATCCAATAGTAGTTGATGTTAATTGTTAGAATAAAATCAATTGACATACATGAGTATCTCATCTTATTTACTATATTGCCAGTATATCTATATTAGCCATAAATAAATAGGTACTAGCGCTTTTGTTTTATAAAGAAGCAAAATTTAGTCGAAGAAGCGCGTTTTTTCCATTAGTTACCTACTTTTAAGTTTCTCATTTAAACCTGAATTAGACGCAGCCGGTGTCCAGCTGTAATTTATGGTACGGGTATCTATTCAGTTTAACTGTTTATATTGTTCTATTTTCCTGGTGTGGAATACTTATTCTCATTCTCTTTTAAGGACGTATCGAAATTATCCACACTGTTGAATACTTGTTCGAGACTAGGTCTCGATTGGTAGTTATTATTTTATTGTTTAAATACAATGAGACTTTGCGTTTCCAAAACGTTAAATCGCTTCTTTGTGTTCCCTTTTTTGAACTGTGATAACCGCAGACAATGCAGGTGTAAGAAAAAGGTCTCAGTGCTCGACAATACCGTATTAATTGGCACTTTACATTTTTAGCCCTAGCAATGAAGGTAGGCAGGGTGTCAATGATTGGAATTGAGGTGTCAAACATTAGGCCGTTTACCAATTTTTTATAATAAGCGATATGTTTAGGGTCGCTTTCGTAAAACTAGTGCCTATGCCGAATCTTGAGAATAGGTGTCAAAGCGGACCCCGGGCTCGATTAGGGCACAACCGGGAATAACGCTAAGAGTAATGATGATGAACTGATAAGTTTAGGGGTGAGGTGACAATTGTGGCATATAAATACGTCAGTGTTTATGAATGACAGCTATTCCATTCCCAAATGAATCGCGCTTACTATTCATGGTTATCTAAATAGAAGTTTATTTCTGTCGATGTCGGTTTGTTTCCGTTATAGTCATGTTTCTGTTACACAATCGACAAACAAAGCACGCAGCCAAGACACGTGTAAGATACAATGCTTACAATCCGTTAATATAAGCCCACTTCCGCAAACGGTGGAGCACGATCGATATACGGTATATCTACGGTATTGTTTACTTTACCGATTTATTAAGAGGAATTATTTTTTTTGGTTAATGAGGATAATATTATTCTCTAACACCGTCAAATGGGGACGGCGGATGGAGATGGAAAGTTCTACGTCTTTTAGCATTAGGTTACGTTTGCTTTCAAAACTATTTTGAGTAATGTAGCTTTCTTTAATACATTATGAAAAATATACAATTTAAGCTGAAACGTCTGTTGATTATTTTTAAGATATTTATGTGTAAAAACAGAGTTTTCAATTTAAACTAATGAACTCATCGCACTGTTACCTTTTACGCTTAATCCCTGAACGGATTTAGATGAAATTTTCCGTACAGATAATTTGATACCCTAATTTGAGGTTTTATGGTAGAACTTTGTTAAGGGCAGCGATAATTAAGGTTCCGCTTACAATCATTTGACTAAATCATCACTAGTTCTACGCGGACGAAGTCGCGGGCAACAGCTAGTATTATAATAAGTGTACTACGCTCAAAAGTGTACTCTGCACCAATTTTAAGTGTCTCTGTTTGGCGTTATGGTTGACTCGTAGAGAATGCCGTTTGTTATTAAGTCCGCCATTTGTACATTGTTTTGAATTTGTGCAATAAAGTTTAAATAAACAATGTCACCCAGATTTCTTTACTTGCTGGTATACCGTCAGCGTTTGCGGTAGTTATACATCCTACTAATATTATAAATGCGAAAGTTTAGATGTTTGGATGTTTGTTACTCAATCACGTTTAAACGGCTGAACCGATTTGAATGAAATTTTGCACGAAGATAGTTTATAGCCTGGATTAAAATATAGGATAGTTTATATCCCGGGTCCACGCAGACGAAGTCGCGGGCGGAAGCTAGTATAAATGTAAATATTAGGGGACAATCTTACAAAAATCGACCTAGTCCCAAACTAAGCAAAGCTTGTACTACGGGTACTAGACGACGATAAACATACCTATATAGATAAATAAATACTTAAATACATAGAAAATATCCATGTGACTCAGGAACAAGTATTCGTGCTCATCACACAAATAAATGCCCTTACCGGGATTCGAACCCAGGACCTCTTGCTTCGTAGGCAGGGTCACGAACTAGGCTAAAGCGGTCGTCAAAGTACATAATAATATGTCGCGAAAGCGTAGCGGTCCGCTTGCGGTACAGCATTTGTGGGGCGGCGTCGGCGCATCTCGCGGCAATCAAGAAACTCTTATTTAACGGTCGACAGGACGGTCGGCCCTCCATATAAACGTAGTTTGGTTCTCGTTTTTAAAACGACATGATTTAAGGTAGTTTACTAGTTTCTGTTAATAGAAAGGAATGGAAACATGCAAACCATATTTCATTAGGTTACAAATATTAACAATGCCTTGTCTTTAACATGAGACCTGTATCTATGTAAAACTAGCTTCCGCCCGCGACTTCGTTTGCGTGGAGTCGGGATAAAAACTAGCCTATATTTTAATCCAGGTTATAAACTATCTTCGTGCAAAATTTCATTCAAATCGGTTCAGCCGTTTTTGCGTGATTGAGTAACAAACAACCAAACATCCAAACATCTAAACTTTCGCATTTACAATATTAATAGGATGTAATATGGACCAATTTTCAAAACTTAATAGCGTACGTCAAAAAGGAAAAAAATATTTTAGGCCATCCAGAACAACTTTAATGTAAAAAAGTAGTAGTAAGTGTATACGTTTTTAGCATTCAAGGCTTATTAAACTTCTGTGATTCGCCCTTCGTGATTACATTATACTTCACTTGTAGTAGCACGCGAGTGTGCTGCCATCGTACACAATTTTAGAGCAACATTCTATAAAATAAAAAATATCTAGCTCAATTCGAGGGTACTTCATACACGTTTTGTGTGGCGGCCATCGTGCACGTAGTTTTCACTGTCTGTGTTAAATAAAAGTTAATATTAGTTTTTATAAGTGTTAAGTAGTGTTTTTAACATGGGCAAACACAAGTATTACGAGGAAGATGAAGAAGATTGCTTGGAGCGGAAAATACGACGCCTCGAGAGGAAAAAAGCAAATATCCGTCGGAGGCGCCATCACCGTAGTTATAGTCCGGTTTCCAGTGCATCGTCATTAAATACAGACCATGAGCATGTGGAGTGTGAGATGGAAGACCCAGACCCTCTGCAAGAGGATTCGCAAAATGAATGTAAGGAAAAAACCGTTACAGATATCGGCGATATTAAATGCAACCACACTTGCCCTACTTTTGGATCTGCAAGACTTATAATACATATATGGCCTGTGTTTGTACGTGATGTGATGTACAATATGCCGTGCGATGAGTATGGTCCGCGAGACTATTACCAGCCCTGGTTTATACTTCAGTTCAATTCGCGAGGTTGAACGTTGTATATGTGGGCAGCACGGATATTCATAGAGTATAGCCCGTGAGACTATGCCATGAATGATATTATATGTAAGTATTTGTCTAGAGTACAGTCCGTGAGACTGTATCATGGCAATTTTTTCACTACGAGTATTTGTACTAATAGATACTTTACCTACTTACTTAAATACTCGTATGATCCTGTACTTAGTAATAATGATGTATACATAGATACCTACATAAATGTAGCATTGTATCTCTAGAAGTATACATACTACGATGATTATGCGAGTTGTGGAGAGAAACATCACTACATATTGTGCATTAGCAACTGCTAATCACTATTGTCCTGGTACCTATTACAGAATTCCATTTCGGTAACAACGATATCGTCGACTTAGTGGAAGACGGCCCCGGGAACTCGGTGGTGGACGCCGGCGGGCCGCGCTCGGTGGTAGTCCGCGCCGCCAGCTTGGCGCCACGGCCGGCTGAGTCGCCCGCTGTCCCCCCGCGCGCGCCCGCTCCCGGCCCGGCCGCCCCAGCGTCGGCGCCTCCGCTTGCGCCTGCACTCGCCAGCGTTCGCGGAATCGGCGAAATGATAGAAGCGCCACCGTCAGGTATCGAATCGGATCAGATATTAGACGCGGGTATATTATCTTTACTCTTAAGAAGAGTCATTTGGCCCTTGTATTCACAAGGACATTGCCACCAGGTGGTCAGATATTTTAATAAATGGAATGAAAGAGGAGACTAAAAATTACGTTATAAAAGGTTTTATCACTCCAGATAATTTGAGATTAGCACAACCTCCGCTAATGAACCCGGAGATCAAAGCCGCATGTAGTGAACATGTCCTCAAGCGCGATAGCATTCTTGTTGAGAAACAAAAACTCCTGGCGACTGTCATAATAGGCATAGCTAATACACTGTCAACCTTATTGACAACAGATGCTAAGTATGAAAATTTTAAAAATGACATTTTAAAGTCTCTCAGCGATGTGGGCCGACTATTATGTCACTTACATTTTTCTGAGACTCAAACTAGGCGTAACTTTTTAGTACCTAGCCTAAACAAAGAGGTCAAGGATAATATAAAAGACTTAAAACGGGATCAGCTTATGTTCGGTAAAGATTTACAGGAGAGTTTAAAGTCGATTAAAGCAATTACAAAGACAGGGTCCGAATTGAAACCTACTGCCACTAAACCTAAGTGGCCACCTAGGAGCCAGCAAGCAGGGCCGTCTACATCCAAGGCTTTAAACTGGAGGGGCCAGCCGCCGCAGGCGGCGCGGCCGCCGCCTCGACAGACACCAGCGAAGATGAGCTCGGCACGTGGTGGGCGGAGGCCGCCGCCGCCGCAGCGCCGCGCGAGCGACCGCCGAGCACCGCGTGCGCACCACCGGAGCTCGCGGCGCTACTAGACCCAGGAACTGATACGGAGCCACAGGCGGGTAGACTAAAGTTCTTCTATAACAAATGGTTAGCGATAACAAGTGACCCCACTATTTTGTCTTGGGTCCGTGGTTTGCGTCCAGTGTCAGATCATGTCTCTCAGTCAAACTTTCCTATTAATAAACCCGAGTCCGCTTCGCATGAATCGAGTATGAATGAGGAAGTTAATTGGCTAATAAGGTGTGGTGCAATAGTAGAATAAGAACCTTGTAGAGGTCAATTCTTATCTAGCATTTTCTTTATAAAGAAAAGCAATGGAAAAACGGATTTATTTTGAATTTAAAATCATTAAATAAATTTATCTGCACGCCTCACTTCAAACTCGAGGACAGCTATGAGGTTATTGTCAAAAAACGCATTTATGTGTTCCCTAGACTTAAGAGACGCTTACTTTTCTATAAGTATAGATACAGAATATAGGAAATACTTACGTTTTCTTTGGCTGGGGAAGCTATACGAGTTTCAAGTTAGCATTCGGATTAAATTTAGCCCCATACATATTTACTAAATTGATGCGTCCTGTCGTACAGTATCTGCGAAATCAAGGTCTGATGTCGGTAATTTATTTAGACGACATGTTACTTTTCGGTGACTCGTTCTCTGCTTGCTCTCGTAATTTTCAATTAACGAAGGAATGCTTGGTATCTTTAGGCTTCACAATTAATTATGATAAGTCAGTAGAGATACCAAACCAAAGGGCTACTTTCCTTGGTTTTAGTCTCAACTCTGTAGAATATACAATTGGCATTCCAGGTGACAAGAGACAAAAGGTTAAAAATGAGCTGTTATACTTTTGCTCTATCAAAAGATGTAAACTTCGTAGCTTTGCACATTTAATAGGACTATTGGTCTCTATTTGTCCGGCGGTGCCGTACGGCTGGATGTACACTAAAAACCTTGAAAGAACTAAGTAAATATCTTTATTTAAAAGATAATCAATTTATCAATATTCCTGATAGTATACGTGAAGATTTAGATTGGTGGCTTCGTAACCTAGACAAATGTAATAAACGAATACGAACAGGCAATTACCAGTTAGAAATATTTTCTCATGCGTCTCTCACTGGTTGGGGAAGTTGCTGTTCTGGCAAAAAAGCTTGTGGCCAATGGTCCGAACAGGAACTTACTCAGCACATAAATAGCTTAGAATTATATGCCGCCTTCTTCGGTTTAAAGATATTCGCAAAAATTACAGAGACTGTGAAATTTTATTAAGAATTGTCAATCCCACTGCAATTGCGTATATTAATCGCATGGGGCGCATTCAGTTCCCCCATTTGAGTAATATAAGTCGAAAAATATGGCAGTGGTGTGAGGCTCGGGGTTTATTTGTTTTTGCCTCGTACATTATTTCGTTCAGGTGACAATTATATTGCGGATGCAGTCTCGTCGAGTACATGCTGATGTAGAGTGGGATCTAGCGGATAGTGCCTATACATTTCGTAAAATTCCCGAAATCGATTTATTTGCTAGCCGAATCAACAAAAAATGCCCCAAATTTGTTTCATGGCATCGTGACCCTAACGCTTATAGAATTGACGCATTTACGTTATCTTGGTCATCTTATTATTTTTACGCATTCCCGCCATTTTATTGTATACTCAGAGTATTACAAAAAATTATATCTGACGGAGCGGAGGGTATTGTCGTAGTGCCGCTTTGACCCACGCAACCCTGGTTTCCCCTCTACGAGAAGTTGACGATTTCTGAGCGCATTGAATTTCCACCTAAGTCAAACCTATTTAGTTCTCCCCTTACAGTGCCGAGCACAAGATGCACAGGAGCCTTACCCTGGTTGCCGCAGTATTGGCAGGGCGGTGTTCGTGAAACGCGGTTCTCCCCCTGACGCCGCTGACGTCATGTTAGCATCACTAACAAATAGTACCATGAAACAATATGATTGTTATTTAAGAAAATGGTATACTTATTGCAATAGCTGCAATATTTTTGAAGTCAATGTAACTAATGTGCTAGAGTTTCTTATGTTACTTTTTAATCACGGGAATCGATATGGAACTATTAATACCGCGAAAGCCGCTTTATCACTAATAGTGGATTCAAATGTTATGAATAATGCCTCTATAAAACGTTTTATGGCAGGTTTGTATGAAGTTACGGACCCCGCTCCCTCGATATGATTGCACTTGGGACCCATCGGTTGTTCTTAATTATTTAAGTAACTTGTATCCCAATGAGTCTTTCCTTTGAGTTATTGTCAAAGAAACTTACAACTATCCTAGCCTTAATAGTTACAGCACATCGAGTGCAAACTTTTTCGCTGATTAGACTGGCTAATATTCATAAATCCAATCAAAATTTTATTATAAACGTTACGGATAACATTAAGACATCGGCGATAAATCGCACACAACCAAAGTTGATTATGCCTTATTTTGATGAAAGGCCTCATGAAAGGCTCTAGGATGCTATCTAAATACGTCATCAACGAAGCATTCTAGCAATTGTGATTTTCTTTTAATAAGTTTTAAGAGACCTTTCAGAAAGGTTGGGTCACAGTTACATACACACACATTAAGTCGATGGATTAAGGCTACCTTGTTAGCCAGTGGGATTGACACGTCAGTTTTTAGATCCCATAGTACGAGACATGCAACCACATCCGCCGCTAATCGTCTCGACGTAAACCTAGACCTGATTAAGAAAACTGCAGGTTAGTCAGCAAATTCCCTGACCTTCGTTAAATTTTATAACAGAGAAGTGGTTGCGGACTCGTCAGAGGTATTTGCTCGTACAATTTTACAAGGTACTTAACCATAATTAATAGGAGTACGTACTAACTAACTCATAATTGTTGTTGTTATCGTTGGCAGATTATAGTTTTTTATTCATCAGAGCCCTGTTTTATTTATTTCAAGTTTGAGGTGTAGTTCTTTTCTCATTTATTTTTCTGCTATTTCGTGTCACTCTAAACATCTACAAGTGAAGTATAATGTAATCACGAAGGGCGAATCACAGAAGTTTAATAGAAAATCAAACGAACTTACCTGTAAGTGAAGTTCGATGACTATTAAACGATGTGATTCGCCCGAGTGATTACAACCCTCCCAACCCTAACCGGACGACATCTCCAGGTTTTTACCCAATTAAGACACGAAATAGCGCACTTTAATGGCCTTTTTCACATAGGTTAACGTGTATGAAGTACCCTCGAATTGAGCTAGATATTTTTTATTTTATAGAATGTTGCTCTAAAATTGTGTACGATGGCAGCACACTCGCGTGCTACTACAAGTGAAGTATAATGTAATCACTCGGGCGAATCACATCGTTTAATAGTCATCGAACTTCACTTACAGGTAAGTTCGTTTGATTTTCTATTTTATTACACAACTCAAGAATATTCTTAGTACATAGGGATTGCACTTAGTATTGTAACAACTTGTGCATGCGATACACATGACCATGTTATATTTGCATGTCTGTATGACGAAACATGTAAATCTGTATATTTTAATTAAGTTACCTACTTTGTACCATGTTTTGAGCAAATAAAGTTCTGATTCTGATTCTGATTCTGAAATCTTAATAGAAATAAGTTTCTATCAAAAATAATGCCAGCTGTACTATTCTGTATACCGCTCATCAAGTACTCATTGAGACAATCTAAAAAGCCGAAACTCAACGGGTAACCCGTTGGTTTAATACTGAATTACCATGGCAACCCTCGGTCTCGATCATCGATGTTACCATAATATGAAATTATCATCCAAACTACATTTATATCCAAAATATCAGGTTAAAAAATTCAGTTCTAAGATTTGTCCCCCACTAACAAACAAACGATCAGCCGGTCGATCACGTAACGCATTGTACGTACGTTGGGTAGAACTAAATGCATTTTTTTATACTCGTCGACCTTAATGTTTGAATTAAGACTTCGTACACCAAACTTAAATCACATACTTTTTACTATGGAGCTCGCAACTCACCATTTCATAACTGTTGAGACAACTAAAATGAAATTGACCAATCACGTGGCGCCTTTAATGTATTTGACCAATAGGACGCCGTCATGAGAAAGTCAAAAGGTAAAAAATGCTGTTGGTTGCACTTCGTTTTCAATAGATACCAAGTTTGTTTAATTAGTTCAGTTGACTCGTAGAAAAAGTATTGTGTACAATAGTTATATAATTAGCTTTTTAAGTCTTGTACCTTAATTATAACGATTGCATAAAATATTATTTTCTATGGAACAATTACAGTTGGATCTACCTATCGCACGTTCAAAATGTTACGGTCAAGTTAAATAAAAGAGAGAGAGTGGAACGTTTTTCACACAGTCTCTTAAGACTCAATAGATTTCTATTATAATTTATAACAACAGAAACAAGTTTCCGATCTAAATATGGCGGATTCCAGTGTATAAAAAGTTTCATGTTATTCCAGTAAAATTAGATTAGATTAAATTTCTTTATTTCATAATATTAAAATACAATATAAGTTACACTTGAGTTTTAAAACTTTATTTACTAAAGTATACATATACAAAATGATATTAAACTAATTATAATAAATTACAATTAGAAAAATGTATCTAAATTTTGCCCTTTAGGCAGGGTGCCCATCACACAGGCAGCATTCCCGCGCTGAATAGCAATCGCTATTCTTTGGGCGAGAAAGCTGCCTGCCCGAGGGTCACCCGTAGCCTCCCTTAACCGCTTACTGATCTCCTTGTGGAGCTTACGCGCGTTTCTTCCCCAAGGTCCGAGTGTCTCGACGCCAAATGCGACAAAATCGTATTGGGCGCCGAGACAGCTATACTTCCCGACCTTGGATCTCTCTCGGGCATCCGCCGCTGCCCCGGCTTGCTTGGACGTGCCCGGCAAGTAGGACGCTGCCAGCGTATCAGCACAGGTAGCGTCCCACACCAGTGCACGGCCCATCCGCCAGGGGATTAAAGACATCCCGTCCGGACGCTTGCCATCATCTCGTACAATGCGAGGCTCAAGAGCGCAGGGGACGCAGGCGCTGGCAAGCGCCCTTCTCAGGATGTCATTGAGCGCAGCGTGACGGGACAAGCGGCCGGCGCCCGAGGAACAGGCGAGTCCATGGTGACCGAAGCGATCTACCGCGGCTCCACAGGAGATGCAGTTGTGGTCCACGCACACATCAACTCCGACGCGGAGAGCAACTGCAATTCGGAGTGTGCCTGGGTCAATGAAGCTACCTAAGTTAGGTGAGGGGTAGGCGTGAAGCCATTGCCCCGACTCTGGTCTGGCTGCTGCCAACAGCCTGGCTCGGTCCCGGCCAGACGAAGAGTCGATCAACGACTTTATGGTAGAGGCGGAAGCTAACGAGTCCCAAGCCCTTTGTAATTTTGGTCTTGATGGCAAAGTTGGGTTCGGTCCTGCTAGCCAGGCGTTCCTAGCATCAACCAAGCACGCGATCTCACAGTTTGCAGTCGTTGAGACTTTAAGGATTTTACCTGCGAGATCTTGCGTGCTGTGAGTTGATGATAAGAAAGCTGGCAAAGCTACGCTCGAGATTTTTCGAGTTCCCAAACCGCCATATCTTATGGGTAGACATGCCTGAGACCAAGCCTGTTCGCTGAATTTAACATTAAGAATTGATTCTAGTATGGACTTCAATAGGGTATCAGTAGAAAGGACTAGATTGGGAAATTTCCAAATAGGGCAACAACGGAGAAGGTACGTAAATTTAGGAACGAGTAGGCAAAATTTTAGAATGAATAAGGCTGAGTGAGAGCTTATTTTGACTAAACGTTCAGAGTTATTTTGGAATTTTGAGATTGATTTATCTAAAACAGACGGAATAGCCTCGTCAAAAATGGGTGATCCAAGGAGGTACAGGCTGTCTTTAGACAAAATCTTAAGGTTTGGAGCTAAGTTTTTAAAACCTACTTTAATTTGAGAAGCCACAAAAGGATCCGTTTTTTCGGAAATGTAAAGTTCACATTTATCGAAATTTAGTGTCAGTCCAATATCATCAAATTTTTGTATAATTTTGGATAAATCTGCCAGGACGGATTGAGACTTACCGCCAAAAGTGCCATCGTCTAGGTACCATACGTTTAGGTCGGAAGAAAGACTGTGGATGATTGGGTTGATGGCGAGACTAAACAGGGCTGGACCCAGGGGATCCCCCTGCTGGCAGCCTACGGCTGAAAGGATTTCGTTGTCTTTGTGAAGTAACTTGGATGGGGCATGGTAACATTGTAATAAAAAGTTATATATTTCTGGTATATGGTTTCGTGTCTCATTCAGCAAAGTGTCCCTATTAACAGAGTTAAAAGCGTTTTTAACGTCTATTTTCAATAGAACCTCACACAGGTCAGTTTGTACAAAGGTACGCACAGCGTGAACTGCGGCCTCGCAGCCGCCTCGAGTTCCAAAACCAACCTGTGTGGGCTCGAAAAGTTTTTGTAATTTAGAACGGGTGTGTCTTACGCAGATTTTGGCTGCAAGACGCCGAAAGGTAAAGCCAACAGCAATAGGGCGCACGCCAGCATCCTTCTTTGTGAGGGCAATCAAGTTAGCTCCATAAAGTATCGGCGTCACATCTTGGCATACATCACCCAGGAGCATAAGGTTTACCAGTTTTGTAATGCTTACTGTCAGCTGTTCACCGGCTACCCCAGAGCCGTAGCTGGTGAGGTCTAAAAGGTGTTGAGGGGTGATACCGTCTAAACCTGACGCCGACCCTTTGGGGAAGGATGCGAGGGCGGCCACTACGTCCTGCCCTGTAGCGTGGAGACACATCGAAGGATCTGATGGAGGGTCAACAAAGAAAGGGGTCAAAGGGCCTGGGGGATGCTTTGATTGTAACGCGGCAGCGGTTTCGGGAGTGTCGGGGGCGATGGTATCATTAGTGAAGAGGAGCCGTGCCGCCCCTTTAAGATCACCATCCTGCAATTTCTCTTCAACCTTTTTACACAAGTTATACGTTTTACCTCTAGTTTGAAAAGGCCGTGATAAAGACGGCAAAGCTGGTGCTAAAATATTATTCTTTATTTTCTTCGTGAGGGAAATATTTAAGTTGTTATCGTCAGGAACATGTAATATTTTGAAAGGCAGAGTTAACAAGTCATGCCACGATTGGAGGTTGTTGTTTTGTACACAATTGTTTATTGTAGCTGTTAGTACTTCGGCTACAGCGGACCTGGCACCACGCGGAATGCGTTTGACTAGAGGCGTCGAATGTTTTAGTTGGCCAAGAAGGGTTTGAAGAGGAATAGCAAGGTAGGGTGATGACGTAGATGAGCATATGTTATGGGTATTCAGGACACTTGAGATAGGATGAACGCGAGCCTGATGGGTACGCGATTGATGAATGTGTAATCCTCGTGTTGATGTAAAAACTCTTTCGCATACTACACAACACTCCATTCTTCAAAATAGAAAATACATAAAGAGGATTAAGAAAATCTACAACACGCATGCGAACATAAGTTGATTAACTAGAAAATAAACTACCTAAGAATATAATAAGAACTAAACAATTAAAAGAAATAAACAACGCTGAATCACCACACGCTAGGCAGGAGTTCCTCGGCGATCCAATGATTCTGATAATCAACTACTTAAGTAGTAGAAAGTTTACGTATAAGCATTGTAAGTGTTTTTATTGACTTGCACTGCACTTTCAATATAATTTAACACGAATCGTTGATAAAATTAATCCCCATATAAAAATATTCATTGACTTAAAATTGACACACAACCGTCAAAACAGCTGTTTTCTCTGGGGCGTAGGAACTCGGGCTGCGGACCCCGATGCAGAGGTTTAGTTGGCGGCCTGTAGTCTATTCCAACAAGAAATAATAGGCTGGGGGTCCGACGGTCAAAATATCCATTACTGATAATTTATTAATAAAAATTGTAAGAAGACGATATCATTTTGTCATGACAGGTCTGACATACGTTAATAGTTACACTTGGTCAATTTATACGACTTAATATTATGATCGTCAAATAAAAATAAAAAAATTAATAAAAATTACATAATCAGATACACTGCACTGCACCGATGCTAGAAACCTGAATTAAATATATGATATAGTTAATTAAAATTACTATCATAAGGAAAAAAATTGGAGGTGTCTCTATCTTATAAGTAGGTAATAAAAAAATATTGAAAAATGTCAACCCATCTATTTTTTTTTATATAGAATGTCTTGCGGCTTATAGTGACATATTATGTGTCTTAGCTAAGTGTATTACCATATTATCCATATTATATGTATGAAGCACGAAATTATTCGTTCCATTAAAGCGGAGATATTAATGAAAATTCATTTTTCTTATTTATTTATTTTCTTCAAAAATAAGAAGACGTGAATGCTGAAATGTAGTATAGCACTTACTAACATCTTGACCTATCATCGAAAAAAAAATCACGCAGTAAAGCTATTAAGGCACAAGATGTTCCCTTACCCTGCCATGGCCTTTCGCACGAAGATAGGTTTATAGCTTGAATTAACATTATAAGATTTTATCCTGGGTCCACGCAGACGAAGTGGCGGGCGGAACCTCGCTACTTACTTACAAAAATAAGTTTGATGTGAAAAACGTTTTCGCATACCGAATGGGTAAAAATCCAAACTCAACTGGCATATACGTAGACAATCGCAGTCGGTCCCAATGCCTCACCGCACCCTTTTACACCCATGCTGGTTTCTGGGGCAAGACACTGATCAATACCTTGACAACCCCACCTTGACGGGACTTTATCAAATTCTTTTAAATTGTTATGTCCGTATTTATAAACTTTCTACAAGCCTATTTTAACGAAAATGGCGTTAAAATTCGTTTGTCTTTATCTGTCACTTTGACTTTTGTATTCGTTAGAAAGGGGCACAGCACATAAATTAATATTATTATTTAACGGAGGCATTTTAAGTTTTATGAATAAGGGGGTAAGCCTTTGTCAATTCCTTATCCATTACTTCCATTTTTTGTACACAATGGGATCCGGTATATCTAGGTCGGAAACTAGTTTGAACAAGTTTCATGTTATTCCAGAATGCAGTTTTAAAATGAGAACCAGAATGTTTGTATGATCCACCTGTTTTTTTCATTTGATCCGTCTGTCTTTTTCTTATAATTTCACTCATATATATTTTGATGAATTTTGATGATTAAATAGTTTTGAAATACCTATATTATGAAAAACTATGTATTTCTGTCTGTCTGTCTCGCCTTTATCACCTTTATTTTCATTTCTTAATCGTTTAATTATACATACAAACTCTGGTTGACCTATAATAGGGTAAACTCGTGCACCTACGATTATGATAAACAGTGAAAAACCATGTTTATACTGTGCAATACAATACAAATATTCTTTATTGCACACCTCAATAAAAATAACACTGTTCAGAATATAGAAAGACAAGTACAGGCAAACAACATGCGGACTTGTCTTTAAATAAAAATAATGTTATTTCTTTCTTTCTTCCTATTATTGAGGAAGGCTCACAGCGAACGAAAAAACCATATTATGCGAGCTCCTTACAAATGTCTATCCTAACACGTGCCTAAAACCGGGTATGCTCATTGCGCATATCCCCGCTGTACCCGCATTCTGTGGGGCCATTTTGAGGCGCTACTGTCTTAGTCTTCTATGTTTTTTTTGTTCGCTGAAGCCTCACGTGAAACATCGCGTAATTGTCTGAGTTCTTGTAAAAAATAATTTCCTAAGAACTAGGTTACTAGAACAATGATTTTACATCGCCAATGAATATTTAAACTATACAAATGTATGACGTACGAAATTATCACAATATTGATTGAATACCTAAGTGACATGTTATTAGAGCTTATTTAAATCTAATATGTATGCTTGCTTGCATGCTGAATACGGGGACTTTTACACACTGTATTGTAAGACCACGTGTATAACTGTATACCTACAAATAAAAATATAAAAAATGAATCTTGGATAAGGGAGCCGAAGTTGGTGAAGGAATTTGTTCTTTTCCCAAATAAAATATGAAATTCTTCATGTATTTTATTTATTTCGGTACAAGGATATTTTTCATGCTTATTGCAGCCATGTTTGAAAGGGAATAGAACGATTTACCGACGGAGCACTCTGTGGCAAAGCAGATCGATCCCAGCGCCACCTAGTGGGGACAAGCCGAACCACCGAGAGCAGTATGTATGATGTATTGGTAGATCTCGGCTTGGTGGCTCTTAGACGCGCCACTAGGTGTCGCTTGTGACAGTTGGTATTTAAACGCTGTTTTTACACAGCTAAGGAGTCCATTTACAAATATTTAACGATCTTAAATATAAGGTTAAATATGAAATCGTTGCCAATTCCACTCCATTGCATTACGTTTGGATATAAAATATTTGTATGTAAGTATTATAATATACATCCCTCCGAGGTTAAACGATCAACACGTGTCAGAAATAAATAAAAATAAATAAATAAATAAATAAATAAATAAATATAAGGGGACAATCTTACACAAATCGACCTAGTCCCATAGTAAGCTCTGTAAGGCTTGTGTTATGGGTACTAGACGACGATATATATAATAGATATAAATACTTAAACACATGGAAAACATCCATGACTCCGAAACAAATATTTATGGTCATCACACAAATATTTGCCCTTACCGGGATTCGAACCCAGGACCTTCAGCTTCGTAGGCAGCGTCACTACCCACTAGGCTAACCGGTCGTCAAAATAGAAATACCCCTGTAATATATATAACTAGCTTCTGCCCGCGACTCCTTCCGCGTGGAACTCGTTTATATCGTAGCTCGATACAAACTTTCATCCCCCATTTCACCCCCTCAGGGGATGATTTCCGGCATAAATACTATCCTATGTCCTTTCCCGGGATTCAAAATATATCCATACCAAATTTTTCATCTCAATCGGTTCAGCGATTTAAGCGTGAAGAGGTTACAGACAGACAGACAGACACACTTTCGCATTTAAATAATATTAGTATGGATTAGTTAGTTAAGAGTGAATACAGCGGCAGTAAAACTTTTACGGCTTTGTCCGCTGTACAACGTTTTGCTCGTGTATTGTTTTTTTATAGTAAATAAATGATAAAAAAAACAATGTAGGATCAGTGTATAACTCTATTGTCATGTGTCCACTTTACGTATACTTATACCTTATTGCATATAAAATTAGAAAAATCGTGCGTATAAACAGGGCTCGAACAATTCATGGAGCTGACGTAAAAATTACGTAATTTTGCACACACTTCGTGCGATATATAGAATAGAATAGAATAGAAAAACTTTATTCAACATCACATGACAATATATATCACATCATCATCATTCCGTGTGATATATATTGTCATATGATGTTGAATAAAGTTTTTCTATTCTATTCTATTCTATATATCGCACGAAGTAACAAAATAATCGTGAGTAAATCCATGTACTTATACAGGATGACCGGATGATGTCGTGAATAAAATAAATTGTTACGAAATTTGCTATTGTAAGTACGATTATTTATTACTTATAAAAGTAAATATATTATAAAAAAACCAAAAAGACATTCCATATCAAAAACACATTTCATGTTATTATTTATGTTATTCATGTACTCGGCTCATTTAAAGTGACGATATCGTTTCATTAAAGAGGTTGATATATGATAAGTGGTCATTGTTTATGAAAATACTATTTGAAATCATCCTATGAGTGTTTTGACATCTTCCGCATGAATTGGTAGGTTATAAGTGATGCAATTGAGGGAAAAACTATTTTTGAACGCAATTAAATTCGTATTTTTATGTTTGAGAAGCATTTAATTATATTTTCCTCGTCAAACGAAGAAACAGACGAATTTGTTCTTAAAAATTCTAATGTTATATAACATAACAATAATAATATTTAGGGACAATCTTACACAAATCGACCTAGTCCAAACCAAGCAATGCTTGAACTATGGGAACTAGGCGACGATATTTATACTTATATAGATAAATAAATACTTATAATACATAGAAAACATTCATGACTCAGGAACAAATATTCGGGCTTCTCACACAAATCATTTCCCTTACCGGGATTCGAACCCAGGACCTCGAACTCGTAGGCAGGGTCACTACCAACTAGGCTAAAGTGGTTGTCAAAATATGGACCGAGAGAATTTACGCCTACTCCACCGACTAGAGCGAAGGTGAGAGAAGATGATAATGGAATGGGGTACATACACATTTTTTACACATTTGGAGCTCAACTACGAACGTCAGATAGTTAATGCATAAAATAGTTTTCAATACAATTGCTCGTAACGTACCTCTTATTGTGTCGCTTTTTAGGCTCATAATCCTGGATATTAAACACGCGTGTTTTATAACATTACGACACTATGTGTGTTATGGTTATATCCCGATTAAGTCAGGTTGGCACCTTGCAGCAAGATGTATGCATGCACACAGTGCATTCTTAAATTAACCGGGTTGTACAGAATGTACAGTTTTTTTTTAATTCTCGGCAAATGGATTCTTACTCGACTAAACAAATTAAATCCTTTTTGTTAAATAATTGACTATTTCTTTTTGGATATGATATAGAAACGTTTAATTTAGTAAAACTATTCAAATGTGATAACATCTTAACATGAATTAATAAAGATAACATTTTAAAACGAAAATATTTATTTAATTTTGTTTTGGCTGTTTAGAGATTTCATCTAATGCGCGCGCACTGCGCAAACTTCACGAAAAAAAACTGTTGCCATTTTAGGTTATTTTACAGATATTTGTAAACATTGTTAATGCGTGTTTGGTTATTAACGAAAATGTTGACTCGTGGTGACTAGAAAAGTGATAAAAAGAATGGACGCCACTGGAAACTCTTGGCGATGTATACACATGTGAGTAAAAACCTGTTGCCATAAATAAGTAAAGAAAATAACTTGGCAGGCCTATTAAATTTTCATCTTATGAAAAGGATTTATTCCTCGCAAAATGTGTTGAAAAACGTCGTATGAAACGCTTGAGCTTTGATAATTACATCCCCGGCTCTCATATCACGCTCACCTCTCTGATGTAATTATCAACATACCTCACTTGTATCACAATGTACTATTACCATTTTTATCCACTCCTGTGCCTCTACATTATACATTGCTGTGGACTGAAATAAATGTTGACGGGCTACAGTTTCGCAACTTCTACTTAATACACGAGGGGGTTAAACTCCAATGGAAAACCAGGACAATGTAAACTGGCTGTAACCGGCCTGATGAGTATTTGATTGCGCAGCGTCAGTGGTTTACTCTGCGGCACAATTCAGCGGTTTATTGTTGACAGTTTTTGTATTGTGTTAAATATTGCCTTATATACACGTTTATTTTCGGAATGCGCCGTCATATTTTCCACAAACAGGTTTCTAATTTTATCTTACTCGTTATGGATAGGAATACTCAACACACTAGAAAAATGTTACGATCAATAAGAAAATCATAAAGTTGGTTTATTGATCATTATAAAAGAAAATTCGAAGGAAGGAAAATCCTCTTCCAACGATATTTATTGGAGAAATGTTAAAGAACGAACCAATTATATTAGCAACATATTTCTGCCGTACAAAATAGTTTGGAATTATTGGGGAAAATACAGTACGGCACAAACATTTTTGCAGTTAATGATATATCAGGCAAAACTAATAAATAATAGAATGTTAACACGTTCACCGCCAGGAACCCACCTCGCGGGCGCCTACGACGTAGTCGCTTTCCGCTACATACGAGGAAACCCACGGGATCGGCTACGAGCGTAGCGCGTAGAGATTCTTCCCAGTGAATGTGTTAAAGGCAATTTTTTCAAGAGCTTTCTTGTACCTACATTGTTTGTTTTGTAGTGATAATGGATATATTCCGACCTAATAACAAAAAAGTTTTACATAGCGATCATAATTTGTCATTGACTGATTGTTGTTTACTGGTACAGGTAAATTGCTTTCGAGCCGTTTTTGCATTTGTAGTAGTGTTTGTATATTTACAGGGACACACGTACACGTTGACATACACAGACACACGTATGTGTGTGTGTGCGAGGCTGGCTACAGGGGTCACAACTATAAATGCAAAAAGTCTCGAAAGTAATTAACCTGTACAGTATACAAACATGCAGGTACGTGTAGTACTGAAACAGGCTTTTTTATAGGCCAGATGAAATTCGATCTTAAGTCAATGTCTTAGACTCTCAAAAGAAAAAACGTATGTCACTCACAAGTGACATATGTTTTTTTTTACCACAGTTAAGAAAGATAATTGGAGTTTGCAACTTGTCACATTCACTGCCAGGACCCCGCCTAGCCGGTATTCGCTTTCGCTACATACGGGGAAAACTACGGGATCGGCTACGAGCGTAGCGCGTAGCCATTCTGGGCAATTAATGTGTTAACACATTCACTATCCGCTCGCGTGGTTTTCCTCGTATGTAGCCGAAAGCGACTAGGTAGCGGTCTTCTCGTCATGGGCCCTGAATGGGTTAAGAAAAGCAGCACAAATTTCAAACTTACAGCTACTGGAAGTACTACAGATACTTACACGTAATATCAAAATAGAAAAGTAATACTCATAGGTCTTAGGAAGCCACACCGGTGATTACTTTGACAGCGGCCTACTTAAGAAATGTCTGTAAAGGAGGATTAGGGAACTTGGATTAAGGACAATTTTACGATAAGCATTAAATACCTAGGGACCTGCTAATCGCCATTGCCTTTAATGGATCATTTGATTTGGTTTTGTTAAGGCACAGTCACGTAAGGATTACTGTATTAAAAGAATGTCCTAGGAGCCAAAAGGTAAGCCAAGACAAAGATTGATATAATGTTTGTGAGAAGACATTAATAAGAATAATGACTGTGATGAGATGAAAAAAAATGTAATGAAAGACGGAGACAACCTCAAAGAAATGATATTAAAGCAAATACATGTTTAATGTACAACAACCGCGTACAATGGGGTTCAAGGTGCGCCTGTGAAATACTGACTGTAGATTACATGGCATAGAGAAAACTGGGGTAAGCTAAATACCTTCTAATTTCGAATATATCATTGTTTGTCGCCTGCAAGGGCGAGACGATATTGCTAACATATTCAAACTTTCATCATTGTTGTCATAGGCCTCGCACATCTATAATAGTAGTTTTTGCAACTGACTGTAATGAGAGGCCTTAAAATATGAGTGTGGTTTTATGAAACGAGCGTCAGCGTGTTTCATAATAGGATCACACGAGAGTTTTAAGGCCTAATTATGTACAGTTGCATACACTACTTAATCTACACACATATCATAAGTACTCTAGGATGGGTTGACAATTCTACTTTCGTAACAGCAAAAAAACAACAAAAAAATGAAAAACCCCTCCCCCCGCCACCGTCCCCAGGCCCCGTACGTCTTACATCAAAACCAGTCTCGTACTACGGCATCGGTCCCCCCGACCCCAAGCCCGTCCCGAATCTCTCACCTAAACGGTCACGTGACATCTGTGGCGAGTTTAACAATTTTTCCCCATTCCAAAAAGTGCACAGCGCCGCTAAAGAAATTTTCACTTCAAAAATTACAACTGTCAAGACGAATGGTTTTTTTTAAGTCCCCATACTCATGTCACTCAAGATCAAATGTCGTGCGTAAATATTTAAAAAAACCCTACTGAATTGAAGTTTAGTATCGATAACTGTTTCAATATCTATAGATACTAGAATAGTGCCCGTGTGGTGTCGGGTTAGAATTTCACCACCCCCTTTCTTCACGTGGGTGTCGTAAAAGTCGACTAAGGGACCAGGGTTGAAGTGTGTTGTGGGCTCGCAACCTATCACTGCAATATCACATTTTGTCGATCTTTTATACCCACATTTATGCTAAAAGTGGCGCTGGAATATACGTTTCATGTGCTTTGCCTACCCCTTTTTGGGAATAAAGGCGTGAATGTATGTATGTATGTATGTATGTACTAGAATAGAGACCCACTTGAATTTTGACAGCTGTTCCAAATTTAAACTCATAACGTTACAGCAATCTATACTGTTATAACATTAAAGTACAGATTTTACCTACTACCACAGAAAAGAAAGTTCTCATAGTTAAATCGGTTGTAATAATGCTGGTCATTTCCTACGGTTTGTGAAAGCATTTTAGAGCACTAATAATATGTGCGTAGATAAAAGTATATTAAAGCACACTGCTTGGACACCCATGTGGTGCAGCACTTATTTATGTACATAAAGGCGGCAACGGGAGCGACAGTAGCGACCGCACGTTTGACAAGCAATTGCTGTGGACGGCGATGAAGGGCTGACAACAGCACGCTGGTGTCTCAGTTCTCGCCGGAGCGACAGGTCAAAATCTTTATCATGCGCTTCCATTCAACTCATAGAATAGAGGTATGAGAACTTCCGTCATCATATTTCACGGCATCACTCACAGGGCTATGCATAATATCATAATGTTGGAGATGCTTGTATACTCAGTATGCAACACTACACATGCTCACATACTCACACACACATACTAGACATACTCAGACAATGTAAGCGTAGAGCTAATTAATGCCGTAATTTGAGCTGCCGATAAGCTGCGCTAAGTAAATGTCCTAAATAAAGCTAGCTCTCTCAATTTAGCGAAACGTATACATTAGAACTCATCTTAACTGTAGCAATAAATTGTCAGTCAGCGCAATGAGAATTGCGGCACGTAGCGATGCTGCAGAGCCGTTTTATAGCGTTTCACGTTTTTCTATTGCAGTGAAAATCGATGTTATTACAATTACGTAACTAAGGTACAAAAAAACGCCTCAAGCTAAAGTATGTATTTATCTGTTTAACCCGTTCGTAAATATGTACTGAATCGTTAAATCCCAGACATGAAAGGGACATAATTATGGGTGAATTGTATCCACCAGTATTTAACACTGTTGTTACTATAATGTTTAACTGTAATAATATTTATACTAACCGGGACTTAATCGCGTATAAAACTTATTTATTTACCTCACTGAGGTCTCCCGACGTTTCGGATACGTTGCAACATCCATGGTCACGGGACAACTGGCTTGAGCGGGTATCAACATCTTCTTGCTGCGCGGGTTTTCCGAACTACCCGCATTTGCTCTTTATTATTTATCTTGTATTTATATTACTTTTATAAATCATAATTTATTTTATATTTATATTAATATGATAAATATTTATCAATGTGGATGGACGGCTCGACGCGTTGGAAGAAAAAAATGTTTGAATTTTTATACAACGACGGTGGCAAACAAGGGTACGGCCCGCCTGATGGTAAGCGGACACCGCAGCCTATAGACGCATGCAATTCCAAAGGAATAACATGGGCGTTGCCGACCCTTGATATGTTTGAGGATTCGCCGTGTTGACAGCTGAAGGAACAACTGAAAAGTTACGCGATTACTCTTTTGTGAAAAACAGTAGAATATTATCGTCATTGCAGCAAATATAAAGGCCTCTTATCGATTAATTGCTCTCGCATTTTTACCCACTGCACGACGCAATGGAGGGTAATGTTTTAACCAGTCTATTTATGTGTGTATGTTTGTTATTTGTGGCACTAGATATCAAACGCGTGGGTTCATTTTAATGAATCATACGTCAATATATGTTCGTTTTAAGAGTGCCACTGAAAACAAGACAGTAATCAAAATTATCAGACGCCATATTGTAATAAAAAAAAATAAGTCGACGATGATTTGTGGGGAATCGTTGAAAAGTTATTTTAAAATCATTATTAGGGCGAATTTTTAGGTAAAATAACCGTCTAGGATTTATAACGATTTGAAGTTGGCTTTAAAACAATTTTCGCGGTTGGGTTTTTTTATCTTTTGATTTGACTTCTTTCCATATAATATATGAAATATGATTGGCGCGCTCATTCTGACAGCGTACCATCGCCAACACAGTTAACTCACCATGCGTGTACTTTACTCGTACGTGCATTGTAATAAGGTTCTAAATAAATGCAGGATGGTCAGTTAACTGTGTTGGCGTTTGTACTTACGTTCGTTCTGTGAGATAAGCAGCGCGCCTACAAGCGAAAAACATATTCAAGTGATGCCAACTGCAGGAAAGTAGATCTCAGGTCTGTTGCTGTTCTATGCTATCTTCGTATAACCTAACTGCTTTTCATAATTAGAAATTCTTAGTTGCAGTTTGTATAATCGACACTATACTGCAGTAACTCTGCCTACGTATTAGCTTACGCGTCTAATATTTTTACCGATTCGTTCTTACCATAATCCACATTGAAGTTAAAAAAAAGAAGCTTAACCCCCTTTTCGCACCCCATTAACACTCAGGTTGAAACGATTTCAATCCATATTTCAGCACTTAGTGTCAATAGAGGGTAATTTGAAACTCGTTGTAAAACCCACATGATGGATTGACGTTTACTTTGATCCTCAACGCGGCGTGTTTTCAAATATACCTAAATAAAACGTTGATCTATGGATCGAGGATCAAAGGGTTGATGGCAGACATTTTTGATTGGCAGTTGGCACGCATGTGGGATAATGTTGGTATCAAAGAGATCAATGCCTCGTTGGAAAAATTTTGAAGAAAATTGGATGGGTAACGTTTAATTTTTTTACCATCAAGCTGAGTGTTTATAACACACTAGCTTCTGCCCGCGACTCCGTCCGCGTCGAGTTCCACGCGACTCTTTGTATGTCGTCGTTTGATTTACTCACTTTATATCGTCGTTCCATACAAACTTTTACCCCCCTTAAGAGATGATTTCCGGGATACAAACTATCCTTTGTCCTTCCACGGGACTCAAACTATCTCTATGCCAAATTTCATCCAAATCGGTTAAACGGTTTAAGAGTGAAGAAATAACAGACAGACATACAGACAGACGGACACACTTTCGCGTTATAATGTTAGTATGGATTTACTGCCAGGATATAAACTACCCTCTGTCCTTTCCCAAACTATCTGCATAACAAAATTCATCGAAATCGTTTCAGCGGTTAAAGCGTGAAGAAGTAACAGACAGACAGACGTACTTACATACTTTCGCATTTATTATATTAGTATGGATATGCTTACAGCCTAGCAGTAGGTATCAGCATGATTCACAGTGCTTGTGTGAGTACCTAAAGCAAAGATCGCCGCTTAAACTACCTAACAAAATAAATCCGTGTTTTGGAGGCATTATAAGTTATTAAACTATCAATAAGTCAAAGGCTTTCTGGCTGCTAGAGAACTATTAACAGCCAAATTGCCAATTCACTTGATGATGTAAAGACGAGGCCTATTTTCCCTTTTAGGTTGGAGGGTCTAATAAATGGTATGGTGGTCCTTTTTTATTTTTATTTAATACCCTAAACTATACCCTATATCATAGGAACAACATTTGATATTTTTTACGATAGTCTTTATGCGATTTCAAGAACAGAAAACGTTCAAATATCAAGTTACAACATACATACAAAAATATTTCTTAAAATATATGTAGATATCAACTAGTTAAGTTTCTATAAAAAAAATCGTTTTGGTACAAGTTTTTATTGCCAACTGTACTTTTCTGTATACCGTCATCAACTACTCATCGAGATGATTCAAATGAGCCCAAACTCAACGGGATTACGTCGGTTAATGATTAAAGTCCCATAGCCACCTTCTGTCTCCATCATCAGATCAACTAGATGGTACCACAATATTTCATTATCATCGGAACTAAAGGTGTATTCCAAATTCAAAGTTCAAAATTCAGTTCCAAGATTTGTACCACACTAACAAACTAACAGGTCAAGTTAAATAAAAACTTGAATGTGTAACCTAGTCACAATTCTCCCCTACAACCAGAATAGTAAAAGTTTTCATGTCCAATGTAAAGGAGTACCTACTTTATATAATAAAACTTGTACTATCCTGTGGTGCCGGCAACTTTCTCGATTACTTTATTTTATTCCTCTTATCGACCAAAACTGTCTGAGTGGCGAAATAAGAGAGCATTTTGAAGAATACTTTTAATCCAGTAAAGTATAATAGGTATTTTGTATGTAATTCGATATACTTCTGTTTTTGACTACCATGGAGTAAACAAATTTCTGTCTATTTTTTACTAGCTTCTGCCCGCGATTCCGTTCGCGTGGACTCTTGTTTATATCATAGCTCCATACAAACTTTGACCCCACGATTTCACCCCCTTAGGGGATCATTTCCAGAATAAAAACTATCTTGTCCTTCCCCGGGGCTTAATTAAACTATCTTTATACCAAATTTCATCTTAATCGGTTCAGCAGTTTAAGCGTGAAGAGGTAACAGACAGACACACTTTCGCATTTATAACATTATTAGTATTATTAGGATTGGATGAAAGTCGACACGGGATATCACGCGGTTCAAGTCACAGCCAAAGTATAATTATATTATAACTATTCAATACAAACGAGAAACGACATTTTGAAGCTGATATCTCCCATTTCATTCTTCACTTCGCACTGTTTATCGTAACTTTCGACAAATCGTTTAGAAAAAAAAAGCTATCGGTAAACGCCGTCCACATCCCCACGCTTTTGCAATAAAACGATTTCCGTTCGAAAACGTTGCAAACTCCTCTAACAGCCCGCTTGTCGCACCGAGTGACACCCTGCCTCAATAAAGAATCGAACAAGTTCGAAATTGAAAAAGAAATCGCGGCCCGTGCCATGCAAATATCGGCAGGACTACGAAATTACTAAACTCCGAGGAGTTAGTTTTCGAACGGACCGAGATTTTGCCATAAGTTGCTCGCAAGTCGCTACGCAATAAAAAAGTTTCAGATTTAAAATTAGAATGCGCCTGGCTTTTAGGTACATTCCTTAGGTTTTCTCAGAAAAAAAATCTTGCAATAAAAAAAATCTCACTACGTATTCGCTCTAGTTCTCCATTTCAGCTTGGGAAAAAATGTGTTCGTATGTCCGGCTGTACCGCTGTTTTCCTAAACAGGTCGTTTTTTTTTACTAACCGCTTCTCATGAAATTTCTTACTTCGATCATTAGGTACATAGATTTTTTGTCGATTTGGAAAATTGATAGTTTTTTTTTGAACAGGCTTGCGGTTTATTTTATCGTATGGCATACATTATTTTGAACTTTAAAGTTTGTCACTCTTTCTTTAGTACCACCCAGGGGACACGTGCTGCAGGGTTGTGATAGGTAGCTCCCGCGGGCGCGAGTAACAGTTGTCCCCCCTTTGTCAAGTGAGTGGGCAACTCGACTGTTAGAAGTTCTTAAGCCGCCCGAAGGCCTCTAACTCGGCTTAACGACTACCGTCATAGACAGCAGCCGGGATCAACTGCTTAGCGTGCCTTCCAAAGCACGGAAGCGCTCATTTATATTAAGCACTCAAACATCAGGCGGTCACCCATCCAAATACTGACCGCTGCCATCTTTGCTTAACCTGCGTTATCGTTTCCGACTCGCAGGCGCCGCTAGGCTATGAGCGCTTCAGCAGGCGCCGCTAGGCTATGAGGCTTGCGGTGTGTATACACTTCACTACTAGTGCACAAGTAGTATATATATTAGTTCCTACAGTTCTGATACGAAAAAAAGTGACTATGATATCTACACTGTGTATTTTAAAGAAGACAAGTCTGTGAGATTCTAGCCTCGTATGTTTGTATGTGAAGGGAGGAATCTACACACATATTCAACCGATTTCAAAAACTCTTTCACCGGAATATATTATTACTAGCTTCCGCCCGCGACTTCGTCAGCGTGGGCCCGGGATAAAAACTATCCTATATTTTAATCCAGGCTATAAACTATCTTCGTGCAAAATTTCATCCAAATCGGTTAAGCCGTTTAGGCGTCTTTGAGTAACAAACATCTAAACATCCAAACTTTCGCATTTATAATATATGTAGGATAATGTATCTTCAGGTAAACCATAAGCTATACATTATTCCGCGGGTTTATTTTAGGTTCTATGTAATGCTCGGGTAGAGCAGCACGGGTTTGACAAAGCTGAAGGTCCTGGGTTCGAATCCAGGTGAGAGCAAATATTTGTATAATAAGCATGAATATTTGTTTCTCAGTCTTAGGTGTTTTTTATGTATTTAAGTATTTATTTCTATTTAGTATATCGTCGTAAAGTACCCATAACACAAGCCTTGTTGAGCTGAGCTTACAATAGAGCTAGTTCGATTTGTGTAAAATTGTCCTCTAATGTTTATTTATTTTAGTTAGTAGATTATATATAACAGGTAATGACAGGGGCCCAGATTGACTTGTTTAGTGGTTAAAAAAACCAAAGATATTTAATAATATTTTTGATGCTCCAGACCTGCCAAGAGTGCCCCCAAAGAGTGCCACTCTTTGGGGTAGGCCTGTGTCCAGCAGTGGACGTCTTTCGGCTGATATGATGATGATGATGATGAGACCTGCCAAGAAGGTAATTAACAGTCAGTAAGCGAAACACGATAGTACTGGCATTAATACCTAATTTATTAATTACACGAATACAACGTAATCTCATGTTGAATAAATTATCAAATTGGTAAATATTAGGTAATGAAAGGTTATTGAATACGACATCATGTCCTGTTAATTATATCCTAGCCGGGTCGAGTTTGAAGTGAAGTTTAAATGCCTATTTAAATAACTAACTTTGAAACAGACCAAAAAATAATGACGGTCTTAGAGGTATTTGAAAACCGTATTTTTCATTTTTGTTCTTGAATAGAAAGCAGCGTAGAAAATACCTACTAAACATGAAAATGCCGGAACGTGAGAATGTAGGTCCCAGTCTTGAATGCAAATGGTGCCCCAGCCAAACGTAAACGGTTAAAGTAAAAAAGTTTCCATGTTATCCGGCCTGGGGTACAATAAATCACAACAATATTGTGGAAATTTACTTTTTTCTCCAAATTTACTTTTCCCCGTGTGTTTCGTGTAAAAGTTCGTGCATTAAAAAATTGGCAGCCTCTTTGCGGGGGGTTAAACTGTTTTGTCCCGTTCTTTTATGAGTTTTTCTTTCAATACGCTGGAGTTTGCCGCTTTGTGCACGAGTAAAATCTGCTGCATATTTTTTTGGTAGGGCAAAAGTTTGCGCTGGGGGAATGGGGTATTTTTTGAAACGAGAATGGTGTGGATCTATCCGCAGAGAAATGTCCGAAAACCTCTCTGTCTTGGGAAATATAAGTAATTATTCAAATGGTGATACTTATGAAAGAATTTAACTTCTTGAACTTTTTTATATTGTGGTTCAATAACCACAATATAAATACCTCAATAGGTGACCTTTATAATGTTGACTTTTTGGATTAGTATATATACCATGTATATTATATTGTAGTGTTAGGGACCAGCGGTGACCATTACGTAGATACCGTGCTAAACTGACCACTTTGTGGCACCTTCTCCGTTGCATATTGTAAATAATAGTTTTTATATGTTTAATTGCCTGTGTAATATTATGGTGTTAATAACAAGCAATGGTATTTTATTCATAGGTGCCAGAAACTTAGGTTCACCATTTATATTAAATCGCGAGAGAATTAAACAAAATATTTTTATGGCTTTTTTTATTTTTTGTGTAATGGTTTTAATAAGCATCACAATGAAAATTCTGGAGCTCCTTAAAATAAAATAAAAAACCACAACCTTCACTTTGTTCGCAGTACCCCCCGACATTGTGAGTGACGACACATCAGGCGATGTCTCCGTCCAGGAGTTGGAGAACGCCACTCTCACATGCAAGGCCACGGGACACCCGCCGCCAAAAATCACATGGAGACGGGAAGACCACGAGCCGATACTGCTGAAAAAGACACTTTCCAGGGAGTTTGTTAAAGGTATTCTTAGGCGGGGCTCAGTCTGCTTAGCTCAAATCTCCACATCTGCCCTGTAGCACCATATAGCATTTATATTTAACAATATGCACTATTTAATTACAATTAATCATCATCATATCAGCGGAAAGAAGTCCACTGCTGTCCAGCATGTCCATAGGCCTCCCCTAAAGACTGCCACAACGACCGCTACTGCGCCACTCACATCCAGCGAGTGGACTACCGCGACCTTTACCAGGTCATTATAGGTTTATACTAGGTATACAATTTTACTAATTGCCATTAACATTTTTTATATATGTATTGGCCAGATGAGGCTGAAAACCGACTACTACTAAGAAAGACTACTAAATTCTAAAAAAGAAGGGAAAGGTTTTACTCAGCGCTAAAGCAAAATTATTAATAATATACATACATACATACATACATACATATAATCACGCCTCTTTCCCAGAGGGGGTAGGTATTAATAATATAGTAATAACTAAACGACAATCGAGTGTATCTATTAATAAAAAATACCATGTCTTCGGTAGATTTCAATTATTGATAACATCATTAAGTATATTGATTGAAGCGTGGGTAGCCTAACTAAGTAAAAGAAAGTAATAACTCCGACAAGATAAATCGGTCCTATTAAAAAAAAAGTACGAGATATTTTTATACAGTAGTACATTACGTACCTAGGGCGGTGAATTCGTGAATGGCCCAGATCGCAGTTGTTTATTATTTATTTATATTTAGTTTTTAAGTAGTTCGTAGTTCTTTTATAGTATCAAAATGTCGTTTTTTTTTTTATACTTTAACCCGTGTACTTAACTAAATAAAGTAAAGAAATGGGTATACAAAATCATAATATTACATTATTTAATTAAATTGATATATTAATGAATTATGTGTTAGCCGAAGGTGAGGGCCATAATATGCGATCTGGAGCTTTACGAATTACCGCCCGAGGTAAGTACACAACTTTACGTCTTCATCTGGCCACAATGCGAGTTTAACCGTACGCGCAGCGTGTTGTAAAACTCGCATTATGGCTAGGTGTGACGTAAAATAATTAGTTTTGTAACAAAAAAATCCCATTTCGATTCTAAAGTAAAAAGTCAAAGATGCCATTATCAAAATCAGGGGTATTTATTATTTTTATTTATTTATTTATTTATTAACAACTAAAATTAGACATGAATAGTAAGATACATTGCTCCACAAAATTACATCAATAGTTTGACTGTGGAGTCAAAATTACAGTCTCTTTTCTCTTAGGTAGTCTGGGTAGGGCAATTTGCCAAGCAGTGCGATGACAGGTGGACCAAAATGGTGTCGGATTGATTGTCTCTTATTTGTAAACATAGCATTGGACGTCTAGCGCCTCGATGGGTTGACGATATTAGGAAAATTGCGGGTTACTCCTTTCTTGCTGAACACGACCAGCTCAGGGCTGGGACGAGTGGCGTACCGTAAAATCAGGTATCTATGGTCCGAAATTTAACATCTACGAATTAGGAACTCTTATTCTCTGTAACGCATGACATTTAATGATTGAAATTTGGATTTGTAAGATAGTTAATTACGGCCGCATTCATAAACGTCGTACAAGCCTGTTTTAACTAAAATGGCGTTAAAATTCGTTTGTACTTATCTGTCACTTTGACATTTGTGTTCGTAAGAAGGGGACAAAGCACATTTTATTTAGCAGAGGCATTTTAAGTTTTATGAAGAAGAGGGTAAGACTGTAATTAAGGTTTATAGCTCATTACTTATCTTTTAGTTTTGGACCATTCTTGTATATTTACGAGTACTATGTTTTCAACTATCGACCAGATTGATTCATTACACAATAATCAGTGATCGGAATTACCTAATACGT
This sequence comes from Epinotia bilunana, assembly GCA_947049275.1. Taxonomy (NCBI): domain Eukaryota; kingdom Metazoa; phylum Arthropoda; class Insecta; order Lepidoptera; family Tortricidae; genus Epinotia; species Epinotia bilunana. The sequence continues at coordinate 4,580,889 of OX346267.1, forward strand.
ATACGAGAGCCAAAATACCTATTATTCGCAAGAGGACATAATACCTATTATTCGCAAGAGGACATAATATAAAGTGGTTGCAACCGGGTAGGAAAACAGAATTTTCTCTTAAATACCGGGTATTCGTTACTTTTCCGGGTACCAGTCGTAATGTTCAACATATATGTTTTTACTTATAGAACGGGATGTTTAATGTTAATCTAAAAGTTATAACCATTTCATACTTTTTCCTTCCCTTTTTACTACAAACTAACATAAACAATCCCGTACTATAAGTAAAAATATGTATGTTTAACATTACGACTACTTATAGTACCCGGACAAATATCGATTACCCGGTATTAAAGAAAAAAAATATTTTTCTACCCGGTTGTATCCACTCTACATTATGTCCTGTTGCGAATAATAGGTATTTTGGCTCACCTAATTCCGATCACTGACAATAATTCGAGACGACTAAACCTAAGCAGTCCTCTTTTTAGTAAGATCATTTAGTTAGGTATTCCAATTATAACCTTATTTCTTTTGTTCTACAGTTGAGAGTTACGTGGGCAGTTCCCTGCCACTCTGGCGAGTGGATCGCAAGCAGATGGGAGCGTTTCTCTGCATCGCCTCCAATGACGTGCCGCCAGCGGTCAGCAAAAGGATAATTTTACTTGTAAATTGTAAGTATTCTCATTTTATTTATTACTAGCTGATGCCCGCGGCTTCGCCCGCGTGGTTATAGGAAAATGTAACATATTAAATTTTCCCGTGGGAATTAGATGTTTTCCCGCTGGAAAAGTAGCCTATGTCACTCTCCAGCCTCTAAACTATCCCCGTACAAAAAAACACTTAATACGACGCTCCGTTGCGACGTGAAAGAAGGACAAACAAACACACACACACTTTCGCATCTATAATATTAGTAAGGATTTAACAGTATTAAGTGTCCCACTGCTTGGGAAAAGCCTCCTTCTTTATCTTCCACGTCTCCCTATCCTAGGCAGTCTCCAAGTCTTGGTCAAAGACCTCAAGCTCGTCTCGCCATCTCCGACGAGGTCTACCGCGCCCCCACGTTCGGATGTATGGGTCCCACTTGGTGATGATTTTAGCCCATAAGTATGTTATGTATGTATGTATGTAGGCACTTTATTGTACACAATAACAGGTTAAAGAATATACATGTCACACAATAGATCAAAGTACAAAGGCGAACTTATCCCTATAAGGGATCTCTTCCAGTTAACCTTTGAGCAATTGAGAGGAAGGTAGGTAGACCGAGATAGGCAAACTTATACCGTGTACAAAACGCAGAGAAAATGAAAACAAAACCTAATAGTTATAGACAAATAAAAACATGCCAATACATATTATGAATCCTACTAATATTTGGATGTTTGGATGTTTGTTACTCAATCACGCTTAAACGGCTGAACCGATTTGAATGAAATTTTGCACGAAGATAGTTTATAGCCTGGATTAAAATATAGAATAGTTAGAAGTCGCGGGCGGAAGCTAGTATACAATATAATACACACTATCATAAGTAATATATATCGCAAATATACAATAAATAAATAAATACTACATTCAATCAATTCACATGTCATTGGAAAGCCACAACTTCTTCAAATTCATCTTAAGTGACGCAACAGACCGCGACTGTCTCAGCGACAAAGACAACTCATTCCACAACTTAACAGCGCGCGCGGTAAAAGATCTGGGGCCGTAGACAAGGTTACAATCGACAAGCGCTAACGCCAATAGAAAATAATAAAATGTAGGGGAATGACAGATGCCGACGAAACATTTTTCGTTAACATCTGTCATTCCCATACATTTTATTAGTTTTCTAATGGCGTTAGCGTTTGTCGATTGTAACCTTGTCTAGGCCCCCTGGAGTATGTTCGCGTCTTTTTAGACGGTGCAGCAAGAGTAAGGTTAGCATTCGACCGCAAGCGGTGGCCACTCCCGTCTGCCATATAATTAAACCGCTCAGAAAGGTAAGTAAGGAAGAAAAGTCTTCCGGCATGCGGCACATGTACCCGGCTCAGTCCCACTTAAGTTTGGCGGCTGCGTGAGCTACGTCATTATTCTTATGACAAGTTTTATATTAACTTGCCTTAAAGCGGTTACACACTGCGACTCTTTGCAGCGATACAAACGCGCGACTGTCGCGCGACACTAGCCATGGATCACCTGTCAAAATTACCAAAAAATGTGGGGACCATCGGCAGCAAAAGGTTATGGCAAAATTTATTCTTAATACGAATTTATCATTAACGAGTTAATCAAACGTTACACCATTTCAATGTTTTAAGAAAAATATTATGAGGAAAATAAAACGCGTCATTCCATCCATACCTAAAGGGGAAGTTTTCTACGTCCACTGCTGTACATGGGCCTCCCCCAAAGAGTGCCGCAATAACCGGTCCTCGGACTCCCGCGACCTATACCAGGTCATCAGTTCGCCTTGTGAGTGGGGGGGGCTGCACATTCCGGTACGTGGTCGCCAATCGAGCCTAACCTTTCCGCTCCAACGGCCATCAGTTCTGCGTACAATCTGGATCTGGAAATTAATATAAATAAATATACACGGACAGAAAAGCAAACTAAGATTTCCTGTAACATTGCATGCTGTACCATACCCACTGACACTAAGTTTTTCCACAGTTGCACCGACAGTGAAAGTACCAAACCAACTCCTGGGAGCGCCGTTGGGCACCGATGTCAAACTGAAGTGTTACGTGGAAGCGTACCCTAACACGATCAATTACTGGATAAAGAATAGGGGAGAGATGCTGCTGGATGGGTAAGCAATATCATCAACCTATTTTAGTTGAAGTTCGTTTGTCTCTCTACCTGTCTCTTTGACATTTGTGCGTAGGAAAGGGACAAAACACGGTTTCGTTAAGAAAGGGTATTTAAGACCAAAATTTGGCTTGGCTTTGATTGCATTGAAACCCGTACCGTCAGTTGAAGTAGTAAGGAGGCGACAGAAGATGACAAAACGTAATCCTTAATGTTTATTTTAGGAGGTGATAAGCAAACTATATCCGAGGTATTTTTAATTCGTGTTTGAGTCAGCCGAATTATTAAAATGATATATTTAACTAGTGAAACAATGTATGGTGGGTGGTGCAGCCACGTTATGGCAGAGTTATATCACTGTGAAGTATCCTAGACTCATTTACACCTAAAATAAAAGTATTAATCCGTGATTTGCCAAAAATGTGTTTAAATAAACATCTAAAATCAAAAACTTACCGTCATAACCAAAACCCAAAGCAATTTTATATAATGTTAGGCACTGGTCCCACCGCCGGCTAGTAAGCTAGAAAAGTTGGGCGAGTAGCATTACATCGCGGATCTGTAAAGGTCGATTGATCACACTGTGCCTGGTCAGCACGCAATGAACCGTTACTCGCCCAACTTTTCTAGCTTACTAGCCGGCGGTGGGACCAGTGCCTTAATAAAGTAAAACTATCCACTAAAGCTCAGGTTTGTCCCACAAAAACTCTAAACAATGCCCCAATATCAACAAGAATAGTAGGCGCGTGCACACAATTCTGGGTCTTATATACGAGATGTAATGTCCCGGATAAACACGAGGACCATAATGATTCGTAATAAGGGGAAAGTTTGCCTTTTCTGATACAACTCTCCTAGGATGAACAGATCTTAATGTCTCTTGCTACTTTGTTAAGGTTACATATAAGTATCTACTGGTGTTCCTTTATTATCTGTGTTGCGATACACATATCTGCTTTTAATATTCGCAGTAAAACTTTGAGTTGAGCATTTGTTGATGATGGTATTGTTTAAGACTTATAATATGTGTGTGTGTGTAAGTATACGGAAATATAGCCTAAAATAATATGTTGTTTTTTTGTATCAGAACCTAGGCTGTTAAAAGTATTGATTATAAAGGTCCCCTGAGTCTCCGTATGTCTAACATGGTATGTTTCAAATCCATCCGCGGTTCTTTTTTAGGGTTCCGTAGTCGACTAGGAACCCTTATAGTTTCGCTTTGTCTGTCCGTCCGTCCGCGGATAATCTCAGTAACCGTTAGCACTAGAAGGCTGAAATTTGGTACAAATATGTTTATCAATCACGCCGACAAAGTGGTAAAATAAAAAGTGTTTTTTTAATGTTTATTAGGGTACCTCCTCTATACGTAACGTGGGGAGTGTTTTTTTTTTTGATTTCAACCCTAACGTGTGATATATTGTTGGATAGGTATTTAAAAATGAATAGGGGTTTGCTAAAATAATTTTTTGATAATGTTAATTTTCGGAGATAATCGCTCCAGAAGTTAAAAAAATGTGTCCCCCCCCCCTCTAACTTTTGAACCATAAGTTTTAAAAATATGAAAAAAATCTCAAAAGTAAAACTTTATAAAAACTTTGTAGGAAAATTATTTTGAACTTGATAGGTTTTTGAAAAAAATTACAAAATAATTTCTGAACTAAGTTTGTAATTTAACCGTATAAGCAGGTTGTGTAAATTGTACCTGTAATTTCTACAAAATCGCAATGAAATGACGTGCTTTCGTGAAAATCGGTTCACGCAATAAAGATTTATCCCTTAAAAATCATCTCCCATACTTTAAGCTCGCGCGCAATAGTTTACTTAATTTGCCGATAGATGTCGCTGTACACGGAACGCTCACATTGTACATGGCGCTGTTAAGATTTTTCCTGATTTAATGGGGTCGGAGCAGGTGCGCCCATACATTAGGTCGAAAATTGTCGTCCTCGATTGTCTTAGTTGTCTTTGGTCGTTCGTTGTCTAATAATAAAATTGCTTGCTAAGTATTGCTTGTATTGTGTCTGTCTATAATACATGGTCGATTTGATTTGGGAATTTCTTGCTCAAACATTCGGTTCACGGAACGGGCTACGGAACCCTACACTGAGCGTGGCCCGACACGCTCTTGGCCGGGTTTTTTTTTGATTAGCGGTTCTTAATAGCTAGCATTTATTATATATTATAAGATAAACGATTACATCATGGATCATTATCATCATCATATTTGGCAGTGATAAAGTCCTGCACTAGAAATCTATCGCAATATAAATAAATAGGTTTTCTACTGTAGCAACGTAATTTTATAATATTCTGATACTGAAAATTTAATTGTATTGTATACTGTTTTGAAAAAAATATACCTCGCCGAGTTTTTTACGTAGTTTATCAACGTTTAATAGAGGAATAAGTGACTTTGACTTTAACTTTTACCTTGAGTGTTAGCGGTGTTTGTATGGCAAACATTGCGCACCAATTTACCAATGCTCTATCCTCTTGGCTACTCAGTGCGCGCGGAGGCGGCGACCAGTGCTTGGAAACTCTCATAGAATGAAAAAATGTACGGGATAGTTAACGCATCTTAGCCAACCTAACAAAACACAGAACTTTTGCACCTTATTACAAGGCAATAAAGTGCACTCATTTTTCTTTACGTTGGTAGTAGACCTTAAGAGAATCCTAAAACAATGTATGAAGTTCCGCCTCTTAAAACGTAGTGGTTATAATTATTCTCTTTGGCGGCGGTAGTGGCGGAAGCGTGAATTTACTTTTCTTCTTCTTTTTTTTGGCGTTCTTGCAAACTGTGTGTATGAAAACTTATCCTAAGTTATAAGAAGAAATTATATTTTAAGTTGTTATACAATATTTTATGTTGTTATAAATCAATTTCAGGACATTGAACTTGGCACCCATTTAGATCTCACTTCTTTTGTCGTTAAAGTCAACAATCATAACATAACAGTGAACTTGGCTCTCAGTTCACATTTATGTTTTTGATGGGATATATATATCATGATTATATTTTGAAATTTCAAATCAGAAATCCTGCCGATTACTCAAAACACAGTGCCATTTCCTGGTATTTTACGCTCGTGTTGAACTTCTGCTGTGAATGTCCAATTCATCAATTTTCAACGTAACATTAATAAAGTAATTTAAAATAAAATTTGATGACGACAAAGTGGCCTTCAAGCTAATTAGTCTCAGGACTTAAACGGAAGTAATTTACTTTAATTACGTATTCTTTGAGATATAAATTAAATGTATAATGACAGTTAAACTGTCCTATCGCTCGTTCAAAACATTACCTGCTTAACCCTCAGGTTTAATACATTAGTTCGTGTCTATATAAGGATGCCTAGAATTTTCTATCGGAGTATAAACGGGTCACTCGTTATGGTTTTTCGATACGTTTAAAATCAATCCGTAATCCTGAATCATTAACGTTTACGGCAAAAGCCTGACAAGCACAATAGGCTCACTAGGAATCTCTGTATAAATAGTAATACAACAGAGATCGCTGATAAATATTTCGCTGGATGCAGAGAGTACAAAATTATTGACTTTAGACTCCTTTTAACAGGCCAAAATACACGATAAGGGAAGAGAAGTCTTCATACAAGGTGTCGATGTGGCTGACTATCCGGCAATTTTCTCGAAGCGACATCGGCACCTATAACTGCGTGAGCACCAATTCGCTGGGCAAGAGTGAGGGCACACTAAGGCTCTACGGTAAGTGGATTCACAGTTCATCGTTCTCAGACAGGCTCGGGTTTTCTGGTGGTGACTCCACTCGGTCACAAGAGTTCCTAGTAATTTCAAGTGTGCTGGCTGCGTCGAGTTCGTGCGGTGGCGTCTAGCGGCCATATTTAGTCGGGTTATAAATTTAAACGCATCAGAACGGGCATGGATTCGGTATCGGTCAGCAGAGAGCAGCACAACAGATGAGTTCGGTTCCCACTCTTTAGGCCTTGCGTGCATCGAAAGTTTGATGAGGGATTTGCCACACTGGACGCGTTCTGCGGTCTGCGGTCAGTTCTTCCCACAATTTAGTATGGGAGACCTGACCGCAGACCGCAGAACACGTCCAGTGTGGCAAAGGCTTAATAGTATAAACATTAATGCAATTGTAAAAGCTACCAACTACTTTAGCCAGATTGACACTTATCTGACGATGATGCTCTTTGATTCGCTCTGACTCCTGACACAAAAGGAGACATCACGTTCACTGTGTCAAACAGCATCCTGAAATGTTCAAATTATCTTACTGGTTTTACGATGTTCATCATATCCTCCTAGCGTTATTCCCAGTTGTGCCGTGACGACCGCGGTTTGACACCAAATCCCAAGAAAGATTATGCCAAAGTACTTGTTTTCTACAAAAGCGACTGCCATCTGACCTTCCAACCCAGAGGGAAAACTAGACCTTATTTTTCTCACGATGTTTTCTCTCACCTAAAAGCGAACTGTAAATATTCCTTACTTAAGTTCCGAACTCATGCCGACGACTTTAGAAGTGACTTTAGACCGCATCGCTCAATGCGCGAATAGCCATATTTTCTCTCTGAGCACGGTTAGCACAAGACAGCGTGCGAGCTGTGTCGCGGTAAGAGAGACTATACCTACATCTCTTTCTAATTAGAACACTTAGAAAGAGACTGTTAGTCCATCTCGCCGCAGGTGCCTGATAGTCGAATGAAAGTCGAGCGCAGTCCATAGGTACAGACTTTAAACGTTTATTTTTTTCACAGAAATCAAATTAAACTCGTACAACGAAGACTTCAGCAACCAAATCAGCGTAGCTGGAGGTATGTATTTTCATTATTCTGCTTCCACTCAATGTACACAATAATAACTGATAAACACATATTGTTTGAGCATTATAAACATGTTATCGTCAAATTATGAACACCGTTAGTTTTAATCTTACTCGCTAAAGTTTCGAAAGATTGGGAAATCCCAAATCCCTTTACAATTGTACACATTATTTTAGGTTAGTTTAAAAATCTACCAATGTCAAATCCTGAAATTGTGAACTGACACACCCTGGGCGCTGATTGGTTGAACGAATTATTCCATTTACACTCAGCTTTCTTTCACTCACTTCAGAACGTGATTGTTTTTTTTTCAACTGAACATTTTATTCGATTTACTTTGTATATCGGCAGTGTTGATGAAGCCCCGCTGCGCAAGTTTCCTAAACCTGGACGATTGCCCCTTCGGGCAACTGAAGCTACCTTTGTATATGCGTTCCGTAGCTTGCCAATGTGATCTCAGTTCAAAATAAGACGACTGGACATTGATAGAGTATAAAGTAACGAAAAATAATGCGTAAAATTGTAGACGTTTTGACAGTTCTCAATTTTTCGACAGTTTATAATATCGCGAGTAAGTTTATTAGCTGACGGTGTTCGCAATCTAACGGTGACATACATTTAAAACAGTCGCCGAAAGTCAACTATCGCTATTATTCTGTTACTTGTTTTAACCTCTATTCACCGTTTGACCATAAATATCTTGACGCAGCGATTCGTAGCGACGAAGATACTTAGCGTAACGTCCAACGCCCAACGTCGAAACTCAAACAGTGATTGATAAAAAAGCGCCGCTCTCTAAAACCGCTTTCATGTGAATAAATACATGGTTATCAATTTGTGTCATTTAAACGTTTTTTTAACGCCAGTTGAAAAAGCGCTCGAGTGCGAACCGGTTCGGAGGTGTGGATTTGTTAGGCGTGACGGGTGCGCTGAGGCGCGTGGGTGCGTTTCGAATAACCGCCTTGCCCATATTCTAGATACGTGCTACTGATTATATGCCGAATGAATGCTTTGCCGTTGCATATGAGGTGTGCAAAATCTCTTCCTATTTTCAAAAATCTGTAGAAATAATATTACCTGTTTCTCCCTTTTGTTGTTTTTTATATATTGTATGTATGTATGTATGTATGGTTGTATATATATCTGCATATTTATTCATTTATTAGGTATGTATTTAAAAGTGTCCTGGCCCCGTATCATGGTCGGCCTTATCACGCGATAAGTGACAAGATAGAGCGCCCGTCACTGGCTGACATTGTTCGATAGACTTGGCTTGTTTAGTTATATTTGAAAGATTGATGTGTTGTATGCTCTTATTGATGAATTCCTGCAATACCTGTTTAAAATTCATGTTTTAAAGTTTCCTGCTATACAAAGGTTGTCTGGAAGAGATCGCTTTAAAGCGATAAGACCGCCTGTTGTTACCATTTTTTTATTAAGCGATTTTTTTTTGTAAGATGTTTCTCTCTTGTCGTGGTACAATAAAGAGTATTTATTATTATAATTAGAGCATTACCCAGCACAAGAGAAGGGTTGCAAGCTGAAAATAAGGCCACGTCTAGATTTGGCGAAAACAGATTTGGCCCCGCTAAAATCTAGAGTCTTAGAAGAAGTTCAGTTAATAAGCCAATGCCGAAATAAGTTCATTTAATTTGCATTGTGATTACCTTTCCATATTCACAAACACTCACAGTTCGAATAGATTTTCATCCACCGATGTACAGGGCCCTTGAAGGTGTGTTGTTATCACGGAATATTATTATACGTATAGGTCAGCATTTTCAATAATTTGTGTACCCAATTAATTCGAGTTGTTAAACCAAAAGGGTTGAAGTGTGTTGTGGGCGATAGACTAGCAACCTATAACTGCAATATCACACTGTCGATCTTTTATACCCACATTTATGCTAAGTGGCGCTGGAACATACGTTTCATGCTCTACCTGCCCCTTTTGGAAATAAAGGCGTCATTGTATGTATTTATGTATGTATGTTAAACAAAAATTAACTCAGTGATTGTTTAGTGACGAAGATTAGGCAATCAAATTATGTGAAAATTCACTTGTTTCACATTTAAATTACGTGTTCATGCATATCTTTTATAAATAGAAAAGAAAAACTTAACTTTTATAAAAACTATTTATTTAATTGTCATCACAAAACTGACACGCTTATCATGAGAACACGTTTTTTTAAATGCCCAGGTAATTGGTTAATTTTTTTTACACCTTTACATTAATATCCGAAAAGTATATCGATCGTAGTACTGCCGACGCCCAATTATTAATTATTTAATTTACCCTACTTAATAACACGATATTATTGTGATAAAACACGATATTATTGTGATAAAACACAATAACAAGCTGCTGGTATGAGACGGTTATTCCTATAATTTTATCACGCTTCGGGGCTATCATTAATTAGAACAGCTTATATAGATAGCAGCGCAGCGCAGCAATTTCACTTGAAATTTGGATTCAATTGATCTGATGCTATGTAAAAATTTCTTAAACTAATGTGATTTATTTATTTGATATGGCTATTTTGAAATGTACAATATTAATTTATTTTTTACATTTAGATGAAGATAAATGTATTACCTGGTAAAGGTTGCTGGAGTCCGCTGGATGCGGGTGGCGCAGGACCGGTCACTTTGGCACTCTTTGGGGGAGGCCTATGTCCAGCAGTGGACGTCTTTCGGCTGATATGATGATGATGAAATGTATTTTTTACATATATTCGTTTTGAGCATCACTATAAGTACCGATATAACTATTAAGACTATTTAAATTTATATATTATATTATTATTTATTTATTATTATTATTTCTGTTTGATGTTCTAGTTCACTTTGACTATATAATTATTGTTTTTTTTTGTAAATACTAATTTAATTTTAATGTTTTGCCATACCCCAAGGGGTTTCATGTACTGTATCTAATGTATAGTATGTTGAATGCAAGTAAATAAATAATACAATTGAACATTATGCATGACACTGTCTTTAATAAAATCGACGTTTTATAATGTATAGCAACCAAAACATAAATACTTAGCTATGTATACGCATGAACATAATGTGAAGACAAAAAAAAAGTTAAACGATATGACACCGAGACCAAATATAATGGAAAATAAACCATTATCATCTGAAAGTTCTGAAAACCAGGGCAAGACTCGAACTTGCGACCTCTTTATTACCGCTATAGTGCTCTCTCTGAGCAAACACGACACGAAACACAAATCAAACAACCCTCCTAGCGTTGTGCCCTAAAGGAGCTCGGGGTCGGCTTTGACATCTAATCCCAAGATTTGGCATAGGCACTAGTTTAACGAAAGCGACTGCCATCTGACCTTCCAACTCAGAGGGAAAACTAGACCTTATTGGGATTAGACCGGTTTCCTCACGATGTTTTTCCTTCACCGAAATACTAACGGTAAATATTCCGTACGTAGGTCCCGAAAAACCCATTGGTACGAGCCGGGATTCGAACCCACGACCGCTGCTTGACAGCCGCATGTCTGAACCACTGGGCTACCGTGGCTTACACGAAACAAATATATTTCCGAAACAAAAACATTTAATATAATAATTTGTTTCGTTAATAATGTACTTTAGCGCCATCTCTTTCTTAAATCTGAAACTTTATTTTCCATTATTTTTGTTCTGTGACTAGTATGGTTTAAATTTCACAAAAAATCATGATCTTTGGTATAATACTATTCATTTTCCATTTTGACTTTCTATAATTAAAATACAAGCAGAAGGGTAATACGAGTAGGAAGTTGGAAGCTATAGCTACTGCGTTCTTAAGGTTGTTAAGAATATATAAACACTCACAGAATGCATGTACTTACCAAGTTTCAGCAGTATAGTTCTTATAGTTTCGGAAAAAAGTGGCTGTGATATGATGTTCTGAAAGGACGCCCGGTCGGTAACAGGCGGACAGCCGATCGCTTGTCGCGTTCATTCGGCCCCATATTACCTAAGTTTGGTGCCTCAGGTTACTGTCCCGGCGACGTTTCCACATCAAACTCTTCCATTCTTCTCGTTTTCCTGCAGAACAGAAGGACATCTTTAAGGTTGACATCCCTCAATTCTCTCTCCTCTAACACATCTTTACCGAATGTATTCCGCGGTTCCACGTACATAATACATTCCGCTAGTACATGCTTTCTTGTTTCTTCCTCCCCACAGTGTGGGCAGGAGCCATCGTTACTAATACCTATTATAGGTGAAAAACTTAAGAAAAGGACCTGTTGTATGTAGTAGTGGCGTATTCGAATAGACAATACATATTTAAAATTAGAACACAAACAAAACAAATGTCTATTCGCACACATTACTCACACATACAACAGGTGACTTTTACTTAAGTTTTTCACCTATACCTTCAAGTGTCTATTTAGAGTATTGTGACCAGTTACGAAACGAGTCAACAATCTCAGAATCTCAGATTGGCTGTGACATAAGGACGGAATCCATAAGGGTTCCGTTGTTTGCCATATGGCTACGGCACCCTAAAAAGACTATCTATTACTCATACGTAACTGAGTCAAAATGATTTAAGGGCTCCATAATGTACGACGACGAGCGAAGCGAAGAGGAGTGTCAGGTGCACCGCGACCCTACAGCGCGCGAGCCGAGCGAGCAAAGCGAGCGTGCCGCGGTAGCGGCCGGCGAAGCGCCAGAACCGAACATTGAATATGAGGAGGTGAAATTACACATTTTCGGTTCTGGCGCTTCGCCGGCCGCTGCCGCGGCACGCTCGCTTCGCTCGCTCGGCTCGCGCTGTAGGGTCGCAGTACACCTAACACTCCTCCTCGCTTCGCTGTTGTTTTTCTGAAAGCGTTACAAAAAACTCGACTTTGAAATCAGTTACCAAATAATTGAAAGAAAATCACTTTGGCGCACAATATGTTTAATGGTATGCTGCGTGAAACGTGAATGCAATGCAACATTGGACTTTTTATAGCTATTCTTTGACAATATCGAACACACTGAAATTAATTTCTCCAGCCCGATAACTGAAACGTTTTTTTAAGCAATTATGGTCTGAATAATATTTGGACTGATGTAAAGATGTATTTACTATAATTGTAAACATTTTCTCCGACTTCGGCAGAGCCAAAAGGAAGGCATAGGTGTTAAGCAATCTATGTTTGTATTTACGTGTGTTCCGCGCTTTTGATAAAGGAGGTGTCAATCGATATTTTATTCTCCACTCCGGGTGGCATTAGGCTACCTTTTAAATGAAAAAAAAAAAACGTTTTTTTAGTTATTTTTCCGTAGTTGGGTTACAGGTTTTCGTTCTACCTCTGATATAAATGGCTTTTAACTTGTTTTTTCTCCCACAGGTCTTACAGAAGCAGCCAAAGGAAACTCCACGAATAAATTACTGTTCAAAAGGACTTTTTTAACCATACTGTTTTGTTATCTCACAAATGTTTACATGTTCACGTAGTCGTTATATATGTAAATAGGTGTTAAATGCCGTTTGTGCGGGCGATAATGAGCCAAATAAAAGCATTTTGATCTCATGGCACGTGGGTGGTATGGAAAGGATTATGAATATATAAATACTTCATTTATTTAATTCAGACAATATGACAAATAATTATTTAAGAAACTTTTGTTCATTGAAATTATTTGGCACTCTTAATTACAATTAAGTACTTAAGTAACATAAACTATTTATGAAAATGAAATTTCTTAAAGGTAGAGAACCTTGGTTTTAATATTTGTGTTATAAGAGAAACCAATCGCAATGAAATACAATAATTAAAAAAAAAATATATATTAACTTATATTTTTTACAGTCACAAAACAAAACGACTTAAGTGCTACGTCATAGTACACATGTGTCCACATGTGCCTTTATAGTTAGAGTTCCGTTTTTTTTCATCTTGGAATACAATTTTCAATCAAAAAAATATTTATTCGGTCCATATAAGATGATCAAAATTTGTCGGTCTGAGGACACTTGTAAATAATTAAATACCCACGGTGGCATGTGCCATAAATAACGTAGTACCAACACGTCGAGGAGTGCGGGAGGGAGGAATGCGAATATAACAAGACTAAATGCAGAGAAGACCTGGCTAGGAAGGAAAGGCAATATACTTTGTTGATTCACTTGGCTTCGTCGGTTAGTACGTATTTCAAACAGCTCCTGTACTCCTGCGCTGCTGCCAAAATCGAATCTCAAAGTTCTTATGTCTCCATTATCACTTGAATAGAATAAGTGTGATACATACAAGCGGAGATATATGCGGCACAATGTTCTGCAACGGCACGTAAGATAATGTATGCTTTAAAAAACGTAATTCAATTACATTGTTTCAATTTTTGTAAATAGTAAATGTAAGATGTAATTATGATGACAACGATTCAAGTATTAACTGTAGCTCGTGTAACCGACTTTGCTTAGAACCGCCAAAATAAAGTATTATTATTTCTATTTTCAAGGGTTTAACACACACTATTGTATTCATGAACTTCAATTAGTTATAATGCTTTGCAGTATGCATTATTGGGTGTTGTTATCACTATGATACTTAAGTATAGGCATAATCTGCGCCGATTTAATTTAAATATAAAACAAATACAATTGATGAAAAAACCACTTAAGTAAATATATGTAATTATTTTGAGAACCTGAACCAAAATATTAACATTGTATATAATTTTCAATTAATATTTTTCACTAAATACAGTCATTCAGTCTAAAGACCGACCACACCGAAGCTTGCGTATGCACTACGCGCAATGACGCGCCGTATGCGTCACGATTTCTATAAACATTTCACGGCGAAAACCTGAGGGGTAGTCACGTAACGTTTTGAATGCGCGTTAAGTAGATCCAACTGTCATTTTTCCATATAAAAAAATATATTTAGATCTACCTAACGTACAGTCAAGGAATTTAATTCCCTACCCATTTCGTTGAAATGTCGTTAGACATTTGCAATGCATTAAGGTCGAAAATATGTTTCAGTAATAGTATTGAAAAGTCAATACATATTATTTGGCACTTCAGATTACAGATAACCTCTTTGCAAAAAGTTATCATTGCTTTTTTAATTACAAACATGTATTAGTGTCAATCGAGAAAATTTAAAAATTATTTACAAATACTTTATTAATTTACAAATAAAATGCTTGCCACTAACCGTGAACTATTAAGATCTCAAATAGTCGAATTACACCAGGAAGCAATAGGGAGTCATGAGATAAGGGAGCGACCACACCGGTGCTGCTTAACGATGCGTATACGCGTTGACGTGTCGTATGCGTCACGTATTCTTCATACATTTTGCTGCGTTTTACGGTGCGTTAGCGTATTTTGAGCAGCGGTGTGGTCGCACCTTAACACGTTAAAAAGTTTAGTTCACCATGTCAACGCAAGTAGGTAATCTGTTGCCTAGTTACTAACATAAAACAATGTATGCGATATGTCAAAGTAACGTCGTGCTTTAGCTAGCTCACATGGTGACAGTTTGCTATACGATATTGAACCTTAGGTGGGTTGGAAATTAAACTCCTTGACTGTACGTACAAAGCGTTACGTGATCGACCGGCCGGTGCCGCGTTTTAAGTTTCGGTGTGCTCGATTCGTAATGATTTGAGAAAACAAACAATGAGCTATTTTAATAGTAGCATTGACTTCAAATGTTATTAAGAAACATACTACGTTCAAGTGACATTGTATGAAATACACTCACCGGCATTAATATGTTCAATAACAAAGTAGGCAAAAGCATCTGATTCGCCCTAACGAACCTAGAAAATATAGTCGTGTCAGATATATGTATATGAGCGCTTTTTTGAAACAGATTTTAATGCTGGTAACTGTACGTTACATACGTACTGAAAAAGTAAAAGTATGAATAAAGATTACGATCTGAGAAATGTGTAGATACCAACCAGTTTTTTTAGGATTCCGTAGTCAACAAGGAACCGTTATAGTTTCGCCATGTCCGTCTGGCCGATCTGGAAAGAGCATTTTATTTGGAGTATACCTCGCCTACACCTAAAGTGGCGATGTAATTTTTTTCCTCTTTTAACCCATAGTGTGGGGTATCGTTGGATAACTTGTTAAAAAAGATTATGGGTTTTTTTTAAACGATTTTTCAAATAAGTGATTCAAGCAAAATGGCTGCTACTGGGAACATGAAAAAAATCGTGGCAGTGGTACATATAATGAATTTAAAAGGAAAACTATCACGACTAAGTACCTAGGCATAACTAGTTACCGAGTAATAGTCAACCAACTTAAAATGTACTTAGAAAGGCCAACCTTCGTACTAATTCGGCCGACGCAACCATTTTGTTGGCGTGCGCGCGTCGATGTAACTAAGAAAGACAGACGGCAAATATGGAACCCTACACTGCGCGTGGCCCGACACGCACTTGGCTTATTTTAAAGAAAATAATAAGTTGAGGCATTCGTGCTCGAAATAACGATGTTACATTAAAAAGCTGAACATTACGCCTAAGTGTAGAATTATTGTGAAATTTTACAATAGTGTTTGTAAAACCCGAATCTGTAAATCATCGCTCGATAATAAGACTGTTTACAACAAATAAAAAATGTCAAAATATCTATAACGTTTTGTATCATTTATTCTTTTGTACACCCTATAGATATTTTAAAATAGAAACGTCGCTGGCTAGATGAAAAATATCATATGGAATATTGGCATTTATTTGTTTAATATACAAATAATTGCCCATATTTCAACCCGTTAAAGTATGAGTGGCAAAAACAAGAGGTTCCCAGTAAAGTTCCGTTACAATCATTCTCACCCTTGCTTGAATGGGTAATATTTTCCTTTAGCTGTATAAAAAAAAAAAAAAAGAAGTTTATTGCCACATGTACTGTACTTTTAACAACTAACAATTCTCTCAGAGAGCTCTCTGCCCATACGCTATTACCACGATTGCAGTTTGAAGTTTTAACACCGACTTACTTCTACATATTACCTATCGACGCGACAATAAAAAAAGCGCAAAACACACACAAACTATTATTTAAAATAGGAATACAAGTCGGAAGTCTCCGATCGACCTACAAAATGTGTCACAGCATAAGTGCCTATTCATTTCACGCCGCCCTGCCCTCGTATTACTCGACGTTCCGCACTAAATTGCACGTGCATTCAAATAATTCAGTGTTTTCCGACAACCGACGCAAAAGAAAGGAAGTGAAATTTATTTGATAAAAAATTCACTTGGAGCGTTTTTGTTTCGCCCCACCGGCACTGCAGGAGAGTGCACCTGCGACCGGACTCGAGTTATTGTTGGGAGTATTGCTCCATTTTAGTTTTTGTGCCTCAGAATTGTATTAAACTGTTTCCGATTGGGAATTACTGTGCTGTAAGTCGGAAAATGTAGAGCGAGTAGGGCACAGTAAGGCATAGAATTTCTATCTGGGTTCGAACCCCGGCTAAACTTCAGGAGTTAATAATAATAATAATAAGATATTGTGCTGACAGATCGATCGAAACGCCAGGCGGTGCTCGTCGACATCACCATCCCCCATGATGAGAACCTCGTGAAGGCCGAAAAGGACAAAGCCAGCAAGTACCTAGACCTGGCTCACGAGGTAACCGCCATGTGGGATGTTGATTCGACGATCATCGTCCCGATAGTCGTTTCGGCTAACGGTTTAATAGCGAAGAGTCTCGACCATCACCTCAAGAGACTCTCGCTAGATGGCTGGATCAAGGGTCAGATACAGAAGGCGGTACTCCTGGATACTGCGCGGATAGTCAGGAGGTTCCTGTCTCTGGCGCCCTGACCACCGGCAGCTTAGGCCCCGCCTCGCTGCCGGCGGTACCCTAGGTTAGGTTTTTATAATGATTTTATGTTTTGTAAGTATAGTTTTAAAATCCTAGCCTAAGATGAAAGATGAATAAAGAGAATAATAATAAAACATTTATTTCTAGGCAAGCCTATAGTTACAAACTTCTTACAGACTAAAATACATATAATATAATATTAAAATACTCATTATTATTTAGGCGACGAAACAGTGTATGGCTCCGTTGTGTCGTCAAGTCCGGTTTAGAGTGTAGTAGGTTGCCCCCCTACCCATTGGGCAGAAACCAACACACGCGATGGTCTCCTGGAGCGGCCGCCGCACGCGCATCACAAACGAGCTGAAGTGCGCGTAGTGGCGCCAACGCAGCTGGAAAACCCTCAGCGAGTAGCCAGTCTTCTGGTGAACATACGTCACCATGTCATCAGCCGTGACGGAGTAATGCAGGCGCGACACGTACAGCGCTTTACTTCGTGTGGCAACCCGCAGGCCTGAACCAACTGGCTCTGCTGTACCACACTGGCTCTTTCGCGGCTTGCGCTTACTAGACAGCAATGTGAAACCCTTCTTATCCACATCGGTGCGATGCCTCGTCAGGCTATCAGCACTTAATATAGCACCGACTCACAAGAGCTTATTACATCTTCCCGCATTTCTTAGCAGGTCATAAAAAACTACAGCAATTACTACTAGTGACTCTGTGAGCCGTAAAACTCACAAAGCTATTAAAACAAAATAGATATTGGCTCGACCAAAAAATCTTTATAATTAACGAACCTGCTCACTAAATTCAACGAAAATCGGTTAAAAATCAACCTGCGTAGAGAAGAACAGCGAGAAAGTGGTACATCCTTCGAAAAGTATTTTGTAAGAATCTACTTTGAATAAAAATATTTTGACTTTTGACTTTTTGACTTTTTTTTGACATCTGGACATACAAACGATTATCGCCCCAAGTTGAAGCATAGAACTTTAGATAACCTTTGTAAGACAGGTTATTATTATATCTTCTGCACACGAGAATGCAACATTCTGCGGGAACCAAACAAATATCCGATTGACACTGAGCCTATGATCTTTTCATATGAAACATTACGATAGGCATTTACTTACTGACACTCGTAATGTACAATCACTAACATTAATATCGGCCACAACAAGGCACACATTAATATCTGACCGACTCTATTTCTAGGGCACCTATTATATCTTCTGCACATGAGAATGCAAAATTTTTTTGAGCCTACGATCTTTTCATATGAAACATCACGATTGGCATACACTTACTGATACTAGTAATCTACAATAACCACCATTAATATCGGTTACAACAAGGCACACATATATATCTGACCGACTCTATTTCTAGGGCATTTATTATATCTTCTGCACACGAGAATGCAACATTCTGCGGGAACCGCTTTTGAGACAAATGTCTGATTGACACTGATCCTGTGATCCTTTCATACGAAACATTACGACTGGCATTTACTTACACTCGTAATGTACAATCACCAACAATCCAACATTATAATATTGGCCACAACAAGGCACACATAAATATTAGACCGACTCTATTTCTGGGGCACATAGGACGTATCAGATATTTTTCCTGCTTTGTTATAGCAGATATTAATGCTGGTGACTATACAAGCCGAATGAGTTCATATTCTCTGTCTCAATCATGGGGGTAAACAATTGAACTACCTACGTGTTCCATTTTCAAATGTGTAGTTTCTTAACAATCATTCTTCAGGTGGCAAACCCGTTTAGAAATGGTGACAAATAATATCACAATATCGGAAAACTTGAACGTCGCCGTCCCCGATCCATTGTACTCCTTCGAGGCATGAATGAAATATAAAGGCGGGTTGTTGTGACGCTTGTTGGACGCGAGACGACAGCACATTTCATATTCCAGGTACGAAATTTTCCCTCAATAGTAGATAGTAATGGGGAATTTCTGGCTGTTGTCTGTATTTCCGATTATAATCCAAAATCAAACCATTTGAAGGGTTGTGCCGTTCACATGGCCGGCACCTGTAGGCAGGTGAGTAAAAACTGGTCTCTAAAAGGGGATACTATAATTCTGAAGAGCCACTTGTCCATAACAATTATTATTTCAAAATTAAATAAGTCGGTAAGCCATTTACCGCACATGACCAAGGATGCAGATTGCAGATCATTTCATAAAATATATAAATAGATAACTACAACTTAGAAAAGTTGAAAAACCCCCGACATTTTCATTTCGAAGTCTAATATCTCAAACACGGCTAAACAGATTTTCATGAAACATGGCTAAGAACACTCGAGCTTACAACAGCTTTCGAACAGAAAAAACCGCATTCAAATCGGTCCATCCGTTTGGGAGCTACGATACCACAGATACACAGACACGTTAAACTTATAAGTTATAACACCCCTCTCTTTGCGTCGGGGGTTAAAAAGAGAGGTGATCACGTAATGTTTCGAACGCACTAGACTGTCATTTTTTCCACAGAATAAGAGTGACATGAGGCGCGTGCAATGCGTTACGTGACCCACCTGCAGGTTATGTTATTAGTATTATATTAAATATAATATAAATAAATAAATATTTGGGGAAATCTTACACAAATCGACTTAGTCACAAACTAAGCAAAGCTTGTACTATGGGTACTAGACGGCGATATACATTCTTATATCCTACTAATATTATAAATGCGAAAGTTTGGATGTATAGATGTTTGGATGTTTGTTACTCAAGCACGCTTCAACGGCTCAATCGATTTGGATAAAATTTTGCACGAAAATAGTTTATAGCCTGGATTGAAATATAGGATAGTTTTTATCCCGGGTCCACGCAGACGAAGTCGCGGGCGGAAGCTAGTAGATTAATAAATACTTAAATACATAGGAAACATCCATGACACAAATAAATGCCCTTACCGGGATTCGAACCCGGGACCTCCGTCTTCGTAGGCAGGGTCACTACCAACTATGCTACATAGGTCGTCAAATTATGTCTTAACCTTTAGACGATATTATATAAAAAGATCATGTGTCACTCATAATCATAAATTTTGTTGTTACGTATATACTTGCTAATTGCAGTTTACTGCCAGCAGGAGCATTAAGCCCACACATAATCTAGATGTCATATTAATGAATTAACCCATTGAGCGTGTATATGATATACGTAACTTGGGGCTATTGATAGATTGTGGGCTTTGTTATGAGAAGCATGCTGCAGATGCTGTTTTAGGAGGTGATCCTACAAACTTAAAAGTGGGTACTGACCAACGTTACGAGGTGTAATGTTCATTCGCATCGAGCGTGTTACGCATCGAGCATGTTACGCTGTGTTCTAAAATCGGCGTAACATGCTCGTCAAAACTCTGTGCTCCGCTTTCGCCGCCAGTTCACTCAAGATGGCCGACAGCGAGGTCGCGTTGGTATCTTGGTTTGCTACAAAATCCGGCTACTTATAAATGAAAACTTGCGTACTAGGTTGGTGCAGTCCTTAGTTTTATCTAAATTGAGTTATGTGGATTCAGTGTATGGACTACCTTTTCTCGCTAAGCACGAAGACAACATGATTCAACATGTACAAAATGCGTCACGCGGCAGCTATCCTAAGACGTCTCCGTTATGTACCAACCAAGTGTTGGAATATTATTCCACCGCCAGTAAAAACTCTGAAAGAAGTCCATAGTTTTAGAACCAAACTTAAAAAGTATCTGCTTTCATCAGATAAGCGAGGAAACTTGCCATCTAGACACCAGTTGTATTTAACAAAATGGTATTGTTATATTTGTTTATGCTCACCATTCGGAATTGCTTTTATCTTTTGTTAAGTATGTTATGGTTTTTTAAGGGTTCCATAGCCAAAATGACAAAAACGACATGACGAAACGAAGGGTTCCGCCCTTATAGTTTCGTCATGTCCTTTTGTTCGTATGTCCGTCTGTCCGTATGTCACTTTTACTCAAAAACGATAAGGTGCATTTGAATACAATTTGTGTTTCGCGAAACGTCTGGTTGACGTAACTGGTGGCCGAAGAACTGGAAGCTTTCTCGCGCAACGCACCAGCATTGCAATTCATCGAGGAAATGCCGCCAGCATCCTCAGTCCAATTTCTCGAGGGTCGTTTTTAGATTCAACTTAGTTTTGGGTTTTGTAAGTTTAACGTGTTTGTGTATCTATATATCTGTCTGTGGTATCGTAGCTCCCAAACGGATGAACCGATTTGAATGCGGTTTTTTGTGTCATAGATAATTATATCCCGAGCGTTCTTAGCCATGTTTCATGAAAATCTGTTGATCTAATTTTGAGATATTGGACTTTGAAATGAAAATGTGGGGGGTTTTCAACTTTTTAAGTTGTAGTTATAATTTAATTTAGTTAATGTTAGCATCTCGTATATACTGTAGAAAATAAATATTTGGATTATAGGTGTATTTTGTTAGCCGTTACATAGTTTCGTAATCTAATAGTAATAAAATATATTTTTAGGGGGGGCACCCCTACGTGTGACTAGAAGTAAAAAAAAACACTGTAGGTCAACGTATATGAATGTACGGCATATGAATCGATAGGTCTTTAAAATGAACGAGGTCTTACAGCATGTCTTTTGATTCAGTAAATATGCATCGCTCCGAAAGTCACTAAAATGTTGTGTCCCCCCCCCCTCTAACTTTCGAACCGTGTATAGAAAAACAAGAAAAAATCATATACATAGTGCTTTATACATTTTATGAAGTGAATGCTTTATAAATGTTGTGTTTATAAAAAGTGAGTTTCTTAAGAAGAAAATACGTTTTTTTAACTTACGGTATAGGATAGTGATTTCGAATGCGGGTTAGCTAGAAGAAGGTACGGAACCCTCCATTATGCTTGGTCCGGCAGGCACTTGGCTGGTTTTTTAAAATGTATTTTGCTACGTAACACCTACATAAACCTACGCAACGCCTTATACGTTTCTTAACCTGGTTACACGTGGCTTTACGTAGATGTGTTAAATTAGATTCATATTTATAAATTAATTTTCGCGATTGGCTTATAAAGAGTGTTTCTCATAATTACACCGCAATAAACAAAACTTTTGAATACATAATATCTCGTAAAAGACCTTTGATCAGCCAGTTGTTTACAATAGTTCATAAGTAATATATGTATCAACTTTTTTAGACATACTCGACCAATGTTTACGGATTACCTACTGTAAAAATACTATAACATTGCTCTCACCTTAAACAAAATGAAAACCAGACGCATTTATTTTCAATATCGTGTACTTACTTTTCAAGCCAGTATGCACGATAATTAAATACAACAGACATCATACTATGAAATGTTTTTGACAACAAAACAATCACGGTTAAAAAAATACAAAATAATTTGTTGTCTTTTTTACCCACGAGCGCCATTGTTTAGTTCTGCATGTCACTGATACGCGCGTGGTTAATATTAATGGGAATTCTGCTAACAGGGGTAACAAACCCCTGGCTTCACCCTTCACGTTCGTCAAACACTAACTATGCCCGGAGGCAAACTCCATAAATTGCCAGCCATTCGTATAAATCAAATCTAAACAAGCCGGGTGCAGTATTCAGGACGTGGCATTTGTTTTTTTATTCAGAACGTTCCATTTGTGTGCTTTATTTTTTAATACAAAACCGAATTAGGAATACTAGAAGGCCACGTTGAATGTGTGACATTAGAGAAGCTTTAGGCACTGGTCCCACCGCCGGCTAGTAAGCTAGAAAAGTTGGGCGAGTAACGGTTCATTGCGTGCTGACCAGGCACAGTGTGATCAATCGACCTTTACAGACCCGCAATGTAATGCTACTCGCCCAACTTTTCTAGCTTACTAGCCGGCGGTGGGACCAGTGCCTTAATCGCAAAGAGCACGCAATAGGCAGGATATGTTGACAAGCAGGTGGATTAAAATCTGGATAAATTGGTTGCTAGTTCTAGGAAAATTAAGGGACAATCCATCGGCTCGATATGTCGACTATTATAGAGAGATGGTTTATCACTTTAAAATAGGTATGATCGGTAGATTCTCGAAGAGAACCGGTGGGAACTGAATGATAAACTACTAATTTATTGAATCAGGCGTTACTTTGCCGAAAACCATGATATGTTACTTTGCTAAAAAACGTCTATCAGATGAGATGCAACTATTTGCGTATAAACATGCAAAAAATTACAGCAAACCACCACCAATGATGACAAAACCTCGACACGTGTTTGGCCTCTCTACGAGGCATCATCAGGAGATGCTGGTAGGAGATGTTGCTTGCGTCACGTCCAATGAGCAAAAACATCGATGATTTTGCGCAGTGGACGTAACATCTCCTGCCAGAATCTGATGATGCCTCGTGTACCTAAGAAACCTTAAGTACTTAATTGTAATTCTAAAGCTTATAATAGGCTTGTAAAAGCTTATCAACACTGATAAATAGGATTATCGAAGTTCATTAGTCGGCCTTCGCGGCAAATAAGTGTCTCTGTCACATTCAGTACGCCAAAAACGGGCCTTTCAATCGGCAATGCGTAGCGAGCTTCTGGGAGTTAAAAAGTTTTTTGAAACAATACCCATTACCTTTACCTACAGAAGACCGCAGCCATGATAACGCCATTACTTGCTCTGTTAGGTATGTGGTGTTGTGTCCGCGTTTGTCTCTAGCTATCAACAGAATTTATCCTCAAATCAATAAAGGGTCGACAACTTGCTTGTGATTAACTTATGGAATCGCAAGCGTCCCTATGCTACGATGTCTGCTTACCATTAAGCGTACCGTGTGCCTGTGCGCTACCATCATAGTATAAAAAATAGGCGCATAAAATGGTGAAATAAATCCATAGCCTGATGGAGGGAGCTATCATTCAATTCCCCCGTTCATTTGTCCCTGGCGGGATTTTTGGGTAATCTTACGGAACGTTAATTGTGGACCCTGGATATGTTTACTTGACACGGGACGTGTCGTCTTCATCAATCTTCAGAATCACCCGGTGAGTAAATTTAGATAGATGGGACATGGTTTATATATGAACTATGGTTTATGTGAAAGGTTGTAAATAGGGCGAACTATTTTCGTCATACCTGGCCATAAAGTAGCAATTATCGCACTGCGCATCGCACTTCCTGGACACAATGAGACGTAAAACTTTTTACTCGCCACAGGCGGTAATAAAAAAAGCCCAGATCGCATATTTATCGCCAGGCCTCGTACTTTTGACGTCATTTTACTCACAGGTGTTGTGATAAATAAAGTAAGGTTGTTGCCGAACCTCTAAAAATGGAAAATCGTAACAATTTCTTGTAAAGATGACATTGTATAGCAACTTTTTATGCAGTAGTAAAATAAATACTACCTACATATAATTGTGAGAACACAATAAATAAACAATTACCTACAATATCAAATTATTGTTTATCTGAATTACTATATCAGTCAAAGACCATAAGTCGTCAATGTTTACGAAAATACTATTTGTAATCAATAATCATTCTATGTGTTGTTTGACGTCATCGGCAGGAAAAGTACGGGCCCTGTTTATCGCCCGTGCTCGTCTCGGGCGTCAAATAACTGCGATCAGAGACATTCTTTGTTTCACCGCCCTAGGGACGTAATGTACTATTAGTGTAAAAAACTACTCGTTTATCTACTTGTGTTCACATTATTACTTAACCATTCAACGAATGACGCACCTCTACACATGCTGGGATAAGCCGCCTCGTGGGAAGCCAGTCCTGTCAAGCTGGTTTTAATTAGCACACATTCAGATGTACTCTATGAGCAATAAAGATACAGGGGACCAATTTTTGACTTTCGAGCGCTCGACTCTTTCACTCGAAAACTGACAAATATTATGAATTGCAATTTTTTAATAGATAGAAAATTTTAAAACGTGCAGTATTACCACTCGTATTCAATTCTATCGGTAGAAAGTAAGTGCCTGTGATTATGACATTACAATAGCATTTACTTTTATTAACCGACTTCAAAAAAAGGAGGAGGTTCTCAATTCGGTTGTATTTTTTTTTTAATTTTTGAGCGCTCGAAAGTCAAAATTCGGCCCCCTGATTAAAGATTACTCAACGATTCCAAGGATAATAATAAAACCATGATGCTAAAAATAAAATAATGCCGGTAGCTTTCAAGTGTATGCAATCATGTTCAAGTTTATTTTGAATTCTAATAACTTTTAGTTTAAGTTGTTAGAAAAGCAAAATAGATCCTC
Source organism: Epinotia bilunana (assembly GCA_947049275.1). NCBI lineage: Eukaryota > Metazoa > Arthropoda > Insecta > Lepidoptera > Tortricidae > Epinotia > Epinotia bilunana. Next base: position 4,606,558 of record OX346267.1, read on the forward strand.
TCATTCAAAGCCAGTCCCATGGTTGTTAGTACGTTGTTAGTTTTCTAGACCGTATCATATGTCTTTTTTTATAACTTAAAGGTACGCATTTGACTATCTGACTTGATGGTAAGTGATGATGAGGTTGAATGTGTTACATGCATACATACTCGTAGAAAGCGCATATTCAGTCTCGTCTTTAAAAGATCCAAGATTTCAATATAGCAGGCTTTTCTCAAACATGCAATGAAATGTTGTCATTACGTGCATATAAGTTACGCTTGAAGCTTCAAAGCATCACGTTTCGGGATGAACAACTCTAGAGAACTGTAAAGGAATTACATACAAAATTGAATGCCTAGGCCGGGAAGTCCCGTCAACCGGGGTGATTAGGTACAATTTTGAACTTTGAACGTGATTATAGCGGAATATTTCTATAAGCGCTTACAAAGTTAAGGTTTTAAAACTTTTATCTTGTGTTTCAGAACCAGTGATCGGAATTAGGTTAGCCAAAATACCTATTCTTCGCAAGAGGACATAATATAAAGTGGTTGCAACCGGGTAGGAAAACAGAATTTTCTCTTAAATACCGGGTATTCGTTATTTTTCCGGGTACCAGTCGTAATGTTCAACATATATGTTTTTACTTATAGAACGGGATGTTTAATGTTAATTTAAAAGTTATAACCATTTCATACTTTTTCCTTCCCTTTTTACTACAAACTAACATAAACAATCCCGTACTATAAGTAAAAATATGTATGTTTAACATTACGACTACTTATAGTACCCGGACAAATATCGATTACCCGGTATTAAAGAAAAAAAATATTTTTCTACCCGGTTGTATCCACTCTACATCATGTCCTGTTGCGAATAATAGGTATTTTGGCTCACCTAATTCCGATCACTGTTCAGAACCCACTGATAATAATATTTTTCATAAAAAAATAAAATTTAAACCCTTTTTAAAAAAACAGGCCGTCCCTATTCATACTGTATATGGGGCCAATAGAGGCGAATAAGGGTACCAATAGGGAAACATGGCTAGCGCTGTCACAAATATAATAAGCTGGCAAATAAGTAGGTAGTGGTGCTTATGTAGGTACTTACTAGCTCTGAATGTACCTAATTGTACCAAAACGAGACTAGGTTTTGGCAGCCCCGTCCCTGTACACCCCTGAGCGTCCCGATTTCAACTTATTACGTCCCTATTAACTTCCCACGGCGTGCCTTTTTAATCCACGCTCGTCCATAATAACCCTCGTTGCGTCCCGATAAACCTCGGATTTTTTCAAAATTTTCCACGCATCACTAATTTTGCATTTTTACTTACAAAACAAAGATAATGTTGACTTACCGTGTCTAAAACAAGTTCTGCATTAAATTCTGAACACCTTTTGCACCATTGAAAGTACCTACTTTCAGTAAAACTATTAGTTATTAAGAAAGTTTTGCAGAGCAAAAAATCTGCCGTCACCGAGACCCAACTTCAAACGGTTAGTTTGACAATCTAGCACCAACTTCATGCCCTTCCAGTGTTGCTCTTACTGAATCCAACTATTCTACTATTATTTTAAATAACCGTCGTTTTTGAGAAATTATCGGGTAAATGTCATTCCCGGTTTTCATCCCTATTCCCCTCGCCATCCCTAATACCCCCGGTTGACGGTATTTTTTTTTAATTTATATGTGGCCTCATCACGGCGTTCAGCCAGGAAAAATAAAATAAAAATAGCCACATAACTATACGTACTCGGCCAGCAACCCCTTAGTTCCCGGCCTCTGTAGTAATGTACTATTAAAACTAGTGACGTTGTAACCTTCAATATGTTGTCTCCCGCGCTTGCAAATTTTAGCTCGATTATTTGCGCACTCACCTAAGACCAACTTGCGACATTTTGTATTTAAAAAAAACATAAAAAGCCAATTATTATACATCGGAAGGAACTCAGATTTCATACACGAGAGGAGGCCTGTGCAGCGGCAGGGGGATGCATATGCAAAAAAAGAAAGTACGAGTACTCGTACCTTCTTTTTTTTTCGTGGAGGTCCGAGCCACGTACCCAATCACACGAATGACTAGGTTATGTGGTATTTCTATCCACTAAAAACTCCACGGTGCTCTGCATCTGCGTTCTCATGCTCCACGACTCCAGGATGTCATGATGTGCCTAGGCTGATTTATAATTTATTTTTTTCGAAAGAACCGCGAAAATATCACTTGTGTCTTAAATCAGTTGCAAATTTTAAGTTGAAAACAGCATCTTTTCGAGATCTATCTTGGCATAGTAGTTCGTTTCCAGCTACAAATTACAACTTTCAGTTATACCTAATGAAGTATTTAGGATAAAAAAATACTTATGTTTTAAGGTTTTTGCCACCTCATTGAAGAGCCTGAGCGCTTTTATTTTATTTATTTATGTATTTAATTAGGCTCACTAAACAAGTTAGTCAAAATAATAATACAAATTATGCAAAATGTTCTGATCTGGACTAAGTATAACTCAAAATATGTGTGCACAGAAAGAATAATTTTACATACAATACATTTTTAGAGGATAGCCGTACAAATGTAGACGGGGGGTGTTAAATTATTTAATTATCTAATATGATGACAGTGAAACATTGGGATTGATATTTGGGTGAGACGTCATAAAATATTTTTCTAATACGGTTCTTAAATTAAGTTATGTTATCAATAAATGTATCCAGATAAGAATGCATCGCAACAGTCATTATATAATCGATACATTGGCTATTTACAAAGTAATAGTGGCTGTATTTTCATATTAGCAATTATTTAAAAAGAAGCTTCATACAATCCCACTCAAAACACAAACATCCTACAAAAGTTTCGCAATGAAATAACCTTAACCCATTCAGGGCCCATGACGACACATATGCGTCAGACCGCCGTAGTCGCTGTCCGCGTAGCGATTCTGGGCAATGAATGTGTTAACACATTCATTGCCCAGAATAGCTACGCGCTACGCTCGTAGCCGATCCCGTGGTTTTCCTCGTATGTAGCGGAAAGAGACTTATTTATTTAATTGTATGGCATACATTATTTTGGCCTTTTTAAAGTTTGACACTCTTTGATACCACCCAGAGGACACGTGCAGGGTTGTGGTAGGTAGCTGCTGCGGACGCGAGTAACAGTTGTCCCCATGGCTGGAAAGCGACTACGGCGGTCTGACGCATATGTGTAGTCATGGGCCCTGAATGGGTTAACCGTCCCATCTGCACCTGCCTCATCTATACCAACCTTCATCAATCTCCACCGCAATGACGAATGACGAAAACACAAGTCTATTGCAAACGAGATGTTGTGATTATGAAGGTTACTAATGATTCTACGAATCGAGATACCATCCGTGCGCCATTCTTCCAGACATGACAAACACACGCCGAATGGATCGTCATTGTTACAAGGCTACTTTGCCATCGCTAGCTACCTCTAATTTTGCAACTATACCCTGTCCACGATAACTAGTACTAGAAAACTTAGGCAGCACCTAATTGGTCAGCGATAAGGGTGATGCATGTGCATCATTTTTCATTAATTGACGTCTTTCTAATTGCGAGACATATCGGTTGTTACCGTTATTATTTGTTTTTATATAGACACGTATTTAGTTTATTAAATATGTATATTATACATGAAATATTTTTTATTTCCACGTGTAAGATACTTATGCCTTAAATAAACCACAAATACAATGGTTTTATATTGATCCTTTGATATGTTAAAAACTTACCAGAATAATCATAAGGTATACCTAAAAAATATAAAAATAAATATTCCGAGCGTCGGCATGTAAACCCACTGCCCATTTTTGTCCTTTTCATCTGCATACAAAAGTGCAAATGAGAGGCCGCTATACTAGCTCGTTACCGTGGACAGGATATATAGTTAAGCAAGAGATTGAACATAAATCAACAAAGTTTTTGTTTCAAAATTATCATCGCACTACGCTCCAGATACTAAACTTAGAGGAGTTAAAAAAATATACGGGCCGAAAAGAAAATAAGATTGAGATAACCATTAAACGATTTAATGATTTAGAAATGCATATATTCTTGTTCTCATTACCATTTTGTGATTCAAACTACTTGCAAATAAGAGTATCGACTAATTGACAGAGACGTTTGTGAAATTGTTAGGATAAGGCCATCCTCGATTATAGCTTAAAAAGGTGTCGCAAAAACAGTGGCACACAGGCAATCAGTTCTAAGCTAACTGATATACACCTGAAAACAACTCGCTATATCTGGGCATTTTCAAAATGTGTGTGCCCAATTAGCGTCAGCTGTTAGCCCTAAACTTCGCAAAAAAAATCGTCGTCTGTCTCGTTTATATAGCGCTAAAATCGATCTAGAAAAAATGCTAATCTGTGACTAAAAAATCGGTAGAAAGTAAGTGCCTGTGATTATGACATTACAATAGCATTTACTTTTATTAACCGACTTCAAAAAAAGGAGTAGGTTCTCAATTCGGTTGTATTTTTTTTTTAATTTTCGAGCGCTCGAAAGTCAAAATTCGGCCCCCTGATTAAAGATTACTCAACGATTCCAAGGACAATAATAAAACCATGATGCTAAAAATAAAATAATGCCGGTAGCTTTCAAGTGTATGCAATCATGTTCAAGTTTATTTTGAATTCTAATAACTTTTAGTTTAAGTTGTTAGAAAAGCAAAATAGATCCTCTCATTCAAAGCCAGTCCCATGGTTGTTAGTACGTTGTTAGTTTTCTAGACCGTATCATATGTCTTTTTTTATAACTTAAAGGTACGCATTTGACTATCTCACTTGATGGTAAGTAATGATGAGGTTGAATGTGTTACATGCATACATACTCGTAGAAAGCGCATATTCAGTCTCGTCTTTAAAAGATCCAAGATTTCAATATAGCAGTCTTTTCTCAAACATGCAATGAAATGTTGTCATTACGTGCATATAAGTTACGCTTGAAGCTTCAAAGCATCACGTTTCGGGATGAACAACTCTAGAGAACTGTAAAGGAATTACATACAAAATTGAATGCCTAGGCCGGGAAGTCCCGTCAACCGGGGTGATTAGGTACAATTTTGAACTTTGAACGTGATTATAGCGGAATATTTCTATAAGCGCTTACAAAGTTAAGGTTTTAAAACTTTTATCTTGTGTTTCAGAACCAGTGATCGGAATTAGGTTAGCCAAAATACCTATTCTTCGCAAGAGGACATAATATAAAGTGGTTGCAACCGGGTAGGAAAACAGAATTTTCTCTTAAATACCGGGTATTCGTTATTTTTCCGGGTACCAGTCGTAATGTTCAACATATATGTTTTTACTTATAGAACGGGATGTTTAATGTTAATTTAAAAGTTATAACCATTTCATACTTTTTCCTTCCCTTTTTACTACAAACTAACATAAACAATCCCGTACTATAAGTAAAAATATGTATGTTTAACATTACGACTACTTATAGTACCCGGACAAATATAGATTACCCGGTATTAAAGAAAAAAAATATTTTTCTACCCGGTTGTATCCACTCTACATTATGTCCTGTTGCGAATAATAGGTATTTTGGCTCACCTAATTCCGATCACTGTTCAGAACCCACTGATAATAATATTTTTCATAAAAAAATAAATTTAAACCCTTTTTAAAAAAACAGGCCGTCCCTATTCATACTGTATATGGGGCCAATAGAGGCGAATAAGGGTACCAATAGGGAAACATGGCTAGCGCTGTCACAAATATAATAAGCTGGCAAATAAGTAGGTAGTGGTGCTTATGTAGGTACTTACTAGCTCTGAATGTACCTAATTGTACCAAAACGAGACTAGGTTTTGGCAGCCCCGTCCCTGTACACCCCTTAGCGTCCCGATTTCAACTTATTACGTCCCTATTAACTTCCCACGGCGTGCCTTTTTAATCCACGCTCGTCCATAATAACCCTCGTTGCGTCCCGATAAACCTCGGATTTTTTCAAAATTTTCCACGCATCACTAATTTTGCATTTTTACTTACAAAACAAAGATAATGTTGACTTACCGTGTCTAAAACAAGTTCTGCATTAAATTCTGAACACCTTTTGCACCATTGAAAGTACCTACTTTCAGTAAAACTATTAGTTATTAAGAAAGTTTTGCAGAGCAAAAAATCTGCCGTCACCGAGACCCAACTTCAAACGGTTAGTTTGACTATCTAGCACCAACTTCATGCCCTTCCAGTGTTGCTCTTACTGAATCCAACTATTCTACTATTATTTTAAATAACCGTCGTTTTTGAGAAATTATCGGGTAAATGTCATTCCCGGTTTTCATCCCTATTCCCCTCGCCATCCCTAATACCCCCGGTTGACGGTATTTTTTTTTAATTTATATGTGGCCTCATCACGGCGTTCAGCCAGGAAAAATAAAATAAAAATAGCCACATAACTATACGTACTCGGCCAGCAACCCCTTAGTTCCCGGCCTCTGTAGTAATGTACTATTAAAACTCGTGACGTTGTAATTCAATATGTTGTCTCGCGCGCTTGCTAATTTTAGCTCGATTATTTGCGCACTCACCTAAGACCAACTTGCGACATTTTGTATTAAAAAAAAACATAAAAAGCCAATTATTATACATCGGAAGGAACTCAGATTTCATACACGAGAGGAGGCCTGTGCAGCGGCAGGGGGATGCATATGCAAAAAAAGAAAGTACGAGTACTCGTACCTTCTTTTTTTTCGTGGAGGTCCGAGCCAGGTACCCAATCACACGAATGACTAGGTTATGTGGTATTTCTATCCACTAAAAACTCCACGGTGCTCTGCATCTGCGTTCTCATGCTCCACGACTCCAGGATGTCATGATGTGCCTAGGCTGATTTATAATTTATTTTTTTCGAAAGAACCGCGAAAATATCACTTGTGTCTTAAATCAGTTGCAAATTTTAAGTTGAAAACAGCATCTTTTCGAGATCTATCTTGGCATAGTAGTTCGTTTCCAGCTACAAATTACAACTTTCAGTTATACCTAATGAAGTATTTAGGATAAAAAAATACTTATGTTTTAAGGTTTTTGCCACCTCATTGAAGAGCGCTTTTATTTTATTTATTTATGTATTTAATTAGGCTCACTAAACAAGTTAGTCAAAATAATAATACAAATTATGCAAAATGTTCTGATCTGGACTAAGTATAACTCAAAATATGTGTGCACAGAAAGAATAATTTTACATACAATACATTTTTAGAGGATAGCCGTACAAATTTAGACGGTGGGTGTTAAATTATTTAATTATCTAATATGATGACAGTGAAACATTGGGATTGATATTTGGGTGAGACGTCATAAAATATTTTTCTAATACGGTTCTTAAATTAAGTTATGTTATCAATAAATGTATCCAGATAAGAATGCATCGCAACAGTAATTATATAGTCGATACATTGGCTATTTACAAAGTAATAGTGGCTGTATTTTCATATTAGCAATTATTTAAAAAGAAGCTTCACACAATCCCACTCGAAACACAAACATCCTACAAAAGTTTCGCAATGAAATAACCTTAACCCATTCAGGGCCCATGACGACACATATGCGTCAGACCGCCGTAGTCGCTTTCCGCGTAGCGATTCTGGGCAATGAATGTGTTAACACATTCATTGCCCAGAATAGCTACGCGCTACGCTCGTAGCCGATCCCGTGGTTTTCCTCGTATGTAGCGGAAAGCGACTTATTTATTTAATTGTATGGCATACATTATTTTGGCCTTTTTAAAGTTTGACACTCTTTGATACCACCCAGAGGACACGTGCAGGGTTGTGGTAGGTAGCTGCTGCGGACGCGAGTAACAGTTGTCCCCATGGCTGGAAAGCGACTACGGCGGTCTGACGCATATGTGTAGTCATGGGCCCTGAATGGGTTAACCGTCCCATCTGCACCTGCCTCATCTATACCAACCTTCATCAATCTCCACCGCAATGACGAATGACGAAAACACAAGTCTATTGCAAACGAGATGTTGTGATTATGAAGGTTACTAATGATTCTACGAATCGAGATACCATCCGTGCGCCATTCTTCCAGACATGACAAACACACGCCGAATGGATCGTCATCGTTACAAGGCTACTTTGCCATCGCTAGCTACCTCTAATTTTGCAACTATACCCTGTCCACGATAACTAGTACTTGAAAACTTAGGCAGCACCTAATTGGTCAGCGATAAGGGTGATGCATGTGCATCATTTTTCATTCATTGACGTCTTTCTAATTGCGAGACATATCGGTTGTTACCGTTATTATTTGTTTTTATATAGACACGTATTTAGTTTATTAAATATTTGTATATTATACATGAACTATTTTTTATTTCCACGTGTAAGATACTTATGCCTTAAATAAACCACCAATACAATGGTTTTATATTGATCCTTTGATATGTTAAAAACTTACCAGAATAATCATGAGGTATAGGTAAAAAATATAAAAATAAATATTCCGAGCGTCGGCATGTAAACCCACTGCCCATTTTTGTCCTTTTCATCTGCATACAAAAGTGCAAATGAGAGGCCGCTATACTAGCTCGTTTACGTGGACAGGATATATAGTTAAGCAAGAGATTGAACACAAATCAACAAAGTTTTTGTTTCAAAATTATCATCGCACTTTACGCTCCAGATACTAAACTTAGAGGAGTTAAAAAAATATACGGGCCGAAAAGAAAATAAGATTGAGATAACCATTAAACGATTTAATGATTTAGAAATGCATATATTCTTGTTCTCATTACCATTTTGTGATTCAAACTACTTGCAAATAAGAGTATCGACTAATTGACAGAGACGTTTGTGAAATTGTTAGGATAAGGCCATCCTCGATTATAGCTTAACAAGGTGTCGCAAAAACAGTGGCACACAGGCAATCAGTTCTAAGCTAACTGATATACACCTGAAAACAACTCGCTATATCTGGGCATTTTCAAAATGTGTGTGCCCAATTAGCGTCAGCTGTTAGCCCTAAACTTCGCAAAAAAAAATCGTCGTCTGTCTCGTTTATATAGCGCTAAAATCGATCTAGAAAAAATGCTAATCTGTGACTAAAAAATGTGAGCATTTTTAACTGCGAAAAAAATGTAGGGCACCTAAGTTGCTCAGTGTCTGTTTTGTAACGAAAATTAAGCATACAAGTTATGTAAAAATAAACTCCTTTCGTATTTAAATAACTTGTTTATGTATAAGAAAAATTGTAGTGTATTGCCGTCACAAAACTGACACCGAGTTATTTTTTGTCAAAACGATCACGCTAATAGGGTGTACACATTTATGAGAATGCTTAACTAAATATTATATATACCCATCGCTTTTAAAAAAAAGACAAAGGAATAAAGCTCATATTACCGATATAGGTAAGCTTGAACGTTTCTGGATGGGGTTAATTCTGTTCCGATAATAATGACAGTTGTGAATAAGTGGCTGCATTATTTATGCCTCCATTACGACTGAGCTGGCCGAATCGGATCCGGCAATGCGGCAAACGGTCGAAAAAGGCGTTTATCTGACCGTTCATTTCGATGATTCACTATAAATTGTAACAGCTGGCAAGTTGCTCCGATGTCGCAATGTACCGAGTTTGATATACCTATCGAAGCAAACGAGGTTCTCAAAAATATTTAAAACTATTTTAAATGCGTAATAATAATTAACACTGTCACGAAATGCGGCTTTCCAACTATAAAAAAACCTTTTCACACCTGCTATCCAGAAAAGGGATCAAAGTTGTACTTTTCCTGTCTGATCCTGCTATTCAGAAAAAAGTAATTATTAACCTCAAATGAGGGATTTAAATCTTCCTTATAGAAGGTGTGAAAAATAATTTTTCCTGTCTGATCCTGCTATTCAGAAAAAAGTAATTATTAACCTCAAATGAGGGATTTAAATTTTCCTTATAGAAGGTGTGAAAAGTAATATACTCAGTATCAGAATTATCTCCATCTTGGTCGTAAACATTTTAATCCCTTGTTACGCTAACTATTCTCAGGATTCCATTGCGGAATCTTTCAATTCGTTTTAGATTCAATATCCCACCCTTGCCGTAAATATATAATTTTGCTTCCTTTAGACTATCTACTAAAGTTACCTGCTTGGTGCAGTGGTGTGGCAGAGTGAATCAATCCCTAAATTGCATTATTACCTTTAAGTAAATAAGTTGCAAAAGTGTAAACATCTTTGAAATCGACTGGCAAAAGTAAAGGTAATATGCAATTTCAGGATTGATTTACTTTGCCCAAGTGACAAATGGTTGCGCTGCTGCTGTCTTAGACGTCATTACCGTACCGCTGTACTGTTATGCAATGAGCCATATTATACACCTGAAATAAACAGGGATACTTACGTTATTCACACACTCATAAAACATTAATTGTTACACGTGTCCGGAAGCAGCGCCTGGTTTTTGCAATTTCCGCCCACTGAATTTTATATACGATTCACGTTGGATACTACGTTCGTTTGCAACATGTGGTCGAGATGAAAACAGTGTTTTTAATAATTTTTATTTATTGTTACTCGCCATTGCATACTGTAATGTTCAAGTCAATAATTTTCATTACATTAGCTATTATATCTTACATCATCATCAACATATCAGCCGAAAGACGTGGACTGCTGGCCTCTCCCAAAGTGCCAAAGTGACCGGTCCTGCGCCACCGGTCGTGGGATTCCGCTGGATGCGGCCAGCGGACTCCCACGACCTTTACCAGATCACAGTCCGCTTACCCACGCCGCGCCTCCCGGTACGTGGTCGCCACCCGAGGACCTTGTGTGTCCGCCCAGTACACTTAAGTTTAGCGATTCGGAGGGCTATATCGGTTACTTTAGTTCAGCTACGGATAGCCTCATTTCTGGTGCGACCACGCTGAAAAACTCACAACATAACCCTCTGAATTGCCATGCCCTGGAGCCTTATTATGGAATAATAAGGCTTGATTTCCTCCTACCCTGATGTCGGTCGCTGACATCGGTCGAGCGTACCGTCGGTCGCGTATGACAAAGAAAAATCCCGCAATGCGAAACCGATCGCTGTACGATTGCGGCTGCTAAGTGTGTAGATATATATGTCATCACTGGCAACACACACTGATAGTAGACGCTCGTCTTGAGACTGCGGAATATTGGACGAAAAGAGTAGCTTCCCGAACGCTGCCCAGCCAAGTTGTATTCGACGATTGACCTCTTTCTCGAAGTTGGGCCTACCTAACTGGACAGTATGTCCTAGGTACACATAACCGTCTACGTCCTAGGTAAACATAATTGTCTACGACGTAGATATATAACATATAGTAAAATTAAATAAGGTTTTGGTGTCCTACTGAAGTAAGATTTGAAACGTTTTGGTTAGTTCCGGAATTAAGTATGCAATATAAGTTTCTAAACTCGCCGTGCGTGCGACGTTTAAATAATACGATAGGTAACCGTTTGGCGTTGTAATTTCAGTAGATTACACTATCAGATATAAAATACCAAATTTTATCTTCCTTAGACCAGTGCCGTCATCATGATATGCTAGAAACATCGGAGCAGACAGGGTGCTCACAAATATGTGAACAATTATGAAAGCTTTAGGGTGCATGTACCTACAAACATGTTAATTGAGTACCTTGACGTGTACAGATAGGGCAAATAAAGGGATATTCAGGGCAAATAAAAACTAGGGACAAAGTCAGTCAGTTTGTGGAAAAGTATTATTCCAATAAGATATTACACAATTATTTTGAAGAAAAAAATAGTTTTAGGGAACACAGGTGGCAGATGGCTACCCGGCCCGGCCCGGCCCGCGGGCCGATGTTTGTGTATTACTCGTACCTAATGTCGCTTGCGTGTAACAAACATATTATGTACTGAAGAGTACCTATATTTACGTTTACTTCACTGTGTTCCACCTTTGTTAATTACATGAAACTTACATATGTAGGTAGGTAGTTGGTTAATATTTAGTATAAAAATGGTGTTAGTACGACGAGCATGTTATTGGATGTTTTCTTTTTAATTTTTTTTTTTTTTTAGGAAATTAAGAAAGTAGAGAGCTGATATTTTTTTCAATAATTTATATTGGTCACAGCAATATTTATGTACAATTTTATAATTGTCCGTTTCATACTTTTTGAGAAAAAAAATAAAAACTTTTTAGGCTTAAATGAATGCCGTAAGGTTCCAGTACGTCTAGCACAACTTACTGCTCTGTCACTTCCCGCGCGACTGAGCGTCTCTTATCTCACTCGCACCGTGCAAATTAGAAAGAGGAGGGTAGATCTGGTTTTATGTCCAATTCCTTCTCCGTCCAAGTAGCTCGCCTATGGAACCATCTCCCTGTCAAAATTCGGCAATCTCCAAACAGGCTTGTCTTCAAAAAGTCCTTACAAAATTTCTTTGCTGGCAGAACTAAAAAATAATCTATCAGTTTTGTAAGTTTCATCTATATTCATATGTATGTTTATGTATGTATTAATAGGTATATATTGTTATATCATATTATATTGTATTGTATCGTATTCTACTATATTATTATTCATCGCATCTTTAGACATGTTATAGAGTTTTTGTTTTAAATTAAGTTGCACTGCCCACATTTTATCTGCTTTGCCTTAAGGTTGACTGGTAGAGAATGCTTTATAGCATTAAGTCCGCCTTTTGTACTATAAGATATTCTTTTGTGCAATAAAGATTAAATAAATAAATAAATAAATCTTTCTCAACTCCCGTCGCGGCGCGGCGTCAGTTGTGCTAGCCCCGCAGGTGGCAGTAGAGGGTTAAAAATTGGTATGAAGTATTTTCTCTTGACGAGGCATCAACTGGTAATAGTTTTGAACTCAAAGTTTTGGGGGCAATTTTTGAAGAGTTATTATCCTGCTAACACCCTTTTCGTTTCGCTCCTTTGGAACCTCTCGAATACAAAATAAAAATATAGATTTAAAATTCGCCGAAACATATTTCCATAGGTACACACAATTAGTGAACACTGAAAAAACCAAACAGTCAATATTTATTCCGAAATTTCAAAGTTCCGAACGACATTTTCCGTTAAATGAAAATGGAGACGCAGATGGTTTCATGCAACATAAAAATAGGTTAGGTTACTTAATCCAGAAAAATCAACGGCTTCCATTAGCGGGACATGGTTTACGTTATATAAAACTCGAAAAAAATATGCTTTCTGACAATATGCAATGCTCTTCGGCAATATGTATAGAGGTAAATAATAGTGTATCCACATTTTTTTGTATTTTTTTTATAAAAGGCTGCTGGTGATTAGCCCTAGTCATTATTGTATTTTGTAGTTCATCGGCTTGCTTGTTTTTCTTTTGTAGTAACTACACTATTACTATAATTTAGATAGGTTGCTAACCCACAACACACTTCAACCCTGTTCCCTTAGTACGACTCTTATGACACCAACAGGAAGAAAGGGGGTGGTGCTATTGTAACCACACGGGGCCTAAATTATAGGCATGCCTATAATTTAAGCTTTTATAAATATCTATATAGGATTAGTAATTTTTCAAACAAATGTGATACAATCACATATTATTGAGAGGGGGATCTATTGCCAAATGTTATGGATCCTACACAAAATGGCCCATCTGACACGGACGCAGTCATGCTTTGGAATGCGATGGAATTATGTCTTTCTCCGTTTAACGCATAGTTGCGTCCCGTATGATGGCCCACTGTGAGGAGCGGGCTTTAAAGTTTATGCACTAGAGGAGTACCTAATGCTTATTTGGCGACGACGTCGATTGTATACCGACACGTATTAAAGCTTCCCAAGGGTTCATTTGCACAGTATTCAACATGACCTAATTTTTTTTTAGTCTGCATGCAGTCGGGGTCGTTGCCGAAATAGTATATTGTTCCTTAATTACTAACAGGAGTGACAACAGGATGTTACAAATTCATATTGTGAATATTATAGAAGCGAAACGAGTATGTAATTAGAAATACATAAATTATGTCACTAATTCTTTTAGTCCAATTGAACTATGCAGTTTTTATGCTTGACTTTTACTTCTGACTTTAGCAGGGCATCTGCCCAACTTTTTAAAGAGGACATATCAACTGCCATTTTAGGGTTCCTTAGTCAACAAGGGACCCTTATAGTTTCGCCTTATTGTTTGTCCGTCTTTGACTTAGCTCAGTAACCATTACTACTAGAAAACTGTAATTCGGCATGGGCATATAAATCAATCACGCCGACAAAACGGTACATTAAAATCTTTTTCTCGTTAAACCCATAGTGTGGGGTGTTGTTGGATAGCTCGTTCAAAAATATTATGGCTTTCTTAAAACCATTTTTCAAATCAGTGATTCTTTTGCGAGATATTGGGCGCCCAAAGCCCCCAGCCCCCCCCCCCCCCCCCCCCCGGCCGGCCAAATGGCTACTACTGGGGATGTGAAAAAAATCGTGGTAGTACTACCTATATATGATGAATTTAAAAGGAAAACTATCACGGACAAGTAGGCATAAGTAGTTACCGAGTTGAGGCATAAGTAGTTTACGTCAGAGAATAAAAAAAGATTTTTCATAAGGTACCGGGATCCATTTTTATTGTACAAAAAGTATTTTTATCGAGGTCGAAAAATAATTAATTTGCGTTTTGCTGAAGATTGCTCTGTTGTTGTATACGCGTGTAATACAAATCTCTTACACGTTTTACGAGTAGAAAAGGTTTTGTGACACGTGTACTTATTTATAAAATGATACCTCTTCCTCGTATGGTACGGTAACGATGTTCAACGTTGAGCGATATTTTTGTTTAATAACAGTAAATAAAGTGGTGTATCGTAACGTGCATCGTAAAAATAAAATAAACTTTATTTTGATTGAGACGTGTTTGTTGCAAAATTAAGTACCTGATGTTGATAACTATGTACGCCTTATTCGTCGTGAGGAAACTACCACATTATCTAGTGCATAAAGCGAAGTCCATTTGTGTGTTTTGCGATAGGTTTAAAAACTACTCAACCGATTTTGACTATGTAATGTTTTTATTTAACTGTATTTTTATACTGTATTTAGGGGTAGGGTCATTAAGTACGTTCGGTAGGTAATCGATTAAATAAAATTAATATATATTATTAGGGGACAACCTTAACAAATCGAACTAGCCCCATAGTAAGCTGAATATGAGTTTTATCGATATTAATAACAAAAATACATATAAAACATCCATGATTCAGGGACAAACATAATACAATGTCAGTCATAATATAATTGCTACCTATACAGAGTATAGAGTAGTGTACTCTGTATAGGTCCGTATTTGGCATACCATGTCTACTTTAGCAGTGTATTTTCTTTCATGAGCCCTTCCATTAATTCAGTAGTAATGAGTCAGTAATGAGTTAGCCTCGTTTTGTTTCGTACTATTTCTGAGGCGGATGCGGGCCGAGATTGCTTGTTGAATCACCTGGTAATAATTAATGGACCGTATAATGTAAATGTATGTTTTTTCTTCCTAGCTAGATTGCGTCTTGGGAGAATAAAAAATACATACATATATTCACGCCTTTATTCATTCATTCAGAGTACCTAAACTTATGTTCAAGTGCAATTTTTAGCATAAATGTGGATATATAAGATCGACAAAATGTGATATCGCAGTGAGTTGTCTTGCGGTCGATGGGCTAGCAACCTATCAAAGTTTGCCCGCAAGACACTTGACCCTGTTTCCTTTGTCGACTGTTACGACACCCACGGGAAGAAAGAGTGTGTTGCTATTCTAGCCCAACACTATACGGGGAGAATACAAAAAAAATACAAAAAATACAAAAAATGTTTATTTGACTTTTCCCACGCGTAATAAATACAAACAAGGCTGGAACCTTCCATTAAGCATTATAATATGCTTGTATCGGAAGATCCCGCTCTTCCATCACTCGGAGGGTATGTGTGTGTGTGTGTGTGTGTGTTTGATTCACAATTATTAACTTCAATATAATAGTTTTGCAATAATATTATGTGATATCTTTTATATATTATTATTTTAACTACACGGGACTTACTCGCGTACAATTAACGCATTGATTTACCTCGGGAAGCCTCAATGAAGTATATAAATACGTTAATTTAACGCGATTAAGTCCCGTTTAGTAAAATAAATGTGTGAAAATCGTGAAACTTTAAATGAATCCATTGTTTTGCAGAATAACATATACTGCGTGGAACGGAACGATGGACTTTCCCGCAAGAGGGGGATTATTGAGCGCTAGTATGTCACATTTTCCAGATTAACTTTTTTTTTTGAGGCGATTTTTTTTTACATTTGTATGGAGCTCGTCGCTCCAGTGGGCCAACGCTCCATACAAAGGTAAAAAAAACGCGTCAAAAAAAAATAGTTTCTCTGTCCGGTTTAATTTTGAAAATATTATTAATTTTCATGTTAAGTATTTGTGGTGATTACTAAAGTGCATTTAGCTCTTTTTATTGCGACGTTGCTACTTACCAATTTTGGCCAGTTCTGGGTCGCTATTTAATTGACAGATATCAAAGTGCCAGTTACCAATCGCAAAATTAATCCATTTTTGAAAAAAAAAATTGTTACCGTTTTATTAAAAGGGATAATTTCCATAGATTTAAGCGAGTCATCCAAGTTTTATTTACAAAAACCGACAAATCAAGACGAAAAAAATTTATTTTTCTTAATTTGATTTGGGATCATAACACTTTTTACTCATAATGACCTCAGGAATGCGCTGTTCTTTATGACCGTGACGAATAAGCCCTTGTTGGTGTCAAAAATTAGAGCAGAAACATCAGTGGAAACTTTTCTGAAGTACATAGGTTATTTAGTAATAGGATATTATTGTTAAACTCGGTTGCTTTTCGCATCGCTATAGTAATAGATGTGTTAAACATACATTACTAAGTCTGGGGGTCTATTCGACTTAACGTATTACTTCTCATTGGTTTTGTACTTATCACGCGTGCACGTTCTGACTACACATCGCATCGGGGCCCGACTTAGAAGGATAGGTAGGAAAAAACTAAACATCGCACAAATCGTAGCATATGTGTAATAGCTGGCAACTGACATTATGAACGAATTACTAATGTAACTATGTTTTTCCTGCATGTGTAGAGAATGAAAAAAAACAATGATTAGAAAAAAAAATGTCTTCCTTTAAACTGGTCACATTACTAATCCGTTCGTACTGTCAGGTTCCAGCTAAATGCTACGAGTTGTGTGATGTGTAGCTCTGACACATTAGAAGTGCGCGTCAAATACAAAACTGAGTCAAATGCAATGCCTTTAGCCAAATGGGCCCCTTGGAAACTCGAAGCAAAACAGTTTTCAGTTCCAGTTTGTTCTGCTCCACGAAACGCTTCGTAACTAATGAGCAACTTTGAGAAAACTAGACTCAGGTAAAATTAAGTTTCGTTTGCGTGAGATAAAAGTAATTTGTTGTTTTTTCATGTGCTCTGCTGGCTTTAAAATGGTATTGTATGAAAAAATTGTATAAACAATTCTATCGGTCTTTCTCTAGTGTTAGTGTTCCGAACCACAAATGGTCCAATGGAACACTTAGTGTGATTTGCACAGACCGGTAAAATGCTGCATGATTTGATTGATGAACATGACTTAATTTTCGAGCGCTCGAAATTCAAAAATTGTCTCCGGATACCCTGGCGCACTATGCTGTGTCTTCACAAGAAGATACCCGTTGACCGTCCAGCATCAATTTCAACAGTGATTCCCAAGTCGCTTCAAATGCCTGAAAAGTGCAATTATAAAGAAAATGTCCTTGTAACAGTGTCCTAGCCGGGGCCGTCAGACAGCTTGCAATATCCGGAGCATGCGGTCGCTGCAATTTGATGCTGATAAACTATTACTGAGTATCTGACTTTTCGCGGCCTCTGACGGCAATTATCCCTTATGGGTAAAATTTGGTTTTCTTTTGTTTTTAAGTCAAGTTTCTGCTCATATGTAAATGTAAAATGTAATAATGTAACCGTACTTATGATCTAGTTTGCATGCTTAAGCATATTGTTATGTAGTATTTTAGTGTAGTTTAAGAATAGTTTTTGCTCGTTGTTACTTGTAAATCATGCTGTGCATACTTGTTTTGGATGGCATTCTTAACCAGAACCCCAGATATATTATCTACAATCTATGTAATTAATGTTATCTGTTCTGTCTATTGTCTTTTCTGTCTGTACCTAATAAATAAATAAATAAATAAATAAATGGCTCGAGTGAGAAAAAGTACTAACAGCATCCTAAAAATGATAGTAGGTTTGATTGACCAATACTTCAGTAATGGATTGGGAAGGTCAAATTTACCTTAAAGTATATTAAGTAAGGGTTTGTCCTCTGTATGTCTGTTTATGTTGTATGTACAATTATATGTAGGCTTTGTATATTGTAACCTAACCACATAGTTAATGTTAAATGTCACTAATACCTCTTATGTGTCGATGAAGACTTGAAATAAAATAAACATTTATTCATTCAATTATAGGCTAAAGTTGCGCATTCGTTTTCAAGAGAAGAAAAATCCCGAAAAGTGCTCCTAAGTAGGTACCATCTTCCATTGAGTTCTGTCTTGTGCTACTTTTCTCCAGAGGTTACCAGCTGTGAGTTTTAATCGCGCAAGATATTACTATAGTGCAAATGTAATACTAACAATATACCAACAAGTGAGGTAAGCTCACGTCAACGTACAAAACACCGCATACCGATCCCGCACCACCGGTCAGTCCATTTTGATTCACAATGCTGACGTGTCCTGTATTTTAAAACCTTTTTTTATAACACCTAGTTTAATAGTAAGCTAAGCATTGAAAAAATTCCTGGTCTTCCCAAAATATACTTTACTTAGTTCTTTTTAATAGTAGGTTTACTCAAATACGGCTATAATAAAGTCCTCGGGGCGATCAGTAAATATTATGGTTCCTAGTACTTTAACTCGATGTATTGGACGTACGCCAATATTAATAAGGTTGTCACCGCGTATTTACTTGCTACATACTTGGGGAATTGAATATCTGTACGTACTAGGTATCGGTATTGGAAGTATGCAGGTCGATATGAGGTTTCTGGGTCACAAGGTATCCAAGACGGTGACCTGGTGCGTTAAATTATTTCAAACTAACATATTTCCTAGTAAACATTTTCCTCTTGATAAATACGAAGTATGAAACGTATACAATACTTTTACGATAATGTACAGTGATTTCTTTTTTAATCACGTCGATGGTAACTTACCACGACCGCTTGGTGGTTAGCGGTTAATGAAGTATATGGACGCCAGCAACCTCCCGGGGTAGCATACGAGTTACCGAAGATCGTGCTTCTAAAACGGAATAATGAGCGTGGGAAGTTGGAATTGTGAGCAGAGCTAGGAATTTGAACAGAGGAAATCCAAACATCTTATATTATCTGTGTTACCGAGAACCGATTTTGATTAAATATGAGGCTACTGCCTAGTGAGGCTTCTTCTTGTCTATTTTTTGTAAACACTAGCCCGCCCACTGCTGAGCCTAGGTCTGCGGGCTTAGCACGGTTGCCATTTTATCACTTATCGTTGTGGATAAGGCATCCGTCACTCTCGCACTCGCATACTTGTCAGAGCGTGATGGGCGTCTTTACCACAACGATAAGTGGCAACCATGCTACGCCCACGAGTGGTGTACTCGAAGACAGTGGTCTTCGAGTACACCACTCGTCCTGATATAGAAATATCCAGGAGTGACTCGCTCAGATCAGACAGTCGCTTCGTTCAATAAAAGTGGCCACCTAATCATCATTATTTGTCTCAATTATAAAATGCTGGCTCAATCTGCGTCTTATTGTCATGATGACAATATACAAAGTGATCCATGTATTAATTGATTACTGTACGTAGCTAATATTGCCTATTTCAATAGTTATTCACCGATTGAAATAAATGCCGCACTCTACTTCCCTGCTTTATCACATAAGGCAGCCGTGACATATGACGTCATATCTCCCGTGTGTGCTTAGGGGTGTGGATTAAGTGTCGCCCTCTACCAGTTGATGTATGGAAGAATGTCCCAGTTGATTCATACGTTTGCGTTTTAGCGCTGCTCTAGAGGTTAGTACCATTGGTGAAACGAATAAAGCTTATCTTAGAATTATGAACTCCGACGAAGGCTCATTTGTTTTAAGACAGACGTTATTCTATAGAATGCATGGACCTATAAATCCTATAATACTCAGGACAAGCTATACGTGATGTCACAATGAGGGACGGAAAGGCCAAATTAAGAACTCGTCTTAAAATGGCTGATGGCTTACTATAATAAACCACCTAAGTACTTAATTCGAGCGAGTAATGTTTTATTTCCCGCAACTCCACACTTAATCAGTTCCCGCAAATAAAAAAGTGGAAGTATGACAAGGACAAAGAATGATATTTCCCTTTCTGTCACACTTATCGAGATTTGTATGCTACCATCTCGCTCGAACGTGTGGTATTATTATTACCATAGCTTGTCGTGAGTATTACAGGTCCATGATTAAATGATAAATTTGATAATATGAGATGACAGCTCTCGGCGCCATATTGAAAGTTTACCGGTGAGCAATAATATTTTTTCATTCAAACGACCCCGAGGGCTCGGATATTCACCTATCCGCAGCACAACCAAGGTAACCGATATAGCCCTCCGAATCGCTAAACTTAAAAGGCAGTGGGCAGATTGCGCAGCGTGAGTATAGGCGCCCTGGTAAAGGTCGTGGGATTCCATCCAGTGGACGGATGCGGGTGGCGCAGGACCGGTCATTGTGGTACTCTTTGGTAAGGCCTATATCCAGTAGTGGACGTCTTTCGACTGATATTGTGTTGATGATGATGAAGGGCTCGGTTGCGACTGTGAGCGGCGGCGACGGCGACGGTCCCTAGTATTATACACCGCTGTCACCGCCGCCGCTTCAATGTCGTGGTTCTGGTAGTCGTGGTTGCTAAAGCCTCATGTTCAAATTGATAACGTAGTGATGAAGGATAGTAAACCATCAAATTATCGTAATAAAGTATAAATTATAAAATATAGGTAAAATCACAAAAAGATATGAACCTTGAAAGTTAAAAAAATATGCATTTTTTATCGTCCAAGAGTAAATTTAAAGCTACCAATAGAATCCTTACGCTTTTATAGAAACAATTTTTTACGACAACTATGTATTTAAACGCAGTATTTCGCGACCGAAACAACAATCAGCCTGATTTTCCATACAACGATTAGTACAAAGTACAAAATGTGACGAGTCTATCAATATGAAGCGTTTTGCACTGCCGCCAGGGAGATCAATCTTTGTCTCAATTTTTTGGGTATTTATGTACTTTAATTGTAGTTGCTCCCATACAAATTAACCTCCTCTCCAAAAACTGGTTCGAATGACATCATATTTTTTTTTACGACGAGGCATCATTCTGATCTTGACACGTTTTATTGTTATTGACCCTGTACATCTATGATAATATTACGTTAATGTTCCTTTTTTGTTTTGACGCTTAGAGACCGTATACATCTCTTAGAATATTAGAATAATTATTGATTGTATTTGGACGCTCTGAGACCTTATACATCTCTGGAATACTGAATTAATATCATTAAATGTAATGGTCGTATTTTGCAATTATGTTTTGTTTACATTAACTTAGTGACATTTAGTTTGTTAACCTTTTACATACAATTTTAAATTATTATTGTGTAAGATTATTATTATTTTATTTTGCCCTTGTGGCCTATTTGCAGAATATCCAAATGCAGAGAATCCACTTGTACTGTATTTTATGCAAATAAATATTTGATTGATTGATTGATTGAATAAATAATTGATTTTGATTGATTTTCATCTTATTTATCATCCCTATTATTGTGCTTGAGACGGCACACGCACACATAAACACACGTAATGTATGCAACGCGACCATAGCTTTGGTGAAGAACGCGTCTTATCCGACCAATGGATTTTGTTAGGATAACCTCTTATCATGTCCTAAATGTTCAGATGTAGGTGGTGAATATTTATATTAGCAATATTTTGAAGCGGCCACACTGTTCACAAATTTAAAACCTACACTTCAAAAGGCGCTATTCCTTTACAGGTGATTGTAGTATCAATACATTGGTTTTAAGATTTTGTATCTGAAATAAAAATAACATTTTCAATAGGTTTAGTTTTTTATGTATTGCTGTCGATATAATTAAAATTTAAAGGCCTAATCTAAGCTGTCCGTACCGTAAAGTACCGTTTCATTTTAACACATTTACTTATATTTTAACGCGTAGTGTAGCCAGTACTGTCATAAAGACAAGTACAATAACTTTTAGACACATAAAAGTTGCAGCAAAATGAGTTTCCTTGGTACGTGCCTTCTCTACTTTATGAGGCGACATATCATCTTCGGTGAGGCTATTTTTCGAATGTTTCACATCGTTTAGCTGATATATTCGATTCCTTTGATGATATCTATTTCCACATGAAAGTTCTTTTACTATTTAAGAACAAGAGAACTGAACGTTTCACAAATTGAACGAAATAAACCGAATATTACTAATATTCGGTTTATTTCGTTCAATGTGAAGAACTTTTGTGGAATATGTTTTGTAATATTTTTAAATAATTCATGCCTGTGTCTTTCTTGATTCATTAATTACTAGCTTCCGCCCGCGACTTCGTCCGCGTGGACCCGGGATAAAAACTATCCTATATTTTAATCCAGGCTATAAACTATCTTCGTGCAAAATTTCATTCAAATCGGTTCAGCCGTTTAAGCGTGATTGAGTAACAAACATCCAAACATCCAAACATCTAAACATCCAAACATCCAAACATCTAAACTTTCGCATTTATAATATTAGTAGGATTTGTACGAATCATGAAGTTGTGTTGGCGTTGAATAGGAAGGATTTCGTACAGATACTTAATTCTTATACTTCAATCTTGGGAATACCTATATAATGCCATGTGATTTTTAACGGCGATTTTTACATAAAGGCTGTGTATTACAACATGATATTAATGTTTTCAGTTTTATTTATTGTAGAAACATCAAGTTACATCCACGTGCATTCTTAGGTATATCCAAATGTCAATTTTTAAATGAAAAAATGACAGTTAAATTGTCGTAACGCGCGTTCATATCATTACGTGATTGATGATTACCCCTCTGGTGTTACGACTTTTTTTAATGCCGTTTATTCCATAAACTTCTAAGCGATATTGTTATATTCTATCTTGAAGAATTTATTACGCTTAATTAAGTAGGCTTCAACAAAGCATGTAAAATATAATCATTATTCACCCAAATGATAATTTTCATAATAAATTCCATTTGCTATAATTAAAACTGGAATAAAATGATACCAACTTTGCGTTGCAAATGAGCAGGAAGTCCGTATAAATCGTGTGACATATAAAATTGATATTAACGTGCATCGCGTATTTATCACCATTTTGTACGACAGGTTATAATAATTTATTTACTCAAACCCTAGGGCTTTCATTAAATTTGTCATTAATAAAATACAATGATAACTTTCGCGTTGATTTGCATTGTAAATGTATTTTTCAACTTGGACTTTGGTTAATACTAGGTATTTATTTTTAACCCCTGATGGAAAAAGAGGGCCCCTAAACGAAGAGTCCTATTTAATGCGGTTTTTCCTTCCAACAGCTGACGTGGTAGAGATGTTCCTTAGCTACATTTCAACAAAATCGGTTAAGGGGATGCCTTGATTCAATCAAGGCATCCCCTTAACCGATTTTCCTCATCAATTTTCTTCAGACAAAGACTCGCTTATGCCTTCCGCGCACGAGAAAAAGAGATGGAACACTCTTCGGGAATGGCTTTTTGGACACATTTTGATAAATACCTTACTTAGAGAAGTTTTATTTAAATTTCATTGGTTTAGGGATAATGAACTTTTTAATGTCGGGGCTTTTTAAAAGTTTCTAAGTTGTTAGTTATTATTTAAGCGGAATTACCATCAGAATAGATATTGATATAATTATAATTATGTATTAACGTTAGTAATATAAGTTAATCATGTAATTTAGATCAAGGTACTAAAGTTGAAAATGAGTGCCTCAGTTCGTCTGAAAAATGATTAGCTGCCACACAGTGGCGGGTTATCGGGATACCGAAGGAAGTACTCTTCTAGGAGCTTCTCTAAAAAGACCAGCAAATATCTGGTAACAATTCTGTGACATGGCGACTATTGTCGCTATCAAATAAGCAAACCTGTTTTACATTCTACGTTGCTCATCACATGAATATTTTGTCCATACTTACAGAATATTATTTCATTTTTTACAAGCTTTTATATAGTTTCACCTGTCCCGTTGTCTGTCTGTCTGTCTGTAATCAAATTTTGCAAGTTAAATTTGACCCACTTCCCGGTGACCGATTTGATAGTTTGGATGACAATTCAATATTATGGTACCATCGAGCTGATCTGATGATGGAGTCGGAAGCTGGCCATAGGAATTCAGTACTTAACCGACGTAACCTCGTTGAGTTTGGGCTCGTTAGAACCGTCTCAATGACTAGTTGATACAGAAAAGTACAGTCGGCAATAAATGCTTGTACCAAAAATGTTTTTTTTTTACAGAAAGTTGTTTCATTTATTTATTTCATGCTATCTAGGCAGCAGTGCGACAGGAGACTAAAGATAAAAATCTGCTAGGGTTTTTGTTTATCATCATAGAAGCCGAAAGACGTCTACTGCTACAATGACTGGTTCTGCGCCACCCGCATCCAGAGGACCCACAATATTTACCAGGTCATCAGTCCACCTTTGGGGGGGGGGTCTATCCACGCTGCGTCTTCCGGTACGTAGTCGCTACTCGAAAACCCTTCCACCGCCACAGAAGGCAAGAGGCAAATTAAAATAGAATTCTACCGTGATCGATTAAATGTCAAATATAACAGAAATCCAATTTACTACATTTAATAGCTTACAGTATAAAGGCAACATTAATTACAAGTCTTCAAAGACTGCTTTTCCGCCGAAAAGTACATTTGGTATTAGCACACTAATATTTCGATGACATACATTCTTAGTCATCAATCATCAGTCAGTCATCAGAAAAAAGTTACGGTACCCTAGTGGTTCATGCATGCGGGTGTCAAGCGACGGTCTTGGATTCGAATTCTGGCTCGTACCAATGAGTTTTTCGGAACTCATGTACGGATTATTTACTTACCGTCAGCTTTTCGGTGAAGGAATATATCATGAGTAAATCGGTCTAATCCCAATACGGTCTAGTGTTCCCTAGAGGTTGGACGGTCAGATGGCAGTCGCCTTATTAAAACTAGTGCCTATGCCAAATCTTGCGATTAAGTATCAAAGCGGGCACCGGGCTCTTGTAGGGTACAATCCGGAATAACGTATTACATTCTTAGTCATCATCTTCGTAGCGTTATTCCCGGTTGTGTCCTAAAGGAGCCCGGGGTCCACTTTGACACCTAACTCGAAGATTTGACATCATGGACCTATATGATACTCAGGACAGGCTATACGTGATGCCACAACGAGGGACAGAAAAGGAGCTAAATTAAGAACTGGTCGTAAAATGGCTGATGGATGACTTGCCATTAAATAACCTACTCAATTTGGACGGGTAATGGTTCATGTGCCACTACTTCATACTAAATCAGTTGTGGCAAATAAAAAAAAGTGGAACTCTGAGAAGGACAGCGAATGATATGTCCCTCTCGGTCACACTTATCGAGATTTGTATGCTACCAGCTCGCTCGCACGTGGAGTTATTATTTTATTACTATAGCTTGTTCCGAGTATCATAGGTCCATGATTGACATACGTTCTTAGTATTAGCAATTATTTATTTGCATGCCCCAGAGACGAACCGTTCTAAAGTTTTTTTATTAAATAAATGGCTGATTACTAGTGTGGCAGGCTGGCATTGCCAGCCACATCATCTTATCTTTTTTATGCTCCAGGAAAAATACGATTTTGAAAATCATTAATTTATAACGGCGTTTTTTTCAATCAATCAGTCATTTATTTATCCGTCCGTTATAATCAGTTATTTATTCGTGACAGCAAGTACACACTAATACATATAGAAAAGAAAAAAAAAGAAATATTATATGCGTCACGAAATAGACCCGGCTCAGCATGATGCTGGCTTTAACTGCCAGCGCTGGTCTTCCGCCGAGTCCGTTTGGTGAAGGAACGGAAGGCAACACAACAAGAGATATACAAATAAACACATAGTACTAGAAAATGATAACGGAATAAGTAATTTAGTAGACGTAGCAACTTGTCGGCATGCGACGAGTTGGTACTCCTGCTTAGGCTTTTATACAAATTATGAACGCAGCCATAATATTTTGCTGCTAGCGCTAGCAGTGCCAATAATAGGAAACAGGAAGAAACACAAAATAAGATCATCTGAACCATGCGAATAGTAACTAGGAATAAACTATGGCTAAATAATAAAATGTATAAACTACAGACTAACAAATTAGTGGCAACGTAGCAACGATTTTGTTTATTTCATTTGAAAACGTTATTCTAAGATCGAGAATCCAACAAACTTTCCAACCGGAAGTAATAATATAGATTTAAATAAAGCATGAGTTATCTTTTTCACACCAACTTCAAAAAAAGGAGGAGTTTCTCGATTCGGTTGTGTATTATTTTTGTATTTTTTTTTTCGGGCAGAAGCTAGTTCTAAATAAATCAAGCTACAAGGTGTAATTAATTACTGAATGAGCTTAGAATAAAGTGATCACTTATCAGGTATGCTACTTAATCAAAACTTCATATCTAAATTCTAAATTCTAAACGATATAACTAAGCGGCATAAATACATTTGGAGAAAGTTTGCAAAGACGTGTTGTGATATGAAACCACTATCTCTAATAGCTCTAATTAATGACTGCCGGAGTAATTAGCGACTCCGACATCAATTACTTACTTTGATATGATCATTTGGTCAGCAAACAACCTTTGAACAAGATTGTGCACTCCATACATAATTTCAGTTAAATGAATGATGCCTGTTGCCTTAGTCACTTACAAAAGAAACAAAACAAAACTAATGAAACACTAAACTCTAAATATAGAAATAGAAAATGAGGCCTAATAGTTGACACCTGTGGTGTTCATTTTTGTTGTAATAAATTACGATTGAAGAAAGTGTTAATTATTCAGCAAGTGTCAATGGGACACTTGCTTGCATCTCAATATACATCAGAACTTACTTATTTGTGTGTCGTTGCCATTATTCCCATTGTCAGAAATCATGCCACCAGAATTACATACGGGAACTTAATACTTTCACTGCCAAAAATCCTGTAGTCGCTATCCGCCGAAAAAACCATGTGATCGGCTCTGAGCGTAGCGATTCTTGGTAGTGAATGATATTCAGCGAAAAGCGGCTGTCAGCCCCAAAGTCGGTATATTGCCTTTGTCTCCAGTCACGCGGACGGTTAACCGTCCGTCCGTCTTTAAAGGCAGAGATTTCACGATGATCCCGGTTGCCGCGTGCCACTTAATGGAGTCTTCGTTACATATAGGAGTACCTACTAGTCCAATGGGTATGACGATAAAGAGTCGTGCGCCGCGCAGGCCAAGAATGAGTGAAGCGGTCGGACTATAATGCCCATGGCTCGTGCTTTTCGATCGCGTAACACATGATGGTGTGATACATAAAAAAGATTAATGAAGCTTGTTACCGAACCTCCAAAAAAGGAAAACCGTAACAATATTCTTTTAAAGATCACAACGTCAACTTACGGTTTTTTGAATGACAATGTCAGTCAAAGACCATTTTAAGAGCCACCTATCGTTTAACTAAAGAAGTTGATACGTCGTAACTGTTTACGAAAAGATACTTATTGGAAATCATCCTTGTTGTGGTTTGACGTTATCGGCACGAAAAATACGGGCAGAAAAGTAATTCTAAAACTTACGTTACATAAACGTATATATATTTGATTCATACCAGGTATTTCTTGAATTACCTCGCGCCTAAAACGAACGTTGACGTTGAACTATTGACTGTGACATACTTGTGATGACGTCACGTTTTCTCATATTCATGAAACGTGCGGGACGTTAATAATAAAGACATTATGACGCTTCTCTCTGGAAAAAGCCTGCATGGAAACAATCAAACCGGCTGTTTTCTTTTTGATACGAATCACAAATTCACACATGGTATATCACATTTAAAATACCAGAATATCCTCATAAATAAAAAAGTGTGTTGAAAAATGCATAACAATATTTATAATAGATAAGTGTGTTTATTCGCTGACTTGTTGAATTAAACCCTATGACCTATTTATTTGATTATGTCCATCATCAATTCATCATCATATCAGCCGAAAGACGTCCACTGCTGGACATAGGCCACCCCCAAAGAGTGCTAAAGTGACCGGTTCTGCGCCACCCGCATCCAGCGGACTCCCGCGACCAGGTCATCAGAGTTAATGCATTGATGGACAGTAGACTATATAGGCGTCATTCTATTGAGATTTCTATTGTGTCTGGAATAGTGTCCAGCAAAGTGTTAATGATATTAACAATATATAACTATTAACATATCAGTTTTAGGAGTTCCGAACCAATAATCGTCTTTCTCGTGGTCCATTTTTTCATCCGCCTGTAATAGGGCTGTATCTTTTGAACCGTAATAGGTTAGCTCTTGAACACTTAACAGCTTGTGTATTGCTATGACTGATATAATAATTATTAAAATATAATAAACTTAAAACGATTGCACATAAAACCAATGGCTGTTGGGGCGGAAAGGTTCTCGAGTGGCGACCGCGTACCGGAAGGCGCAGCGCGGGTAGGCGCCCACAAGGTGAACTGATGACCTGGTAAAGATCGCGGGAGTCCGCTGGATGCGGGTGGCGCAGGACCGGTCATTGTGGCACCCTTTGGGGGAGGTCTATGTCCAGCAGTGGACGTCTTTTGGCTCATGTGATGATGATGAAACTTAAAACTTAAAGTGAGTTATAGAGGATATTTTTTTGGGCTAATTTAATGTTTATCTATATAAAACCTTTCGTTTCTGAGTCTGCCAATACTCATTTACGCGCTTTAACTATTGTTTCTACATTATAATGTCTGAAGTCACGCTTTCATATTTTCCGAGCGTTTTTCAACGCGTGAACTTTCGGTTGCGAGTACGTTTGTGTTTTGTAATGTATCACAACGTTTTGCATTATAAGCGCTCACAGTTTAACAGATTTATGCTCAACGCGCTTTGAAATAGTGACAGAGGTAGTTTTGCATGCGTAGTTTATGTGCTCTGATATATACGCTTCATGTGTTAAACGGTAATTTGTTGATTTTGCTTAATTTTATTGCTTTTGTAAATTGTATTAATTCATTAATTTATCTGTATACTTATATCCAATTCATTCCAGATTAATGTGCTGTATTCGAAATGCTGGATTTCAGGTTTAATTTAGTTAAGTAGGTACCTACTATATGTATTCACCGTATTTCATTATAAATTTATACGCGGTTAGAAGCCACGGTAGCCTAGTGGTTCAGGCATGCGACTGTCAAGCGGCGGTAGTGGGTTCGAATTCCGGATCATACCAATGAGTTATTCGGAACTTATGTACGGAATATTTACCGTTAGCTTTTCGGTGAAGGAAAACATAGGTGGGTTGCACACTGCGCCGCATGAGATGCGGAGCTCGTTGCATGCAAGTACCTCAGTTTGTATATAAATTCCGTGTGGTACGACACACTGCACCGCACCTCCGTCCGGCGAAATTTGTATGCAGCTCCGCACCTCCGTCCGGAGATGCGGCGCAGTGTGACATCAGCCAAGGTAAGGAAACCGGTATAATCCCAACAAGGTCTAGTTTTCCCTCTGGGTTGAAAGGTCAGATGATAGTCGCTTTCGTTAAACTAGTGCCTATGCGAAATCTTGGGATTACCTGGGCTTTAGGGCACAATCGGAAATAATGCTAGGAGGATGATGCTGGGTTTCAGTGAAAGGTTTAATATAATTAAGTACCTACAGTACATAATTAAGTACATTACATACAGTACATAATTAAGTACAGTACATATAGTACTTCACCGTACTATCCCATCACAGGCGACAGTGTGTGTGTGATGAGCATCATCAGAAAGGTGGAATGCTTGTTTGCCAATGTAACATGAAAATAATGTTTATTTAGAAAAGAGCGAGCTAAGGTCAAGTCAGGCCCTAACTACATGCCTGCACCAAATGTGTCTATGCATATGTGTACCCAATGGCTGACTGGTAGAGAATTCCTTATGGCATTAAGTCCGCCAATTGTACTTTTTTTTGCACATAAAACATGCGATACTTAACCGGGAAAATGAAATCATTTGCAAGTGTAAGAGAATGTCAGTGGTCTCCTTTCGTCTCAAGGGGTTTTATAGACCTTTAAAGGCACTGCTCGCCTCATTACGTAATTCCAACTCCAAGCTATGTGTGACGGCAAATAAAACCTGGTACTCTCGTATATCCGCTACTCCGAGAGAGAAAATTTCGGACTGGCACAAATTATGGGACAGAGCGGGCATGTCCTAAATACTAGACGCCATTGCGATGCAACCAGGATAAAGTGACGAAATCATAGACACACACACGTAATTGTAAAGGATAGTTAGTAATAAGTTAAGCATCTCCGTTAATATTTCTGTATAATCTAGGGAGACCTGTTATTGGCTAAGCAGTTGTATCTTAATTGTAAGAATATCAATATATGTTAAAATTGTTGGTTTTCTAAAAAAAAGAAAAAGAAAAGAAAAAGAAAAAAAGAAATTAAGAGGGGCCAGAAACTTAAGGCGCGACTTCAAAGTCCAGCACAGATTTTTTTTTAGTGGTTATTAACTTTAATAATAAGCAACACTAAATACAATTGTAAAGCGTGTTTAGATTTAACTTCCTTTGTTCGAATCAATTTTAAGAAAATGTATGACATTGTTGTTAATAATTATTATCTTTTTATATTATTTTTGACTAGAAAATGGTTCTCACTAAAACTCATTATCGTGGTTTCCGACACAGTATTTTGTCTCGTTTAACTTTCTTCCTATTTCCTTATTTAAAGATTAATATTATTATGAGCTTATGATGTCCCAATGCTAAGCAAAAGCATCCCCTCTCTTTATCTAAGTAGACTAAGACCATTATTAGAAAAAAGGAGTCTAGCCGGTTGCGCCATCGCTGACGAGTTACTTAACTTAAATAAAATACCTACTAAGATTTTCAACGATTACTTCATGTATATAAGAGTGAATGATGAAATAAAATCCATCCTCCAAATATAGGTCTAGGGAGTAATGCTAAAGGAGGCCGTGCCTCTACCTCTTTTCCCTTGGGCCTCGCAATATACTCGGACTTGGCGTGAATTGTTACTTCTGAAATCGCAGCCAACTTCCAGGGCCATAAGTCTGCGAGTCGCCACCGTGACGGAATACTCCTCTAAGTCACGCCACTTGGCTCCCTAATGTATGGATTATTTTGGTGTACTTTATCTTATTTACATGGGGTGTGTTATTGGTACCTATCGTAAAAACGAGGAATGTCACCCGATATTGTAGGGAACACTTTGTTGAAGCTGTAATATTTGTTTACATCTCGTTTTGTGACGGTAAATCTTATATTTGCGAAAAACAACATTTCACTGTTTTTACGCTAAAAGAAAATAGGTACCTACCTACAAACGGTACAGGGTGTCAATTATTGGATTTAAAGTGTCGTAAAATTTAAACTATTTATGTTACCTACTAATAGTTTCAGCATTCGTGCTGACTATTTCACACGTCTTCATCTTATCTTCATTATAAAGTCTCTAACAGTAAGAGTCTTGGGAATCAACAAGCATTTAAACATAGTTATTTGATTTAAATATTAATCTATCAAGTATTTTTTTTATCTTTGGTTGTCTATTAATACACTTTGCAATGTAAAATTTTGTTAATTTGTAACTTTGTGAGTTTTAGCTTTGTAAGTTTGTTCTAGAGGATAATCTGAAGCCAAACATTTGGTTTCAGTAATAATAAAATTTTCATAATTAGAATTGACACTTAATTAAAAAGACAATTATGGGCGTAGGAATTTCATTCTCACTGATAGTGTCTGGGCCACAAATATTTACTTCAGCAGATTATCATTACTTGGAATAAATCAATTCTGGTCAATTCAAAACTAGTAGATACTTGAAAACAAGAAAACACGTACCTGAAAGGTCATTCAAAAATAGCGTTTATTCGTAAAGGCATATGAACGGTTTATAAGCTTACTTATCTAATACGAATGTTAGCAGACGGCAGGCGTCAGCTTGTAACCACGAGGTAAACATGGGCAGAGTTCCAAACTATCTTCATCTTGATATTCGCTGTCTGATTCTGCCTCATTTTGGTAGTGAATTTTAATAAACCCGTTTAGAGGTAGTACAACTGTTGTTTACCTTCTTTGTAGCTGGCTACAAAGGCAACATAAGTTCATTATAAAAAGGTTTCATTTCATGAATTATAATGTCATATTATCTTTGTAGCATGCTACATTTAATTACGATGATAATTAAATGATGTTTCTTTATCAGTGAATATAAGATATATTATACCTAGATTATTTTCAACCCCCGACGCTAAAAGAGGGGTCTCAGTATTATGTGTTTCTTTGTCGTCGTAGCTCCTAAATGAATGGAGCGATTTGAATGCAGTCTTTTTGTTTGAAAGCTGACGTTATCGACACGGTTCTCAGCTACGTTCCAACAAAATCGGTTCAACCAGTTGTGATATTGAACTTTGAACTGAATGTCGGGGGTTTTCTACTTTTCTTAGTTGTTAATTATTATATTCACATATTGTGGGTACAAATTTTGGTGGGACTTCAGAGTCTGCAAAGTAACAATATGAAAATACAGCTTAGAAGAACACCACATCTGTAGTGAGTATTAGTTACTAAC
This sequence comes from Epinotia bilunana, assembly GCA_947049275.1. Lineage (NCBI taxonomy): Eukaryota > Metazoa > Arthropoda > Insecta > Lepidoptera > Tortricidae > Epinotia > Epinotia bilunana. The sequence goes on from OX346267.1 coordinate 4,639,499, forward strand.
CTTTTCACTAGTCACACAATCCATGGCATATTTAATTCGAAATCACTCACTTGATGGTTCAACTCACTTCGGGTCACTTGGTAGTGACCCGAAGTAAAATCTGGGAGTCCCCCTTTCGGGCATGGGCAAATACGCACCCGCATTTTGAATACGCAAATGTTTGACCTAGTGCGGAATTAAACGGGACCTTTCGTTTGACAGGTATGTACATACAACTGTTCCAGCGCTGATTGAAATGAGGCAATTACGGGGGAAATTTAAGTTGTAGTTTTTAAGTAGATATAGTATCCCTAGCTAACACACATGTCCCACTGACATGGAGGGCTACTGTAAGGAGCGTGACTGCCAGGACTTGACTGTTGTTTTTGAGACAGTTCTAACTTTGTAAAACGGGCAACTGGAAACTGGCCATTTGTAAAGTTGTCTTTTGTAGCTTCGTCAAATGGCCACGGGAAACTGGCAATTTGTTAATTTGTAATTCGTAGCTTAGTGAAAATGGCCTGTAAGTATACAGTGTGTAACAAGTTTTCTTTAACCTATTCACTGCCAGGAATCGCTACGTGCTAGGCGCCTGCTAGGTGAATTCCTGGCAGTGAAAGCGTTAAAAAAGTTAATGTATTAAGTATAAGGGACATTTAAATTATCTCAACCTAAAGTACCCTACCTACCTTCCGTGCTACACGTGTAAAAAACTCGATATTATTAACATTGTAATTTATATTCAAATCTTCCACGTATACCTGTTACGCATTATTAAGGCCGGTAATACGCAGAATGTTTCAAACTGAACTTGCCGTGAAAAATACAGCAATATTCGGGTGATTCCGTTGATTCATGCGCCATTATTCTCGCGTTATTGTGCTTTGAGGGGGAAATTAAGGTTGGGTTGTATGGAACCGAAATGTGTTATGATAACTCGAAGGTTCGTTGTCTTTATCTGCCTCGCGGGCGCCTACGGCCGCGCAGCAGTCGCTTTCCGCTAGATACCACGGGATCGGCTACGAGCGTTCTATCGAGGAAATTTTAAGCAATCAATAAAAACAGATAAAAAGTCATATAGTCAAGAATCATATATCTGAAAATCAGACCTTATTGTTTCTTAATTAATCTAGTTAGAACGGCGTTTCCAAGCACACGATAATTTCCAATGCACAGCCTTAATGCAACCCTTGTAGTAGTATTCTGAAGGAGCTTGTGATGCGCTCGTTTTGCAAAGAGCAGCGTTGATACTTTTTCTTGCATCAACTAACTATTACAGACCGATCAACGTTAAATATGGTGCCGGCAGCTAGTTCCAGTCCAGTCTTAGCTGTCAAGTCTTAAAAGGCAACACAGCAAAGGCAAGTGTTGCCAGTATCTGTTTAATTAACCAGTTCATTATTTATTCAGGAAGATAACCATTGGATATCACCAAATAAAACCACCACACTGAATCCCTTGTGCCCCAGACCATTTATGATGCAATGATTTATTTTCCTAAAACGTTATCATCGCGATAACTTTGAAAAACAAGCGAGACCGTTTGATGAAAGCGCTTTAGATAAATAATCTACGTGATGCGAAGCGAGGCGAGACTCGGGCGGAGATATAAACTCTTTTAAATTTACCGATCGTCAATCGTTACCGGATTTAGGTGGGTGCCACAGACATACTCTAGGTAGGTTGCTCAAACGCGTCCAACGATCATGTACCACTACGGTCGCAAATATATATCGGAGTGAACAGGTATACGTCGTAAGTTCTTAACTTTAATTGACCACAGAAACGACGAATTTTGTTATAAAGACTGTGTATATAACTCTGCTATAGTGGCAGATCAAGGTGTTAAAGTGCATGATAAGATATTTAATATATAGATAGCTGCTCAAATCCAAGGTTTTTTTTTACTTTTAAATTAATTATTAGCTTAATTCGCTTATGACTCCTTCTGTAAGTATTTAATACGAGTAGTTATAAAAACATCCGAAAAATCCAGGTGACATCAACAGGCCCAGTATCTATTCTATACACGTTATTCGATAGAAGGTGACATATTTCCACTTTGAAGTGTCTGTGTCATTATGTTTTTGAAAAATAGACACATGAAAGAACATTAATATATTATATTATATTTATATACTATATTTTCCTTTATATACGTATTAAATTAATCTACTGGTTGTGGATTTTTTAGTTATTTTTTAGTTTGTCTCTTGCACCCTCGGTTTGAAAGTCTCTGCTTGACCCTATGGTTGAATGGTAGAGAATGCCGCGAGGCATTGCAATAAAGTATGAGAAAATAAATAAATAAGAGGAATATGTCTCCCACGCAAATCGCGGTACATGTGTTGTCTACTCCATATAATATCTGTTCTCGTTTCAGATGTACTATTTGCTTCGGTAATCCATTTGAACCGGGGCGTTCCAGACGTTTTTCTGGTAAACTTTTTATTGGCAGTCACGTTTTATGATTTACCGCTCCGCGAGTATTGGAGTGTTTTGTTCGTATATTGGATAGCACAGATCGATATCATAGTTAAGTCTTTGGAATTATAACGGGATTCATCATAGCGACTTTAAAGTTTTCTGCAGGGATTGGTATAAAAAGGAAGAAAGAAAGAAGGTTATTTCTATGTTTTTATGCGTGTTCTAAAAGTCGTGCGAGTCGTGAAAAACAAAATAGTTTTTTTTAATGAGCAGTTTGACATAAATAAATTACGAACACAGATAACAAAGGAAATTCAATTTCCGTACATTGTTAAACGATAAACCGATCAATCTATAATATTGTTAAAATTGCTCAAAGGTTGAGATCCCTCATAGGGGTAAGTTCGTCTTTAACCTGTTATTATGTAAAATAAAGTATATACATACATACATACATAATTTGAGTAACTTTTTTTGTCATTTTAAAAAATGTTGCAAATATGTTGGTATTATAATCCTGGAGGGATATGGTTTAATCGCGTGTATGAGTCACAATCAGGAAGACAAACCAGGCACCTATTCTGTACAGTCAAGTGTAAAAATATGGGTGCATACAACTGACTCATAAATAAGCCATCGCTTATGTCAGCGGATTAAAGGTCACACACAGCTCACTAGACCCACCCGGCACACGCACCGCACCGCCTCGCCATACTACGTTACGTTAGCGACTCAAGTTTCGGTACATTTATATTATGAGAGGTTTAAATCGATACATATTTGCACTTGACTGTACACAAAACAACTGCAGTTGGTCTGTAGTTAACTTTTTTTGGCATACCTAACATTTTTTACCAAATACGCTTTATTTTCCACACATAGTTTTTATCCGAAACCTGAAATCTTTCGCGATTGATACAAAACAAACCAACCCTAGTGCTATGGGCTCTATGCGGTTTTTTTTAGGTCCTGATTAGTTAATAGTTTTAAAATTAGGGAAATGATTCAACCCGTATCATGTGGGTCCAGCGCCCGTAAAACATTTGGTGTCTACACCGAAAAGCTTTGTTCTCGGATTATAAGGGTGAGCTGCACCATAGGGTGAGTTTAACCAAATTACAGGAGTGTAATCGAAAGCGGTGTTCGTTAACACATTCATTGCGCAGAATTGCTACGCGCTACGCTCGTAGCCGATCCAGTAGTTTTCCTCGTATGTAGCAGAAAGCGACTACTGCGGTCTGACGCATATGTCTCGTCATGGGCCCTGAATGGGTTAACACATTCACTGCAAAGAACCGCTACGCGCTACGCTCGTGGCCGATCCCGTGGTTTTCCTCGTATGTAGCGGAAAGCGACTGCGGCGTAGGCACCCGCTAGGCGGGTTTCTGGCAGTGAAAGTGTTAAGATCTGAATAAATTGAGAGCTGCCGGCCCCATGATAACGTTGATCATTTTGTAATTGTAAGTTGGTGCAACCCAGACTTAGTCTAATATGGATATCGTGAACTTTTTAGATGTATATTGACTATGCTTGTGCGTAATACGTGGGTGGACCTGTGCTGGCAGCTAGTAGGAGATAAAGATATTATAAGGTAAAGTTTCCTATCTAGGTTACTCCTCTTAATAGAAAGCGATTGAAGGCTACTGAGGAATATCGCATAGTAATCTTATTCGACTAGATTAGTCTCAGACCAAAATTCAAATTGTGTGGAAAACCTAGGGAAAAAATCTTTTCTTTTGGTATTTACTAATAAAATATGATTCCTGTCTGATTGTAATCTAAGAATATTATTCAGTCCCAAGTTATAATCTTTCGTTTATTAAGGTAAGGTATAGTTTGTTATCTGACGATCTTTATGTGATAATGTGATTAATTTACTCGTATATTTATTACTAGCTTCCGCCCGCAACTTCGTCCGCGTGGACCCGGGATAAAAACTATCCTATATTTTAATCCAGGCTATAAACTATTTTCGTGCAAAATTTCTTTCAAATCGGTTCAGCCGTTTAAGCGTGATTGAGTAACAAACATCCAAACATCTAAACTTTCGCATTTATAATATTAGTAGGAATGCCATGACATTCATTATCTGTGACTATATTTGAATCATGTAACTTGACATCTAATTACAATTCATAATATATTCTATTTGGCAATCATAATAAAATTCATATAGAGTAAGCTGGCTTCAATTTATATTATAATTATTTATTATGAAATAAAAAATCTAAATCTTATAATATCCTAATTTAATAGAATGCAATGACACGCAACTTTTGGGTAAGTTTTGCAGCCTGGAGGGAAATGAAATGTCAGTGTGAAATCCTTGTTGACAGACGAGGCTGTAGACGCGATAAGTGCGCCGTCTGGTGTGTAACTCAGTATTCCCCCTCCAACTTCATGTACCTACTTTAGTATTAAGTTCTTAGACACAATAGGGCAATTGACAACAGTGAAAATAAATAGTTTTTTCATTAGCAACAGATAATACATTGCGAAAATACTCGGAAATTAGCAACCTTTCATTTCCGTTTGCTATTTTAAGATTTTTAAATTCATAAAAACTAACAATAAGGACGTTGTTTGATTGTGACGTCACAAGCATGTATTTATTCCCTACAAATACCATACAAGGAAAAAAAACAAGTCTGAAACATCGGGAATTTTACTCAATAATAAATAATACCAAACTTTACTTTCCGTAAGTAGGCCACACGGGAACTTCCACGAGTCTAAGTTCACCACCGACCTTACTAAGTAAGAAATTGCTCAAAGAAGTAACACATTTTGTGAAAGAGACTCAGTAAACGTACAGTTCTCTCTTTGTAATGAAATCTGTTGCGGTCTATGTCGTGTTCAGTATTCCTGGAAATATTTTCTCATTTTCTACGGTAACCAGTTTTTTTACTTCTACGTTTGTTACTGCAGTGTAGGTACAGTCGATGCGAAGGAAACGTACACAGTTCAGCCTTATTGCAAAAGAATAAGGTGCAAAGATGTCGACGGAACATTATAATAAGTACCTGCGCAACCGAGCTCGGCTCGGGTATTATTGGGCCATTTTACGGAAAGTTGTACACTCGATTATTTTTTTTTAATTTTGATACAATTGGTTTTTTTTCTACTCAGAATGGAAGTCTCCGTTACTTACAAATGTTATAAAAGAAAAAAATTGTCTCAAGATTTTTTATTCCATTCCGTTACCGTTTCCATACTAAGCTTGTATGGTGGCAACGGAACGGAAAATCGAAAATGATATGTAACCTTATGGACAGATTTTTTCTTCTATTAGGTTCAAAAGTGCTCTCGATTCTGAGTAGAAAAAACCCAATTACCTATATCTAAATTTTAAAAAAAGTCGAGTGTACAACTTTCCTTAAAATGGCCCAATTACGAAGAGATAATGAATTTTCCCAGACATAAGACCTAGCTAAATCGATTTTGCGGCCCTGTAAACCCCCATAATCCATAGTTGGTATTGACCCTGCCGACGAAGCTGGGTTCGAACCCTGGTTAGGGTCTTTATTTGTCTGATGAGTATTTAATCCCGAGTAAAAACGACTATTTACCTATCTATTTATCTATAAAATGTATATCGTTTTCTAGGCCCCATTGTACAAACTGTGCTTAGTCTGGGTAAGTATATTAGTTTATTAAACTACGAGTAACAGCGTTTTTGAGGAATGCAGCAACATGCTATTTCACAATAACCACTTATTTAAGTCTCAAGGCATATAGTATACCTCTGGGCAATTGTTAGCGAAACTTATTTCATTACATTGGACTTATAAAGCTCGACTTTATGGGACATTGCAAACTTTTACTCAACATGGGAAAAGTTCACGGGATTGATTTTTTATTCATCCTGATAGAGTTTAAGCTTTTAAAAGCTTTTAGTTTGGTATTGAAATTAGTGAATTTGTAATTTCAAATGGGACAGATAAAATACCTGTTTGAGGATTGAGCCTACCTGGACCATACATTTTAAACTTGATCTTGTCAATTATTCATTAACTACCTCTTGTTTACAATTACCGTCGCTCTTTTTCAAACACTAGTCTTTTCAGAGTAACAGTTCTTTTAATTAAAATGCTCAAACAAATTGTCGTAAATGTGGCCATGCTGGACAAAAGCACCATTTTTTTTCAGGCACTTTAGGTCCATAGCTTAAAGTTTTTGATAGGAACCAACTCCTCCGTCGGCCATATTTAATTTGAATGCTGCCATTTTGAATTATACTTAATTATTAATATCTCGAGTTCTAAGTCACTTAAAATCACAAACTTGGTGTCTAAATATACATATTGTTTATGCTGAGTATATGCTGAAATGCATACTTATATAACACTGCATACACATGTAAACCATCTTCGTTCTTAAAGTTGGTTTAGGTTATGTTAAAAAACCAATTATTAACGTTATTATATTGCCTGTTATTACAGAGGCTATATACTCGTAGTAATACATAATCTGCGGAAATTTCAAGTGTCTACATATTACGGTTCTAGAGCCGATTGTTATGGGCGGGCAAAAAACCGCAAAAAATCGTCTAATGTATGAGATCAGTTTTTTTTTTTTTTTTGGTAGTATGTTAAAGCAGCAATAGAAAAACAAGTTTTGTAAAAATTTGAAAAGCCTAGCTGTTGCTGATACGCAGACAGCTGGATGGAGAGCGGAAGCTTAGGAACAGGGTTCCGTTTGATATCCTTTGGGAGCTCGACTCTAAAAAATATCTAGTTGAACCCCAAATATGTATATTTAGATACTAAGTTTGTGATTCTACGTTATTTAGAACGAGCTATTAATGATATACGTATAAATCAAAATTTCCGCCATAAAATTAAAGATGGGCGACGGAGGAGTTGGTTCCTATCAAAGAGTTAAAGCTATGGACCTAACAAGTACCTGAAAAAAAAATGGTGCTTTTGTCCAGCGTGTTGACATTATCACCTGAAACTGCTCTACTATTAGGCGCCTTTGCGCATTATAAGCTGATCATTAGAAGTTTGCAACTCAATTGCTCAAAGGTTGTTAGGAAGAGACCCTCAGCAGGAATAAAGTTCTCATTTGTACCTGTATAGCCTGTTCTATTTGTATTGTTTTGTCGTGTGTACAATAAAGAATTGACATACATACATACAATTGGAAAGCGTTTTGTAAGAACAGATTAAGCGCAACAAAGTTAAAAATGAGAAAATGTGCTTCAAAAATTAAAAAGTTTAAATGTAATATAATTTTAAACTCTGAAGCTTTAAATATGTATTTTTATTACAGTATTTAAGTTAATACCATTTATCCGCTTGTTTTATTAATGCATGTAATAATCCGTAATCTACGTAGTTTGTTATTTAATAACGTACTAGGTATACGACACTTCAACAGTAAGTTGATTCTTTATTACATTTTGTTTCGGGTGAAATTGAGTAAAGAAAAATATATTAGATCCAGATTTTTCAATTATAAACTTTTTAATTTCGATCAAAGTGGAAAATTGAAAAATTGTTCGCCACGAGCGGGATTTGAACCCACAACTTCTGGATTTCGTCCATCGCTCTTGCCAATTAAGCTACCGTGGGTCCGCTAATGGCGACAAATCTTTCAATCCCTTCCACTCTTCTTATTACACCTTAGGGAGGCTCGTAGCGACATCTACCGCGAAGTTTTTACAACTTCTGAAACGGCACCAACGTCTCAAGTTATATAGATAATCGTTAGTAACAATGCGCTACCCCATTTTAACAGTAAATGTAAAAAACCCATTTTCCACTGGTCGAAACTTGGAATTTCGTTAGCGGACTTTTCTGCTTAATAAGCATTAAACTTTTTAATATTTATACATTTACCCCCTTATTCATAAAACTTAAAATGCCTCTGCTAAATTAAATATGCTTTGTCCCTTTCTTACGAACACAAATGTCAAAGTGACAGATAAGGAATTTTAAACGAATGTTAACGCCATTTTAGTTAAAACAGGCTTGTAGGACGTTTATGAATACGGCCGTTAAAGTTTAGGTGTCAACCTTTACAAATAATTGCTGTTCAAAGATAAATCACAATCGTCGGCTTCTAAAAACGAAATAACAATATGAAAATATTTACGCGAGTGGTGTTCCGAATTAACGAACTAAACGCCATGGTAGGCGGTTAATTCGATACTCAGTTAGAATAATAAACAAAAACGGATTATGTTGTATGTTGCACTATTGGGCGTTTAATTTGTTTTTGCAAAATTAAAATCCTGATTAGTGTATTTTGTAATAGTGGCTTTGGCGCATCATTCTTTATTACTTAACAAATATGTGCAATAATTGTTCTTACAACCGACGACACGACGCTTGATTCAACTCCTTAAAACTAAAGCTTCTAAAGGGTTGTAAAGCTTCATTTTTGATTAAGCTCTTAATTCGCGGGAACTGGGTCTCCTTAAATGACTCCATGCATGAAACAAAAAAATTATGCACTTAAGTCGTAAATTCTCAAAAAATACGTCGAAGAAAAACAATTTTAATCATATACTTGACCCATGCATCACGCTTTTTCATATTTCGATATACGTATTGCACGCCCAAAGCATGCAAAAGCTTGTAAATCCGCGTCGCCCTTATCCCGCTCGCCCGAGACCGTAAATTGCAAATTTTATAACCAGTAAAAACGATCTACGGTGGCGGTGCTACGGCAAAGATGGATCACTAGGGAAACGTATGGGAATATAGTATTTTATGCAATCGTTATATAATGTACCTATGCTTTTCCAGTCGAGTACCACGTTAAGGCCACGTAGCTAGCTGAGTGGTCTAATTAAGATTTATTATTACTATAATATTAATTGATTAATTGCGTTAAAGTCTTAATTTCATTATAAAAGATCATTGAGGGAATGAAGCATTTTAGGGTCGGCAACGCTCATGTTGCAGGTGCTACGGTGGCCGATTACCATCAGGCTGGCCGTACGCGTGTTTTTCACCGACGTAATGAATTAAAAACTGCCATAATAATATGGTTAAACTATGAGTTCATTTGTTTGCAGTAATCCATCTGTCATTTTCCAGATACGAATTTGCACGTTTTATATTTGATAAGGTGTAAAAAGTTTATGCGTCGTAAAATACAGACACCTTTGCGAATGTTCTGGAATCATTTTATTTGATAGGAGTTTGAATGACAACTATTGCAATAAAAACAACCCCTTTTCAATGATTTTGATATTTTAGGGTTCCTAACGGGTGGCGCAGACCGGTCTCTTTGGCACTCTTTGGGTGAGTTCTATGTCCAGCAGTGGACGTCTTCCAGCTGAAATGATGTTGAAATTAATGACGCTCTATATATTATATAACTAATATTATAAATTCCAAAGTTTGGATGTTTAGATATTTGGATGTTTGATACTCAATCACGTTTAAACGGCTCAACCGATTTAGATGAAATTTTGCACGAGGATAGTTTATAACCTGGATTCAAATATAGTATTATATAATACAAGAAACGTGTTTTTTTTATATTCGTGGCGAAAGGCGTTGTGTATAAACGACTTATACTTATAGCATACCTTTTACACGCCACTGTAGCCGAGCGGTATGGCACATGATTTTCAATCTAGAGGGCGAACCCCTGGTCGTAAAACTGGGTTTTTCAGAGAACGTATTTATTTAATTACTAACGACTCTGGCTCAGCGACCCGAAGTGGAGCTTGCCCTCCGACACAAATGGTCGTATTCATAAACGTCCTATAAGCCTGTTTTAACTAAAACGGCGTTAAAATTCGTTTGTCCTTATCCTGTCACTTTGACATTTGTGTTCGTAAGAAAGGGACAAAGCACATTTTATTTAGCAGAGGCATTTTAAGTTTTATGAATAAGGGGGTAAGACATACCACTGTGCTCTGTCCTGCGTGGCATGTCACCTATAATAAATAAATAAATAAATAAATGAATTTTAGGGGACAATCTTACACAAATCGACCTAGTCCCAAACTAAGCAAAGCTTGTACTATAGGTACTACACATACGTATATAGATAAATAAATACTTAAATACATAGAAAACATCCATGACTCAGGAACAAATATTCGTGCTCATCACACAAATAAATGCCCTTACCGGGATTCGAACCCAGGACCTCTTGCTTCGTAGGCAGGGTCACTACCAACTAGGCTAAAGCGGTCGTCGCATAATGGCCGGCAGTTTGACGCTGGCCTAGATTTTCCGGACTTCGTATATCCAACGATACCTTGGTGTGCCTAGGGCGCCTAAAGAAACATAATGTGTGAAATATGATTCGATATTTAACAGTAGCTGTTCGCCAAAATATCGAGACGAAACTGTTTGTTTTCTATCAAGGTCTAGTTTTCCCTTTGGGTTGGACTTGGAAGAGATGGCAGGATGGCAGTCACTTTCGTAAAATTGAGTGCTTACTCTAATATCTTGTGGTGCCAAAACGAAACCCGAGCTCCTTGGGGTACAACCGGGAAAACGATAGGAAGATAATGGTTCATAGCGTTCCTCTTAAATGAGCCCAAAATTAACACTTGTGGTTCTGTGAGCTTTAGATCGCGCGTACCTGTTTTTTTAACCTGAATAGAGAAACTAAATCGACATACTTAATACAAGGTGTATCAAAAATGGGATGCAACCAAAAACAATAATTTCAATGTAAACAAAAAAAATCTCTAATTAAAAAAATAAACAAATGCATTTTTGGAATCGCAATACGCTACCGAACATGCCCTTGTTCGGTTAACACCCCATTTTTGTTACCCCTGCACGGCTATCATGCGACGGCGAGCGAGCTCTCTCGATTTTTCTCGCACTATCCGTCTCTTTCTTATTAGAACACTTAATAGAACAAGATATATAGTGCGAGAAAAATCGAGTTTGTCGCGGCCTTCGCATGAAAGACGTGCTGTAGAAGCTGCTCACAATTTTTTACGAGAATCGGATGAGAAATGCTACCTGCAGATGCAGCCGGAAGATGCAGGGCATACGAAATAATGTAAATATGCCAAAGCTGAAACGGAGAACTACGTGCGTTTCGCTCGCTCGTTCAATTTATTCAATTAAACTTACATTTTAACTTTTCAATACTCTCAAGGGTCCCTGTATTGTTTAAGAATTAAATAAAGCAGAAGACCTCATTCAAAACAAACTGCAGCATCCAATAAAACAATAATTGAAGATCTCTTAATGGCAACAGGAAAACGGTGATGTTTCCACTATTGTCGTACCAGACATTTGTAATAATGGAATGAAAAACATCACAAAACTTTTTTCGAGAACACTCAATAGATTGAAATAATATTTGTATTGCTTTATGAAGAAGGTCGTCGAGAAATACATTAACGAACAACGAAGAAAATGTTCCTTTTAATATTTATCATCCTTAACATACAGTCCGTCAAGAAAGAGTAGAAATTAAATAAAATGGAACTAAAAAAATACCATACTAAATTGTTGCCATTACGTCGAATAATGTGACAGTTACGTAGAAAGTTGCGCCCTCATTTAATTACTTCTCTTTCTTGACGTACTGTACTCCGGATCTTAATTTATGAATCGAAATAGGACTAGCGTTTTATGAGGTATTTCGTTAATTAACAGATTCATAATTAAACAACTGGTGTAATAATTAAATTACAATGTAAATACATTGTTTTTAATAAAATATACGATATTTTAAAACAAAAGTAGTTTATTTTATTAACTAAATTTATATTTGTCTTTGTCATTAATCAGTAATTTTAAAATGATATTTTTTATGTGTTAAACAAATCATTTAAAACGTAAAATATTATTTGACTTGCTGTTTATTACGTTTCCCTCTATCGTATCTTCAAATGCACATATTATTAATCACCTGATTGTGTTTTCAAGGACGTTTTTTTGCTCTACACAGGACAGCCGAGGTTGGGACGCACGTTTTTTATTCGTTGCTTACTTACCACGATTGAGGTTAAGGAGGCAACTCTGTTCCATTTTATATCTTTATATACGCTTCTACGATTCCGGTCAGAACACCTGGAGAATCGTGAAATATTATCGCGAAATCCCGCGAAAATAAAACCCAGATAAATTGCCAAGAAGACGTGAGGACGTATTGTAGTTAGATTTTGTCGTGGGACGCGTGTCTGCGTGAAATATTGTTCTTGCCTGTCTCACGCTTGCGTCCGACAGGGTGTTATGTTAGATAAATATGACAAATATTTAAAGTTTCCACTGGCCATCTTTTGGGTGAAATACGCTGCACATTTTACAAGCTTTTCTTTAACTAGCAATGTTTGTTTGTTCGGGTCAAATTTTGCAAATCTTTAACCGATATGTCGAAGTACGATCGTGTTGAAATTTCGTACACTTCTGTTAGTAGCAAAAGCAATGTACCTTTCAGTTAGTCTTATTGACGATGGAGACAAACGTAGACCACAGAAACTCCTTAACTATACAAGACTAACACATCTGGTTTGGACTCATTAGAACTCACGAGTAGTTGCTCTGTTGGTATAAAGTTTGTAGGTAAATACAAACGAGTGACGTCACGAGTTTAATATTATGTAAAACAGCCTTTTTGTGTAAGTATATAAAAAACTTCAAATTCAAATCATTTACAGCGTGTTACTACCAAGTGATACATGTTGAAACTAATGACAATATACATACTACAATGACATTTTACGAACCGGAAGGCGCGGCGTGGGTAGGCCCCCCACAAGGTGGACTGATGACCTGGTAAAGGTTGCTGGAGTCCGCTGGATGCGGGTGGCGCAGGACCGGTCATTTTGGCACTCTTTGGGGGAGGCCTATGTCCAACAGTGGACGTCTTTAGGCTGATATGATGATGATGATGATGAACAACATTTTAGTAACCACTGGATGACACTGGTCGGAGAAAGCAGCCCCGCGCAGCATACCGGCTCAGTCAAGCTTGTACGCTTTCAACCTCAGAATGGTATTGGGAGTTCATCGCACCATGGATGCAGCACAAAAGTGAGTTGTAGCTTGATTTTCTGCGTATATTTTCGTTTATTTAGTTTTACTGGTTTCAAATTCCGTATAGGATTTCAATACGATTCCAAGGCTCAACGCAGGTCAACAATGTCTGGTGGATCAGGTTGTTTGACACTATCTGGAAGCTCAGTTTCATTTATTTATCGAATTTTAAATTAATTAATTAACTCCATAATTCTAAAGAAAACATTCGTCGGTTCCAGATGGACGTGAGATACCACAAATGAAGAATGACATGGCCGACGCCATTTCACCACACACACGTCTAATAGTTGAATATTAGAATTGAAATAACAAAGATAACACACATCTTCAGACGATACTACTTTTTGTGTCATAATTATAACTGATACTAAATGTCGTTGAAAGCTGAAGTGTTTCCCTTGAAATGTGAACATTTCTACTACAAAAAGAATTAATTAAAAATATAATCATAATAATGTACATAAGTTTAACTGTATGTTTATTAAGACAATGTTTTTAAACTGTTTCTTTAAAGTAACGAATAAAGTAAATACTTACGTGCATTTTTCGACATGACTTAATTTACAATTGATAGAATGTTCCATTTCAATGGCAACGCAGTGGTGGATTTCATGGAATTTAATAATAAAAAATGCTATAAATGGGGCAGTTGCGTCGGCCGAATTTGTACGAAAGTTGGCATTTCTTAGTTTATTTTAACTATGCCTAAAAACATTTTTTTGGATTTTATCCTACTATTTTCGTGATTGATTTATATGTCCACGCAGAATTGGAGCTTTCTAGTGGTAAGGGTTACTGTACTAAGCCGCAGACGGACAGACGGACATGGCGCAACTAATTGCCGTGTTTTTAGCTACTAAGAATCGCCACGAGTTAATGACCTTCCCAAAAAATCTATCGACAAGCAAGCTAATCTCAAAATTGGTTTTTGTCAGAAACTTATGTACTTATAACTGCTAAACGAGTTTAATGCGAGACATTAACCCCCTTGATCATAAAAGTTCATACGCTTCTTATAACTAAACTTTATTAACAACTCAAGGTATTGAAGCGACAGATAAAGTCAAAAGAATTTGAACGGCATTTTAGTTAAAAAAGGTTTGATACAAAATTATGATAACGGCATTACGGCATCAGTATGCGTACCTATGCTTAAATATACGACGAAATATTGTCACATTAATCCGCACGCCGCACTGGGGAAGTTTAAACTCCAATATTTAGTTTAAAACGTTCGCAAACTTTTTGGAGCGAATTTATCGCTGGGACGCTTAGTTATTTTTCAATTTGGGAGATCTCTGGAACGCTTTAAAAGTAGTTTAAACGACGATTACGAGAGAAATGCACAAAGTTTGTTATTGAGGAAAAAGTACAGGAGCTGAAAACATTTTTTATTCGAAAGACGCTTTAAGTCTCACTGCTAAGGGTTTGGCCTCGATCCTTGTTTATAGTTGATTTAATAATAATAACTATTGGGATCCATCCGTCATCACGGACAGGACTATTCTGGCCTATATGGTTGCTATCGTGCTGACAGATCGATCGAAACGCCAGACAGTGCTCGTTGACATCACCATCCCCCATGATGAGAACATAGTGAAGGCTGAGAAGGACATAATGCAGCAAGTACATTGACCTGGCTCACGAGGTTGATTCGACGATCATTGTCGGTGTCAAACGGTCTAATAGCGAAGAGTCTCGACAAACACCTTAAGAGACTCGCTAGATGGCTGGATCCTCTCTCTGTAGCCCTGAACACCGCACAGTGTTCCAAAGCACTCAAAAAAATTCCCTATGCTGTTTACCCCATAAATCGGTCCAGAAATGCATTTCAAATGCAAGACTAGAGCACCCGCGTGTCTATTTCAAATACTTTTTTTTATAAAAAAATATTTCTGTTTCGTGACTTTCACTTGGAAAAATGATTAAATAAATTCTGTAAGCGTACCTGATCAAGATATATTTTTTTAAATAGTACAGTTTGATATAGGACTTTAAGGCGCATATTATCCAGTTTTTATTTTTGGAAGATCGCCTGTTGTTACCGAGTTATTAGTTTAAATTCACATTTTTGTTTATATTTTTTTTCTCCCAAAAAACTCAAAATCGCGACTTGTAACCGGCACTGAAAGATTCCTCTTAATTAGGTCTATCGCTGATAAAACACGTTCCACTATCGCGGCGTTTACGAGTAATCGAATTTCAAAATATATTGTTAGGGTTATCACTCAACTTGACCTTCAATAAGGGTAGCAGGGAAAGCCAAATTGTCGAAGAACAGAAAAAACGGATTGGATTGTTGGTGGACGTAGTGAAATCTAATTCAGGAACCACAAATGATGGCAATTCAGCCCGCACAGCACTATCAGATAAATACCGTGCCATATTTGCTGAGATTTTAGGTCTCAATGCATGGTTCATCGACGGATTGCATATTATCCTTGTCGCCATATCTTGTGAGTATCCTATAGACGCAAAAAAGTTTGGCATTTTTTGTCGCTCGCTCGCGGAAAGGTACGTCCAGTCATATAATTGGCACCCAATGACTGTAACGCTACACAAAATTCTAGTACACGGTGAAGAGATCATAGAATCATGTTCTCTTCCTGTCGGTATGCTCTCAGAACAAGCTGCCGAATCCCGCAATAAATTTTGGCGCTCAGATAGGGAGCACCATTGCCGGAAAATGAACAGGAAAAAACTATGATTGACCTCTTTCATCGTGCACTAGAATCATCGGATCCATTTTTGTCTATGGCACACTACAGACAACAAAGAGTGTCCAATAGGATTTGTCTGCCAGAAGCTGTTCGTGAACTTCTGAAGCATGAAGAAAGCTTGCAGTTGGCCGAGGTGGATGACGAAGATCCAACATTAGAAGGATCTTCATTCACATCAGACGATGATGAAGATCCATCCAATGTCGAGGACTGGACGTCGTTGACCCTAGAAAACGAAAATTATTTATTTGTATGAGTCTTAAAGTTCACAAATATTATATTTGTTTGACCTTATGGTGGCAACCCTAAAATTTACTATTTGACCTTTATCCATAACTAGTAAACACCGAGATAGTGGAACGTGTTTTTTTATCAGCGATAGACCTAATTAAGAGGAATCTTTCAGTGCCGGTTACAAGTCGCACTTTTGAGTTTTTTGGGAGAAAAAAAATATAAACAAAAATGGGAATTTAAACTAATAACTCGGTAACCAGAGGCGATCTTCCAAAAATAAAAACTGGATAATATGCGCCTTAAAGTCCTTTATCAAACTGTACTATTTAAAAAAATATATCTTGATCAGGTACGCTTACAGAATTTATTTAATCATTTTTCTAAGTGAAAGTCACGAAACAGAAATATTTTTTTATAAAAATAAGTATTTGAAATAGACACGCGAGTGCTCTAGTCTTGCATTTGAAATGCATTTCTGGATCGATTTATGGGGTAAACAGCATAGGGAAATTTTTTGAGTGCTTTGGAACACTGTGCACCGGTGGCTTAAGTCTCGCCTCGCTGCCGGCGGCACTCTAGGTTAGCTTTTTATAATAATGTATGTTTTGTATGAATGTTTTATATTTTACTTTTTATATAATTTTAGGGCCCAAGATTAAAACATTAAAGAAATGAAATTCGTATTTTATTTCTAGACAACAATGACAGATCCTTCACCCTGACGTCCTTTATAACGCCCCCAAAAGCATGCGCGAAGAGGTGCCCTTGCGCAGTAGCTACATGGCTCAGATTCACGAGGTTCTTCGCGAGGTTCATAGGTAGGTTCTTCAGTTCCTTCGAGATTCATCGTAAAGGCAGGCTTCAAACGATCTATTGACACAGCGACAATTCGTCCCGGTAATTGAATAGTGAAAACTTTATCGTTACGTTTCAATACTGAGTAGGGCCCTTTATATGGAGCTTGTAGCGGTTTGCGCACTGCGTCTTCGCGCAAAAAAACATATTTACAAGTCTGTAAATCTGAATGCACGAAAATATTTTTCCTGCTCTTATGCACCTTCTCCACAGGTTTATGCTGATTGATAATTTGGCGTAGCTGTTGGACGAAACCGAAATGTATGGTTGCATCTGACGTAAGAGGGGAAGGTGCAATGAAATCTCCTGGTAATCGCAGAGAACAACCATATGTCAGTTGCGTTGCACTGACGCCTGAGTCACTGCGCAGCGCCGAGCGAAGTCCAAGCAGCACGGTGGGAAGTTCCTCGACCCACTTGTCTCGACCGCAGAGGCGGGCTGTAAGTGCCGCCTTTAAACATCGATGCCAACGTTCAACTTTTCCATTGCTCTGAGGATGGTACGCAGTGGTACGGACTCTGTCTATCCCGAGCAATTTGGTCAGAGATGAGAAAAGCTCACTTTCAAATTGACGGCCTTCATCTGTCGTAATAGTAGCCGGGCATCCAAAACGTACAATCCACGCTTCATATATAGTTCTAGCAACGGTTTCCGCTGTAATATCCTGAATAGGGATTGCCTCGGGCCAATGCGTAGGTCTGTCAATTATTGTGAGCAGATAACGGTGTCCACTCGTTGAAATACTTAGAGGCCCAACGATATCAGCGTGAATGTGTTGGAAACGAGCACTAGGTATAAACGTACCGATGTTGCTTGCGGTATGGCGATGTGCTTTAGATTGCTGACATTGAGTGCAAGTTTTAGCCCATAAACCGACGTCCTTATTCATAGATGGCCAAAAATACCGGCTTTGTACCATTTTCCTTGAAGTTCTGATACCAGGGTGGCTTATATTATGTACAGCTTCGAACGCTGTGCGACGAAAAGCTTCTGGTAAGTATGGTCTTATGTTTGATGTCGAAATTTCACAGTAAATTGGGTGTGATGAATTTGGATAAATAATCTTCTTTAAATGTATATTCTTTTTAACTAGTAAATGCTCGATAGACGTGTCTGTTTGTTGAGCTTCTGCGAGTTTTTCATAGTCAAGCAGTGAGGGCGTGGTGATCGTCTCGATCCGTGACAGAGCGTCTGCAACCACATTGTCTTGACCACTCACATGCCGGATGTCATTTGTGAACTAACTGATAAACAGCAGTTGTCTAGTGCGGCGAGGTGTTTCAGTTTCGGATGACGTTTTCATAAGTGCGTATGTCAGCGGCTTATGATCCGTGAAAATAATTAATTCACGACCCTCAAATATTTTCCTGAAATGCTTCACGGACATGTAAATAGATAAAAGTTCTCTATCAAAAGTATTATATTTTTGTTGAGCACTTGAAAATCTTTTAGAAAAGTATCCCAACGGCTGCCATTTATGATCAACGCGTTGTTGTAGAACGCTTCCTGCGCTTTGGTCACTAGCATCGCAAAAGAGAGCTATCGGAGCGTCGTGGGAGGGATGAGCAAGCATTACGGCGCTATTCATGCTTTTTTTACATGCCTCAAATGCATTTTCAGCTTCTTCGGACCATTCTATGACAGTTTTGTCGCATTTCTTGCAGTTATGTAAATATGCATTTAGTGGCGCCTGAATCTGGGCTGCGTTGGGAATACTGTCATGATAGAAATTAACCATCCCGAGAAATCTTCTTAATTGTTCAACGTTTTCAGGTTTGGGGTAATTATTAATAATTTGTATTCTGTCGTCAGGTGGCTTAATACCGTCAGGAGTAACCGTATAACCAAGAAACTTAACGCGTTCTTGGCCCAGTACACATTTTGAGAGATTGATCGTGACACCGTATTCGTTCAGTCGTTGCAGGACTGTCCGGAGGTGTTCCCCGTGGGTACTTTCATCCTTCGATGCAATGATGATATCATCGATTAATGGGAAAACGTAATCCAAACCAGCGAGGACTTGGTGAATAAATCTTTGAAATGTCTGGCCAGCATTTTTCAAGCCTTCTCTCATCATAGGGAATTCGAAGAGACCGAACGGTGTAATAATCGCACTTTTCTCGATGTGGTTTTCATGCATAGGTATTTGTTGATATGCACGATTCAAGTCGATAGTACTAAACATATTCATACCGTGAAGTTGATAATTGAAGTCCCTTAGTCGAGGCACAGGGTAGCGATCAGGTTTTGTTACCGCGTTTAGCCGTCGATAATCTCCGCAGACCCGTATATCGCCATTTTTCTTAGTTACGACGTGGAGTGGGCTTGCCTAAGGACTCTTACTAGGTCGGCATAGCTGATGTTCGATCATAAGGTCAAACTCCTTCTTGACTGCGAGGTACCGGTGGGGAGGCAGTGGGCGGGGTCGCGAATGTACGGGGGCTCCAGTGGTTTCAATGTAGTGCTCGACGTTGTGTCTTGGAGCGTAATTTACCGAGGATAGTCGAGTAATGTCAGGGAATTCACTAAGGATGCGATGATATTTCTGTTCAAGATCTATAGAGCGAACTGTTGGCTCCGAGGTTTTGCAAACTTATGGCCAAGTTAGTTTTCTTGTCGATCAGGCATCGCCCAGAAAGGTCGACGAGCAATTGGTGGTGTTTGAGAAAGTCAGCGCCGATGATTGGCTTACTGACCGCTGCAATGATAAACCTCCATCTAAATGGCCGTTTTAAACCAAATTCTAAATCTAAAGTCTTCTCGCCGAAAGTAGGTATGATGCTGTTATTGGCTGCATAAAGGTTAAATGAGGTCGCTTGTCCACGGCAGCCTCTAGGTTTTGGGATTACAGAAATATTTGCCAGTGTCGATAAGGTATTGATACTTGGTATGTTGATCTGTGACAAATAGGCGGTGTGAGGTATCCCACGCGCTAGTTTCCGCCGCAGCTAACGCAGGAATCAGTTTTCCTTGTTTTCTCTCTTCTTATAGTTGCAGAGGATGGTGCACTTAAAAGCGGAATCTCCAAAACGTCGATGGTAATAACAAATGCCGCTCGGCAAATATTCGGGCGGGTGAAATCCGGTGCGCGCGCGAAAATTAGGGTGTACGTACGAAGCATTATTTTGCGAAGCTGGACGCTGATTACGGCGGTACTGTTTATGTTGTACTTTCAGTTCGGCAACTTCGCGAACTAGGTGGTCAAGCTTTTCTTCTAACGTTTGCTGTGGAGAAGTTTCGCGATGCGCCGTTGAAGTTGAGGGTTGTGCCGCTGGTGGTGTTGAAATAGCGCATATGTCTTTGCGTGACTGTTCTAATATTTTGTCAGCCATTAACGCAATATCGTTCAGATTTATATTCTCCATCATAGTGTCACTTGCTACGACGACGGTTCGAACGGACAGTGGAAGATGGCTACTCCACAGGATTCGGAGTGCCGTTTCGGACACGTTGTCGCCGGCGAGAGTTTTAATGCGGCGCAGTAATTGAGATGGTTTTAAATCACCGAGCTCCATTTCGGTCAAGAGTCGATCAAACTATGTAGGTATATAAGTGAGTAAGAAAATACGTTCTTAACCTGTAATGAACAGTGTCTTCACACATGTTAACCTTTTTTCATTATTTATTTGAAAATCTAAAAACCGTGTTATACTGGTACTGGTACTACTTCATCCTCATCCTCATCCTCCTAGCGTTGTTCCCGGTTGTGCCCCTAAAGGAGCCCGGGGTCCGCTTTGACACCTAATCTCAAGATTTGGCATAGGCACTAGTTTTACGACCTTCCAACCCGGAGGGAAAACTAGACCTTATTAGGATTAGACATTCGCAACGGCAAATTACGATCTTTCGACTCTTCGTAGACTGATATTAATCGGGTTTTTAAAGCGTTAATTTTTTTGGATTCAGGTGGGTTTAACAGAATGTCGCTAATTTCGTCTATGTCCTGTCGTTCTAGTTGTGCGATAAGAAATTCGTACATAACCTGGTCACCTTTCTTGAGAGGGTTTATTATGGCTTCAAACTGCACGAACCAAAGGCGTATTCTATCGCGCCATAACGGCGGAATTCGAATGTTCGATGCAACCTGAGAGTTTTTGGATCGGGCTCGAAACCGCCGGTTCGAATTTTTTTATTTGCTTCATTGTCTGTAGGCATGTTTCGAAACTAGGTGCTGCTCTGAATGCGGGGTCACCACTTTAGGGCCCAAGATTAAAACATTAAAGCATTAAAACATTTCTAGACAACAATGACAGATCCTTCACCCTGACGTCCTTTATAACGCCCCCAAAAGCATGCGCGGAGAGGTGCCCTGCGCAGTAGCTACATAATTATTGTAAAAACCTAGCCTAAGACTAAACATAAATAACAATAATAACAATTAAACTTTATTTTCAGACCATACGATCCGTAATTTGTTAGTGAGATACATTTATACTTATAGACTAGGGTTTTAGGGTAATTAAAACTAAAAACACGTAGAAATTAAAAATACAAAAAATACACAAAGATTATAATCTGCACCATCCCTCGACACTGTTTAGTTGAAACATGGAGTTTGTTCCAGTGCCTCGGTAATGGCGTATATCCAGTTTATCAACGAACGTTTTCAGGGTGCTATTATCGCTCCCACTCACGTCTCCGCGTTAGTGACGCCGACCGATATGTCGCGTAAAAATCGATTACAAAAAAAAACAACCTTAAACTTGCGGTCTTTCCCCATCCATACTAATATTATAAATGCGAAACTGTGTCTGTCTGTCTGTTACCTCTTCACGCTTAGATTTTTCTAGACTTTAGTGTGTCAAAAAGAACTTAAAAAATCAAACCCCGTCTGTGTAGGAATTATTATGACCACAAAGGCTATTATATCTCCTCTACTATCTCAAGATATCCTCAAGTTTGGAACCTGGTTGTTCGTGTGTTTGTTCCTGTTTTAGCTCTTCACGCTTAAACCGCTGAACCGATTGAGATGAAATTTGGTATGGAGATAGTTTGAATCCCGGGGAAGGACACTGGATAGATTTTATCCCGGAATTCATCCTCTAAGGGGGGTGAGTTTTAATATGGAACAGCGATATAAACGAAGTTCCACGCGGACGGAGCCAAAGGGTACTATAACTATATTTTTTCTATATATCTAATGTACCCTCGTACTCTAATATTGATGTTTTTGGTTACATTATTGAGTTAGTTTACTATCTCTTTGTTCAAGTAAGTATGCAATTTTACTTTTGCCTAATGAAAGATCAAAACATTGTTTCCGCCAATTGAAATAGATAACAAAACTCTTCGTTATTTATTATTATTGTCTTAACTTTCAATAAAATAAAGAAGCACAAATCTGCGATAAAGGCCGCGCTTATTCACCGTTAAGGGTCAAGGCACACCTGGAGTAGATTGAATTCTATGAATAAATTTGCCCGCACAACACTTTTGTGTCAAAGGATGGGAGAAAGCGGGATTTTACGCTCGTTATGACTTTTTGATGGTACTTTGAAGTTGTAAATCACAAGTTCGCGTGAGAATATGCCCTTACTTTTTATTTAATTTAACAAGGCTCTTACTTGCTCCGTGGGAAAAACATGTGAAGGTATTCATAACAATGTTTCAACTCCTTGTAACTTTTTAAGTCATGATAAGATTGAAATATATACTATATGGACAGTTGGATACACTTTCCTTTGTATTTTCTAGAGGAGAAATTTTAAGCTGCATTTTATTGCTTCATAAAATGTGTTACAATTTTCACATATCTCTGCAGCGTTCCTCACGATATGCTAGTAAATACTGACTTATGCTGGGTGTGAATGTGCTTAGTGACTAATGTTCAGTACTACAGGTAAAGCGCTTACGTCAGTCCTCGCTTGCGCGGCGCGTGAGTGCGGTGAGACGATAACGGTAGGCTTCGCCTCCCGCACGGTGCCCGCAGCGACTTAGGCGGTCTTTCTATTATATTGTAGTATCAAAACGCAGTGTTGTCATTGACTATACCAACTGTCACTTTGACAGCTCTCTGCTACCCGACCCCTGCTAGCGAACACACGCAACATTGTACTAAGATATTAAGAATACTAAATATTTCCGTAAATATATCTATAATCACTTTTACCTTAACCGCCTATCCCTTCGATCCACCTGAAGTGAGACAACCCGTGTTATTAATAGTAAGTATTAGTGAAACGACACGTGAAAGTGATTATATTGGCTGATCCTAATGGCTGAGTCGAGCAAAACTACGGAACGGCCCTACCATCCTTTTCTCGAAGCAGTTCAGGCCATTTTCGACCCTCCAATAACTTCGTTGTGGATAACACTAAAAGCTTCAATTTTCAGTAAACAATCAGGCATTGTATAAACACGGTATATTTAAAATTTTATTCAATTTGAACAATTCGTTTAAGAATTATAACTTGTCAAAGTTTCTTCATTTTGTTACTGACTGACTGACTCACTCACCGATTATCAAAAGTCTAAGAGTCAAGCAGACATAGCTTCAAATTTAGAATACAAATAGTTTTTAGTGTATAAATCAAGGGAACACTGAAATATGCAATTTCAGTCCAGTTATCTAGATAGTTTTAAGTATGCAAAAATCCATATATGCAGTAAAGTTGTGTGATTGCAAAGTAGCAGAATTTTAAGTAGATATTATCTTATTATTCTTTATTTGCTAGGGCAAATAAAGAATAATAAGAATACCTGAGACTTGGTACTACGAAATATCTCACAATTTTTTACGGTGGAAAAGTTACGAGACTTGGCCTCTTTTTTACATGGAATGTTTTTTATGGGATTACTATTTAGGCGACAAGCATCTGTCCATAACCAGAAATCTACTAATAATTATCAGTTCTCGAGTGGTCTGAATAGACGTTAGGTGTTTTACGGGGCTTCGTGCGTTGAATGTGTGTTGTCATTTACCACCCAACCCATATCTACTTTTTCATCTTACTCTACACACGGTAGAGGCCACGCTAAGACTGCATTGAAATTCGTTGGCAAAACCACCCTCAAATCTATAGAAACATGACGGTTGAGGGGGTGTTGCCAATTTTTTGTTGTAAAGGTAACGTGAACGCATAGGTATTTGAAGTGATTTTAAGAAATTAATTAGCCCTACAAGAGGCCTATTTGAAGTATTTGTTGTGCGCCCTCGTTTTAACTCATGGAGTGCATGGAAGCGAACGTGCACGGAAAAAGTATATACTTATATTTGATTCATCAAAATGTTTACAATCAGATATTTTCAACATCCCATGGCGCATGTGATCAAACAGATATTATAAAGCCCAGTTTAAAGCAAATACATTGGACATTGGAACTGTAACTATAACTTAGTCATTTTCTGACATAAAATACAAATATGTATTGCACACCCTCAATATTTGAATCGACACTAATTGATCTGACGTAAAGTGTTCAGCCGTGCCGTGTCATTGTCATTGTCATTGTAGATAAGTTTCGTCGAGTTGGCCGCTAGATGGTGCTGTACCGTTCGGGTCGATTCCTGGATGGCGCTATTAAGATTTTTCCAGTAATAATTACCTCTGACCAGTTCTATTTGACTATTGTACGAGTTTTATAGATGATAGTTGTGTTTGACTCAATATGCAATATTGGCACATGCCAATTCAAAGGCGTCCTTAAATTATACCACTGATACATATCAGTGGTATAATTTAAGGACCCCTTTGAACATAAATTCTAACTGAAATCTGAGATGACATGTGAATCGTAACGACTTCGTAAATGATATCCGCTTCTTCATACGCACTCGCCTATCCCTTCGATCCACCCGAAGTCGGACTCGGCCACATTTCATCGAAAACAAGAACTTATTGCCATCCGCGTCGTAAATAACTGAACGTTATTAGATTGCAAATCAAACCTGATTTTTCGTACCTTCCACTGAAGGTCTAATTACCGACGAAAGTTTTCGACATGCCGTTGTAAATCATTTCCAAGTCTGGGGATTTCTGTCTTATTGAATTCTTGGTATTATTAAAATTTCGAAGTTTGATTTTATTGTATCAACGTCGCGTTCTGTTGGCTTTGAATTTCCATTTTAAGGCCTCCATCCACCGAACGCGTGTGCTGCGCGGGCCCGCGCAAGTTGTAAAGCATTGAAACTACACTTCAAACACATCGAACGCGGTCCGAACGCGGGCCCGCGCGGGCCCGTGGCGCTAAAGTTACAACTCGGCAGCGCGGCCGCGAGTCGTGCGCGTCGCGTGTGAAGCGCGGGCCCGCGCTGCTGAGTGTGATAGAGATAGTGAGATACATAATTAAATGTGTTGGTAGTGAGAGAGATATGACGCGCGGTCCCGCGCGGGCCCGCGCTGCTGCGGCGCGGCTAAGTGTGATAGAGACAGTGAGATACATATTAAATGTGTTGGTAGTGAGTGAGGCATGACGCGGCGGGCCCGCGTGGGCCCCCGCATTGCTACACGCCGCCCGCTTGCGGTGTGAATATACCGCTTCAACCGCGCCCGATATGCGCTTTAAGATAGGAGGGGAGAGGCTAATTGTACACGAACAACATATCGATAATTTAATCATAATCATAATCATTTTTGTTGCAACCATATTAAAAGATCTTACATACAAAATATAGTTCCACATGGGCATTTACGTCGTATGCAGTAGGTGATCCTTCAAAGTACTTCACACCTATCTTGCACTCCTGCATATTCGTTATTAAGACGTGACAGTGTTAATGGTTTTAGTGAGTGATTTATGATTTATTTATGAAATGTGCCCCGCCCGCCCCGCAGATTGGACGTAGATTCGATGGCCGTTGGGGCGGAAAGGTTCTCGCGTAGTGACCACGTACCGGAAGGCGCAGCTTGGGTAGGGCCTCCACAAGGTGCACTGATGACCTGGTAAAGATCACGGGAGTCCGCTGGATGCGGGTGGCGCAGGTTCGGTCATCGTAGCACTCTTTGAGGGAGGCCTAACTCTATGTCCAGCAGTAGACGTCTTTCGGCTTGATGATGAGATGAGTGATGAGTAATTGATTACTGGCGTAAAAATGTGCTCATTGAAACGGATACCTGTTTTAAGAAAAAAAAATAACTGAATAGAGGCTGATAAAATCACTACCTACAACTCTTGCGAAAGAATTCGGTGTAACCCGCTCAATAATATCCACAATAAATAAACCCAAAATAGTCTGTTCAATGCAAATCTTCTGATATTTACCTAATCTCGTGATGATCGCCATGACTCATAAAAAAATGGAGACCAATTTAAAAACAACATCGAAATGTCAGTCTATTTTATGCGTCCACCGGTTGATACTACGTAAATCAAACGGTCCCTTGATTGTCGTTTTATCCGGATTCTACTGTGTATAGAACCAGTAATATTATTCTCGAAACACTTATGAATAAGTTTTTGCGTCGAAATTGTATTTTCTCAAACATGCTCCGAAATGTATGCGTTAATATTACGAAATGAAGACATGAAGTTTCTTGTTTAAGGCTCCCTACATTTCTTCTTGGCCTTACGCCATGAAGTAATGTATGAAAACCCTAAGATAAAACAATTATTGTCCGCTACTCTAACTTTTTAAATTTGCTTACTAATATTAAACTGACAAAGGAAAAATTACAGTATACTGCCAACCACCACTAGACACTGTAGACTCTGTAAGCATACTTGCGACATAAAAAAAAACAAAATCTATGGTACTACACTTATGTGCGGTTAAACATGTTGCTCGAACGGCTTGTTCAAATGGCATGTTTAAAAACAAAAAGGCGGCAAGTTACCTATTATTTAATTGATTGCCTTGTATTTATTTTAATTTTAATATTTCCTCACATCGTTTGAGAAAAGCACTATACAATCCTCGGCCGGAACAAGGATTGCTGGACTCGTTGTATCCGGCCTCGTCTACAACTCGGCCGTCTACTTTAAACTCGTCCAGCAATCCCTTACTTCACGGCCTCTGCAGTAATGTACTATTTTTTAAGCTAGGAACCATTCGCTCGCGTCTTTAAAACTATATTATGCGATTAAAATTGTATCTGAATTAAGTTTGCTCCGAAGAAAACCATACAAGTAAAAAAAGTTTTAGTGAGAAAATACTTAACAAAATCGATTTATAGAATCACTAGCTTTTGCCCCGACCGCTGCTGCGTGGAAGTAGTTGAATATCGTATCTCCACTATCTGCGTAACTTAGTGTAAGTATAGGTAACAGATAGACAAACAGTAGTTACTTTCGCATCTACATATAATAATAATTATTAGTATTATATTCGTTTCTTAAATTAATCTCCACCTTTAAACGTCTTTTCGTTGATTCAATTAAACGTGTTTCGTTTAAATACACTCGATGAAAGAAGAAAACGGCTAGGTACCTAAATGTTATCAAAAGAACGTTTGAACATAAAGCCTTAATGTTTTTTGTACATCTTTGCTTCTTGGCTTACTACAGAAAATGCTACTGAGTTAAGTTTTACCTCTCAACCCATAAAAGAAATGTTTGAAAAGACTTTCTTTGGATTATTTATTTTAATTTATATTTTTCGTAAGCAACTCCTTAGTTTGAATTTGAAAAACACAAATCAGCTACTTAATAATTATTAGAGTAAAACATCATACTTAGTTAATTTAGTAGGTAGCATCCTACTAATATTATAAATGCGAAAGTTTAGATGTTTGGATGTTTGTTACTCAATCACGCAAAAACGGCTGAACCGATTTGAATGAAATTTTGCACGAAGATAGTTTATAACTTGGACTAAAATATAGGATAGTTTTTATCCCGAATCCACGCAGACGAAGTCGCGGGCGGAAGCTAGTTTTTAATAATGTACGCTATTCTAAAATGATAATGTAAAAGATGTAATTTGTAAAATGACTGAAAGTTCGTTTGAAATAATTCGTCTAACTACTTTCAGTTTTTTAGGGTTCCGTAGGGATGTAATTTTTTTCTCTCGTCTAACCCATGGTGTGGGGTATCGTTGGATAGCTCGTTCAAAAATATTATGGGTTTTCAAAAGCCATTTTTCAAATCAGTAATTCGTTTGCGAGATATTGGGCTTGAAAATCCAAATTTTTGTTCGAGTCATGTGTGTGTGCCCCCCCCCCCCCCCCTCCCCCTGCCGGCTAAATGGCTACTACTGGGGATGTGAACAAAATCGTGGTAGTAGAACATATAATGAATTTAAAAGGAAAACTATCACGGATAAGTAGGCATAAGTAGTTACCGAGTAATAGTCGACCAACTTAATGTGTAATTGAAAAGGCCAATTTTCGTAAAAATTCGGCCGACGCAACCACACCGCACGTCGATGTAACTAAGACAGGCAGGCAACTGCGGAACCCTACACTGCGCGTGGCCCAACACGCACTTGGCCGGTTTTTTTTATATTGGAATTTCGGTATATAAAGCAGAGCCTATATTTTATCCCGAGGCTGCCTCGACGTTCTTAGTAAATTTCGGGGGGTCTTTTCAAAAAAAGATGTCCGGGTGACTCCCCCGCAGTTAAGTTTTAATAGCACTAGTACCAAGTCATACAAACAAATGCCACTTTTTTATGTATGCGGAATTATTTAAATCGATATTATGAGGAACATTATCAATAATACAAAGGTGAAATGTGTTAACTACAACTCATTTGTTATACTTTCACTCAAAATGTAATAATCGGATCTAGATGCTACTATTCCTTCATGAGCGGGGCGGAATCGGTATGCGATATTTTTTACCTTACCGAGAGCCTAGTCATGTCGCCTGGCACGTCTATCATCTGACGGCCGCGACAGACTCTTGATTTTTCTAGCACTATATCTCTTGTTCTAAGTGTTCTAATAAGAAAGAGACGGATATTACGAGAAAAATCGAGAAAGCTCGCGCGCCGTTGCATAGCCGTGCAGATTTAGTTCAGGGAGGTCGCGGTGGAAGAGTGGGGGGGAGGAGCCCACTGCATCGATGCTGCATCGCGGCTGAATGAATTCTGCATCGCGACTGTATCGATACGGTATCGCGTCTGTATCCATGCTGCATCGTGACAGTATCACGGCCTTTTTGCGACTGTATACCGATTCAGTAGCGACTGAAGTTCCGCCAGTATAAGTAATTTTTATGAATAATATACACTAGTTTAAATAATAAACGTCCATCAACTTGTTTCGTCAATTGCATACATATTGCTGAAAACAATTTGAAGGTTTTATTTTGTGTTACAACATTTTTAATCTGTAAGTTAAAAAATGTCTCAGTTACATCATTATTGAGGCCCTAATTGCTACGGGGCTCACAAAAATCTGTGATGTAATGGCCGCTCCACACAATGGGCCATCTTGACACATACAGGACGCGGCTATGCGGTAGAACTAGACATAAATATGTGTTACTTCCTTTAACGCATAGTTGAGTCCTGTATGATGGGTCAGGATGGCCCATTATGTGGAGCGGCCATCAGGGACGTTTATAAGCACCAGTCGAATGAGCTTAAATTGAAAAAATAACTGTATACTTTACTAATTTTGCTCATTTATGACCTGAATTACCTGAGTTGAACTACTTCACTACTAGATCTAGTTCGATATCTGAATTGAACTACGATCGACGATATTGCGCAGACGCGGCGCGGCACGCATGCAGTCCGTGCATCCCGTGCCAGGAGGCACCCAGTTAAACATAGATATGCAATTATGCAGTAAATATCTGGACTGACTTGAGTGACAGTTGACACTGTCAGCTTACTGACATCGCCCGGAGCCCGCACCGAGGAAATGCGGAAGTAGGCTTAGATAATGAGATCACGAGTTAATTCCTTTTTAAAAGAGATCTAGTGATTTTGTATACTACGACGGTGACAAACAAGCATAAGGCCTGATGGCAAGCTTTTACCGTAGCCTGTTGTACGCATGCGACTCCAGAAAAATCACCATTGCCGACCCTTCAGACTGGAAGATTCAATGTGTTTCAGCCCAAATTCACTATCAACACAGCGCATCTTCAAGGGCTTTAATATAAATAATAATAATTATTATTTATTTCAGACTTCAACTCCATAGGGTTAGGTAATACAATAACTTATATATCTAGTGTTACACTTAAAGAGACACTTAACAAATCATTACACAACATTTAAAACTGTCGCGGCGGTACGGTGCAGTTGCACGTACCTCTCGACCTGCACGGCTATCACAAGGTACCTCTCTATCTAAACGTTCTAACAAGAGGGAGGCGGATAGTGCGAGAAAAATCGAGAGAGCTCGCGCACCGTCACGTGATAGCCGTGCAGCGGCGAGACCCACCGCTGAGCCAGCGTACTTAGGATACTGCTCGTGGTGACTCAGCTGCGGTTGAGGAGTAACGCGCATCGCTTCTTCATGATGGCATAAAAGCAGTCTGTTTGCGCCTCAGCATATATCGCTGAGGCGCTACAATACCCCGGCAACCTAAACAGCATCCTAAATGCGTCATTATCTGGACGCGCAGAATGACGCAAAGCTATTTGCTGAGGAGGCGAAGCTGACACCCGCAGCTGAGTCACCACGAGCAGTATCCTGAAACAATGCACCACAAAATACCCTAAAAAGGCCATAGAATAAATGACTAGTAATATCGAAACTCTGCTAGCGGTCGTTCATTACAGTCGGTAACTACGTGCAAATTTAACACTAAACTGCCGAAGTTGTTTGCTAATGATAGGAAAAAGCCTGAACCCGACGGAGTGAATTTGAATTAAACGCATATCTGACTACATTCAAATTCAGCCATTAACATGATAATTAGCGCTTCAGTATGCCGCTTATTACGAATAGCTGATACTTTCGGGGATATAGTTACTGGCTGTTTCGAGAGTGAGTGGGACGAGGGTTGATGTGTTGTCATGTGAAGCGTCGGAAATATTAAAATACCTTTTTCTTCAGGATGCGTATCGTTATCGATATCGTATCCTTGTGTTTTGACTGACTTTACGGGAGAGCCGAAAGCAAGTGGTTTTATCAGTCTATGTTTGTATTTACGTATCTATTTATGTTCCACCGCGTTTAAGATGCGAAACTATGCTCCAGGTGACATACGCTACATTTTGTATGCTAAAAGTGGCGCTGGAACATACGTTTCATGTGCTCTATCTACCCCTTTTGGGAATAAAGGCGTGAATTTATGTATGAATGTATGTATGTAAAAAAACTGTTTTTTTTCAGTTAGTTTTTTCTAGTCGGCTTACGGGTTTTTGACTTTTTATGCTTTAACAAGTAACTTTTTTTTTATACAACGCCGTTGGCAACCAAGCGTACGGCCCGCCTGATGGTAAGCGGACACCGCAGCCTATAGACGCATTTTATTATTAATAATAATAATAAATAGAAGTGTCCCTTTTACTTTTTTTTCAGGTATCCATTGACTCACATAAATTGAATATAATATAGTATAATATGTTCCTTGAATATTAAAAAAAAATTGAGTATTTCTAATCATTTCGTCAGCACTCATGTTTATGAAATTTTTATAATGGATGCCGTGTAAGCTCTGAAGTAAACACAAACTTAATTAGACTCAATATTCCTAATAACTTCAATATTTCAGACCCCAAATTGTACTCAAATCTTTAGTCCCCTCAAAACTCGGTGCTCCGAACAAGTGCAGTTCACCCGAAATCGTCCGCATAAACCAACGGCAGAATTATACCGTCGGAGCAGTTTGATGCAGGCTTTCTTTGTTTACCTCAGCATGACATTAGCAAAGATAGAGAGAGAGGATAAAATACAGCAAAAGATAAGATAAGGTAATGTAAGTATCGGGTACGAGCTGCATGAGAACCTGCATAAGGGCCAAGATAGCGGCTGCCCTGGTTTTTTTTGCGGTTAAGCTACCCATTCCCTGATTGGGTGGCTCAAGGGTCATCTCAAAAAAATATGGTATAAAATGTATACAAAGATGTCATCAGAAATGATAGGACGTAAAGATAAATAAGACATATAAAGACCAAATTTTAAAAGTTAGTTACAAAGTACCTACTCTTTTTTTCACACCTCAATACAGAATCTAATACAGGACAAATAATAGCTACCTACTTATGCACTTAATGCATCAAGAACAGTCTTTAAACCTATTTAAAACTAAAACTGCGTTAAAATTCGTTTTGACATTTGTGCGTGTGATATTTATATTTTATGAAGATGGTAGCAAAACATGAACCGGATAGATGGTTATTTTTCAAACTTCTGCCTATAAAAGTTATTTCGGGCATTATGTCATTGTTACGTACTTATGATTAGTTAATGTTACAATACAACACAATTACTCTTTATTGCACACCTCACACAAACAATGCTGTTAGAAAGAGTAATGTTAGTGTTTGTAACACAATAAAGATCTCACCCCAACACAATCAGGTCGATTCCCATGAAACCACGTTCTTTGATTACCGTGCAGGATTATTCAAATGGGCTGTTGGCTGCAGGCGGCAAGAAACCAAATGGACTGATTATTGCCAGCAAAAACAATCGGTGGAAACTTAGTACCCCTTGGCTGTTTGCTATCGGGTATAAATGTCGCAATTTATAATTATAACATGATTAATTAGTTTGTGTGAGCGGAGGGATTTATTTGAAAAGTTATTACAAAGATACTTGTATTAGTACTGTAAGAATGCTGATTAGCAATTGAAATACACCAATTGAGAAATTGGCACCTAAAGCTTGTTCGGAGTGTGTATATAACTTCATTAAAGACTCATTCAAAATTGAGTTTTTAAGTAGTTCCTATGGCCGACTGCGCAATTGCTTAGCTGATATTTTGTTTATTTGAGCAGTTGCAAGATTAAAGGGTATGAAAGGTACTAAAAAAAATGTACTAAGTAATTTGCGTAGTGGCTGTTAACACCAACGAAAAAAATCAAAACGTTGTACTCTTTATATTATAAGTATATTTTGCACAATGCTTATAACTTTTGTAAGTTGTAGTAGTAGTAGTAAGTACTAACTTTTCCACCTTACAACTTAATCCACACCAAGAGCGTCCGTTCGACATGACTGCCCGACCGAGAATACCCGTTGGCGCCAACTGACCTCACTGACGTTAGCGATGGTTACCGTGACGTCACCAGAATGGTCGGTGAAACTACTTATAAAACTACTATAGTATCCGCAAAACCAAGTGGCGAGTCAGGTCATAAATCATTGGATCATGCTATCTCTTTCGCACCTGCACTGCCTTATTGGAGCTGCGGGCCGTGCAACAATAGTACCGACTTATTGCCTGATTCGCCACCTGCTTTGCGGATACTATAGTGGCTCTGTGAGCTGTATAACTTGCGAGCCTGTCTTTAAAAAAAAAAAAAAAGTGACTTGACAAAAAACCCATATTAAATATAATGAACGAACCTGCTCACAAATTTCTCGAGAACCGGTTGAGAAATGCGACCTGTAGAGGAGAACAGCCGGACAGCGGGACAGGGACTGCACATACGAAAGATTTTTGGCCCAACCTGATGCTAGAACTTCGTTCACTTCGCTCGCTCGTTCGATAATTTATTCTGTGAAACAATAAAACCTTACAATTCAAAATTAAATTTCTCAAAATATTAGTTTCGTAGTTTTCATTTATATTCATTTAAACTGAATTATTAATAAATTAAATTGCTTTACCTCCAAAACCAAATACCGCAAAGGCAACACACATTTGTCTTCCTCCAACTTCAGAACTCGGTGCAAAGTTACGAGCAACGTACTCGTATTCATACGAATACAATTAAATCTTTCCACGTAATATAAACTGCGGTACAGTTCAAACATACGTCACGTTACCAGGCAAGTTAATTAACGAATGGGGAGATAGTTTAAGCCATTACCATAGACATAGTGAGAGGAGGGAAGTAAGGCGACTTGATACCCTCCAAAACCGTCCTTCAATAAAGTCTCATTCCAGCCAGTCAGCTTAAAAACAGAAAACAAAAAAAATTTTTTTGGATTGCTGGCAAGTTCGTTAGGAAAAGCTCAGAGTCGAATATAGTCGCGCAACATGATAGCAAAGAACGACGGCTTGATAGCTTGGCTTATGATAAATGATGAAGACTTCAAACCGTCAGTCATATGATAGTAATTACTATATTTACACTGCACTACACAATTTACTATTATGTTTTATACTCCCCTGATTAGGGAAGTAAAAAGAAACATAGCAGGTTAAGGTTAACTAAAGTGATGTTGAAGTCACGTCCTAACCTGTCGGTGAAGCGATTGACATTGAGTAGGTATCTGTTTTGTAAGGCGAGGCACAGGCTAGCGACCGACTGGTTTATTTAATAAAAACTAGACATACAAACAAAGCGGTCTATAAATGTACCACCAGCGCTGATGTGTGTATGTGTGTGTTTTTGCTTTGGGGGAGGCCTTTGTCCAGCAGTGGACGTCTTTTGTCTGATATAATGATGATGATTAAGGCTATGTACATCCTTGGAACAGCTACACTTTTCGAAAAGACATCTAGTTCATTCAATATATTTTATTTACTTACAAAAAAGCGTTTCTTTCTACACATAAAAAAAAACTTGAACCAAGAAACTAATTTTAAAGATAACGATGTTTGAAAGAATCATCTCAATTCAAAGTGATTTGTTTGTATGTTTCAGCCATCATCCCAATAAATTTCTTGATACAAGTATTTTTTTTTCCATGTAGGATGAAATATTTACATGTAAAGCCTAACATAATTCTTATTCTAAACTCACTATGACGTGGCAGAGTTTCACACAATTTCTTCAAACTTACCTCGGCGGTTATGGAAATCGTTTGATAATTTTCATAAATAAGACGAAGTTTCTACGGCATATTATTCAAATGTAAGCAGATTTGAGCACTTGAACGCAGACGGGCTTTGACCTAGGACTCCAGACTGTTGTAGTTTTCACTAGCTATTCTGCACGTGGGGTCCATAGTATATTTTTCATCATCTATTTTATGATGCCTATTTTAGAGTAATTGAGCATCTTATTTATTTATTTTATTTTGTGCGCGCACTGTCATATAAACACATACGTGCGCGAGCAGCCTTAATCTCGGGAGGTATTGAGTTGAAATTAAAACCATATACTCAGGTCAGCAGTGGACGTCTTGCGGCTGATATGATGATTATGATTCAGGTTGTACAATCCCTTGAAGCTGTGAAAAAAAAACGAAAAAACCACTTCTAAGTTAACGCGTTAATAATTAATAGTACCTAAAGTTACAGAAGGGCCACTGCCTAAGACGTTAGCAGTAATTTTTTATCATTAACTATATGTGGCGTGCTCACGAGTCTCAAGTCCACAGAATCTTCACGTGTTAGCAAAGGACGGGAAAACATAAAACTTAGTTTACAGAAACGTGTCAAACTAAATAATATGTCGCAGTTTCTAATCATTTATTTATCTGTTCATTAAATTCTGGTTGTCCGCATTATTGATGATTACAAATCAAAACCATCATTTTCTTTTATTATTAAAAAGTAAGCAATGATAAAAAATCAGCTTGGATAAACAATAAGCTACCCAAATTACTAATTCTACGCAGACGAAGTCGCGGGCAAAAGCTAGTAAATTAATATAATATCAAGTCAGGATAAAGTAAAAAAAAAATACAGCGTAAGCTTTTACAAAACAGTTCATATTTTGCAATGGGATTACTTCTTTCGTCATGTTAGTGCGTTCAAAATTTTTTTTTTTCTTACTACGTAAAACGGAACGCATATAATATATGATACGTCATTGTGTGCGATACGCTGTAAAGCCCTTGCTAGACCTCCACGTGAGGTTACCATAGACAAACTTCGTTTCGCACCAAATTGCCAGTGGGATAGGCCTGGTTAAGGTAAAAAAAGATACGGCCGTTTATGCCGAAAAAGCGTACCTATATTTTGACACTCAAGGGAATCAAAATTTATAGGGTATTTTTCGTAGAACTATGAAATTTTAATCCAGTAAATGAACTGACAACTCGTATGGAAAAAATGACAATTTTGGAAATAATTTATAATAGCTTATTTTTTATGTGTAACGGATATATTATCAATGAAATAGTTACCCAGCGACAAAATCCGACAAAATTTCAGACATCAAAAAAATGATAAGTTAACTAACTTCTGAAAAGTCAGAAAAAATATTAATAAATATTTTTGTCTTTATTTTGGTTCATTTACATTTGCTCTATAATATTCAAGATAAATCGTATAAAAAAAGACAATGCATGCTTCATTGAATTCTACATAATTACTTCCGGGTGGAATGTTTGTCGGATTCTTGAATATTCAATATCATCTTAGAATAATATTTTTAAATGAAATCAACAAAAAAAACGCTATTATAAATTAATGTTTTTCAAAACCGTATTTTGCCTGGAGTATTTGGCAAGTTATCTCGTCTTATACTTCAAGTTCAGGGAAAAATCTGAAAATTATAAGTTTTAAAGTACGGAACCCTAGGTGGGCGAATCCGACTCGCAAATGTCCGGTCTTTTTTGGGGTTCCGTACCCAAAGGGTAAAAACGGGATCCTATTACTAAGACTTCGCTGTCTGTCCGTCTGCCCGTCCGTCTGTCCGTCCATCTGTCTGTCACCAGGCTGTATCTCAAGAACCGCGACAGTTGAAATTTTCACAGATGATGTATGATCTGTTGCCGCTATAACTAAAAATACAACAAAATCGGCCAAGTGCGAGTCGGAGTGGGGCTCCCATACAACAGACATTTTTTTTTCGCCGTTTTTATAGATAATGGTACGGAACCCTTCGTGCGTGAGTCCGACTCGCACTTGGCCGGTTTTTTAAAGTTAGGCTCGCTATTTTTGCAGCTTACAGAGCGACAAGTGTTTACTCATTATAACTTTAAAAAAAACTACATTTAAACGGTGGTGAATTTAATCCCTAAGGCCTTAAATAGAACGCTCTCGTGAATCCGATTTTCGTTCAAGTAAAGCCCAGTTCACTGTATCAGGTACCGCTAGTTTGGGGTGCGTCAAAGTTGAACTAATTTTTTTAAGTCGATTATCGGAAGTCCGAAAATGTTGTTCCTAAAAATTTACATCCTAATAATCACTACTCCTAACTACTCTGTTCCTAACGTTCTGAATTCCTAATAATTCAACTTCATAATGTCCGTTTCAATAAACATCTATCATAATAATATTTGTTTTCCTATATTTTTGCAACATAACCATCTTTTACACTATTATTCATCATCATATTTTTATGTAGATTTGTTTTTATTCATAAAGTTGATTAGGTTAAAACCCAGACCCAGAGAGTTTGAAAATTCGTTAGCGCGTACTTATCGTGGCAAAACCGATTCGGATGGCGGATAGGTTAGAAGACGGCTGCGGGAGCTCTGCTCCCGCTGCCGTCTTCGTGGTTTTTTTTAAAGAGCGGAAAAAACTTCTTTAGAGAAAAGTGTTTCAAGTAAAAGATGCTCATTTTGAAGTAAAATAGTGTTATGGATTACGTTAATAGTAAAATAAATTGTAGGAACTAAAACTTTAGTAAACAAAATTTTAGGAACAGTGGTCATTAGGAGTACAGTTCATTAGGAACATAAATTTTCGGAAAACTGAGTGTTACAGATAACGTTAATAGTAAAATAAATTGTAGGAACTCAAACTTTAGCAACCAAATTTTTAGGAACAGTGATCATTAGTAGTACAATTACTTAGGAACATCATTTTCGGACGCAAAACTGTAGCGAACCCAATATGGACCCCTAGTTTGATCCCATGTTTCTATAATCCATTTTCCATTTCACTCGGGCATCGCTTCATTTCATGCAATTTTAATTCAGTTTTCAGAGTTATTTCGATTGCATTATTATTATTACTGTATACGTTTATTATTAAGAAATGATTATTTTTGATTTTATTTATTTATTTGGAAATTAAACAGATATATTTAAGTGAGAAGGAGATCTGATTTGTGAACACGCGATAAGAACATTCACTTGTTCCCTTAACAGCTCTCACACCCCCTTATTCATAAAACTTAAAATGCCTCTGCTAAATAAAATGTGCTTTGTCCCTTTCTTAGGAACACAAATGTCAATGATAAGGACAAACGAATTTTAACGGCATTTTAGTTAAAACAGGCTTGTAGAACGTTTATGAATACGGCCGAGACACATACCTATGACAAATATAAATACGATAATGACGCTGTCCTGAAGCGACTGTGAGATCTGTTTTTATAGATAATGGTACGGAACCCTTCGTGCGCGAGTCCGACTCGCACTTGGCCGGATTTTTAAAGTTAGGCTCGCTATTTTTGCAGCTTACAGAGCGACAAGTGTTTACTAATTATAACTTAAAAAAAAACTACATTTAAACGGTGGTGAATTTAACCCCTAAGGCCTTAAATAGAACGCTCTCGTGAATCCGATTTTCGTTCAAGTAAAGCCTTCACTGTATCAGGTACCGCTAGTTTGATCCCAGGTTTTTATAATCCATTTTCGATTTCACTCGGGCATCGCTTCATTTCATGCAATTTTAATTCAGTTTTCAGTTATTTCGATTGCATTATTACTATTACTGTTTACGTTTATTATTAAGAAATTATTATTTTAGATTTTGTTTATTTATTTGGAAATTAAACAGATATATTTAAGTGCGATGGAGGTCTGGTTTGTGAACACGCGATAAGAACATTCACTTATTTCCTTAACAGCTCTCACACCCCCTTATTCATAAAATTTAAAATGCCTATGCTAAATCAAATGTGCTTTGTCCCTTTCTTACGAACACAAATGTCAAAGTGACAGATAAGGACAGACGAATTTTAACGGCATTTTAGTTAAAACAGGCTTGTAGAACGTTTATGAATACGGCCGAGACACATACCGATGACAAATTTAATTACGACAATGACGCTGTCCTGAAGCGACTGTGTGATATGGTTTTGATATTAAAGATTAGTAATATGACTGGAGTATTGTTGTTGTGATGACAAATTTATTATTACACTTAACAAATAGTCTTAAGATAATAGATATTATATACAGTACAAATGCAAAATGCGTAATGAATGATGAATCACGAACGACACATACACACACACAATTAATGACCAGAATATATGAGATCAACACATTTGTAACAAAACATAAAGAAAGTACTTAATCAATTTTATTAAGTATCACGTTTTTTTTATCACATTTTTTTATGGGGACTTAATAATTTTATCACAACTGTTTCTCGTTTTAATAATAGATTAATAGTCTAATTACTAATAAATACATTAGGCATGTATGTAATGCCAAAAGTATTCACAATTCGAAAGTTTCGTAAAACTACCCGTAACTTAATTCAACCATCGAACAATAAATTATTCTCAATAGAAATAAAATAGAATTAACTACATTCTATAGCTGCATCTAACAATCGCTCTCAAATCATTGGGCTGGTCTTATTATAATTTAATATATTGAAATACATGGACCCGCAATTGCCTGCAGGAACTGATTGATTAATACCCGTACTAGGGAGTCGAGTCTCGAGTGGTTAACGATTTGATTGATCTCTACCTCTCAAGAACCTTAAGGGTTATGAGATCTTACTTGCAAAGCGGAAAAGATCCAAGACAAAGCAGACGTTACAATATGGATTTTAAGTCAAGCGTTTAGAGTTTAATTTTAACTTAGTCCTAATTGCATATAGTCCTTTTGGCGTTTGGGAACTGGGATTTTGGATGCGCGTTGAGATGATTTTATTTCTCGATCCTGGAATTCCTCTTATTGCGTTATTATCTGGTGTGTCGGTAGCCACGATGATTATGACACATTTTTAAATAGGTTTGACAAAGCGGCCAAGTGCGAGTCGGACTCGCCCATGAAGGGTTCCGCGTATGAAAAAAAAACTACTAACTAGATCTCGTTCAAACCAATTTTCGGTGGAAGTTTGTATGGTAAAGAAATTAGAATTAAATTAGGTTTTATCATTCTCTTATTTTAGAAGTTACAGGGGGGACACACATTTTACCACTTTGGAAGTGTCTCTCGCGCAATCTATTCAGTTTAGAAAAAAATGATATTAGAAACCTCAATATCATTTTTGGAGACCTATCCATAGATGGGTTTAATGAAAAAAAGGTTGAGTTTCAGTAATAAGTTTGAGGGACGCCCAAATTTTATTGTTTTTTTGTTTCTATTTTTATGTGAAAATCTTAATGCGGTTCACAGAATACATCTACTTACCAATTTTCAACAGTATAGTTCTTATAGTTTCGGAAAAAGTGGCTGTGACATATGGACGGACAGACAGGCAGACATGACGAATCCATAAGGGTTACGTTTTTTGCCATACGGAACCCTAAAAATGGAGCCTTACTACATATAACGTGACAAGACTGTGATTGAGGCTGTGCTAGGACTTTTATAAGATAAAACTGAAAAAGGTTTTTTTCAGCTTAAACATAGGATACCCGAAAAAAATATAGGGTGGAGTCACATATACTTTGTCAATAGAAAAAATTGCCAACAACGTTAAAAAAAATATGTTAGATTTGACTTGCTTTGTAGTTGAATATTACGGCTTGGTTTGTGGTTTTATTTTTACGCCCTTTTTGTAGAACTTACAAGATTTAATTTTGTTGTTGAATAAAAAATCATTGCGATATAGCGACATGACGAACGAACAGACAGAGCCGCACCATAACTGCGTGTCTACGGAACCCTAAAAACGATAATAAAAATAATACCCAAAGTAACCAAAAGGATTATCACCAAGTTAGACAATCCAAAGCACCCACAGACGTTACCTAATTCCTATAATTTGGCAACTTGTGCCAGTCACGCCGATTCGCAAAATGTCAAGAAGATTGATGCTCCCACCTAATTAGAAAACTTTTCTTAGTGATATTTTAAAGGTCGTGACTCTTAAACCTGGCAACTAAAGATTAAAATTAGTTGAGATTTTGGGAGATGTTACTTCTAAAGATCATTCAGATCTACGGGATACGGATATTTTACATCTATTTTGTATACTGAGTGTTTACAAAGAATTACTAATTTACGCCTCGTAAGAGTCCGCAGTAAGCTCGGCCGAATTTCACCTTCCCATACAAACGTAGTTACGCTCTCATTTTAAAACTACGTGTTGGATTGTGACGAAACTCATCATTGTAGATGCAAAGTTTCGTTACAATCCAACAGCACGTCTAGCACACGACGGCAGCGACATACTCTCGATTTTTATCGCACTATACCTCTTCTTCTAAGTGTTCTAATAAGAGAGAGACGGATAGTGCGAGAAAAATCGAGAGAGCTCGCGCGCCGTCGCGTGCTAGCCGTGCAGGTAGTTTTAAAATGAGAGCGTAATTACGTTTGTATGGAGAATCGAGCTTACCTGCGGACTCTTAACGAAACAAATGATTTTATTAAATATTTTTAGTTTCGTGTCAATTCAACGTGGAAGCTACCACGATCAAATTGGTTGATTGATTGGTTTATTTTCCATTATATTTGTTATCTGTACCATTTATATGACTACTTATTTTGTAGCCGAGCTATAGGACACGCGATATTATATTTATTTATTGCGATCATGTCCATAATAGGCACAATTAGGTATTAATATGACAGTTGTGTGTCACATGAAGATTATGTAAGTGTCGACGGTACAATGTATGGAGGTCGAGGCAAATTAATTTTGAATATAGGCTATATGTGTGACTGGTTCTTTAATTTACAATTCTATCATATAGAGGGCGCCCTTTTTGTCAAAGTTAGGAATACAATCAGTAAGAATATTGCAATTTTCTTACATACTAAGATTACAAAGTCATTGAAAATAAACTAATTTAAATTAACATTACAAATTAACACAGTCAAGCTCGAAATTAGAATTTATACCATACAATATTTATTAATGACACAAACTATACATGTCAATACATAAAAAATACTTTACATGTCAATCTATATGATATTAAAAAAATACTGCTTATGTTCATCTAATTTCTTATAAGTTTCTGTCAAAAATGTCATGTTTGGTCATC
Organism: Epinotia bilunana; assembly: GCA_947049275.1. Lineage (NCBI taxonomy): Eukaryota > Metazoa > Arthropoda > Insecta > Lepidoptera > Tortricidae > Epinotia > Epinotia bilunana. The sequence goes on from OX346267.1 coordinate 4,681,669, forward strand.
TTTTATTGCCGACTGTACTTATCTGTGTACCATCATCAACTACTAATTGAGACGATTCTAAAGAGCCCAAATTCAACGGGGTTAAGTCTCCATCGTCAGATCAGATCAATGGTACCATAATATTGAATTGTCATCCAAGCTTTACCAATACCCAAAATTTTAGCGCAATCAGATAACGGCTAGTAACTGAAAAATGGATTGCAAATTTTGATGGACAACTTACATACGAACAGGTCAAGTATAAAGCTTGTAAAAACAGAGGGTAGGTTTCCCAGCATTTATTTCATTGTTTTGTCCGTCAAAAATTCCTCAATGGTAGTATTAATTAGTATTAAATATGATTTAATATGAAGGTCCTGGGTTTTATTTAAACCCCGGCTCGAACCACTGCCTGGCATTAAAAAAAACACTCATATGCGTTTAATATTTATTTAAACAATGATGGCGGGAAGCGCTACTCTTTTTTAATGGTTTGGCCAGAGGCTACTCGGGATCGGGATGTCTGGAGACGGAGGCCCAGCAGTAGGCTCCTAATAATATGAATAAAATAACGGTTATTTTCGATGAATAATAATTTCGTGAGGTAACCAACACAAGGTGTAGTTTTTTCTCTGGACTGGGAGCTCAGGGGCAGTTACTTACGTAAAAACTCAATAATAGGTAATAGGTGCCCTGGCTAGGGTACAACTTTTTAAACACAATAATATTATAGTGCGCCAAATGTATTGTTTTAAATATGTATGTGAAGAAGAAATATATTAACTTACAGTAGTACCACAAATATAAGTTACAACGATGTACCTGCGCAGAAAGCATTTTTTGAAAACATTTTAACCAATCATAAGGCAGCGCGTTAGCGCGGGTAAAATCTTCAACGCCCATTGGCCGAAAAATTGCGCGCGACGCCGGCAGCTTCGGCGCCATGAGCGGGAATGCACGAATTCACCTGTCATTGCATATTGTACCTATCGTATATTGCAACAAGGTCTTTATTGAAATGGTCATATGTTCGATTTCATTCGGTACTTGTCAGCACTCATCACCGTGGACGAAGATTGCCGATGTAACATATTTGTGGTACTACTGTACCTATAGAGTGATATTAGTGTACGAACATTTTAATTCATTATCAATAAAAATAAATTTACCGAAAACGCCGCCAGCTGAATTAAGTAAATGTGACGCAGCAATGATGAAATTGGAAAATACAAATAAAGCTTTATATCTTTATTGTTGTTACGGATTTCGATGTTCTTGCAATATTTTTTAATCAGAAACATTGACTTTTACAATTCTGAAACCTACCAAGGGTGTTCAATCATTTCTGAGAATGGGTATAATAATTTAATAATCAAAAGTTATTGGTATTCTATAAATAAATAAATAAAAATGATTTATTTAGGAAAGAATAGTACAATAAGTGGATATAATCTTATTAAGTTATTAACAACAAAACTTATATCTAGCAGGATTATTCGTATACAATATGCGCCTAAAAGAAATGGTCTTAGGGGACCAATATACAAGTTTATTGCCTAAACTAGGTTACAGTTGTAATCTGTGTTTTGTTTTGTTTTACATATATGAGTATATTGCCTGTCTAAACATTTGTTACCTCGCGTCAAGAAAAACAAAACTATATGTGGGAGTTGAGTTATGAGTTATCATCCGGTTCAAGCGAAGGAGGTACCTTTACAGCTCAAGATTGTATTAAAGGATGATGTGCCTGTAGCACAACGACCACGGCGGCTGTCTTACACAGAACAGGGTTCTTGTATCCCATTAACAAAAATGGAGGCTCAAGTTCTCTGGCGGCAGCAAACGTATTCTTCGACGGCGGCATCTCTCAGTTCGACGGCGAAGACAAGACATACACATCGACAAAGTGGTCTCAGGACATCGAGGATAACGCGGATGTGTTTGGTTGGACTCCTCAACAAAAATTGGTGGTTGCGCGCAGATCCTTGTGCGGCACGGCAGGCCTATGGCTGAAGTCTGAAAAAGTCTTTAAGACTTACGAAGAGCTCAAACTTGCGCTACAGAAGGAATTTCCAGATGCTGTTAATTGTAAGGAAATGCACGAGTTGATGTCAGCGTCAAAGAAGTCTAAAGATGAGAGTTGTTATCAATATATGTTGCGTGTAAAAGAATTGGGTAAAAGGGCGAAGTTTCCCGATTACGTAGCTATACAATATATAATCGACGGTATTGAAGACTTGCAAGTGAATAAGATGATTTTGCTTGGCGTAACTACGTATGGAGTGCTTAAAGAGAAATTGGCTATTTACGAGAAGATGAAGACTGATGACATGAAAAGAGAAGTACGGGTCGAGGCAGCCATAAGAAAGAAAAGCGAATCATCCCGGACGAGCCCCCAAATGTAGAGTGGGATGGCAGGGAAACACGAGAACTATATCAAATCTTGTTTATTTACATAATGTACGTCTTCATTCGTACCGATCGTCCTACAAACTGAATCATACGTCAAATCATTCACCGTTCTATAACAATTCAAACCACGTTCGATCGTTCCCTTATTCATCATCTAACAGCCAGCATCATACAAAGTCATTCAAAAAGTACCAATCCCACATATATTTAACAAAAAGCATGCTTGCGATTGCAGAAAAATTTCACTATAAGTAGTAAGCAAATTTTCTCCTATCATTTTTAATTATTATATACGCTCTCTCTTATTTTCCATACATTTATTATGTTGAATATATTATTACTTTTTTTACTGCTTATATTATTATTGTTATACAATGTTACATAAAATCCTAAAAGTAGGGGTAAAAAAGATATTAATCCAAATGCGGGGGGAGAGCAGCACCGTCGTCGAAGCCGAGCCATATTATCTTTCCATACTTTCCATCAAAATTGGTCGTTGTTATGAGGCTTATTTTTTATATCGACGCAATTACACCGATTTCATTGAGGAGTGTACTATAGGAGTTTGTACTATAATTTGGAGAATGTACTATGTTCTATAACGTATTGCTACATGTACCACCGGGATGCAACCTAAGGAGCGAGCCACGCGTTGGACCTTCCTCGAGGCGCGGGGAATGCTGACAAAGCAAGACTGTTCCTAAAGTCGTCCTTCCCAAAAAAACAACACGATGATAACCATACTCAATACTAAATTAATAAATATATGTACATATATGTATATACACACATAACAGATACATACATACAGCTCAGATACGTGGATAGACAGGACAGTCTAGAGAAATTGATACTGGTCGGTCATGTGGAAGGGAAGGGAGGTAGGATCGGTGGATAAACTCCGTAAAAGCATCAGCAGGAATCAGCGCTCAGGCTTGCCTGCGGATGGTGCAAAATAGAAGTGCTTGGAGGAAGGTGGTGCAAGAGACTCGTAGTCACGACCCCACGACCCAATGAGGAAACGACCAAGAAAATGAGAAATACAGCTAGATAGTAATTTTACTGTCACGTTTGAGCCTCTATTGCGTTCCACTGCTGGCCAAGGCCTCCCCCCTAGTTTTCCAAGCATCCCGATGTATTGCCAATTCTGGATAGCCGCTTTGAAACACGATGGGTCCAAAACCTGAAATAATTACATCGATTTTCATGAATTGAAAGTTATACAAAACAACCAAGACTGTTTAACAAAATTATTCACTTACACAAATATTTGCCCTTACCAGGACCACCAGCTTTAGGCAAGGCTATTAACTAGGCTAAACCGATCGTCAACTATTTAATAGCTATCGACTATCTATCGCTATTGTCGTATATGTATAAATAATTACAATGAAATATTCTGATATAGATTTAATATGCATGTATAATTTTAAGATAATTAGTTATTTATGTCTTTAATGTGTATGATTTTAATTTGTTTAAGTAATTATTATAAAGGATAAAGGATAATCCTAGTTCAGGCGCATTTAATCAATTCACTAACATGTAACAGTGCATGCACAATGTCCAGTCAGCGTCATGCAGTTAGTAGCAGTCAAGGTAGCCAAATATTTCGGTACACGTCTTTATTACTGTAAGAATAAGGGTGTGTTACGAAATATTTGGCTACTCTGGCTGCTACTAACTACATGACGCTGACTGTGAACGGGCTTACGCACGTACACAGTCAGCGTCATGCAGTTAGTAGGAGCCAAGGTAGCCAAATATTTCGGTTCACGTCTTTATTACTTTAAGAATAAGGGTGTGTTACGAAATATTTGGCTACTCTGGCTGCTACTAACTACATGACGCTGACTGTGTACGGGCTTACGCACGTACACAGTCAGCGTCATGCAGTTAGTAGGAGCCAAGGTAGCCAAATATTTCGGTACACGTCTTTATTACTGTAAGAATAAGGGTGTGTTACGAAATATTTGGCTACTCTGGCTGCTACTAACTACATGACGCTGACTGTGTACGGGCTTACGCACGTACATGTGAGGGCTACGCTATAAGTGCGTGCTCGAAAATGATTATGATAATTATGATTAATAAGCAATTGTAAGGTACGTGATACCGAAAATCACGGCCGCGCACGTATAGCAGTCGATCTAGTATGTATATATTACCGTACGAATCCTACTAATATTATAAATGCGAAAGTTTAGATGTTTGGATGTTTGGATGTTTGTTACTCAATCACGCTTAAATGTCTGAACCGATTTGAATGAAATTTTGCACGAAGATAGTTTATAGCCTGGATTAAAATATAGGATAGTTTTTATCCCGGGTCCACGCGGACGAAGTCGCGGGCGGAAGCTAGTCGTGAATAAAGTTGACTTACAATCCAATCCTATAGGCGGTGGTTTCATTCAGTCTCCCTGCTAGGATTTTATATATTAAGTATATTGTAGGGACCTCACCCTACAGACTGTACCATTAGCAATAAGTTTTTCCAATAAATTATTCTTATTGCTATCACACTCGTACCTTACACCGTCGTCAAAAAACCAAGATTGACGAGGAATACTAAGAAATAGCATGGTAACGGCCTCTCTAATGTCTCTGATCTCGTGCTAGGAGCGTATAAACTGCATCAATGCCCGTTTCATGCTAAGTACACATTAAGCGAAGTTCGCGAGGAATGCTGCTGATTTACTTGAACCAACTTGTTACGTATGTGTGCATGACGTGGTCTTGCACTAATGGGTGGGGTGATCAGAGAAGTTTTAGAACTTGCAACATGCTGTAAGGATGGTGGTTTCGACATCATTAATGTCGACAGCGATCAATATCATCCTTATAGCTACCTAATTCGGTGCACCCGGTTAATTTTAATAATAATATAACCCAACCTAATTAATATGTAAGGTCAGTCGGGGCAAGTGCGCCACCAGGGTAAGTGCGATTTCATCAAACATATTGAAATCTACTGATATTTTAGTACTATAGACATCTTAGATGATCATCGTTATCATCATATCAGCCAGGTGATGTTCAGTGCCAGTCACAGGCCTCCCCCAAAGAGTGCCACAATGACTGGTCCTGTATGATAGGCGCATTTACCCCATTGGCGCACTTGCCCCGACTGACCTTAAAAGCTTTTTGATCTCGTCTATTTCAATATTTTCAATGCAGTGATCTCAAACTATGTCTTATATTATTTATCATTTTACTATTTTATGTTACTAAGATTTATGTTTGCACGTATTGGTTCTCTTGGAACAGCTACAAAAGACCAGCGTCAAAGTCCTCACAAACTACCTGTTACTGCTCTTATGGTATAAAACGTCATGCACAAACTTATTTTATTTCTTTCTTTCTAATTACTTAAAGTATTAATTATGTCGTAGAGTGTGAAAAAAGTTACAAAGTAAATATACGATCGCTCAGATGGTTATCGACATCTTATGTTTAATTTTTACCTTCAAGTAAGGTTGTCAAACAATTACGCATAAACAATAGCACACGCAGTAAACAGATACCTATTCCAGTACACGTGCAACACTTCGGTCATTTGTTATCTTTTCCTTTCATATTTAGCAACAAAAAAAGCAAAAGCATTTTCGTCATATTAACTAAAACAAACTATAACTCTTACAGTTCAAAAATAGTCCAGAGGGTACTTTTTCATATATTGTCCGACGATGACGTCCCCAACAAAGAAACCCATCTATTTGCGAATAGCACGTACCGCAGTAATAACGGGCGATTTACAAACATTCTCATCTCCAGAAAGATTGTCCAAATGACCACCATTACTGCGAGGTGTGCGATGATGTATGTGGGAAACCTTTCCTCATACCGACTGATTACTTCGTCAACCTCGTATTTTAAACTATTGTGCAGCAAAAGTAATCTTATTATGAGCGAAGCAAAGTTTACTTTTGGTTATCTGTAAAATAAATACGATAGGTTAGAAGCAACGTGAAGATTTCTTTTCTGTATTTTTGTAGGACCTATACCATATATGGCAATACGGAAGCCAGGACCCCTGTCTAGCTAGCATGATTGCGTGCATGGCGAACATAGACCAACCATCCCTCTCACTCTTACATACCTGTAAAGAAGAGACAAAAATTATATATGACACAAACGCAATCATAATAACTAGGTTGAGATAGTTAAAATAAAGAATTGAACAGAAGAAATGATTAAGAAATTAGTTTTGGCCGCAAAATAATTGGTGCCAATTTTTTGAGAGCTTAAGGCACTGGTCCCACCGTCGGCTAGTAAGCTAGAAAAGTTGGGCGAGTAGCATTACATTGCGGATCTGTAAAGGTTGATTGATCACACTGTGCCTGGTCAGCACGCAATGAACCGTTACTCGCCCAACTTTTCTAGCTTACTAGCCGGCGGTGGGACCAGTGCCGAATGCTTGGACTTTGCACTACATCTCTGTACATTCTGCGGCTGCTAGACTGCCAAGCATACATTTAAGATTGAAAGTCTAGTTATAGCTAGTCATCGCGAAATAAAAGAACGTACAGCGTCACGAAAGCAAGTCGCAACATATTGTTCGACTCCGACCGAATGCGGTAGTTATCAATGTGCAAACGAAGCTCACAAAAACATTCGAAAACATCACACTTCAACTTATTACTGTTATTTTAAAGATTTGATGGCTCGGGCGTCAAATTCCTGCAATCTGGGTATTTTTTTTTGGTTCCATCCAACAAGGAACCCTTATAGTTTCGTCCGTCTGTCCGTCTGCGGCTTAGCTCAGTGACCCTTACTACTAGAATGCTGTAATTAGGCATCCTACAAATATTATACATGCGAAAGTTTAGATGTTTGGATGTTTGTTACTCAATCACGCTTAAACGGCTGAACCGATTTGAATGAAATTTTGCACGAAGATAGTTTATAGCCTGGATTAAAATATAGGATAGTTTTTATCCCGAGTCCACGCAGACGAAGTCGCGGGCGGAAGCTAGTGGGTATATAAATCAATCATGCTGAAAAACGATATAATAAAATCTCCCCTCCCATGTTATGGGATACCTATAGTTAGACAGCGTATTCAAAAATATTATGGGTATCTAAAATCCATTTTTCAACACAGTTATCCGTTTGTGTGATATTAGACTTTAACGGCCGTATTGAATTTAAAAGGAAACCTATCACGGCTAAGTATGACTATAAGATATAAAAGATATATAATTACATTAACGGGTAATAGTCGACCAACTTAATGTGTACTTGGAATGGCCAACTTTCGTACATATTCGCCTATTCGGCCGACGCAACCGCACCATTTAGTTGGCTCGCGCGTGTCGATGTAACCAAGACAGACCGGCAACTACGGAACCCTACACTGCGCGTGGCCCGATACGCACTTGGCCGGTTTTTATACTACCACCTACTATTTTCACGTCACTGTATACAAAAAGACAATGGCCTAAATTGTTGGGAGTTATGGCGAGTTTGTAGTGTGGGAGTAAGAGCTTGTGTGTGATCAGAAGCAAATCTAGTTGGCCGCGCGCCGCAAGAATGCTACGGTACTGCTCTGTGATTGGTTGAATTATTGAAGCACTGATCTGGAAGTGAAGTGGTCAATTTCGACAATTTTTGATTAGTGCGGTTGTAAGAAAAATAGATTTTTCTGTGTTTTGTAGTGATTTATTTCCTCGCAAATGTGATGAAAAACATCGTGTATAACAAGGGCGTAAAAATATTGTACCTCAACTCGAGTCATCAAAAGCCCTTCTGATAGACTCTTGTATGCAATATTCCACTTACGCCCCTCGTTATACAATGTAATGTTGTAGTGCAGTTGGAGTAGCGATTCGAACAATCACAGGGCCTGTGCGCCCTTCGGGGCGCCTCGTGCTCTTTCGATTAGTATCTTTAATAAGACCAAGAGAGTATTAAGATACTTAATTGTGATTTATAATTATAAATATTCGTAATTTCCTCGCAGAAAAAAGCACTATGTAATATCTCGGCCAAAAGGCTATTATAGGCCGCCCCAATAATAAATGAATCTCAAAAAATTAACACATATTCATATTCAAATTCATAGTTTATTGATAATATAAAATTACATGACAAATAATCACTGACACACAATAATAGCCATGTGGAAATTAAAAAAAACAACAACATGAAAACTGTTTGTCCATAGAAAGTCGTGGCATCACTTTGTACAAAGCGTTTTCAAGTTCCGAAAAAGCTGATTTGACTATCACTCTACATCCCTATTCAGTATATAGCCTTCAATGTAAATATTACACACTGCAAGCAAAATGAACGTGCAGCAATAAAACATTAAACAATGTAAAAAATCCGATTTGGAAGCCGGTGCCGAGACGAGTTTGTAATCCGGCCGCGCGGATGAGCCGGGGCTTAAATTTAAAACTGCTCCGGATCCGCGTCGACTGCGGGACACATTCACATTTATTCCCATTTTACGTATTTATAAATCTAGTAAGTTAGTAAGAATAAAACTAGTGTCATAGATATACTAATGAAAATTCTCATTATCATCCTTATATCAGTCGAAAGACGTTCACTGCTGGACGTAGGCCTCCCCCAAGAGTGCCAAAGTGATTGTTCCTGCGCCACCCGCATCCAGCGGACTCCCGCGACCTTCGCGCAGGAGATCAGTCCACCTTGCTGCGGGTCTACCCACGCTGCATCTTCTAGTACGTGGTTGCCACTCGAGAACCTTTCCGCCCCAACGGCCACCTGTTCTGCGTGCGATGTGCCTCGCCCACGTCCACTTATGTTTAGCGATTCTGAGGACTATCGCCGGTTACCTCAGTGCTGCGGACAGCCTCATTTCCGATGCGATGCGACGCAGAGAAACTCCCAGCATAGCCATAATCCCATAGGGTAATGGAGAGCCATTACCCTATGGGTGACTTTGAGCCTTTTATCAGGCCCATTCTTATCGACCACGTTTCAGTGCCATACCAACACTGGTCTTTTGTCTTGAGATACTGCGAAATATTGGACGAAAAAATTAGCCGTAGCCTCCGGAACACTGTCCAGCTGAGTAGGACTCGACGACTGGCCTCTTCCTCGAAGTTAGACTTACGTAATTGGACAGTCTATCCTAGGTAGGTACAAATAACCGTGTAAGTACGACTTAAAGTGTGAGAATTAATTCTCGCTTCAATCGTACAATCTTGATAGAGAGGTCGTAGTTTCATGATGATTGTAATGTTAATAAAGCAGCCGTTGCGATTCGCCTTCACTTGGTAAGATCTTCTCTCTTTTATTAAAATTAAATCTGTTTAGCGCGTAGGAGAACGCCCGCGTGACGCGTGACAGGAAAATGGGGTAGGTCACCCGGGGCGAAAGCAACTACTATCACGAGCTACATATATAAGAAGGGCTTAATTGCTCACATTTGAATGAACGTTTTCAAATTTTATCACACTACATATACCGGCTTGGGTTTTAAGCAATTTATTTTATTGTTCCACGAGGCTATTAGTAGTTAGATTCATCCCACCTTGAGGTTAATGTGACTATTAGTTATAACATTGTTGTAATCAGTAACTAAACGTTGCGGATAAAAGTACCCGTACATTCACGCAACACCTTTCTGAAAATGGTATCTAGTCGCTGAGAATGAGGCTCCGTCTCCAGCAAATTCTTTTTTTAATTTTTATGGGGTAAATGGTTGCATAAGATAGTTGTATCTTCTATAGTAGCTAGTGTTGGTATACTACTTATCGATAAATCTTTGTAAATTAATTTTTTTTTTTCCTTAACATTATTTAACTTCATTTGTCGTCGAATGGCATTTTTCAAACAAAAACTATGGGGCTATCGCAACTGTCAAAATAGTTGCAATAACCCATGTGCACGAAAAGTTGAGGTTAATGTAACTATATCAATAAAATATTAATTAGAAGACCTACAGTAGAAATAAATATACCAAAATCACTTACGTATTATCATTTCTTTAGGATAATGTGTTTGTCCAGAAAACGGTTTGAAATATTTTTATAACATAAAACTAAACACACCACACTGCAAACCGTTGTTTCAAACTGGTGGTTTTTCTTTGTCTCTTATTTTTATTATTATTTATTTTATTTATTAAGAAAGAAACAATAATACAACATAAACAAGTACAGGCTCCCGCAAAACCGTCTTCGCACAGTCTCACAGAGACTTGTCAACTTTTGTGAATAAGAGAATGAGTAAATGGCATGTTTAGTGGTTTTTTTACGTTAAGCTACGGTAGTCTAGTGGTTCGGGCATGCGGCTGCCAAGCGACGGTCGTGGGTATGAATCCTGGCGCGCAGTAATAAGATTTTCGGAACGGACTATCTACCTTTAGCTTTTCGGTGAAGGAAAACATAGTGGGGAAACCGTTCTAATCCCAATAAGGTCCAGTTTTCCCTTTGGGTTGGAAGGTCAGATGGCAGTCGCTTTCGTGAAACTAGTACCTGTCAAATCTTGGGATTGGGTGTCAAGGCTGACCCCGGGCTCCTTTGGGGCGCGGCCGAGAATAAGATAATGATGAGTGGCTTTTTGCTTTACTAAAACAATAAGAGCAATGTGTTTATCTTGAACTTGTAATCAGAATATTTCATTTTTGCAAAGGCCGGGAAAACAGTGACTGCCGGCGAAGCTTTGGACTCACAACAAAGTCCAATATCGATAAATTAGAAGCCATGCAAATTCGACTTTTAAACCTACTTGTTAACGAAAAAAACTAAACTCAAATGTAAAGGTAACTATCAACAACACATTAAAATCTGTAGAATATTACCGGTAAGCATGAAACATAAGTATCTACTTGCTACTAATAACCACGGCTGCCTGGAACATAACTCTGAGTATTCTTCATTAAATCCCATTGATCATGCCTTTATCAAGGCAATGGCGACTGGTAAACTATTCGTTCCTAGGATAAATAATTCTATGGGGACAGAAGTCTCAAAAAGCGTATCCCATACCTACTGAGTAGTTTGCCTGAAACCATTAGACTAGAAAAAATAAGAGCAAAATTAAGAGACTATTAAAATGCATTACCTAGATGTACTTATGTAATACCTAGAAAGTTTAGTATATGTAACTGATATATGAACAGTATATTACACTGTTATTATATTCATGTATGTCTTACCCAGAGACTGCCGTTGCCACAGTCAAACTGTTACTACAGTTTTGAGGGGCATGTTTTAATTTTTAGTATAAGTAAATTGTACGTATTAAATAAATATATAAAAATAATAAATAAATAATGGTACGTCCACGGGGTGGGTAACGTGATAGAAAATACACTAATTGATCACTAATTAAAAGGAATGCAAACTTTACAAAATTACAAATTAACAAGGCTTACTTAATAAATCAATTCACTATGACGCACTTTTCACTCGCTTCGCTTTGAGATTCGCACTGTTCGCAGTTTAATTCCAAACTCTCCTCCGCTGCGTTGGCGCGTGGCTTATATATCCGGAGCCCTTCGCACTAGAACATTCCGGAGAAATCTTGAATAATCGGTTCAAGGTCCGATTCTAGGAACGGCGACCCCTCGGTTCATGAATGTTCCAGAGCGTCTAGATTGTTCGATGCTCGTTCGACCCGACGACTGGAACATTCCCGAATATGCTGTCCCTTTCTAGTTCTCTTTCTCACACTTCTCGAACCTTCTCAATGTAGATGTCTCTCTCTAATAGTGCTGTCTCTTTCTAGTTGTCTCTTTCACACACTTCTCGAACCTTCTCAATCTAGATGTCTCTCTAATAGTGCTGTCTCTTTCATTCCTTCAAGAAATTTCGCCATATAATGAAGTGCACTTCAAAGGCCCAAAAGGGGTCCTGAAAACGCCTGAAAACGGGTTTTCAGGTTATCGCGCCATCTGATAGAGGCTGTCCTGAAACGGACTGATAACATGTTTCAGGCGCCTGAAAATTACGGCAACTAGGGTGACTTTCAATCTTCTAGTATGTGGAAGAGCCACCTCTGAAACGGCCTGAAATCACTTTTCAGCCTGCTGAAAACGCTTCTAAAGCATGGAAAATCAAGTTTGAAGTTTATACCACCGGCGCAACAATAAGTAGATAACCGAATGCCATGAATCGCAATGTCACAAATTGACGTTGAAACAATAGGTCACTTTGAAACTCTCGACTTGCTGCACCCAAAATAGAAATTTACTCCACAGCCTACTTATTACAACGTCAATATTTTAATTTATTGTAAGAAGAAGTCCTCATGTGAATCAGCTCCAGCATTAAGTCCTAATTGGACCAATAAAAATGCCAATGCAGCAGCTCGGAATCTTGCTACGGACTTGCCTGATTGAACCGCAAACCACAATCACTCGGGCCGCAGCGATCGACGAACGTCTGACCATTTAATTGGTGGTTTATCGATTCGAAATCTGCCCAAAATTACTCGAACCCAGTTTATTTTAGCCATGTGAATGAATAATGGGAATTGTAAAAGTTTATTAATTGATAATGATGCATTTGATTGGATGGTTTTGGTAGAACTGTTGCTGTTGATATAGAGATCTAAATGTTCAAGTTTATTTATTTGGCCGAGTAAAAAAGTAACGTTACAACTAGCAAGTTACAATACCTAATACTATTCTCTAATGTTATTCATGCACTTATAAAATAAGATGACAATAATAAAAAGGTAGGTAACAAGTTTTTAATTCAATTATATCTACATACGAACCTAGTACTATACACATCAGGCAATCTATAAAATGGATCTCCATTGTTGTTTTTATTGTAAAATGGGTTAAGTACATTGAAAGAAATGTTTAAGCCTGAGCAAACCAAAAAACCATACAATGCGAGCTACTTACAAATTTCTAGATAAAAACGTGCCTAAAACCCGGTATGCGAATGTTCAAACTAAACGGCTGCCTGGCATGGTATGACACCCCGCCCCCAACCCCGCATAATGGCAATGGCACTGTAGGGCCATTTTGCAGCGCTACTCAGACTTCTATGATTTTTCCGTTCGCTGTTTAGCCTGCTCTTAATTCTATAAATAGCATATTTGTTAAGTGTGAGAAAGTAGTGAATTATCAGACGGACGGACGGACAGACAGCGAAGTCTTAGTAATAGGGCCCCGTTTTTACCCTTTGGGTACGGAAGCCTAAAGACCGAAGTGACCTTGCGTACACTATACAGATTTCTAAAGGCTCGTTTTTCTCAACAAGTATTCTATGAATGTCAACAGAATTTCCCCCGATGTTTAAAGCATAGTTAAATTGAAAAATGTTACCTTTACTATTGATGACTAATGTGATGTTTCACTAGAAATTACAAAACATGATGTTTCATAAAGATATAGATATTTGAGGTAGGACTCACCTACATGTCACCTTGGAGCAGCCCAAATGGGGATTTTCCTCTACCTTACAGAACCCCGCAGCCATCATATACTGGCTCAGTGGATATGTGATGTTTATTTATTTATTTATTTTCACACATACAATTATCATTACAGGCTGGGCCCAATGCGATAATGTAGCAACAAATTATCTATTATAATAAAATAACTACTTAGGTATCTATTCAATATAACAAAGAGTTAATAATGCTATTTTTGTGAATTCACTCATCGTACATGAGAATAGGTCTACATGCGTGGCTATGAGGTTCAGGGTACGCACGGCGCGCGTCATCGGCGCCTCGCGCAGCAGCTTGGTGCGCCCGCGCGGCACGGCCAGCAGCCCGGGCTGACGGCGCGCCACGGTCGTGCGTGTTATGTTGACGAACGGGTTGTCCTGTCTACAAAGCTCCGGGCCCGGGTTCGAATTCCAGTGAGGGCATTCATTTGTGTATTTATTTATCGCATGGCGGTTACACACTGATTATACATAATTATAAACATTTGCAATAAAACAATAAAATGTACAATTCTGCAGATAAAAGCTTGCTTCCTTTGTGAGGCGTTTAAAGTCTTCAGCTGATCGGTTGTATCTGGTGTTGGGGCACTCGAATTTATATGGTGTATTGTTTGTTTCGGGTTTCCACAGTCGCACGCTGGTGCCTCGCTCCATCCCCATTTGTGCCACAGGTTTGCGCAGTTTCCGAAGTTTTTCAGTCCTTAGGTGATTCAGTCTGCACCACAATAGAGACGTGTTCAGATATTTGTGAGCACTTTGGCCGCTCCGATATATCTGATGGCGAATGTACTAGTTGGGCAGAGGCAATTGACTTACATTTTGTCGATTTTCACTAAACCCTTTGGGCCGCTCATCAACCTTAAGCACAAAGATGGTATTGTTGATATTATGCTGCTGCGATTCGCATTGTTTTATCCACACTTCGCTATCCTTCCACGCTGGGTCGTATGTATGAAAAGTTTCAGCTGGCGGGTTTCGGGATTGAAGGCGGGTGTTAAAAATGCCACACAGGTCATTTTAAGAGATTTAATTATTCTTTTATGTATATACCCGTAAGTATGATTATCGTCGTCTACTCCCCATAGTACAAGTTTTTAGTTCCGTACCCAAAGGGTAAAAACGGGACCCTATTACTAAGACTTTGCTGTCCGTCCGTCTGTCTGTCACCAGGCTGTATCTCAAGAAGCGCGATAGCTAGACAGTTGAAATTTTCACAGATCATGTATTTCTGTTGCCGCTATAACAGCAAATACTAAAAACAAAATAAAATAAATATTTAAGGGGGCCTCCCATACAACAACCTTTTTTTTACTGTTTTTATAGATAATGTGGTACGGAACTCTTCGTGCGCGAGTCCGACTCGCACTTGGCCGGTCTTTTCTATACCGCGACTATACCTCACGAGAAATGCGACTGGTCTTTTGACAGTTCCAATATGACGTAAAGAGTGATGTGGGTAGAGTAAATCGATTGTCATTATATCCGATTACGATTGATGGTAGCTAATAAAAGGAATCGATTGATTACTGTGCAAATAGAGAGCCTATACACAGTCGTCGCTAACAAAAGTGTCCTGTAAAGGCGTTACGGGTGAAAATGAAGTCAAGTCAATGCCATGTTTTCAAACGGAACCAGACCTTACGTAAGGTCGCATGAGCTACAGAGAATGCGCTGTGGTTAGCTGACCTGCATTTGTCTACAGCTGTCAACACAACGAATCCCCAAATCTATAGTGTCGACGCGCTTGTGAGTGTCAACAGGCTACGATGTCTTCTTACCATCAAGTAGGCTGTATGTTTTGTTAGACGGCATGAAAAAGTCATTATTAACACTATCACTGCCAGGAACTTGCCTAGCGGGCGCCTACGCCGTTGTTGCTTTCCGCTACATACGAGAAAAACCACGGGATCGGCTACGAGCGTAGCGCGAAGCGATTCTTGGCAGCGAATGTGTTCAGTAGGGGTGTATAAAAATGGGTATAAAAATAAATAATATAATTTCATTCGCTATAACAACATTTGATATATTTTCATGGTACATAATCACTCATTGTATATAATAAACGTTGATTATAATTTCAAAATATATATGTTTATTTTGTATAACTTTTATCGGGTATAACACTTATTTTGTATAATCATTATATGGTATAATGCTAATGTTATATACAAGTTATATTATTATCTCATAACTATCAAGTAGAATAATATTTTATTATCAAAAGAAAATGTAGCACACAACGGTTTGCGAATTGTACCATGTAAGTATATATTAGGGAGTAAAAAAGTGTTCGGTACTGGCGCTTCGCCGGCCGCTGCCGCGGCACACTCGCTTCGCTCGCTCGGCTCCCGCGCTGTAGGGTCGCAGTTCAACCTAACACTCCTCCTCGCTTCGCTCGTCGTCGTACCTACACCGACCTACCTTAGAGTCTACCAATAAATATTATGCTAACTGTGCATTAGAAGAAATTAGCGTTATAATCATTTGTTCATTATAGGAAATATGCATTATATTTAAAGTATGTTATATTAAATGTTACTACATCAAATGATCATTATATAAAATGATAATTATATGGTATGTAAATATATTAAGTGTTGTTATATGACTCAAGAATTATATGAGAAGAGTGTTATTGCGACTAATATTATAAAAAAAAAAATTATAGGCATCGTTACGCACCCGTTTAGTAGTCAAAGCGTTAGTCTGCCTCTTAGTTTTTAGGAGTAATTTTGCCTAGCCTCGGCCACATGCGAGCTCTGACGGTTATACCTTGTTTTACCGCCAATACGGGTGTAGACTCGAAAATTATTATTACTCCAAAAGAAAGAAGGCAAAAAAATATGCCTAGTGACGAAAATCCCATTCAGATATCTCAAAGAATTACGAAGCTACAACCATTCTAATATTGCTTGTTAGAGAGAGAAAACACAAACAGTGTGTGACGTCACAATATGCGAGGCTACCGCAGAGCGAGCCGCGCGCGCGGCGGGCCGCGTCGATGGCGGTGCCGAACACGATGGGGCACGGCACGTTGCCGTCTATTAGTGACGTCACAAACTACAAGCGTCATCGTTTCATATGAAGTTGCGTTTTGCGGGGGGGACAGAACATATCCCTTTTTAAAACTTTGGACACTTATAACTACGTGATTATTTAACCACTTGCGTTGATTTTGTCTCCATTTGACTAAATTTTTAATCCTTTTTCGAGAAAATATGACATTATTGATTATTTTATTTAGTGTCTACACCCCTATTGTTTCATTGAATGTATGTTTCTGAGTAACAGAAATTCGATGAATCGAAATTTCGGCGAAACCATTCATTCGGTGAAACGTTTGTCGGTGAAATAAGGGAACACCGAGCTCTGACAAATAATAGGGTAAACCCGTAATTGCTAGAGTTGCCGTCATCAAAATCGATGAGGAAAACATGAATAATATTGTGTGAAATAATTTTGGTAAGTAGTGTTGTATTAGAATGAATGAATGAATGAATGAGATTTATTTTGAAACAACAAAAGTTAACAGTGTACAGAATTCTTATATCTAAAATTATTATTTAGTTGTCTCAAAAAAGGAACCCACTCAGCATGAGTCGAGGCAGAGGGGGCCCGACGCTGATTTTCAGTGGGTCCTGTAGGTATTAGGTATGTCACTGTCGCCTATCTGTGGTGTTTGAAACTTAGATCGTTCTATTAAGGTGGTTCGACGACCATACAAAACATCTTGTGACTTTCGCAGGCTAACGGCGTGATATTTTAAGAAACTTTTGTAACAATCTATCATAAACAGCTAGGCTATTCTCAATTTTTTCTAGTCTATACAAGTGTATTATAGGAAAGGGGGAATTTCGCGCAAATGGAAAGCCAATTTGTGAAGTTTTACATAAGTTTCTTAAAATATCACGCCGTTACCCTGCGAATGCCGTCGAACCAGCTTAACGTTAAAAACTTATGCCATCCATGGATTTTATTCACATTCTTTCACATTTCACTGAATCAAATAAACAGAACTTACAAGCTCCATGAAACTAGATATACCTACATAAGTGGGTGCACTAGCCAGTCACGGTCTCATACGTGATGTACGTACTTCAAAAGATCTAACAAACCCACTAACAGAAACAAATATAAACTATTACAGAGGAACGTCTACCGCATATCCGAGCTCTTTCAGCGACGAAACTAAAGAAAATAAACAGTCGTGGTGCTTACAGACATTAAGTTTCAAGTGCAAAGAGAAACCACTACTAAGGTCACGTTGCTAGGAATTAATGCTTTCATTTGTTCTGGTATAGTTTGGCTGAACACAATAGTGTTCAGTATTTAATCACCACCATATTACGAGAGGAGTACCTAAATAACACCAAGGCACTAGCTAATGGTAAGCGTCTTCAATTAGATATGTTTAGTTATGTTACTGCTGCCCTGTTGGAATGACTGATATTTCAAAAATAAATTGATTCACTTACCTTTTCTGCTCTAGTCACTATGACAACAAGGAATAAAAAGAGATTGTAGTAAATAAAGAAGATTAAAAAAAAATGTCTTCACGGTACGCGCATTAGAAATTATGTGTATCTACGATACCGCAGCAAGTGAACTACCAAAGTACCTACTCAATCATCTATGCGGCCTCGTTTATAAACCTTTTAAGTCGAAGTTAACTTTCCAATACTTTGTAAGTCAAGAAAGCAATTCCAGTGACAATAGTAGTGGCCGGGTTTCTTTCCATGTCGTCTCGTAAGAAATTTGTGCCGGGAACGCCAGACCGCACCTGGTGCTTTTTAACCGCGCCTCAAACGTGACCCCCTTCCTCGGATGCCATTTAAAATCCTTTTAGTATAAAGATTGTCTTAACTGCCAGTGTTAGGAGAAAAGAGAAGGAAGATAGTGATCAATTTTTTTTTCTTTTCGTCAATGTCTATCTTAATTCACTTTTTAGTCAGGTACCTAAATACAGGTCACAAATTAGATTACTGAAGAGTAAGTAAGTGAAGATTGTTAAGCTGCCGCACCGGGATATTAATAAGAACAGTATATGTTTTAATCGTCACATTGAATGTGAATATATGGGTGAGGACCAAATTTTTGGCCCGTAGTTAGCCTAGTTAATTGGTAGTAGTAGTTAAAAAGTTCCGTTGTGACACGAAAATTAGCCATACAATTCTATGGTTAATTTTCGTGTCACAGCGGAACTTTTTAACTACTACCAATTAACCACGCTAACTACTGGCCAAGAATTTGGTCCCACCCATTTAAGTTTCATCATTAATCAGCACTTATGTTGCAACAACGCACTTACGTTACGTACACCTACCTATACTTATACTTAAATTGAAGGAAATAACATCTTTAGGACGCTATTCTATGTAATTCTAGGAAACTCTCTCTCATTTCAGGTCTGGTTATGTCTTAAAATAAAGTGACATAAGAGTGGATATAATACCTATACTCCTTCGACTTGCCGGCGACGTGTAATTTTTTACATTTCGAATTGGGTCAGGTTATTTCTCCCTTAGTAACAATTTAAATTACCTATGAACATCGCATGAAACCTGAAGCATATATGTATTTATCGCCACGAAGCAGCCATAGACCATTTATAATTGCTTTGTATCCAGTACACTGTCAAGCATATATTAATAACATTTCCGACGCTGTTCCGTGAACGCTAAAGAATTTAATATTTAACTTATTTTCCCTTCCGCGAAAAAACCTTTTCAGGATATTAACGCACAATTTCTATACAAACAAAACACAAAGTCTGATCTTGGACTATTATCTCGCAGAAACTCTTGTTGGTTGTTCCGAGTAAGGAATAGACGCAGTTTCTGAAAAAGCAATTTAAACTGTTCCCCAGTTCAACAGTGGCTCAAGTTTAGAGTTCTTAACGGTTCAAAAGAAAACACTCGTTTGCCTGAATGTTATAAGGCCAGCTTTGATGAATTTTGAAGCGGATTGTTACATCTCAATGCTTAAGTAACTTACTTGAGAGTTGCTCTCACTTTATCACTTGATAATGATAATGCAAGCCCAAAAAGGTAAGTACCTATTTCTCTCAGTAAGTACTTGTATTGTTAATAACATAATAACACCATCAAGATTAATCTTTGATTTTAAGTACTATAAATATGATTTTTCCTTTCATCCAAAATTCTGAGCATCACAATTTGACCTTTAACCGGAAGAAAACTTTTATAGGCCTAGTATGATTACGACTTATGTGTATGCTAGTCTCATATACTTTTCTGCATTGTTGATAAGTGTACTTTTATAAAAGCGGCCAAGTGCGTGTCGGGCCACGCGCAGGGTAGGGTTCCGTTTGCCCGTCTGTCACAGAATGCTTTTGGTTTTTATTATAGCTTACCCTCGTAAATAATCATAAATATGATTATTTTTATAACACACCAATGTATAGGGTCATTTCGCTGGTTAGCGGCCACCTAATTTCATGTGCCGGTTAGCGACCACTCATTTGTTAGGGACCACAACTTCTCAATTGAAATAACGAGGTCAGTAGGTACATTAAATTTTTTCAAACGATATGTAGGTAATTAGGTACACAACTTTAAAACTAATGGAACCGCAGATCGCAAGCTTTTAGCAGCAACAGGTTATTTACGTAAAATAATTAAGTACGAAAATCTCCGAACAGCATCAAGCCGCACATCACAACTAGCCGCGCGCGCAAGAAGCACCGTGAATGCACCGTGCCGTGGCATGTCGCAGGCGCTCGCCGCAGGAAAGACGCCGCCATTTAGCCGGGGGGGGGGACACATGACTCGAACAAAAATTAGGGCTTTAAATTTTTGAACAAGCTATGCAACGATACCCCATCAACAATTAACATGATGATATGTATAGACATATCATGAGACAAAAGCTGTACGAGTAAGTAACACGTTTTTAGCCCGTCTACGGCAGAGAGTGGAAGGGATGATGCAGCAAACGATACGAAATTATGCCCCTGCTTGCATTGGCTACCTTTTGTTTAAAAAATAAAAGTTTATCTTCCGTTAGTTTTCCGTTGCTGGGGTACAGTTTTTGACGTTTTATGCTTGTCCTGTAATAGTACCATTACTTACCAAGGGCTGTAAAAGAAGGAAAGCCCGAAATCGCAGGTATTTGTGACCAGAGCCGAAGGCAAGGGTTATAAATATGCAATAGAGGGCTTTCTTTTTTACTGACCGTGGTGAGTACACAATTTTTCGTCTTCACCTGGCCATAATGCGACTTTTACCGTACGCGCAGCGTGCGGTAATACTCACATTATGGCGAGATGTGATGTAAAAGTTATGTAAAAAGTATAAGAGCACTTGTGAATTCCACCACCCGTTCTGCAAGTAGGTACAGTGTGACACAAAGAAAGTGAACCTAACTTCAGTTTACCGAATAAATCTCGCAACTCTCCCGAGTAAACTGTAAACTTAAACTTGAAATAACCTTCTTTGCTATTTCAAATATAATTTTGGTGTTTGGAAATTCAAGAATTTCAATTTGGAATTCACTCTTTGCCATTACGCAAGTCGTAGCAGGAGCGCTGCACTTGAGTGGGATTAGGATTGGATTATTCTTAAAGCTACTTTGGTTTATATTCATATAAGCTGTCGAATAATATTATACATTCTCATTATACATATCACTGCATATGTCATACCAGCAGTATATATACCTACGTACAGTCAGCAGCAGAAGTAGCTACGCAAAATAATACGCTCAAAAAGGTAAGTACCTATTTCTCTCAGTAAGTACTTGTATTGTTAATAACATAATAACACCATCAAGATTAATCTTTGATTTTAAGTACTATAAATATGATTTTTCCTTTCATCCAAAATTCTGAGCATCACAATTTGACCTTTAACCGGAAGAAAACTTTTATAGGCCTAGTATGATTACGACTTATGTGTATGCTAGTCTCATATACTTTTCTGCATTGTTGATAAGTGTACTTTTATAAAAGCGGCCAAGTGCGTGTCGGGCCACGCGCAGGGTAGGGTTCCGTAGTTGCCCGCCTGTCACAGAATGCTTTTGGTTTTTATTATAGCTTACCCTCGTAAATAATCATAAATATGATTATTTTTATAACACACCAATGTATAGGGTCATTTCGCTGGTTAGCGGCCACCTAATTTCATGTGCCGGTTAGCGACCACTCAGTTGTTAGGGACCACAACTTCTCAATTGAAATAACGAGGTCAGTAGGTACATTAAATTTTTTCAAACGATATGTAGGTAATTAGGTACACAACTTTAAAACTTTCTTTTTTACTGACCGTGGTGAGTACACAATTTTACGTCTTCACCTGGCCATAATGCGACTTTTACCGTACGCGCAGCGTGCGGTAATACTCACATTATGGCGAGATGTGATGTAAAAGTTACGTAAAAAGTATAAGAGCACTTGTGACTTCCACCACCCGTTCTGCAAGTAGGTACAGTGTGACACAAAGAAAGTGAACCTAACTTCAGTTTACCGAATAAATCTCGCAACTCTCCCGAGTAAACTGTAAACTTAAACTTGAAATAACCTTCTTTGCTATTTCAAATTTAATTCTGGTGTTTGGAAATTCAAGAATTTCAATTTGGAATTCACTCTTTGCCATTACGCAAGTCGTAGCAGGAGCGCTGCACTTGAGTGGGATTAGGATTGGATTATTCTTAAAGCTACTGGTTTATATTCATATAAGCTGTCGAATAATATTATACATTCTCATTATACATATCACTGCATATGTCATACCAGCAGTATACATACCTACGTACAGTCAGCAGCAGAAGTAGCTACGCAAAATAATACGCTCAAAATTATCTAGACAGTCCTTATCCTCTTGACTTTAGAGTCGTATGTAGGTCATTTTGACCACTTGACCCGCTTAGCTACTTTTGCTGCTAACTGTACACAAAAGGCAGCACCTAGTACCCAGAAGAAGTGTATAGGTATGGTTTGATTATTGGATGCTCATATACCCTATGAGTACCTACTTTATTTAACTCACGACTTTCTTCAGATAACCTGAATGATGAAATTATTATGACGGGAAAAGTTGAGGGCCAGAGTTCTCGAGGCAGACCACCCGCTAGATGGAGCACACAATTCACTACTCTCTTGCAACTACATCGGCACGAGGCCATACGTGAAGCGGGTGATAGGAGCCGTTGGAGAAGTCTGCTCAACAAGAAGAGGACATGATTTCACGATCCTCAGCATTGAGGGAACGACTGATGAAGACGACTTCGAATACATTTTCCCATAAAACAGAATGGGTTACCTACTCTAAAAATATTAACCCTAAAGCAAAATAAATTCTAATATGCAACAAGTCGGAAGTAATAGAAAAAAAACCATTTGTACATTTTTAACGGAGTCAGAGAGTTTATAGTCGAAGGTGACATTAAAAAAAAACTTAAAGCTTTCAAAGATAAGTAGCTACCAAAATATAATTATTCAAGTTAGAAAATTTACATTGACTCAGTCCCTAACTAACATAATTGAATATCTTTAGTGAAAAACAATTTGACAACTCATGTCACTGACATTTGACTGCCTCTCCCTCCCAGTTTCATAAAGATCCGTTAAGTTGCTGATAGACTCGAGTATTCACATGAAAGAGAACATCGAGTATTCGCCATTTTTTAACAAAAAACCGAGCCAATTATAGAGCCAAACATCGCTACGAACATTCTAGCGAACGCTCTATTAAATACTGTGCGGAATTGCTCGGCTCGGCAAGCTCAAAGCGATTTTACTGTTGTTTCGCTAGAATTCTTACCATAACGCTCGCTAAAATGCTCACTATAAAAATGCTACTGTTTATTTTGTGAGCTTTTACCTATAATGTACAGTCAAGGGAATTGAAACACGTACCATTTTAGCTCTTGTTACTATGACAATAAGGCATAAAAAGGTACGTGAATGCATTTCCCTTACTATACCTAACGTTCGCTAGAATGCTCATGTCTAGTGAATGCTCTAGTGTATCTGCTGCCTTTAGACCTTAGGTTAGGGGTAAACACGTAACGTTTCGAACGAGCGTTAGAACAATTTACCCCACATTTTCCCGTACAAAAATTGACATTTGGTTCTACCTGACGCGCGTGCAAAAAGTGTTGCCCAATTTGAACACTACTAACCTAGTTAATCCTTCACTAACAAACTATGGATTCATTCCGAAATAATAGTACATTATTACTACAACAGAGGCTACCATCCGTGAAATTTTGGGATCAGAAAAAGGCGGTGTTAAAATTAATGGCGAAAAGTTTCACCTTATAAGATTTGCTGATGAAATCGCAGCGGTAGCCAAAAAATCTGCACAACTTAAACAGCTTGCAACAGAAATGTACCTCATATTCACAGGATTTGGCCAAAAATTAAATATAAATAAGACCAAAACATTAATTGCATCTAAGACAAACCAAATAGGTAATAAATGGATCCTAAAAAATCGGAGGTTCAGCCATTCAAAAAAAAATCTTTATTCAGGTTTTAGAAATAATATTTATCACGGGGCCGGAATTACCTAGTAAGTGAATATACACCTGTAACAAGAAATCCCGCTCTTCCACAATAGCAGCAAGTATTAAATATCACCCGAAGTAGACTTAAATAACTGCATTGATTAGTTACAGATTTAATTTACAGATTTTAGATAGTCTTTATTGATTTATATTTATTCTATATTCTTATTTATTTACCATAATAACTGTGGACATGTGCGTGCGTGTGTGTGTTTTTGTGTGTGTGTGTGTGTGTGTGTGTGTGTGTGTGTGTGTGTGTGTGTGTGTGTGTGTGTGTGTGTGTGTGTGTGTGTGTGTGTGTGTGTGTGTGTGTGTGTGTGTGTGTGTGTGTGTGTGTGTGTGCGCGCGTGTGCGTGTGTGTATTTGATACTAATTATATTCTTCCTAGTAACTTTTCTGTTTGCTCATAAGCCATTGAACAAGTCAAAACCTTTAAGTACCTAAGTACTTAAAGGTTTTGACTTGTTCAATGCCTAAGCAGCATTATGACCTGTGACTCCAGATGCACTTCGGATATCATCGCACGCATAGCCATGGCCAATGAAGCCTTCAATGCTAAAAAGCAAATATTAAAAGCGAAAATATCTAGAAATAAATATCAGTATAAGTGAGGTAGAAAAAACACATTTTTTTCCCCGAGTCCAAGACTGTTAAAAACTCAATTTGACAAAAATGTTCACATGGTTTATCTCCTTGAGGGGGCAGTATGAGGCTGGCAACTCCTTTTCACGCCGAGATATTTTACTTTTCTCAAACATGCAATGAAATAAATAAAATTAACTCCAAGAAATCAAACTTGATACTGAACGCCGTGATACTGTGCCACAAATAGATAAATAAAAAATTACTTCCCGGCCTAGGCCTTAAATTTTGTATTAAATTCCTTTACAGTTCTCTCGAGTTGTTCCGACCGAAACGTAATACTTTGACGTAATGACGACATTTCATTGCATGTTTGAGAAAATAAATTGATTATTTATTATGAATATTATTGCGTTGCGTAATCGACCAATGTCGGTAATTAATGTCCAAAGATGTAGAGTTACTTACTTCATTTGATCCGACATTTGGCGAACGCATCTTTATAAAACCGGATCTCAGAAATAGTCAAATAAATGTAAAACTATGTACAATTTTTTTCTAAAAAAGTTATTTAAACATGTGTTTGGCGAGTAGAAACCAAAATAAGGGTAAGCTTCAAAGCGTAGTTACCTAATTAAAATGCCGGAAGCCAGTTCAATAATTTCCCAGAAGACCGTCTGGATAATATTACTAGGCTGACGACACACTGCGACCTTCCTACAATGTATACCTAACACATTACGTACATACCTACATCATGTTTATTTTATTTTATTACGTCACCTGTATGGCAAAGTCATTGTACTATAATGTAATGAATGTTAGGGGACAATCTTACACAAAACGAACTAGCCCCAAGCAATAAGCCTTGTGTTTTGGACACCATTATATTTAATAGATGTTAATACGTAGAAAACATCCAAGATTCAGAAATAAGGCTCGTAACTTTCGACCCAACGACGTAAAAATGCCGTCATTTTGGACACAGGATGTTGTGATAAATAAAATAAATTTAATTAAACCAAGCCTCCAAAAAAAGAAAATCGTAACAATATTCTTGTAAAGATGACAGAACTTTATATTGAGTAGTAAAAATGCATACTACTTACATATATAATTGTGAAAATAGAATAACTAAACAATTACAACTTTAACTTATCGTGTATCTGAATGAGAAGACTATTTTAATTGCCAGTATCGTTTAATTAAAGAGGTTGATAAGTCGTACCTAACTGTTTACGAAAAGACTATTTGAAATTGTCCTATGTGTGGTTCGACGTCATCAGCAGAAGTTCAAATTAGAATGTCGTCTGGATGTAGATTGTTACAAATAATTAATTAACCGTGGGTGTACCTTTGTACACCCACGGTGGACTGATGACCTGGTAAAGGTCGCGGGAGTCCGCTGGATGCGGGTGGCGCAGGACCGGTCATTGTGGCACTCTTTGGGGGAGGCCTATGTCCAGCAGTGGACGTCTTTCGGCTGATATGATGATGATGATCATGATGATGTACCTTTGTCTACAAACGTATTTCAATTTTGTAGAAAACATTGTAACTACCAATTTTCTTTCTTAGCTGTACCTTCATTTAGTAAGGTGGTGAGTAGGAGTACAATAACGCGTAGATGCTAGTTTAATCTAACACAATTTTGAACTAATAATCATAATTATTCACAATGTAAACCCAATAATACGACTGTAATCAAATGCAATGCAACACATATCCGATTACAAAGCCTTGCGATCTGTTCAGCTAAATACGATTTGCTATAAGCGTTTATGATTACCTGATTCAGAAAATACAGTCGAATCAATACGTGGTACAAAGGAGTTTGTGCAATTGTAGGATAGTGACATAAATGCACCATTTGGTGCCCGAACCGCGCCAGTGCCGACGTTCAGTCAATGGCTAAGTATCTCATTGATGTGCATTCTATGCAACCCTGATAAATGGGGTCCGTGTAGTATTCATTGTGAATTCCTGTAGACGTGGTTTCGGGACTAAAGTTTACTTATTTATTATATAAAATAGTTCAGTTGCAGTAATTTTAAATTGTTACTTAAGATATCAGTCATATGCAGTGATCGGATCTAGGATGCAATTTGGGGTGAACGACCTCAAACGTTTTGCTTATCGTGGATGTTTCTCAGATTTCCCGGGATTTTGGGAAATGGGCTATTGTAAATAATAAGTTTTTCGAGGGTTAAACTAAATAAACAAAGAAGGTCATTTATTTTACATGTACTTTAAAAAACATTTTATAACTCTTATCAACAGAAATGTATTGTATAAATAAACGAGTTACTACTTTCTGAAAGAAAATAAAAAAAACTCATCTTTCAAACTGAAATGATCACCCAGTCGAAAGTTCTGAGGTAACGATAACAAAGATAAGATTAACAAAATAGTGATAGTAATAACTAATAACAATCATTACTTTTACTTAAACATATAAGAATACTAAAAATACATAAAAGATAGGACATACAAGTTACGTGCAGTTCTTCTATGCAGTAGGTACTGTAAACATTTTTGTTGTTATTACATTTTCTGTTAATTTTATACTGTAAACTACTTAAAATTAAAAGTTATTTACCTTTTTGTAAAGGTAGGTAACAAAAAAAGTCGCGAGATTGTAAGTCATATCCATCTTAATATTACGGAATTAAACCCCAGGACATTGCATCCTAGATCCGATCACTGGTCATTTGAAACAAAACTGTACGATATTCTGAATAGCGTTTTAGTATTTGACTTTTAATATAGCCACTCACTTGCTTGTGGCAACCACAGTTGCCAGTTTCGCGCACCCCTAATCTGATGGTGGCAACTGTGGTTGCCAAGTGAAGTATGGACTTCTTTGATAAAGAAAAATTTAAAGCAATTTAAGCTACCTTTTTTAAAATCCGAAAGCAATTGAGTGGATAGATCAAATGTTAGGTAAACGACATACTGACTTGCAAGGTATACAGGCACATTCAAATTAATCTTTAAACAGAGATTTAATTACTATTTTTTATTGTATTATAGTTAACAACAAAACTTTATGAAGTGTTATTATATTTTGTTTTTAATTACATTGTCATATTAATGAAATTTGTATCAATTTCTTATCAAACAACTGTTCAAACCTTTGCCAAATCCATAATTACGTACTTACCGGATTCGCAGCATACGAAGGTTGCTACTTATCTGGGCCATAAACAGGGCCCTCACATTGTCGCGACACTTGTACTTATCAAATGGACCGTTTTCTTCCCTTATCTGCCCTTTACTTTTTATTATTTGTTTTTATTCCGCTTCCAGTCGAGATACATTGTGATTTCGAATAAGGTTATGTTTATTTTTAAATTGTGCTGCCAGTGGTTGTTTCACCCCCATTTTCTCCTTATGGGGTGATTTCCAGGATAAAAACTATTCCTTGTCCTTCCTTGGGATTCAACCTATCTCCACACCAAATTTCATCTCAATCGGTTCAGTGGTTTGAGCATAAAGAGGTAACAGCCAGACAGACAGACACGCACTTTCGCAATTATAATATTAGTATGGATTCTCACAATTTAAATACCCAAACCCTTTCGTGATAGTTAATCTAAAAAATACACCAATTATCACCTTGTGCGTGTTCTATCGCTTGTACCTATAATGGTTGTGCTCCGAAGAACTGTTCGACATGATGCCCAAGACTGCTTTTTACCTCTGCACCTTTCGCCGTCGGCAGGGCATTCATTGTCACACCCTAACTCTAGTTAGGGTGTGACAGGGTTAGGTTCTAACCTAATTAGGTAAGAACAGCAAGATACTCTTTCTTCTGATCTCTGGAAGCGGGCGGCATCCTTGCCTTTCGCCTCGTCGCGGGGTGCGCTTTCGTCAAAACAGTACCCGAGTACTGATTCTGTCAGTGAACAAAGAGTAGGTACTAAACTTTAAGTGTCACCTATAATAAATATGGCCTCTATAAGCTAACAAAGTCTAATATTCTTAACGTTCATTTTAGTCCTTTAAACTCTCGCGCATTGTACACATATTCAAATGATTGTTTTTCACAAAAATATGAAATAAAAAGAAAGGGAAAAATTAGGCACTCTCCGGTGACAACGACGGTGGCAAACAAGCGTACGGCCGCCTGATAATAAGCGGACACCGCAGCCTATAGACGCGTGCAACTCTAAAGGTGTAACATGGGCGTTGCCGACCCTTGATATGTTTGAGGATTCACCGTGTTGACAGCTGAAGGAACAAATTCCCTCGCTCTCAACACAATGCATCCTCGGGAGCTCTGGCGACCCTGCTCACCTCCAGGAACACAACACTACTACAGAGCAAGTACTAGTGTTATAATGGCTGTGGTCTTCTGCAAGGCTTTCCCAGTTAGGCTGCTCCAAATTCGAGCGGGATGAAATTTCGCTTCGCTGTGCCCTACCTAAATCTTTATATTTTATCTTACTAGATAACTTACAAAGAAGATGTTATTTATCTCAAAGCTGTAGTGTATATAATGCGGTCTAAAGACAGATGAGATAAGGCGCGTGTCAAAGCAACTATTCCATGGACAGAATTCGTGTCCTATGAAGCCGTACCTCCCAAGAATTTCTTTCGTGTGAGTGCTAAAGCTTAGTTAGAACAGAAATATCCGTTTTTATTTTACCTGGACAGTGAGTCCACGAACAATTTAATGCAATATTTTTTTTACTAATAATCTCGTTTATATGAATACAAATGTGCTTTATAACATGACTGGCTTCTGCCCGCGACTCCACGTGGAACTCGTTTAGCTCCATACAAACTTTCACTCCCCATTTTATTCCCCTAGGGGATGATTTTCGAGATAAGAACTGTCATATTATGTCCTTCCCTGGGACTCAAACTATCTCTACACCAAATTTCGTCTAAATCGGTTCAGCGGTTCAAGCGTGACGAGGTAAAAAGATAGACCGACAAACAGACATACTTTTAAATATTAGTATGGATTATTAAAAAAAACATTTGGCGTCAAGACCCTTGGTCCGTGGGGTCCCAGTGCGCAAAAGTTATTTGCGGAAATCGCGAAACTCCTGGTTGACGTACTCGTAACTGGTGAGTTGGCGGCTTTCTCGCGCACCCCATCAGCATTGCAATTCAGCGAGAAAATGCCGCCAGCATCTTCGGTCTCGGCACAATGCCTCGAGGAAAAAAAGGCTTTTTAAACTTAATTTTAATTTAACGTAGTTAATGTTAGTTATCATCTTCTATATCCTTTAGAAAATAAGTGTATACGTCGAATTAATAATACCTGTCAGAAGATTCATAATATTTTTGACATGTATAAAATTTGATATTTTACTAATAAATAAGTAAGTAAGTAATAAAGGTTTATTTGGCACAATTTCGATATCAATAATTACCAGAGGTCTCCGCACTATATGAGTATGAGTATGAAGTTAGGTGGTG
This sequence comes from Epinotia bilunana, assembly GCA_947049275.1. Classification (NCBI taxonomy): domain Eukaryota; kingdom Metazoa; phylum Arthropoda; class Insecta; order Lepidoptera; family Tortricidae; genus Epinotia; species Epinotia bilunana. The sequence goes on from OX346267.1 coordinate 4,711,983, forward strand.
TTACGTGGTGGCAAGTGTTTAAACAATGTCGGGACTTTAATAGGAAATTAATTGCTGAAATGTTTACCGTATCAATGAACTTAATATACGAATTATTAATATAATTTATACAACCTCGCTGATATAAGCTGTACATGATCGCGGCCTTCTATTTAACTCGCTAACACTACTTACAAGTTTATACAAGTTTCGACCGTTTTCACGAGTTTCCGAGTTCAGTTGGACGAGTTTCGCTGCGGAATGTGGATGCCAGTTACACCGTTGGTTACTTTTATCATTATATACTTTACCTGCGATTAAAGTACTGAGGGGTAATCCATATAAAAAGTGCCATTTAGATCTACCTGACCCGCCTACAATACGTGATGAACCTACAGTACAAACGGCAACACTGTTAACTGACCATCCTGTGTTTATTTCAAACCTTATTACAATGCACTAAGGTGCACCGATGGTCAGTTAGCTGTGATGTCGATAGTACTACAGTATGGGGCTCTTCTAGAAAGGAGTGTAGAAATTCTTAAGGGGTCGGCAGTTGCAAGCGTTGATAGGGTACGGTGACTGCTTTCTATCACCGTAAGCTTGTTTGCCACTGACAGGTATAAAAAAATGTCTTAGGTCGCAATGGTGCTTTAGATACCTGTATTAGTTCATAGCATACATTTGGCATTACTCCTTCGGATGTGTCGATTGGAATGACTCAACAAAAAAGAAGTGTTTCTTGACAAATGAATGAATGAATTAATTAATGAATGAATAAATGAATGAATAAATGAATGAATGAAGGTTTGAATGAATGAAATTGTTTATTCACAGAGAACATATGGTTACATAAAATCTTAATTTATATACATTGCTTCCCATTTGATACATTCAGTCAAGATAGACATGTGAAAATATTTGTCAGTGATGTATATAAGTCACTCAGTCTATTAAAATTAAGAGTTAAATACAATTACAAGATTAATTACAATTTTGCGAAAAAATTATAATAGTATTATAGGCGATGTCTTTATGTCAGCTGGTATTTTATTAAAGCGAAGCTATGCCTGCTGCTGCCGGTATAACCGATACTGTTGCATCATCACTACCGGCCCCACCTGCTGAGGCACCTCGAGCTCCGACTTCTGCTGGCCTGCGTGCAGCGGTATCAGCCGATCCACTTCAGGCCCCCGGTCCCTCCGGCCTACGTGCAGCTGCGCCTCGCGTGGTTAGCTTACACGTGTTTAACTTAAGTGAGGACACCACCACTGAAGATGTCATCCGTCATGTCCAGGATAAGATGGGCATCTCAGCACCGGTTTGCCAGCAGCTGGCGGTCACCCGCGGCAAATATACGTCGTTCCGCCTCGACGTACCAGCTGGCAAGGTGAAGGTCGCCAGAGAGGCTGCAAATTGGCCTAATGGTGTGGCGGTACGGTTCTTCAACGTCGTACAGCCAAAAAACTCCATTATACACCAAAAAACGCCGAAAATGAGGTAGCATCGAAGTTTGTAGTGATTCACCAGAATGTTAGATCAATTTGTGGTAAAACTTCACTGCTTGATCTATTATGTTGTAATTCTAATCCAGATATACTCGGTTTAAGCGAAATTTGGTGTCGTAGAAGTGAATTGGATCGCGCGAGGTTATGTGGGTACACGCTCGCGAACGGATACTGCCGCGCCCGCGCCGACGCGCACGGCGGGGTAGCACTATAATATATACGCGAAGGTATAAAATATAGACATCGAAATGACCTACACAGCCTATGCGTCCCATATCACATTGAGTTTACTTCTATTGAAATTCCATGTTATAATTTGATTATTATTGTATTGTATAGGACATGTAATGGAGATTTTGACATATATTTAGAGCATCTAGAATTATTATTAACTAAGTTAACTGACGAAAATAAAAAGTTTCTTATAGTTGGCGACCAAAATGTTGATTATTTATCTGACAACAGGTCAAGACGGAGGGTCGACGATGTACTAAATTGTTTCGGTTGTGTAAACACCGTGAATTTTGCCACTCGCGTAACAGCTGATTGTGCGTCATCGATTGACTGCGGAATAACAAACAACCCTTGCGATAATGTCAGTGTATCACCTGTAGACACCGCTATTAGTGATCAAAACGCGCAGCAGTATGTGATCACTTTGACAAAAAGAGTACAAAGAAATAAACCTAATGATATGATACAACGTCGATTATTTAATAGTGATTCAATATATTTATTTTATTCTGACATTGCCAATTATAATTTTAATTTTATCTATGATAGTACTATTGACATTGATTGCAAATTTAATAAAGTATTTAACATATTGACACACTACATTGACATACACTTTCCGATTAAACCGATGCGGTTAAAAAAGAAGTCGAATGTTCCTTGGATGACTGACGAGCTGTTAGGATATCTACAAAAACACAGTGACCTACACGAGATTAGACGTCAATATCCCGGTAATCACCTCATATCTGACTGTTTTGAATATTACTCTAGTTTGATTAAAACAGAGACCCTGCGAGCTCGTCAGACACACATCGAAACTAGGCTGAGAAAAAGCCAAAATCCTTCGAAAGAGATGTGGAAAGTCGTTAACGAAGAGATAGGCTTAAAAACGAAGTCGCAAATTATATGTTTGAAGGACCCGTTAACTCATTCTGACGTATGTTATAAAGAAGTTCCCAATGCGTTTAATTCGCATTTTCTAAGCATAGCTGCGAATTACGTTATAAATAGTGATGAGACGTTGTCCCAAAAGTACGTATGCAAGCACCTTGGTGGCTCAGACATTCCCTTATTTACCCTTCCCTTTGTTACGAATGACATCATGGACAGAACGGTTAAGTCAATGTTAAAGACTCGCGGAACAGCTGATGTATATGATGATGTGAGTATATGGACATATAATATATTTGACATGGTTCATTTAATTTAAATTGTTTTATAATATGATAATGTTCTGGTTTTATTTTGACGATCATTACGAGATACGAGTATCAATATCAATATTTATATTCCCTATTTTGACTTAATCATGAATCATTTTGTAATATATGTCCATATGAATGTTGTATTGTACCTGTGACATTTCATTCAATTAATATTCATTATTTGACGATCATTAAATAAATTCGTGTTTAGCTTAAAGTTAACTTATAATGTAAATTTATTTTATGAAATAAAGAAATCTGTGAATCATAAATTAACAAGAGTGAAATATAAACAATACATCCAGTAGAAAATCTCTGTAAATGTTTGTCATCTCTGTCAACAGCTCGTGCGATCAGCGGCCAACATTTACGGCTTCATAGCGATGTCGCCACATGTAATGAGGCTTCTATATAAACGGGCCACATTTTCCTGCAATTTCTGGCCGGCAACTATTGCTGTCTTAAGCTGACTGTACGCTAGACAAAGATTTTAGATATTTGCCGCCACACATTGCCATAAAAATGTTGCCCGTTTAATACCTAACAAAACCGTTATACGCTACGGTGTAACAAAAAATCCTGCAGATAAGCCGCCCTTACCGCGTCCCTTTACACGCAGTTCCATTAGTTATTTTCCTTCTTTTCGTACTTTAATAGAGTTTCTCCAGTCCAAGATTTCAATAAGAAAATTGTATTTCGTCCCTTTTAAAGAATAATAAACTTGCTAGGAAATACGCCACACGTCTGAACCTTTTTGAGATTGGATGTAATGGTATTCTGTTTAATTTGGCGTATTTTCAAAACTTTAAAAATTTCATTTATGTTACGCTACATAGATTCAAACCTTTAATCAAACGAGCGAGCGAAGCGAACGAAGTTCTATGCTTCAGCTTGGCCCGAAAATCGTTTGTCTGATGTCCGGTGTCGGTCCCGCTATCCCGCTCTGCTCTACAGGTCGCATTTCTCTACCGATTCTCGTGAATTTTTGTTAGCAGGTTGATTATATAGATTTTATTCTCGAGTGACATTTTCGTTTTTTTAAAGACAGGTCTGCGAGTTTTACAGCTCACAGAGCTACTAGTAATATAATTTCTCCACAAAGAACCTACATAAATATATATCGTAGAACACAAATGTTTCTTAAAAACCAGAGCCCAAAATAGCTTGACCATTCATATAGGTTTCTGCAAGTAGGCCTGCAGAATAGAATTCATGTATTTCATTTATTTAATTTCCTACCAGATTGTGGGGTTGATGGTCATAATTACTATCAGCATCTACATCCTTTATAAGTCCCATTAATGGACACAGGCCTCCTCTCATACATGACAGCGAATTGGCATTAGTCCCGTACGCACTACTGCATAATCTAGTTTTGTCTCTGTCTTCGATACCCAAAGGTTGTCTGGAAGAGATCGCTCTTCTGTGATAAGACTGCCCGTTGTTTACCTCTTTCTACGTGTTACTGTATCGTTTTTCTCTGCTTTGTTTGTGTGAGGTGTGCAATAAAGAGTATTTGTAATTATTTGCAATAAAGAGTGTTGGATTGTAAATATTAAATTGATTGATTGTAAAAATATGCGATATGTAGATGTCTACAAACTAAATAAAAGATTCGAAATAGGATCAAACTGATGAAAACTTGAAGATGTAATTTTATTCGCAACTTCGCGAAAAGGTGTTTCCACGTACATAAACAATATGCGAAGGTGATTGTATATTTTTTCATACGTACCTGCAGCTGTTCAGAAGTCATTGTTGCGCACAAATAAGGGATTTAACTTCTCATAGAAGGAGTAAAAAGTAGTGCCACTCAGTAGCAAAATTATTTCTGTCTATGGCGTACAAACTTGAGCCCCTCGTTATACTCAAGATTCTCCCTTAGAATCCCTCGCTACGCTCATGATTCTGTTGTAGAATCTTTCGCTTTATTCAAGTTTCAATATACCACCTCGCTCGTAAATATATTATTTTGATTCCTTGAGACACAATCTACTATTCTAACATTGTTGCAGCTCAGCGGGCGGATCACGGTTACCATTTTATCACTTATCGCTGTCGATAAGACATCGGTCACTCTCGCACTCGCATACTTGTCGGAACGTGACGAATGTCTTATCCACAGTGATAAGTGATAAACTGTCAACCATGCTACGCCCGCAGGTTCACGCCACGCTTTGGCGCAACAATATGATACTGATTTCCTTCTTTCCCGGGTTTATCCGAAAACGGATTCCGCGCCGATTTTTGCCTCACTTGTCCACAATGAATCCTCGAATCAATAAATAATAATAATTATTATTATTATTTATTATATCACAACACAAACATACAACATAATCATTAACAGAGTCAACATCATTCAAGTTCTGAAATATTTTAAACAATTACACCATTAAATTTACTTTTACATAAATAAGAATAAAAACTGTCAAGTAATAAAAAGTAGCAAGTAATTAAAACTTGAATTAAATAATTCATCGATAAATAGTATTGTCTGGCCTCCATGTGAATGGAGTTCCTGTGCCTCCATAGCGGGCTGTTGACATTTTCAGCAATGGCTCTAAGGAGGCCATTGGGACTAGTGATGTGCCGTTTCCAGGAATATTCCCATACAAGGGAATATACGGGAATACTGAAATTGTGTATGTTTATATATCTTGCTCTCAGGGATTCCATAATAACTTGGGCCCTTGCTTTTTTTACCAAGACATCAACCTGTGTAATTTATCCGCAAAAGTAAATTCTCAATGTTCCTGGAAAAATTCCCCGGAACAATGGGAATATCCTCGGGAATAATGGAAATATTCCCAGTTATTGGGAATATTCCCCCAGCCAAAAAAAAACACAAATTTTACAAAAGTACTTCTGAAACTAACAAAAAACGATACAAAGTTAATGAAAAAAACAATAAAATATGTACGAATACAAAATAAGAAAATATTCACATATTAAATGGCAATTGAGATAAAAAGTCAGAATTAGTACAATAATGCAATTTTTGGCGAATGGCACTTTATTTGTCGGGGCACTATTCATTTTAATTACTTTTATTACAACTTAAATTTTCCTATTGTGTATTTCAATGCTCCCATGTTTGGGGAATATTCCCGGGAACAAGGGAATATTCCCCGGCACATCACTAATTTGGACTGTTACGAATGCAGCGCATCAGGGAGGCCATGTATTATCGCACAGAACGTCCGTGCGCTCCTCGCAGAACATACCCGACGCACTATAATATCGTGGGTAATACAGGTAATAAAATAGGCTATAAAGGAGACAACGCGCTTGTGATTCTGCTAGCGTCTGATAGGCCGGCCGTACGATTGTTTACGATCGTCGTAATATATAAAAAAAACTTGTATTAGTATTTCGCTCAGTTCTCCCTGATAAAACTTATCCACAAAACTTTGAACGGTTCTTCAGTTTTCCAAGCTTCTCTCACATTTCTTTAGCCAAGGTACACGTTCTAAGTCTGAGTAAATTGGAATTTTGTAAAATCTCAGACGCAGACTGTTTAAATTTAGCAAGCACTTTAGCTCGCCCGTCATTTTCACCCGATACAGTTTAGAACAAAGGGGCTATTCGAACATTTATTGGAAAACGTTCGCTATAGTTCAATCCAAGGGTACTCCGATATTTTTTATCATTTTTACTCTAGTGACACGTATCAGTTAGACTATAGTAAAAACACTGACGCGTAGTTTCAGTGTCCGACAGGCAACCGGATGGCTCGCGGTATTTGAGCTCCCGAAGTGTTTTGGGCCCGCCCTGTGCAACCCGAACTGAGCCAACTTGGACTGGGGCGGAAATTGGAGGGGGGCGAAAAAAAAACATTTGTCACCAGGTATTTAATTGAAACATCATTTCATTATATAAACAGCGTACACACTTTCAGGCTACCGTTTTAATCGGCTGCCACGTAATAAAAAATATATTTTTTCATCCTTTTTTTTCATCGGTTCCGTACCTCAAAAGAAAAAAACGGAACCCTTATGCAATCACTTTTTTGTCCGTCCGTCCGTCCGTCCGTCCATCTGTCAAGACCCTTTTTCTCAAGATTGTAGACCTAAGTCTACACATAAGGACATAAGGGAAACCTATTATGATGAGATATTTTATTGTTTTATTTCGTAATTTAATATTTTTATTCAAGCTACACATGCTAACAGGACTGTTACAGGAGAGACACATAGGTTACGACCATATATTTACTAGCAAATGATTGAAAACATCATATTTATACTATCAATCTACATGTTTTAATACCCGCTCACTTGCTTTCGGATTTTAATGAAGGTAGCCTAAACTGCTTTAAATTTTTCTTTATCAAAGAAGACCATACTACCGCTTGGCAACCACAGTTACCACCATCAGTTTAGGGGTGCGCGAAATTGGCAACTGTGGTTGCCACAAGCAAGTGAGTGGATAAGCCAAAAAAAAACATACTGGAGTAAATTCCATGTTAGTAAGTAATGTAAGTTTACTACCATTAGCGGTATTTTACTTCATAAACACCGTCACAGCAATTCACTAAATCCTCAGACCTTAAAACAACACCGGTCAGTTACATAGCAATTTTAATATAAAACCCAAGGCACTGCATGATCTCATTTCCATAGTCGTTTTCCACTTCGCTTCTCGCGCTTTTTTACTACTACGAGTATTCTAGCCTGTCCGATGCTTGGCAGAAGATTGCATATGGCGGAACATTTACAAAGCTCGACGTGGCAAAAGTGCTTTTAGCTACGAAAAATGCATGCCATTCGGTAACTCGCGTGGTTTTAAAAAATTAGACGTGGCTTTAGAGTAGAGTTATGTTGGGTTTTAGTGTTTTGGTGAATAAATCCTAGGTTTTGCAAATGAAATAGAATAAAAGCTTTTACATACATAAAATATGCGCGGAATCTAAATCAAAACATGCTTCGTCACGCGCCAGTTGTTTTCACCTAATATCGTATTTAGGTCAGACAGACGTTAAAAAAAGGGTTTTCCAGTTTCCGCATGTAAAGGATCAGTTTCACTCTTTAGGTAACGTTTTTTGATAGCAGCTTACACGTTTTTGATTTCTCTTACTCGTACATATTTAAGGAATAGTCACTTAGGCACTTGAACGATTATCTGCTTATGAAACAGGTGAATGATTTCATTTTGATTAAAACGAAACTCAAAAATATTTTCTTTCAAGCCAACACATACGGCGTATTATATATTTTATGTCATGTTATGTGTTATACAAATATTTATTCATTTACCCATTATTCGTATAAACGGATTATAAATAACTAGCTTCCGCTCGCGACTTCGATTGCATGGACCCGGGATAAAATATATTTAATATATTTTAATCTAGGCTATAAATAATCTTCATGCAAAGTTTTATCCAAATTGGTTCAACCGTTTAAGCGTGATTGAGTAAAAAACATCCAAACATCTAAACATCCAAACATCTTAAACTTTCGCATTTATAATATTAGTAGGATTAATAGATTTCATCTGAATTTTAATACTACCTGATCATTTTTGTAGCACGCTGTCTTAATGGATAACTGGTATTAATTTTATATAACTGCAAACAAACAGTTGAAACCCACAAAGCTGTTAAGGCACAGTTGCTGCGAATTATGTTTTAATTAAAAATGCTTATATCTCTGTGGTGGCACAAAAATAAAAATAATAACGCACTTGAAATTGCATTTCACTAAGAAGGCAGAGCGCTGCGGCGCGGCGTAAAGCAGAATTACGAGTATGTGTGTTTTATCGCTTTGCCTTATTTTGCTAACTAGATAATATGTGTTTGTTTTACTGAGTAAAACCGCAAGAGATCCTCATTTCTATTTGCGTAGATTTTTGTGCATTTTGTTAAGGCCCACTCATTTGGCGGTCCGGTATCAGTAACCTGTTCTGAGACAGTAGATAGGTACAGATTTCTTGACTGTGCCGCGGAAACAAGGGCTTGTACAGTTTTTTATTGATAGAGACATTTTTTTACTCAAAATACGCTTTTATGTAAAGACTAGTATATTCCGAAAGGTGTGTCAGGCAAGCACTGGTTCGGTTGATCATGAAACAAGCCTGAATAAAAATGAGGACTGTAGAATAACTAGTCAGCTCAATCCTTTTGTGACCTTAGGCTTTGTGATGCAAAAAGAAAAAACATTTTTGGCTCGTCTAAAATCTTATTGCATACATATCAGTATCATTGTCTTCTGTCCATGGTATTATCACTGCGACATGGTATAAAATGAAAAGTCGACATCAATAATATGTACACATTTTTCGCCTTATTACACTGAAATAAGGTATAAAGTAGTGTAACATATCAGCATACCTTTGTTGTTGACTGTATACAGTGTACTCTTAAGGGGCACTATACCAACTCACCAAGCTAAGCAGGTAACTAGTACCTTTTAGGTTTCCGTGAATAGTAAATGGTTTCATAATGTAATAAGCCTCCTGTTTATGAACAGGACTCGGTAGGTAACGTTCTATGGACAAGAATGAGTTTAAAAGTTGCATCAAAGACATTATGCTGGGAACCTTAGTAATTCAATTTGTTGATCTTATTTGCTTCCTAACGTTCTGGAAGGAAAATCGAGTTGAGACGGGCGACTGAACATTTAATATATAAGTACCTATAAATATGCATACCTTGCACTGCATATGTGCTATACGTTTAACTAATTGTATTATCTTTGCATCCTGAAGACAATTTTGAGTGTTCAATACCATTATCGATAAAACAGAGCCTATTATGGTCTATTTATGCCTATATTTGGGTCTGTGACGGCTAGCAATGTACAAGTTGATAAAACATTTTCATATGGGTAAATCCTCAGAACATTATCAATAAGGGAAATTTCATTTTGGTGAACGCAACTTTTGAAATGTTTCGTTTATGCAGATTCACAGTACCGTTTTTGTTGGTAACATCACATCCCAATGGTATCTAAACGCACGCTTGCTTATTCGTGAGCTAGCAATGTATTTAAAATAAATGTAAATTACATTGAAATGCTATTCAGACAGGAGTGTGAGTGTCCTCTGTTTATATATTATGCGACATCTTTGATTCATGCCAAAGTTCCTTCATGACGTCATTCATTTGCAGTTGAAGAGCTCTGTCTACCTCAAAAGCCACACTGATCACTAATTTCCGGATATTTTCTTCAATCCTCTCAGAATGCTCAAACTGACGTTATAATAAACATCAAACACCGACTCTAAACGGGCGTTAACTTCAGCGGACGTGATGCAATTTATTCTGAAAGAGGGGCCTCGGCGCCGGCAGTCTAGAATATTTGGCTTGACTGTATCTAACGTAGATTAGAACGTCTGGGCTCCTTATTTATTGCTACTTCAGATTTAGTGTTTTTGATTAAAATGTAATCGTTTGAAAGAGTTTTTGGTAAGTATATAGATATATCTTGCCAGTCAGAGAGATCCCAGACGTCTTACTAGCCACGCTGTAGGTTAAACAAGAAAGCCAAAAAATATATACGAAGTAAGTGAGTAACTAGGTGCTGGGCGATAGAGGTATGGAAGAAAAGATATGCTGCGCCGACTAACGTCAATGGAAAGGGGCAAGCAAATTTTGATATAGGCACAGGTAGATGAGCGTAGAGCCGTAGACTCAATATAAGTGTTAATTGTAGCTAAGTACTTAATGTTTTCAAACCAATTATTATTATTATTACTTGAAGGTCGAAAATCATCGGAAAGCTGCCAGCCTCACTTTAAATCATTACAACTATTAACTCTACCATCCATCTACATTTATGAGTGCTGTATTTTTGTAAACCTCAACCCCGACCTGTTTCAAAGGAAAGAAGCAGTACAAGGAATCTGCCTTCGCCCAAGAAACCCCGGTGTGCATTTTGGAATATGTCAAACTAGCCTAATGAAAAAAAGTATTCTAACAATGGGTCCAAAGCTATTTAATAAATTACCAGGTGATATAAAAAATAAGAACCCAAGTAAATTTAAATCTTTATTGTTTAAATTTCTTGTAGAAAAATGTTATTATAATGTTCAAGATTACCTTAGTATTAATTAAATCTTATTAGACATAACAATAATTATAGTGTTACACTTGACATTTCGCAAATTTATTCAATGTTTTAACTGCTTGCTTACTATTTAATATCATTAGTATTTTAGGATTAAGTTTGTGACATTGTATTTGTAATTTATCGTACGCCGAAAGGTACATCATGGTTGTTCCCTTTCTAATACCTATCACCTGTACATAACCTACCTATGATGACGAAATAAATGAAATAAATGATAAAAAAATAAAAAATAAAAATTAAAAAAAAGGTTGTCTGGAAGAGATTTGTTTTTTTTTTTTTTTCGTGGAGAAAACCTGCGAGTCAGGTACCCAATCACCGGGGGATGGCTGGGTTATGTGGTGTTTCTATCCACTAAAAACTCCACGGTGCCCTGCATCTGCGCTCTCATGCAGGGGACTCCAGGATTTCATGTTGAACGCACTGGAGCCCCCTTTGCGCCTCGCCACATTGGGCTCGTCCTAGGGCAAAGAACCTTCAACCTTCACCTTCTCTGGGGTTCTTAAGCGAGTGCCCCAGCCCCCGCCAGAACACTGCGACCCCGATGACCCCCTTTAGTCGCCTGGGTCATCGGGGTAAATATTATACCTACTGTTACTGTTTGTGTGATATTTTGGTAAGTGTATATAAAATTGCCAAACATATTATTTGGTGTAATGAAAAATGTACAATTTACACTTTATAATTGAATACATTTGACGTTATATACGTATTGCTAATTGAGTGTTTGTCAAGTAAACGTTTGTAAAATGAAACTTTTGCACAATAACACGCTTGCCAAGTAGTTGATCCCTGGGCACGACTTGTCTCGCAGGAAACAAAGTGTAAATGACGTAGTAATCCCATAACTTTTCGATCGTCCCTTAGTACCTAAGTTACAAAAGTTACGTTATTATCCTGCTTCTTTAGCCAGATATCGCAGGAAACAAAGTTTAAAATGACGTAGTAATCCCATAACTTTTCGATCGTCCCTTAGTACCTAAGTTACAAAAGTTACGTTATTATCCTGCTTCTTTAGCCAGATATCGCAGGAAACAAAGTTTAAAATGACGTAGTAATCCCATAACTTTTCGATCGTCCCTTAGTACCTAAGTTACAAAAGTTACGTTATTATCCTGCTTCTTTAGCCATTGACGACCACTTTAGCCTAGTTGGTCCACCTTGCCTACGAAGCTAGAGGTCCTGGTTACAATACAATACAACAATACAAATACTCTTTATTGCACACCTCACACAAACAAAGCAGTTAAAAAGAAAAACAATACAATAACATGTACGTAGAGGTAGACAACAGTGGTTACGTTATTATCCTGCTTATATAGCCATTGACGACCACTTTAGCCTAGTTGGTCCACCTTGCCTACGAAGCTAGAGGTCCTGGTTACGTTATTATCCTGCTTATATAGCCATTGACGACCACTTTAGCCTAGTTGGTCCACCTTGCCTACGTAGCTCTCTAGCTACGTAGGCAAGGTGGACCAACCAGGACCTCTGTCCTGGTTATGTTATTATCCTGCTTCTTTAGCCATTGACGACCACTTTAGCCTAGTTGGTCCACCTTGCCTACGAAGCTAGATGTCCTGGTAACGTTATTATCCTGCTTCTTTAGCCATTGACGACCACTTAAGCCTAGTTGGTCCACCTTGCCTACGAAGCTAGATGTCCTGGTTACGTTATTATCCTGCTTCTTTAGCCATTGACGACTACTTTAGCCTAGTTGGTCCACCTTGCCTACGAAGCTAGATGTCCTGGTTACGTTATTATCCTGCATCTTTAGCCATTTACGACCACCTTAGACTAGTTAGTCCACCTTGCCTACGAAGCTAGATGTCCTGGTTACGTTATTATCCTGCTTCTTTAGCCATTGACGACCACTTTAGCCTAGTTGGTCCACCTTGCCTACGAAGCTAGATGTCATGGTTACGTTATTATCCTGCTTCTTTAGCCATTGACGACCACTTTAGCCTAGTTGGTCCACCTTGCCTACGAAGCTAGAGGTCCTGGTTACGTTATTATCCTGCTTCTTTAGCCATTGACGACCACTTTAGCCTAAATGGTCCACCTTGCCTACGAAGCTAGATGTCCTGGTTACGTTATTATCCTGCTTCTTTAGCCATTGACGACTACTTTAGCCTAGTTAGTCCACCTTGCCTACGAAGCTAGATGTCCTTGGTACGTTATTATCCTGCTTCTTTAGCCATTGACGACTACTTTAGCCTAGTTGGGCCACCTTGCCTACGAAGCTAGATGGCCTGGTTACGTTATTATCCTGCTTCTTTAGCCATTGACGACTACTTTAGCCTAGTTAGTCCACCTTGCCTACGAAGCTAGATGTCCTTGGTACGTTATTATCCTGCTTCTTTAGCCATTGACGCATACTTTAGCCTAGTTGGTCCACCTTGCCTACGAAGCTAGATGTCCTGGTTACGTTATTATCCCGCTTCTTTAGCCATTGACGACTACTTTAGCCTAGTTGTTCCACCTTGCCTACGAAGCTAGATGTCCTGGTTACGTTATTATCCTGCTTCTTTAGCCATTGACGACCACTTTAGCCTAGTTGGTCCACCTTGCCTACGAAGCTAGATGTCCTGGTAACGTTATTATCCTGCTTCTTTAGCCATTGACGACCACTTAAGCCTAGTTGGTCCACCTTGCCTACGAAGCTAGATGTCCTGGTTACGTTATTATCCTGCTTCTTTAGCCATTGACGACTACTTTAGCCTAGTTGGTCCACCTTGCCTACGAAGCTAGATGTCCTGGTTACGTTGTTATCCTGCATCTTTAGCCATTTACGACCACCTTAGACTAGTTAGTCCACCTTGCCTACGAAGCTAGATGTCCTGGTTACGTTATTATCCTGCTTCTTTAGCCATTGACGACCACTTTAGCCTAGTTGGTCCACCTTGCCTACGAAGCTAGATGTCATGGTTACGTTATTATCCTGCTTCTTTAGCCATTGACGACCACTTTAGCCTAGTTGGTCCACCTTGCCTACGAAGCTAGAGGTCCTGGTTACGTTATTATCCTGCTTATATAGCCATTGACGACCACTTTAGCCTAGTTGGTCCACCTTGCCTACGTAGCTCTCTAGCTACGTAGGCAAGGTGGACCAACCAGGACCTCTGTCCTGGTTATGTTATTATCCTGCTTCTTTAGCCATTGACGACCACTTTAGCCTAGTTGGTCCACCTTGCCTACGAAGCTAGATGTCCTGGTAACGTTATTATCCTGCTTCTTTAGCCATTGACGACTACTTTAGCCTAGTTGGTCCACCTTGCCTACGAAGCTAGATGTCCTGGTTACGTTATTATCCTGCATCTTTAGCCATTTACGACCACCTTAGACTAGTTAGTCCACCTTGCCTACGAAGCTAGATGTCCTGGTTACGTTATTATCCTGCTTCTTTAGCCATTGACGACCACTTTAGCCTAGTTGGTCCACCTTGCCTACGAAGCTAGATGTCATGGTTACGTTATTATCCTGCTTCTTTAGCCATTGACGACCACTTTAGCCTAGTTGGTCCACCTTGCCTACGAAGCTAGAGGTCCTGGTTACGTTATTATCCTGCTTCTTTAGCCATTGACGACCACTTTAGCCTAGTTGGTCCACCTTGCCTACGAAGCTAGATGTCATGGTTACGTTATTATCCTGCTTCTTTAGCCATTGACGACCACTTTAGCCTAGTTGGTCCACCTTGCCTACGAAGCTAGATGGCCTGGTTACGTTATTATCCTGCTTCTTTAGCCATTGACGACTACTTTAGCCTAGTTAGTCCACCTTGCCTACGAAGCTAGATGTCCTTGGTACGTTATTATCCTGCTTCTTTAGCCATTGACGACTACTTTAGCCTAGTTGGGCCACCTTGCCTACGAAGCTAGATGGCCTGGTTACTTTATTATCCTGCTTCTTTAGCCATTGACGACTACTTTAGCCTAGTTAGTCCACCTTGCCTACGAAGCTAGATGTCCTTGGTACGTTATTATCCTGCTTCTTTAGCCATTGACGCATACTTTAGCCTAGTTGGTCCACCTTGCCTACGAAGCTAGATGTCCTGGTTACGTTATTATCCCGCTTCTTTAGCCATTGACGACTACTTTAGCCTAGTTGTTCCACCTTGCCTACGAAGCTAGATGTCCTGGTTACGTTATTATCCTGCTTCTTTAGCCATTGACGACTACTTTAGCCTAGTTGGGCCACCTTGCCTACGAAGCTAGATGGCCTGGTTACGTTATTATCCTGCTTCTTTAGCCATTGACGACTACTTTAGCCTAGTTAGTCCACCTTGCCTACGAAGCTAGATGTCCTTGGTACGTTATTATCCTGCTTCTTTAGCCATTGACGCATACTTTAGCCTAGTTGGTCCACCTTGCCTACGAAGCTAGATGTCCTGGTTACGTTATTATCCTGCTTCTTTAGCCATTGACGACTACTTTAACCTAGTTGGGCCACCTTGCCTACGAAGCTAGATGGCCTGGTTACGTTATTATCCTGCTTCTTTAGCCATTGACGACTACTTTAGCCTAGTTAGTCCACCTTGCCTACGAAGCTAGATGTCCTTGGTACGTTATTATCCTGCTTCTTTAGCCATTGACGCATACTTTAGCCTAGTTGGTCCACCTTGCCTACGAAGCTAGATGTCCTGGTTACGTTATTATCCCGCTTCTTTAGCCATTGACGACTACTTTAGCCTAGTTGTTCCACCTTGCCTACGAAGCTAGATGTCCTGGTTACGTTATTATCCTGCTTCTTTAGCCATTGACGACCACTTTAGCCTAGTTGGTCCACCTTGCCTACGAAGCTAGATGTCCTGGTTACGTTATTATCCTGCTTCTTTAGCCATTGACGACTACTTTAGCCTAGTTAGTCCACCTTGCCTACGAAGCTAGATGTCCTTGGTACGTTATTATCCTGCTTCTTTAGCCATTGACGACTACTTTAGCCTAGTTGTGCCACCTTGCCTACGAAGCTAGATGGCCTGGTTACGTTATTATCCTGCATATATAGCCATTGACGACCACTTTAGCCTAGTTGGTCCACCTTGCCTAGGAAGCTAGATGGCCTGGTTACGTTATTATCCTGCTTCTTTAGCCATTGACGCCTACTTTAGCCTAGTTGGTCCACCTTGCCTACGAATCTAGATGTCCTGGTTACGTTATTATCCCGCTTCTTTAGCCATTGACGACTACTTTAGCCTAGTTGGTCCACCTTGCCTACGAAGCTAGATGTCCTGGTTACGTTATTAAACTGCTTCTTTAGCCATTTACGACCACTTTAGCCTAGTTGGTCCACCTTGCCTACGAAGCTAGATGTCCTGGTTACGTTATTATCCTGCTTCTTTAGCCATTGACGACCACTTTAGCCTAGTTGGTCCAGCTTGCCTACGAAGCTAGATGTCATGGTTACGTTATTATCCTGCTTCTTTAGCCATTGACGACCACTTTAGCCTAGTTGGTCCACCTTGCCTATGAAGCTAGATGTCCTGGTTACGTTATTATCTTGCTTCTTTATCCATTGACGACTACTTTAGCCTAGTTGGTCCACCTTGCCTACGAAACTAGATGTCCTGGTTACGCTATTATCCTGCTTCTTTAGCCATTGACGACCACTTTAGACTAGTTAGTCCACCTTGCCTACGAAGCTAGATGTCCTCGTTACGTTATTAAACTGCTTCTTTAGCCATTTACGACCACTTTCGCCTAGTTGGTCCACCTTGCCTACGAAGCTAGATGTCCTTGGTGCGTTATTATCCTGCTTCTTTAGCCATTGACGACTACTTTAGCCTAGTTGGGCCACCTTGCCTACGAAGCTAGATGGCCTGGTTACGTTATTATCCTGCATATATAGCCATTGACGACCACTTTAGCCTAGTTGGTCCACCTTGCCTAGGAAGCTAGATGGCCTGGTTACGTTATTATCCTGCTTCTTTAGCCATTGACGCCTACTTTAGCCTAGTTGGTCCACCTTGCCTACGAAGCTAGATGTCCTGGTTACGTTATTATCCCGCTTCTTTAGCAATTGACGACTACTTTAGCCTAGTTGTTCCACCTTGCCTACGAAGCTAGATGTCCTGGTTACGTTATTATCCTGCTTCTTTAGCCATTGACGACCACTTTAGCCTAGTTGGTCCAGCTTGCCTACGAAGCTAGATGTCCTGGTTACGTTATTATCCTGCTTCTTTAGCCATTGACGACCACTTTAGCCTAGTTGGTCCACCTTGCCTATGAAGCTAGATGTCCTGGTTACGTTATTATCTTGCTTCTTTAGCCATTGACGACTACTTTAGCCTAGTTGGTCCACCTTGCCTACGAAACTAGATGTCCTGGTTACGCTATTATCCTGCTTCTTTAGCCATTGACGACCACTTTAGACTAGTTAGTCCACCTTGCCTACGAAGCTAGATGTCCTGGTTACGTTATTATCATGCTTCTTTAGCCATTTACGACCACTTTAGCCTAGTTGGTCCACCTTGCCTACGAAGCTAGAGGTCCTGGTTACGTTATTATCCTGCTTCTTTAGCCATTGACGACCACTTTAGCCTAGTTGGTCCACCTTGCCTACGAAGCTAGATGTCATGGTTACGTTATTATCCTGCTTCTTTAGCCATTGACGACCACTTTAGCCTAGTTGGTCGACCTTGCCTACGAAGCTAGAGGTCCTGGTTACGTTATTATCCTGCTTCTTTAGCCATTGACGACCACTTTAGCCTAGTTGGTCCACCTTGCCTACGAAGCTAGATGTCCTGATTACGTTATTATCCTGCTTTTTTAGCCATTGACGACCACTTTAGCCTAGTTGGTCCACCTTGCCTACGAAGCAAGAGGTCCTGGTTACTTTATTATCCTGCTTCTTTAGCCATTGACGACCACTTTAGCCTAGTTGGTCCACCTTGCCTACGAAGCTAGATGTCCTGGTTACGTTATTATCCTGCTTCTTTAGCCATTGACGACCACTTTAGCCTAGTTGGTCCACCTTGCCTATGAAGCTAGATGTCCTGGTTACGTTATTATCCTGCTTCTTTAGCCATTGACGACCACTTTAGCCTAGTTGGTCCACCTTGCCTACGAAGCTAGAGGTCCTGGTTACGTTATTATGCTGCTTCTTTAGTTATGACGACCACTTTAGCCTAGTTAATCCACCTTGCCTACGAAGCTAGAGGTCCTGGTTACGTTATTATCCTGCTTCTTTAGCCATTGACGACCACTTTAGCCTAGTTGGTCCACCTTGCCTACGAAGCTAGAGGTTTGGTCCTGGTTACGATTTTTTTTCTGTGATGAGCATGAATATTTGATCCTGAGTTATGGATGTTTTCTATGTAGGTACTAGTATTTATTTATCGATATAAAGTGCGTATATCGTCCCCTAGTACCATTAAAATAAGCTTTGCTTAGTTTGGGACAAGGTCGATTTGCGTGAGATTGTGCTCAAATATTTATGCACGATTTTTGGTAGAGCCATTCCAAGGGTAATAAGTAAATTATGTTGTCGACACTTGACAATCCATAAAAAACCTCGGGGTACTTCGCATCGTATCACAAACGCATTGAAAACAAAAAGCTCTTTGCAAGTAGACTGGCGCGCACAGCTTACATCAGATAAATCACCCGAGATTTACTCTGTTCGATTACTGGTAGGTTAAACATTACCCACCATTAATTTGCACTTGGTTAAACCGAAAACTTCGGCAACACTATTACTTACGCTATGTAACATTTGTGCGCGCAGCGGTTAAAAATTAAATAAACCCTTCACCCTCGCGGGGGTTGTCATACATAAGCAATGTCAACCAAAACAGCGACTGTAATGTAAACAAGATAAATCAAAAATTGTATTTTTTTTTGAATCACGATACGTTACCGAACTTGCCCTTGATCGATTCAAATCCCAATTTTCGATACACCCTGTATAACACTCAGTCCAGACTTCTGGATGATAAACTAGTAATTATTGTATATATATTGATTAATTTACATTCGATTTATTGCCTAAAGTCGTATAAGTCAAGACACGTTTTATAATTATCTGTGATTAAGTTCTACCCTGTTTAAACCAATTACAGCATAGAGACATAAACTGATACTTGGAAACAACCGGACAAGTAACATAAAGACATCGGTGTCACTACACGTAAAGGTTTATTAAAGCCCGTGTGTTTATTTGCAAGGAAACGATATGATAATGCACGACAGTAATGCACGGAGTTTCCGTGCGTCCCGTGAAAAACCGCCGCTTTTACCGGGACAGATACAAATAACGCTCGCACGTACAGCCTACTCGATCAGCTAAACCACAATAAATAAATGAGGGTTTCTACGATGTATTATTATGAAGCCCCTATTATGTTCAGCAGTGCACGTCTTTCGGTTAGTATGATTACACTGAGGGTTAATTCCGTAGCTTTTAACTACAATAACTCAACCGTCATTTTCTCATATACAACATTTCCACCACGTTTCGCAATCGACCAGCTGCGAGCAGATGGCTATACTTTGGCTAGAGTTCTAACTGCTAGCAACAAAGTAATGATGATTAAACATGATTGATGAGATAGGTATCACCACAGTGGCATAATACATCTTGTACTACGACGAATACCGCGTCTACCCAGAAGGGTAGACGCGGTATTCGGCATTTAGGAGTGAACTTCGCGACTTTTTCGTCAGATCTAACACGTAATAAATAATAGTACTACGTAAAGAAGGTTCTCTGTTAACAAATCCTCTGTTTAGCTAAACGCGGCGTTGGCCATCCCTTTTAACAACATGCAACACGCCACGATAAAACGCGGGCGTGCCGTACAGCGCTAACATTCCGGCCCGGGCCGGTAGGCATGTAGTGGCGCAACGAAATCAAGGAGTTAGGACTCGGCCACATGTCCACGGCACAGCGTCGTCGCCGTGAAACGGCGCGGCGCACGGCGTAAAAACCCACGTTGCGCTGTATGCGTGGCCATGTGGCCGGGCCCTTAGCCGCCCCTGGTCTCGCAGTCTCCCAGACCCACAACATGTCAGAATGTGCGAAAGAGTAGTATACCTTTTGTTTATGAGGCAAAGAAAAGGACATGATTTATATAATTTGATATCACGCTCATTCCTCAGAGTCAGTGATAGTGATCCTTCATCTTGGCGCAGAGTCAAGACCATTTCATTCTTGTCCGATTATAAACACTTGAATGATTTGGCTGTTCTTTACTGGCTGTGGCAGTCTACAGTCGTATTACGGGTTAACTAAGTTGTTAAAATATGTATGTATTTAAATGTGCAATGTATGCATGAGTTCTTTGGTCTGCATTAATAAATACAAATTCATTTTTTAATTCATTACCAGGAATTTGTAACTTGTTTCTACCTACTTGCGTATTTTTATACCTTCACGCGCGGCTTTAGTTATGTGTGCGTGCGCTTGAAGCTGAATGCAGGTAGGGGCGGCTCACTCTGCGATTTAAAAGCACCGCTACAAGCGCCGGCCTCGGCTGGTATGTTAGCGCTGTTACGGCACGCACGCGTTAACCCAGCGCGTTGCATGCGTTAGAAAGAAATTGCCACGTTAAGACTCGTTCATCATCATCGTCATCATCATATTATCAGCCGAAAGACATCCACTGCTGGACATAGGCCTCCCCCAAAGAGTGCCACAATGACCGGTCCTGCGCAAACCGCTTCCAGCGGACTCCTTTACCAGGTCATCAGCCCACCTTGTGGCGGGCCTACTCACGCTGCGCCTTCCGGTACTTGGTTGCCACTCGAGAACCTTTCCGCCCCAGCGGCCATCGGTTCTACGTGCAATGTGCGCCCAGGCTAGACTCGTTCGGCATACCTAAATAGGAGATTTGTTAACAGAGAATCTTCTTTACGTATTAATTTCTTTATTCTGTGATGCAGGTTTGATTTGTGTAGCAGTGAGGTGGCAGCCTTCGTTTCAGGCGCACGCACGCACTCACATAGCGGCATTGGCCGTTATAAGCGCACGCACACATATGCAGCCACTCGCAAAGATGAGCTGAACTGTGGTTATAACTGCTTTTACTGCTCATTAGTCGTTAATACATCGAGATTTTACAGGATGGTTCCCTACAGCATCTGATCCTAATCCGTGTATGATTCTAATCGTGTTTCAAACAAATAAGGGGATTTATGTGTCTGTTACATTTGATATATTGAGACCCATTCGTGAATATGGTTTTCAGATATGGAACCTATACATCAAGAAAGACATTGAGATGATAGAAAGAGTGCAGAGAAGATTCACCAAAATTCCCACACAGCTCAAATCATTGCCTTACGAGGTAAGACTACACAAATTAGGCTTAACAACACTCGAAAAGAGACGTGAACGGGGGCAACTGATTGAGACTTTTAAAATCTTAAATGGCTGTTACGACTGTCCAGAACTGAGCGACCTGTTCACTCGAAATACAAACACACGCACGAGAGGACACAACTTTAAATTGTTAGCAAATAAATGGAAAACAAACATCGGCAAAAACTTAATCTCAAATCAAATAGTAAATACATGGAACAAATTACCCTCGGAAGTAGTGAATGCTAGAAATGTTAACCAGTTTAAGCTAAAGCAGTGGGAACCTGTGCCAAGTGAACTATGATTAAGACGTATCAGCGTCAGCTGCCTGTCTAAAATAGGAAAATAATAATAATATAGGCAACGTCGTTTTCTAATAATCGATGCAGCTTTGCAACGCAAGCCGATTTAATTACCCTCGGAAGTAGTGAACGCTAGAAATGTTAACCAGTTTAAGCTAAAGCAGTGGGAACCTGTGCCAAGTGAACTATGATTAAGACGTATCAGCGTCAGCTGCCTGTCTAAAATAGGAGAATAATAATAATATAGGCAACGTCGTTTTCTAATAATCGATGCAGCTTTGCAACGCAAGCCGATTTAATTACCCTCGGAAGTAGTGAACGCTAGAAATGTTAACCAGTTTAAGCTAAAGCAGTGGGAACCTGTGCCAAGTGAACTATGATTTAGACGTATCAGCGTCAGCTGCCTGTCTAAAATAGGAAAATAATAATAATATAGGCAACGTCGTTTTTTAACAATCGATGCAGCTTTGCAATGCAAGCCGATTTAAGCATTGTTCTATAGTGCATAATTATGCTAGGAACTGGACTGATCTTGGACTTGATCTCTCAATTTTGACAGTTTCCTGCGTAGCCTCTCTTTGTCTTAGTTTCTATAGGTATCATACGAGAGAGAAGGACAGATGTCAATCACTACTAATTATTCATATTGATTTAATTATATGCAATATATATTGCATGACTAGTAGATAAAAAGCGCGCCAATTAATTTTAATTGATCAGTTACATCAAACGCTTTGAAGGCTCTTAATTGTTTGACAATCCTCAATTATCAAAAAATGGTTTTATTATCACGATGCCTGTTTATGCCATATATTAATATTTGTGCTTAATTACTCTAAGGATCTATGCAGAATGCGGTTTTAAGCGTCCCGTCGACGCGCGTTTATGTCAAATCTGAAGTAAATCGGCACAAACACGCGTATACGCGTCTAAAAACGCAGTCTGTATAGGCCCTAACCTCTACAATTCGTTAATTTCAAATGCCTAAAAACAAATGAACAATTTAAAAAAAAAACTTACTTCACGGGCCACATTTGCTTAATTAATAATTAAATAGAAAATATATTAGGTTTTTTTTTATACTTCGACCCACCCCCAACAGCAAGGGTAGTACATGATGTTTTATATTTTTATTTGCTTACGTCACACGGCAATCTTACTAATATACATACTTATACAATAATATACACTTGACCCGGAATCATCAATTGCAAAACTTCAAAACAGTGTGCGTCCAGAACGCGTTCTTCCGAACTGTTCGCTACTACTTTGGGAATCATAGGACCTGTGAATAATGCAGATATCAATATAGAACATCACAAAAATCATCGGCGTAGTGATTGGGCATACTTACATTTAAAAAAACCGGACGAAGTGCGACGCGGACTCGCCCACCGAGGTTTCCGTACTGTAGGTACGTATTATAAATAAACTTCTGTTATTTTGCTGTACTTGGAGTATAAGACGATATTACTTGCCAAATTAAATAGTTCTAGGTCAATAGAAAGTACCCTATATGTTTTGATTCCCTTGAGAGTGTTGAAATATACGTTTTTTGCATAAACAGCCGTTACTTTTTTTACGTTAATTTAGAAGTTTCTTTTTTTAAGCTTCAAGGGACTTTTATACCTGAGTATATGGTTTTAATTTCAACTCTATACTCCCACGCGTTCCCGAAATAAAGGGTATTGACACAAACAGACAGACGGCGACAGTGATCCTATAAGGGTTCCGTTTTTTCCTTTTGTTTGTACGGAACCCTAATAACAATGTACTTATCTAATGTAATGTTTTTGGGTAAGTGTGGCCCCAAAGGATAACATTATTATTATAATTGCTTAATTAAATAGTACAGCCATCTCCCCGTCAGGCAACAATATGATATGTCGGTTCATGTTCCACCGGGTAGCGAATTATTTTATCGTGTTGATATTTATGATGTTTGTATAACTTCGTGTATGTCTATTACCAAGTCTTAGTAAAGAGAACTGCAAGAACGAGAAAACCCGCCTTTCTTAATTATGATAATTGTCTCAGAACATGTGGCTAATCACCATATTCCATTGCACAGCCAGATGTTAATTTGAATCAAGATAGTTGTTGTAAATGCTATATCTGGAGCGACTCGGAACTCTCTGTGTGCTTTAGAGAGTAATATCCTGTCTGGTGCACAAACTTCAACTGTTAAATTGTATTGGAAGCGTATAAAAGAAAGCTTCTAATTAAAACAGGGTGTTTTTACTGCCACTGTGAAAGCAATTCCAGGAGAGACATGAAATTAAAAACATTCTTTTAGAATTAAGTACAACACAACTGTAGATAGCTACTATAAATTAATCATCTTACTGACCTATATGTTCAAATGACTAACTAATGGAGTTTTAAGTCTCGAAATCACCTTAAACTAGTGACTTAACATTAAGGCAAACAACTCAACTACTTATTGACTGTGGTGAAAATTCGTAGCTGGTTCATTCAACAGGGGTACATCTATCTATAATTGTTAAATTCCTGTGCCAATGACCATTTTTTGTCATTTCTTATTTAATATGTGTCATCATTGTTTGTTATTTAATGAAAACCATCCAAAGAATTTAAAATTGAAATAATATCGTAATTACAAATACAAGAAGACAACGTTGACGGTTTCAAAACTACATATAACAAACAATCTAGCAAAAAAGTTACCAAGACATTTTGATCCATCCCCGAAATCTCGTACTACATCTTAATATATTGAGGCTAAGAGCGATAGGGCAATATACTCGACTCAACCGACGAGCCTGAGATGGAATGACGTCACCCTATCCGCTGCCGGTCGAAAGGTTGATTGGGTTGAGGGCCTAAGCTGGAATATTGAACCTTAGAGGTATTAACTCAGGATAATATGCTCACGCTTTATATATAACAGATAACGTGTATTATAAAGGCCGGAAAGAAATACCTTCAATGTGTGTTACGTTTAGAAAGGACGTTAAAGTGATAGTAGAAAGGGCTGATAATTATTCAAATGAATCGAAATAACAAAAAATAATGATTATATAAAAATACATATTATGGTAAGCTCAAGGAAATCATTCAATAAGGGATATTGCAAAAGACAAACTAGGACTGAAATAGGATAGGAGAGAGAACCACGCATAATCACAGATTTCAATACTTATCGTGTATTTTGTGTATCATACTGAAACAACGTCATTTATAAAATCACGCGACTGCTGAAGGAAAAAGGCGAAATCTTGGCCGTTTATCATGCCTGTAGCAAAAATCTTTACAAGTGTCATTTCGTATCACCAAAGCAAAAAGGGAAAGCTTAAAATCCTCTTTTTCGTTTCGTTTGACAAAAGTCGTGCTTGGGTCGTTATCACGCGAAACTTGCTCTCCGTAATTGTTTTCAATTCGTAGCTTTATTTTTTCTTTGCTATCCAGTTCTTTGTTCGGTTCAGAAACTGAGTCATTCATTACGGTTCATTTATTTGATAGGAAATATTTGTATTTTGTTTTCGTGACAATTTTTAAACGTATTTTTTTACACCCGGACTTTGTTAGAAGTTACTTATACATAAGGTAGGTTTACTTAATTAACTGATATTGTGCCACACTTTCTTACTTGTACGGGTAAATCTTGTTTTAATTGCGTTACCTTAGATAACGCAAAAAAATCTTGTAAATAGTGAAAAAAAAAAACATCTATTTAGGTAACCCTAATAAAAGTAAATCACCCGGAAAATGGTTCACTTTTGCATAATACATTAGGAAATCAAAAAAGTTGAAACCAACCTCCCCTGACGCTTAACAGATAGGTATACGTTGAATGACCAATAAACCTATTTGCCCATCTTCCACTTACTAAATCGACATTTCACAGGCTTTTGCAACACAATATATTTTGAAGAAAAAATTAACAATGTTATTAGTGTGACAAAAGGAACGAACTCAGCACGATGTGCTGTGACAGTCATTGCGGGCTTTATTTATCCAAAAACAAAACTGAAGCTTTTAACAAAGCAAATGACGGGTTTTTTTATTATTGTTAATGCATTTTTCATATGTTTCAAACGCGAAAAGTTAATTATTTCCTTTTATTTAAAGGGCCTTTGTTATTAAATGCTTTTCCCCTCACTGCCTTCGAAAGTCGTCTTTTATCCTTTCAAACCAGTGGACAAAAACGCAATTTATCCACTAGTGGGGAAAGTAATTTGACCTTGGAGCGTGTTTAAGTAGCTTTTGACAGATAACAAAACGTAAAAGGCTCATAATACAAAAATTTCGCAGATGATGTATTTCTGTTGCCGCTATAACAACAAATACTAAAAACAGAATAAAATATATAATTAAGAACTTTAAAAAAATTGCTTGTTGCCTTCATCAGATGCTGTCTCAAAATGAATGGGGAAACTAAAATCAGACTCGCACTTGACCAAAATTCTACTTGATATTACTTAACGATATTATGACTGACACAAAAATAAAAAATAAATTATTTATTAATTTAAAGTTGTTTTGCATGTTGCACTTTACTCGCTACAGTGAGGTGAAAAGTTTTGTGTCACACACGGGTGCAAATGTAGTTTACTTATCGTGTGTTAAAACACTCGCTACGCTCAGGATTATATTTTAGAATCACTCGCTTCGCTCGTGATTCAACTATAGCATCCTTTCGCTTGCTCGTGTTTCAATTCCAAACTCGCGGGTAAAACACAACTTTACACCCTTGTTTAACAAATAACTATTTTATAGGTATACTACGAGTATACGTTGTGTAAATGTATTTTTGCAACCGTAATTAGCAATTTTATTCCTTTTGAACCAAACTAGAAACGCCACGAGCATTTTATTCCAAAAACCGCAAAGTAATAATTCTCCCTTTGAGGGAAAACCTCATAAAGTTAACCCCAACACCAGCAAAGACCAAGTCAACAATTTAATAAAAAAAAACAAAAAGAAAATCGGAAATGAAACGCATAAATTCGCAAAACCTGACAGTTGTATGTTCGTAATAAATTTAATTATACCCGTCATAAACAGGGGTTGAAATAAAATCATTACGAAAGACATAACTTGGCTCGGATTTGAGGGTATAATCGCATGTTCTCTCCCAGCCGAACGTGAAGAAATTTTTAGCACATTTTCTCCTTTCATTTGTTTTTATTACTTTGTCTGCTGCCTAACGCGACCCGAAGCGTTGGCTAGAGCATTGACTAACGATTGTTGAACCCACGCACCTACTACACGGATTCTATATCCGACGACCTCTGTAGTCTAGTTGGTAGTGACCCTGTCTACGAAGCCGGAGGTCCCGGGTTCGCATCCCGTAAGGGCATTTATTTTTATGATGAGCACAAATATTTGTTCCTGGGTCATGGATGTTTTCTATGTATTTATTTATCTATATAACTATATATATATCGTCGTCCAGTACACATAGTACAACCTTTGCTTAGTTTGGGACTAGGTCGATTTGTGTAAGATTGTACCCAAATATTAATTTGTAACGTGACAGAAAGGTGCATCCCACTTAGATGTCTCGATCATTCTTTACCGGTATGTCATCCGACATATTTGAAAGACGCTTTGACATTATCTATCACTGATTTATAAAGACAAAGACATAAAAGTGAATGCTTAGAATATCGGCCTTGGTCAAAATGTATGCAAAGATATGTAACTGAATAATAATAAGAATAAAATACTTTATTTCGGAATAAATCCATAGCTTGTTAATGAAGGCTTATTAACTCGGTTAGTATAGTGTTCAGATTGGGCCGCACTTTTTATTTGCCCTACCCAAAACTTAATTATACCACATTCAGGATGCAGTTGGAGCTGTGCCTGACTCATCTCTCCCGAAAGAAAAGGAGAGATGGCCAGTTTAAGTCGGTATGTCATGGCCATATGGTCATCATACATTGATGGTGCAAAAATGATGCCTTATTCAAATAATTCAATTGTTTTTTTTTGATGCCAAACATGTAGTGCATGTCGTGGATTCAAATTGAATACCATAGAAAGGATCCATTGTCTGTCTTCCTTATTGGATTACCCTCTTGGTACCAAATAATAATATTCTCCGTTAAATATTTTATTTTATTACAATTTCGACTTAAAAGATTTGATTATCACATACCTATGTATATAGTCGTACATGGTTACAGGTAAAGCTAATATATATGCTTGCAAACAAAGAAACTTACTTACTTTGTACAAACATGGAATGCAATTATATCTCTTCATTACATAGCTTTGCTTTCAGTTTGTTTAACGCACCATATACCGGTAACTCTGTAAACAATCTCTGTTATTCTTAGACCGTATTCGAAAGTAGTCACAACCTATTTGGGCGTCGTAACCACCTCGAAGGCTTTCAGGGGAATTAAATGATGTCATCCGATAAACGCCCCTTACCTGTGAGCAGCTTCATTAAGGGAAACACCTCGGGTACCAACAGCATTATGGAGGTATTTAAAAGGTTTCCGTAAGTATATTATCCTTGTTAAGTGTTTAGATGCGAATTTATAGAAATTCTTCTTTTTTTCTTGGACTGAATTTCGTATCAACGAGTCCATACTCCACGAACTCGGAATCTCGTATCTTAAAGTTTTTCGGGCACATATGTCGTCGAGGAGACGTAGTTATCAAGTGACTTGTGATCCAGGGAAAGGTCGAGGGCACCAGACCGCGAGGCAGGTCACCGATGAGACGGACAGACCAGATTAGAGCTGCAGTAGATGCATCACTACTGAGTCTTAGAGGGGAATGATGGAATGTTATGAATCTTGCCACCTTAAATGATGACCACGGCAACTCTGTCAAGAGTGAAAACGACGAAGAAGGACTTTTTAAATACTACTACAGTGGCAAGTATGAATACGGTCTCCCTGATGGTAAGTTGATTCCGTGGCCTATCGAAACTTTATATTCCAGAACAACCACAAGCGCGTTGCCACCCCATTCTTGATTTGAGGATCAACACAACACATCCTCGGGAGCTCTGGCGACCTTACTTATCACCAGGAACACAACACTCCATACCAACAGAGCAAGTAGTGGCGAACGAGCGAAATGACATACCGCTGTGTCCTGCCTCTCTAGAGGAGAGTCGAAGAGCGAAGCCCTCTTAGAGAGGGTAATCGAAGATAGTCCAACGTAGTTACGTGAATATAGGTAGGCTAAAAATACGTTAAAGAAGAAGGCTCTTTTTCTTTTATAAAGGCGCACGACATATTTTGAAGAGTAATTTGACCGAAAGAATATCAGCTCCAAATTTCATAATTCCGAAAGTTTAGGAAAAGTTGAAGAAACTAAAAAAAAAACATGATTTTATACTAACTTAAACTTAGTTATTTAAGTATATATTTTATGAAATAATCTGCGTTCGAATTTTCTTCGAGCTTAAAGTGACTCCCAGAATTATGAAATTTCGAAGGAATTATTCGTCCTTGAGATTTGTCTTATCAAGATCAAAGATTGTTTCACTATGTACACTGTAGTTAGATACCGGCTTATGTATACGACATACTAAAATAGGGTATTTATATATATTTTAGCTATTTGTATGTAACTTACAGAGCATTTATAATATAATATAATTCAATCCTTTGATGTGCAATACCTTCAAAGATAATACCGAATTCAATTAATAAAATAATTAAATTATTTATACCATCGGTCCTCGGGTTCGAATCAATCGTGATTAAACAACCCAATTAAGGTTTGCTTTCATCCACTATTATCCAGAAGGAATGATTTATAAATAAAATAAGTACCATTACTCGAGGATAGTCGACCAAATGAAACAACAAAATTCTTTCTCCAATCATACACTATTACGAATTAAAGTACGATAGTTTCTTTTTATTTCAATAATCAATGTTGAAAAACGTTTGTATTTCATTATATCAGATGGGTAAATACATCACTTCGATGCAGCATTTAGGGCTATTCAACTGTCATTTTCCCATACAAAAAGTAACATTTAGATCTACCAGACGCGCGTACAATGCGTTCCGTAAACGATCAGCTGCTGTGATTACGAAAAAAATATTAAGAATGGGTAGACTATTGCCTGAATTCAAGTTCTTAATAATGTTATTAATGGTTTATCATCAAATTGTGGACACTCACTTCGTCGAATTTCACTTCAAAGTCAACGTTTTATGTATTTTCATTTCGTCGACAATTCAGTTCGTGGAATGTTCATTACAAGTAATTTTAAATCGTCTATTTTTACTTGTCGGATGATTCATGAAATAGTTGAATTATGTAATGGAAAACGTTTTGTGACTTATTGTTTCCAGTATTTTTAATGTACATACAAATTATTACAAGGATTATTATTTAAAATTAAAATAGTTGGCATACACAGTTATAAATGGCAATTATTTTAACCTAACCTAAACCTAACCTAACCACCAGCGTGTCGACGTCACCCCGCTTCGTGGGGTGCCTATACCGCTCTGAGGGACACAAATGAACCCTAACCTAACCTACTTATAATACAATTGTTACGGTTGTTTGTTTTTTCACTGCGGGGGGGCTTCGCCCCCCGAGCCATCTTTATCTGCCTGCCCTGATCTAGTTAAACCCCTGTAATCAGTTGTTGTTTGTTTTTGTAATGTTGTAATAAAATTTCGAACAAATGAAATTCGTTGTTTTGTTATTCTGCCATTTAAAATACATACAAAATTAATCATTTGCCAAAATAATATTCTTTGACTTGAACAGTTATTCTATGAAATAATAAAAATTGCAATGATCTAGTCATGAAATAAAATTGCACCAAACAATAATACGTGAACTAAATGTTACTCGATGCGATATATAAAATTCGATGAAAAGTTTGTCGACAAAACAAGGGACACCAGTTATTCATATTTATAAAAACGCTTATTAAATAATAAAGGTATTTCTAGCAACGCGATTTCTGCCATAAAATGAAGGTAAACGGACTAGTCCTCGACTAGTGTACTTCTTTCAAAGCAACATGGGTTATAAGTTCGAATTTAGATTTTTCTTAATTCGAATTTAAGCCATGCCACTTTGCCATACAATGCCCACGTCATACACTAGTGTAACGTCGTGGACCACTCGCCGCGTGGACGTCGCCGTTTACTCTTGTTGTGATGCATCGCGTCAAGTCACCTTTACCTATTTAAATCTTCAGCGCAAAAGCCACAGGCGCGGACTTTGTCAGTCAAAGTAACATTAGTATATTCTCCTTTAATACATTGATATGAAAAAGAAGGAAATGAGTGACGAAATGAAGGGTGTCAGAGAATTAAGCGGCAATTACACTTCGTCGTTCGCCGCATGCTGCACGCGGCGGCCGCAAGTGTAGAACACGTCAGTCGGCCGCATTCGGCGATCGACAGCTGCCAACGCTTAGTAGTAGGCGGGCAGACTAATAATGTGAAGACGACGTTTGTTGGCCTAAGTAGTTTAAAATGAATTCGACGTGAACGACGCAGTGTAATTGCCGCTTTACGGAAGAAAAAGACACGCCGCACCAACCCCTAGTAAAATAGATAAGGGCGAGTACAATATTGGCTCAACAACACAGCAAACGTCTGCACCACACTAACTCCAATTATTCTGACATATACAACACAATAGCATGGACTAAAAATGAAAAACTTCAAAAACGTCCCTACAATTCGATAACACGCGTAACCAAGCGAACTCACGAACGGCTCGTTAGATAAACGACTTTTTGCCAACATAACAAAAGGTAAAAGGCGATAAGGATCCTCGGTCCAGCCATTGTTCGTTACATTACCTTTAAATCTCCTGTTACTGTGTAAAAGATTTACCTCTAGTCTTGCGAGTGACGCTGTTTTTCTTGAACTGAAAAATTGGCGCGATTTGGGAGGCCGAAGGTAATGTAGGTGCGTTGGGATAGCCCGGAGGGGAGGTGATTTTTACAAGCCAAAAGTCAGGTTTTATTTGGGTCAATCAATGGTAGTAAGTAGCTACTCAACGTTTTGCTTATTTTAATAAACCCTAGGTAGTAACGGCACTCGTGTCGCTATAAGATAAGTAATCATGCATTTTTTAGCCCCGGAGAATCCTACACTAACTAAATAATATGTCGTATTCATCAAATTTTGCTGAAATGAACGACGCTTCAGTAGTTACAGGGAATAATTCGTTTTCTATGGTATTTAAATATTTATTTATTTAAACTTTATTGCACAAATATAAAAATAAAGGTACAATTGGCGGACTTAATGATATTAAATATACTGAGATAATTGAATCAACACTGGGTACTCGTCTGGTTGAAATGTACATTCTGGTGCCTTTTTTAACCTACCGTGCCCAGAATTGGTCACAAGACCAGATCGATCAACAGAAATAGGACGCTCTATGGGCTCGGCCACGACAACAAACATTTAATCGATACACGCCAGACTAATATTTGTTTCTATCCCTGACAACATAGGTACTTATTACTGACAAACTATCAACGCTTGCCAAACCACGTTCCACTAAACCGACCGCAATTGGAAACGTGCGTACCTACTCAAATTAAAAAGATAATGTTAGAAAAACATTCGCCGAAAAACGTTTCATTCGATTTATCTCTCTTAAAACCTAGTCACTTTTTGAAGCTCACGTAGCAAGCCACAAAAGTCGTGTTTGCGTTAAAAATGTAAACAGAAATAAAAGTATCAAAACGCCTCCATAAATTTCATTCAGAACAGTGAAATGCTGAATTACTTTTCGTTTTGGTCTTGCCTTATCGTTCTAACTGGCTGGAATAGCTGGAGTGAACGTTTTACGTTCATTTTTAATTGTTTTTAGGGATCCGTAGACAGAGAGATGCGTATAATTATTTGAATTAGACCTATACAGACTTTGTGCTTACAGGTTTTTAAACGATAATGAAGTGACCTGCCCAGTTTTTTGATTTACCATTTTCAATGAGCGGCTCATAATAGTATTTTTACGGTATAAATGTTGAACAGTAACACTTTTATCTAAACCCCTTTGTAATAAAAATCAGAACCAACACTCAAAGGACGATCACGATATTTGTTTCGGGTTGTTTTTATAAATGCGTGTTAATAATATCTGATACGTCGATTCTCGTACTGACTGAATCGATTCGATGAACATAAAATATTGTCTCTTACGTATACTCCAGGACAAACCCGGTTTTGTAAAATATTAATTTATAACAAAGCAATTTTTGTTTATTTATTTTAAACGTTACTCTAAGATGCTTTACTGCCGTGCAGACCCTAAACTGCAGTAACTCGAAAAAGTCAGTTTCGAGATAAACGCAAAAAACACTTTAAAAATAGTTTATTTACTTTCTTAAGAGCGGTATATATGTACTTATAATTTATTGTGATGGAAAGCTCTCAACACACAGAATACGATGACGTTAAAAGCAATGATTTCAACGTACACTGACATTACTTTTGAGGCTTTTTCAAAATTTCAAGCTCGTACTGCACTCTTTGAGACATGTAAAAACAAAAGAAATACCGCTTAAAACGCAGTAAAAAGTAGGGTTACTGTCCATATTTTGCATTCAATTACATAGACAAGAGTGATAATTTACAGCTTAAACCACAGTACGCGGAACTTTACTACTGCGTTTTAAACGGTATTTTGCTTGATTTTTAGTGCTACGAGCTTCCATTACTGCAATTAAAACAGGTTTTTGTGAAAAAGAAGCATAACTGAAGACTTTTTGCCATTAAAATGATTCAATATTTAATTGACATCAAATCTACATATGCCCAGTCAAATATCACGTCAATCAGACCACTTTTAAAGGGAGAAAATCGACTAGCAAGATTTGAACATACTTATTTGTTATGTATAATTGAAGATAGTAAAGAAATAACTATATTTCTTAAAATTGTTAAAAAACATTGTTTATTAAACATAATTTCGTTTCACTGGTAATAAAACAAAACTAATACTTCAGTATAAAACTACTATTCAGTCTTATGTACTGTTTAAATGGCACTTTAATCATATTGTTACTGCCCAGTTCAGTGACTTTTAATTTTAAAACTATAGCTAATGAGATCGTCATTACTAAAAAAGGACGGCACACATCCTAGTTAGTAGAATGTGACTCCCAGATAATATATTACTGATAAGAATACTTTGGTAAGCTCAGGGAATAACAATACCCCCTTATAAAATAAATTATAAAAATAATTATAATTATAAAATTATTATAATGAATACCCCCTTATAAAATAAATTAAAATTTTAGTTGGGATTAACTCTGTTAATTAATAACATAACCGAGGTAATAGCGTTTTATAAAACTTACTTCTTACATGTATGAGAAATCCGCTTTTTTATTGTATGCTTTTAGTTGATTTAACTATTTTCCATTCAAAGGAAACACTTCTGTCCCCTTAGAATCCGGCCAACATAATCGTGCGGGTTAATTACATCTAATTGTCAAATCAAAAACATTTGACAATATACTTCATTTAAGTCTGAGAGGGCTATTACAGCTCTTTGAGATATTTTTCACGGGACCTTTTTGTCCTATCAAATATATATATATCAAAGAAAAAACATATCGTCTTGTTATTGCTTAAACTAGGTATATCGGTACACACGGCGATACCTATGTTTTTATTTTACGGCTGCAGGTTTCCTATGATTGTGTGGGTAAATGCGTACACATTGTATCTGTTCGTGTGACCTCAGAATTGTACTAAATTGACACATGGCACTCACAAAGAATGTCATACCTACCTAGGAAGGGACAAACCACTGTAGTGTTTTATGTGCAATAGTGTAGACCATATTAATTTAGTTCATATAAGTTTCTATTTGGCACTCTAAATCATTAATAAACAATAGAGGTAAGCTATGCATATGTTAGTTATAATCTTACTAATCTCTATATGATTTTATTATTGTTCGGAGGGTTACGCTCAATGTTAGTATGACTCTCTCTCTCTCTCTCTTTCTCTTCCTAGCTATGTATTCCACATGGTGGTGGGGTCAGCTTTCCCTGTCTTACTTCTCCTCTTCGCTCTGTCCTCGACATCTGTTTCGGATAACTTGCATTCTCTACATCTACACTACATCCTTCCATCTTGTTCTGGGTCTGCCCGTGGATCTTTGACCAGAGACGGAAAGTTGTAGCGCCAAGTTACCAACATAATTTGGTGGCCTCCTCTTCACAAGACCATACCATCGCAGCCGGCTTTCTTGAATCTTGTCGGCGATGTCACGAACGCCCAGGCTTCCTCGTACGTACTCGTTGCGGATTTTATCGAGCCTGGTAACGCCGCACATCCACCGTAATATCTTCATTTCGGCAACATGGATGGTATGGACATGCTTTTGAGTTAACGCCTACGTCTCGCTGCAATACATGAGAACCGGGAAACCTTTGAGTTTAACCAGAATTCTTTTGTCACATGTAATGTAATACCAGTCACTTCTCGCCATTTAAGCCATGCAGCGGCTATCCGGTGCTGAATGTTGCATTCTATGCTCCCTGAATTGTGCATCATACTACCCAGATATATTTGTATTGATCGCACATGGTAACTAATTGGCCATCGATGGGAATCGGACTATCATTGCCGGGATCTGGCTCGTTCAGGGACATACGTTGGGTCTTTGCAACACTCGACACTAGGCCACCGGCCTGTGTAACTGGCGCTTCCATGACAAAAGCGCTTCCTGTAACTCAATACGGCTCTCAGTACAAATAGCAATATCGTCAGCGTATATAAATGACCACGCTGCTGAATTTTGCGCCGCCTCGGTGAGTGAGTCCAAGACCAAGCAAAACCGGAAAGGGCTCAGTACTGAGCCTAGGTGAACACCTTCTGTGACCGCTATCGGTTTTACAATACAATACAATACAAATAACTTTATTTTGCATGAAATATGGTACAAAAGGTGTTCAGACAATGTTATATAAGTACTAAGTTTTGTTTCACCCACCACCGTACGTACGGTACGACGCGCAACTGACTCCCAAATTTCTAGTTAAAACGCAGTAGCAGCCACCACGAGTACAGTGACTAAAACCAAATTCATTGAATATACCATCTAAAGCGCAGTACCTCACCTTGCTACTGTACTTTAGATGGTATTATGTTGGTTTATAGCTTATAAATTATAATATCACCACTTAATGTGGAGCCATAATTGCCTGTGCACAGGAGAATATAGACAGGCAAACCAGAGGGCAGACCATCTATATCCTCAGCGACAGTCAAGCGGCCCTTAAAGCGCTTACGGCGCCGAAAGTGGATTCTAGACTAGTCTATAATGGCGTCCAGGCACTGAACAAGCTTGGAAGGCACAATAAGGTGCAACTAGTTTGGATACCGGGGCACGAGGGCTACATCGGCAACGAAAGAGCGGAAGAGCTTGCAAGAGGGGGGTCCACAAATCACTTTGTAGGTCCAGAACCATTTGTGGGACTCTCACAGAGAACCATAACTTCGGCCTTTAAAGCCTACGCCACAACCAAACACCAACATGGGTGGAGGAATGAGGCGGGCATAAGGCACTCTAAGCTCTTCATAGAAGGAGTGGACTCGGGCTGGACTAACAAGCTCTGGAAATCCAGTAGGAAGCAACTCAGAATCATATCTGGGGTGTTCACAGGTCACTTCGGGGTCAAGGATCTCTTGGCCAAGATGGGACTGTCGGACAGTTTAGAGTGTAGAATGTGTGGCGAGGAGGACGAGACCATGGAATACTTACTGTGTGAATGTCATGCCCTTGCCAGACAAAGAATGAGTTACTTTGGTAGCGACTATCCTCAACCAAAGGAATTCAAGGTGCTTCCGCTGAGCTGCATCATCCGCTTTGTGGAAATGATGGAGCGAGCTTGGGAATAGGCATAAAGGAGAGGGCAAATGCACAAAAGATCCCGATGGGTCGAAGTGCATCCGAAAGGGCCCTCATCTAGATAAGATAAGATAAGATAATGTGGAGTCAATAAATCGGTTAGTGTTTTAGATGGCAATATGAGTAATATTGAAATAGGGGTGTACCAACTTAATGAAATGAAATGAAATGAAATGTCGTTTATTCACATTAAACATATGGTATAAGCATAGGTGTTACAGTGATTTTCTTGTCCCTTAATATGTTTAGCCCAGACAGGCATGTGAAAATTTGCATTACTTAGCTATGTTTGATTCATGCTTATTATATGTGACGTCAAATGCAAGCAATGCGATAGTTAACTGTGGCTCAATATAAAATGTCTAAAAGTACAATTATATAATTTAATATGGTAAAATAATAGTTTGAAATAATATGTCGTAAAAATAGTAATAAGCGTGCCATGTCACATTCGTAATATAAAAATAGAAGAACTAGAATTAACAATTATGATCATTAAAATACTAAGAGAAATTACACTGGATAAAATTAACATAGAATTAGCAATTAAATTTAGGTTTCTAGAATTTGTATGTCAAAAAGTCATTTATACTATAAAACAAATGTCAAACAATAATATTCTTAACTTTCTTTTAAATACATTAAGTGGCAATGTTTTAAAGTCAGCTGGTATTTTGTTGAAGATTTTAACACACATGTTGTAAGCACTTTTCTGTCTAAGTACCAGTTTGTTGTTACTTGGTATTGCTAACATATATCGTAAGTAAGTAAGGTAACTTCCTGCTTCACTGCGTATTAGTTAGTAATTACGTCTAAAAATAAATGGTATTCCAAACACAGTACGAAGAATTTAGACCATAAATGTTATACTGTATTTTAGTTAGCATTTCTACAAACAAAGTTGTGCAGTTCATACAGGCTAAAACACATTCTAAATAACCTTTCTACTGCGTTTTAATTAGTATTGGGCCAATACTCGTACCCGTAGACCTTTTTACTGCTGTTTAAGTAGTATTTTGTGTTCTTTGCTAGTCCATTACTGTACTTTAGGAGATTTGATTTTACATGTTCCAGTAATATAAATAATATACCGATTAGATACACATATGCGTCTTGAAATACTGATCACAGATCACCAAAAAAGTAAAAAACGAAAAATAGACCGTTACTACACTTTAGGTTCTGCACGGCAGTTTACTAAAGAATCCTATAAATTTTCCGTCCGTAAGTAATTATATAGATTTTAATGAAGATTCCCTGTCCTTTTTGTATGACTTATTTTAAGTAAGATAGAGCAAATATAAATTAACTAAAATAAAGATTAAAACCTGTATTACATTTATAGGTATCAGCTAATTAATAGTCACAAAAGGAACATGTTAAATTAACAAAAATAAACTTATTATAACTATATCTAAAACTAAACTACTTATAAAATAAAATAACTTACAAATAAAA
Organism: Epinotia bilunana; assembly: GCA_947049275.1. Lineage (NCBI taxonomy): Eukaryota > Metazoa > Arthropoda > Insecta > Lepidoptera > Tortricidae > Epinotia > Epinotia bilunana. Next base: position 4,749,902 of record OX346267.1, read on the forward strand.
TATTTGCCCCAGTTCGCCGTCGCTGGGCAACGTGCCCAGAAGGCTGGCAGCATTGCCACGTTGGATGGCTATGCTTATCCTCTGTGCGAGGTATGAGCCAGCCCTCCGGTCACGCGTAATTTCAGCGAGTGGCTTCGAGCACTCCTTAAAGACCCTGTGGGCACTTTCCCCCCAGGGTCCTAGGGTCTCAACCCCAAACGGCTCAAATATGCAACCACCGTTGATGCTTGCATATTTGCGCCGCTTAAAGAGCTCGGCCGAGTTGGCTGCAGAGCCAGCCTTCATGGAGGTACCACGGAGATGGGAGAGCGCTAGGGTGTCGGCACATGTCGCGTCCCATACTAAAGGCCTTCCCATCTTCCATGGCACGAGGGTCATACCGTCGGGCCTCTTGCCATCATCTCGAGCAAGACCGGATGGCTCCAAGATGGCAGGTGCTCCTGCGCTGGCTAGGGCCCGACGGATGATATCATTTAGGCTAGCATGTCGAGGTGCACGACCTGCACTTCTGCAGCAGGATAGACCATGGTGGCCGAGCTGGTCGACTCGGTCACCACAGCGACAGCAATGTGGGGCAACGCAGGTCACTCCCAGGCGGAGAGCGACAGAAAGGCGGAATGTGGAATTATCCATCAGCGTACCAATTTGTGGGGAAGGCAAAGCTTGGAGCCACTGTCCGGATTCCCATTCAACAACGGCAAGGAGCCGAGCGCGCTCTGGGAGACTGGTTGCCGTTTGATGCAAGTTATCCCGTACCAGTCTACAGAGCGGTTCGTCCCACAGTCGTTGAGAACTGGGGTGTCTAGGCAGGTCAGTGCTCGGACAAGCGGTGGTCCAGGCCTCTATGGCTTCAGACATAAAGGGAATGTTGACTTGTTGGGGCGGAGTTTTTAAAATTTTGGAGGAAAGTTCTAGTGAGCTGTGTACGGAGGACAGATACGCGGGGAGTGAAACACTGGAAATTTTTCGGATACCCAGGCCACCTTGCCTTATTGGAAGGGAAGCCTGGGTCCATGAGCGGTCGTCCAAATGTATATTTATTATTGTTACTAAGAGGTTTTGAATTATCTGGTCAATTTTGTCTAAAAGGGTATGAAATGTCCAAAAATGACTGCACCTTAGTACGTATGTAAATTTGGGTACAAAAAGACAATATCTAATAATTGTATACGCTACGTGAGCATTTATGTTGGACAAGCGGTCCGAGATTTCGTTTACATTTTGAATTTTACTGTCTACAAAATCAGGAAATGATTCTGCTAAAATGGGTGCTCCAAGGAGGTGAAGTGAGTTTTTCTCTGTAGTTTTAATGTTAGGGGCAAGAAGACGGAATTTTGATAGAGCGAGTTCTTTGTCTTTATATGTATCAGAAAAGAAAAGTTCACATTAAGAAAAATTCAAATCTAAACCAATACCGCGAAATTCTTCAATCAAAACGCGCAGGTCGTCCAGAACTACACTCTCATCACCTCCCAAGGTGCCATCATCTAAATACCATGCATTAAATTTGCAATTTAACTTTGTGATGATAGGGTGGATTGCTAGGCCGAAGAGCGCTGGCCCAAGCGGGTCACCTTGTTGGCAGCCTACAGCCGAAGAGATATGGTTTTCCCTAAAAAGTAGTTTAGAAGGCTCACTATAACATTGCCAAATAAAGTTGTAGATTTGAGGTAGTTTTTCACGGGTCTGTGTCAAGAGGGCAGTTCTATTGACGCTGTTAAAAGCATTTTTGACGTCGACCTTTAAAATGACCTTACCGGAAGTTTGTGATATGTAGGTTCTAAGTGCGTGAACTGCTGCCTCGCAACCCCCTTTACACCCAAAACCCAATTGGGTCGGCTGAAAGCACCGACTTAGGGGGTCGGATGCAGCGGCGCAGCCAATTTTGGACACAAGACGGCGATAGGTTGTACCCACGGCGATAGGTCTAATACCACCGTCTTTTTTTAATAATGCGCATAAATTTGCGCCGTACAGTGTGCTGGTAATTCCGGGATGTACTTTACCTGCAAGCATGAGGTTACTCAGGTCTGCCAGTGTCTTTAGGAGTGACTCGCCAGCATCGCCTGAGCTATGACCAATTAAATCTTTGATATGTTGGGGGGTTAACCCATCTAGTCCACCAGCTGAGCCACTCTGGAAGGTCATGGCAGCCCTGAGAACCCCGTCCGTAGATGTAGTAAGAGGAATTGTCGATGAATCAGGTGGTGCAGGAAGGGTTTGGTTTGTGAATGGCAGGGGGTGTTTATTCTGTAAAGCTAAGAGGGTATCATGGTTATTGGGGGCTACACAGTCAGTGGAAAAAAGGAGCCTGGCAGCTCCTCTGATATCACCTTCCCCTACTTTGCTCTCAATATTTCTATAAAGGGATGCGTTATGTTTCACAGTGGTTCCTTGAAGGTCTTCAAGAGAATGGGGGTGTTGACAATTATGTTTTATTTTTGATGTAAGCGATGTAGTTTTACTTTGGTCGGAGACGTGCAGGATTCGATAGGGAAAGGTGAGAAGTTGCTCCCACGCCTGGTACGTATTTTCAGACACAACCGTTTGTATGGCCGAGGTAAGTTTTTGTGATACCGAAAGCCTTGCACCTCGTGGGACACGTTTGATTATACGAGTGCTATTTTTTAAGCGACCTAAGATCACTGAAATATCAATTGTATGGTCTGGCGTGGAAACTGAAGGGTCAGCGTGGGGGTTAAGCGTGATGACTGGAGTTTTATGTTTTCTACCCAAGTGTACTCTAAGACCGCGATGATTTTTAAAATACCTGGGTTGGGAGCATAGAGAGCATTGTACCTGATTTTGAGATGATTCATCAATTTCATCGTTTACACTGGACGATGTGACATTACCGCCTGGTTGTGACATACCTTTTATATATAGGCTTAAAAATAAGATTAACAAGAAAACTAATATTATAAGGGCACAAAATAAGCATAAAAACATAAATTAGATCATCTGGATTTCACGAATGTAAGTAAATAAACATCGATCGGGAAAGTTGACAGTCAGTCAGCCAGCAGTGACGGCCGGTGTCTGCGCACATGCGCTCCCGGGACAGCTAGCAAGTGCGGCCTGCGTCGTTGCTTGGCAGCGCCTTGGCGTCTGTTTTGACATAACTCTGATAGCTCTCAGAACTCAACACCAATCTTATATTCTTGTTTTCCCAAATAATATAATCACTTGGTCGTTGCCCACATTCGTGCATGTAGAGGGGTGCTAGTCACACAAATATTAACATTGCAAGGGCGTAGTGATCGGAGTAGGCGGGGAAAATAATATCAAAATATGGAGCTGTCAGACAAAATAATTCAATGACACGGAGTTCGATAGCTGAGATAGGAAAATGTAGTAAAACCAAGTCTTGTTTACGAAAGCAATGTATGACAACTAAACCAACAAAAAAACAAAAGCATTCTAAAAATATAAAAGACGGCAAAATAATAGACAAAAGTATGTACAAAAAAGGTTGCATCCGCAACATCCCACCCCCTTGTGTGCGAAAGCACACAAAGCTAGCCGGGCCAGCCAAGGAGCCCTACGCGTCTAGCCTGATCAATTTTTTAGAGGGCCGACGAAGAAGGCCTCCTTGTGTTGCTACGTCCACCACCCTGACTACGCCATCTCGGCCAGGAAATGTTGCAATGATGCGGCCTCGTGGCCAAGTCCCTCTTGGAAGATTTTCATCCACGATGAGCACTAGGTCGCCGATGTTCAAGTTGCGTTCCCTGTTTTCGCCTGTCTGTCGTGGTTGCATTGTGGGTAGGATCTCTTTCACCCAACGGTTCCAAAAGTGGTCGGCCAATCTCAAGGCCTTCCTCCAATCCGCTCGTCGAAGAAGGTCTCGGTCGTCCAGGGTTGCGGGTAGGACCTGGTTCGAGGATGTTCCAATCAGAAAGTGGAAGGGTGTCAGAGTCTCCTGATCATCCTGACTCACAGAGACGTGACTTAGGGGCCGGGAATTGACAACGGCCTCGGCTTCCAGCAGGAGGGTCACAAGCACTTCTGGGTTAGGTGCCCTTTCGCGTAGGGTGGCGTTCAATGCCACTTTTACGGTGCGAACTAGCCGTTCCCAGCATCCACCAAAGAAAGGAGCAGCGGGAGGAATAAAGCTCCATTTGATTCCTTGGCTGGCAGCAAAATCGTTGATCTCTGACTTATAAAACTCCCGTAATATTCGGTCAGCGCCGACAAAACAAGTTCCGTTGTCGGAGAATATGGTTTCGGGAGCACCTCTCCTTGCAATAAATCGACGCAAACTCATTATCGCTGAATCAGCCGACAAGGAATGTACCAGTTCCAAATGGACGGCTCTGGATGTCAGGCAAGTAAATAGGGCTACGTATCGTTTCTCCTGTTTGCGACCGATCGTGGAGTTAATTGGGCCAAAATAATCAAGTCCGGTGAAATTAAATGCCCGGCGATGGTGAGCAAGCCGCTGCGGAGGAAGGTTTCCAGTCATTGGATTCATCGGTTTTGACTTCCTGATTCGACAAAACAAACATTTGCTAGTGACGCATCGTACGGTGCTGCGCAAGGGAAGAAGCCAGTATTTCTCTCTCAGCTCATTGACGACCATCTCATTATTAGCATGTCCAGCCTTGCGATGATAAAAGAGAACCAAAAGGCGCACGACTGGGTGATGACCATCTAACAGTATGGGCGATTTGACTTCGGTACCGACATCTTCTACAGCCACAATTCTGCCGACCAAATGTAGCAAATTGTCCGCTCCCATCTTGGGTGATAGCTTTGCTAAGCGACTGCTCTTAGACAACAACTCTCCTCTTTCAATACGCTGAATTTCTTCTCCAAATGTCTCGGACTGTACTTTCTGCAGGACGTGCCGTTCTGCGGCTTGCATAAATTCCGCTGTCAGGGGTAATAGAGTGGTGGACGTAGGCGCGTTTGTACGTTGACGAACCCTAAAATCGGTGTTAGGATCAATGTGTCTAACTCGGTCCAAAAGTGAGCGAAATTTAGAAGCAGCCTGTAAAACGCGAGCAGTGGCGCGCAGTAAGCGCAACCAGTCACTAAAACGACTGAAATCCGCGGTGATAACCAAATGCCCAACCACAAGTCTAGGAGTTTGCTTAAACTCTTCATGAACTGGAGGCTGGCCAGCTGGTTCCAGAGGCCAATCTTCCGGGGAAGCCAGAAGAAATGAGGGGCCGGTGAACCATCGGTGATTAGGATTGAGATGGAGAGGTTTGATTCGCGTGGCATCGTCCGCGACGTTCAAGTCAGTTGGGACCCATCTCCAGTCTTGAACGCATGAATTTTCGGTTATTTCGCCGACCCGATGAGCCACAAATGGCTTGAACGTTCGTGCGTCGCTTCTTAGCCAGCTAAGGACAGTTCTCGAATCTGTCCAAAAAAACGTTCGAATAGGCTTTTTCTTATGAAATTCCTTGATGGTCATAGCAAGGCGTGAAGCTATTAAAGCACCCTGCAATTCCAGGCGTGGAATTGAAGTGGGCTTCAATGGCGATACTCTTGCTTTACTGGCTATGAGAGCAAGCTTGACTATACCGCCTGCATACAAAAAACGCCAATAAGCGACAGTCGCATAGGCAAGCTCGCTCGCGTCCGCAAACATGTGTAGCTCTCTGTGCAGAGGCTCGCCGTTCAACTTAGCGTACCAACGTGGAATTCTAATATTAGATATATCTGACAGTTCTTTAAACCATTCGTTCCACCTTAAAACCTGTGGAGGTGGGAAAGCTGTGTCCCAGTCAATGTTGGATCTCCATGCCTCCTGAAGCAGTATACGGCCTTTGACCACTATAGGGCCAAGCAAACCTAATGGGTCGTACACTTTCATGAGGTGGGACAAAACCTTACGTTTAGTAAAAACACCATGTAACTTGAGCCCTTCTAAACCAGTCCTAAAACCAATGGTATCTGACATAGGATCCCATGAGACGCCTAAGGCTCTGATGTTACTTGATTCACTACAAAGAGACACTTCAGTAGGCTGTGCGGCGCGCAATTCAGTTGGAACAAGGCGTAATGCTTCCTGACTGTTAGAAATCCAACCACACATTTCAAAACAGGCGTTACGGTGGATAGTCACCACATCGGATGCTAGTTGCGCAGCTTCAGTTACCTTATCGAGACTGTCTAAAAAATCATCCATGTAGGAGCTGTGGATGCTTGCATTGGCTGCTTTAGGATACAAATCCTGATGTGTCATTGCATTTTTATTTTTGACATACAGCGCAGTAAATGGACTGGACGACGCCCCGAAAATAAGAGCTGTTATTCGAAACTTTTTTATGGGCGTTGTGTTTTTTGACCTAACGTCGCGCCATAAAAAGCGCAATGCGTCCCTATCTTGATCACGGATTCGTATTTGGGGAAACATCTCCTTAATATCAGCTGTCACTGCGACAGCGCCCTCTCTGAAACGCCAAAGAATGCCTAATAAGTTTTCTAAGAGATCTGGTTCTTGAAGAAGCAACGAATTTAAGGAAACTCCTTGATTCATTGCGGCTGCATCATGGACGACACGGAGTTTACGCTTTTGTGATACACCCCAAAATGTGGCAAATACCACCTTATTTTTGTGTTGGTGTCACTTTGAGTTGTATCATAAGTAGTTTTTGAGTTTATTATATCTGTGTGTGGGGTTGACATATAGTCATGACATTTTGGTCGCACTTTATTCGGACTGACTGTACCATGTTGGATGTAACCTGACGAAGTTTTATTATTGTCTGAACAATCCCCTAAATTATGTTTACTGTTGACATTATTGGTACCGTCCCTAGTGCTGACAGAATGACCATTGTAGGTGACAGGATCACACTCCTCAGCATAACCTTTGGCAATCATATTGTCAATAAACCTTTGGTACACTTCAGCGAAATCGGACTCTCGTAACATACGTCTCTCTAAACTTAAGAAGCGAGATAGGGCTTGCGGATAACTGTCAGGAATGCACTGAATATTATCCCGCCATGGAAGTCCTACCTCATACCTACCAGTTGGCAAACGTGTGGTAGTATTATTTAAGATCTCAACAGCTCGAGCATCCAGTTTACTATGAAGGTTATCATGCTTAGAAATACCCAGTGAGTCCAATTTGTACTGCTACTTTATAAGTAGTTCTAAACGTTCATGTTCAGTAAGCTCAATGCGGTTTAGGTGACAGTGGTTGACAAACTCAACCGGTTTAGTTTTCCTAGAAGCCACTCCATACAATGTCCAACCAAGCCAGGTGTGACAAGCTACCGGCTCATTACGACTACCAGCACGCACATCACGAGATATTGACAGATGCCAGTGCTCGGCACCGATCAGCACGGTTGGCGTAGCGTCAGTGTACGTCAAATAATTGGTTAAGTCGCTCAAATAATCGTAAGACTTCACGGTGTGTTTGAACAACGTTTGCGTGCTCAAGCTGAGTGAGGGCATCGCCCTGGCACGGTTGACTAAAAACCTGTCAGATTCATGTTTACCCTGTATGTAAAAATCAACATAAGAAATCTTCGTAGTTTTGTGTAAGCCACCTACAGCGTTGAGAGTAATAACTTCCTCAGGCCCTGACACCCCGATACGGGCAGCCACTTTAGAATCAATTAACGACGCTGTACTGCCGTCGTCTAGGAGTGCGAAGGTTTCGTAACTACCAGCTGGACCAGACACAATAACTGGTACCACTTTTAATAATGTGCTGTGTGGGTGTGTTTTGGTTGACGTTGCAACATGTTGACGCAAAATACCTGTGTTAGAAACCATGACTTTTTCTTTTGACAGCTCTTGTGTAGTCATGGAGCAGCACGACGCGTGTTTGGTACCACTTTCAGACGCAGCTGCATACCCACTATTATTGAACGCAGTACACTCAGTTTTGTTCAGCGGTGCCGTACACCCCGTTTTGTTTAAATTGCGCAGTTCTTTTTCCCACTCTGTATGGTTGAGCGCAGCTGTACACACTGTATTATGGAACGCCTGTGTATGGGGTGTTTGCGATGGTGTAAACGTATTCTGCCTGCCGTGTAAAAGTGGATGGTGACGGAAAGTACAGCCGTCGACACCACAAGAGTTCACTTTACATAACTTCCACTGATGTGATTTACTCTTTAGGCATTTGTAGCATATTTTGTGTTCACGCAACCAATACCACCTGTTTTCGACTGATAACCTTGTGAACTCGGAACAGTTTTTTATATCATGGCACTTTTTACAATAAACGCATTCAGTTTTGTAACCTATTTTAGTTTTGTCATGTGTCACAGCGTGAATATTTTCACGTTTGAATTGTTTATTGACAGGCCACATGCCGTGTTGTTGTGTAGCAATAAGACCTATTTCAGGCGATAATGCGAATTTAATATAACGCTCGTGTTCACGTGTTAGAAAATCAGATAAAAGTTCTAACTTTGAAGTGAGAGGGTTTGACATTTCTGACGCATAATCAGACCACCTCATCTTCATTAGTGGGTTAAATTTGCCCAAAATACTATGAAATAATTCAGGTGACTGTAAGTACTCTTGTAGGCCGAGTAATTTCATAGTAGAAAGGCTGTTTCGTACCTTGTTGGCAAAAATACCAATTTCTTTAAAGTCTGCGCCGAGCCGCGGCAGCGCTTTTAACACTTGTACCTCGCCAAAGACGATCATTTCTGGGCACGCAAATGTTCGCTCGAGTGCGTGCATGATCTCGTCGGGGGCTGCTACGGTGTGGAGCAGCGACGCGACCGCCTCGCGCGCGGGTCCGCGGAGCGCGTTCTGTAAACGCGCAACGTTCTCTGCGGGGGAATAAGAAGACTCAGTACTACTAAATTGACGTTTAAATTGTAGCCATTGCGAACCATTCCCGAAGAATGTAGAGAGTTCTATATTAGCTCTACGACCTGAAGCTAAAGCTTTTGCTGCAGCTGCAGTGTCAGCAATCGCTTTGAGTATAATTCCATCGTTTCCTGTATTGCGATGCAATTCGACAGTTGGCTCATTCGTTGGGCGGCTACCCTGGTTTAAATCACGAACCCAAGATGCCGTTCGGGAGTGAACGTCACTGGCCGACCGTGCGGAACGTTCCTCGGCTTCTTGAGCGGCCAGAGCAGCTTCCATCTCTAATTGTTCCACTTTTTTTACCTGCTCAAGTAGTTTTCTTTGTCGAACAATTTCTTGTTCACGGATCAACAAATCTTGCTCTCGCTCCATACTTCTGCGGGCCAACTCGGCCTCCGCGGAAAGCCTCCGTGCTTTTATGGTGGCTGACGACCGCGAAGACCCTGATACGTGCGACCTGCAACTAGGAGAAACGTGAAAATGTTCGGCCGCAGCAGCGGAGCCGCCGCTGCCGGTGCTAGTCACTGGACACGGGTGAACGAAATCGAGAGCTGCGGGTGTTTCTGTGGCATCAGTCTTTGCGAGATCCTGACTTTTGGACCGACCGACCCCACCCACAGCGGGTTCACCTGGTTCCGAGCGTGTCACTTTACTACTTTTAGCCGGCGTTGCCAGCTGCTTGGTTTTACTTCGCGTATTCATTATAAGACGGGAGAAGGACCAAATGAAAACGATGGGAGAGTGGGCTGTAATCGCTTGTATTACTATATTTACTGACTTTTCAGCCGCAATTTCTTTTTGATGTCTGATACTTTGGTGGATTTTGTCTCTAGGTAATTACGTTATGATAAATCCGTTACACAGCAATAATCTGCTATTATTATTTAAATTAAAGTAAGTAGGTAACCCAAAAAATACAGCATTAGTAACTCAAATGTATCTAGTAAAAGTGAAAAACCTATTATATGTATAACTTATTTCAATATAACTATATTGGATATCTGAGAGAGTATTTATTATATTGAGTTCATCGAGTATTATTAAATGGAATAAATGATTTTTTATTCTGCAAGTGTGTAGGTGCAACTTCATTACGCAAAATATTTATTTGATGGAATACGTTGATTGTAACGTAAGAAAACAATTAATAAGTATTAACTAAAGTAATTATTAAAAACTACATTAAAAGTAAAATTGAATAGAACTAAACTAAATCTACAAATGGCCCCTAATGACATAATGGCCGTAATGGCACTTTTACAAATCAACATTCTACCAGCGTCTCTGAAAAAGAAGACCACTGTTAAGAAGAAACGCCGAAACAAACTCAACATTCAGACATTTTTTGTCAAAAAAAGCTTATTACAATAACAGTTCATAGCCTACTTAAAATAAGTCAATCTGAACATGAATACAAAGAAAAAATAATCATAATGCGTTGTTCTATAACAAAACATGTCCGAAACTGTGTTACTTACATACTTAAAACCAGGTTACAAAAAAAATGGAAATGCGCCTATTAACTAACCCCCCCTTACTCATAAAACTTAAAATGCCCCCGCTAAATAAAATGTGCTTTGTCCCTTTCTGACGAACACAAATATCAAAGTGACAGATAAAGACAAACGAATTTTAACGCCATTTTAGTTAAAATAGGCTTGTAGAACGTTTATGAATCATACGGCCATTAATCTTTAGGTATGCTTTCTTGTAGGAACTATGTCATCTAGCTCCCTAGGCGTGATACAATAACTTTTAAATTATGAATGATTAAGCTAAATATTTTGTGTTCTGGTTTGGGCAATGCATTTCAGTCAGATAGTCCTCCACCCAGTATTAAGCCTTTCCTTTATTTCATTTCATTCAAGATTTTAAAACTACTTAGTCTGAAATTAGAATGCAATCACGGGACCCAAAGAAGACGCGACCTCTCCAGGTTTAACAGTGTAAAGTCGTGATTAATTAATTGTATTTTTTTAACTGGTAAAACTATTTACTGTTCTGTAGACAATGTTAATTAATTTGAATTATTAGAACCTTCGCTTAGCAGCGCTTCGACGAGTCGCTGGCAGGTCTTAGTTTAGTGCGACCTGTGCTCGTTCGTTACTTTGTGTTCCTCAGAGCTGAAATAGAAGCCCTGCGCTTCGGGGCTTCGACGACTCGCTGGCAGGTTGTAGTTGAGCGCGACCTGTTTTGGTTTATTCGTTACCTTGAGTTCGTCAGAGCGGAAATGGATGCCCTGCGCAACGGGGCTTCGACGAGTCGCTGGCAGGTCGTAGTTGAGTGGGACCTGTGTGGGTTCGTTCGTTACTTTGTGTTTCTTGGAGCGGAAATGGAAGCCCCGCGCATCGGGCCTTCGATGACTCTCTGGCAGATCTGTGTAGGTTCGTTTGTTACCTTTTGTCCCTCTGCGTGGAAAAAGAAGCACCGCGCATCGGGGCTTCGACGACTCGCTTGCGGGTCCTAGTTGAGTGCGACCGGTGTCTAAGTTCGTTCGTTACCTTGTATTCCTCAGAGCGGAAATAGAAACCCCACGCATCGGGCTGACTGACCCTAGACTTGCTGGCAGATCCTAGTTGAGAGCGACCTGTGTGCTTAGTTTCGTTTGTTAGTTTGTGTCCTTCTGAGTGGAAATAAAAGCCCCACGCATCGGGCTGATAGACCCTAGAGTCGCTGGCAGTTCCTAGTTTAGTGCGACCTGTGTAGGTTCGTTCGTTACCTTCCCACAAATTCGATTATTAAATAATACAATTACTGAGCAAAGTTGAGGGAAATCATGTTGTTGTAATATCACATTTTACTCATTTTATTAAGTTTTCGAAGTTAACATTCTGCGTAAGAAATTTTCTGCCTACTATTCGGAAATAACAAATTATGCGTAAAAACCGTTCGGCTTCGATTGCAATATGCTATAGAATTCTGCGAAATATAATTACGTGACATTCGTTTCTGCATATATATATAGGTATACCTTACCTATATTATGCAATATAGAAAAATAACAAAAAAATATGCGTAAAAAAGGTGCGTACATCAGCTTTTGGTGAAACTAATAATAATGTAGTTTCTTGGTTGAATGTTATCGTTATATTAACAGCTCTTCTTTGTTAATATAATAGGTACCATTCAATTATACTTTCTTGAATTTTCATTAAGAAGGGTATATATATCCAGCCTTTTTCTGTATAAAATAAACGGTTAGGTACTAAAATACATACAAATATGACGATAACATTCGACCAAGAAACTAAATTATTTGTTTTACCAAAAGAGGCTTTAAGTACAAACTGAACCTAAAGATTCAAACCTTTTCGGTTGTTATACTACCCAAATAGTTCGTCACAAGAATCGAAGAAAATATGAAGAATATTGAAGATACAAGCCGGGTCAGAGTAACTTGCGTTTGTCCAAAGTTTATTTTTATCTGTACCCGGACCCTTGCAAAACAAATTTCATGAATAAATTTAGCCTTTGTAAACAAATCGAGCGCGCTATATTAAATTAAGGCCAGGCGAAGGAATGCAATAAAAGGGAATGCTTAGAAATACATGATAAAATATTACCGGTATGTTATAGTTAGGAGATTTAGAGGAATATCGTTTAGGGTAAGGGACGTCGCCAATAAGGTATTGAGGCCCGGGGCTATTGTAGTCAAAACTGTAGAATTTAAAGATAGTTTGCGAGGCCCTATGAAATGGCCGTGAATGTCTAAATTAAACTTTGGAATATCAACTTCAAGGTCTATTTGGACACATCCGTTTGTCGCCTAGACAAATGGCGCGTTAGTGAATAATGACACAATACACACTACGTGACATGCCCCTGAACGTAGCCAAAATTTGCATATCGATCGCAGCACTACGTGCAATTCAGGAGCTCTCCTGCACTCCGGCCGCCATCGTGAAGGCCGAAAGATGTTGTGTTTCGGTAGTTCCGGGGCAACACACCAAAGCTTATACCGGAGCAAACGACGCAGCGGAGCCACACCGTTTTGTCACCTAACTGATATCTTTTAATTTAGTTTTTATAATTGTATGTATGTTAGTATATACGGTATTTGTTATATGAGCCTTAGTTGCCTGAATTAAATGAATTGAATATTATTATTATTAAAATATCACGTTCATCTATTTTGCGCCGAGACAAACGACGCGGTGCAACGCCTATGCAAATTAGAAAATAATATCAGGCAAGGAGACGAAATCATCTGAGTCGTCAAAATTATCGTTTCCTACCGTACACCTACGCAACCCTTATCCAATAACGTTTGCTACTTTATGTCCATGCTAAAACCACGGAGACTTTTACTCTCACTAAAACGGGTGACTTTATGAGACTCTTAAGTAACTCTACGATGCACTTGAGAATTATCGCGTACGATAAAATACTTGTGGCGTCCAGTTTAATGTTTTTGTCTGTTCAGGATTTAGATAGGATCCTCTTTCCTGTCATTTGATACATGTACTCAACGTCTTCGCTAATTAGTTTTATGACTTTCGCATTGGTATTGTAAAAAAGTTGTATCGTCAAGGTTCGACAATGAAACCTCTCGTGCCCCGATTTAAGTATAAAGTATAAAGGCGGGTCGTGCGCGTGTAGTAACGCGGGCCCGCCGCGTTAAATCAACGTCAAAATTCGTTATCTTTTTTACTACTAGTGTATAAAAGTCAACAAAAAAATCGCGTTCTTGAGAGTTATCGAAGGTGTATTCCTTTTATTTACCGAACTATCACAGCTCAATTCATCTCATCGCTAATTAGTGTTTGTTGTTGTGTCACACAACTGCACTAGGAATGCATCTTTAACCGTCACACAACTCGTGTGACGGTTAAAGATGCATTCCAAGAGCCTAGAATAGCGATAGTGTTAGTTTCATGTTAAGAGTCCGCAGTAAGCTCGATTCGCCATACAAACGTAGTTACGCTCTTATTTTAAAACTACGTGTTGGCATGTAACGAAACTTTGCATGTGCAATGTACCTACAATGACATGAGGTATATCTATGTCTGTAATTAGTTTATGTAGCTTCAGATACCATAGTAAAAAAAAATACAGCTAATTTAAGTTTTTCATACAAAACTTGTTTTTGCTGTATTTCGTTCGTTTTATAAACTGGAAACATATAAACTAATTACAGACATAGATATACCTCAATCCAACACGTAGTTTTAAAATGAGAGCGTAACTACGTTTGTATGGGAAGGTGAAATTCGGCCGAGCTTACTGCGGACTCTTAATCAGAATTGATTTTCTTATATAGATGCACCCATAGTTTTATTAAAAGTAGTATCATTTAACTCTTTTAACTTATTATATAAGCAATAACTCTACGTGAAAAGCACGTCCACGGACTATTGATTGCCACGGCATGGATCCTAGAAAACTCATTCTTCAAATGCATCACTTCAACGATATAGGTCATTGAAGAATTTCCTACCCTACCAGTTGGAAGTAATTTTCTGTCGCAGAAAAACTTTGTCGTGAAAGTATGGTAACTGACTATCAGATCTTTGATCCTGTCGTAATAATGCATATAATATATATTGTGTCACGTCTGACATAAAGCACTTTTCTCTCTCGCAGGTGCGAGAGGGATAAATGCTTGATGTTAAGCAAGTACGTACTTGCTAGAGAAAGAAGAATGCTTTTTCGGCTGACGGGAATTCGATCACGCTACTAGGCAAATTAACTAAGGTCGGGGTAAGTATAATAATAAAACATAACTCCATGCTCGTAACTCTTTTATTGGGCATTGATTAACATTGTGAATTGATATCTGTATTTTTTTTCCTTTTGAGGCAATCAATTTTAAAATTGGTGGCATACCATAAACCGTTCGGTTTTGACGTATGAATTTGTAACCCCTGGGTGAAATCACTTGATTTGTGTAGGATGAAATACCGGTTATGTTGTCATATTGTGTAACCACGAGTGAATGAGTGGTGTAGTTATAAAACTTATACATCAGCAAGTTAAACCCGTCGAACGTCTCTCGAAGTCAAAATACCATTGGAATTGTAATTCTATTAGTATAATTAGTAGGTTGAAAAAGTCGTAAAAGACGAAAAAATTTATGAATAAAAAAAAAAAAAAAGACAATTTGTTTGATTAGTAGTAGTAGTATAGATGATGCTAACTATGTTAATAAGTACTTACCTAACTTACATTTAGAATGTATACAATTGACTTATCATCATTAACATACACACTGCCGGGCATAGCGCTCAGAATCTACATAATACCTAAGCAGAAATTAGTAAATAAGTACCACGAAAACTAATAAACATGAAACATATTAGAGCAATTTTCGATATCATTATAGAACCTGATGAGTTGGTATTGTTTTTCTGTATCCTTGTTTCTTCCGTTAGGCCTGCAAAAGATAATAACTAATGAACATAAAGAGTAGTTCTATGATTAACTGTTAAACTGCCATAAATATCGATATGCAAGAACAATAGAACTTCATACAATTTATCTTCGCAAAACTCAAATTTTAACACTTTTCTTAAACAAGAAAATATTTATTTAATCGTATGGTTTACATTATTTTGGCCTTTTTAAAGTTTTTCACTCTTTAGGACTACCCAGGGGACACGTGCAGGGTTGTAGTAGGTAGCTCCTGCGGACGCGAGTAACAGTTGTCCCCCCTTTGTCAAGTGAGTGGGCAACTCGAGTGTTAGAAGCTCTTAAGCCGCCCGATGGCCTCTAACTCGGCTTAACGACTACTGTCATAGACAGCAGCCGGGATCAACTGCTTAGCGTGCCTTCCAAAGCACGGAAGCGCTCATTTATCTTAACCACTCAAACATCAGGCGGTCGCCCATCCAAAGACTGACCGCTGCCATCTTTGCTTAACCTGCGTTATCGTTTCCGACTCGCAGGCGCCGCTAGGCTATGAGCGCTTCAAGAAAGAGCGCTTCGCTGAAGAAAGTAGTTAAAACTATTGTCTTCAGTACACTAAAAATATATACGTACACCTTTATACATACAGTTGTTTTGTGATATTGATGTTCGTAATTACTTAGTTATTTTGAAATCTTAAACAACTGTCAAATAAGTACCTACTTAAATATTCATAGCTAAACTATTTATCGATGTCATGCAATTGAAGCTGGATAACATAACATCTCTAAAAGAAAGTCTCAGATGATGGAGAAGTCGGATAATCCCGTTGTTCTTCTCCCGGTTGACATAAGTTTGTAAATGTTTCAATTATTCACCTCCAAGCTTCAATTTTAAATTTTCCGCTTTGATCGAAACGCACGAATATTTGTACCTGAGTCGTGGATGCTTTCTATGTATTTAAGTATTTATTTATCTATATAAGTATGTTTATCGTCGTCTAGTACCCATAATACAAGCTTTGCTTAGTTTGGGCCTAGCCCGATTTGTGTAAGATTTTCCGCAAATATTTAATACTAATTATTATACTATAATATAATACTATTAATTATTAATAATAATCGTAGCCGAAAGTGCACGAGCATACTTGTCAGTACGTGAGAGAAGTCTTATCCACTGCGATAAGTGATAAAATAGCAAAAATGCTACGCCCGCGGGACACACACTTCAATATCGCTCACTACTAAAATACTTTGCCAGCTGCGGATTTGATATTTTTAAAGTTGTAAATAACTTTCTGATTGCTTACCGCCGACGCTAACTTCAGAAGCTTGCGAACCAGGATACAGTTTGATTTCTGAAATAGAAAATGGATTTATTATAGTGCATCTTTTGCTCACTTTCAATGAAGTTGTTTCATGAAATATACTGATTTTAGCTGTAACTTTATTTCTGTAGTAGTTCTGTAATAGTTATTTACGATACAAGTGCCAAAAATAGGAAATTCGCAACGAGTGGTGATAAATTAAAACACGACCGAAGGGAGTGTTTTAAATCGACACGAGTTGCGAATTACCTATTCGCAAGTGTATCGTACAACGTTTTACCGTACATAATTATGGCTCTTTAAAGTTTCGACATATGCACGAAAAGTGCTCTTTTCCGCACTAGTGCGGGAAAGTAGCACTATATGTACTGTAAAATATGTTTAATCAATTATTTTCAACCTACTAATTTTGTAAAGTGGAAAAGTCTGTGAGATTGTAGCTTTGTCAGTTTATAAAATTACAAACTTACAAAGGTATGTGTCTGTATTAACTATACACTTGCAAAGTTTAGTTTGTATATATGTTTTGGGTAATCTCCGGGATCGCTAATCTGATTTCAATTTTTCGCCTGCGTGTACTATAGACTTTCAGGATGAATTAAAAACTAGATAAATATTTTATTCCGAGGGCTTGACTGCGTTCTTTGCAATACGCGAGTGAAACCGCGCGGGCACCTGTATGTAATATAAAGGAAAAGTCTGTGAAATTGTAGCTTTCTACGACGATTTGAATCCATCTTTCATCTGTGTAATAGACTTTTATAATGGATATAGGTTGGCATTTTTTTATCTAGCTGGGTACATGGGCTATTTGCAATACGTGGGCAAAGATACGTAGGTAGCTGCATTGAACAAAAATATATATAAAAAAAATAGGTTTAAAATATTCAATTTACCATTCAATAAATACGGCCATTATTATTTAAATCCCACTACTTATTCATAAACTTGTATTTTCTTTGCGCTAGTAAGGTTAAAACCGGCCAAGTGCGTGTCGAGCCACGCGCAGTGTAGGGTTTCGTAGTTGCCTGTCTGTCTAAGTTACATCGACGTGCGGTGCGGTTGCGTCGGCCGAATTTGTACGAAAATTGGCCTTTCCAATTACACATTAAGTTGGTTGACTATTACTCTGTACTTATGCCTACTTGTCCGTGATCGTTTTCGTTTTAAATTCATTATATGTACTACTACCACGATTTTTTTCACATCCCCAATTATAGCCGTTTAGCCGGCAGGGGGGGGACACCTGACTCAAACAAAAATTAGTGCTTTAAAGCCCAATATCTCGCAAACGAATCACTGATTTGAAAAATGGTTTTCGGAAACCCCTAATATTTTTGAACGAGCTATCCAACAATATCCCACACAATGGGTTTAACGAGAAAAAAAATACATTCCCGCTTCAGGTGTAGCTACACCAGGGAGCTACACCAAAAAAAAAAACGAGCTTTTATTGTAGTGTTTTGTCGGCGTGATTGATTTATATACCCATGCCGAATTACAGTTCTCTAGTAGCTACTGAGCTAATCCGAAGACGGACGGACGGACGGACGGACAGATGGACAGACGGACATGGCGAAACTATAAGGGTTCCTTGTTGACTACGGAACCCTAATAAAAAGCTAGCTAAGTTTATAATATTTTTATATTAAAATCACTGTGTTGGCTTGCAAACGTTTCATCAACATATCAGCCAAAAGACGTCCACTGCTGGACATAGGCGTTTAAGAGTTTTTTTTTTATACAAAGACGGTGCCAAACAAGCTTACGGTCCGCCTGATGGTAAGCGGACACCGCAGCCTATAGACACATTCAACTCCAAAGGAATAACATGGGCGTTGCCAACCCTTGATATGTTTGAGGATTCGCCGTGCTGACAGCTGAAGGAACAAATTCCCTCGCTCTCGACACAACGCATCCTCGGGAGCTCTGGCGCCCTTGCTCATCTCCAGGAACACAAAACTACTACAGAGCAAGTAGTAGTGTTATTATGGCTGTGGTCTTCTGCACGGCGGAGGTACTTCCCCAGTTGAGCTGCTCCGAATTCGAGTGGGATGAAATTTCGCTGTCCCCTACCTCACCAAAATACATTGATGAGGAAAACAACTACTTGTATTGAATCACGGTGTTTTCAGTCCCTTATAATCCTTATAAACGTCAAAATCGCAGCGTGTTTGAGAGGAACTATCGTAGGTTTCCGAGGATGTTTCGCCAGGGGGCAGCCCAAAGCGGAAGCGGAAGCGGGGCTGATTAAGAATCACATTCAGGCAAATTACATTTTACGCAATTTGATTATATCTGAGACTACATTTCCACGTTAGTATATTCGTTATACAATTGATTTGGCTACAAACACGTACAGATAATTATTATTAAAACTAAACTTTGAAATTCCGGTTAGAGAATTTTACATGGAATGGAACGTAAGCATGGGTTGCTTACGTTCCATTCCTTCCGTCATCGTCCGTCAGACTGTCACTGTTACTTTGAAGATTGTTTCATATTTGCCTTTAATTATTAAGTATTTCTCGTTTGTTATCGTGTGCAACGAGTGCTCTGATCGGTTGGACCTGGTGTTTTCTCATCTGGACCTTGATTTGGTTATTTACGATATCAGTAATGCGCATATTTCGTGTTTGTAATTGTCTGTGACACCTCGAATACAAGATGTTATAATTGAAATTGTGTTTTTATTATCTTCGGTTCATAAATTAAAAAATTAAACATTGAGTGTCTTGAATTGGAAGTTTGTGTTAAGTAAGCGCCATCAACAAAGTGCGAGGATTTCAAATTTCCAGTTCAAAACATTGTGCTATGCAGATAAAAAAGGATATAAACATGTATGCATGTATAGGTAAAGCGTATACGGCTATAGCTCACGTTTGGGCTGTTGACGAGACTAAAATCGAGATGGCGCTCGGTATTCCTTTCCTTGACTGACGTCTCTATCTCTATATATTAATTATCTCTATAAAATAATGTCTTCAAACTTGCTCAGAAAGGTTTAGATAAGGTAATGGCATGGCTTAAACAGAATTTACTGACCTTAAATGAGGATAAGACTAAATTCATGAGCCACTCAATCAGAAGCTCTGGTCAACCACCGAACACCTTCACTCTGATTGCGCATAATTGCCTAAATCAAATTAACTGTGATTGCCAACCTTTACTCAAGACTGACTCTATTAAATATCTTGGAGTATACATGGATTCCTATTTACATTTTAAACTCCACATTGACACGCTTAGCAAAAGAGTTCGCAAACTTATATATATTTTTAGGAATATCCGTCATGTGGCAGATGCAGGGTTGTTGAGATGTGTATATCAGGCTCTCTGTCAATCCCTAATAACATATTGTGTATCAGTATGGGGAGGAGCTCCTAAAACAACTATGTTAACTCTAGAAGTAGCCCAACGTGCACTGTTGAAAGTTATGTATTTTAAGCCTTTTACCTACTCCACCCAACTACACACACACACACACACACACACCCTGAGCCCCCCCCCCCCCCCCCCCCCCCCCACAAGGCGGACTGATGACCTGGTAACTAGTATAGGTACTATAAATAAGAGAAAGTTTTAAATAACAGAAAAATTTAACGGCAACACAGCACAGCACGTTAAATTAAGCAAAGCTTTCTTGTTTTTGTTTTATTTTACAAAAAAACTCCCTTTAGCGCAGTCATAAATATTCACGGGTAACCAAACTAGTTCGTAAGTTTTTTAGTTGACAACTTTGTTAACTTCTTGTCAAGTAATAGATAACAATTATGCCATGTTTCAAGTAAGAATTATTTATTTTAAAAATTGAAAGTCAATAGTAGCTTCTTGAGGGGGTAACTTTTGGGGGGGGGGGGGGTGTAATAGCAACCGTCACAACAACCCCGATTTCAAGTTATTTCACGAGAATGCGCCTTAGGTATGGGCATAGGTTATGTTTTATCCCGCGATATTGATAATGTGTCGATACTACGTCGATAATATGAACTGAATAAAGAGTAAGATCACTAGAGGAGTGGAGGGACATTAAAGGAAAGAAAATAAAATTTGTAATTAAACTAGACAAAACTAATTGATGTTTCCCAGATCAGGCCCCTGCAGCAGTCCCCATTAAGCTGGCTGCGTTTCCTCTCTGGCTCGCTATGCTGATCCGCTGAGTGAGGAACGAGCCAGCTCTGTGGTCCCCTGTGGTCTCGACGAGCATTTGACTCAGCGTCCTGACCAGTTGATGGCCATCTGGACTCCACGGCCCGAGAGTCTCGACTGCAAAGGCCGTAAACACATGCTGGTCTGTGAGACCCAATATAATATATTATCTTCATGCTAGAAAATAAGTAACAAAAGTAACACATGACTTAGGTTACGATTTTAATGTGACTGACTATTTCAAAACTGCTATTATATTAAGCCATAAGTAGTTTTAGTATCTTTTTTCTTTTCCTTTTTGGCTAGTACACGTCCATTTTATTGTACTTTATAGGTGTCTTTTTATGTTTTTATATATTGATTCTTGTTTTTAATGAGTTTGTGTTCTTCGTTATTTTTAATGTTTTTGTTTTTTGCAATTTGTCCTTGTGTGTGATCTTGGCGTCATTGTTCCGTACCTCACCAAATGGCCACAACGGAAGACCAGCGCTGGCCCTGCCAGCATTACGCTGACTTGTGGCCATTTCGTAGCAAATGTTTATGTGCGTATATGTGCACAGTTTCTGATTTTTGGCCACGACAAAAAAAAATCTTTCTTTCTTTCTATTGGAAGATGGATCTTCTACCTTGAACGGTAAAGTATGATTTTTGAATGCACTACTTTGATGCAATTAGGCAAACTCATATAATCGCAAGTATACCAACACAGTCGTTTTGTATTTATAGTTGAAATTTTCTAAACTAAGCTCATGAATGGCCATTGTACTGAGGTCATGGATTATTTGTAGTCCGAAAAAAGGCTATTCAAAACACGCGCGTACCAAATTAGCAAAAAAAAAATTTGCACCACATAAAATGTTCTTTGAATAATGAACTCTATCTTCTTTTACAATAGATTCCTAATCACCATAGCGCCTTGTACCTGGCTCGCTGGGAGCGGGCCTTTGTTATCTTTTAGTCCATTTTCAATCTCGTTTAATAGACGATAGAGTTCATTATATAATGAACTAACTGTAGGATTAATTTTAAATTTTATATGTTAAGTCTACTTTTAAGGTTCCCATGTAACTAGAATTGTCATGTGATGTTGAATAAAGTTTTTCTATTCTATTCTATTCTATTCAATGAACATTTTATGTAGCGCTAATTTTTTTTGCAAATTTGGTACGCGCGCGTCATGAATAGCTTTTGTTCGGACCGCAAACAAAGGCATTATGAACGACAGAAGACAACGAGGACAATCAGGACCGCATGTAAGAAATATATAATATATAAGTACCTAGATTGTATAAGTAAATAAAGACTGACCCCAGCTAGGACCCCATTTCACTTAGAAATCCATGTCAAAAGTAGGTAGACGTTAGGTAGGTAGAGTCCCCTAACATTGTATAATTATACCAGTTAAAGTATATAAAAGTATATAAGAAATTATTAATGTGATCAGAGCAAGTACATAAGCCAGACTGGCAAAGCTAATCTCACTCAAATCGAGTATATCTAATAGACACGCCCATAAATACGACCGCCGTGTCAAGCGCGATAATTTTTAGCAAGATTGTTCTAATTGTCTATAATTATTCCATACTAAATTGTAAAACTTAACTTGAGGAAGAGTAATTTTACCTAACTTATGAAACCTTCAGCTCGATGAGCCATTTATCTTTAATAACACAAGAGTAATTTATATGTTAATAGATCGGCTAAAGTAGGTTCTAGCCGATCTATTTCCGATTATTATTCTAAACAATGGCCAAATATCATAATTATTGTATAAACTTAAAATAAGTACGTCATGACGGGTCAAAAACAGGGTGGCTCCGATCCAGATGTTTGACCGACCCATCCCCTGGGTCAACGAGGCCAAATATCTTGGAGTGACCCTCGACAGGAAACTGACTATCCGTAGGGTACGCAACCGCGCGTTGTTCGTACTAGGAAGGATTGGGCCGATGATCAACAAGTTTAGTAAAATGTCACTTAGAAATAAGCTGACACTCTACAAGACTTGTGTTCGTCCAATCATGACATATGCAAGTGTAGCATTTGCTCACGTGCCTATGTCATCGCTCAAGCCGCTTCAGGTCATTCAGAATCGTTTTCTCCGTAGGGCGACTGGTGCCCCGTGGAACCAATCGAACCTCAGCCTGCACCACGACATGAGGATTAGCACCATGTATGGTTTCTTTAAGCAGGCTGCCAGACGTTATTTTGACAACGCTCCCCACCATAGGAATCCGTTAGTTAGGAAGGCTGCTGATTACGTTCCCATCCCTCCCCCCTCTGTCGTTACTCGGCGCTCACTGATTAGGGGCCGCACGGTCCGGCGTCCTTAGGCACACACTCACGGACCCGGACGACGAAATCACAGCGTGCATCGAAAGATGGAACGCTGCGCTTTCGGCGTCCAACACATCGCGTACACTTCGGCGTTCCCGTCGGCGGGGACGTCCACCGCGAGATCGCGACAACACAGACACATACAGTCCCTATTTGTCCCGGTACCGCCGCATACCGGGTAGAGTCAGTCCGACCCAAGTCGGGCCTAGCTGAGTTTCTTGCTGGACTCTTCTCAGCTAGGCTAGGTTTTAGCGAACCAGCGATAAAACTCCCAGTAGTTCGACACATGACGTGACGCGACGTGAGTGGTGACTCACACCCCAGATTCGGTTGATACCGTTCCACCAATCTCACTGGAGCGCAAACTCGTAGAGTATTCCAGTGTACAAACTTTCCCGCGTGGTCGTGCCGGAGGCTCCCCCTGGATTTTCCCCAGGCTACTCTCCAACCACGCAATTCGACCGCTATATTGGGTCCGTCCTATTATAGCAACAGTCAGGTTCAAAAAAAAAGAAAGTGCAATTTGTGTTAGCTGAAGCCTCTCGGAAGAAGCAACTAAAGGAACAAGGAGAAGTAGGAACTAGTAATTAGGGACAGTGATAGGCAAACTGATAGGGCAAGTTATAATTAAAAGTGTGAAGATTTTAATAAATATTTAATTCTGTTGCAAATTATTTTTCATTTCGGTAATAAGGTTACTTCGGTATCTACGGGCACTCTGCGACCCCGAACTTACAACTCGGGCATCGAGTCTGCGAGCTGTCGTAGGCCGGCTGGGCGAGCCGACTGGATTGTGTTCCGGGCCGCACCTAGTCGGTTTTGGTGGCTGTCCGAGCGCAGGGGGCGGGGCCGACGCGTCGCTGCTGCGTGTCTCGCACTAGTCACTTCTTAGGTGATTGTTGGGTGGGTGGCGCCGCGGCTCTAGGCGCCGCGCATTCATCCGTTCGACGCCGCGATAGGCGGACGTCGTGCACAGGCATTCATGGGCTCAGTACAATGTTCATTCATGATCTTAGTTTAGAAAATTTCAACTATAACTAGCAGTACCCTTACTATGAGTTTTACGTGACTCGCGTTTACGTTAGTCGCAAATGTGTGCGTGTTCTAGACATACACAAAAACTCGTAATGCAATTAGTATCATTGAATTTTTTTATATTCAGCTTTATCTCACAAGCATTTATCGTATTAATTTCAATGCTAGCGTGTATCGGTTATGACATTACAGAATACACGAATCGCGTAGGTGGAAATATTTAAAGGAATCTACACCGCTTAAGGACATTAAGTATACATTAGTATGCGCCGATTTTTCAACTAATTCTAACTCAATATGATGGAATTTGTGCCATTAATTTGCATTTATAAATACAAAATACGTGACAAGCCGAATTTTGCGGAGGATTATGTTTTCAATTCAAAACCTTTATTTTTATACGTTCTTTAATTTGAGATAGGTCTTGATCGGATCTACGTTATCTTTTGAAATAATAATAAGTTATCACGCGCTAATTTGCAAGTGAAAAAGTTTACTTACTACAGTCTATACAGTATTTCTCGATATCGTCTGTCTAATTTGTGACACATGGTACCGATGCCTTAGTACGAGACCAACTTTAAATTACGCATCGAAAACTAAACGCTAGCGACTAACGTTTTGTAGTTGTTGCCGAAGAAGATCGGTACCGTGAGATACTTTGACGGCTGGAATTTGTGACAATCGAAATCTATTCGAAGCGCGTTTACTCGCTTTCGAGAATAGTAATGTAATGTGTGTTTTCGATAGTGACTTATGCTAGTAGTACAGGTGAAAAAGCATCGGAACACGCGTATTACATTACACATCCATAGGGCATTGCCTATGAGTGTTTATCTCATTCACAGCCTAGCTATACACGATGTGCTATGCCAGAATCCGTAGCAGCTTTCAATTCAATTCAGTTATTTACCAAATATGCCTTATTAAATACTTGGAATATTAGTACAGTGTACAATAGTCTGTGGTCCTCACACTAGGATATACCTGTAAGGTGGGAGCCGGTTTAAAGCTATAGGTACTAAATGGAATGATACGTCTGATGCGTGAATTGAGAAAATAAAAAATATAATGAAGAATCTATTACTATCTTTTTCGTATTGTAATGTATTGTATATATATATATATATATATATATATATATATATATATATATATATCTACTTATTCGTCATTTAACGCCTGGGCGTTAAATGACGAATAAGTAGTACTTTTTACTTTTTACTTATCAAAAAGTACCAAATCCACTTTTTGTAAGTGTTCGAAAGGTATTTGGTGATTTTTGAGACCTCAACCCTAGATATAAAAAAAAATCTAGGCGCTTACCGGTATTACCTCCTTTTCAAGCCATTTTTCACTCACCGTAAAGCCGAAGCGTGCCCTCACTCTTGCCCAACGAGTTGGTGCTCACGCAGTTGTAGGTGCCGATGTCGCTTCGGGTAAACTCACGAATGGTAATTTTCATAACTGACTTGTAAGACGATTTCTCCTCGCTTATGATGAACTTCGGCCTATGAAACAGTAAGTAAGGCTACATTTTTGATAGCAACAAGCTTTCATTGTAGACTGTATCTACTAATTGCGTAAATTGATCAACTATTTGTTGAGATTTTATTTAGACAACTCCCGTGAGTTACAGACATCTTAAAATATAATGGAACAAGTCACACCCTCTTTAAGTTCATATATCGCTCGATATGTTAAGAACCAATACGCGGTTCTTATTCGTGAGCCCCGCGGGCATCATCCGTAGTATTTAGATTGGCTGCCTTTGCTTTGAGCGATATTCGACCTTAAAGACATGAGACCCATTTAATTATATTTTAATACTAGTTGAAAGTGTAACTTGCGTCGTTTAGGAGTTGCTATAGCCATCTTCTGTTTCCATCATCAGATCAGTCGGTGCGTCCGTAATAAAGTGGCGTCACTGAATTTACATAAGTTCAAGTACGCCAAATTTCGCATGCAGCATGTCGCTGAAAAATGGTTTGCATATTTTCATTTCATCATCATATCGTATATGTATGTATATGTATACTACGGCTCTATAGGGCAGCATGCACAAAGCACACCTTTCATATGACAGACGTAGTATTGACGTCTCACGCGGTTTAAACCACGTTTATACGGTTTCCCGATTTTCTTATCAACGAGTGAGAAAAAAATATCTGAAAACAACTTTATTTCGTTATTAGGTTTTGAGCGGTAGTCACGTAACGTTTTCAATGCGCGTTAGGACCGTCCAACTGTCATTTTTCCATATAAAAATTTACATTTAGATGTACCTAATCTACGTACAGTCAACTACAAAGAGATGGATACGGCTAAAGTTACAAGAATATGTATACACGACTTTATTCCCTTAACATTAACGTCGTGTATACATATTTTTGTAAGGTTGACCGTATCCATCTGTTTGTAGTCGACTGTACTATGCATTACGTGATCGACCTGCAGGTAATATGATTATCAACATGGTTTTTCTTTTAGGCATAATTTAATTTTGAATATTGTCGATAGCACGGGTTAGTTACAGAAATGCAGAATTTGCTTTGCTTTGTTGTGCTTCGTCTAGATAGAGTAATTCCTAGTCACTTAACTCTGATTATCTGTAGAACTTCAAATAGGGGCTTTCCAATCCTTTGTCCCTTTGTTCTGATATTGCCCCATAGTATTTGCTATTCATCGATTGAGATTAATTCGCAAGCGGTCAATGGATTCATGATCGCGGTGCTCTATCAAGTAAACTACAAAATAATACCATAACTACATGTTACAACTAATGGTTTTTATAGTGCTCAATGAAACACATGGAACTCTAACCTCTAACCTATACAGCGTGTGACATCCATATTATACATACATTTTAAGTAACGATAGCTTGAAGTGCTGTGAACCGTTTTTTCGAAAAGTTGTAACAATTACATATTCAAATGGCGCGTTATTAATTTTTAAAATTTTCTCGAGCAGCGTAGATTGGTTCTCGAGGAAACATTTGTTTGACGTTTTAGAGAGACAGAGCTATTTTCAAATGTTACTGTCAGCTGTTAGCTTTCTTACTGATATATTGTATGCCGAATTATTTTTTATGAAAAACAGAACTATTTTTTTATAATTAGAGATAGCAATTTACGTTGATTACGGTTTATACCCCCCAGCCCTCAAAATATATGATGTAATAAAAAAAGAGTTAGATAGAAACTGAGTCAATTGCACCAACTTGCCTCAGTTTGGCGTCGTCAATGGAAAAGTATAAACGTGTCTCAGCTATCAGATTTGGTGGACTTTTCTACCTCTTTTTTATACTACATCATTTTTTGTCCTTAGGAAAGTCACACACTGTATATTCGACGAGTAGTATTAGCAAATATCTTGTATTATATTAAATTTGTATACCTACAGAGATAAACAAAACTAACTGTACGCATATTGAGGTCCACTTTCAACTTAGTTAGGACCTCCCCTGCTCACGATGATAGACTTAGGTGCGTCCCAGTAAAGGCAAATACTAGTTCTATTATAACTGCGAGTATTTGTTCCTGAGCCTCGGATACACAGTTATAAGAAGGCATTGTATTATAAATAGCCACAGAGATATCCTTTTAACAAAACAAGAAAACGCCTCTAAAATAAAAACAAGGGATCTAGAACATAGTTCGCTAGCCGCCTTGTGATAGCCGCCCTGTTTGATTTATAGCTTGAGTGCGCTTCCGCTTTAGATTAGGTAACAAATTATTTTCATTTGAATGCTTACCCGTCCAGCAGCATTTCTCCTCTGTTCTTAAGCCAGTAGTTGATAGAGCTGGGATAAGATTCCACCGTACACTCCAACACCACGTCGGTCCCAAGCGGCGCACCAAGCAGCTGGTTAGGCACGATTACTGTCGGGGAAACTGTTGAGGAAAATAAAGGAAATAATTCACAATCAACACTTGAAGTCTTGAATAAAATTCTAACCATGTATTCAGCCTTTATCTGCCCACTTTTGTGTATTACGCCTCTCTCTCTACTACGAAAACAAAATAAAGCACAGCATTTCCACAAATACAATACTAAATCAAATCAAATCAAATCATTTGTTTAGTGTGTTAGTCGACACTTTATGTTATAAAACAAAAACAAATATGTCAAGGTGCAAAAATTCTCAAAATGTTCTTTGGACGTAGGAAAAGTATCACGAGCATCAAGAATATTTTTTTTTACGTAGAAGTAAACTATATTATGTTTCATCTTTTCATATTGTTCCATTATATATATTTATTTGGTCCTTGTTTTGACATCGACTATACTAACCTAAAAATTCTTCCAATACATATTTGGACCCTTCTCAATTGGTTATTAAAAGATTTTTTGGGTTAATCCAGTGTGCTACTTGTTTGTCGATATCGTAATAGGTATGTTTGTTACTCAAACCAGCCTACGAAGCCTTCAGCAAACTAGACATGAATTGATCAATATCCGGCCAATTCTATGTATGTCGCAAAGCCAATTAAACTGGTGGCGTCCGGTTAAATGAAATGTGACGTAATTTCACGCATCCACTAACGGGGGTTTATTGAAATAGGATTCGTATAATATACATTATAAGATAATACTAGCCTAACTATGTACATCTTGACTATAAACTAAAAAGATAAATAACAAAAATACATATTTACAAATAAAAAACCAATTCTAGATCTTCGCCGTGCAGTAAGGCCCATAAGGCTGGCGGCATTTCCGCGTTGGATAGCAATGCTGATCCGTTGCGCAAGAAAGCCGCCAGCTCTCTGGACACCACTTGCTTTCACGACTCGCTTCGTGAGCTCTTTGAAGACTGCGTGTGCTCGGGGCCCCCACGCCCCAGGCGTTTCAACCCAGAATCAATGGCTGCATATTTGCGCCGCTTGAGGTTTTCCGCTGTGTGAGCTCGTATAATATACATTATAAGATAATACTAGCCTAACTATGTACATCTTGACTATAAACAAAAGATAAATAACAAAAATACATATTTACAAATAAAAAAGCAATTCTAGATCTTCGCCGTGCAGTAAGGCCCATAAGGCTGGCGGCATTTCCACGTTGGATAGCAATGCTGATCCGTTGCGCAAGAAAGCCGCCAGCTCTCTGGACACCACTTGCTTTCACGACTCGCTTCGTGAGCTCTTTGAAGACTGCGTGTGCTCGGGGCCCCCACGCCCCAGGCGTTTCAACCCAGAATCAATGGCTGCATATTTGCGCCGCTTGAGGTTTTCCGCTGTGTGAGCGGCATCCCCAGCCCTGGTTGAAGTCCCTGAATGATAAGACGGGGCAAGGGTATCCGCACATGTGGCATCCCATACTAGCGGCCGACCCTACTTCCAGGGAAAGAAGGTCATGCCATCAAGCCTCTTGCCGTCGTCCCGCACAAGACCTGATGATTCTGGAACAGCTGGCACACAGGCGTGACGAGGGCCCGGCGCAAAATATCGTTCAGGCTGGCATTTCGCGATGTCAGGCCGGCGTTTTTAGTAGACTAGACGCAGCGACACCGCAAACCTTTAAGCGTCTCTGGTGAGGAGTGTGCTGAGGTTTTCCGAAGGCAAAGCCTGCAGCCATGCGCCGGATTCCCATTTCGTTTCAGTAAGAATTTTGGAGCAGGGATTTTGGTGACTGTGTCGCAATTGTACTTTGATCTATTGTGTGACATGTATATTCTTTAGAAATTTGTCTTATCCGGTCCACTGACGATCATCGAATTCTGTATTGAAAACGGATAGAGCTGTAGATTTTAGGCGATTGTCTAGTTTTGCCAAAAGGTTGGGATACTTCCAAAGGTGGCAGCAACGGAGGACATAAGTTAATTTGGGAACAAACAAACAGAATTTTATTATTGTATATGCCCTGCCATATGACTGTTAATTTTAAGTAAACAGCCCGAATAGTTACTAAAATTTTGATGTCGTTCGTTTATGTATACTGATAGCTTCATCCAGGATTGTTGAGCCTAGAAGGAAAAGGGAACTTTCATCTCCTACCTTAATATCCGGAGCTAGAGTTTGGAATTTTGATAGCATCTTTTTGCATGCTTTGTTATCTAGGAAAAAAAGTTCACACTTTGAAAAATTTAAAGTTAAGCCTAATTGTGCGAACTCAGTGAAGACTCGTGACGGGGGTTAAATTAGAAACTAGGAATAATCAAAACGACAGATTTTTACCCGGCTGCTGCAGTAAGAGAGTTAAGTTAGACGTGTCGTGTGACAACATGCCCACTTCATTCGAACCAGTATTCTGAGTGGATCAAATGTAAACTACAATAAGAGCACGTAAAAAAACCGGACGAGTGCAATTCAGACTCGCCCACCGAGGGTTCCGTACTTAATTATAAATGTACAGTTTGCCGTTTTTACCCTGTACTTGTAGTATAAGAAATTTCATAGTTGTAGTTCATTGGAAAGTTATCTCGCCTATAAAGTTTTATTCCCTTGAGTGAGTGTCGAAATATTTTACGTTTTTTGCGGCATAAACGGCCTTATCTTTAGGTTAACTATTGTCTTGCAGCAACTTTTTTGACATATATTTGATTTGCATAATGATACTTGGCAGAAGCAACGTTTGGCAGAAACACCTTCCGCAGAGTATGGCATAAATCTTTTCGCAGATTTTTATAACATCGAATCTTATATTGGCATAATGTTGATGAGCATAACTGTCTTCTAAACGAATAGTACTTTCGCAGATATTTGTTTTGTATAATGATTACACCAACACACGGGACGACCGACGGACGTGGCGAAACTATAAGGGTTGCTTGTTGCCTACGGAACCCTACAGATCGGCGCTTCGCCGACCGCTACCGCAGCACGCTTGCTCCGCTCGCTCGGCTCGCGCGCGTATGGCCGCAGTACACCTGACACTCCTCGCTTCGCTCGTCGTCGTACCTAACGGTGACTCAGAGACTGTATTTCCTTTTTGATAGCGAGTCGGGAATTATGCTATAGGATTATTATGGTACATAAAATGATGCCAAACCAAAGTCGGCCAAAGTAATGTTCTACATAACAGTGTGCTGCAAAATGTGTCATATGCGTGGTAGTAGTAATGCCGACTATACCTTTATGCAAAATTACCATTCGACCGAAAGTGTTTCTGCGAAACATGTTATGCCAAGTGTATTTCTGACCAATATTATTCTGCCAGATGAGGGTAACCTTTATCTTTACATTAACGTTAAGTTATATGTTTAATTTATTCACAGTTTCAAGAGACTGTAGACCTGAGTATATGGTATTCATTTTAACTCGATACCTCCCACGCGTTCCCGAGATAAAGGGTCTTCACTGACAGACGGACAACAAAGTGATCATACAAGGGGGTTTTACCTTTTGAGGTACGGAACCGTAAAACGATTTAAAAAACAAAAGCATGCGCCCACTTACACAGCCGCTCCCTGTCTCAAAAGACTTGGATAACGTAAACTGTAAATCAAAACAGTGCAAGTGCTCTTACCTCCACTGTCGACGTGCCCCGTTCAATTTCCTCAAAGGGCGCGCTTTGAATATTAATCGTGCGAGAAACGACCAGTTAAGTAAAATCTCGCGAAATGAGCTTCGACGGAGCCCACGCATAAATTTTCTATAATAATTCTTCAATTTAGGCATATTTCATGCACCTATAAATGTCGTTGAACTACCACCGGTTCGGATAGAAAACCTCTGCGACGAGAAAAACCGGTTTAAAAAACTGCGAAGTATATTTTTTTCAAGTATACTATTTACAAATTTATTTCGTTAATACATTGCTACAGTAGGTAGAAAGTTTATTTATTTAATTTGCGACAGATTTCTAGTGCAGGACCTTATCATATGTAATCGTTTATTTTATAATATGCTTTTGAAATTTGATTGTCTGTTTTGCGACTGATTTGAATTTAGAGTCAATAATTTCGGTAATGTGTTTTGGAATTTTGTCGTAGAATTTTATACAATTTCCCAAGAGCGGCTTTTTCGCTTTTACTAGTCAGTAAAAACTTGTTTTGAGCTTTCCTGTGCATCTGGTAATTAATTAATTTAAATAAAACTATTTATTTTCTAAAGTATAAACAAGATGATAACTAACATTACCTAACTAAATTAAATTACAACTAAGTTAAATCTAAAAAAGGACCTCGAGGCATTGTACCGAGGATGCTGGCGGTATTTCCTCGCTGAATTGCAATGCAGCACGGCTATCACGAGACGGCGCGCGTTTTTCTCGCACTATCCGTCTCTCTCTTATTATAACACTTAGAACAAGAGGTATAGTGCGAGAAAAATCGAGAGTATGTCGCGGTCGTCTCACGATAGACGTGCTGATGCGTTGCGCGAGTCAGCGCTCCTTAGTCACCAGTTACGTCAACCAGACGTTTCACGATTTCCGCAAATAACTTTTGCACACTGGGAGCCCACGGACCAATTAATATTTAGATAAGGGATAACGATTATTATATTCAATTAAGTTTCAAACTAGGCAGCTTAATGATGATCGAAATCATCTGTCCGGCTTTTTGTGTTTGAACCCTTTAATTCGCAAAAAACAGCGAACTCTTAGTTCAAGTATCGGTAACGATGAATCTAACGATTCTGGACAGTTCAAAAATACAAAAGACGGTTGGAAGTTGCGAATTATCAAAAATATTAAAATGTATCATTTTGCAGAACAAATAACTATTTACGTTTTTTTGCGGCACAAACGGCTGTATCTTTTTTTTACGTTTACTTAGAAGTTTGATCTTGTCACAATTTCAAAGAACTATAGATCTGAGTACATACGGTCTTAATTTCAACTCAATGCCTTTAAGCGTTCCCGAGATAAAAGGGTCTTGACAGACAGACAGACAGACGGACAACAAAGTGATCCTGTAAGGGTTTCGTTGTTTCCTTTTGAGATACGGAATCCTAAAAATGGGAAATCCATTCATTTTCGGTAATGTGCTAAAAGCAAACGTACCTTGAACATTCACTCACTTCCAATTTTCAAACTCAAATCTTTCGATTGGTTCTCGAGCAATGAATTATCCGCGCCAATGAGCTCGAAGCCTTTGCATTGGCGGAATCAAACCCGCCGAGTTATCAAACGCTCAGGTAACCTTCAGACAAATCGTCTTTCAACAGAATTAAGTTTTTTTATACCTAATAATGGGTTTTATGAAAAAAAACATATTTCTGATTGCATATCAGACGTGTCAGATGACAAATATGAAAATATATTTATAATTTAATGTCAAACTTAATAATTCAGCAGTGAGAACTATCTTTCCGCATTTTTTGCGACTGCACTAAAATATCGTTCCCTTTAATATAACAAAATGAAGTTTTGCATTGCATCCTACTAAATATTATAAATGCGAAAGTTATGATGTTTGGATGTTTAGATATTTAAATGTTTGTATGTTTATTAGTCAATCATCGCTTAAACGGCTCAACCGATTTAGATGAAATTTTGCACGAAGATAGTTAATAGCCTGGATTAAAATATGGGATAGTTTACATCCCAGCGCAACGCAGACAACGTCGCGGACGGAAGCTAGTTTTCAATATGAAAGAAAGGATACAAGTATGACTTAATGCATTCCGCCATTTGTTATTCCTAGCATTCTGCAGCCTAATAAAACAAAAATGTTATAAAACATATATTTGTATAATATTGAAAATACATTTAGAACGCGTCTGAACGCTAGCGGGCAGCGGGGCGCTGAGATGCAGTTCACACATTTAATAGAATTCCATCTCTGGGCAAATCAATCTGTGGGCAGGGGCTCCTCAGTACCAACTCCTCCCTCTAGACCGCATTCAACGGAGAGCGATTCGAATTGTCGGCTGCCAGCGTGTTTCCGATAGGCTTGATCCCTTAGCACTGCGTAGAGATGTAGCCTCGCTTTGCATTTTCTACCGCATGTACAATGGGGAGTGTTCCGAAGAATTGTTCGGATTAATCCCCGCCGCTTCTTTCCGCCATCGCCCTACGCGACAGCTTTTCCATTCTCACCACGTAGATGGTTGGCTGTCCTCAACTGTGCGTTTCTCCCGAAACTTTCTGCCTCGCACAGCCAAACTCTGGAATGAATTGTCGCCTGCGGTATTTCCGGACCGTTACAACCTTCAAGCCTTCAAGAAAAGAGCGTACTCCCATCTTAAGGGCCGGCAACGCACCTACAACTCTTCTGGTGTTGTAAGTGTCCATGGGCGTCGATTATCGCTTACCATCAGGTGATTCGACTGCTCGTTTGCCTCCTATATTATAAAAAAAACAAAAAAACTGTAAACACTCGCTCGTCATCCCACTGCCCGCTGTTCTCCAGACCACGGCCTTAGAACAGCAGGTCGATCACGTAACGCATTGTACGTATGTTAGGCAGATCTAAATGCATTCAAATCCATTTTTATATGGAAAAATGACAGTTGGTCCTAACGCGCGTTGAAAACGTTACGTGATTGCCTACACCTCTGGTTAACATTTAGGTACTTAGTAGTACTGTTGTCGACATATATAACAATAGTAGCTGATGCCCTCGGCTTCGCCCACGTGGTTATAGGAAAATGTAACATATTGAAATTTTCCCGTGGGAATTTGATGTTTTCCCGCTGGAAAAAGTAGCCTATGTCACTCTCCAGCCTCTAAACTATCTCCATACAAAAAAACACATTAACACGACGCTCCGTTGCGACGTGAAAGAAGGACTAAACAAACACACACACACACTTTCGCATTTATAATATTAGTAAGGATTAGAGTGAATGCCCTTAAATAAAACAGAACTTCACCCTAATATCTCAGTTATCTAACTTCATTACATCTTTCCAAGAATATATAGCAATATTAAACATACCTATACCTGTATCAGAATTGGCTTCTATCTGCCGGAGACAATTACTTAAATCTAGCCAGTCTGGTTAATAGATTTAAGACATTTAATAATTTGCAAAATGTCTGTCATACAATGTCTTAAATGCAATCAACGGAATTAAAAAGCATGGAACCGATGGCCGTTGGGTAGGCCCCCCACAAGGTGGACTGATGACCTGGTAAAGGCTGCTGGAGTCCGCTGGATGCGGGTGGCGCAGGACCGGTCACTTTGGCACTCTTTGGGGGAGGCCTATTTCCAGCAGTGGACGTCTTTCGGCTGATATGATGACTAAGCAACGTGAACCATACAGATTGATTGAATCAGGCGTTCCTTTGCGGAAGTCCATGATATGTTACGAGAACAATACTTTTCTATTCCGCTAAAAACACAACACTTGTTTTTTAGCGGAATTAAGCAAGAGAACATTATTCACGTAACTGAACAATAAAATTTTGATAGCAATTAAACCTGCCAAAGTCAAAGTTCAATCTTAACCCGCCTCTACACCGACAGCTTGCTACCAGATGATAGAACCACGTACCTACTGAACATCAAGATGTTCAGTAGGTAGTAGGATTCGGCAGCCAATGAAAGGGAAGAGTCAATTATACGCAAGAATGGCCTACAAGAGGCAGATCAATTCAGGTTTATCACGACTGGGGTGTGTTCCAAGGCATGAGAAGGTGCGGTTTTCAATGATAGATACAATTGGCACATGGTTTTTAACCATTTGAACGCCAAGAACACCCGTGTTGTCGTGCCGCGGCGGCAAAAACCCCTATAGATGTTATGACGTTCGCTGGTTTGTATTCGCTCTCTTGTGACAATGTCTGTTTTGGATGGTTTGATTAGCGGTGGAAATGATAAAGCCTGTTCATGAATAGACAAGCTTTTGCCCGCATCTCCGTCCGTGTTAACTTCTGTATCAAATTGTACCCTTACTTCATTTATTTAGGGAATTTTGTATCAAATTGCACCCTAACTTCATTTTAGACTATGCTGTACCAAATTCCACTTAAACATTTTAAGCAATACCTATTCAAAGTTATTCACTGAGAATTTTAAGACAACTGTCAATTAGTATAGTTTAATATGATTGTAGAGTTATCATGTAATTTTTAAGATGCACTCCCATCAAGTGTATTCATTGATTTTGTATGCTGATCTCTGTCCATATACATGTTTATTTTATCAATAAATGCTTATTCTATTCGATTACATCATAAATGTAGTTTCCATACTTAGAAGCTGCTATTTTAACCGATAAAATAAAGTCTAAAGCTACCAACAAATTGTAAAAAAATTGGATTGGTGAATATTGCATGAATACAAAAAAACCTGCTTATTTTCATGACTTATTCGCATTTAAACGCGCATTTCTTAAGAGTTGCACCACCAGTTTCATTATACCGACGTCTCATCGATGACGTACACTCGGCAACATTACCTGTAATCTCTCTTCCTTATGGCTTCACTGATAAGACCCTCGGAATCTCTTGCGCCGAATGTACAGACGTCGTAGGTTAAATCGTAAGTCAAAATTAGCGTGGCCTGACATATGTATTATACGAGTTTCCGGTTTCTCAATAATAGAATGATCAGATTAGAGGATGACAATGATTTGGACTTGTATAATGGTTTGATTGTAATTAAAACAATATGAACGGAAACATGTGGTATAAGATTAAAACGTCGGTTGAGAAACTTTCTGTTAGATAATCCATTATATTCGATAACGACGGTCCCAATTAAAAGTCGGATCTGCAAATTTGAGATTTTTGCTTTACAGCGGCTTAGGTCGTAAAAAACTCTAAATTTTAAAACCACATTCACAGATCTCCGTTTTTCTCAATACTTTTCATAAAAACTAAGGTAAAAATGTCGGATCTAAGAAAAGATGACATTTAAAAACGCCGGTTTTGACAGTTCCGACCTTTTTATGGGACACACAGTGAGTACAAAGTGTCGGATATGACACTTTGTACTCACTGTGTACTACATTCTACTATTTTACACGGAAAAATATAGCGTGTTTTTTGTTGTGTATTTTATGTAATTTACAGCCTGTTAAGTTATCAAGTGAATTTTCTCTGTATTTAATTGTTACATAAGAGTTTCCGTGTAGCAATGTCAGTTCTGCCAGTTACGCCTTTTTCAAGTGTTTTTTTTAGATAATATCAGATTCTTAATAAATGTCTACTTTAATATGCTGGCGATGCCTTCCGGTGACAGTTTTGACATGCTGTTTTAATGTATTTATTGATTTTGTCTTATTTGTCATGTTTTTATAATCCTGTTGTATTTTATTTATCCAATCTATTGACGACCACAATAGGGATTCTTTTAAATTGTCAAGAATATAATTTATAATGAAGTCATTATCATGCTGAGAATTCACATTTACAAAGATTTTATGTACATAATAGGTACGTCTCTGCAGAGAGTGTACCATTGCTGATCTAGTTTGATTGCCAATAGAACAAAGGTAACAAATATTTGCAAAATTGAATAAAATAATAGCTAATTCCTGTTATTTCAGTTTTTGACCCTAAAATTTACAGAATATCTAAAAATGCACAGTTTAGTCAGCTTTTTGCATTTTTCCTAAAATGATTTTTTGTACTTTGTACAGGGCAGACGAGACTTGAATGTACGATTATTGGACCCGATTCTACAGTGGCGTCTAAACTTCCTAATTTTATTTAGGTGTCGCTAAAACACTGCTATTCTATGAGCAGCTGTCATAATCAAATGACAGCGCTAATTTGAATCTGAAGTTTCTTATTTTAGGCGGTCTATACAACACTTAGCTGCCTAAACGCTATTCTAAATATGTCGTTTTTAATCTGCCTAAATTATGTGTAAAAAATAGACAATTTAGTTTTAGGCTAAATAAGCCATGTGCACGTAGAATCGGGTCCTTTGTCTTACTTTGCAAGGGTTAAAGTTTTTATATTTATTGTCTGCGTTTCTTCGTTTATCTGGGGTACCAAAGAGAGAAGAGTTATACTCATTTCAATCATTCACTACTCTTCAAACATGATACATATTATTGTGTTTCAAAATGGTTTTCCTTGCAATCACATGCTTGAACGCCCGATTTTTGGAATGAGCTGATGATTTGGTTAGAGATGTGAGAAAGAAAGATGAACAGGGCTGTTTTAACACCATAATCCGAATCATTTGTAATTGCTTTCTATGTATTTAAATATTTATATATCTATATAAGTATGTATATTGTCGTCTTGTACCCATAGTACAAGCTTTGCTTAGTTTGGGCCGGTTAGTGTAAGATTGTTTCTAAATATTTATTTATTGACATTTATAATTTATTGCGATGAGCACGTTTGAAAGTGCCAAGTAATATGCCTACGAAGCTGAAGGTCTTGGGTTCGAATCCCGGTACGGGCGAATATTTGTGTGATGAGCATGATTATTTGTTTCTGAGTCTTGGATGTTTTCCATGAATTTAAGAGTCCGCAGTAAGCTCGGCCGAATTTCACCTTCCCATACAAAGGTAGTTACGCTCTCATTTAAAAAATATGGGTTGGATTGTGACGAAACTTTGCATATAATATTGACATAAGGTATATCTATGTCTGTAATTAGTTTATATGGTTCCAGTTTATAAAACAAACGAAATACAGCAAAAACAAGTTTAGTATGAAAAACTTAAATTCGCTGTATTTTTTTCACTATGGTATCTGAAGCTACATAAACTAATTACAGACAGATATACCTCATGTCATTGTATATGCAAAGTTTCGTTACAATCCAACACGTAGTTTTAAAATGAGAGCGTAACTACGTTTGTATGGAGAATCGAGCTTACTGCGGACTCTTAAGTAATTATCTATTAAATAAATCGTCGCGTAGTACCCATAACTTACTATGGGGCTTATTGAGCTTACTATGGGGCTAGTTCGATTGTCCTCCTAATATTTATTTATTTTTATTATTAATGTTGAGAACGTCAAAACGTCCCACTGTTTACCATACCTCCGTCTAGATTTTAATCCACACTCCCAAGCCCAGCCCAAGGACAGTTCACTGCTGTACTTACTGGAACAATCTTGTCCATGACGCTCACTGATACAACAATAGTATATATCATCGAAGCTTGACGCGTTGCACAACGCAAATCATTTTCCCATACAACGGTCTGAGGCATTGTTAGGGCCTAGACTATTAGGGCGGGATTCCACACACAAGGTTCTTAATAACAATTTTGCGCAGAAGAAATTGAGACTTAAATAGACACCATAGGGTTGATTTTTAATGAAAGTATGTTTTCCCGTTGCGATTGAATGCGTTTACTTCCATGCCGCACAGGCTTCGGTGCCCAATTGATTTTGATTGAATGCAATAAGTTGCTCCATTTGAGCATTTGAAATGATGACGGCAAAAGAAGGAACTTATAGAATGGCTTATTTCGACTATTTTTATCAGACACGAGTAAGTTCCATTTTGTAACCGCTTCGCTCGACTGACACATTTCATATCAGCCCTTAATTTCAAGCGTTGATTAATATACTAATATCGGTAAAGAACTCCGTTGATTTTGCGAGCGTTTATAGAACCATAGCTTTAGTTAGGCCAATACAAGCTAAATAAGCTAAACTAAATAAGCTTAATTAAATAAGGATCCAAATACAAATATAAAGATTAAGAAAAAAACTAAAAAATCTTGCATAAAAAGTTTGTAATAATTAAGTACGTTGACTAAAACATTTTTTTTACATTGCTTTCATTCATTATATTTGAAATTTATTATATTTTTGATAATTAAGGTTCTATGATACTTTCTTTACTCTAAAAACAAATAAATCATAGTATAAGAAATTAAAAATGGTAAGGAAAAAGTAATGAATTACCTAGTTGAGTTACTTGAAATGCTCTTGACCTAACGGTTAATTTGCGCAAACGCGTGTTCGTTTAACCCCCCATTACGAGCCAGCTGTGCCCATTCTAAATGAAACACACAGATGAAACCTAAGTGTGACCACAATTACATTGCAGTCTCAGTGTTATTTAAGTGACGTAAATTAACTTACAGTTGACTCTAAGTGTAATCCTTTTGCTGACCGCGGGCGGCACGTCATTGGATGCGATGCAGAGAAACGCTCCCATCTGCTTGCGATCCACTCGCCACAAAGGTAACGAACTGCCCACGTAACTTTCAACTGTATTGAAAAGAAAATAAGGTTAGTATTTGAGGGTAAGTTAAAGAAGCGTAAGGGTAGAGTTGGATGTGGTTAAATCGTTGCGACTTTGTCGCAATGGTCACTAGTAAACCTCTGTTTGATAATGTTGTTAAAGTCGGTATTCGATTAACAGCTTGCTTGCATCGTGTGCCATTCGATCGGCTTCTTAATTTTAACTATGTACTTACCTATTTTTAACTATGTAATTATACCTGGTACGATTTATTCCTAACTTAATGAAGCATCAAGTATTATTCCAATTTTGTCTATTTGGCACATACAATTACTTAAATCATAAAGAAGGTAACGCAAAAATCAGTAAAGTAAACATAGTAAAACCCTTGGAATTAATATTATCCAATGGATAATCCTCAGAATAGCTCAGAAAGTCAATTCGACAAAAAATCAATTAAATTAAATTGTTATTTATTCAATCCGCTTTCTTCCACTTGTGATACGTTATGTTAAAATATTGAGCCAAATATACAAGCAAATTTCTTTTAAATAATGATCTAAATATTAAAGTTTAACTGGAATAAAAGCTTAGTAGAGTCTCAACTCAACCAGTGCATTTGAGGTGCAAATTATCATGTAAATTTTCATCAGAATACGTTTCATAATGTATGATGCTTCACATAACCACAGTAGAAGTTAATAACTGCAGTAGGATATGATTCATAAAAGTATCTGAATCTAATATTTATGCTGCGTTCATTAAGCGCGCCGTCGTTGACGCGCGTTTGTGCCAATTTTCTTATGATTTGGCAAAAAATAAACTGGGTGATGCGAATGCAGTCCTACAAACACGCATACAGCCCTACTTCCGCGCTCTAGAATACTACTGCGCTAATGTAATATACTGATAGTATAGGTACCGGCGAGTAAGAAAACTGTGCGACATTAGTAAGTCCTCCGTAACGTACAATATTCGGCATACCGAATCCACCCCCCAAAATGCGTCAGTGACCTTAGGTACGGAACACACGGAGCGGTGCGGAACCGCTCGCCGCAGCGGTGTGCGGTGAAATTTTGTATCACCATGTGGGTAATCTGCCGAGAGCGGGCACACGGTGCCGCTCCTCCGCGCGGCAGTTAGTATGGGCACCGCCCCGGCGAGTGGTACCGCACCGCTCCGTGTGTTCCGCGCCTTAGAAGGTATAGAAGGAATTAAGGTAAATAAATATCGTTAGACCCGTGTAAACTAACCATTAAAATATACAAAACGCGAGAGTTTAAAGTGTTATAAGGCATAAATGGTTATTATCAAGCCTTGAGTCGTTACTTGGGTTCACCAGCTTATTTTACTCAAACTACTTACCTATGTAGGTATTCGTGTTAGACCAAAGTTGGAGCGTTTAACGGACGCTACCTACTCAATTATATCACACTCTAGCGTACTTCATTCGTGTGAATTACGGTGCAGATACACAATATTGCGAGTATATTACAAAACCGTCTGTATTGTAGTCGTATAAAATTATCTACACCAAAATTTGAACCCCTAAAAAAGGCAGCCCCTTTACAAACAAAATTAATTTCCAAACCTGCCCGACAGTTTTGACAAATGATTCCTTTTGTTTTCTATATCTGGTGATGTCAAGATCCCTCAAGGATTCACTGTTCCGGACCATTGAGGACTCACTCCCCTGCTTTATATTTATACTTTTTTCAAATAAGCCTTTGTAATGGTTATCATGATTTTTAGGATTCGTGGGGCAAACGAAACGGGATGCGTTGTTTGAGCTTTCTTTTTGATGGACATTTGTTTTGAAGTAGATATGGGAAATTAAGTTTTGTTTGACCCCGGAATAGTTTCGAGTTTACGTATTTAATTTTGGCGGAGGCCTATGTCCAGCAGTGAATGTCTTTCGGCTGATATGATG
Organism: Epinotia bilunana; assembly: GCA_947049275.1. Lineage (NCBI taxonomy): Eukaryota > Metazoa > Arthropoda > Insecta > Lepidoptera > Tortricidae > Epinotia > Epinotia bilunana. Next base: position 4,791,830 of record OX346267.1, read on the forward strand.
ATGATGATGACGTATTCAGTAATTAGTTTATGGTTTATAATTCTGGACTCAGCTATTTATACGATAGTTCAGAAAATACCTTCTTACTATACCCTATTAAGGGGATGCCTTCATTCGAGTCGACCACGCGCCTGCCACGTACTTAAGTGGCAGTGGGCGGGGCACACAGCACGTAGAACTGACGGCCGTTGGGGCGGAATGGTTCTCGAGTGGCGACTACGTACCGGAAGGCGCGGCGTGGGTAGGCCCCCCAAAAGCTGGACTGATGACATGACCTGGTAAAGGTTGCTTGAGTCCGCTGGATGCAGGTGGCGCAGGACCGGTCAGTTTGGCACTCTTTGGGGGAGGCCTATGTCCAGCAGTGGACGTCTTTCGGCTGATATGATGATGATGATGATGATGACGCCCCCTTGACAGAGACACGCTTATGCCTTCCTCCCACGAGAAAAAGGGATGCAACACTTCGGGAATGGCTTTTTTGGACAAACGATAAATACCTAACTTAGTGAAGTTTTATTTATATTTCATTGTGTGAGATTTGAAATGAGATAGAATACTATATTATTAACTTGATCGTGTCGTAAAATAATGTATTGTTTGAGTAGGCTGAGTAAAAAAAGGAAAATAAACACCCAACTTTAGATTTTTTCTATCGAGAAAATTTTAGGCAATCATGTACCTATCGATTAAATCAGATAAACACTCATATAAATAGTCAAGAATAATATATCTGAAAATCAGACCTTATTGTTTCTGAATCTAGCGGCGTTTACTATTTAAGCACGCAATAATTTGCACCCCCATAAAGATAAGATTTGAAAAATCGTGCGTTAACCGTCTGGCGATTTCAAGGAAAACCATTTTGAAACCCAAAAACACTAGGTCTTTTTTGTTTGTAAAGCACTTAATGATTGAAATGAGTAAAACTAGTAAAATATTTCCCTTTCATATCCTACTAATATTATAAATGCGAAAGTTTAGATGTTTGGATGTTTGTTACTCAATCACGCTTAAACGGCTGAACAGATTGGAATGAAATTTTGCACGAATATAGTTTATAGCCTGGATAGTTTAGTAGGGTATATAGGATAGTTTTGATCCCGGGTCCACGCGGACGAAGTCGCGGGCGGAAGCTAGTCCTAGATAAACGAAGAAAAGTTGACGTATTGTCTATGATGTTATTATATACTAATGACGTGCTATTGTGACTGAGACCAACTCAAAATGGATGTTATACCCAATTGGAGTAGTTGTGCCAACCTTGTTCATCAATATCATATCAGCCGAAAGATGTCCACTGCTGGAAATCGGCCTAGTTCGGGTGTACGTATTTAGTGTGTATAACTTTAAATAAATAATATTGAAATATAACAAATAGACTGCTAAAAACAGCGAACAAAAACCATAGAATGCGAACTCCTTACAAATTTCTACCCAAACACGTGCCTAAAACCCGGTATGAGAATGTGCGAACTAAACGGCTGCCTGGCATCGTTTTGACATCCCGTCCCCATCTCCGCATAATGGCAATGGCATGGCACCCATTCTGTGGGGCCATTTTGCGGCGCTATTTAGAATTCTACAGCTTTTTCGTTCGCTGGCTAAAAACATGTCCCTTCTTTTTACCCGACTGCCGAAGGAGAGGAGGGTTATGTTTTTCGAGCGTATGTATGTATGTATGTATGTGACCTTATTCTGTGACACGACCTGCAGCCTAAACCGTTTGACGGATTTCGACATATGAGGTGTCGTTGGATTCCTCTTAATCGTAGGAGTGACAGGCTATAAAATTTGAAAAAGCAGTTGTGATATTTGAAAAATCTTTTAATTGGCATTACCGTAGTTGGTCAAAAATACTATCCAAATCGGCAATATCCCCATTTGACTCCAACTCATATGACTATCTAACTCAAATCCGCCGATATTTGAATTTCTACCTTTGAAAAAGTCCTTTCCTCCTACTTTCTTGAGTAACAGAGGTTCATGGTCTTCTCGTCTCCATGTGATCTTGGGTGGGGGATGGCCAGAGGCTCGACACGTCAGGGTGACATTCCCCATTTCTCCTGCTGACACGTCTGCTGATGTCTCTTCGTTGATGATGTCTGGAGGAACTGTAATTGAAACGATGCTTTAATTCCGCGCTTTTGAAACAATGTTAGATGGAATCGATGGTTTGATTCCGGCTTCAACAATGGCAGAGGCTTTACAAGTGTGAGAAAAAAATGAGAAAATTGATGAAAAGTAAGATTTGGTAATTCGAGACAAATACTAATACAACGGAAGATTAAAGAGAGTGAGAGCCTTATTGTAATGTCACGAAATGGTTCCATCTGATCATATTATGCTGGTATTGCTGCTTATTTTAGCTCAGTGAAAAGTAAAAAGCCAAGCGTATAATTTTTGTATTCAGGTAACGTTCCAAACACGCGTTATAGGACAATTTAGCTGTCATTTTTCCATATAAAAAGTGACATTCAGATCTACCTGACGCGCGTAAAATGCGTAACGTGATCGATCTGCATCAGGTCAATCACGTAACGCATTGTATGTTATGTAGATCTTTAGTTTAGAAAAATCTATTTGTTTTTTTTTTTTTTTTGTAATATAGGAGGCAAACGAGCAGTCGAATCACCTGATGGTAAGCGATAATCGACGCCCATGGACACTTACAACACCAGAAGAGTTGTAGGTGCGTTGCCGGCCTTTAAGATGGGAGTATGCTCTTTTCTTGAAGGCTTGAAGGTTGTAACGGTCCGGAAATACCGCAGGCGACAATTCATTCCAGAGTTTGGCTGTGCGAGGCAGAAAGTTTCGGGAGAAATTGTATATGAAAAAATTACAGTTGTCCTAACGCGTGTTCAAAACGTTACCTGATTACCCCTCAGATCCAAGATAATCAACACGGGTATTATACGTGTATATTTTAAATTTACTTTTGTGTGAAGGTAGACACATTCAGCGATATTTATTTATTTATTTGAATCAGGCAACAATACCCATATTTACACATGCCTTACAGACTACTATACAAAACTTATAATAGAATAAAACACGATAACACATTGAAACGGAAACGCGCGGCGCAGGTATATAAAATCATACACTGCATCTCCCCATCCCAGGGGTAATCAGGTAACGTTTCGTACGCGCGTTAGGACAGTTTAATTGTAATTTTTCCATAAAAAAATTGACATTTAGAATTTTAGGTCCACCTATTCCCCGGTTCCCACCTGTCGGCTGTCGGGCCCGATTTTTTATCGGGTGTCGGCGCCTCATACAGATTGGTGTCCGACAAGTGTGAACAGCTTCATATAAAATGTTCCGCCACTGGAACGACCGATTAAAATCCGGACCGACATCCGACATAGTGGGAACCAGCTCCTACGTGCATACAATTTGTTACGTGATCGACCTACCTATCGTGAATTACGTGATTCATGAAAATATTATTAGCTCTAACATAAATTTCAGTTGAAAGGAAAAATGTAATGCTTCGAGCCGGATTCGAACCAGCGCCAACAGACATACATGGCCCGTTGCGTATAAATTTCGCAAGCAGCGTTAATGCTTAATCATCACCATCATCATCATATCAGTCGAAAGACGTCCACTGCTGGACATAGGCCTCCCCCAAAGAGTGCCACAATGACCGGTCATGCACCACCCGTATCCAGCGGACTCCCGCGACCTTCATCAGTCAGTTAATGCTTAATACACAATTAGCTCAAACATAATAATTATTTCACAAAAGTTATAGTTGAAATATTCTATAAGTATGTACGTATGTAATAATTACGCAGTATTCAAATCTTCTTCCATTCCATTCCAATTCGTATCGTTATAGAAATGTGCCATCACATAATAAATTCCACAACTTCATAAAGTCGTTGCATGTCTTCGTCGTCATGGTATAGTAAAAATTCAATATCGTCTCCGCATCTTCAAAGGTGGGGGTAAAAAGTAACTTGTGACTAATTTGAGCAGTAAACGATAAAAGTTCCCATCTCCAATGGAGCAAAGGAATATGCCTGACTTTGAGATGATTTATTTTTTAGAAGAGTACTTCCCCTGTTTGTGGGACGTTTTGATATTGAGCTTTGGTCTTAACTTGAGCGTAAGTACTTGGAAATGTTTTGAAGCCGCCTCGTATCTTTAATAAGCTTTGAGCTTCTTCGCCTTCAGGGTTCCGTATTTGCTGGAAAATGTAAAGTGGCACACTCAAGGCTTGTATTTGGAACGCTAAAAGACATATCCGCCTGGAAATCGAGTAATTTCTACGTCCTCCTTGTACTATTCAATGCACTTATTAAAAGTAGTAGCCATAGAAAAATAATCAAAGCAAAGATCACGCCTGTATTCCGTTAATGGATAGGAGAGCAGATAGAATATTATCACAAGCAAGTAGTAATTCATCGTCGAATGTAATATTATCTGTTTATATATTGTCATATTTTTCAAACAAATATTCTAATATTTCATAATTTTTATACGCATTTACCTCATTCATCCTTTACATTACGGTTTTACGAATGTTGTAACATAAAGCATTACGCTCAACCGATGAAAAAGTTACCTTTCCAGCTTAAAATATTCCACATTGGTACCGAACCCCTTCAAGGCCAATAAAGCGAAAAAATGCTATACGATTTACGATGAAGCACACACAGCGTTGCTTGACCTCAAATGGATTTAATATAACAAACAAGCTAATTTCGTTGCTCAAACTTGGCTATTAATTTTTATTCGAGCCTATTTTACTTTGACCAGTAGTCTGGAGTTTCTTTTGAAAATCTTCACGGATGAATTTCTTAAGAAGTTTCAAATTTGGTTTGATGTCTCTAATTTACTTAAGTTCTTTAGGACTACCTTGATAGCGTTATCGGAGTTTCTGTTACAGCCTGTTGATTTTCAATACAGTATTTTAAAACAAACTTCTTTACGGAGTTAAATATAATGTTATTTTTTATAAAGACTTATTTAAATAAATTGTTGGAGCAGAGAGAGCGTCCTTTATTTAACTTATGTATACCGTATACATAAGGTAAATAAAGGACGCTGTGACTAGCTCTGACTTTGATAAAAACCTGGATAAGGGATGTTCGACGTGTTTGACCGGTTTGACGACATCTGTACCCTGCCTACGAAACCGTAGGACCCGGGTTCGATTCCCGGTAAAGGCATTTTATTTATGTGATGAGCACGAATTTGTTCCTGAGTCATTGATGTTATCTATGTATTTAAGTATTTATTTATGTAAGATTGTCCCCAAATATCTATTTATTTTCCTTTTGTCCAGGATTGAGGATTATGGCGCCATATGAAAGAAGCTTTCTTCTGCTACCGTAGGCGAGCGTTAAGGCACAATTTTTCCAATCTTGCGGTTATGGGTTCGAACCCCGATACTCGTATGTAGCACCACTAGGTTTTTCAAATAATCTTATACCTACCTATATCGAAATAAGATTTATATTTAACAGCAACTTGTTGGCGGAGGAAAACATCGTGGGGAAACCGGTCTAACCCCAAGGTTGAAAAGTCAGGTGGCAATCGCTTTCTTAATTGGAAAAGTTGAGCGTTTTCTCAAACCAACTAAAGACATACCTAGGTCAGAGACCATTTTACAGCCTTAACGAATTTATTGCTAAATTATTAAACTAAATATTATCAATTGCTTTATTTTTTTATTTTACTTTTTTATTTGTGTTAATATCGATACCTTTAGACTCAAAGGGCGTAAACGCCATTTTGGCCAAAATGACTTTTTGATGCAGTTAAGTTCCGTTTTTTTTTCTCTATCGATGTATGTGGTTAAAGCTGCGATATTCACAATTTTATGGCAAATACGACCCACGTTGTTTTTGAAGATTTAGCTTAAAGGTGGGGGGTAATTGACATGATTTTTTATTTTATTATTAATTAGGTAATATATACACGATGATTAAACAACTTTAAGGTCATATCCGTAGTCGTAATCCAAAACTTGAGTATACACCCTTATTATTCTCGTATATGAGGCTTCTATGCACAGCAAAGCAGTCACGGATGGTCCCGGAGCCCGGAAAACGATAGTTGTAGGGTGGAACAAACATGTAAGCGCTGCGCACAGGGAGGCCAGGGCTAGATTCCAGGATTGGATTTCGTATGGTATGCCTAATGGTGGGTCCATTTTTGAAGCTATGAGTCTTACTCGTAAAATATTTAAGTCAAGACTGAGATGGGTCCAACAACATCAGGACCAAATAAAAATGGACCTACTTGCCGCACATCACACGAGAAATGATTTTCGAAATTTCTGGAAGATGACGAAAAAGTTGGAGACTAGGCCTGGACTCTCTGTATGCGTGAATGGAGTTTCGGATCCCAAGCTCATTGCAAATGTATTTAAGAACCAGTTCAACGTTAAACCCACTCATTCGGACGGGGACAGGGGGCGGCGGTTGCTCGATATAAAAGAACCGGAGGTGAATGACCTTCAGGTCCACTACAGTGCAAGTGACGTAAGAAAAATTATAAAGGATATGAAGAGAGGAAAGTCGCCCGGTCACGATCACTTAAGTATCGAGCACCTGCTGTTCGCTGGCTCTCATCTGCCCCGTATATTGGCAATGTTTTTTAACCTTTGTTTATGTCACTCGTATTTGCCATCTGATTTGACCAAAACCATTGTTGTGCCTATTGTTAAAAATAAAACGGGTGACATATCAAACAAGGATAACTATAGGCCCATCTCTTTGGCAACAATTGTAGCCAGGGTGCTCGACGGCTTGCTTAATGTGCAATTGGACAAATGTATAAAATTAAATGATGCACAGTTCGGCTTTCGTGCCGGTTTATCTACCGAAAGTGCCATCATTTGTCTCAAGCAGGCTGTTGAATACTACACTCGAAGACAGACACCTGTATATGCGTGTTTTCTAGATCTTTCCAAAGCCTTCGATCTTGTCAACTACGATCTACTTTGGAATAAGCTTGACGAAGTGCACTTTCCTAAGGAGCTGACGCGCATATTCAGGTGTTGGTACGCGGGCCAGCGAAATTGTGTACGATGGGGTAGTGTGTTGTCGGATGAGTACGGCCTGGAGTGCGGGGTGAGGCAGGGGGGGCTTACCTCACCAAAGCTTTTCAATTTGTATATCGATGCCCTGATCGGCGAGCTTAGCAGTACGCGTGTGGGCTGTCACATAGATCGAGTCTGTTTTAATAACATAAGCTATGCTGACGACATGGTACTGCTGAGCCCGTCGGTCGGTGGTCTGAGATTGCTTATTGAAAAGTGTGAGTTATATGCCCTGACGCACAACCTTAAATATAATGTAAACAAGAGTGAGTACATGGTATTCAAAGCGGGAAGCAAGTGCCCATCACACATCCCACCCATTCATTTGAATGGCAAGCTGCTGGAAAGGGTTTACTCATTTAAATACCTCGGGCACTTGTTAACCGACGATTTTCGTGACGATGCCGATATTGAGAGGGAGAGGAGGGCCTTAGCCATCAGGGCAAATATGATAGCTCGCAGGTTCAGCCGGTGTACAGCGCAAGTTAAAATAACATTATTTCGTGCGTTCTGTACATCGCTGTACACCTGCAGCTTGTGGACTAGGTACACGCAGCGGGCTATTAACGCCATGCGCGTGCAGTACAATGATGCGTTCAGGGTACTGTTGCGGCTGCCTCGCTACTGCAGTGCGTCGGGCATGTTCGCGGACGCGCACGTGGACGGTTTCCATGCGACGCTGCGCAAGCGCTGCGCCGCGACGCTCCGCAGAGTGCGCGACAGCCGCCACAGTCTCCTGACCGTTGTGGCCGACAGGTGGGACAGTGGCCTGACACGGCATTGGTCCTCTCTGCATTTAAGCCTAGCATATAAGAATATTATTTAAGTTAACCTTAGTATTAGTTTTTACTTTAAGGCACTAACAAAATATGGACAAAATTGGTCTGAAATAAATGCATTTTATTTATTTTTTTTTTTTTTTATAAAGTTGGCTCTTACGGCCTAACATTCATATTGCTAAATTCAGGTCGTATTGTCACTCCTAGACCAAAAACGGTGCATACGCCCCTATTATCCCGCGTTGAGATTGAAGAGGGCTCATTCTACCTAACTTTGATTCTCTCTGAAAAACAAGTGTATCTCATACACCCTTCCCGGCGTCTGCAGTAATGTACTATTCCAGCGCAATCATAAGTTTCAGGGTGTATCACTCTAATAGTTTTACTGATTACTATAAGGTTGGTGTATACACCACGCAATTACGTAGGATTATGGCTTATACGCCCCACAATAACGTAAGAATTTGGCTTATACGCCCCACAATACTTAAATCGGTGTTTTTACGCTCGAGTTTTTTAAGGTCCATTACCATTACGGTTACAAACTGCAACAGACCAACTATTTATAAGATTAGGGATTCGTCTTCAACTGGTACTTTTGACTGATTATTTTTAACGTTTTTTTTTGGTAATTCAATAACCAATTCAGTTTTCTTTTAACAAAATGTGCAAAAGCCCTGAATCCCATTTTGATTTTGATCTTTGACCCTACAATAACTCATGGTTAGATCCATGTTTTGATTTCCGTACAATAATATTAGGCGCACTAATCGAAGAATGAAGATAGTTCTAAAGTAATTTATTATTAGTGAAACGGAAAGTCTGAAAGTGTTTTCCCATTACCTAATTTAGTCGTTATTATTGTGTTGACAATTAAGTCCCCAGAAGCTCGGCCGAATTTCACCTTCCCATACAAACGTAGTTACGCTCTCATTTTAAAACTACGTGTTGGATTGTAACGAAACTTTGCATGCACAATGACATGAGGCGTATCTTTGTCAGAAACTAGTTTATATGGCTCCAGTTTATAAAACAAACGAAATACAGCAAAAACTAGTTTTGTATGAAAAACCTAAATTCACTGGTTTATTTTACTATGGTACCTGAACCTACATAAACTAATTTCAGAGATAGATATACCTCATGTCATTGTACATGCAAAGTTTCGTTACAATCCAACACGTAGTTTTAAAATGAGAGCGTAACTACGTTTGTATGGAGAATCGAGCTTACTGCGGACTCTTAAAATGTTAGAATTATTCAAAAGGGTTTTTATAATTAAAGTCAGTTAGAGGAAGTACGACTACCGGTTGTAGCTGGGCGCACTTATCCTACCTGATAAAATATTAATTATGTTGTTTGTGTGCAAGGTATGATAACTAATGTCGTAATAATTAATAAAGATTCCGAGATGATTCATTGTTTTTTGTTATTTTTTGGTTCCTTCATACACTGTACCTACCTAAATTAGCTATTATACGCTTCTGGCGACTGTAATTATACACCCCATTTTGTAAAAGAAAGCTTTTCTTGACCTTTACACCGAAACGATTTTACATACTTTGCGAATACCTTTCTGGCGATTAATATACACCCCATTTTGTCAAAAAAAACGCTTTTTGTGACCTGTAACGCCCTAACAATTTTACAGACACTGCGAATTAGAGGGTCGTATAAACCTTTATTTTTATTTTTTTAGGGCGTATAACGATCCTATTTTCTTTATTTATTGGTTTATCCTGAATATTATAAAATCGATATGTTTATATTCAAAACCTAAGATTTTGAGCCAAAAATCAACTTTGTAAGTCTTAAAATAAAAAAGTTATGAATTATTTTCTAAAAAAAATTTTGTTTTTTGCTTCTCCTGAAAAGTGGCGTTTTGGCGGTTACGCCCTTTGAGTCTAAAGGTATCGATATGCTACCTGGCATGTCTGCTTTGGTGATGTAGTTGTTTTATAATTTTAAAATGATTTGTGCCTATCACACTGCACTATGGTTCTATGTTATTTTAATCGAAACATTGTAAATAATTGCTGAGACATCCAAAGATATTTTATTATTATATGTATAGTTGTTATGTTGACGTCGGACATGTTCTGTATCTTTTTATTATTATTATTATTATTATTTTCTTGTTTTTTGTTTTGTGTGTGTTTGTTTTGATGTATAATTTTTTTTGCATGGTATTTATTATCTAATAAGGCAAAATAAAGATCTGAATCTGAATCTGAATCTTAAAATCAGTGTTAGGCTAATGCGAACCTCGGGCTCCTTTAGGGTTTTACTGGGAAAATTCTAGGAGAATGATTTGATGAAAGTCGCCTTCTTTCAGTCGATGGACTATTGCTGATGATTAGTGTCTTATGACACTCAATAACGTTCATTAAACCTACTAAAGCTATGATGCCGTTAAAATTTGTCAGTCTTTGGTAGGCATAACAAGTTTTTGTGAGAAAGGGACGTAAAAAAATTATTTAATTTAGAAAATATGCATACGTTATTACATCCACAATTTTATTAAAATTTCCGTGCGCTGGCGAAAATCACGGAATATCGAGCTAAGTAACAAGCGAGCGAGGCGTATTGTAAGCTACATTCGCCTTAAGTGGTCGACATATAAATACGAATACATACACCTAACACATGGCATTTTATGTGAGATATTTTATTATGCACTTTGAATTGCAAATATAATAAATAATGGGTACCGGTACAAAGTAAAGAACCCCATTACACTGCATCTAAAATCATACACATTGCCACAGATATAAAGCTAGAAAATGCGGCATAAATTGCTCGGAAGGCGGCTAAGTTAAAGTGGGACTGGGCTGGTCACGTCTACCGCATGCCAGAATGAGTTGTGGGCCAAAGAGACCACGCAGTGGAAGCCCCAAAACTCCAAACGAAGACGCGGTAGACCTCGTTTTTTAAAAGACTGGCGAGATATTGCTCAAGACCGCAATGATGAATAAATGTAATTACAATGTTTCGTTCTTACCACGTCATGCTTTTACGGGTAATTCATAGGGTTCCGTATCTCAAATGGAAAAAACGGAACCCTTATACGATCACTTTCTTGGCCATCTGTCTGTCAAGACCCTTTATCTTGGGAACGCCTGGAGGTATCCAATTGAAATTAAAACCATTTACTCAGGCCTACAATAGTCTCTTGAAGCTGTGAAAAAATCAAACTTCTACGTTAACGTAAAAAAAGTCTGTCTGTCAAGACCCTTCAGCTCGGGAACTCCTGGAGGTATCGAGTTATAATATACTCAAATCTACAATGCCTTGAAGTTGTGAAAAAATCAAACTACTAAGTTAACGTAAAAAAAAGATACGGCCGTTTACGCCGCAAAAAACGTTCGACACTCTCAAGGGAATCAAAATTTATAGGGTACTTTCCGTTGACCTAGAACTATGAAATTTGGCAAGTAAGATAGTCTTATGCTGCAAATACAGGGGAAAAGCTGAAAACTATACATTTTTAATTAAATCACAAAAATAAACAGGATCTTTATGCTAGCAACGGGGACCCCAATTTTGAAGTGAGTTAACCGTGTCATGTGGGGTATATCGTATGAAAGAGCTTCATTGGCACAAGCATGAACAGATTTTTAAATAGTTTTATGATGTATAATTTTCGATTTATGACGAAGAATGAAAAATTAAATACCTTTTCCCTCTTTTATATGTATCTTAGGTACCTAATAATAACTTTGGTGTATGTAGTTAGTACCTAACAGTATGCACTGTTATGCGTATACTTAGTCTTTGTTAGGGTTTCCGTACCTCGAAAGGAAAACACGGAACCCTTATAGGATCACTTCATTGTCTGTCTGTCAAGACCCTTTATCTCGGGAAAGCGTGGAGGAAATAAAAATAAAATAATAAAAAGATAAATCTGTATCGGAGCTCGCTGGCTTATCGGTGGCCTGCAACCCTGAGGGCCGCCCGCCGGGATGTACTCGGTAGAATGCCAAGAGAGAGTCCTGCGGCGCCCCTTTACAAAAAGAAGCTGGATCTCGTTGGTGGTTCTAGATGGTGGTCCACAGCTTAACGTCATTCCCATCTTGCCTCCCCGGAGAAGACAGGATGCGTAAATGGATTTCCCCAACGTTATTCAAATAAGGTGTAAGTAGAAGCGGGTACGCACACGAAATACTTTTTTTCTATTAACCCCCTAGAAAATACATCGTGAGGAACCCTGCACACATCTGCACAGACATTCAAGTGTGTATGTGAAGTCCCCAACCCGTACTCGGCCAGCGTGGGGACTATTGCCTGTTCCCTCGCATTCACGAGACAAGGCCTGTACAAAGCAGTGGGACGTATATTTTAGCCTGATTTATTATACATATGTATAACCCCCCTAGACGTACCTATTGACTTTAACTCCGCGATCACAACACAGTTGCAATCACTAAGTTACGTTATCAAGCGTCGGTTTCCTTCGACATAGTTAATTCATGTTACATCGTAAATTCACAAACACCTGCACACCCGCTTATTAGCTCAGGTGGCTAGAGACTGCGAGGAGAAATTAACCTTGGAAGAGTAAATTGGGTTACGTGTTTGGGTGAAAGTGTTTAGTTTGGCCGGAGTGGGTTAAAAGCTTAACCAGGATACAAATTCGACCCGATAAACAGACAGAGACAAACTCCGAGTTCGAATATTATTATTTGACGTCGTTATATATAATTTTAAATTATTTTAGTGTAAGATCATTATTATTTTACATGTCAAACGGTAATTACCGTTTGACATGTAAAAGTGCCCTTGTGGCCTATTTGCAGAATAAATAATTGATTTTGGTTTTTGTGATTCGTCAATGTGTCGGATTTATTATGGAACGTTCGCTTGGCAGGAAGCAAATGCAATCATCATCCTCCTAGCGTTATTCCCGGTTGTGCCCTAAAGGATCCCGGGGTCCGCTTTGGCACCTAGTTTCAAGATTTGGCATTGGCACTAGTTTTTACAAAAGTGACTGCCATCTGACCTTCCGACCCAAAGAGAAAACTAGACCTTATTGGGATTAGACCGTTTTCCTCACGACGTTTTCCTTCACCGAGTTTTTGAGAAGTTAAATGTTAGAATAAAATGTTTTAATTCGAGTATCATTGACCTATTAGAAAACATTGAAAGATTTATAATAAAATTAAATCAATATTAAATAAAATCTAAACTAAGTAAAGATATGTAGTACAATCACAATAACTTGAGCAAATAGAAATAAATTACCTACCTACCCTTTTTTACCATAGAATGGTAGCGACATCATACTAAACGGGGGGCGGTTCGAACCCACGACCCCCAAATTAGAAGTCGTATGCCTTACCGCTGGTCTACAGTGGCTCAGTGGGAGGCAAATGCACAAAACACATTGAAATCAAATAACCTATGTCTCGAATCGACTCTTCGAGTCTTTATTTTGCAACGACCAATCATCATAATTGTTCCATTCCCGTTTGATAATTAGTGTGTTGAGTCCCACGGTGTTTCTTTTACTATATTTCGGACTCACCCTACACATACTTCACAACGCTCTCATTGCTATTGCATTCAATTGACTCTGATGCTTCTTCTGTCATATCCAACTTTTATAACCGTGCATTAGTCTAAGGGGGTCATACCGAGATTTATATTCGCGTCATTCCCTGGCCAATGTTAAAGGTTATTAAGCCTTATTAATGGTCGGTCTTTCAATCTGCATGAACATTGTCTCCTCTTGTTGTAATGTAATGCTATTTTCATAGTATTAGGTATATGCAAGTAAGTTTTTGACCCCCGGAAAGGAGACTATAATTTCTTGACTCTTTATGACCTATGGACTAACACTTCTCCATACGCACATTAAGTATCCTCCATCCCATCCTATTTAATATATAATTCATTTAAGAAGCATATAATGTGCTGGACAGAAAGGAAGACAAACGAAGAGGTTTGACGATGGTAGGAGAGAGCCGATGCTTGCTAAAAACAATAAAAAATAGAAGAAGCAAAATGATCGGACATCTAATACGGCACGACAGCTTCTTTTTAAACATCTTGGAGGGGAAGGTTGAAGGAAGGAGAAATAGAGGAAGGCGCAGACATACTTACACCAGCCAAATAAAAGAAAAAGTGGCTGTTGAGTCATATGAAGACGTGAAGAAGCTAGCAGAGGACAACACGGTTACTCCACTGACAACAGCCTAGCTCTTAAATAGATGATGATAATAATGTAGCATTGCAGCTTCATTCATAAGGTTCTTGCCGAGGTTTTCGCAAGAAACTAACTGTAGTTTCTTGGGAAAACCTGACGATGATGATGACTCCTTTCTTCCAGAATCCTATACCTACTGAGGTATAGGATTCTGGAAGAAAGGAGTCATCATCCTTATCATCATATTAGCCGAAAGACGTCTACTGCTAGACATAGGCCTCCCCTAAAGAGTGCCACAATGACCGATCCTGCGCCACCCGCATCCACCGGACTCCCGCCACATTTACCAGGCCATCAGTCCACGCTGCGCCTTCCGGTACGTAGGAAGAAGTGTAAATCTGCAGCAGCGATCATGTGTCACCTGTCGAATTGCAATCCTCTATAAGCTATTGTGACCATGAGGCGGGCCGTAGCTTGTTGCCACCGACGTGGTAATAAGAAAATACATTCCCATAATATGCATTGAACCATTTAGAGGCTTTCTATCAGACTGTGTAGAACGGCTTTAGTTGATTTCATCAGGCTCAAATATCCATTAACCTTAAATTTAACCTCTGGACGGAAATAGATTACTGCTGTGATTAGTGGGTCTAAGTTAGGCCGAGACGGGTTAAAAGTTCAAATTATCCTCTATTATGCTATTGACTTAGACTCATCAGCGGGCGTAGCACGGTTGCCATTTTATCACTTATCGTTGTGTATAAGACGTCCATCACGCTCTGACAAGTATGCGAGTGCGAGAGTGACGGATGCCTTATCCACAACGATAAGTGATAAAATGGCAACCGTGCTACGCCCGCTGACTCGCCATTCAAGTAATAATACCACTAGCGAGCTCAATAGTGTTTGATAGTACCTATCACTTTTTTGTTTGCGACTTTCTATTGTACCTATATTAATCAGTGGCAAACAAACGATTACCCTTAATGGTTTATGGTTAGCCGTCGGTCATTCTAAAACCTCCATCACACTGGCTTGGCCTGCGGTGACGGTCAATAGTAAATTTGACAGCTAATGACAAGTTTACTATTGACCGCCACAGCCAGGCCGCGCCAGTCTGTGAGAGCCCTAACAAGTTCTCAACTAACCTGGATAGAAGTTTTTTCTTATAAACCGCCTTATAAACTATTTAGAAACGGTGACTCACCAAACGCTTCAATGGATCCGATCTGTCAATTCATACTGGGTATCTGACATAGTAGCAGCAGTGGTCAAAGCTTCACCGGTGTGATCCGACGCGAGTCTGGAACATTCAAATAAGATGACTCACCAAAGACGTCAATGCATCCGATCTGCCACTTCATACTGGGTTGGGTGTTGATCTGGCACATGTAGCAGCCGCGGTCTTCTGCCCTGACTGGTCGGATCCGCAGCTGCCAGGTCCGAGGGGAGTCCAAGGTCACGGAGTAACGGGCGCCGAGGACTGCGCGATCGTGCATGGTCAGGATGGTCTGGTCTTCTGCTCGAAGCCAGCCGACCTGACGAGGGAAAGTATTCTTGTGAATAATGAGAATACAGGGTGTACCAAAAATGGGGTGTGAACCGATCAAAGGTATCGTGTAGAAAAAATTAAATGATTTTTTTTGAAGCGTTGTTTTTTACGGTTGTATGGAGCAGGTCGCCCCAGTCGGCCAACGCTCCATACAAATCTAAAAGAGATTTTTTTTAAATCTTTTTTTTACACAACAGTAAAAAAAAATCGCTTCCAAAAAATCTTTTAGTTTTTTCTACATGGTATCTGTTCTTGATCGATTCACACCCCATTTTTGTTACAACCTGTAAACATGTTGTAGATATTTGTAAAATGCCATTAGAGTGGGATTGGAGATAACAGATTTGTCATAAAAATACGTTAAAGTTTACAGAAACTGGCAGCTATTCAATTCCCAAACGCATCGCGGTTGATAAAAAAAAACCAATAACCTGGTAGCCTGAAAGTACGGGGTACTTTGCGCCAAGTTCGGTAATAAGTTAAGCAAATTTAGTCTACTTCAGAAACGTCCTGAGAAGATACTATCAAAAACTAGTAATTTATGCTTATTCACCGTTTTTTAGATTTTTGACAATGTCGCGTTCGGTGCTGGAGGTCACATACTTGGATTATTCATTGGGTTAAAATCATTTTTTTTTAAATATATTTATTTCCAAATACAAGTTACATGATAAATTACAAATATATACTCGCCAAACTATTAAGTTTGATGGCGAGACGCGCTCATTTACTATAACTATTGTAACTTAAGCTAATTTGCTTTTATTACTATTACCTAATCTCTTCTCTAAACTTTTTACAGATGTATAGAATAGCAATTAAAAATAATAAAATACCGTATTTGGGCTCGACCTCCGGCAACAGTGGACCACAACAGCTTACCTAACTATACTTACTACGTACAGGTATCTATCCACAGAGTAAAGTAGGACTACCTACTAATTTACTCTGTGGATCTCCATCTGTTGACATCGACTTGTCGTTAAGGAGCAAGTCCTTTAATTTTGATTTTAAAATAGATTTACTTAATTTAGGAGTTTGTCTTAATATACTAATCTGATTGAAAGTTTTTGGTACTATAAAGTTTGATACTCTTTGCCCATAATAGCTTTTGCCCTAGGTTGTACAAGTTTTTTTTTCCCTTACACATATGTATTTGTAACACTGAGTTTATAATCATCGGAATAGTAGTGCTCCAAAGCAATCAAATACTTAGTCTTACTATCTACTGGTAGAATTTTACAGAGGAGAAAAAGTTTGTCATATTCCTTATTACACTTTTCCTTTTCTTTTTGACTAACTAGGAACTTAATCAGTCTTGTTTGTAGTTGTTTAATGTCTCTGATGTGGGTGACAAAAGTTCGTCCATAAACAATGAGCCCGTAACTGATGAATGAGTCAGCCAGAGCGTAATACAGACTCCTAAACGTATTTTTATTTATTGATCTATTTAGTTGGTAAAATTTCCCTAACACAGATCTCAGCCTATTACACACATTGTTTACATGTGGTTTCCAATTGAAATTTGTATCAATACTTAAGCGTAAGTATTTAAATGTCCTAACATACTCCAATTTGGTACAACTACAGTTAGTTTTATCAGCATGCAAGCAATCGTATGTGTGTCCTATTATATCTAAGTTCTCCTTTTTTACATTTTTTGCTCGATGGTTGTATGTTTCATGTAAACAAGTTTGCAAAAAATCAGAACTACCAGATTCGACGCAAGATATGATGTATACTGGACTGTAACTATACGAAATGACATTACGTATAAAAAAACAAGAAGCCATTTTTTTTCACCCTGGGACTTACAATAATGTTATTGAATTTAGTTTACAAAGTTTACTGTAACATTGATATACAAGGTTCACTGTTACTAATAATGGAACAAAGTATTCTTACTTTAATTTCTTTTTTACCTCGCGTAAGATTTTCGTATATTACTCGTATAACTTAGAGTATAATAATTATATTATCATTGTATCATTTGACTCATCTTGTTTCATATCATATTTGTTTCATAATGGTAATGTTTGATTACGTATAATATAAATGTGGATTTACGTAATAACTTGGAAAAAGCATTATTATTAATGTGATTGTACTGTCGAGTTTCGATTAATTGGTCTAAGTTGAGCGAAAGAAAATGGGTAAAAATAATCTGTATTTGTGTAAGTATAATTTAAACGTGATAACGTGTAGGCAGACAAAATAAGAATCGTCACCAAAAATATGGAGTGCTTTCATAGACTCATGATTTGTATGTTCGGAACAAAATATATATGTACAGTCTTAATATCTACTACAACAAAGCGCGCATAAATATCTGACACGACTATTCATAGGACCGTAAGAACATGTCAGATATCGATGCTTGGTAACTGTAGGTAACTAATAAACTGTTACGGCCAGAATGGATGTTATTACATATGTTGATCAATCCATGGCAGAATAAATCACGACGATGTATCCTGCCTACGTCACACAAATGTTGCCATTGTGCAAAGTTGGCACACAAAATTGCCATTCCTATTGACTGACATTCCGTACAAACAAGGAGCTATGAATGATAAGTATTTAAAGAAATATTAGCTAGTTTAACTATTTATTTGGGATGAAAAGACCGCTGTAAACAATTAGTAGTTTAGCGTAAATATGGATTGAAAGCATGTAAGTGAAGTAATGCAAATTACTTTCACACAGTGGCAACACTGACAGTCCACCATTCTTAAGATGTTTATGACGTAGGCAGCTGACGTCACCGAGCAGTCACGGGAATGATATACCTTTTTTCTGCAATGGATAAATCATGGTGGAATCTTCATGAATGCATGAATGCATGGTAAAAAACTAGCTTCTGCCCGCGACTCTGTCCACGTGGAACTCGTATAATTATATCGTAACTCCATACAAATTTTACCCCCATTTCACGTATAATTTCCGGGATAAAAACTATCCTATATCTTTTTCCGGGATTCAAAATATCTACATACGAAATTTCATCTCAATCCGTTTAGGTAGTTTAAGCGTGAAGAAATTACAGACAGTGAGACAGGCCGACGGAGAGAAAAACACACTTTCGCATTTATACCTAATATTAGTATGGATGGATGATTAGTATCTTTACTCATTCAAGAAAACTGAACATATTTAACTGTTATTTTAGAAGTATCATTTTTAATCCGTGGCCATATGCTGATAAAATACTAAATCCAGATTAAACGCAAATACGGACGTGGAGATGAAATGAAAACTTTTCCCTAGTTCCGCATAATCCGGACTCACGCGTTCACTGGGCACAGAAAAACGGAAAATATGACCGAAATGTGATCCTCTCCGCAGTACTACTTAACTACAGTAGAACTACCGTAATTGTTATATATAAGGAGCCTGTGGTGTCCCTCGTCAAAGGCCTCCCCCCCTCCGATTCTGGACATCCCGACCCCGAGCAGCCTCTAGCCCGTCCCGCCATAGCCGGCGAGGTCTGCCGCGTCTCCGTTTTGAGCTGTCGGGCAGCCATTCAGTGGCAATCTTGGCCCACAGTTTACTCGGCATGCGGCAGACATGACCAGCCCAGCCAGTCCCACTTCATCTTAAAGCCGCTTTCTGTTCTTTCTATTTTACACCTTATATGCTGCGCTACATGGCCCGCTATAGCAAAGCCCGAGAGTATTAAATAATTATATGAAATTAAAATATAAGGGCCTAAGTACACCGCGTCTTTTAAGCGCGGTGTCGCGTGTGTGTCGATTTATACGTAATCCGATAAAACGCGCGTCAACGGCACGTTTAACCCGTCAAGCGCGCTAGTAACACACATGTGTTAATAACGGACAGTAGTAAAGGGCTTATGACACTTACCTGAATTTAGCATCCTTATTAGGGAGCGGAATCATAAGCCCTTTACACACTGTTTTCCAGACGACGCGCGTTCGTCGGGTTAAAAAAACGCAGTGTGCAAAGACCCTAAAGCCTGCTTTGTTGACTTAACAAATAGAACAATTATACAGGGTGTATCAAAAATGGGGTGTGAACCGAGCAATGGCATATTCGGTAGCGCATTGCAAATATGCAGTTTTTTTCTTTATATTTTTTTGCATTGTTATATTTGTTTTTGTTTACATTACAGTCTTTGTTTTTGTTGAATTGGTTTGTGTATGATGACCTTCCGCCACGAGGGTGAAGGGTGGGAGGGTTTATTTCATTTTCAACCGCTGCGCGCACAGCTGTCATGAAAACAAATGTTTTGTCTATGTTTGTTCGACACTCAGGTGACAGCTTTTCCGTTTTTGATGTCATACATAAGCAATGTCACCAACAAAAACTGTAATGTAAACAAAAACAAACATTTCATGAACAATATAAAAATAAAAATAAACAAATGCAGTTTTGGAATCGCAATACGCTACCCTTTGATTTTTGATACAGCCTGTATGCCGTTATTGTTTTTAAACATAAATAGTTCTTTTATTCCATGAACTATTCGTCGCATTACATTAGTAGTGAACTAAGGAATAAACGCGAAACGTTTAGAACGCACGTCCTAACATAGATATCCTACCATCTCAACTGTACACAACATAACCTATATCACTCCCGCGATTATAAGGAATCCAAAGACACCTGATATACCAAAATCCATCAAGCCATTTAAACACAGCAAGGTTTTGGATTTTTTTACGAAAGTTGTTGTTAAACCAACTTCAAATCGTTATAAATCCAAAACGATTATTTAAACTAAATAAATATAAGTTACCTAATAATGATTGATTAGAAATACCTATTCAACGATACCCCACATGACATATAGTTAAATCAATGACCCGTAGTTTCAATGTCCGAGAGGTGACCGAATGACTCGCGGTATTTGAGCTCCCGAAGCTGTGTGGAACCGCACCGTGTAACCCAAACTGAGCCGACTTGGACTGAGGCAGAAATTGGAGGGTGAAAAAAATAAAATGGCCGCCATTCAGTGACACCCGCAAGATCAATTGACATAATATAATGGTTCATTACAATCAACCCACGCGATTTCTAGAATGACAACCACATTACCCTCCTTTGCATCGCGCAGTTGGGTAAAAAGACGAAGCATTCTTGCTTTTTTATGAGTTTAGTGCCAATTTACATAAATTGAATAAATATAATGTACTACCCATATGTACACTATCCTCATACTGTTTCAAAATGCTTCACTGTGCGCTATAGAAGCATCCAGAAATAGCAAGCGGTTTTTTCCAAAGAATCAATTGATTTCCTATTTGAACAGCTGACTCCCATAATGGCTGGTTTCCTTTTCATCCTAGGATTATAAACCGCAACTAGAACGCTCCTGCTTGGACCAATTTAATTTAAGGGGCTACCCGAGGTTTTCATCGATTTTTGACAAGTTTTGAATCTTATCTCCTACTTTTGCACTACAGATAGAATTACAAGTCAAACGGCTATCGGTTCTTCAATTCATATTTTGTACTGTGGGTACGCTTTGCTTTTGCTTAGTTTCGTTTGGGATTAGGTCGATTTGTGTAAAATTGTCAACACATATACATAGTAAAATAAAATAAACGACACTGGCAGTATACAAGTAAGAATATCCGGGCGATATTAGTAAGCTACCCAAAGATTTATGTTAAATGTTATTTTTGAGTTTCTTTTACTTTTGGTGAGCAATAAAACAAGATTTGTATTGTAAGCTCACGGTACAAAATACCGCACACATATCCCGCCCAGCCAAAGTGAATATTAAGTGGTCCACGCAGACGAAGTCGCGAGCGGAAGCTAGTTTATATGCTCGAATTTGGAGCAGCCCAACTGGGGAAGTACCTCCGCCCTGCAGAAGACCACAGCCATAATAACACGCTCGGGTCGTACGCTTGTTTGCCACCGTCTCGTATAAAAAATAAAATAAACAATAAGTTAAAATATAAACGCGCCGGCAACGAATAGGAACCGCGAATCGACTGCAATTATGTCGAGTCATTTTTGACATTAAATACGTGAGTGACTGCATTTCATTATATTTTAATATGTCTGATTCTCTCGGGAGTTTTCTACATGAAATCCTTCAATAATTAATGAATACTGTATACCGTCAGTTTCTGTTCTTAAATTGTTGGGTTATTATAGTATTGTGATCTTAATAAAAAACATAGACACTACCAGTGTAAATACAATACTAAAACTACTATTAAATAAAATAAAACTAAGATTAGATTAGATTAGATTCATTTATTTCATTTTGAAAATTGACATGTAATTTTTTGAAAATTAAATAGCATGAATTCACAAAAAGATCGTCAGAGTGTATAAGAATAACAATAATATAAATGAAAGTCAAAAATCTAAATATGTACATTGCAAAAATGAAAAAACAAGAATAATAATAAGGAACAATTGAAATAATATTAAAATGGTACAAATGTCAAAGGAGTAAAATGTGTTTAAATGTCAAATTATTAATAAAAGCTAGGGTATCATAGATATAAATAGTCAATGGTCAAAAAATGTTATATAAAAATAATGAGTAATTTTAAACAATATTCATAATAAAATAATAATATCTAAACCTTAAACTTAGAAAAAATAAATAATATTTATAACCAATTAAATAAAAGACCTGGGCCTCTTGGCCTATCACGCAGGCAGCATTGCCGCGCTGAACTGCAATTGCGATTCTTTGCGCGAGAAAGCTGCCGGCGCGGTCGTCTCAACAGACGAGCTCCCTATGGAGCTCCAGCGCTCCAAGGACCTAGTGTCTGGACGCCGAAAGCGAAGAACTAATATTGGGCGTCGAGACAGCTGTATTTTGAGACCTTGAGGCGTTCCCGGGCATCCGCCGCCGCCCCCGCACGTTTAGTAGTTGCTGGTTGGTATTTCAGTACAGGTCGCACACCAGTGCACGGCCCGTCTTCCAGGGTATCAACGACATTTCATCAGGGCGCTTGCCATCGCTCCGCACAATCCGGGGCTCCAGAGCAGCAGGAACGTTGGCACTGACGAGCGCCCTTCATGATAATGTTGAGAGCGGCGTGACGGGACAGGCGGCCGGCGCCCGAGGAGCAGGGGAGGCCATGGTGGCCGAGTCGGTCCACTGGAGCCAGTAACCAGATTCTGGCATGGACACAGCTAACCTCCTGGTCCGGTCCATGCCTGTTAAGGGCTCTATTAACGTTTGTAAGGTGGCGACGGAGGCTATTGTATTCCAGCTCCTTTGCCTACGTGGTACTTAATTATGATTGATAAATTTACCCATTTCAAAATGAATGAAAAATTTAAAAATGTTATCTGAATCGGATTCAAACCGGCGACCTCAGGCACGCATGGCCCGTCGCTACTTACCAATTGGGCTATCGTTATAAAAAAAGATACACGCTAACACAAATCGTATCGCGAGTTATATGGGGACAAACTAACTATCCATTTGTAGACAACGATATAATATTTCAATACATAAAAACATGTGTGAGATCCGATGAAATTTTATTGTAGCTTTTTAACCCCATGTTTGCAAAAAAAACAAAATATAAAAATCACATCACGCCTTAAATCCACTCACGGCTTCAAATATTTCCCTTGGGTATTTGGTTATTTGGATATTTGCAATAAAGCTTATTTATTTAAGCTTATGGTACTGGGATTTGGTCACAACTATACTTTGAAATAATTTCTTCGTTGGCAACTGGTTGTGTAATAAGGAAAAAGATTCTTCTTTCACAACTGGTTGCTAACAAAGAAGAAATATTCTTCCATTGCAACTGGTTGCGAAACGTAGTTGCCATGACGGCCGAAAGGCTACCTTCTAGGAACATCCGGTTTGCGATAAAAAAATGATGATCCGTCTCAATTTATAAATCGTCTCTTTTCCCGGTGACTAATTGAGTTGAAATTTCATAGCTTTTTATCCTAGCCAACCACCGTTACAAGGTAAATTGGCAATGGAATTTGAATAACTTATTTAGGAAATATAATTGGCTACCTTTTTGAGCCGTTTGGGGTCGAGGCTCTGAGACCGTGGGGAGAAAGCGTCCATAGTTTATTTAAGGAGTGCTCCAAACACCTGACCCCGTATCAAGGTCGACCTTATTACGCGAAAAATGACAAGATAGAGCATCCGTCTCGTTCTATGGAACGGTGTCAGCCAGTGACGGACGCTCTATCTAGTCACCGTCCATGCTACGGTTTCTGGTAGATGTGACGCGTGATCGGAAGGCTGAAATATATCTGGCTCAGCGGATCAGCATTGCCATTCATCGCCCAAGTAGCAATCGCGAATAAGGTTAAATCTGAAAGTTGTGTAATCTAATCTGCCTTAGTTTTGATTAGGAAAGAAAAGATTTTTGTTTAGCCTACTTTTACTTTAGGTCAAAATAGTGTCATAATAATTCTACTTTAGATGTTTTAAAACCGAATTAAGAAATGCCAAATCAAATTTGAGTAAAATATGACTTAAACAAACGCCTATAAAGCTGATTTTACTTTACTTAGTCGACCGAGTGAGCGAAGCGAGCGAAGCGTCTATGCTTCAGCTTGGACGAAAAATCGTTTTTCCTCATGTCGGGATGTTTGGATATCCCATTGTTCTTGCCTAGAGCTCACATTTCTCTACCGATTCTCATGAAATTTTGTGAGTAGGTTCGGTAAGTATACAGATTTTTTTTGTCGAGTCAGTATTTCGAAATTTTTAAAAATGGCGGAGATGTGGGTTAAAAACGTAAAAAATTACAAGAAAGGGGTTAGTGTGGACTACTGACTTGGTACAAATTTTATGTTCCGTCCACTGTATCTTGAACTCCGATTTCGATTACTAAATTCAACCGTTTTGAAACAAACTCGCGAGGTCTACAGCTCACAGAGCCACTAGTTTATATGAAGTGTCGGTGAGAACTTATTTGAATTAAGAAGACGGACTTCAGATAGCCTTAGGACAAAAAAATCTCTTATCGAAAACTGGGTTAGGAAATCCTTACTAACATTATAAATGCGAAAGTGTGTGTGTGTGTGTTTGATTGTCCTTCTATCACGTCGCAACGAAGTGTCGTATTAATGTGATTTTTTGTACGAATATAGTTTAGAGGCTGGAGAGTAACATAGGTTACTTTTTCCAGCGGGAAAACATCTAATTCCCACGGAAAAATTCAATATGTTACATTTTCCTATAACCACGCGGGCGAAGCCGCGGGCATCAGCTAGTGCCAAATAAATATTGACTTAAGTATTTCTTCAAGAAATCGCTACAAATGCTTGCTGTACTATACTCTATACTCGGTTTACGTGAAGTGTCAGTAAGAACGTATTTGAATTAAGAAGAGAGCTCAGATTGACTTGAGAGACAAATAATTTATATCTTACCGAAAACCGACTTAAGAAATACCAAATCAATCTTGACTGAAGTATGTCTTCAAGACATGCCTTGGAATTCTTATATTACTATACTCAGTATACGTGAAGTGTCAGTAAGGACTTTAAGAAGGGAGTATTAGGGAGTAGAAAAAGCATTAAAAAGCAAACTTCATTCGAGTAGACTTTGTTGCTTTGAGTTCATGTGTCCAGTTAATTAAAATATCAATATTACTCCGGTAAGTGTTTATTAAGCGGAACTAGTTGTAAAAGGACGAGTTCCACTTAATAAACACTTACTGGAGTAATATTGATATTTTAATTCAAATAAAACCAAAGAGAGTGGAATAGAAAATGTTAAAAGGTCTGGTGCCTTTCGAGCTTTCGTAGACGAATATAATAGAACAACATAAAAACGCAGTGAGTTTCCGAGATAGTACGAGTGAACGAAATTGTGATGTGGTGATATTTTCGCTGGCAATAAATTCATTTCTATTCAATTCTACGAGTATATATTTATAAAAGACTGTCCAGTGATTGAACCTAGTTTCACCTGATGGTGACAGAGCCTAAGATGGAGCTCACTGGTTCAAATTTCACTCTTGTTTTGAACCGGTAATTATGACATCGTAATTTTAAACTAGGGTTAAAAATTGGTGACACTAGGGTAGTAGTTATCGAACTTTGTTTATGAGTTCATGAAAAAATCTCGTAATCCTACTAATATTATAAATGCGAAAGTTTAGATGTTTGGATGTTTGTTACTCAATCACGCTTAAACGGCTGAACCGATTTAAATGAAATTTTGCACGAAGATAGTTTATAGCCTGGATTAAAATATAGGATAGTTTTTATCCCGGGTCCACGCGGACGAAGTCGCGGGCGGAAGCTAGTGTAATATAACTTGCGCAGCCGTCATTCTTTTACGATACCCCTTTTTTTTAAGTTGTTACAGTAGTTGTTAGTTGTTCTTTTATTTATATGATAACAAACATCATCATCATCATATCAGCCGAAAGACGTCCACTGCTGGACTTAGTCCTCTCCCAAAGAGTGCCACAATGACCAGCCATGCGCCACCCGCATCCAGTCAATACTCGTAAAACTATTGAATTACTAATTTAAATATTAACTACTGACGCGTTGTTTAATACCAATTTCCCGTGACTTTATTTCTCTTCGTTGCTGAAGGGTTAAATTTTTTAACCCCCCACGCAAAAAGAAGAGTGTTATAAGTTCGCTGTGTCTGGGTATCTGTGTGTCTGTCTGTGGCATCGTAGCTTCTAAACGAATGGACCGATTTTAAAGCGGTTTTTTGGCCGAAAGCTAACGTGATCGAAATGCTTCTTAGCTACGTTTCAACGAAATCCGTATAGCCGGATTTGAGATATTGAACTTTGAAATGAAGATGTCGGGGTTTTTTCAACTTTCCTAAGTTGTTAATAATTAAAGACAGAGACATTAATCTGGGGATGTGACATTTCAGACGCCGAATCGGGCTCCAGAGGTGTCCTAGATAGGAGGTAATTAGTTAGTAGATGGTATTGTAGACATAAAAAAGTGTAAGTAAGCCAGGAAAGGTCACAGGAAATTACATTGCTTTAATTTGCAAACAAAATCCTAAAATCACATCAGTGTCCCAAAATCGTCTAAATTACGTTCATGTCTCATCACTCCCTTTTCCTAGCGAATGCTGTCTTTTACATTCCAAATCCTTTATCTCCTAAGTGTATTTTCAGGACATATTTGACAGGCACCATTAATTTCGCCCATAACCGTGATGACGTACTTTTGCGTGATAAAACGTGGGATTAAATGAACCGCCTGTTAATAAATAGTCCGTGTTACGTGTATGAGTGCGTTCACGGCTCTCTATTACACGTAATTGGGTAAGTGAGTTAAGTAGTTATTATTGTTTGGTAATTCAGGCAACTGTTAATGAAATCGTATCGGCTAATGGTTGAATATTATGATGAGTAAACAGTTTATAAATTAATGATATATGACGGTATGAAAGCAATCACAATACAAATGCGATCTATTAGCCTTTACCCAATAGGGGCAGATTCATGTTCAAATTGATAACGTCATCATCATCATCATATGAGCCGAAAGACGTCCACTGCTGGACATAGGCCTCCCTCAAAGAGTGCTAAAGTGACCGGTCCTGCGCCACCCGCATCCAGCGGACTCCAGCAACCTTTACCAGGTCATCAGTCCACCTAGTGGGGGAGCCCCACGCCGCGCCTTCCGGTACGTGGTCGCCACTCGAGAACCTTTCCGCTCCAACGGCCATCGGTTCTACGTGCTATGTGTTACCATGAAACTCAGCTAACGCATGTGTTATTATTTAACAAGGCTAGAGGAGAAGAAAAATTAGTGCTCATGCGTTATTTTGTTTTATAATTCTCAGGGTATTCAGCTCGTAGGTTCGGGTTGCCCTAATCAGGTATATAGCTTCTGCTATTTCATTCGAGTTATTCACAAGTTATGAGAAAATAGACAAGTCTCTAGACACTACTGTATTTTAGCAAATAGATTAATTATAGAGGGCGCCACATAGTTTTAGCTAATATAGCCTCCAGACAACTATGAAGGAAATAACAGCACCAGTATGCCTTCAGGAGTCTGATAAGGGAAAATGCATATAATTATCTAAACAGCACGATATATTGTTTCAAAAATGCTTAATTGTATAATTAAGAATCCAGACATGGGTCTTGATTTCCTCTTAGAATGCTATCTTAAGTTTATGTTACGCTAAATTACAAAGTATTATCATTACAACTCCCTTGGGTCAATGAAGAGCATACGCAGTTTAGAAATAGGTAAGAAATGGAGCGCATTCACCTTTTAAATGTCCTGTCAGGTCGACGAGGGGCCCAATGCACCAAAAAACACATCCAACACTAGCAGAAGAGCTGATAATGCAGTCGCGGCGATGCGTCCTTGTTGCCTAGACGCTCCAGCGACCCTGAACAGCGTTCCTGGCAGCAGTGGCAGCCAGCGTGACGAAACGACGACAAATTCGCAGTCCAAGCATCAGACATCTAGAAGTAGCAAGCTCAAGCAGACACCCAGGCAGCCGCGAGCATGTGATATCCATCAGCACGGTAGCCCCAAGCATGTGGTAGCCCCAAGCATGTGGTAGCCCCAAGCATGTGGTAGCCCCAAGCATGTGGCAGCCCCAAGCATGTGGCAGCCCCAAGCACCGGCCTAATGCTGAAATAAAACAACATCCGTTAATCTACTGATCATACAATTTTTACCAAACTACATTCTTTTCTTATGCTACCATCTTTCTAGACTTTTTATCCCGAGTACTTACCCGGTCTGTAGTTAAGCGTTTCAACACAACAATCGACGAGAATTCATGTTAAACATTGAAGATGGCTATCACCCCATTTTCTGTAACAAATAATTTAGACATCTGTACAAAAGTACACGAAATACGGCATAGAAAAGGATCCCAGCCATCAAAAAACAGCAATACTCACAATATTTCTGAAGATTCCCTTCTCTACAGGGCGATTCACATGGGTTATGTTTTTAATGGCACTTGGCCGAAGTGAGTGACTCAAAATCGAAACAATGCGGCGTGCTCAATCCATGGCGGTCCGATTTCGAATGAGGGAACGATTCAATCTACCGCTCAGCAGTGAACGACCACAGACAGACAAGCCCATAGATTACATTCGCGAATGGAGAATCTCTAGAGAATGCAAACATTTTAACTAAACCCAAAAGTCTTCCTTTCCCTTTCTTATGTTAATTTACGTAATTCTTAAGTAGTTCTCCAGCTTTAAACAAAATAATTAATCTCAATCTAATCACGAAACAATTGCCTGAAAGCTCCCTAATACACCTGTCAGTTACATCCATACGCAAGAGATGGCGCGCTAGAAGAATATTGACACAGCTACTAATAAAACCTTGTAGTTTCGCTAGATGACGCTGCTGTTATCAAAATATCGAGCTGTCGAAATTGACATGCTACATATGTGCCCCGCCCACTGCCACTTAAGTTTAGCGATTCGGAAGGCTATATCGGCTACCTTGGTTTTGCTGCGGATAGCCTCATTTGTGATGCGATCATGCAGAGAAACTCCCAACATAGCCCTCTCCATAGCCCTTTGGGTGACTTTGAGCCTTGTTATGAGGCCCATAGTAAGCGACCACGTTTCAGTGCCATATGTCATCACTGGCAACACACACTGGTCAAAGACTCTCGTCTTGAGACAATGCGGAATATTGGACGAAAAGATGTGCCGTAGCCTTCCGATCGCTGCCCAGCCGAGTCGGATTCGACGATTGACCTCTTTCTCGAAGTTGGACCTACCTAACTGGATAGTCTGTCCTAGATATACATAATCAGACGATTATGTATATCTAGGACAGACTATCCAGTTAGGTTAGGTTAGGTTAGGTTAGTTTAGGTTAGGTTAGGTTCAGGCCCCGGGGGATGCATAAACGCATTTCCTCAGCGTCAAAAAAAAAAAAAAAAGGTTAGGTTAGGTTCCCCCCGAGGGTGCCCGCCTTGTTGGGGCGGGGGGGCTTAGTAACCGTGGACTGGTCACCCACGGCGAAGCTAAGAGGCACCCAGGGCCGGCCTGTTTGGGCCGCCGGCTGGCCCGAGGAGGGCGCTCCTAGCGGGCTTAGCGAAGCCCGCTTAGGATGCGTAAGGGAGGGGCCGTAGAAGAAGAGGAGTGCCGGTATTGCGGTTCGCCGTTCTCCCTATCTTCTGCGGCCGAGGCGGGATCGCAGGGGGGGAGGCGTGTTGGTATTACGGTGCGCCACTCTCCCTACCCCCTGCGAACTTGGCGGGGCCGTTCCGCCGAAACGGCATTGGTGGGACCGCAGAGGAGGAGGAATGCCGGTATTACGGTGCGCCGCTTTCCCTATCCTCTGCGGCCGAGACGTGGTCGGTGGCGGAACCACAGACCTGATCCGCCACCGGGTGCTGGATTTTTCTGCACCCACGATCTCCTCGTAGCGGACTCAGGGGGGTTCCGCTACTGTACAGGTGGAGATCGAGCAGGCAGGCGCGTCCTAACATCTGGCGCGCCTCACGTGGAGGGCCTCAGGGCATCCGTGAGGAGCCGCTTGTGGGCGGCTGCCGCCGGCGGGGTTGCGGATGTGTGCGCAAGCGTTCCCGTAACCTCGCCACATGGCGGCGAGGCGGCAAGTGGGGGGGTTTTTAGTGGGTACACCGTGGGTCTCATAAGCTCATACGGGAGTCCCACATAACCACTCGGGTCACCCCCTGCGCCCGGGTGGTATGCGTAACGCATTTTCCCCCCTAAACAAAAAAAAAAAAAAAAGGTTAGGTTAGGTTTCTGTGCGGGGTGGCGGGCCGGGAACCGACGGCGGAATACCACGAGTGCGGCGACGCCGAAGATACGGCGCAGCACACACTGGCGGTGTGCCCAGCTTGGGCAGAGCAGCGGGCCACACTCGTGGCCGTGGTGGGGCATGACCTCTCCCTGCCCGCCGTGGTAGAAGCCATGGTGGGGAGCGACAGGTCATGGAAGGCGGCGGCCTCCTTCTGCGAGGACGTGATGACGCAGAAGGAGGCAGCGGAGCGCGGGAGGGAGGACAATCCGGCCTCCCAACCGATGCGCCGCAAACGCGTGGGGCGACGGCGGTTAGCGTACGACCGCCGACTTCCCCCATAAGGGTACCTGTGGGCGGCAGATACGGGGACGTCTGTCGCCTACACGATGGTCCCCGAGTGGCGGGCGTGCCGTTTCTCGGTGCGCCCCCTTGCGGAGGTAGGGGGAGAATCGTCTCCCCAGAGATGAGTCCGCTGCGCGGACAGCCGCTGGCGAGGTTGCGGAAGTGTGCCCAGGGCGTTCCCGTGGCCTCGCCTTATAGCGCAGAGGCGGCACATAGAGGGGTTTTTAGTGGGTAAACCATTGGCCTCATTAGCCGACATGGGAGTCCCACATAACCACCAGGGCCCGTCCCCGTACCCTGGTGGTATGCGTAACGCATTTTCCCCTCTTAAAAAAAAAAAAAAAAAAAAGGTTAGGTTAGGTTAGGTTAGGTGTAGACACAACTTCTTATGGGGGCTACCAATACAATCCTTACGATTTTATAGTAACAAAATTGTATCACAACTGTGGACCTAAATGCAGTATTCCGCGACTGAAACAATTTACTTGATTTTCCATACAACGATTAGTACAATATGGCGGTTGTTATACTGCCGCCGCGTCTCGTTGCGAGACGCGGAGCTCGTTGTATGCAAGTACCTCAGTTGCGTCCAGAGGTGCGGCGCAGTATGACATCCGCCTATAATAAATAATTTTAAATCCCCCTACATATTGTGCCGACAAGACACATTATATATAGAAGCGATTATTATTCATAGAAAACTCCAGTGAGAATCAGACATATTAAAATGTAATGAAAACGGGTCAATCACGTATTTTATATCTAGAAACGCTTGACATGTTTCGAACCGATTCGCGGCTCCTAGTCATGAGCACACGCGTTGCCGGCGCGGCGCGTTTAGCACTGCGGGCCCGCGCCCTGCTCGCTCGGCTGGTTTGCGCGGGCGCAGGCGGGGGCACAACGATCGATTAGTTATTGTATAAAACGTATTAGGATAAGCCATATGTTAAGTACGTGCGAGATGAGTGAGTGATTAATTGATTATATGACGCGACTAATATATAAAGCGCCTGCTTTAATTTATTTATTTATTAAAACATGTAAACATGACATTAAAGTATAACCAATGCGTCATGAAACGACATATACAAAAGACAAAAAAATAAACACATAATTACATTGATACAGTTGATTGCTCACAGAAGCTCAGACATTCACCGCACACATACATCCATCGCCACGCAATTAAGTCACACCCCGGTGCTGATGCCAAGAGCGCATTGAGTTGTGAGAGAGCGCGGATCAGCGGTGAGTTCCTGCGTAAAACAGTGCGAGCTGCCGGCACCGCCAATAAATCGCGTCATCGTGCCCTGAGAGTTATCCTGGGGATATCCGGAGTATACAATCGCACGAGGCGACTCACTCACTCACTTAATTAATACATAACCATTTGTATCAGCAGCAGCAGCAGAACCAAGGTAACCAATATAGCCTTCCCAATCGCTAAACTTAAGTGGCAGTGGGCGGGGCACATAGCACGTGCCAATGGCCGTTGGGGCGGAAAGGTTCTCGAGTGGCAACCACGTACCGGAAGGCGCGGCGTAGGTGGACTGATGACCTAGTAAAGGTCGCGGGAGTCCGCTGAATGCGGTTGGTGCAGAACCGGTTACTTTGGCACTCTTTGGGGGTGATGATGAACCATTGTACAAATAATACTTCAGATTATTTCTGAGTATGGACTGCCATAAGCCCCCTGAGATGAACTGCTCACTTACTCTCTCTGTTCGCCCATGAAGATCTTAATATTGCCAGGCATGTGGTCACTATCTCAAGCAATTTTAGATCTTAGCCTGGCAAACAATTTTAGATCTTTGGTTCGTGAAGAAAACTTGCTAGCCAAGTACCAGTTAGGTTTCAGGGAAAGTCAGGGTGATTTGGTATTTATTCCGACTAAAAACTTCACATTGGCGCCATGCGCTGTCATTCTATGATCTTGGTTTGCAGTGTTTGCACACACTAGAATGCTCTTCGCGCCTTGTCCCTGCTCGCCCGTTCACGCCATCGCGACCACTATGTGAAAATTAGCCATGTGCTTTGGTCCCTGCTACAAAGAACACTATCGATCCCGATGACCCCCTTTAGTCACCTTTTACAACAGCCAGGGGAAACAATATTGCTTTCTCCTATGCCAGCAGTTAATGCGATTACAGGTATGAATTGGTCAAATTGGTTGGTCAGTTAGTCAGTATGTTTAGGTCAACGTTTTCTAGATGTGACGTCTGAACTGTGAGCCTATACATGTTTGCAATCAAAGAAGTAAACAATAGTAAAAGTTTCAAAAAACAGTAGTATGAAACATTTTGACAAAATAGAGGGATTCTGGCCAGCAACCATTTTGAACGAAAGCGAAATCAATAGATCAGTCGGCGCTAATTTGAATATGGGTGGTCTGTCACTGTTGAATTTATTTATAAGCTATACATTATTGACGACCGCTTTAGCCTAGTTGGTAGTGACCCTGCCTTCGAAGCAAGAGGTTCTGAGTTCGAATCCCGGTAAGGGCATTTATTTGTGTGATGAGCACTGAATATTTGTTCCGGAGTCATGGATGTTTCCTAAGTATTTAAGTATTTATTTATCTATATAAGTATGTTTATCGTCGTCTAGTACACATAGAACAAGCTTTGCTTAGTTTGGGACTAGGTCGATTTGTGTGAGATTGGCCGAAAATATTAAATTAATTATTAATTAAATTAATTAAATGTCACCTATTTTTAGCATTATTGTGAAGCCAATTTTAAAACCAGATAGTATTTCATATCAATATCTGAAATGTGATCCTTCGTCGTTGGTTTATCGGAAATCCGAACAAATGACGGATGTATCATAACATACCGCACTATCTCGAATACCGGTGCCGAGACCATCCCCTTTATTTCTTGTACATTTTATTGGCCCATTGTTGGTACAAGTGAATGATGGTCGTTTCACGGAGGGCTGCTTTTGTGTACCTCGTCTCTAGAAGCTCCAGTGAGTACTGACAGGTATCATTAATTTTATACGCAATTGTGCTGAAGGGCTTTTATGTTTGAAGCAATGCTGAGCAAACACGACGGCTTATCTGTAGAGATAAAATTAATCTCAGCTTTTCTTCAATATGAATGATTACATCCTCGTTTATTACACGGTTCTATTTAATTTATCTTCTTCAATTGTTTGTTACAACAATTTCATTGAGGTTCAAATTGAAAATTATAAAATAAAAAATTAAATAAAAGATTTCTTAGTTTTACGCGTATGGTAAAATATTTCAATCAAAGCCTGCAGCATACGCCTGGTACGGAACCAGACTTCCTGATACGGTAAAGGAAAACAGGGTGCCGTAGCGCTTATTGTCATATTCGAGAGATTATTAGCAAATTAACTCACAATTCTCGAATATGACAGTAACTAAGCGCTTAACGCACTGAGCTCCCACACTAAGTCAAAAAACCTGTCCATTGCTTAACGTGTACGTTGAACCTAAAGCGGACATTTTCCGTAAATTATTTCTCTTAATTAACACTCTTGACATTTTATCGTTTAAAATATATCAGCTTATAATAAAGGTCCTATGCAAACACATAAAATCGCCCTAAAAAGGGACGAGGTTCATAACCAAGTGTTTGTGTGAGATTATAATCATATTTCCGGCATTAAGGTTTATATGAGGTCGTAAAGAAATATTAGGCTATGGCTACATACTTTATTAGATGATATTTACGTTTCATTAAAAGATTTTATGCACCGGTTATGGCATGATATGCCAGAAATTAATTACATACTTACCTACATCACCGGTACGAGGTACGTCGGTGCATGTTCGTAGTTACCTTCCCTCTTACCTATCCGGTATTCCTTTCGGCTTCCATTAGATTAAATGGAAATTTAATATGCGATACTGTCTTTTTAATTAATTTTGAAATGAATGTGGAACAAGTGACAGTACTACAGCACAGGAACTTTTCAGAGTTCGATAGTTTTTAAAAGTTATCAGATTGGAAATGGCGCATAACCCTTACTCCACAGGGCCCAACACTGTCAACAATAAATTGGCTATAAATGTAAAAAGTGAAACCGTAATATCTTTTATACTATTAAACGAGGCAAATATATTTATTTGTTTGAAAACGGGTTATCATATAATATCTAATGATTTCGATAAGATGAGACCATGTTAAAATGGACTTTTACGGGGAAGAGAAATGGATGTTGCTTTCCCACTCTATTATTTGTAAATTATGGTTCAACCTTTGGCTTACTACACCATGGTTACTTTAAGATTAGTTTTATGATGATGATAATCTATAATTATCAGCAATTTTTTATACGAATACGAGACAGGATCAAATTGTATATGATTGTCTACTGATATTAATATATTTAATTTTTGTATTAAGCAGTATCGCTGCAAACAAAATTATAAATTTAAATTTAAGGAGAAAAATT
This sequence comes from Epinotia bilunana, assembly GCA_947049275.1. NCBI lineage: Eukaryota > Metazoa > Arthropoda > Insecta > Lepidoptera > Tortricidae > Epinotia > Epinotia bilunana. The sequence goes on from OX346267.1 coordinate 4,826,806, forward strand.
TAAAATTTAATGCTGCGAGCCGGATTTCAACCGGCGATCACAGGCATTCATGGCCCGTCGCTACTAACCAACTGAGCTATTTTTAATTTTTTCCTTTAATTTCAATTTATATGTTTATTATTATTGAAACAGAAAAACTAATGTATCTTCAATTGATCATATAAATATATATTTGCTTGATATATTTTTAAACGAAGCAGAGCAGGAGCAAATATAACAAAAAGAAAAATGTAAACAGAACGGCTGAGCCGCACGACCGATTTCGAATTTCTCACAATCCAAGAAAGGTCGTTTTCCTTGACAATTTTGTACGAATTACGTAACATTACCCAGCAAAACGATTACTATTCGGGTGCGACTGTAACTTCTGCCTCACAATAAACCCCGACGTGACCGAGCGTTTAAACTTCGTTATTTGCGACTACCAAATCAATTTGGCCCGGCAAATAGCGTGATTCTCATTCCTGTACTCCTTTTTAAAATGGCCTTCCAGCTATTAAGGTGATTTGTTTGACAGAAAATGCAAACTTCATTTGCGATTCTTACCCGTTTTCGCCGTTATGAATTCGGTCGAATGCCCTTCGGTCTGAAAATGTTAAGCTAATTTAGATATTGAGCGTTATCTAAAATTTCTGTAATCCTGCCCGGTTTTAATAGCTCGGAAGGCGATAATCAGCTTCTTTAACGCCCCATTTGATGTTCCCGTTTTTTTTCTTGGGGATTTTTCAGGTCGGTGCTTCGCAGTTGCTGTCGTTGAGTTATCAATTACCTGCCTACCCTTATTTTTTAAGTATTTAAATATTTCCAGGCAAGTTAACAACACACATTAAAAACATTAAAAAGACATTTTAAAAACAATAACGCTAAGAATAATTTTTTATGACTTTTTAGTAGCATTATATATTGATTTCCAAAGACTTTAATGTGATTCATACTCAAATTTTACTATATAATTGTGTTTAACTGTGGAGTTGCGATTACAAATCTGAACCGGAATATCATACGACTCAAGGAAACCTAAACACGTTGATATTAAAGGTATGCAAGTATTTGCCACGTTCATATGTAAAAGCACAATCCAAAGCTAAGTTGGTAAGTTTTGTCAAGAGTTTAATTAATATAATAATGGTCAATTGTTTTACGTGATCGTGATCGGTTACCTAATCTATTGTTTATTTTTATTTATGCATTGAAAACTTTATTGGTAGTGTTAACATTGTGCTTATGTACAATTACATAGTACATACACTTATTCATGCGTCTCAACTAGGATGATCCTGTGCCTCAGACAAAGAGTCATACAATCAAAAATATTTTTCAACGTGAAGTCTTCATGTCGTCAGGATATCTAAACATTAATATCTTATTAACATGTTAAATTACTATGCGCCCGCCGGCTAACGAAAACATCGTTAGGAAACCTAATTAACGCAAGGGCCGAGGGCCCACAACAAGCACAAAATGTACTTAGTGAGGATTGTGTTAAATGGGTACAGTGTACCGCAAATGTACCTTATACATATGTGAACTACAAATCTCTCTTTCTCTAGTTAAGTCTTCATTTTGTTCGAAGATCGTGGCAATTGGCTCCTCTCAGTTGCAGTATTAGCGAAATTGTAAACGTTTACTGTGTCTGGATTCTTAAGTTGGTCCAACAGTCTAGTTGGTGAGCGGCTTCTAGGTCTTTTCCGCTCTGTGTTCCTTTGACTAGTATTTCGAGGTTGTCGTCTTCGTTCCTCATTATGTGTCTAAAGTAGCTGAGCACACGCTGATAAAATATTGTTGAAAGGCGCTCTTTTAATTTCAGCAGTGAGATAATTGGCACATTTGTGGACTTGGTGGTCCAGGGGATTTTCAACATCCGCCTCCAGCACCACATTTCGAATGCATAAATCCTCTGCCTCTCTCTTTCTTTGCTGGTCCATGTTTGTGTCATGAACTATGAATGTTGCTACCTTTCTACCCCATTTTTGTATTTAAGTAAATATATCGCTTTATTTGATATTTTAAATGATTGCATATTCATATTAAGAAGCCTAAGAGGCGATGGTTGGATGTCGTGAAGGCGGACATGAGCGAAAACGAGCTCACAAAAGGAGACGCCCAGGATCGTGCAAAGTGGAGAAAAGCTGACCCTGATAAAGGCCGGGATAACTTTAGGTAGAAGAAGAAATCGCATATTCATATTTACGAACACTATATTTACAGTTTTGGGTTAAAATAGTACTATATTTCTTTCTAATGGTGTAATAAAGTATATAATGTTGTGCGCCACGGGAAGCAACCTATCACACATTGCTTACCTCTTTTCAAAACACAAGCGTGAGTGATACAGTCTTAAATAATGACAACTTTATAACCCTCTTTTGTGTCGGTAGAAATAAACCATTCTGAAAGGTCGTGTCACCTCCAGGTTAATACTAAACACCATTTCATTCCTGTCTGTTAATTTCCGAGCAATTTCTCCCTGAATTAACTTTATCCCTCTAATTGCGGCACGAGAGCCGAAATACGTCAAAAGGCCCTAATTAATTTAGCAACGACGTATTTATATGATCTTTAATCGTGAGTAGGTAAATGTGCGGAAATAAAGTGTTTTACATTATTTTCCCATTTGTTTTCTATAAGAGAACTTGAGGTCTATACATTTGAATCGGACTTTAAAAGGCCTAGTCTAACTTTTTACACCAATTTTCAAAGATTTTATTTAGTATCATCTGTTTGTCATCAATCTTGCAACTGACTGAGCTGAAAAGAAATTCGGGTATGAGTATAGTTTGGATGACAATTCAATATTATGGTACCATCGAGTTGATCTGATGATGGAGACAGAAGGTGGCTATGGGAATTCTGTACTTAACCGATTGAGTTTGAGCTCGTTAGGATCGTCTCAATGAGTAGTTGATGATGGTATGTTACAGAAAAGTACAGTAGGCAATAAAAAGCTTCTCCCAAAAATGATTTTCTTGACATAAACTTGTTAGGATTAGTAGCCGAGTACGCTCTGAGCTCCTTCAAGCAACAAGATGAAAAAGTGATTTTTTTTCAAGAATATTGAAATATGCATTTATACATGCATTTATGCATTTATTTATATACATTTTTATTTGTCCCTTGTTCATGAAATATGGTAATTGAATAAAAAGCAGAAGTTAGTGTAACTTCTAAAATATGAGACAGATAAACCTAAAAAATATATATGATGTACTATCGACAACACAGCTGACTGACCATCGCTGCACCTTAAGTGTATTGCAATAAGGTTCTATATAAACACAGGATGGTCAGTTAACAGTGTTGTCGTTTGTACTTTACCATGCAAACTTCCACCGAAAATTGGTTTCAACTAGATCTAGTAAGTAGTTTTTTTTTTTAATACGGCATAAATCGCAAACCGCAATTTACCTTTCATTCAACGGATAATGGTACGTAACCCTTTGTGCCCGAGTCCGACTCGCACTTGGCCGGTTTCTTTAGAGGTGTACAAACCAATGACATTATAATGTCAAAGCTAGTTATAAAGCGGTTTTAGCTATAAACATGAAGAAAATTACATATTGTAGGAATAGTTGGCTAGTACATCGCCCACAACACACTTTGACCATTTTCCCATAGTTTACTATAACGGGAAGATGGGTGGTGATATTTTAACCCTACATCCATACTTATATTATAAATTTGAAAGTGTGTTTGTCTGGTCGTCTATCTGTATGTAGCCTCTTCACAGTTAAACTGCTAAACCGATTGAGATGAAATTTAGTATAGAGATAGTTTGGAACCCGGGGAAGGACAAAGGATAGATTTTATCCTGAAAATTATCCCCTAAATAGGTGAAATGGGGGTGAAAGTTTGTTTAGAGCTACTATATAAACGATTTCCACGCGGACGGAGTCGCGGGCAGGAGCTATTATGTACATCATACGGGGGAAAAGTGCATGGTGGTAGTTTCGATTTACTCGAATTATATTTAACTTGTCATTTGTCATAAAACGGCGCGCTAGCTGTCTCTATCGGCCTCTTTCCAAGTGTTCTCATTAGAAAGAGACAGATAGTCTTTCTCGCCGCGACCGTGCAGGTAACAATTGCATACCAACTACGCAGTGTAGGTTTAATCTCATTTATGATGATTCATATCAGCCGAAAAACCTCCCCCAAATAGTGCCAAAGTAACCGGTTCTGCGTCACCCGCATCGAGCGGACTCCCGTGCAGGTTTCATCTGCATCTACCTAATATGCACTTATGTACCTAAAGTGCGATAGGTCCGGGTACTGGTGTTCTCCATCTTTCTGCACGGCGCAGAAACTTGGTGCGTCAAGAGCCGTCGACACAGCAAAATCAATGCCTTTGAGATTTGGTGCTGGAGGAGACTATTGGGGATTCCCTGGACAGCCGTGAGAACTAACAACTCCATCTTAGAGGAACTCGGCATCACCAGACGACTCTCGGACATCTGCCAGGAAAGGATTCTTTGTTTTTTTGGACATATCATGCCTTCATCTAGGCATGATCTAGAGAAACAAATATTTTTTGGTTCTGTGGAAGGTAAACGTGCTAGAGGAAGGATTCCAGTACGCTGGGCTGATGCAATTAAGAGGACTGCCAAATGCAGTCTTTCCAATGCAGTTCACTTAACAAGGAACCGGACTGCATGTAATTTTAATTTTAATTTTATGGGGAAATTCTGTGGACGCAGAGAGAGAATTTGAAATTAAAAAAAATGTGCCCGAATCATTTGTATCTCTCGGCTTGATGACAGTTGTATACCTTTGTTTAGGAATATGCGTATATTTCCATTACCGTGTTAGTACATCAGAGATGCATGTATCTTTGTTAACACAGTCATGTGATTTCCGAACACGAGGTGATATGATGCGCAGACAGAACAGAAAAAGGATCATGGACCTGCTGTACAAACCTCTCGTTAGCAAGGCAATATATGAAAAAAAAATGTGGCTAACATGTGCATTAAATTATATAATAAATTGCCTGAGGACATTAAGGTCCTCCGGGGAAACAGTTTTAATAATAAGTTGACGAATTGGCTTCTCGGCAGATGTTTTATAGTGTTAAGAGTTATTTAGAGTATTAGTGACATAAATTGATACTATTATTTTGAATTTGTTTAATGGATATTACTACAATTGATAATTTTTATTTTGAGTGAAAACTTCTTTAGCGGCGCTGTGTACTTTTTGGGGTGAGGAAAAATTGTTAAACTCGCCACAGGTCACGTGACCGCAAGATTGGAATGCGTAAGGTAAGATTCAGTGTTGCCGATTCGGCATTTAAAATTGTTCAAGTTTTCACTTCTGCCGGCACTCCCGGAGTGCAACCCGGTCTTTTTTTACTAAATTAATCGCCTCTTTGTAAAATATTTGCACGCCTGCGTGCAGGCTGAATACACTGTTATGTTCAATTATTTAAGACCTTCCTGTACTGTATTCTGGCAAATAAATACTTTTGACTTTTGACTTTGACATGGAGGGCTACAGCATGCGGTCACGATCCTCGGACATGAGGGATCGACTACGAAGAAGAAGAGGTATGCACTTGGTACTTTTTTTAGTTCCACAGCACGTCTAGCACACGACGGCCGCGACATACTCTCGATTTTTATCGCACTATACCTCTTCTTCTAAGTGTTCTAATAAGAGAGAGACGGATAGTGCGAGAAAGATCGAGAGAGCTCGCGCGCCGTCGCGTGCTAGCCGTGCTGGAGATATTAGGTCGTGTTAAGGCTTGTATACCCGCTAAAGTCCTTGAGCGTATGGGCGGAGCCTCGACCCTCTCCCCGCGCAAGTCGCACAACCCGCCGTCGTTTATTAAGCGTTACATAGATTAAGTTACAGACGCGTCATCGCGCATCATTACCAATGCTAGGGTGGACGTGGGTGGGTGACAGTCGTCATGCTTAATTGAAACGTGATATTTGTCATACATAAATTACATAATTGATTAAGTTCAAAAATTATGTCCCTACTATTATAATACTATTTACTTACGATTAGTGTAGTTCCGTCAGCACGGCAAGCACGAGACGGCCGCGACATACACTCGATTTTTCTCGCACTATCGGTCTCTCTCTTATTAGAACATTAGGAAAGAGAGGTATAGTGTGAGAAAAACCGAGAGTATGTCGCGGCCGTCTCGTGCTAGCCGTGCTAGTGAAAACGAAATTCGTTCGAATAACTCTCATTGTCGCTCGAACTAGCAAGCGCGACAGAGAGGGAAATACACGAACGAAGTTCGGTTTCGTTTCGCGGTAGGCCCTCAGTGTTGGAGAAGCCGGGATATTCATTAAGACACCTTATCTGTTCTGTAAATTTATTGTGAATTCACTACATGCGGCCTGAACTCATAAAAGTAAACAATGAATGGTGACATCTGTCTTAATCTGTAAAAACCTAATACAGAAAGAGTTTAGATGTATTGGGCCATATACGAACTCCATATATGTTCCAACACTGGCCCTTGGACCAATATAAACTCAACGTCAACATAAAAAGTTAACACACAACACAATAAAGCAATGACACATCTGCTGTCCTTACAACAAAAAACAACACAGTAGCAAAAAAAAGTATACATTAATAAAATACATCCGTAACATATAAAACCGTAAAAACTGCAAACGATATATGAAACGGATCTAAAATAATTTATACTAGTTCTATACTAGTACACTACTTAGAAAGCTACAACATCTCACTTATTAGGCATAACAAATAAATGAGATAAAAACTTATCGTGTTTTTCTTTTGCCAATGGTTTGGTCAACACGTCGGCCACCATTTGGTCAGTAGAGAGATACCTAAGGGTAACTGTACCTTCGTGCACAATTTCCCTAATGAAATGGTGTCTGACGTCGATGTGTTTGGTTCTGGCATGGTACATGGAATTAGTGCATAACTTTAATGCCGACTGATTGTCATTGTGCAAAGTTACGCTGTACTGTACCCCGTAAATTTCAATCAGGAACTTGCGCAGAAACAGAGCCTCTTTGCAAGCATCCGACAGAGACATATACTCCGCCTCCGTGCTAGAAAGAGCGACCGTTTTCTGCTTCCTACTCTCCCAAGAGATGGTAGAATTTCCAAGTTTGAAAATGAAACCGGTATAAGAACGACGATCGACCTCATCAGACGCATAATCAGCGTCAGCATAAGCGACGATGTCTAGCCCTGACTTCTGAAAAGTTAAACAATAATTAATTGTACCTTTCAAGTAACGAAGGACGCGTTTTGCCGCCTTCCAGTGCGTCTCATCATATGCTTCGTTGAACTGGCTCAGCGAACTGACAGCATGCGCGATGTCGGGTCGGGAACAAATCGCGATGTACATGAGACAGCCTATCAGGCCTCTGTAGTCGTGAGTACAATCCTTCGTTGTAGACTTCACGTGCTTCAGTCCTGTTTCCATGGGTGTTCGCGCGGGCTTGCAATCAGACATTTGAAAACGTTCTAGTACCTTCTTAATGTAACTTGATTGGTCTAGAGTAATCTCATTATTCTGTCTGCAAATCCTCATGCCGAGAATGTGGTGTGCTGGCCCTAAATCCTTTATTTCGAAGGCCTTTCTTAAGTCTTCCTTGATATCTGCCGTTCCTTGGCAATCCTCTGAAGAAAACAGCATTATGTCATCGACATAGAGCGCAATTATAATCATAGATTTCCCGCTCGACTTTACATATACACAGGGTTCAGAAGATAAACGTTTAAATTTCATTTTATTCGTTAAAACGTCATTTATTTTTTCATACCATGACTTTGAAGCTTGCTTCAATCCGTATATGGCTTTGTTCAACTTATAAACTTTATCCTCTTGGCCTTTTATTTTGTAACCCTCTGGTTGCTCCATATAAACGGTTTCTTTGAGATCTCCATTCAAAAATGCCGTTTTTACATCCAGATGCTCGATATTCATGTTATATTCTGCTGCTAACGCCAATAGCGTGCGTATAGTCGAATATCTTACTACAGGAGAAAATGTTTCTAGGTAATCTATACCATACTTCTGTGTATAACCCTTTGCAACAAGGCACGCTTTGTACCTTAGTATTTCCCCGTCGAGGCCAAGTTTCCTTTTAAACATCCACTTACATTTGACAGGCCGTTGCTTCATATTGCGGTCAGTCAGAGTCCAACACTTGTTATCGATGAAGGATTTATACTCTTCCGCCATCGCGGCTTTCCACTTAACCGCTTCTGGGCCGTTCAATGCCTCACGAACTGTCTGAGGGTCCCCCGCGTCACTGCACAGAGTGCACGCTACACTCGCAGACTCAAACGAGTTGTCGCAGTCTTCCAGTGTCGAATCTCCTGGGGCGTACGTTACATCCGCAGGGTCATCTGGGGTCTCACTACTGCTCTCAGATTCATCCTCAGTGATGACGCTATTGTCATGACAGCTTTCACTAGATGTTTCTGTGGGCTCTGGGGGTAGATCGGGTTGCACTTGAACATTGTCAGTGACAGTTACATTTTTACTAGTTAGTTCAAACAAATTGTAACTTGAATTATCATTCTCACTTGCTGACACGTCATTCCAAAAAGCATGTTCCACAAAGGTGACATTTCTAGCTTTTATGACATTCTTTGGATGCGCCGGGTCTATTAATCTATAACCCTTTGTATCGTCACAATATCCAGCAAAGACATATTTCTTACTTTTAGGATCCAATTTGTCCCGTTTATGCTGAAGGGCGTAGGCTTGACAACCAAAAATGCGCAGGTAACTAATATTCTCCTTTTTACCTGTCCATCTTTCTTCTGGAGTACACCCCATAACAGCCTTAGTGGGAGAGCGATTCTTTAAGTAAACAGCAGTGTTGACCGCTTCCGCCCAAAATTCCTTTTTCAAACCGGCATCCTGAAGCATGCACCTGGCCTTTTCCATAATAAACCTGTTCGCGCGCTCGGCAACTCCGTTCTGGGGTGCTGATCTCGGAACTGTGGTCTGGTGTCGGATCCCGTGCTTCTTCAGGAATCTCTGAAAATTAGACTTGACAAATTCACCACCTCCGTCACTGCGAAAAATCTTTATTTACTTATTAGTTTGGTTTTCTACGAGAGCTTTGAATTGTATAAAAATCTCGAAAACCTCACTCTTCGCCTTAAGAAAATAAACGAATGTTTTTCGTGGCCAATCGTCGATGACGGTCAAAAAATATCTTTTCCCACCAAGGGACGGGCATGGCAGTGGTCCGCACACGTCACTGTGTACTAAAACAAGAATTTCCTTAGCCCTGGTCTCCGATTTCTTAGGAAATGGCAATCTACTCTGTTTACCTACAATACAGGAAACGCACGATTGAAAGTCATTGTTGTCATAAGAAATACCAGTGACCATACCTTTTCGCAATAACTCCATGCTTCTAGTATTCAGATGTGCTAGCCGGCGGTGCCAGACATGATGTGTAGACTGGCTTCCTGGTGCTGCAGGAGACTTCGCTTGCATGACGTTCTTAACAGGACGACCTCCATCCTTCAGTTGAGGCGCTGATGTCACGCTGTCACCTGTACCTACAGACAAAGACGAACACATCGCTTGCGAAGATGGCTCGCTACACAAAACAGACACTGTTTCTATGGCATCAAGTTGATAAATACCATCTCTTAGAGTAGCGGTGGCCAAAACCTCGCCGTTGTCAGTAACCGTACACACGCCAGAACGAAACACAACTTTGTAGCCTTTATTGACCATGGCACTGACAGATAACAAGTTAGCAGTTAATTTAGGAACTAAATATACATTACTTATTGGTCTTATACAATTGTCCTTCAAAACAACTTGCACCGTGCCTTTTCCAGCCGTCATCATAGCCTCACCGTTGGCTATGTACACTTTCTTCGGCTTGTCGCTTGTGAAATCTGACATCACACTGCGATCATTGCAAAGATGTAGCGTTGATCCGCTGTCCACGTACCAAACATCCCGCTCAACTCCTACAGCCAACGCCGTAAAAAGCGACGTATTTTTCCGGCCACTTTTGTTGCCGTCCGACTTTTCAGGGCAGTCCCTCATGCAGTGCCCAATCTTCTTGCACTTGAAGCACTTAATGGGTTTACGGGCTTTATGAGCTTTAAATGCCGTTATGTTTTCATCTTTTTCATCACGTCGTAAATTTTCTTGGAGCAATTTCAATTTGACAACTTCGCTTGACAATGACACGTTCGAATGTTCTAGAGCCATAATTAACGGATCCTAATCGCTTGTCAAACCGCTAAGCAATATTACGGCCAGGAAGTCGTCTTCTAGTGCCGATCCAATATCGCTCAAAAGTTGCGATGTATCCATGATCCTGTTCACGTATGCCTCCATACTCGCACATTCGCTCAATTTCGTTGCGAATAGCGTTCGAAGTAAGCCGAGTCGTCGACACAGACCTCGATCTTCGTATGCCTTCTGCAGGTTCTGCCATGCGCCGGCTTCGCATTTCGAATTTGTGGAAATACTGTAGGCTGCACAGACAAAGCGATTTTCGCGAGCGCCTTTTCCTGCTTCTTGGCGTCTTCACATTTATTTCCTGTCTCTCCTATACAATCCCAGAGATCTGACGTATATGGGGGGCACTCCCTAACTCCAAAACACGGGAAAAACTGGGATTTAAATAAATAAGGCCGCAGCACGTCTTACGTATTCAAAGATGTATTTCGGAAGACAAGTTGACAACTACCACCAAATACGACATAAAGATAATTATGATATTTTAGACTACCCGCGAGTTCAATGGCCGCGCGATCAGCTGTAGGTACACCAGCACCACTATATGTATATTACATATGTTACACCCTACCACTTAACAAATACTACTAATAACAAAACTAGACATTAAAAAATAACCTCTTAAGAGGTCACGCGAAATTCAATCTTATGTTAATGACATTAAAGACTTCAACAGTAAAAATCTAAATGATAAGCGCAATTGATCTATGTGCCTTTTAACAGTTTGACCGCCTTCCCTTAGCACTAAGTAATTACGAGAACCTAACTGCTCTGTTATGGTACCGCTAACCCATTTTTCCCCCTTGCTAAAATTCCTAGCCCAAACTTTATCACCAACAGTGTAGGCTCGAGTCGCGCCGCCCGCGTGCTCTTGCTGCCGGCGCTGTGCTGCGTGCGCGCACTCTTGTGCCGCAGCTCCCGCGTCCGCGCGCAGCAAGTCCAACCGCGCGCGCAGTCCTCTTCGCTGTAGCAATCTCGCTGGCGATTCCCCCGTGCTACTGTGTATGGCGTTTCTATACATTAGCAAATAAGACTGTAGCGCAGCATCCACGTCTTGCTTCTCTCGTAATGCTTTCAAAATAGCTTTTTTTACCAGCTTCACCGCGCATTCAGCAGCTCCGTTCGACGATGGATGGTATGCAGGGCTATGGGTTTGTACTATGCCATTAGATCGCATAAAATGAGTTAGAGCTCCACTCGTGAAAGGAGGGCCATTGTCTGATACCATCATTTTTGGCAACCCAAACCTCGCAAACATTTCCCTTAAGACCTTGATCACGTCCTCCGCCGTCGTCCTTGCCATTTGTGTCACCTCTATCCATTTGGAAGATGAGTCAATGACCACCTAAAAGGTCATGCCATTTAGAGGTCCTAGAAAATCCATATGTAATCTACTCCAAACTTCTTTGAAATATGGCCACGATTGTGGCGTGGCCCTGGCTGGAGCTGGTGCTTCTAACGAGCACGCCCTGCATTCTCGGCATGTTTGTTCTATCTCAGCATCAATCCCAGGCCACCAGACATAGCTTCGTGCTAGACTCTTCATCTTAACTACTCCTGAGTGTCCTACGTGTAATTCTCGTAGAATATCCTCTGTTAAGGCCCTGGGTATCACCATTCTGTACCCCCACATTACACAACCTGCTTCTAAGTATAGCTCATGTCGTCTTACCCAATATGGCTGTAGCTCCGGGTCTTCGCACTTTAAAGGCCATCCAGACTGTAAATATATGACTACTTTTCTAAGCAGTTCATCGGTTTTCAAACGGTATCTAACTTGATCACTCGTGATTGGCAAAAAATCCTGCACAAATTGTACGTACGTGATTTCTGCCTTGTCAGGAGCTTGTCTTCCTACCGGTAACCTTGATAACGCGTCTGCTCCATTTTTGTCTGTGGGCACGTATTCTATGTCATAACGATAACCTGACAAAATTACCGCCCATCTTTGCAATCGGCTTGCGGCCATTGACGGAATTCCTCCTTTTTCTCCGAATATGGAAACTAAGGGCTTGTGATCCGTCCTTAGCAAAAACCTTCGACCGTACAGGTACTGATGGAATTTCTTGACCCCAAATATTATGGCCAAGGCTTCTCTTTGGATCTGAGAATAATTTGCCTCTGCTGCATTGAGTACTCTCGATGCGTATGCAATTGGCCTCTCCGTTCCATCTGGCATCAGATGAGAGATCACCGCACCCACGCCGCTCGAGCTTGCGTCAGTTGTCAAGCACAGCGGAAGGTCAGGGTCATAGTGCGCCAACACTGAACTGGACATCAAACTCCTCTTAACGGCTATAAATGCTTCGGAACACTCCTTGGTCCAAACAAATTTAACACCCTTTCTCAACAACTGGTATAATGGTGTTAACTTCTATGGGCGCATACCAAACAAATAATTTCGTGCGCGGTGTGCGCGCACGACACCTGCAGTGTGCGCCGCCCGTTACCAACCGGTCCAGCGGGGCGCGAGCCCAGACAGCGAGCAGCGGCCGGCAGAGCGACCCAGACCGTATCAGCGCACGCACGTACCACTTTGCTCAAGCGCAGCCGCGCCATAACTCACGCGAATTGACGGTTTAAGATTGTATCGTTCCGCTTTTGCCTACCTATATCTTCTGTAACGTCCAATATCTTTCTACATTACAATTTGTATAATTTCTGACGCCTACGTGTTTTCTTCAGACGCCTGCAACCTTCTGTTCGAGTTAAATAGCGAGTAGGAAAGTAGCTAGTTAACCGACAGTGCAACACTTGCTATACTGGTGACCCCGAATAAGAACATCGAAGATGCCGAATACGGATGTAACACCGAGTGGATCGCAACCGGGAGCACGAGTTGACGCAACAGATGACGAGCCGAAAACGGTATTTCGACTTGGTGTGAAGATACCCCCATTTTGGCCGGAGGATGCTTCTTTATGGTTTGCCCAAATTGAAGGTCAGTTCCACGTCTCTAATATTACTGCCGATGCTACCAAATTCCACCATGTAGTTTCTCACTTAGATTACAATATTGCTGCGGAGGTTAAAGATATTATTGTGTCACCGCCAGCTTCCGATAAATATCAAAAGCTTAAAACTACGCTTATAAATCGCTTATCGCAATCACGTGACCAGAGGCTAAAGCAGCTATTGATGCATGAGGAGCTTGGCGATAGGAAACCCTCGCAATTATTGCGTCATATGCAATCGCTAGCAGGCACCACGAGCGATCCCAATGATTTCGTACGCACTATGTGGATTGGCAGACTACCCACTTACATACAAACTGTACTTGCTTGTCAGGAGGATATTCCGCTGGACGCGCTTGCGACTTTAGCGGACAGGGTGCACGAGGTCGTGACTCCATTGGCTCCAACACCTCAAGTTGCAGCTGCCAGCAGCCGGATGACGTCACAAAGCGCAATGATGACGCAAGGTAGTAGCAGCGCACTTGAAAGGCAAGTAGCAGAACTGACCAGGCAAGTAGCATCATTGATGGCAGGCCAGCATTCCAGACAGCACAGTCGCTCCCGCAGCAACCAACGTGGAAGGTATCGCGGTCACTCTCGTTCCCGCTCCCGCTCCCGCTCAGGCAAGGGAAATCTGGACCATTGTTGGTACCACAACAATTTTGGCAGTAATGCGAGGAAATGCGAAGATCTCTGCACCTACAAGAAGGAAAACATCAACGGCAGTCGCTAATGGCGGTAAACGACTGTCCACGATCATCTGGCCGTCTCTTTGTCACCGACCTTCAGTCAAAGGTGCAGTTCCTGATCGATACAGGATCAGACCTGTGCGTATATCCTAGGTCCGCCGTCAGAGAACGCCGTAAAAAGACACAGTACGTATTGTGTGCTGCAAATGGGTCTACCATATCTACCTACGGAACCATACACCTGGAACTGAACTTAGGACTTCGTCGCGCGTACTCCTGGAATTTCGTCATCGCTGACGTCACCAAACCCATAGTAGGCGTAGACTTCCTGAGCTTCTACAACCTTTTAGTGGACTGCCGACATCATCGACTCATTGATGGTCTCACCACTCTCTCTATCCAGGTTCCACACTCCAAGTCGACGGAAGCCATATCGTCCGTCAAAGCTGTATCAGGTGACACGAGGTACCATGACGCCTTGAAGCTGTACCCTGACATCACCAAACCAGCAGGTAAACCTGTACAGCCTAAGCACGCAACTGTCCATCACATCAGGACTACACCTGGTCCACCTGTCACTGCTCGTCCTCGACGTCTTGCACCTGATCGCCTGCAGATAGCTAAGAAGGAGTTTGAGGCGATGCTCCAGTGTGGTACTGCTCGTAGATCCGAGAGCCCTTGGTCTTCTGCCCTTCACCTGGCCCCAAAGAAAGACGCTGGATGGAGGCCATGCGGCGACTACAGAGCCCTGAACGCGAGAACGATTCCTGACTGCTACCCACTGCGACACATCCAAGACTTTTCTTACCAGCTAGCAGGTACCCAGGTCTATTCAAAGATCGATCTCATAAAGGCCTACAATCAGATCCCGATATTTGAAGATGACATCCCGAAGTCAGCCATCACCACTCCCTTCGGTCTCTTCGAGTTCCCCTATATGACCTTCGGACTCCGAAATGCTGGACAGACGTTCCAGAGGTTCATAGACGAGGTACTCAAGGGTTTGGATTTCTGTTTTGGCTATGTCGATGACATACTCGTGTTCTTACGAACTGATGGTGAACACCTGGAACACCTGGAAACTATATTCAAGCGTCTAAGCGAGTTTGGGGTACTTGTGAACTCAGCAAAGTGTACATTCGGACAAAATGAAGTCACATTACTAGGATACAAAGTCTCTTCTGCCGGAATAGAGCCTATACCAGAGAAGGTGCAAGCAATAAAGGAGTTCCCGGCACCTAAGACAGTAAAGGAGCTGCGTCGGTTTCTGGGTATGACAAACTTTTACCGTCATTTCTTACCAGGTGCTGCACGAATCCAGGCCTCACTCAACGCCCTACTGTCCGGACCCAAAACGAGGGGTTCTCAATCCGTCACACTCACAGCAGAGCAACTTCAAGACTTTGAGGAATGCAAGGCAAGTCTTTCACGAGCCACCTTACTTGCTCATCCCGACATGGAAGCTGAACTGTCAATTTACACAGACGCATCAGACACAGGCATCGGAGCCGTGCTCCAACAGCGCAAAGGCGACTCGTGGCTGCCGTTAGCATTCTTTTCTCGTAAGCTCAAAACTTCACAATCCAAGTACAGCCCTTACGATCGAGAACTTCTAGCTGTTTACGAAGCCATAAAATACTTCCGCTACATGGTTGAAGCAAGACACTTCACAGTACACACCGACCATAAGCCACTGACTCACGCCTTCAGCACATCTCGAGACAAATGTTCACCACGCCAATACAGATATCTTGATTTTATTGCGCAGTTCACAACGGACATCAAATATGTTCCAGGACAGGAGAACGTTGTTGCTGACACAATGCCTCGTGTGGAGGAGATAGTGTCCCCTGTCGACTTCACAGCACTAGCGCACGATCAAGAAGGCGACACTGAGCTGCAGGTTCTACTACAGAAGGGTACTAACTTGAAAGTAGAGAAGATCAGAATCCCAGGTAGTAACCAACAACTATATTGTGACGTGTCCACTGGTATCCAGCGACCCTACGTGACCACCAGGTTTCGTCGTCAAGTTTTTGATGCACTCCACAACCTGAGTCACCCAGGTGCATCAGCAACGGTAAGGTTAGTGCTTCAACGTTTCGTCTGGTCCGGCATACGCAAGGATTGCCGCCGATGGCCGAACCAATGCATCCAGTGCCAGAGCAGCAAGGTCACACGTCACACATCAGCACCATTGTCATCGATCACCACTCCCTCATCACGATTCCAGCACGTCCACATAGACCTGATTGGTCCATTGCCCCACTCACACGGATACAGGTATTGTCTCACAGCAATCGATAGATTCACTCGTTGGCCTGAGGCATACCCCTTAGCAGACATCACTGCTGAAGCCTGTGCCATGGCTTTCGTATCCGGCTGGATTGCCAGATTTGGATGCCCAGAGCATCTAACAACAGATCGCGGAAGGCAATTTGAGTCCCGTCTGTTCCAAGCTATCGCAAACATCATGGGCACCAAACAACACCACACCACCGCATACCATCCAGCTAGTAACGGTATGATAGAGAGGCTACATCGACAGCTTAAGGCAGCCATCATGTGCCACGGCAACAGCAGTTGGGCAGAGACACTACCTATGGTACTTCTTGGCATACGCACGGCCTGGAAAGAGGACATACAGGCCACAGCAGCCGAGTTAGTATACGGTGAGCCACTACGCTTGCCAGGCCAGTTCCTAAGCCCCAAAGATCACTCAGCACCAGCTGAAGTTACAGATTTTGCGCAAAGACTTCGTGCGCATATCAGCAAACTCTCGCCATGTCAACCCAGGTGGCACATTACCAAAACTTTCTTTGTTCCCAGGAAACTCGCCACTTCATCCCATGTGTTCCTGCGAAAGGGGCAGGCTCTGAGGTCTCTCGAGCCTCCCTACACCGGGCCACATAAGATCATCACCCGGGGGGACAAGACCTTTGACATCGAGGTCCAGGGCAAGGTCATCACCGTGTCCATCGACCGGCTCAAGCCAGCCTTCTCCATCAGCGAGGGGGCATCCTCGCCCTCACCTCCGGCACCGCCACCGGCGCTGCCAAGTTCCTCAACGAGCCAACCAAGGACAACACGCAGTGGAAGACGAGTAAACTTCCCGGACTATTACCACTGTCGACCGTAGCACCGGTCTCGGCAGGGGAGTAGTATGGGCGCATACCAAACAAATAATTTCGTGTGTATGCTACCGAAATAATGCAGTGTGCGCCGCCCGTTAGCAACCGGTGCAGCGGGGCGCGAGCCCAGACAGCGAGCAGCGGCCGGCAGAGCGACCCAGACCGTATCAGCGCACGCACGTACCACTTTGCTCAAGCGCAGCCGCGCCATAACTCACGCGAATTGACGGTTTAAGATTGTATCATTCCGCTTTTGCCTACCTATATCTTCTGTAACGTCTAATATCTTTCTACATTACAATTTGTATAATTTCTGACGCCTAGGTGTTTTCTTCAGACGCCTGCAACCTTCTGTTCGAGTTAAATAGCGAGTAGGAAAGTAGCTAGTTAACCGACAGTGCAACACTTGCTATACTTCATACTTATATTTTCGACGAATTTACCGTAATACATAATCATCCTTAAGAAAGAACGCAGCTCAGTAACATTAGCAGGTATAGCCATATCCTTTATAACCCTTACTTTTTCTGGGCACGTATGGACCCCTTGTTTACTAATTCTGAACCCTAAGTAAGTCACAGATTCTGAAAAGAAGGAGCACTTTTCTTTTTTTACTTTTAAGCCAAATTTCTCGAGACGACCTAACACCTGATGTAATGTACGCAAATGCTCCTCTTTGTCCATTCCTGTCAAAATAACATCGTCTAGGAAAACTCCCACTCGCGGCAGGTCAGCAAAAAGTTGCTCTAGTTTTCTTTGAAAGATTCCAGGACTTGATGAAAGTCCATATATGAGCCTATTGTACCTATACAAGCCCTTATGAGTGTTGATCACAGTATATGATTTAGACGCATCGTCTAACTCAAATTGAGCGTAAGCTTGGGATAGATCAATTTTAGAAAACGTTTCCCCCCCGTGCAATTTGACCAGTAAATCTTCGACCCTCGGCAAGGGAAAACGATCAACTTCTAGGCACTTATTGAGTGTTAACTTATAATCTCCGCAAATGCGAATACCTCCGTCACGTTTAACCACGGGTACTATGGGCGTGGCCCAATCCGAAGTCTCGACCGGTGTAATAATACCGTCGCGCTCTAGCTGGTCCAGCGCGCGCTCCACCGGCGCGCGCAGCGCGTACGCCATCGGTCGCGCGCGCAGGAACACGGGCGCTGCGCCCTCGCGCACGTGAAGCGCCACCGTGCCACCCGTGTACCGCCCGAGCCCGTCCGCAAACACATCCTTATACCTAGAAATCAATGCATCTATATCAAGCTCAACTTTCGTATCCATTTTATTACAATACAATGATTCGAAACCTATTGACAATTCCTGAAGTCATTGCCTTCCTAACAGTGGGTTTCTGCCTTTATCTATAATGAACAAATCTAAATTACTACTTTCATTTTTATATCTAACCAATGGAGTAATCTTACCCACTGGGCGAACCGATTCTCCTGTGTAATAATTTAGCACTAAGTTAGATTTTTGAATAGGTATATTTTTAAATAATTTCTGATAGCAATCAAAACTTATACACGAAATAGCACTACCTGTATCCGCCTCCATTGGTAACCATACTCCATTAATGTCCAACTCAACCAATAGGGGTTTGTAACAGCTTAAATTGCCTACAGTTAGTGCATTAAATGGTACCTCATTTAATAGTGACTCCTCGTCTTCTTCGTTCGTGTCCAATGCATTGACCCTCGCCCCGGTAGACAGCCGTGGGCACATCTTCTTTAAGTGGCCTTGTTGCATGCACACGCGACACGAATACATGCGAAACTTGCACGTTATCGCATCATGGTTGCCTCCGCACGCACGACACTGGCCCTGCTGTCGAGTGCGCGTAGCCCCCGCCGCTCGCGTCGTGGATGATGATGACCATGGTGACGTCCGTCCACCCCACGCTGGCGTGGCCGCCCTGCCAACTCGGACTCCAGCCGCCTGGCTCGATCCACCAGCCGCCCAAGTGCCCGCGGTACCCTTTCCACCCTGCGATCTGGTCCCACTTGTTGACGAATACAAAACTTCCGCTACCTCTTTACCGGCGCCTCGTGCCTTGCCATCCACTGCCGCGGCATCTTTTTCAGCCGCTTCCATGGCTGCCGCCAGATTCCAGGCCTTGCCGAAGGTCAAACCTTCGTCTACGAATAGCCGCTGCCGAATGGTATCGTCTGCAATTCCGCAGACGAATTGATCCCTAAGATTATTTTCTAGCTCCGTTTTGAAATCGCAATATTTGGTCATGTTTTTTAAATCTGCTACATAATTTGCCAACGACTCGCCAGTTTTTTGGACCCTCTGACGAAATTTATAACGTTCCGCCATTACGCTACGCTTAGATTGTAAATGATTACTCATCAATTGCGTTAAAACATCAAATTTCTTTGTTGAAGGTTTGTCCGGCGTACACAATGTCACTAGCAATTCGTAACCATCACTCCCCATCACTGTTATTAAAGTCGGTACTTTTAAATCATCAGTCACTTTGTTCACTATAAAATAATGTTCTAACCTATCAATGTACAACGCCCAATCGTCCGCACAGGGGTCAAACGGTTGCAACTTTCCAATCGACATTATAACACTGTTTAGTCCACTTTACACGCTGAAAGTTCGATTTCGTCGCCAAATGACGTATATGGGGGGCACTCCCTAACTCCAAACCACGGGAAAAACTGGGATTTAAATAAATAAGGCCGCAGCACGTCTTACGTATTCAAAGATGTATTTCGGAAGACAAGTTGACAACTACCACCAAATACGACATAAAGATAATTATGATATTTTAGACTACCCGCGAGTTCAATGGCCGCGCGATCAGCTGTAGGTACACCAGCACCACTATATGTATATTACATATGTTACAAGATCGTCGTGGATAAGCACCATCTTCATCATGAATTTCCAGGAATTATAGTTTTGAATTCCTGACAATTTTTCCACGGAAACATTCTGACTGGCAGATGCCATCTTTTGTTTCATACGAGAAAATTTGGAAAATAACTTGATAGATTCACTTCAGGAACTAGGTGAATTTTGAATGGTCTGCTACCATGTTGGAGAAGCCGGGATATTCATTAAGACACCTTATCTGTTCTGTAAATTTATTGTGAATTCACTACATGCGGCCCGAACTCATAAAAGTAAACAATGAATGGTGACATCTGTCTTAATGAATATCCCGGCTTCTCCAACACTCAGCACGCCTAGCACTAGACGGCCGCGACATACTTTCGATTTTTCTCGCACTATACCTCTGTTACTAAATATTCTAATAAGAGAGAGACGGATAGTGCGAAAAAAATATAAAGGTAATAATAATAATCCATACCTACTGTTGCCCTTAGGCTATTTTTTAATGTCGCTATTAATAGGGGCCCATCTAGCAGTTAGCGAGTCGCCGTCTGCCAGAGATAAAATGTGAAACAGTTTTATTGGGCAGGCGTCAGATGTTTCATCCAATAGCCCAGCTACTAGTCCATCATTTTCACCCAAAAACCCGTTTTATTTAGATTCCATCAACTAGCAATAGACTCTTACACCCCAGCGGGTGCTGTTTCTGTGTGCGTCCCATGACACGGGCAGAGACAGCATCCGCTTGGTGTACTCCTTGCATTTCATTAAATTGTCAAAAGGGCCTCTACGTGTTGGCTCAGAGCTCCACGCACGCCTCCCAAAGGTCCGGGACATCATTGTCCCGTGAGCGGGAAAGACATATAATCCATACTATCCATACTTCCATATCCATACTCTATACTAATGTTATAAATGCGAAAGTGTGTCTGTCTGTCCGTTACCTTTTGTGTAAGTGTAAGGTTGTTAAGTTTTAAACTAATTTTCGGTATATTTATTACGTTCTACTTCCTTGATTTGATGATGATGGCGTGTACAGTCAGCATCAGATAGTTAGTAGCATCCAAAGTAGCCAAATATATCGTAACACATTCCTTACTCCTACTTATAGTAACAAAGACTATTTCGATGAATGTACGTTCCGATATATTTGGCTAACTTAGCTGCTACTAACTATATTATGCTGAATGTACAGAAACCGGCCTCGGGTAAATATATACTTATAGATTAGTTGTACGTTAACCATACTTTGTTTCATATCAAATAATAACTCTGTATCGAACTTGGAGTTGGCATGCAACCCATAGGTAGGTACTTACAATATTTGCCAAGCCCACTATTTTTATTACAACTTATTCTATTAACACTTGACAGTCATTAATACGAGCAGATAAAACAATATAGATAGATAAGATAGATAGATAAATCATTTATTTGGCACTATGCAAGAAAATAAAAACAAAGAAATACAGAAAAAAGAAACAGAAAAAAAACAACAATAAAAGAACAAGTAAAACAATTGTGGTACGGAACTAGAATTATAAATTAAAATTACGGCATACCTGTGCGTTGCAATAATGCCAAAAAGGTATATTAATATTGTATATTAATATTGTTGTTTAGGTTAATATTGTTTCTATAATTGTTCATGCTCCTAAGCAATAGATATTGTAAATATATTTACTACTAAAATGTCTGGGTTTAGCGATTTCCCAATTTTGATACTGTTTAGATATTTGATACTTTGATAGAATGGGTATTTACTTGTGTATTCTTTTTCCTCTTCTCTTGTAAAATTTCTTGATATTACGTATTTTCCTCCTGCGCTTATTTAACCCCAAAGACCCAAAATAATAATTGAAAAATTTGTGAGACCTAAGCTAAGACGTACTAACTCTAGTATCGTAAGTTTGTATGTTACTAACAATCTATGGGCAAACTGGCCTGAAATAAAGAATTTATTATTATTATTATTTCGCATCTTGAACTAAAAACAAAATCTAAACTATACCTACGTAAATGTTAATTAGGTACAAACGCCAACACAGTTAACTGACCATCCTGTATTTATACAAGAACCTTATTATTATTACAATGCACATAAAGTTCACGGATGGTCAGTCAGCTGTCTTGTCTATAGTACCCACTACTTTACAAACCACGAAATAGATTGTCCACTCTATGCAACAAAATTATCTGTCACTAAAAACTAAACTATACGCAAATGTTTATTAGTTACCTACTATACGAATCACAAAACGGATTGTCCACTCTATGCAACAAATATAGTCCACAATATCCACAAATATTTAAAAATTTCGGCGCAGCGCAAATTGACACAGGTCCGTCATGCAACGTGTCTCGTCCCGCACTGACCGTATGGACGAAAACGGGGAGGCGTAGGAACTTTGGCGGAATATTTCAGAAAACGAGATACATGATACATGGTATGAAGAAAGTTATAAAATTTCATATTATTCTGATAATTGATAAAAAATGGAGCAGTAAAATGGTTACAAGTGAAAAAATAGGGATGACTTTAGATTTCTTTTTCTCTAATTTTTATTGTTAAAATGGATTTTTACGAAAACTATGACCCGTCGCATATCTTGCAGATTATGACATATTTTTTCTGACGGCAAAAATGTTCCGTTATAATGTATAAAACGGTTACAAAATAACTCATTTTCACGAAAATGTCAAATGTGCAGCCTTAATAGAATAGGCTACGCTTGTATCATTATGCTTGTATGGTACTTCGTTATTCTACTTGAGTTTATGACTTCCAGTACAATTTTCGCATAAAATCGACAGAATTGTTATAACAATCAGTTTTACCATCGAACAAAGAGATCCAAACTTCAGCAAACTAACAAAAACCTCAACAACCGTACAAAAATACTCCTGGTGCAGTCCATTATATTCTCAACTCGACAAAAAAAGCTAGACTCGCGGAATTGCCGACGTACTAATACGCTACGCTGACCTGAAATAGACCTTATTCCGTTAGGACAAAGTTCATCAAGGATCAGTGAACTGCGTCGTAGATGGTATTACCTTTTCAAAATGAACGAGGAATGCAGTTCCCAATTCAACCGTTCCTACATCTATAGAGGACATTAAAAATGAATCGGTCCGCTCGGCAGACTCCCTTAAAGCGGAGCGAATTATTCATTTCACAATCCGCATATAAATAAATCCGCACAGCATCTGGTTGGCATAATAATTGTGTAATCTATCATGTTTAGATTGTGTAGATATCTTGGCACTGCCGTTCGTCACCCGAGTCATGAACCTGTACAGAAGGCAGTCGTTTTATGTCTGTACAGTTGAGCTTGTGTCGTTCAATATTTAAGTTTGCACCATACTGTATTCGTTTTTCGTTTTCTTCCTGTATCACAAATGTATTTTTAACTTGTTTTCCGTTTCTGTATTTACGTATATTCACCATCAGAAATAAAAGTTGCGTTTCGGTCTGTCAAGTTGACAGTGACAGTGACACTGACACACAGTTTGGCGACGCGTTCACACGCTGCAATCTGCCGTGCCACTCTGAGCTATAACCACGAACTTCGAATGTCGAAGTTCGGATATCTCTATCTCGATCGCACTTACATACTGCTTATTTTTACTTAAGATACCTATGTATTCTTTAAAATATGTTTTAGCGTAGGTATTTGTTTTGTGTTGCCTTCCAGGAGGTAACTCATGTAAAGGTTCCGACGGAAGACCAGCGCTGGCCTCCTAGGTTAGCACCATGCTGAGTCGGGGCCTTTTCGTGGACCCTGCTACTTTTACTTTACTGTGTTTTGTTTTGTATACCCATTGTTTTGTCCATTTGTGTTTTAGCAATTTGATACTCAAAATTGAACGATTATCAGTGGTTTTTTTTTATTTACCGAGCATTTTTATAATAAACAATGAATGGCATACATTCATGTAGACATACAAATTACATAATAAAACGTGAAACAGATAAAATAATACATTTCAATCTTATTTATAACTTTTATTCCGCTAATTCTGTTGTACATTCTTAATGTAACGTGTAAAATCGACCATATAGAAGTGCAGTTTATTCGGATTTACAATACCAGCTGTCCACGCGACTTCGCCCACGGATTGCAAAGAACGCAGGCAAACCTGCGGGATAAAATATAGCCTATAACCATCCCATTTAAGTCCATTCCAAAAGTCCATTCTAGACACGGGCGAAATAGTTATTGAAATCGGGAAAGCGGTTACTGAGATTACCCATTACATACAAACTTACAAACATGCAGTCTCACAGATCTTTCTTCTGTATAATATTAATATAATAATGTATATATATGATGATAAGGGTTTGAATTCTGGTAGCAGTTTAGCACAAGTAATGCAGTGGAGTCGCCATTGTATATTTTTTATTTGAATAAATGAATAACTAAACGATTATCTATATTACAGTATCGGTCAATAATATATCACCTTAGCGTTTTATTGTATGAACGTGTATAGAGTAAAATATTTAGGTTTAATAATACATCGCATATTTTACTAGTTACATATTTTACATAAATTCTTGACGCTGCAATGCAATACCGTAAATTACAATGACGATTTTATAATGTAACATTTAAATAAATTTTACATGTTTGCTAAAATGTTTATGTGATCTTGAACAACTTGCAACTGGAACGAAAGTTTCAAAATCTTGCATATTATCTTCTTCTGATGTTAAACGGTTGTCAAGATTATGAAAAGCATACTATGACAATTTGTTCAACCTTGTGAAAAATCCATACTTGTATGAAATCAATAAATTTAATTGTACATTATTGGTTTATCAATCATTTATTCATTCATTCAATCAAAAAATATATAACAACGACTCCATTGCTCTTTGTTCACCCCAATGCCACCAAACATCGCAACTCTAATTATGATGATAATAATTAATCCCAGATTAAGTCCTGTTCCCAGTTCAGTCCAATCCGGCCTTAGTTGATTAGGACTCTCGTGAGTCAACTACTCGACATCTGTAACATTAGGCGGTTATCCCACTGCCGCCGCATCCCGCTGCGGTGTGCGGAGACGCATCGCCGCACGGAGGTGCGGTGCAGTGTGTGGTACTTTGCGGAATTTATATCCATTAACAGGCCGATCACGTAACGCATTGTACGTACATCAAGTAGATCTAAATGCTATTTTTTATATGGAAAAATGACAGTTGTATCTACCTAACGCGCGTTCGAAACATTACGTGATCACCCCTCTGAAGGAACTGTTCGAAACATTACGTGACTACTCACGTAATGTTTCGAACGCGCGTATGAAATGTTTAACTGTCATTTTTCCATGCAAAAATTGATATTTAGATCTACCTAACCTAAGTACAATACGTTACGTCATTGACCTGCTGAAGTACTTGATTACAACGAAAAAACCGTCGCCTGTGTGAAAACCGCCGTGTGTTGCATTATTAATCTTAACATAATAATGTCTTTTTAACGAAGCAATCTGCAGGTTAATCACGCAACATAAGGGTCCTTACGCCTACAGACGAGCGTATTTTGCAAAATGCTTGCTTTTTCATTCAAGATTACAATGTAACTATTAGTAAGTATTTATTAAAAAACTGATAAGCTACTTAAATGGGCGTTTCTCTTTTTTTTTGCCACTAGTTTTCAAAATTAACCAAAAACCAAAATATCACTAAATATAAAGTTCATGAGCGATATTTGATAGAATATTTCATAACTTTACAGATTTTGACCGAGTAACCGCGTTTTAATAGGTTTTAGTAATGAAAAATCGCATAATATTGAGAGTAAGTAGAATATTGGTTCTTATTGTGTTACTTTTTCTTTGATTAATATCACAAAGAGGTGCACAATTTATGCCTTAATGTTGGTGTTTTATAAAAAAATACTATAAAAGTAATGTAATCATGTGAAAATATTCTATCAAATTATAAATTATCTTTGAAAATTTGGTACAGTTTTTTTTTTGTGTTATCTTGACCTAAAATTACCCTTATAGTTTATTTTCTATGTAAAGTAAGCATATCTGAATATTTTTTTGTATATTATATTACAATAGCATTTTCGTATGTTTTATTAGTAGCCGAATTATTTATTTTTATATAATGTAAATGAAATAAAACTAAAATAACGACGGTGAAAATGTTGGGACAGTAACAAAGAAAACCATTGGTAACCAAGGATGAAATGTAAGGCTAGGTGTATAATGTACGTCAATATTAAGTTTTGAACTATTATTTTGTCAAGAGGAGAAATAGATGAAATAAAATAACGATTGATTCGTACTATTTTTTTATTATTTACACCAAAAATAGAGCACATAGTAATACATAACCTTTGTAAAATCATACGAATTATTATTAGAGTTTGTGTGTTAATAAAAGGGTAAATGAGTTATTTAGGCTCCTTTTCACGGCTCATACGAAAAACACCGTGTAAGTACAGTCGACTACAAAGATGGGTAATGTAGCTTACTACAAAGGCAATAATGTGAAAATACTCAAATAACCAGTCTTACTCTCTCAAGACGTGTAACAAAAATATAACTCCTAAAAAGCATAAGATAGTAATCTTAACTTTACTTAAGTATTGAATACTCAACAATTATATAAACGGCTCTCAAAAACACAATTAACCAGTCTTACTCTCTTAAGACATCATAACATAAATATAACTTACAAAAGAAAAGATGGTAATCTTAACAGTACTTATGATCGTCCAATAAACATGTCTTAAAACAAATAATACTATCAACACAAATATCGAGGTAATTTAACAATTCTTACCTCTTTTTAGACTTACTGTCTCAGAAAATAGTGATTACAAAGATAAATCAAGTAAAGCTCAATCGTGTTCTAAACACAAATTATTATACAACTCTCAATCATTTTCATTAAACAAAGGCAATAATGTGAAAATACTCAAATAACCAGTCTTACTCTCTCAAGGCAAATACTGTAACAAAAATATAACTCCTAAAAAACATAAGATAGTAATCTTAACTTTACTTAAGTATTGAATACTCAACAATTATATAAAAGGCTCTCAAAAAACACAATTAACCAGTCTTACTCTCTTAAGACATCATAACTAAATATTATAACTCTTACAAAAGAAAAGATGGTAATCTTAACAGTACTTATGATCGTCCAATAAACATGTCTTAAAACAAATAATACTATCAAGACAAATATCGAGGTAATTTAACAATTCTTACCTCTTTTTAGACTTACTGTCTCAGAAAATAGTGATTACAAAGATAAATCAAGTAAAGCTCAATCGTGTTCTAAACACAAATTATTATACAACTCTCAATCATTTTCATTAAACAAAGGCAATAATGTGAAAATACTCAAATAACCAGTCTTACTCTCTCAAGGCAAATACTGTAACAAAAATATAACTCCTAAAAAACATAAGATAGTAATCTTAACTTTACTTAAGTATTGAATACTCAACAATTATATAAAAGGCTCTCAAAAAACACAATTAACCAGTCTTACTCTCTTAAGACATCATAACTAAATATTATAACTCTTACAAAAGAAAAGATGGTAATCTTAACAGTACTTATGATCGTCCAATAAACATGTCTTAAAACAAATAATACTATGAAAACAAATACCGAGGTAATTTAGTAATTCTTACCTCTTTTTAGACTTACTGTCTCAAAAAATAGTGATTGCAAAGATAAATCAAGTAAAGCTCAATCGTGTTCTAAACACAAATTATTCTACAACTCAATAATTTTCATTAAATGGCTTATACCTTTTTAACGATCGTGTAAGTTAAAATTGTAGTAAAATAGTTCTATAACGGAGACCTAGTTATAACTTTTATGAAACTACGCAGTAGGTAGGTACCTACCTAATTGTAACCTATATTAATTGTATATACCTACTACATAAAAAACAGCCATTTCAATTTGGGCACGTCGATTAAGGTTTTTTAAACACTAATAAACATTGCTGTTATCAACTAAAAACTTAATAGTAAACAAGCCTCAACTCTTTCAAGTCACAATAATAAAAAGAACACTTAGAAATTGAAACTATAGGTATAAGCGCATTTTAACATAAATTTTTATTCAACACAAGTTTTTAATTATAGCAGAACTCGCATTCATCAATGGGATAGTGATCGTACACTGTGTAATGTTTGCATGTCTGGCACCAGAAAAAGGAAGTTTTCATTTAAAAATCTAAATCTTTTTTATTCATATCCATCACAAAATGAGATGGAATAAGTGAATTCAATACGTTTGGCTTAGCACCACAACCGAAACAAGTCTCCCTCAAAATATAATGTGTTGACCACCAGGGCCAAACCATATCGTCCTTCAGGTATTTGTGGAAGTCCTTCTTTACAAAAACTTTATCAATATCAAAGTATACCACCATTTTTTAATTGAGCCAGTAGCTAATCGGAAATCAAAATCAAACATACTCTTATGTAGTACAACACCAGTAATTCTGCATATTATTTACGTATTATAATACACGTCTAGGACGGAGGCAATAATATAATAATGATTTATTGATAAGGCTTAGCCGTGATATTAAAACAATAATGTTAATCCTCCCCAAAACAAACATTACAAATGTAATCGAAAAATTTGGAACCTTCTGTACAAGCTGTGCAGTAGTATTTTTTGCATACCATACACTTCGCTAAATCATTTAATGATGAAGGATTTTTGCATTTATTGCATGTTAATTGTCTTTTTACAATGCAAGTTAAGGATTTGTTTTGAGATAGTCGTAGTTGCTTGTCAGGGACATTTTTCATGCTCATCAATATTTTAGAATCTGCCTTTACTTGATAATTTTTCGATTTCTTTAGCGAGCATTTTGGCTTATTTGTTTGTAATTTAGGTGTGTGGCCGAAATCCAATGAAGTCTTTGTCACGGGTTGCCTTTGTTTTTATTGGAGCAGATATCAAATCATCAATTTTATTCTTATTTTCTTTATTTTTTTCGTTGGTTGTTGTGTTGTAGCCTAGCAAGTCAATATTTTCCATTTTATTTATGTCAATTGGTTGAGGGAGATCGATATCCTCAAGACATAATACTGGCAAATCGGATACTGTGAAGTCAATGTCGGTTAACAAGCAATCGCCTATTATACTAACAGTTCTAGATTCCGGAATGTCTATAATTTCCGTTTCGTCACAGTTATTTTTGGTAATCTGGTTGGTTTTTATTGAATTTACAATTGTGTGCTTGAGTGGATTGTAACAATTACAAGGCATTTTATTTTTAGTGCAGAAACAACTCAGAATACGATGATGTATGTAGTTATCATTTGGTAAAGAAATAACCTCATGGATTTTCATCGTCCCTTTTACAGTCTTCTCATTTTTAGGCACAAGTTTTTTGATTATTTCAATTTCAGTTTCATTTATGAAGAACACATCAATAGATTTAACGGTAGATTTTAGAACCAAATTCACATCTGATGCAGATATAATGTCCCGTCCGTAAGAAACTTGTCTGTCAAGAGCCCTTTTTACAACTCCTCCTATAGCATCAGCCACACCCTTTCCGTGACCACTCTCAAAAAAAGACCACGTGATATCAACATTGTAATGCGTGGAGAAATAATTTATTAAATAAAAAATGTTTTTTTGTCGGTACTGGGAACTGGGTCCGTCTGAAAATATATGAACTCTCTTAAGCGTCTGACCGGGAATTAATGTCTTACCTATTTCTATGACTGGTTTCAGGTGAGCCCATATGGCATGTGGCTGATGCTCATTGGAGGGTGAGACGGAACAGAATGATTTTTGGCCTCCTTTAAAAAAGATGACGCCAGTGTGCAAAGTTACTTGCGATTTTGACGCCCCAAAATGCATGGACTGCACTTCTTCATTCATTTTGCATTCATAGTTCTGCGAAAAATCACAGTGTATAGCTAGTTCGTCATCATATAAGTTTTCAATGCATGTTTTGTAGCAATGCGATTGATGGCACATATTAAAACTATGTATTTTAAATCCTGCAATATCAGATTCAAAAAGTTTTATTAATTCTTGAACTGTGCCGTTCTTGGTTGTTTTTACAGTTTTTTTAGTTTTAATTTCTTGCTCACCATCTTGTGTATTTTTTTTGTATGAATGGTTTACAGTTTCCCACATTTGCCAAGTAATATTTTGATCTGGTAAAATGTTGTTTAAATCATATTTAAATGTAATATTGCTACAGTTATTACATTTGCCATGCATGCAGTCCATTGATTCAACGTTACAAGTAACTTTATTCAAAAGATCTTGGGTATTACAAAAATCTATGACTTTGTGACGTCTAAGTGCATTTATTTTGAAAATCATGTTTGAGTGCTTAGCGCAGACACGTGTTTCGGTTGCTGAGGCTTGGTGTTAAAATATAAAAGGGTTTGAATCGGCAAAATGTTGAAAATGCAGCAACACCACCTTCAGTTTTAAAATTCTCATATAATACTCGCAGAGAGTTATTTAAATATCTTATTTGCTGTTTATTTTTTTGGAGCGTTCTACATTCTCGTTTTCCCGCTGTGGGCCTGCTTACATCATCGCGGTTGAAAAAATCTATGATAGTTTTTCGGATTCGTGACAAGGTTTTCATTGATTTCGTTTTCCTTATTCGTACACCCATTTTTCCTGAGATCCATGTCTGTGCTTGATTATTAATGACATCTTTAGTTTTTGCTATTTTCTTTATGAGTGTTCTTTCTTGATTATTTTCACAATTTTTATATGTTACTTTTAAAGAAGCTTCCAGAACTTCATTTCTAACTTTCAGTTTATCCAATTCTGTTTCTACTTTCTCCTTTTCTTGTGTCATAGATTGTCGTTACCTGTATAACTTTTTTCTCGTTGCTTCGTATGCTCGTTCTAAATATTTTGTACGTTTTTGTGATTCATCCAACTCTGCCCTCAATTTATTTCTTGAGCTTCGTAGGAATCTCGTATATCTTATCAGTTTTTTCAATTTTGTTTTAGGTAAATTTGTCTCTGTCGATGGTGAAGACGACATCCTCGTTGACTTTTCAGGCGACATTCGTACTGCACAAGTTTCAACAGTTGTCGTCGGAGAGCTTGATATATTCGCACTTTGTTTACTATTTTTTTTTAATTTCTGTAGTTTTTTTTGCTCTTTCCATTTATTTCGAATAAATTTTTTTTCTTTCTGTCATTTCACTTATTTTTTTATATTTGTATTTTGACTTCATCCTCTCAAGATTTTTTTCTTTTGTTCTTCAAGCTTTTCTGGATTTTGTGATTTTAACCGCTCTCTGTAGCGTCTCATCTTTTCAGCCCCAGACATAGGTTGTGACATTTTTCTAGCCCTGTACAACAATGAAAACTAGCCTTTATAATTTTCCTCTTAGTGTAACCTAGCTTTCCTTTGATATGTTACCACGCGAAAGTAACACAAAAAGAAGTCACACAACACGTGGTCAATGTTTTTAATAAAATATTCTGGGCTTATTTTATGGAAAATGTTCTATGACTTTATATCAAACTGTTCGGAACAATATTAACTATCCTAAAAAGTAACCAAATGTAAGTACATTATTAAACTTACCTCGTAAAATCACTAACACAATAGGAAACAATATTGGTCACAACAAGTACGCACGTGCTCTCGTAAGTTTTTCTGAATGACAACTGACCGCATTAAACATGGCCGCGTGACTTGTCATTTGTGAGGGTTGCCCGTCGCGAATAATAACAGTCTTGGTAGTTTTTTACTTTATTTAAGCTAGTAAAATGGGTAACACAGTAGGAAATTACTTTTTGGAACTTTTCCTGGGACAAGACTTAAAAAATAATTTCTACCATATTTACTGGTGTTAACTCAACAAAGTAGATGAAAAATGAATCTTAATACTACTTAGCATAGATTGCAATTCTAAAGTTCATATAGGTTTATTGACCGTCATGAAGATATTTGAATGTAAATTTATGAATTTCAATATGGGACAGTCGTTTTTTCATACTTAGAAAAAGTAGAGGTTTCGTTTTTTAATAAATTTTAAATAAAAGCCAAGCTTTTTTTGTATTGTTATAATATTTTTAGTGTGCAAATAAAACGATGAATAAGTAAAAAATACAAACTTCTTAACTTATATACATGAAGTATTTCCTTTTTAAATGCAAAGTCGTGGGACACTGCAAAATGTGCTAGTGGCAAAAAAAAAAGAGAAACGCTGAATAATCATTTCTTAAACTATTTTCTCTTTCTAGACCTAAAAAAAAGAGTTTTCTTGGGAGTGTTTTTCAAATTTTGCAGTGAGAAGTGTCGTTTCGGTTCTCAATTTTGCCGTAAACAAGAATCATTTGGTAGATGAATGATTACAATTTACAGAGATTCATTTAAAAACAATGATAAAACACCTTTCGAATTTTCCTAATTTTTTTGATGAAAACAGGATTACATTATATTTTTTTACAACAAATTGTACTTGTATTTTGCCCTAAAAATAATATTATTGCAAATTATAACTTTATGTTAACCCATAAAAAATAATCATAACTACAGGACCTGCGTTGCCGTAAATTTTCATTTTTTTAAAAGACGTATAAATCACGCTGCACCGACGCCGCGCGCCGAAATTTTTATTTAAGAAATGACTAACGGCCGTATTCATAAACGTCCTACAAGCCTGTTTTAACTAAAATGCCGTTAAAATTAGTTTGTCCTTATCTGTCACTTTGACATTTGTGTTCGTAAGAAAGGGACAAAGAACATTTTATTTAGCAGAGGCATTTTAAGTTTTATGAATAAGGGGATAAGACGTTAAGAAATAATTATTTAAGTACGTTATCAGTTTTTTAATAAATACTAATAGTTACCTCGTAACCTTGAATGAAAAAGAAAGCATTTTGCAAAATACGCCTCCCTCTTCTGCTTATGTAGGCGTAACGCCTCATAAGCTAAAAATTGCGCAATTATCCCACCATATAAAAATTATAATTGATTCTACTGTCGATTTTGACACACTGTTTTCGGGATGTCCGTATTTATATGTACCTAAGTACACCTTATATAATTGGGCCATTTTGCGGAAAGCTGTACACTCGACTTGTTTTTTTAATTTTGATATAATCGGGTTTTTCCTACTCAGAATCGAGAGCACTTTCGAACCTTATAGGAGAAAATAACTGTCCGAAATGTTACATACAATTTTCGGTGTCCGTTCCGTTACCACCATACAAGCTTAGTATGGAAACGGTAACGGAATGGAATAAAAAATCTTGGGACACTTTTTCTCCTATTAGGTTCGAAAGTGCTCTCGATTCTGAGTAGAAGAAACCCAATTAAATCAAAATTTAAAAAAAGTCTAGTGTACAACTTTCCGTAAAATGGCCCAATTATATCTAGTAGTTAATGCTAGGTGGAACGCAACGGGTCTTGTTACACTAACTACGTCATAAACAAAGACTTATGACAGCCATTAAACTCACCTGGATGCCAATTAGGTTATTTTGCTTGTGGCTGATACCTAGATCTATACAAACATATTATGTACCGATATTCGTGATTGCTTACATACATTTATGATGTTATGGAATAAGGAAATCTAAATCTATAAGATTAATAAGTACGCAGTTATCAATTATCATGTATTTATTTATTTAAACTTTATTGCACAGATAAGGAGTACATATGGCGGACTTAATGCCTTAAGGCATTCTCTACCAGTCAACCACAGGGCTAAACAGAAAAGCTTATAAGTGCAGGCAGTTGACCAAGAAAAACACAAATGAAAATGATAGGTAGCTAATGAAAATACATAAACAATCACTAGTATGTACCTACCTCTAGAATACATTCAAAGTTATTTCAGTAATACTTAGAATGTATCCTGTTAAAATAAAATAATTGTGCTGATAGCCAAAAGGTGCTAATTCTCGAGACCCTTGCCAGTGAAATAGATTCACAAGTGCAAATCTCTACAATCAAGTTAGCAGGGACCGAATTCGACGAATTAGAATAGATAGACAAGACAAGATAGAGCGTCCGTCACTGGCTGACACCATTCAATAGAACGAGACGGACGCTCTATTTTGTCACTTATCGCGTAATAAGGCCGACCATGAAACGGGGTATGAACACCCCCTATTTTATGAATCTGTAATTCAGATATAATACGATACCCTAGTGACGGCCTTGGGCCGTAGATTTGACGTTTTATAGATAGACGATCAATTTTTAGAACATACATTTATATCAGTGGTTACGCCAATCAAATATTGATAAGCCTTTTCTTTTTCTTGTTAGTGAGTATCAATATTTCACAGCCAATATTTTTTTGATCAACTTTTTATTTCACAAAACTTGGAAAATGGAATGTTAAAATCGACACAATAATGCGTACATTGATGTCAACATTAAAAGTCATCAAACATTTTTAATATGAAACGAATTAAAAACGCAACGATGAACAGTAGTTTTTAAAATTATACACCCACATAAAAAAAACTTTCAAATATTTACAGCGCCATATTCTAAGTAACTTCATAAAACCAGTTTACTGACTTTTCTAAACAGAAATAAAACTTTTTATTTCGGAAATCAACGTTTTATATTATAAAAACTAGCACGATTATACTCGACTATTTTTATTTGTGACAAACTTATGGCCCTGAAGCTATAAAAACTCTTATAGTCGGCCATTTTGTTGAATGAGATGGGTTTTGGTTAGAGTATTTGTTCGTAACATTACACGTTTATGTTTCTCAAAGTTCAAGAGTTGTTTTCTCGATATTTTGTGGTGTTTTTATAGTTCTACTGTTAATGAAAGTGTTTTAGCTTATTTTATGAGTTAGGTACCGTTACCATCGAGAAAATACGTTAGGTAAAATTAAATGTCAAATTTTAAATGGAACAATGACTGACGCGCGTTCGAAACATTGCGTGTTAGGTAGATAGGTAGATACAACTGTCATTTTTCCATATAAATATAGCATTAAGATCTACTTGACGTAGGTCGATCACGTAACGCATTGTACGTATATACGTACAATGCGTTACGTGATCGACCTGCTAATGGATATAAATTCCGCAAAGTACCACACACTGCACCTCCCTGCGGCGAAATTTGTATGCGTCTCCGCACACCGCAGTGGGATGCGGCGGGTATCTCGGTAACCCCCGCGTTTATCCCGTTGCATGTTATGTGGGCGGACTCGCGTAGGCAGCTAGTAATAATGCGGACCGTGTGCCAAACGACTAATATTGAGAATCACATGCTTTAACCGCTACCGAGCATCAAAATCGCTTAACTTAAGTGACAGTGCACGTAGAACCAATGGCCGTTGGGGCGGAAAGGTTCTCAAGTGGCGACCACGTACCGGAAGGCGCAGCGTGGGTAGGCCCCCACAAGGTGGACTGATGACCTGGTAAATGTCGCGCGAATCCGCTTGGATGCGGGTGGCGCAGGACCGGTCATTGTGGCACTCTTTGGGGGTGGTCTATGTCCAACAGTCTTTCGGCTGATATGATGATGATGTTTATGAGCATCAAAAGGCCTTGAATATGAGGCCATTCGTGATTGTGTGACGTTAACCTTAAGATTATTACTATTAAAAGTCACGTGCTTAAACCGCTGGGTTATCACCAGTGATCGGAATTAGGTGAGCCAAAATACCTATTCTTCGCAAGAGGACATAATATAAAGTAGTTGCAACAGGGTAGATTTTTTTTTCTTGAATACCGGGTATTCGATATTTTTCCGGATACTAGTCGTAATGTTCAACACAGGTATTTAGGTATGTACATGTTTTATTTACAGAACGAGTTGTTTAATGTTAATATAAAAGTGATAACAACATATTTCACAATTTTTCCTTCCTTCTTTATACCTACACCTTAAGTCTAGCCCTTTTTACTATAAAGTAACATAAAACATCCCATACTGTAAGTAAAACATGTATGTTTACTATTAGGACCAGTACCCGGATATATATCGAATACCCAGTATTCAAGAAAAAGTGTATTTTCTACCCGGTTGCAACCACTCTATATTATGTCCTCTTGCGAAGAATAGGTATTTTGGCTCACCTAATTCCGATCACTGGTTATCACGCATCAAAACGGCTTGACGCCATTCGAGATATTTCGACGTTCCTGGTATGTCATAACCCCAAGTCTAAGAGTCATACGCTTGAACCACTCAGCTACCACACACCAAAACGTCTTGAATCCATTCGAGATGTTACTTAACGTCTCTGGTACGTCATAACCCCACAATGGGTCTCATGCGGTTGAACCACTCAGCTACCACGCACCAAAACGTCTTGAATCCATTCGAGATGTTACTTAACGTCCTGGGTACGTTATAACCCCACAATGGGTCTCATACGGTTGAACCACTCAGCTACCACACACCAAAACGTCTTAAATCCATTCGAGATGTTACTTAACGTCCCTGGTACGTCATAACCCCACAATGGGACTCATACGGTTGAACCACTCGGCTACTGCGCATCAAAACGAGTTGAGTATGGGTTCATTCCAAATATTATGACGTCCCTAGCATGTCATAACCTGAAGATGCGTATGAATACGGAGCCCAACGCGAGATGGTCGTCGCATGTCAGATTCTTGCGTTTTGATATTATAATAATATATACTGTTATCAATACTAACCTTATGGCTTCCTAGATTTACTATAGAACACCCTAAAACCGCTTCCCTTCCAATGTGGAAGGAGAGGTTGCCTATTGGCTTCTCAAATTGTGGCTCGTCGAGAATCCTCCGTGTCACATATGTATCTGGAAAATAAAAACAAAAATTAATACCAATCATTTACAAATAATAAATAAATATTTTTGCACAATCTGACACAAATTGACATGTCCCAAACTAAGTAAAGCTTGTACTATGGGTACCTACTAGACGACGATAAACATGAAAAAAATCCATTACTCATAAACAAATAAATGCCCTTACCGGGATTAGAACCCGGGACCCCTTGCTTCATACGAAAGAGCGGATGAGCTTGCAAGAGGGGGTCTACAAATCACTTTGTAGGTCCAGAACCATTTGTGGGACTCTCGCAGAGAACCATAACTTCGGCCTTTAAAGCCTACGTGACGTATATATAGGTTTTGAAGTGAAACAACCGGCTCTGGTAGATGCTTGTTTATTACTGCCCGATACATGCGTACAATACTGCTGTGTGCGTTGACACGCACACATGCAAATA
This sequence comes from Epinotia bilunana, assembly GCA_947049275.1. Lineage (NCBI taxonomy): Eukaryota > Metazoa > Arthropoda > Insecta > Lepidoptera > Tortricidae > Epinotia > Epinotia bilunana. The sequence goes on from OX346267.1 coordinate 4,863,880, forward strand.
CACCTCAATTCTCCACCGTTAATTGTAAGACCTGCCATAACAAGAGAACACTTATTAATTATCTTCTTATTAAATATCTAGCATAACAACTTAACAACATTAAATCTTATAATTAATTTTCTTATCTCTAGGCCTTAGGGTAGGCCTAGTGACTATTGGTAGTGGCGGCGGTGACCGCGCACTGCTGGCCACGGCGGGCGCGGGCGCGGGCGCGGGCTCCGCTGTAGGCTCGGCCGCGACCTCCGTGACCTCCGCAATCGGCGCGAGCGGCTCCTCACTATCCTCATCCTCCCCGGACAACCCTGTATCATACTCATCGCTCAGGACGTCACGCGGCTGTATATCAACCTGTACGGAAGTGCCTGTCCGGGGGGAGGGGGGCAAGGAATGCGCGGGCGCCGACGGGGATGAGGCAGGTGTCGGTGCTGGCGGCGTCGGCAGCTCGACCTGTGGCGGAGACCACGTCTCTTCGTCAGCGCCAGCACCATCAGCTGTGCTTACATCAATATCACCTCCTGTATACTTTAAAATTTGGTCTATGTGGCGTCTAGATATAGATTTGCCAGCATGCACAAATACTAAATACATTCTATTTCCAATTTTATCCTGAATTGTACCTAAGGTCCATATCTCTTTTCTCGCAGTAAACCATTTTACCCAAATTTTTTCTCCGACATTAAATTCCCTACACGTGCTTTTCCCATCGTTAACAATACTACCACTTTTGCTATTATCTCCAGGCAACACGAGGTCTAACCGTGATCTTAAATTACGCCCTATCATAAGACTAGCAAGAGTCCGACCCGTCGAACAATGTGGAGTTTTCGGTATTGGAATAAAAATCCTAATAGCTTATCTTCTACTTGTGACGGGTTTGTGTTGTTTATACACTTAATCATTTTTTTACAAGTCTTTACCGAATTTTCGGCTTGGCCGTTACTGGCCGGGTGATATACCGGAGATGTGACGTAACGAATGGCGTTCATAGCACAAAAGGAATTAAATTCGGTTGAATTTATTTTAACATCATTGTTGGACACGATTACATTAGGTACGCCATATCTCGAAAATACATCTTTTAATTTACAAATCAGAGCTCGAGTGGTGGTCCCGTTATTCATCAACAAACATTCCAACCATTTACTGTACGCGTCTACGATAACTAAGTACGTCCTGTTGTGAATAGACATGTAATCGATATGTACCCGGTACCAGGCGCCTGGAGGGCGCGGCCACGGCGCAGGCGCAGCGCGGGGCGGGGCGGGGTGCACAGCTGTGTAGGCGGCGCAGGACCCGATCCAACGCTCGATATCAGCGTCAATGTTGGGCCACCACATCTTACCTCGCGCGATACTTTTCGTCTTAACTATGCCTAAATGTCCGACGTGCAAGTCGCCCAACAGCTGAGTTCGAAAAACCGAAGGAATAACTATCCGGTGACCTCGAAACAAACAACCGTTATCTATTTGCAGGTCCGCTTTGCATCTGAAATAGGGTAAAATAGATGCACAGGTTATTTTCCGAGGCCATCCTGAACTCATATATTTAAACACTTTTTTAAAAGTCGAATCATTTTCGGAAGCCTCTTATTTTATCAGCTGTTACTGGCGCGACACTTTCGTCGATAAATCTTAAATAGGACACATCATCGTCATCGGCTATTTCATTATCCATATCAGGCAATGGCGCGCGCGAAAAATAATCGGCAACTATGTTATTGGCACTACTTATGTAATGTACGCTATAATTATACGCTGATAATATGATGGCGTATCGCTGTAAGCGTGACGCAGTCATAACAGATATGCCGTTTTTTTTGCCGAAAATAGACAACAAAGGTCTATGGTCCGTTTTTAAGATAAATGGGTCTTGTCTCCCATACAGATACTGGTGGAACCTCTTCACTCCGAATATTATGGCAGTTGCCTCTTTCTGTATCTGACTGTAGTTCCTTTCACTGGCGTTGAGCGAACGAGAGGCGAAGGCCAGCGGACGCTCAGCGCCAGTGCATGGGTCGCGCTGGGCCAGTATAGCACCCAGGCCCCGGGTCCCGCGTCTACGCTGAGAACCAACTGAGCCTCAGGGTCGAAATGCGCTAGCACACGCTCGGAGCATAATTCCCGCTCTTCCTGCTGGCGCCCCCAGTCCCATTTGGCTTCTGCGCGCAGTACTAACTCATGCAATGGACTCAACAGGTCGGACGCATTCGGTATGAAACTACGGTAGTAATTTACCACTCCCAGGAACCTTTTAACTTCCGTCACATTAGTGGGCCTTGGTGCGTTATATACAGCTTCCACTTTTTTTGGACAAGTATGTAAACCGTCTTTATTTATTACATAACCTAAATAAGTTACATTGCTACTAAAGAAAACACACTTCTCTTTTTGTAACTTTAAACCTGCGTCGCTAAGCCTAGATAAGACTTCACACAAACGCGCCAAATGTACGTCATCCGTAGGTCCCGTTATACAGACGTCGTCGAGCCAACAGCTGACTCCATCAATACCTACCAGCAGGGACTCCATAGCACGCTGGAACACCGCGGGCGCGTTGGCCAACCCATATAAAAGTCTCGTATACATATACAAACCTTTCGTCGTGCTAATAGTCGTAACGCCTGAGAGCTGTCGGACAAAACGAACTGATTGTACGCGTTGCTAAGGTCTAACTTGCTGTAACTTTGACCTCCGCTTAAGTTAGCAAAAACCTCTATGCGCGGCATCGGATACTTATCAATGATCATGTTTTTTTTCAATGTCACGGAATAATCACCGGCAATTTTTATCTTACCGTTTTGCTTTAGAACGGGCACAATAGGTGTCGCATATTCGGAAGAGTTAACGGGCACGAGAATACCTAGATCAACAAGCCGGTCGATTTCTTCTTCTACCCGTTTTTTTAGCGCAAAAGGAACTGACCGCGCTTTAAAATACTTAGGCCTAACGTTATCTTTCAATTGCAAATGGACTTTGAACTTGTTAAATTTACCTAAACGATCCTCAAATAAACTTCTGAATCGATTAACCAAGTTGGTTATACCTCACTCGAGCTCTGTTCCATGTTGACAAATTTGTTATCTACAGTGAATGACATATTAAACTTTGTCATAAAATCACGACCTAGTAACGGCGGACCTCCATTTTCTACAACGTAAATTCTTAACGTTTGTGTTTTTTTCATATACGTTACATTAGCCATGAAATAACCTATTGGTGTGATTTTATGACCGTTATACAGGCACATGCTTAGATCGCTTTTAGATAACGGAAAGCTAGAAAACAATCTATCATACAATTTGTTACATACGATAGTCGTCCCGGAACCCGAGTCGAGCTCCATGTTTATTTGCATATTGTTAACAGACACATGAAGTAATATCGGCTTATAGTTTACGTACCTTAGGCTTAGAAGCTCACACTCTTTGCAATTGTCGCACTCACTTTTCTCTTCTCGCTCTTCGACGTTATGTACACGACACTTGGACAGTTTCTTGGAAGTACATATTTTCTTGAGATGTCCCTTTCCACCGCAAAGCTGGCACCGATAGTTTTTGTAACGGCATTTACTGGCATCGTGGCTCTTCATACCGCACACGGAGCAGGTCCTTGCGGGGTCCCGGCCGGACGCGGATGGCTGCAGCTGCGCGCGCGCCCGCTACAACGGCTCCTGCTTCACGGTCACGGCCACCGCGGCCGCGCGCGCCTGCTGCGCGCACTCCGCCTGCTGGGTCAGCTCCACCGTCTTCGCGAGCGTGAGCGTGGTGGCGTCCTGCTCGAAGAGACGTTCGCGCTCCTTGCCGGCGCGTAGCCCCAGCACGAACTTGTCCCGCAGCAGCATGTCCAGCGAGTTCCCAAACTCGCAGTGCACGGCGAGTCCCCGGACCCGAGCCGCCCACTGTTCGACACTCTCCCCCACCTCTCGCGTCGCCTCATAAAACTTGTATTTATCAGCAAATGTACATCTCCTTGGAGTAAAATTACCGTCGAGCACCTTCAATGACTCGTCGTATCCAACCTCTTCTACGTTTTTTGGATACACCAAGTTCTTCAGTAGCCGGTATGTCTCATCATGCAGATATCATCTTCAATCACATTTAAAATGAGGAACTGTTTCAAACGACTACTGAAAATCGCCCAATCTTGGGTATTGTGGTCATAAAGACAGAGGTTTCCAATAAAACCAGCCATTATAAAATCACTTTCTAGCTATTTTTTTTTATTTTTCTCACGTGGGTAAGACACAGATCGTCGCCAGTGACGTATATATAGGTTTTGAAGTGAAACAACCGGCTCTGGTAGATGCTCGTTTATTACTGCCCGATACATGCGTACAATACTGCTGTGTGCGTTGACACGCACACATGCAAATACACCTCACTACGCCAAAACCAAACACCAACACGAGTGGAGGAATGAGGCGGGCTTAAGGCACTCTAAGCTCTTCATAGAAAGAGTGGACTCGGGCTGGACTAACAAGCTCTGGAAATCCAGTAGGAAGCAACTCAGAATCATATCTGGGGTGTTCACAGGTCACTTCGGGGTCAAGGATCTCTTGGGGACTGTCGGACAGTTTAGACTGTAGAATGTGTGGCGAGGAGGACGAGACCATGGAACACTTACTGTGTGAATGTCATGCCCTTGCCAGACAAAGAATGAGTTACTTTGGTAGCGACTATCCGCAACCAAAGGAATTCAAGGTGCTCCCGCTGAGCTGCATCATCCGCTTTGTGGAAATGATGGAGCGAGCTTGGGAGTAGGCATAAAGGAGAGGGCTAATGCACAAAAGATCCCACTGGGTCGAAGTGCATCCGAAAGGGCCCTCATCTAGATAAGATAAGATAAGATAAGATAAGCTAAAGCGGTCGTCGCTTGATTTGATTCATTATTTTCATTGGAGTGCTCATTGCATTATCATCTGCCTTCACGTTTCCTACCATCAATGCATTCGAACTTCACTAGCAAGTACGGAAGTGAGAGAGGGACGGATGCTTTATGTCGCACGTAAACGCGATCATGTTACCTGTGTAGTTTCTGGTATAATATAGATGGTAATATAAAGTTTTTGAACAAGTACGGTACTTAACCCAAATCCTATCATCATCCTCCTAGCGTTATTCCCGGTTGTACCCTAAAGGAGCCGAGTCCGCTTTGACACCTAATCCCAAAATTTGGCATAGGCACTAGTTTGCAGGCAAATGTTTTACTCCACAGTAAATGAGAGGTAAATCTATGCCTAACGTCGAAAGCACCATGAAAATATAAAAAAAAAATTACAAGCGGTTCAAACTCAAAGTTGGTGGTTAGACAGAGAGCGCACACAACAAGGCTGAATGTCACATAATTGTTTCTCCATATAAATTGAAAAGGAATAGAATATGCCCTTTACAGCAAGCCTTTGCAAAGTTATTTATAATTAGCACACCCCGTAGCATGGACGGCCTTATCACAAGGAAAGTGACAAGGTAGAGCGTCCGTCACTGGCTGACACCATTCAATAGAACGAGACGGACGCTCCATCTTGTCACTTATCGCGTGATAAGGCCGACCATGATACGTGGTCAGGGGACCGATTTTTGACTTTCGAGCGCTCGACTCTTTCACTCGAAAAGTGTCAAAAATTATACAATGCTATTTTGAAATGACGATAGAACATTTAAAAACGTGCGGTATTGACCACTCGTATTCAATTCTATCGGTAGAAAGTAAGTGCCTGTGATTATGACAATAACAATAGCATTTACTTTTATTTAATTTTCGAGCGCTTGAAAGTCAAAAATCGGCCCCCAGGTCGCACGGGTCCGCCCGAATATTACAAAAAACATAGCCTACGTCCCGAAAGTCTATTCTATTATACAGCTGAAAGATTCTTTGAGATCGTATGACAATTTACACATACATGATGACCTGTTAAGCGTCGCGGGAGTCCGCTGGATGCGGGTGGCGCAGGACCGGTCATTGTGGCACTCCTTGGGGGAGGCCTATTTCCAGCAATGGATGTCTTTCGATTGATATGATGATGAAGTGGATGCTAATGATGATGATACACGAACTTACAAAACTACAAGCTCACTTTATATGTAACTAGCTTCTGCCCGCGACTCCGTCCGCGTGGAACTCGTTTAAATTGCAGCTCCATACAAACTTTCACAGCCCCATTTTACCCCCTTAGGGGATGATTTCCGGGATAAAAACTATCCTATGTCCTTCCCCGGGACTCAAACTATCTCTATACTAAAATTCATCTAAATCGGTTCAGCGGTTTAAGCTTGAAGAGGCGACAGACAGACAGACAGACAGACAGACAGACAGACAGACACACACATTTTCGCATTTATGCTATTAGTATGGATATTTTGAGAACATAATCAGTACTTACAAATAAAATAAGTAAAGGGGATCAAAGATACCTTTGAAATATGTTTTTTCTGCAAAATTTATCATTTTTGTAATAAACCTCGAAATAATTTCAGATTGATGTCGTTCTTTGATCTTATTTACCGTTAAAACATGAGAATTCGTTTAACTAAAACTCAAATAGAGCGTGAAAGCCAAATGTAGCGTATTTTAATGAAATAACACTAGTTTACATTATTATCTCTAAATATTTCTAAACCAAAGTTCATATAATATTTACCCTCTAGAGTTATTTCATCGTAGTTATCTAGTTAACCTTGGAAAAGATTGAAAGGATCTAAGCGTTCAAACAAAGTGAAACAAATATTTAATCTCATCATTCCCTTTTTTAACACCAAATAAAAGGAAATCGGAATCTTTTATTTTTTATGTAAGTTTTTTTTGTTAGACTTAATACTCGGCTAGGTTTATATCCCCTAAACTACATGAAATGTAAATCAACACTACGAGAATCCCTACAAAATATGTCCTATGACGATACAGATGTTATTTATCGTTTTTTAAAATTATTTTATTTTATTCTGTCTTTTATAGTTAGCGTTAGTTATATTTTGTACTAGTCAATAAGAATGATATTGTTATTATATTATGAATAACTTGATTTTCAATTAGTTAGTTCTTTTCTTGTCTGAAACAGGGTATCCTAGCTCAGGCACGTGTTATTTGCATCTAAGGTCCTAGTCTATAGTAAAACTGATGTACTTTATGGTTTATCAATAAATTATGTTTATAATGTTTTATATGTTCCGATTACTCGAAGGTGCCTTGAGAATTCGTTTTGAAGGAGAGAATGGTCATCTCACTAAGTAGTCACTAGTCTCATATAGGTAGGTAATCTTGAATATTTTTTTCTGATATAATCAACGCATTTGCTCTCGGAAAGCAGTTCATGAGGTGAAGTGAAAAATAAATGTTAATGTTTTTGGTTTGGCGGAGTTCTGTATGAAAGTCGGTTAAACTGTTCTTATAGTAACCTGTCGTCACTATCTGGATATAGTCAATAATTTTAAGAAATATTTTAACACGCTTTTTAACCTAGGGTAATCGTAGAGGTCATGGTGTATTTATTTTTGGTTGAAGCTTGATACATTGTTTTGTGAGATTTCAAACCAGTGTAAACAATTTATTTTGTTGAAAAGTACGATCAAATTCTGACAAAGTAACTTTTTGACCTCAGTGGGATGATCACGAAACTTTTTGAACGTACGTTGTAGTGAGTACATCCCTATTTGCGTTATGACAGAGCTGTCATCCCAGTACTATAAACGTCGATACTGACGTTTATTGTACTGGGATGACAGCTGTCACATAACGCAAATAGGAATGCACTCACTAGGTATAGGTCAATTAGCATTACACAGGTACAATAAGTGAACTTTAGATTCGATCTACCTGACGCGCGTACAATGCGTTACGTAATCGACCAGCATTTCAAATGACCCACAGGAAGAATCGTATGTCAGAAACGAGTACCTACCGACTATGTTCATTGTTCATTCAGAAATAAATTACATAGGCATACAAGGTGTACGATTCGCCAATTGATTATTGTTATATTTTGTATTTATGTATGTAAGCACTTTATTGTACAGAATAACACGTTAAAGAAAATACACGTCACAAAATAAATCAAAGTACAAAGGCGAACTTATCCCTATAAGTGATCTCTTCCAGCTAACCTTTAAGCAATTGAGAGGAAGGTAGGCAGAACGAGTTAGGTAAACATATACCGTGTACAAAAACACATGGAAAATAAAAATAAAACCTGATAGTATAATTTTAAGACAAATAAAAAATAAATAAATAACTACTTTATTCAACCAATTCACAAGTCATTGGAAAGCTTACAGCTTCTTCAAATTATTCTTACGTGACTTAACAGACCGCAAATGTCTTAGCGACAAAGGCAACTCATTCTACAACTTCACAGCGCGCGCGGTAAAAGATCAGACCCCGTATCATGGTCGGCTGAGGGTAAAACGCAAACGCGATCGTAACGTTTTGTTTCGGTAAAACTTAAGCTGAGTCCACATTTGTATCATTTTGCCGATCACGATTACGCGTATCGTATCGAGCTCAAGCATCCTAAGTATAGACGCTCACTTTGGGCACACCGTATCACTAGCATCGTCGCGCGTAAAAATGCGTCCATACTAACCGTAGTATAGTAGCGTATCGTATCATAATGCCGTATCATTAAGTGTGCTCATCCGTATCCCCTTTGATGACCGGGGAAAAATCGCCTCGAGCGTGATCACGGCGTATCGCGTATTAAATCATAAGTTCGTATCGTGATACAGTATCAAAACACGTCCATACTTACCGATGTTGATACGCGTATCCGATCGCGAGTGTGCGGGGTATATAATACACGCGTGTCAATATCGATCCCGAGCAATCAGATACGGCGCGCCGCATGATCGGGCTGTTTTTGCATCCACACTAGCGATCTTGATACGCGTCGGTGCAACGCGACGGAGATACGATACGGCAAAATGATACAAATGTGGACCCAGCTATACGAGTACAGTAAGTATAAGCTGCAGAGATAAGTATACCCCTTGCTTGTAAAACTCGACTGACCGAGTCACGTGACTGCAACAATGCATCACGTGACTCCGTCGGAGCTAGCGGCCATTTGAATATTGTTTAAATTAATTTTTAGCCATTGAGTATGTATTCCGATTTCTTCAAATTCGAACTACTTAACCAGCTAATATTACCCAAGAAGGTCATAAACTTACAAAAAGACACTCTTCTCATCGGGATCGAACGCGCGTCATCGGCACTGTGATTTATTTAACCCGCTCAGGGTGCCACCAGGCTACTTGAACATTATGACTACCGGTCGAAATTACTTACTATTTATTTGCATTCACTCAATAGAGTTTAACGCTAGACAAGGATGCATAATAATGCATCCTTGTCTAGCGTTAAAATGGAACTAGTCTTGTCCTTGTTTGTTATCGTATTATTGCACTTGATCGGTCAATGCATCACGGACTGAATGAAAACGTTTCAATTATCTTTAAAATAGGGTCGTAAATTGAATGCTTTATTAGTTCTTTTTACTAATTGCATTTGAGGGTAAGGTCATATTAAAAGATTATTTTTAGAAATATCTAAATACGTGTTGTGTAGTGTGCGTTAACCTTCACCGCTTATTAATTATATTCTTGGGAGTTTTAAAAGTGTTATCATAGTTCGATTGACGACTTTTTTAAAAGCCAAAATAATTGTTCTCTGGGAACAAAACCAGAGTATTAAGAAAATAGCCCGTGATATGAATATAACGGTAAGTGAGATTATGAAATGGACGAATATTTTTGGTTACCTATATCTACGTTTTTTTCAAGCCTTCTTATCTAAGTTTAATTATTCCAAAATAAGTGTTCCTTATAAGCGTTCATATTTATTTTCTAGAGAAGAACCGTTCAGAAGTGGATTAGGAAATATCAGGAGACGGGTGATGTGAAGTGTGATCTCCCCGGCCCACGTCCTCGAGTATACACCGATGAATCAGAGAGACACCGTAATATTGTAAATATTGACACGGAGGCCCCATTTACTACCACTCGGTGAAGTGCTCAAACATTTGGGATTTCGCTCAGTACGGTTCGGCGACATTTGCATGCAGCCAATATCCATAATAACAAACCTGCAAGGAAAATACCTCTCACCGATGCTCATCGAACCGCTAGAACAAATTTTGCTGAACGTTACCTTAATTTTGATTGGGAAAACGAGATAGTAATATTTACAGATGAAAAATGTTTTAAATCTGATAGATGGCAGAAAGTTACTATGGAGAAGAAGTGGAGATCGGTATAATCCTAAAAATATGTTAGATTGGAGAACTAGTGGAAAAATAACATTGGGTAAGCCAATTTTATCTATGTCTAAGCTGTGTAAAAAATATGTACATAATTATTTTGTTTTTATACATATATAGAATTAAAAAATACTGGAATTGTATATTTATTGTAATTTACAGCGTATTGGGGCTGGATATCATCCATGGGCCCCGGAGAACTAGTGGAAGTCGGTGGCCGCATGAATAGCCAGCGCTACTAAGGGAGCGGTGCTAAGGGATGTCATGCTGCCGACGGTGCGAGTCGCATACCCCGAAGGCCAAATTCACCTGGTCCAAGACAACAGTGCGGTCCACCGATCACGACTCGTCCAGGACTGGCTGACGTCACAGGATGACATTACTGTTTTTAATTGGCCGGCTAAAAGCCCTGACCTTAACCCAATTGAAAACTTGTGGGGTCAAATGGTTTTGAATTGGGACTAGTGAAGTCAAGTCAAAACAGCAATTAGACCAAGAAGTCAAAAGAACATGGGAGTTGATGCGAAGCAGCAGTGCATGTTCGAACATGGTCATGCACATGAAAAGCCGGCTCCAACAAATCATAGACAATCACGGTCACCCTCTTCGATATTGATAGCCTATCACTGTAATTATCCTAGCCCATTATACTCTGATTGTCAGGGCATTCGCGTCTGTTAAAAAATGTTATACTTGTTTACGAGAGATATAAATTGTCAGACTGCTTCATAGTCTAACATGTTGGTTCTCTTTCCCACGTAAAAAGTTCACGATTTTACAAAAAAGAATACCTAAATATATATATATAATAATAAGTCGTATTTCTAGAAATATAATGTTCAAAGACTTTAAAACAGTGGGCATTGTATTTATTGCAATGCTTATTTACCCACATAAACATTGCTTTATTTATAACATATTATGAGTAATCCTATTATGAACTTGCCTATTATATACCTTCGTAGATTAGGATATCTACGTAACCATGTTATACCGATTTCTGCAAGTTTTAGCAAATATTTTAGTTTTAATATATATAAATGATTGATTAGAAACGGCTAGGCCGCACTGAAATACGTTCAAAACAGTCTGTAAATAACAGCAAAACTTTATGCATTCAGTTTTTTGCTAAGTTAAAATAATAGCCAAATAAAAATATTTATAAACATTTAATGGTTTTTTATTTGTAATAAACATATTTTTCAAAATTATTCAAGAATAAAAACATCATAATCAGGCCTCGGATTATTTTTCGCATGGTAAGATGAAAGAAAACTATGGAGTCGATATTAAAACTAAACTTTAACTCATATTCATACTCATACTCACTAATTTTCTTAGTCCCGTAATACTTTTGTCCCTTATGCAGGTTGACAGATCGAAAATGTTAATCGAAAATTAATCTTACTTAATGTAATTAAAATGAATTTATGTAGTATGATTTGGCAAGTGTTAAGCCTTTCGCTTGGTAAAGGGTTACATTTAGCCTGTAACTATATGGAAAAAGTTGCCATTATTTACTCGTTTTACAATTGTAATTTTGAAATGGACAATACACATGCCATGCCTTGTCAAGATTTTGAGGCACTCATTCCTAGCTGTATCTACAAGCTCTATGGATATTGGAAACTAGGAGCACATTATGTTTTATTTTTATTTATTTTTTATTTAAAATATAATTTATTTCTATTCAAATGATTTATTTTATTTATAATTTAATTTCGTTCTTAATTAAATGAATGAGTATGAGTATGAATATAAATAATAATTTAATTTTAATATCGACTCCATAGTTTTCTTTCATCTTATTATGCGAAAAATAATCCGAGGCATGATCATAATATATACTTACTAAATAAACTTATGGAAAATAAAAAAACACAAAAAGGTGGTTATCCTACTCCGAGGATTCGAACCTGCGACATACATTTGTGTCTATACTTCAATAGTTTTCTGTAGCAAGTCGCCACTCGACCAAGATGATACGTCACGGGACGAAATTATTATACCATTTTGTGTAAGTCCGAGTACTATTCTCAGGGGGTATACTTATCTCTGACGCTGACTGTACCTATACGAGTACAAGAGCCTCTGGTAATGTCCACATAATCAAACGTGACGAAAGGAAACCGACGTAGCTCCTGCACCACAAACCATTGTTTGTTGCACAAGTCCGTCCCCTTTTGTCGGGCTTTGAAATGACACCGAAATTCTGTTCGCTCTTGGCAATTTCTTGCTAATCCTGGTTCGTCGTCTTTCTTGGGGTTGCAATGAGAGCTGTGGACCCCACGGCGGTGAACACACGCGACCGAGATGAACTCCTTCAATCGCCTTATAAGACATACCCAAATAGGGTCTACCTAACTTACTCTTGACAAGGAAGACATGGACTCAATTGCCACTAGATATGAATGCCCGTATTCATAAACGTCAACAGACCTAATTTAGCTAAACTGCTTTAAAATTAGTTTGTCTTTATCTTTTACTTTGAAATTTGTGATAGCAAGAAGGTGTGACGTCATGGAAAACGCCACAGCCGCCGCCGCGACAGAGCGGCGCCGACGCGGGGGACAGACGAGCGGGGCAGAGCAGCGCACGGCACCGCGCCCCACCGCACCGCCACCCGCCGGCCAGTATATAAGCGCCGCGCGCCCGTCAGACCGCAGGAGTTTGGCTAGCGGCTTGCCGTGTGCCCAACTCTCTCCCCTCGCCCTCCCTACCTTCCCGCCTCTGGCCGCTTGGAGACCCCGAGTGCACTGCCGTGGCTTCCCGACTTCTGGCTGCTTGGCCACCGAGCACCGCCGAAGTCTTCCGCTCCCCTCGCCCCTCTCAGGCCGCCTGGTTCCCGGGCGTATTGCCGGAGGAGTGAGTTGGTTAGGATCCGCGTTATCCCTGGCCGCTTGGAGACCCCGAGTGCACTGCCGGGAGAACGAACCCGGCCCGTGATACTCCTGGCCGCTTGGAGACCCCGAGTGCACTGCCGTTGTACCACGATCCCGCCGTTCCCGTCTTTACCGACCCGAATCGTACCAGTTCGGCAAACCGTGCCCCGTACCGCGAACGATAGTGACCGTGTAGGACCGTGTAGGGATTATTTGTATTTAATAAAAGGGCATCAAGACCCAGTGTTAACCATTAATCCGACCGCTGTTATTATTCACCCTGCTCCTGCTAGGCCTCCTTGACCGCCTGAGTTAACTAGGAAACCCTCGATAGCCCCTCAGGCTGAGGGATATGTGTGTGTGGCTAAACCCGCACATCACATTTGGCGCCCAACGTAATAACTCATACAGGAGTCTCGTAGTTCATTAGGAGACAGGAGACAGGGAAAATCTAATCTTTTTTTACTTTTACGATTTAAACTCCGAATTACCGTTACCGACGTGTAGATTACGCGACGCTTCCCGCCCGCCCGTTAAACAATCCCGCGTCGCACCAGAAACCGATAGGTCCCTACCGACAGATGCAGACGGCCTGGATATACCAGCTGCACAAGCCAGACCTCACGAAGGAAGCAGAGAGCAGAGGCATAAGTACAGAGGGCCTAACGGTGGACCAGACCCGTAAACTGCTCGTAGAGTCCGTCAAAACCGCCGAGGTATTCAAGACACCAGAGAAACCCACATCCAGAGCCATGGAAGACGACCAGGATAGAGGTAAGACGGACAGGCTCAATAAGGCGATCCGAGAGTGGAACCTATCCTACAGGACGTCCGACAACCCGGTAGAGTTCATAGAGAGACTGGAAGAACTGATCGCAGCCAGCGGCGTAGACGAGGAAGACGTCCTGCCCGCGCTGCCCCGGATCCTGCAAGGAAGAGCCCTAGCATGGTACAGGAACAATGTCGAGTCCTGGAAGTCGTGGGATGAATTTATGCAGCTCTTCAAACTTTATTATTTTCCGTATAACTACGAGGACGACCTCATAGTTAGAATCATAGCTAGAAAGCAAGACTGCGGAGAGAGCTTCGTAGATTATTTAAACGACCTGCAAACGCTCATGCGTAGACATGGGAACCTGACCGAGACTGAAAAACTCCACCGAATTCACGAAAATATGCAAAGAGAATACAAATTGTACATAAAGAAAAACGACTATATGGACCTAAACGGGTTACTAAGATTAGCCGCCGAGTACGAGGGGATTACCGCCCCGTCAGAAAACAATATAGCCCGAGACCGGCCGTACTATGCCCCGCAGACCTCGAACGCATACACACATGCTACACAGCAGCAGAGGAGTCCGCCAGGACATTGGGGACAACCACAATCAGGCTCAACGCACACAGCCGCAGAAAGGAGTAGCTTTCAGCCCCGAGTAAACGACACACGGGAGACTAAAGCCGACAACGGGATTGCAAGGAAAATACATCCAAGGTACGATAAAGACACCTGTTGTTGGTCGTGCGGCAAACCCGGACACAACGCGAAAGAATGCAGGTCACAGCGACAGATTTTCTGCAGCGGGTGCGGGAAGCTAGGAGTACTGAGTAGAAACTGTTGCATGAGCGGGAGCAGGGGAAAAAGGGAATCGCTAGGGGCCGCCGGAGATCACGGTCGGGAAGACAACCGGCTGTACGTAAACGCCACGATATCCGGGAAAGAGTGGGTCTGCTTAATAGACACAGGATCGACCAACACGTATATAAACAAAGAGTCGTATGAGATATGCAAAGCCCAAGGGGCATGGGAAAAGCGAGTACAGAGAGGCCTCGTGTTAGCCGACGGCACCCGGACAACCGTTGACACAACTGTGTTAGTTAACATGCACATCAAAGGCGCCACAATAAAACACTGGGTGAGGGTTCTTCCAACCGCGGCGGAAACAATAATCGGCATGGATGTACTCAGAAGGGCCGGAATGGCCATAACATGGGCAGGGGACACCGACACACTTACAACCAATCAAAATGTCCACGAACAGGACGTGCTACCGTTACCCGAGGAGATAGGGAAGGAGAAAGTCAGCGAGAGGACTCCAGACAATCCGAGAGACGTCCACAGCAAACAACCACCGGCCGAACAGGCGTTATCACCCGAGAAGTGTGCCAGGAATAATAAGATACCCCAAGCAATGCTTAAACGGCAATTTCAGCTTTGCGAGCAAAGCCCAAAACTGAATACGTGGATCGAGCACAAAATTAAATTACAGCATAGTAAGTCGATAAAACAGAGACGTTATCCCAGCAACCCGAAACAACGAGAAATAATAAACGTCCGTGAGAAAGACTTGCCGGAGCAAAGGGTGATTGAGAAGTCAAATGGCACATATAGCTCGCCAGTCGTTCTCGCCAGGAAAGACAAAGGTCAGTACCGGATTTGCATCAATCACACAAAAATAACCGAGGCGTCAGAGGAAGACGCATACCCGCTCCCGCAAATAGACGAATTACGTTGGAAACAGAATGGTTATTATTATAATCAACCGAAAAATAAAAAAGTAAAAAATAAACACGCACCAAATAAGCGCATCCGATCCAAAATTAAAACCCGAGAAATAGATAAGCGCAAAACCCGACCGACACGCGCATAACAACAGCGAGCGGCCGTTGAAATATTATAAGACGAGTCGAGTGCGCAGACGGCGGCACAAGCGTGAACACGCCGTGCGTGCGCGCAGATAAGGCGCATAATAGATTAACCGATCAAACCAAGATGAACGTAAACAATAAATGAAACACCACGCGACCGACTCACGTTAGACAATGGCCACGCGGAATTGAACCGCACCGTCTAGGTCATAAGGACGGAAATATTGTTTTTGTTTCTTAATTTATATTTATATTTTTGTGATTAGGAATACTGTCCCATTTTTATTATTGTAACTACCGGAAGGGAACATATCCAGTTACCACAGGACTAACGGTGATTTTTCCCCAGGTAAAAATCTCCAAAACGGGGGAGGAAGTGTGACGTCATGGAAAACGCCACAGCCGCCGCCGCGACAGAGCGGCGCCGACGCGGGGGACAGACGAGCGGGGCAGAGCAGCGCACGGCACCGCGCCCCACCGCACCGCCACCCGCCGGCCAGTATATAAGCGCCGCGCGCCCGTCAGACCGCAGGAGTTTGGCTAGCGGCTTGCCGTGTGCCCAACTCTCTCCCCTCGCCCTCCCTACCTTCCCGCCTCTGGCCGCTTGGAGACCCCGAGTGCACTGCCGTGGCTTCCCGACTTCTGGCTGCTTGGCCACCGAGCACCGCCGAAGTCTTCCGCTCCCCTCGCCCCTCTCAGGCCGCCTGGTTCCCGGGCGTATTGCCGGAGGAGTCAGTTGGTTAGGATCCGCGTTATCCCTGGCCGCTTGGAGACCCCGAGTGCACTGCCGGGAGAACGAACCCGTCCCGTGATACTCCTGGCCGCTTGGAGACCCCGAGTGCACTGCCGTTGTACCACGATCCCGCCGTTCCCGTCTTTACCGACCCGAATCGTACCAGTTCGGCAAACCGTGCCCCGTACCGCGAACGATAGTGACCGTGTAGGGATTATTTGTATTTAATAAAAGGGCATCAAGACCCAGTGTTAACCATTAATCCGACCGCTGTTATTATTCACCCTGCTCCTGCTAGGCCTCCTTGACCGCCTGAGTTAACTAGGAAACCCTCGATAGCCCCTCAGGCTGAGGGATATGTGTGTGTGGCTAAACCCGCACATCACAAAGGAGACAAAACACATTTTATCTATCGGAGGCATTTTAAGTTTTATGTTTTAGTCTTTGTTCCACAAATCATCCCCCAAGGCCACGAAATCGGGAATAGAATAGTTGGTATGGGAGTTAAGAATAAATGCGGACGAAGTTGGAGACAAAACCTATTTTTTGTAATGGACTTGTAAAATGTGTCATCAGTCCTACTTCCACGCTTCGCCTTCCGGTACGCCACTCGAAACCTTTCTGCTCCAACGGCCATCGGTTCTAAGTGCAATGTACCCACTAACACTTAAGTTTAGCGATTCGAAGGGCTATCTATATCGGTTACCATGGTCCTGCTACGGTTAGCCTCATTTCTGATGCGATCACGCAGTGAAACTCTCAGCAAAGCCATCTCCAATTCTCCATTGCCCTTGGTGAAAAATTGACTATAATATTGAATAAAGCGATAATAATAATATTCTTTATTGCACCACCACATAAGAAAAACATGTTACAAAAGTACATTCAGTAAAAAAAGGTAACCACACGCGGTCTTATCGCTTTTATGCACTTACTATCTTTACATTTCTCGTAATTTTAACTCTGAATCGATTTTTAAAGCGATCGATACCGTAAATACCAAGCAGGGAGTCTTGTTAAAAATTTATAGTAAGTCCCAGGTGGCGTCGGCCTCCGGCCATTAATTTTGTATGTGTAGCTAGTGGATTACATGGCTAATACGTTTTGTTTAACAAAGTTTGCTAAAGCTTGAGTGAGTTAACGTAAATGTTTCCTACACAAGTCTCTCGTATACAAGGTGGAACGGAACGATGGACTTTCCCGCAAGAGGGGGATTATTGAGCGCTAGTACGTCACATTTTCCAGATAAACAATTTTTTTTGACGCGATTTTTTTTTACCTTTGTATGGAGCATTGGCCGACTGGAGCGACGAGCTCCATACAAATGTAAAAAAAAAATCGCGTCAAAAAAAATTGTTTATCTGGAAAATGTGACGTACTAGTTCTCAATAATCCCCCTCTTGCGGGAAAGTCCATCGTTCCGTTCCACGCAGTATACAGTCGCTAATAATAAAACAAATACACGACAATTTTTGAAATAACCTGAATATACTTAGGACGAATATGTACCAAAAATGTACGGAGATGTTACATATATATTTAAATCGTGAAGGGTTTACGTGCCCACTGAAATAACTGGAAAACTAAAGGCCAAAGATAGGCATCAAAATCAAAGTGGACACAAGTTCGAACATAGTTACTAAACTATGGCAAAGTAAGCGTTCGTTTGCCGTCGACAAATATTTGTGGTGAAATGACACATTACTGTTACAGTGTCCTAACATCCATTGGCGCGTGTGATTGTTATAACTTTGTGAGTCCGATAGTTACAGAGGGGTAAGCACGTAACGTTTCGTACGCGCGTTAGGACAATTTAACTGTATTTTTCCATATACAATTGTCATTTAGATCTACCTATCGTGTGTACAATGCGTTACGTGATCGACCGGTTACAGGCAAACCTGAAAATAATATAACATAACAACACACAACAAAGCACAAAATAAATAAAAGTGGAGCTATGAATCAATTTATCAAGATAATAAACAATCCATATCATTCTTAGTTTGCTTGCTAAATTTTTTTTTTCTGATTTTTCGTATTTTGCAACATTTTACTAACTTTCAACATCATTTTAGGCTGCGTCCCCACAACACGAGGCGGCTTAAGTGTGCATATATGGCGCCTCGCGTCGCCTCGTGTGATTTCGGGCGGCAACATAATGCCTGCAACACACTGGCGCGGCCTGCGGTGGCGGTCAATGCCAGCTAATGACAAGTTTACTACTGACCGCCGCGGGCAGGCCGCGTCAGTTTGTGAGAGGCCTTAAGCTTCAGTAACATCAGCAGTGTTGCCAGATCGTCTCAAAAAGGACGGTTTTCCCTCCCCTTTAATGCCTTACCGTCCTGTCGCGTCCTTTCCAAGGTGCCGTCCCTTTCGGGCCAAAGGACACTACTGTCAATAAGACGAGAACATGTATACTATAGACCCATGACATGGTCGGCCTTATCACACGATAAGTGACAAGATAGAGCGTCCGACACTGGCTGACACCGTTCAATAGAACGAGACGGACGCTCTATCTTGTCAGTTATCGTGTGATAAGGCCGACCATGATACGGATCCGGGCCATGGCCCGGGGCGCCAATCCGCCAGGGGCGGCACAGCCGCCGCTGACCAATTGCATTTTTTTGGATTTGGCGACATTCATTGACTTTTGGCGCGGAGAAATTTAATGGCCCGGGAGCCGAATTTCAAAATACGCCTTTTGGCTACACCATCGACGCAACATGACGTGTCCCGGCTGCACTACACTACGAAGGCATAGGAAGTTGTGTATGTGTGCGTGAAGACCGTATTCATCCTGAGGGTTGATTGGAATCTCGCAATAACGTGAATTTTAATTTCGTGGTGAGGTTTCCAACTGACTACTATCGACCTAAGGAAAAGTTTTGGCCGAAGGGAGTCAAGTAACAGATAGCTGTTATCAGTGTTTATGTTATGTTTTGAAATAAGTTCATATCGGTATGTATTTTAGTCTGTAGGGTATGTGTAATTAATAATTAAGGGCTTTTCTTGCCTGATTTAATTGAATGAATTAAATAAAATTATAAGCGTTCATGTTGAGATCCTGGAGTCATCCACATGGAAAAGAAGGACTTAGAAATACCATATTAATAGAGTCCATGCATCGATGACTGGTGTTTAGTTAGGCCATACATTTTATATGGCACTAAAGCCCTCTTAACGTGCGTTGACTTACCAGCTTTGTTAATTTCAGTAATAAATACCAACATAAAGACGAGAGTACTATATTTTATATAGATAAGTTAGGATAAGTAATTTAGAAAATATATTAGCTCTATAAATTACTAATTTGCAAGCGTTGTAGTAATATAGTACCTTCTAATTCGAAAAGGCTGCAAGCCGGTTAATTGCGCAGATCTCACTGTTATTGCCCTCGTTGCTTTAATTGTGCTCCTTAGCTCCTTATTGCAGGCTTATATTGAGCCAATATACCATTGAGTGGCAATAGACTTTAGTGGTCTTGTGGCTTAAGTCATTAGTCCCTGGGCGACCGAGCTCTGTTCCGGAAAAAAACGGAGAAAACGATTTTTGCCAGATATGAGTCCTAAATAGATCGATTTTTCGCCCCCATACACGCCCATATTGCATATCGAAATCATTAAGGCCGTTTTATATTTGTATTATATTATAGTTATATTTATATACAAGCTATTTAGCTGACTCCGTCCGCGTGGAACTCTTTTATATCGTAGCTCCATACAAAGTTTCATCCCCCATTTCACCCCTTCAGAGGATGATTATCGGGATAAAAACTATTGTTTGTCCTTTGTCGGGACTCAAGTTATTTCTTTACCAAATTTCATCTCAATCATTTCAGCGGTTTAGGCGACAAGAGGTAACAGGCAGACAGACAGACAGACACACTTTCGCATTTATAATATGAGTATGGTTATTGCTCGTTTAATAGTATACAAGTTTTTATTTAAATCGTGGTAGTTTACAATAAAATACCGGCGTAGAATACTTTAACATCGGATCCCCAAGGATTTTACCGACGATCGTTAATTCTTTCGCCTAATTTTCATTTAATCGCTTTTGTTTTTAGAAACCCCTAACTGTTTCACTACAGCTAATGACCCACTGTGTAGAACCCATTATTTTTTGTTTAAACTTTAGTGCTCCTTAAAAAAAGTTATATTGGATGAAATCAAAATTCGGCAAAACATTCATTCGGTGAAACATTTGTCGGTAAAACAGGGGTAGGGCACTTTAACATACTAGTATATAGCCTGGTTTTGTTATACAGGTCTGTTAAAACTAATGGCAAACATAATTTCAGTAAGTTTTTTTTTACATTATTCACCAGTATTTAAAGTCTCACTGCCCAGCTTTCACGCTAGACGATCGCGTCATCTACGTAAAATATAACCATTCATACGTCTTGCACATAAAATTATAATTTTAACATCAAGTTTAGTGCTAACATGCTCTTGATTTCGATTATAAAATTGACGGTATAAACCGATGGTGCGCTAAAATATGTGAAGGTCACTTTAGCAGTTCGATCACGTAACGCATTGAACGTACGTCACGTAGATCTAAATATCAATTTTTATATAGAAAAATTGCAGTTGGACTGCCCTAACGCGCGTTCGGAACGTTACGTGACTACCCCTTAGATCGATCACGTAATGCATTGAACGTACGTTAGGTAGATCTAAGTGTCAAATTTTATATGGAAAAATGACAGTTAAACTGTCCTACGCGCGTTCTAAACGTTACGTGATTACTCCTCTGACCCCTGGTAAATTTAAGCGGTATGAAAAAATTGCAGTCGCCTGGCCCTGAGACATGGCATACTGAGAAAACATTTCATCCATCTAAACAGCATTTGTCCCGGTTGTGGCTTCGCTTTTCGCACGTAATGCCAAGATGGCGTAGGCTTTAGTTTTACAAAAGTGAATGCCATTTGGCCTGCCAGCCCAGAAAAACTATACTATATTGGGATAACACCGGTTGTCTTACGATGTTTTCCTTCACCGAAAAGCAATTGTTGAATATCAAATGAAAGTACAGATCTAGTGTAGATAGATAGTGTGCTAGCTTGGCTGGTCTGAATGAAATCGGAAAATATACAACCGATTAAAAAAAATACCAGTATATAAAACAGATATTGAAGATACGCACGGCCATGGGCAATTTTTTTTATCCCACGGGTTCTCTGCAATTCGCAAGCGGAGCCGCGTAGGCAGATAGTTATTGAATGTATAAGTTAAAGTCAATGTTTCTTTTGTTTTTCATAGCACAAAACCTGGCGCAGAATATCTTTAAACTTATTGAAAATTGAGTATTGAAAAATTAAACATGTGTTACCATTGACAATTCCGCTTTTCATCTTAAAATACCCTCTAGTCGTTCATTAAATTAACAAGCTCAACTACTTAAGCCGTTTCCAACCTCCTAAAAGCAAGAGCAATAAATTAGTAGCTTGTAATGATACGTAACGCTTCAACAACTAATAAATAAATTAATTATTAATCCTATTAAAAGTTTCCCATGTTACATCGGTTTTGGCGAGATTACTCTGAACGACTTGCCCGATTCGGACTTCCTCTCCCCTCTCGCTGCTCATAAACTGGACGACGGAGAGGAAAGTGAATGTGTGTTTACGGTCCGAATCGTAGCGAGTAGGAAGTTGTTGCCTAAACAAACAATTAGAGAAAGTTAAACATTAGACCCTCCAACTATAGACAATTTCTCATTTAGGTGAAAATGTGTTGTATGTACTACGTCTTGGTTGTTTAAAATTCGTTGTGTATAGAGTTCCGGTTGTCTAGTCTGCGGTATTCTGTTTGACAATGTAGCCTCTCCAACATGTTAGGTTTGTTGTTTCAGGTTGTTCTTTTGTTTGGAAACACCTAATTAATTTGGTTGTCTCTGTTGTAGTCTGTGTTGACACACCATTTTGACGATCGGTTTAGCATAGTTGGTAGTGAACATTCCTACGAAGAGGTCCCGGGTTTGAATCCCGGTAAGGGCATTTGTTTGTGTGATCCGCACGAATATTTTTTCCTGTGTGATGGATGTTTTCTATGTATTTAAGTATTTTTTTATGTATATAAGTGTGTTTATCGTACGGACCATTAGGGCACAACCGGGAATAACACTAGGAGGACGATGATGAAGTATGTTTATCGTCATCTAGTACCCATAGTACAAGCTTTGCTTAGTTTGGGACCAGAGCCCGCATGGTCGGCCTTATCACGCGATAAGTGACAAGATAAGAGCGTCGTCTCGTTCTATCAAACGGTGTCAGCCAGGGACGGACGCTCTATCTTGTCACTTATCGCATAAGAAGGCTGACCATGATACGGGGGCAGGTCGATTTGTGTAAGATTTATTTTATTCTGTTATTATTATTATTTAATCTGTAAGGTACTTCCACAGTCGGCCGAAGCCAAATTTGCCGTTCCTCTCTGTCTTTTGACAATTTTAGTTAAGTTTACATTATTTTAACTGATTGATTTTGTAACATTGTAATTTATGTCATATGAAGTTTCATAGTTCGACGTATATATGGTACAAATACTTTTTCTACAACAAATTTACTTGTCTTTGTGCTAGCACAAAGGGAACACAAAGCCATTGTCTTTCATTGTTAAGGTGTAATCGTAGTACCATGCTGCAACTGCTAACAAAAAGCTGTTAATATACTGTTCATTTTAATTTGAACATTAACAATAGTCACTATTCAAGTAAAGTGTTTATTAAACATGGCCTTTTTATTTCGAAGCGTTTCTAGCACGTATCTAAACTACTACTCCAGTTTTGGTATTGGATCTTAAGATAAGGTTTTTTTTAATACAACGACGTTGGCAAACAAGCGTACGGCCCGCCTGATGGTAAGCGGACACCGCAGCCTATAGACGCATGCAACTCCAAAGGAGTAATATGGGCGTTGCCGACCCTTGATGTGTTAGAGGGTTCGCCGTGTTAACAGCTGAAGGAACAAATTCCCTCGCTCTCAACACAACGCATCCTCGGGAGCTCTGGCGACCTTGCTCACCTCCAGGAACACAATAACACTACTACAGAGAAAGTAGTAGTGTTATTATGGCTGTGGTCTTCTGCAAGGCGGAGTTACCTCCCCAGTTGGGCTGCTCCAAATTCGAGCGGATGACGTTTCGCTGTGCCCTACCTCACCAAAGATAAGGTATTTTCTAAAAACGGGACTCTTGACTATACCTGTGATGTGCGAAATGTTGAGCTTTATCCGGCAACAACATGACACTGCCTGATGCCACAGGGTAATTAATCCCTGCCTACGGAACCTTCGCATTGAATCTAACATCGTGTTTCATCACTAGTCTGTCACCAGAAGTTAGTGTTCTTAACTATAAATGATATCAGCAAGCTCAAGTGAAAATTACATTAGGCTCCGAGTCAAAGCGACTAGCGTATTCACGATCGACCCAGACGCCGTCAATGCGATTGGTGGGGGGGGGGCTACCTTACTTAATTATAGCCTTAACCCCTGCATAACAAAGTACTGCGACGCACTCCTCTTCCCAACTTACTAATCTAAAATGACCATTCATCAAATGCATCGTGGACCTTAATGTGTGTAGTTTAAAGACTATATTTGCCTGAAATTTGTTATGGCATCGGCAACGTCACTGTCGATTTTGGGTGCATTCTGGAATTTAACCTAGAGCTGCCTCATGTATGAAGTTGGGTTTATTGAAAGCTTCAGTATGTAAAGGTATGGAATATTGCATGTTGGAAGTTTAGAGTTTGGTTAGGAACTAGCCTGGCTTGGTGTACTGAGTTAATAGTTTTAAAACTAATGAAATTCTGACTAGTATTTATTACAAGCAAAACAGTGGTAAGTATTTTTAACTGCGTCGTTGTTTTGTCAAATTGAAACTAAAGTGACTGAAATTTAGAATTATGTTATGTTTTAAAGAGAATATACTAATCAAAAGAAAATAGGGGCCTCAAGTTTGGTGAGCGTTACGTCAAATATATATTAAAAAGTAATATATCTTTTTTCCAGCTATTTGGCTTAAATACCAGCATGAAAGAGGTTGGATTATACTATACATCATTAATTTGCCACTTAGCAATTAGTTTATGGCCAATAATTAACAATAAAATTGAAAACAGTAAATAATGGGCCCTTATTTTGTTTTGTGCAGCATATTTTATAACTAACGAAATCCAAAATACTAATTGCACTAAAAAGTTACTCTGAAACTAAACTAAAACTTAAAGCTGAGCATTGCCTCAAGAATCGTATCTATTAACCCGCACTCACACTCTTTGTCATGCTAAATTGCTATATAGCATTATGCTGTATATATACTTTGCACCAACCTTGCTATAGCTAAATTTTGCATCAACGTTGCTATAGCTACCGTTTGCACCAACCTTGCTATAGCTAAATTTTGCATCAACGTTGCTATAGCTACCGTTTGCACCAACCTTGCTATAGCTAAATTTTGCATCAACGTTGCTATAGCTACCGTTTGCACCAACCTTGCTATAGCTAAATTTTTATCAACGTTGCTATAGCTACCGTTTGCACCAACCTTGCTATAGCTAAATTTTGCATCAACGTTGCTATAGCTACCGTTTGCACCAACCTTGCTATAGCTAAATTTTGCATCAACGTTGCTATAGCTACCGTTTGCACCAAACTTGCTATAGCTAAATTTTGCATCAACGTTGCTATAGCTACCGTTTGCACCAACCTTGCTATAGCTAAATTTTGCATCAACGTTGCTATAGCTGCCGTTTGCACCAACCTTGCTATAGCTAAATTTTGCATCAACGTTGCTATAGCTACCGTTTGCACCAACCTTGCTATAGCTAAATTTTGCATCAACGTTGCTATAGCTACCGTTTGCACCAACCTTGCTATAGCTAAATTTTGCATCAACGTTGCTATAGCTACCGTTTGCACCAACCTTGCTATAGCTAAATTTTGCATCAACGTTGCTACAGCTACCGTTTGCACCAACCTTGCTATAGCTAAATTTTGCATCAACGTTGCTATAGCTACCGTTTGCACCAACCTTGCTATAGCTAAATTTTGTATCAACGTTGCTATAGCTACCGTTTGCACCAACCTTGCTATAGCTAAATTTTGCATCAACGTTGCTATAGCTACCGTTTGCACCAACCTTGCTATAGCTAAATTTTGCATCAACGTTGCTATAGCTACCGTTTGCACCAACCTTGCTATAGCTAAATTTTGCATCAACGTTGCTATAGCTACCGTTTGCACCAACCTTGCTATAGCTAAATTTTGCATCAACGTTGCTATAGCTACCGTTTGCACCAACCTTGCTATAGCTAAATTTTGCATCAACGTTGCTATAGCTACCGTTTGCACCAACCTTGCTATAGCTAACCTTTGCACCGATTTTTGGATAGCTATAATTTGAAGCTCTGTGAGCTGTAGAAAACGAAATCCTATCCGTTTTTGAAAATATAAAATTTTCTTTCACTTCGCTCGTTCGCTTCGCTCGCTCGTTCAATTAAACATCATAATAATAGAAAAGAATAGAACAGTATTCTGTAATGTTATTACATTTATTCGTGACTTACACAAAACGACATACATTGAACAAAAATATAAATAAAACATGTCATGAAATTGTCCCAACTCAGCATGGTGCTGGCGATTGTAACCAGCGCTGGTCTTCCGTTGGAACCATTGGTGAAACCACTATAAATACAGTAAGTATTACATAACTTTAGTCCCGAGATACATAAAAATAATAATGAGTTAATAAGACAGTGAAACTATTGTATAAAGAAAACAGAATAAAATAAAATAATATCTCTTATATTAGTAGAAATTCTTTCAAATCGCTTGGATATTACTCAAATTCTTTATGACAAACTGTTAACAGTAGGTATGAGTCACCCAAATTAAACTAAACAAACCCACAAAGTTGCATGTTTAACGCAACCTTCTTGGAACCGTAATTACGCCGAATAAAGTAATTAAAGCATCGTTAAACTTAATTAATCCAACTCCAAAAAAATTTGTTACCTACAGAACCTGCAAATTTAAACAATTGCTTTGCTCAACATAGACCGGGCGACCTTTTATTGTTTTAGTTGTGTAATTACTTTCTGGGTTTGCGCAGATTTTATAGTCAGTCGGTCTAATTCAACTTGTTGTGAGTAATTAAGCATGGCGACTAGCTGAAAATTGTACCACATACATGATACAGTGCATTAGGATCACGGGAATTTCAATTCCGTGAAGGAAAACAAATTAGCATCAAATGTTGTAAATATTGCAGTAGTAAATTGGTGGTTCATTTAATCTACTCTTGTAACATGGTTTTTCTTATGTTGTGGTGCAATAAATAATAAATGATTATTTTCCTTATTCATATTTACTTTTAGGCTAGGTTACACTGGTTACTACAAAACATAAAAACATTATAAAAACCTAACCTCGGATGCCGCCGGCAGCGAGGCGGAGCCTAATGTGGTCAGAGCTACAGAGAGGGGAACCTCCTGATTATCCGTGCAGTGTCCAGGAGTACCGCCTTCTGTATCTGACCCTTGAGCCAGCCATTGTAGCATATATTTTCCCTTTAAAACCGAGAAGACTAAAACGATTTTCACACATAAACTTTACTTTCAAATACTTAAAGTCTGAACTTTAATTGTTACTTAACAAACCTCTAGCTAAAACATAATTTGTTCCTTTCTCACAAAAATAATTTTAACTAATATAGTTTGGGTGAAAACGTTTGTTTTCAATTAATGACACTTACAGTTAAACATAACCTGCAATTCAATCTTGTAACGCATTCAAAACGTTAGGTGATTACCCCTCAGAGGCTCTAGTATAAGTTTTACCGAAACAAAACGTTACGACCACGTTCGCGTTTAGCTGTCAAATCCCATACAAATTGAGGGTACAATTTTGTTCGCGATCGTAAAGTTTTGTTTCGGTAAAACTTATACTAGAGCCTCTGGACGTTGTTAAACGAACAAAAACTTACGATGTAAACTTTAACGATATGTTTCGTGTAAATCCTCACGAAAAATGGTCACGGTCTAACCCCAATAAGGTCAAATTTTCCCTCAGTTGGAAGGTCAGATGGCAGGCGTTGTCCTAAAACTAGTGCCGACGCCACCTCTAGGGATTAGACGCCAAAGCGGACCCCGGGCTCTTTGAGCACCACCGGGAAAAACGCTAGGAGAATTATGAAATCCTCACGAAAAATACACTAATGCGTCACTTTATACGTCCCTCATTTCAGAAGAACCTGAGTAGGTACTTATTTCACTGTTTCCTCGTATTTTTGAAGTGAAAACTTCTTTAGCGGCGCTGTGCACTTTTTGTGACCGGGAAATTGTTAAACTCGCCACAGGTCACGTGACCGTAAGGTGTCATGTGACCGTGAGATTCGAGAGATTGAACGTGACCTGATCGAAAAACTGTTACAATGTCATTGAGTTTTCACTTCTGTTTTTTTGTTAATGCAATCAACAAAACAACTGGAAATAACCAGCACTTAAGTAAGCTTTAGTTCTCATTAGTGTTTATGTATCTACTGTATGTGGATAAGCTCATTGTTTGCGTAATACTTCTTCGAAATCGGCGTTTCTTTTCCATTAGTATCAAATCATTTCAAGAGGTTTCACTAAAAAGAAAATTCTGCGATTGTTATTGAAGAGGTCCTTAACAAGCATTGATTTAAGTTTTTTACGTAATCAGAGCACAATAAAAACGTTTTTATATCACATTAAAATATAATATAATAATATAATATAATAAATAGTCGAAAATCTGCTAATTACGCTGGCAATTAAGAACTGTGAATAGGTTAGAAACATTCGAGCTATTTTTGACCTTAAAAACGTAAGTGATTCGTTTTCATTACATGTTATTTAAAACTGAATTTCAAGCAATAGTTAACAAAAGTAAACGTGCGTTACTAATAAAAAACCTAACATGTATATCTTCCTATTCCTACAAACGGTTATCCTCACCAACATCCCTACAGTCAGACACACTGATTGTCTTCAGCAGAACAATTACTCAACACAGATATTACCAAAGACGCGTACAGTTACCTGCCTTGTTATTAATAGCGGATAGTTCGAATGAAACTTCCGACAAGCACCCAACTTCCTAAAATCGTAATAACTCAGGCAACTTAATCACCGATAATGGAAACACACCCGTGACAGTCGGATCCTGTCACCGTCAGCACCTTCTGACAAGAAACTGAAAAGGCGTATGTGCATTCACAAACCAATGAAAATAACCCCATTTTGTTATGAACATCTCGTTGCTTCACATTCTAGAATGGAAAAGCCTTATCTTTTTCAGCCAGCGATGAACGTAGGACGTTTCATCCAAAGAAATCAAGGTAACTGCGTGCCAATAATTGCCGAAAGGTAAATTTTATCGTTCTTCGTTAAATGAATTTAGGAATACAAGTGGAGATATTGTTCTTTTGGAAGTTGGTGAATTATTAACGTTTTGGCCTTGACTCGTGAATCAAGCTTCTTTTTACAATTTAGTACCTATTCAAATGGAATTCTTGCTTTATGTGGATAAAGTAAAAGACTAACATTAATCGCATGACATTTCAACAACAGGAATAAATATCTACCTAGTTGAATTATGTATTCAAACAGATCAATAAAATTAATGTACATTTTGTATTCTTTCATTCTGCATTTCCCACAGAAATCATCGCGACAAGTATTTTTATTTATTACTTACCAAATAAATACTCGTACCCAGCCAGTTTCTAGTAGACCTAATTGTTTAATCTCGTCAATACCCCCTTTTAATAAAAGATCGTAACTGAACGGAATTTCCTATTAACATAAATCCGTAGGTTCAAGGGAAGCCGACCACTCTTACCGGTGCTCGTACCCTTCCGTCTGCGGAAATGAAAGGCTAGTCGGAACGTGAGCCGTTCGCAAATGATAGCACTTACCTTTAGGGGCTTTAGGAGGCAATCTAATTGAAAAGGTGATATCTGAATATGGGATTTTTTAAAGCATAGATTGGAGGCTTGAAAGGTTTGTTCGGGAAAAAGATTATCCCTCTTATTATATGACTGCCGAAGGAGAGGAGTTTTATGTTTATCGAGCGTAACTATGTATATATGTATACATAAGTATGTATGTATGTGAAACGATACTAGCATTAACTCTAACATTGTCGACTAAACGAGCTGTTCATTTGGTTCATAATAACTACAATTTAGAAAAGTTGAAAAACCCCCGATATTTTCATTTCAAAGTCCAATATCTCAAAAACAGCTAAACAGATTTTTATGAAACATAGCTAAGAACACTCAGGATCACATCAGCTTTCGAATAAAAAAACCGCATTCAAATCGGTCTATCCGTTTGGGAGCTACGATACCACAGACAGATACACAGATACACAGACACACAGACACGTTAAACTTATAACACCCCTCTTTGTGTCGGGGGTTAAAAAGAAGGACGGAAGCCTCACGTTCCCTTTGTGACCGAGATGTTAATTTAACTGAACTTTTTATTGCATTAAAACTCCTCCGGAACATTTCGCTGTAAAAACACAAGACCTAGTTATCCGGTGTCGCACTGAGAGGTCGAGACGTGGCCCATATAGCGGAGACAATGACAGTGGGTTTTAAAAAAATGTGACAGCAGCCGCGCGGCTCGTACTTTAACAATAGGTAGTTTCCTCATGTTAAAATCGACAAAGTGCTATATGGATAGTAGGTAACCAACAAATGATTGCAACAAAGTATAAATTGCAAAATATAATTAAAATCATAAAAAGATATGGAACTAAAAAGTTTAGATAAAAATGTGGTTTTTTCTACCGTCCAAGAGAAAACGTAAAGCTACCCATAGGAAGCTACCTATAGCTGTTAAAGTTTATTATGTCCGGCGTAAAATAAAATTTTAAATCATACTTAAAACGATAAATCAATAATTTAAAATAATAATACTCATTCATTCCTGCGATTTAATTCTGCACCTCTTTTTCTTAGACCCGCATCTCATATTTGCCATAATTAATCTCAGCTATGCGAAATATTCACATCATTATTAGAAATGATGAATAAACTCGCGAAAACCACTCACAAACTATGTAGGTAATTTGACATTTTGGAGACGCGACGCACCACTAGCGCCTCTAGCGGTGAATTCCCTCACGGTAGCCCCCATTCGTGTGATAGATAACCACCAGCGAGGTCCGTCTTTGTCTTTTTTTTGTGTTTTTGTTTTTTAATCGTATTTGCTCCAATACAAACACTTGTTCCTCTCCAATAACTGGTACGAATGGCATAGCAAAACAATCTTAGGAATCATGTCTATTCTTCTATTAGTATAATATTATACAATGAACCTACAAAATAAATATAGGCTGTTTCTATTAAATCGTGTAACGCGGCTCCGCCCTATTTAATGAATAGCTGAGCCGCGTCGGCAGCTAGTATTTTTTATTCCTTTTTGAACGAGCGAGCGAAGCGAACGAAGTTATCTGCTTCAGCTTGGGCCCAAATTTCTCTCGTCAATTCAATTCAATTCAATTATTTATTCTGCAAATAGGCCACAAGGGCACTTTTACATGTCAAACCGTAATTTACAATAAAATAATAATAATAATCTTACACAATAATAATTTAAAATTATTTATAAAAGGTTAACAAACTAAATGTCACTAAGTTAATGTAAACAAAACAAAATTACAAAATATGACCATTACATTCGATATAAGATCTGTATCAGCATTAACAAGAAGTTAATCATATTAATTCAGTATTCCAGAGATGTATAAGGTCTCTGAGCTTCCAAATACAATTAATCGTACTTCGTACATCCGGATGTCCAGATTTCCGGCTGTTTCCCTCTACAGTTCTCATTTTTCAACAGATTCTTGTGTTTTTTTGAGTAGGTACAATAATTATATACATATACTTATATTATTCGATTGCGATGAACCACTCATAGCCTAGCGGCGCCTGCGAGTCAGAAACGATACCGCAGGTTAAGTAAGCAAAGATGGCAGCGTGCAGCGGGCAGTCTTTAGATGGGTGACCGCCTGTTTGAGTGTGTGTTGTGTTATAATAAACCATAAATGAGCGCTTCCGTGCTTTGGAAGGCATGCTAAGCAGTTGATCTATGACAGTAGTCGTTAAGCCGAGTTAGAGGCCTTGTGGTGGCCTAAAAACTTCTAACAGTCGAGTTGCCCACTTGTCAAAGGGGGACAACTGTTACTCGCGTCCGCAGCAGCTACCTACCATAACCCCGCACGTGTCCCCTGGGTGGTACTAAAGAGTGACAAACTTTAAAAAGGCCAAATAGGAGCGGTTTCCCACTTCGACCGATCCGAATCTGAGAAATCATCCGTCTCCTTCGCACTCGGGCGAAACATCACAAGTGAGAAAAAGAGGGACGACCTCCTGATTCGGACCGACTTCGGTCTGAATACCATACGATAAAAAAAACAAATCAGATTTTCTAAATGAAAAATTATATATTGAAAAAAAGACAGGTACGCAAGTTCTATAGCGTACAGAGTCACTATCTCACCTGATGGAAAGTGGTGCTGCTGATGTAATTAGTGCCTGTTCTCTCTCTCATCCTGAAAGTCATCAATCACGACATCAATTTGATTAACGGAGTTAATAATTTATTCTCAGTGTGTCAAACGAAGCTGCTTAACTTTGGAAACGCAATTGTCGGTAGTTCCATTTTTGAATCTTGCTGACCTACTATATTTTCTTGCTTACTGCGGTAAGAGTGACGTAGTAAACTACTCATATAAGAGGATTAAACACGGTAATAAGGTTTGCACTCCGGCACACTTGGCCGGGTCAAGCTGGGCTTACTGAAGTTTTGTGCACTGAGAATTGCGCAGCAAAATATAATGTTACTCACAGTTTGATACGTATTGCTAATACCTACCTAATTAGTTCAACGTCTCACGAAAGTTTAAATTCGGTTGACACGTAATTACCTATTGGTATTATTTGTTAGCAATGCAACACGTAGGTATTAACGATAAAGCGATATTTGCGATGAGTTTTGTTTGATAGTGGGAAGAAATAGATGGGTACCTATGAAATAAAACTATTATTAGAAAACCGGTAAAATGTCGGCGTTACTATACCTACATATTTATATTGAAAAAATACTGAATACGTGTTCTTTATAGAGAAACGTGTCTCGTTTGGCGGGGCAGCGAATGGCGACGTGCATCTTTTACTCGGAACTTGAGAAGGGCTAGCGAAAGCATGGCGGACAACTCCTTAGGTATAAAGATGTACCGACGCGGCACATGAAAAGGTGCCGACTTGAGCCCTCGCTGTGGGAGAAAGAGGCTGCCAAAAGACCAGAATGGCGACAGCTTGTTAAAATAAAGTATTTGATTTTGAAACCGAGCGGCGCTCTGAGCTAAACAAGCGCGATGCATTGAAAGCCAGACCTACGGTTATCAATTATAATTATGTAAACGGTGTGCGAGGACCTTCACAAAGAAGATTGGCTATATAAGCATGCGAGCACACGACCGTCGATATCATACTTGAACGCAGTCGCCGTCGACCGCCGTCGCCGAGATGTAGTTATTTTCCATCGTATTTACACGGAAACGTACGAACGTGTCTAAATAGCAAGACATCTCTCACTCTCACATCAATCAGTCTCGGTACAAAAAGTACTGAGGGTGACTGCAGTAGCATGACAATTACGAACGTT
This sequence comes from Epinotia bilunana, assembly GCA_947049275.1. Taxonomy (NCBI): domain Eukaryota; kingdom Metazoa; phylum Arthropoda; class Insecta; order Lepidoptera; family Tortricidae; genus Epinotia; species Epinotia bilunana. The sequence continues at coordinate 4,897,114 of OX346267.1, forward strand.
TCCGAGAAAATACGATGGAAAACAATTATGCACTACACTGTACCTACTATCTTAATTTGCCTTCAATCTTCATTAATGTTTACTCCAATGTATTCGAAGACGAACACGATTATTTGATGAAGACGTTAAAAAAAAGAACTTAACAACTAATGTGAGAAACTAAACAATTACAAATATTAAACAAGACGAACAAGGGAAACGCTAAAGGGACCAAAACATTAAGTGTAGACTATATGGGACAAAAAAAAGAGTCAAAATGTTTAATGTAAGATTTTGCAATAAACTTACCTATTACGTGGTGACTGAAATGACTACGACTCTGACTAAGTAAGGAACAAATGCCTTGGCCTAGTCTTAGACGGCCCTCGACCCCGGGGCAGACCTAAGAAGCGATGGCTGGATGTCGTGAAGGAGCAGCATGAGCGAAAACGGGCTCACAAAAGAAGACGCCCAGTATCGTCCAAAGTGGAGGAAAGCGAGTAAGAAAGCGGACCGTGGCAAAGGCCGAGATAACGCAGCAGAAGAAAAACAGAAAAATGTAATTCAGCTATCCTAAGTAACTTAACTGATTATTTGTTCTAGCATAAGTAAATACCGTGCCTACATATATATTACCATTCATACAGCTTTAGCATACCTGTAATATTAATTAGGAGCATTGTCTGCCAACAAACCGAGCAAACCCCAACAACCAAAGCTTTAAGCATGTAAGGAAAAAGAGAATAAACATTTATTTCATTTCATTTAATTATTTTTTTGAAGAATTTTATTATTTTAGATGTTTATTTTAGTGTGCCACTTTTGGAGCGCCTATAACCTGTCTACCTCTTTTTTATGTTACATCATTGAATGGGCTGTTTTATTTGGTTAATTCCGTGTATACCAGTACCTCTGGGTAGCCAATAGGCGATCTACAGGATTAAGACTACAGTATGCAGTCGATATGGTTGTGAAACAAGAATTCTCACGGTGATAAAATGCGAATTGATTGTAGTAACACTTGTGATGCAGCTTAAGCTCAGTATAATTTAAAATTCAAATCAATTATTCAGGTCAATTATTTAAAGAAAGGTGTATGGTGAAGTTAATTTTTATATTGAAACTTCACCATTACACTTAGGGGACGTTAATTTTGTGGCAGATCGAAATAACGCACGTTTTATCGATACGTTTTCAATCATCATAAAAGGAATGTGTACGTAGGTCAGTCTATAGATATCATTCTTAGACAACAAAGGTTCTGGCTCTGCTATATCACGAAAATGCCGATCACGAGTCATTTAAAGCCTGAAACCAATGGCGCGGCCTGCGGTGGCGGTCAATAGTACATTTGATAGCTAATGACAAGTTTACTATTGAACAGCGTGGACAGGTGTGATGCGGGCTTAAATTGTCCACGCGGGCAAAACCATAAAGAAAAATAGATCGCACAGAGCATGTATATAATATTTCCAGAAAATTCTGCAACGAACAACAATGCGGGCAACAAGCGAATGACGCTGCTGGAGTTTGCATTAACATTTAATAAAACCAGCTCCGGCGCAAAGCCGAACAAATACCTACCGTAATCCGTATGAGCCTTAGAAAATACGAAATGCAACGGCAAATTTGGTGGTTGAAATTAAGTGGTTCAAATGTGGGTAAGATTATGTTGAAGTGCACGAAGTCGAAGGCACGGCCATGATAAATGTTTTATCCGGCATTAATATCTGCCACAACAAAACGCGCTTAAATATATATAAGACAATTCTCAGGAATACTTATGAACCGGCCCAAATTAAAAGTATTGCGTTGCTCTGAAAAACAAAGATTTTTAATAAACAAATATTATATTATTATATTATTAAGACCTTATAGAAATAGAAAAATGTTTATTCAGATCAAGCACACATTACATAACAAACTGCACATTATAGCCACAACAAAAACACAACTATCATAATATCATAAATATCTGAAAAACAAAGAAACGACATTTAAAGTCTATTCATTGGCTTGTCGATTCCCACTTTGCACATTGTAATTATAAAATAAACATCCTCAGTCACAAAACCTCACAAATCAAAAACAACATCTTCAAACTGGCAAGCTTCAACTGGAAGCCCCATTTAGATCATATATGTCACAAGTTGAGTTCATTACGCGCTAAAATGAATATACGAAAGTATAAAATACCATATAATATATTGAGATTGCTATATTTATCGCTAGCGATTCAATAATAAGCTATGGCTTGAGTAGCTATGGTCGTACATATAAAAGCAACATGGGCTGCATCTACAAGCTACAATTGAGTATACTCAAAACGATTGTACCTACATACATGAAAAATAAACTTAAGGATGAGTCCAGTGTATTCAAATACTGCAAAGTAATGTCAATCTCTAACAAGCTTGATATGTCAATAGTTCTAGAATACTATGATAAAATAAAAAAAATAAAAACTCGAGATAGGTAGGCATAAACAATTACGTAATTTAGACTAGCAACGTAGATATATTCTACCTAATTATGTAAATGTATATGGTACGAGGACGTGGGAGTACATGCTTCCTAACTTTCTAAATAGAATACCAGAAGATATACTCACAAGTGTCCTTGCAGACAAAAAGTCGTGCAAGATTGCATTAAAAAGATATTTTCTAACGGGAACAGACAGCGAGGTGTAGTTGCTGGGGTGAAAATGCAATAGGTATCGAGTATCTAGTAATTATTAGTATTAGGATTGATATCACTGTTGTAAGCGGTGCGATACATTCGCGTCACGCATAAACCTTAAACAGGTTTCTGTACGCGTCTATTATTTTGTATTGTGTTTTTTCTCTTTTAATATAAATAAATCCAAATAAAAAAAAAACTGTTATCTACAATTTGCTACTGGAGGTAACAGCGCCATCTTTTGACATTTGAAAGAACGACTTTCCTTCAGTTTTACCGACTACCATGGGCTATCTCATTTCTTTATATATTATATCTGATGCGACTCTATTTCAAGGGCCGTTAGGACAGTGGCAAACGAGCATTCAGTTTTCCTGATAGTTAGCCGTAGCCAAAGGACGTTTGCGATTCCAGAAGAATCACTAGCGCGTTGCCGATTCTTTATTGATTTCAGGATTCGTTGTGTTGGTAGCTAGACTTTTGGCCAAATGTTTCATTTGACAAAAGTTTCATTTGACCTAATGCATTTTTTTCTTAAATAGAAAGCTTTATAGGATTATTATAAAACAAATCTAACCTAACCTAATGGCTTCTATTTGATGATATTCAAAGAATACCCGAAAATACCACTGTTTTGACGAAAAATGCATTAGGTCAAATGAAACATTTGCCAAATGATGCATTTGGTTAAAAGTTGTTTGGTCAAGAGACAGGACCCCCATGAGAGCACACTACCATCGACAGCATACTGACCCCGTAGCGTGGATGGCCTTATCACACGATAAGTGACAAGATAGAGCGTCCGTCACTGGCTGACACCGTTCAATAGAACAAGACGGACGCTCTATCTTGTCACTTATCGCGTGATAAGGCCGACCATGATACGGGGTCTGAGCGCAGTCGCTGTGGCTCAAATCGGCTGTGACTACATCTTCATCATCAGCTAGAGACGAACGCGGTCTCTCAGTCTCCCTTGGCTGACTCTGCTCTGCTCTGGCTTTGGATATTTTGTGATAGGGTGTAAATGTAAGAAACATCGACCGGTAAATATCAATATCGCTGTACAGGAACATCCTAATTGTGGGTACTCACGTGGATGCATACGGATCAGTACCTATTGAATGTCCTAATTGACGGTCAACCTCAAGCTAAGTCCGCTGTAAGTATAGACATTACGACTCGGCCACGGTTACGCGTGATTCGAAGCGAGCGTGCACGCACCAATAATTTTTACCAATTCAACACGGCTAGCACGCGACGGCGCGCGAGCTCTCTCGATTTTTCTCGCACTATCCGTCTCTCTCTTATTAGAACACTTAGAAGAAGAGGTATAGTGCGATAAAAATCGAGAGTATGTCGCGGCCGTCGTGTGCTAGACGTGCAGGTAATTGAACGCGCGAGCGCAACGAAAGAGGTTGTACCTATCGGCTTCTTTCGTATTTATCAGGATGTCCGTCTGGCTGTCTGTTTTCCTCTGCAGGTTGCGTTTCTCAACCGATTCTCGTGAATTTTGTGAGCAGATTCAATAATCATATAGTTTTTCAAAAATCAAAAAATCAAATCATAACATTTTGAACATTGCAGAGATTCTCTGCTTAGTCCTTACTCTAATTTGGTAAAATCAAGCCTTAGACGTATATTTTCACCGTTATGGTGCACTTTTTGCAGCCACGCTTGGTCCAAACCGAGATCCATTATTAAATTAACTGTGGATTTACTGAGGATAAGCAAGCTCAAGAAACGGCTTTCGGTGATTTAATTTTGTTGTCTCGACTGTCTCGAGATATTTCTGTTTGTCAGTGAAAGCTTAGCTTAGCTTCTTGATAACTCTTACTAGATGTGATTTGTATCTTTAGCAGGACAAGTAAATTCTGTAATTTCTTATTTAAGACGTAGTTGTAACAACTTGACTTTCAACTTTAACAGGGTAATTAAACACGGCAAACACGGCAGGGCAATCAATTACAATATTTTTTTAAATTCAAGATGTCTATAAACTGATAGTGGGCTGGCAGTGGGTGAGCACTTTAAAAAAATGTTTACCCAATTACCGTCACAAAACTGACACCGAGTTCATTTTTGTTTAACAACTCACGCTAATTGGGAACGCAATTTTAATTGACACATTTTGATTTATGATTCATTAAAGATTTAGATTATAAAGTTACTAATAGATAAAATAACGGTTAAACTCACATATTAATCGTGACTACGGGCCACATGTTTCTAACCCTTCCGAAGTTCTTCCTGTTTATTTTCTTTATAGTAGGTAAACTTGTTTTACTAAAAAATTACATAAATTCAAGACATTCCAATATCCCTATAATTGCCTCCATTACTCCTATAACAACTTTAAAGAGCTACATTAAAGAAAACGTACAAAACAAATCAGTCACTTCCAGTAACACTTAAGTGTCTAACCAGCTCTCAATTATTCACTAGAAAATTAGGAGTAATTGGCCAGGCCAGGCCTAAAGCAATCAAGATAAAAGCTCGGCCACCACAGACTGTATATAGCCTGGCTGGTTATATTTTGGGTTATGGTTGTGGCTGGCTTGGAATAGTGATGCGTTTTATATGGGGGTTTTAGGACATATTTGGGCTTTTTACGTCCGTAGAGTGGTGTACCTCAGAGGAAACAATTATGCGTAGTGTTTCTTGTTAGGCGTAAGGCCAGATTTGATTTGTTTATAACAAATTAAGAATATTTTACAACATAACATATCTCGAGAGTATTAAATATCAATGTGGGCACAATAGGCTATCCTAGTTTTATTTTTTGAAAATGTTCCTATAGATTCGATAGTCAAGTTAGTTAGTTTTAATTCCTCAAAATAGTATCGCTTTATGCAAAGAAATAATGCTTAAAATTTAAACGATATAACGCCTAAAAGGCAGCCGCCATTATCGCGACGTCATAAGAGCAGAAATGTGCATACTGCAATGTCATTTAGCAGACTCGTATTCCCGCTATACTGACGTCACTCACGACACAAAGATGGCGCTTGGTGTAAGTAAAGTACAACAGAAATTTCATAATACTTTTTCATAACTCGGTTGTCGGGGTAATATATAGCTTATAAAGCGGGTGAGAGAAAATATTAGAATTCTCGTGAAAACCGCCCAATATCAGACGCAAACGATACGAACAATATTTTATGAAACAATATTTTAAAGGGATGTTCTCTTCGTTTTTTGAAGGCATACGTTTGCCGTCTGCGAGCGACAAATCACAGTTAAGAACGTGGCTTGGCTGATTTAGGGGAATACATTATAATATGACGTTAGCCAGCTTCGGAATTGGAAGTGACTCTTAGTTAGACACATGTGTAAGCTCACGGCTGTATTCACAAAAAGGATGGGAGGAAAATGTATCGTCAACAACATAATATCTCCACCGTATTCCCATATTACGAAACCAACAGAAATACGTGTATCCAAAAGCTTTAAAAACTATTACAGATAGTAGAGCAAAAATTCATATAAATAAGTTAGCTAGTTAGACGCTATATGGTAGCCTAGTGTTTCAGTCATGCGGGTATCTGCCTCTCTTTGTGTCGGGGGTTAAAAAACAAAACAAAAGAAGATTGTGGTGTGGCACTCTTTGGGGGAGCCCAGTAGTGGACGTCTTTCGGCTGATATGATGATGATGAAAAATTTTTTTTTTCAAATAATAATTATGCTTATTTGTTTCCGTGAATGTACTCTGCAATATGCCGAAGTTAACGGAAATTCCCGGGAACACCATGTATATGATGGCGGCCGGTGAAACCGTGGGAAAAACTATAATCTATGTCCATTCTTTATACTTACCGGAGAATAACACCCCCTCCCCCCTTTTTCTATGTCATTCCTTCTGGATTATGAAGACTATAATCTATGTCCATTCTTCATTCATATGATTATGAAGAGAAGAAAAAGGGGGGAGGGGGTGTTATTCTCCGGTAAGTATAAAGAATGGACATAGATTATAGTTTTTCCCACGATTTCGCCGGCCGCCATCATATACATGGTGTTCCCGGGAATTTCCGTTAACTTCGACATATTGCAGAGTACATTCACGGAAACATTTGTACAACAGCATAATTATTATTTGAAAAAAAAATATTTTTTTTCAAAATAATTAACTGTAGCATTAACAGTGGTTAAAGCTGCTAATCTGATATAGGTAATTAAAATATTGAATATCTTAAGTAAGAGTACTGTTATCAAGTTATTCAATAATTTAATGCTTAAGATACTACTGACTTGGAGAAATTAACTTTATTTGATCGCGTTTGCGTTTTACCCTAAATTTGTATGGGATTCGACAGCTAAACGCAAACGCGGTCGTAACGTTTTGTTTCGGTAAAACTTATACTAGAGCCTGATTTAGAGTTCTGACCTCCCTAGGCCGACTATAAAATGTAAGTAAGTATCAGCTCGGTGGCGCCCCCCGCCGCCCCCTTGCTTAGTCCTTGCGCCCTAGGCTCTAGCCTTATTACCCTGTGGATAAATCAGGCCCTGCTAAATCAGGCCCTGCCTATGCCCCCTTGCAATTAACGGAAATTGAAAAAAAAAACACGTAGCATAATCTGATGGCGGCCGGCGGAGCTACCTTATAACCTCACCGATTTTATATATATTATCATCATTTTTAATTAACTCTATATTTTGACTCTATTTTTTTACTCTATATCCACCTTCAGTCACCAGAATCAAGATCTGCTACAGCAAAGCGCGCATAAATATCTGACACGATTCTATTTCAACCGCCGTTAGGACGTGTCAGATATATTTGATCGCTTTGTTATGACAGATATTAATGCCGCTGCTGTACATGTGTCAACGACAATGCATCTCAACAAAATTACATTACCATTCTCGTATTATCCAACCATTCATTTGAATCCACATCTGCTCACGTGAGCTCAATGATGGATGCTCAGTCGATGGCTAATGCGCGGGAAGACGGATCTATCCCGCGGGGCTCTCGCGCCGCTAATGCGACAAATGGTTTGTTTATGTCATCTCCGAATGTAGGTACAATGGAATTCGTATGTGCTTGAAGATATTGTGTGGCGGAAGGACAGCCTTACGGAAGAAAAACTTGACAACGTTCCAAAGAGGTTCTCCTGTTCCGTCAAAGTCAGGACAGAGTTGTATTATTCTCGTCAGTTAATAATTACTACCACTTAAAAATACGATAAATTATCTGTTCACTCACCTCTAATATAGTTCACACGTATCTATTAGAATTGTGCGGGTCTTTATTGTAAACGTTTTTTTTTAGAAGGCCGCCGTCAGTTTCGAATCGAACGGCAAGATTTCACTCGACTACTAGACGCTTTTAATTACTGTGCCATCTATCCAGTCTGTGTTTAACTTTTTAGATACAGCGAAATGACCATAAATATTACTCCCTTGCTAATGTACTGTAAATCTTAGTAGATTGAAGGAACTGTTCGGAGGGCAATAAAAGTTTCTTCAACCTACCACTTTCGCTACCAGAACCAGCTAGCAGCAAGCAGCTAGCAGAGCTATTCCTTAGTTTTCTGTTTGCGACACAAAGCGGAAAGGCCATGCTATAAGATGAGCTGTCATAGCTATACACAACATTAGAAGATTGCTGGCTCCTCTTCCGCGTGCTTTGCGGTATTTTTATGCCCCAATTTTATCCCTTTAAGGTATAAAAAGAATCCTTTGTTTTATACAGATTACAACCATATCGATACCATAGTTCAATAGTTGGTAAAAACGATATAATATACCCTAGTTTACTCATTTCATTTTTTTTGTCACTGAATTTGTAACTTTATGATTTGAGCACTATCATACTAATTACACCACTTTTTTCCCCGTAATTAGTACGATTGTGAACTATGGTATCGTAATAATCATATAATTATATGACTCATCTAAATCCGGTCAACTGTTTTTGCGTGATTAGATTAAGTAATTTTATTTCGGAGATTAACGATCCATCGAGCGTTAGTTACAAATTCTTTATAACCATGTAAAGCCCTCCACACAGCGGTCTGGTTGCGGGACGGGCGCGGGCCCGCGCAAGTTGTAAAACATTGAAACTACACTTCAATTCAAACACTCGTCGAACGCGGTCCGAACGCGGGCCCGCGGCGCTAAGTTACAGCTCGGGCAGCGCGGCCGCGGGTCGTGCGCGGCGCGGGTCGGGCCGGCGCGGGCCGGGCGCGGCGCTTGAGATGTGATAGTTCCGTAAGTAAAATGTATGCACCATCGATAACTCCCAAGAGCGTGATTTTTTTGTTGACGGGTATAATATAATGAGTACTACTATTAGTAAAAATTATAGTGAATTTTGACATTGATTTAGGTATTATACAGCGTTTTCTCAGCGACCCTTGTAAATCCAAAGAAAGATTATACAAGTAATATTTTTATTAAATTGACTATCACATTTCACTACTATAATATCCCCTTTAGTTTGCTAAAACTTTTATCTAGTGATAACGACAGTATAATCTCAAACAAATAAAAAAGATGATATACCTATTTCCTCTAAAATATTAAACTAAGTGAGCTTTGGTCGGTGGCGTCTGGGTGTCCATTTACGCTGGGTATATACTCGTATTCAAACAGTATTTGTATTATCTTTGCCGTCCCTTTGGGACCAACGCGGTAGTAACGCCACAGTATAGGAACAGTAGATAAACTTCGAACAAAGGTACATCGCACGGCTGCACACATGCGCGCGTGTTCGGTACGCACACACATAGCCTTCGGGAATGATGGAGAATGTTTCAATCGGGGCCACGCCGTGGCCGCGCCGTGGCCGCGCCGTTGCGGTGTTCGCTCGTTCTCACTCGCTACGTCAAAGGAAACCGCCTCGTAGGTATGAAGACAGCGAGCCGCCAGTGCCACGATATCACAAGGAGCCGAATAGGCTTGTAACTAAGCACCTACCAACCTAGTGCAGTTTTGCAACTAAGTATTATACTTACTAGGAAATATTTAAGGCATAGTATAGTGATATTAAAATATTCGATGAAGTGGGAAACTAAAAACACATACCTAACTATCTATAATATTATAACTTTGTGTATACAATATTGTCTATTAAACTGTAACAGAAATACTTTGCATACTTAAAAGCAAAATTAGTGTTATAGGTATGCCAAGCCACCAACTTGACACAGCCCTGCGCATCGAGCGAAAGTAGGTAACGAACGCTCCTGTGGTAACGCGCTGGACATGCGTTGCTACCGCGGCGGGCCCGCGGCGGGCCCGCGGCGAGTCCGCGTTACTACACGCCGCCCGCCTGCGGTGTGAATCTTCAACTTTATAAGTTCTCTGAGCGTCCAAATAAAAATAATAATCATTCTAATGTTCATAGAGATGTATACGGTCTCTATGCGCCAAAACAAAACAAAAAAGGAACATTAATGTAATATTGTCAGAGATGTACAGGGTAAATAACAATAAAACGTATCAAGATCAGAATGATGTCTCTCGTCAATCAATACGATAATAATAATAACAACACTAGTAAGTATTTAGGTACTATGCCCTTGCAAGCATGAACAGTCCGGACTCCACAAACAGCACCCGATCACGAGTATGACGCATATCTCAGCCATCCCTCAACCCCTTACTTACTATACATAGGTTCATAGATTGGCGTATGCATTCACCTTGATTAACTGAACCATATCAAGTCACACTTAATCAGCAGCAGTATGCAAATATCGATTACTTGCTCAGATTCATATTCCGTCTACGCCAACATGTTTTGTAAATGTAAACCCTATTGAGCAACGAACAAGAATGGTTTTGCAATGGCAGACGAGTTAAAAGGTTTAAAAGTAGGCATGCGGATTCGCCAATCTGAATCAGACATTGCACGTCGTATTGGACGTACGCTCACTAAAAATACGATAATCAGTGAAAAGGTTTGTAGGGAAAGTATAATTCAGTATTCCACAGTAACCTATAATTCATACAAATATTTATCCTATACATTATTAAAGCAGGTTATAAATTACTTTTCTATAATAGGGGTGATGACTAAGATTTTTTTATGATGTCATTCGAACCATTTTTTGGTGAGGAACAAATGTTTGTATGGGAGCAACTACAATTAAAGAACATAAATACCCTAAAATTTGAGACAAATATTGACGTCGCTGGCGGCAGCGCAAAACGCTTCATACTGATAGTACCCGCGTATGACGTCACAAGTGTACAAAGTAGTTGTATCGTTGTATGGAAAATCCGGTAAATTGTTGTTTTGGTCGCGAAATACTGCGTTTAAGTACATAGTTGTCATACAATTTTGTTTCTATAAAAGCGTAAGGATTCTATTGGCAGCTTTAAATTTACCATTAGACACTAAAAAATACATAATTTTTCTAAACTTTCAAGGTTCATACCTATCTTTTTATGATTTTAATTACATTTTATAATTTATACTTTATTACGATAATTTGATGGTTTTCTATCCATTTAGCATCACTACGTTATTCATTTGAACATGAGGCCTCATGCCTATTACCACCCCTACGATTAAGAGGAATCTAACAACACCTCACATGTTGAAATTCATCCAGCTGTTAAAGCTGCAAAACGTGCCAAATAAATAGACATTATACAACACTAATGAATTTAATTAGTAAAAGCCCCATAAATAAGTTTAATATCATTTATTAATAGCAAAGGATTCCTACGCACAACATCCGCCATTACAGGTTCGGTAAGAAGGGCTTGGGATAGAGAGAACACTTGACAGTTAAGTTACGTCATTTTGACAGCTCCACAGATTAAATAAACGAATGAATGTTTATTTCCAATACCCCGGCTCAAGATCAAGTTTTATGGCAAATTTACTTGAACTTGCAAACAATATAATATTAATAAACTAGCAACATGAAAGAGCTGTCACAATGATTGACATTGACATTGACATGACAACTGTCTTAACCTAACCTAAATTTAGAGGTTAACTTTTATATAAAACAAGTGTGAATATCTTCAAAGTTTGAAATTAATCACTAACATAACAATAGTAACAACTTAGTACAGTTCAAATATAAAGCGATATCTAATACAATCCAAGGGATTCACAGAAATAGTTATGTTTAACCTGGCACAATGATTTGGTAAGTATATCTGCTTTATTTTCATTAGTACACACATATTTCAATGTAATTAAGCCTTTGTTAACTATATCTTTGATAAAATGAGCTTTAATGTCAATGTGTTTAGACCTTTTACTATTTTCGTAACTTTCAATCATTTTAATTGTGCTTTGATTGTCAATGAACAATGAACAAACTAAATTTTTATCACAATGCAAATCTTTTAACACTGCTCTAATGAACACTGTTTCACTTACAGATAACGCTGCTGCATAGTACTCCGACTCTGCTGTAGACAGTGACACTGATGACTGCTTCTTGGAACTCCAGCTGACCAAGTTGCCTTTATGGAATATTGCAGTGCCGCTGACACTTTTCCGGTCAATTTGTTCACTTCCCCAGTCTGAATCTGAAAAGACTAGTAAATTATTATTATCTTCTCTTCTGTATATTAATCCTTTTTCTTTTGTCTGTTTCAGGTATCTTAGGATTCTCTTCGCGGCTGTCCATAAAGTTGGTGTTGGGCGAATCATGTATCTACTCAAAAATCCAGTAGCATAAGCTATGTCTGGTCTGCTTATTGTAGCAAGATACATAAGTGAGCCTATAAGTTGTCTGTAAGGGATGTCATTCATCACTTCCTCATTTTCATTTATTTTTAATCCGACTTCCATTGGTGTATTGCATCCCTTGCAATCTTGCATGTTGAACTTCAATAAAATATTCTCTATAATTTGTGTTTGTTTAATTTCCATCCCATCTTTAGATTGAGATATTTCCATTCCTAAAAATTTTCTTATTGTTCCCATATCTTTTGCTTGAAATTCTTCTTTTAATTTTTGTATTATGTTTTGTCCATCTCCAATTATAAGTATGTCATCCACAAATATAAGTATGTACACATTTGTACCTGTGTACAGACAGAAGTCACTTTGTGACTGATTAAGTCCATTTTCTGTTAGGAATCGATTGAGCTTTTCATTCCAGCACCTTGGAGCTTCTTTTAGTCCATATAAAGCTTTAGTTAGCTTTAAAACTCTTCCTTCTTGTTTCTTTTGTACTCCTTCGGGATATTTTATGTAAATATCAGTGTTTAGCTCCCCATTTAGAAAAGCTGTAGGTATATCTAGCTGTCTAACGTGTAAGTTTTCTTGAACAGCTTTATTCAAAAATAGTCTCACTGTAGTCATCCTTGCTACAGGTGCATACACATTCTGAGTAGTTTCTTCTTGAAAGCCCTTAGCCACTAGCCTGGCTTTCTTAGTGTTGTCAGCTTTAGTGCGGAATACCCATTTTGTATCTATAGCCTTGTGACCCTTAGGTAGTTCACACTCTTCCCATGTTCTTAACTTGTTGTGTGCTTGTAGTTCTTTCTGTATGGCTTCCGACCACCCTTCTTTTTGTACAGCTTCCTTGTAGCTTATCGGATCTTCCGATAGCAGTGCATAGGCTATGTTTGTCATATCATAGTCATCATATTTCTTGGGTAACTTTACTTTCCTTCTTTCATGTTGTTGAGTTTGTTGTTCCTGGCTTTCTTCCGTGCCTTGTGATGGTTCTTCTGTATTCTCCGTGATTGTCATTTCCGGTGTAGGGTCGATGTCGATAGATTTTAAAGGTTCTTCATCTTCTTCATCATAGATAATAGTTTGTGTAACCTTTTCAGTGTCTTCATATCTGAAGTTTGACTCATCGAATCTTACATCTCGCGATTCTATTATCTCGTTGGTCTTCGGATCCCATAGTCTGTATCCTGATCCACAGTATCCTATCATTCTCATGGGCTTTGCTCTAGGCTCTAGTTTATTGAGCCTTGGGAAGATCATGCTCCAAACTTTCGCACCAAAAACCCTCACTTTATCTAAATTATTTTTACCATACCATATCTTAGCTGGTGTGTCTCCTTGGAGTGCTTTTGTAGATGATCTGTTTATAGTGTAGGCTGCACATCTCATTGCCTCGCCCCACAGGTACTTGGGAAGATTTGTTTCTAGTAACATAGCTCTGACTTTATTTCCCAGGGTTAAATTCATCCTTTCGCAGATAGAATTTTGCTGCGGTGTATAAGCACATGTAGTCTCTTGGATAATACCGTGTTCTGCATAAAATGAAGCAAGATCCTCGTTAAGGAATTCCCCACCTTGATCTGTTCGAATTCGTCTCACATTGTTTCCATTATTTTTCATAATTCTTACATATTTCATGATGTAGTTCTTTGCTTCACTCTTAAAGTGTAGTAGGTGTATTTCCATAAAATGTGAATAATCGTCGATTATCGTTAGATAATATTTCTCACCTTCTTGAGTGATAGGCGTAACTGGCCCTCCTATATCACAGTACACTAACTGGCCTATTCTTTTGGTTCTAGGTACAGGATTTTCACTGAATGGACATCTGCTCGCTTTAGCTTCCATGCATATTGTACATTTCTCTGTAGATAAGGGTAGACCTAAGATTTTCATGCCTCCATAATTTAGGTGTCCCATTCTTCTATGCCAAAGGATGTCTTCTTGTTTTGATACTAATGCATGTGTTTTATTAAGGTTGAGTTTCATAGTAAATAACTTTCCATTGCAGTCACCTTGTATTTTGATGTTACCTTTCTTTATTAGCGCTCTTTCCTTGTCAAATATTACTTGAAGACCCTTTTCATTTAATTTCAGTACTGATAGAAGATTATGCAACAAGTTTTCTATTATTAGACAATCTTCTATTGTAACTTCATATCCCTCTTCAGACACTCCGGTTAGATTTCCTTTGCATGTAGCTGTCATGATGCCACCATTTGCTGCTCTTATATTAACTTGTGGAATTTGCTTTATGTTGGTCATATACTTTTTATATCTATTGTTTATCAGATGGTATGTTGACCCCGAATCGATGACAAGTTGGATTTCTTCTTTGTACTGGGATTGTGTATCAGCTGGTAAAGCTTGAGCTGCGACAAACGATATGGCATTCGAGTTGGTATGCCTCTCTCCGACATTTGCAGCTCCCCTGGCCCCTCTAGCTCGGAAGTGGCCTCGACCCCCGTAGTTATTGTTTTTCTTCGGGCAGTTTCGGGCAAAATGATTCAGCCCTCCACAACTATAGCACTTCACTGAAGAGCTTTGAAACACATATTCACCTTTAGTCTTGTTAATTTCTTTGTGATTCCCTTTTTCTTTTATTTCTGCGTCCAGTAATTTACCTTTTATGAACTCGATTGTGAGTTCAACATTGGACATTTCCAAAGCTGTTACTAAAGGTTGATATGCCTTCTCTACACTAAGCAATAGCTGGCAAACCTTCTCTTTCTCATCAATTCTAGTTCCACTAGCTTCTATGTCTTGTATCAGCTTTTCGAATTTATTCAGAAATTCTTGTACACCATCTTCTTTTCTGCATTTTAACTTGATAAGCTCTCGCCTGAGACACAAGGTACTTAGCGTACTTTTTCTTTGAAATACCGCTTTTAATTTGTCGATCATTTCAAATGCTGTGGTTGCGCCCTTCACGTATTCTAGATATTTGTCTGGAAGTCCCTGAATTATTACATTTCGTGCTTTAGCATCACTTTTGCTAGCTTTGTCTTCAGTCTTACTTTTAACCGTTTCTTTAATGCCTTTTTCATCCAGTGCCATCTCAATCCTGAACAACCAGTTTTCAAAATTTCCACTCTCTAGCTGTGGAATATGGTTAGCTGTTGTCGCCATTGTCTATATTTTGCTTTTCTTTTGCTGAAAATAAGAAACCTACCCCTTTTAGAAATACGTGTGACCTTTTTTCTGGCCGCTTACCACGCTTTTTGTGCTTTTTAGATTTCTTCACTTTCCTATGCTATTCTGTGTCAATCTGACTTATTCATGGGCGCTGGGCCCATAACCTAATGAATTTAATTAGTAAAAGCCCCATAAATAAGTTTAATATCATTTATTAATAGCAAAGGATTCCTACGCACAACATCCGCCATTACAGGTTCGGTAAGAAGGGCTTGGGATAGAG
Source organism: Epinotia bilunana (assembly GCA_947049275.1). Classification (NCBI taxonomy): domain Eukaryota; kingdom Metazoa; phylum Arthropoda; class Insecta; order Lepidoptera; family Tortricidae; genus Epinotia; species Epinotia bilunana. The sequence goes on from OX346267.1 coordinate 4,912,848, forward strand.
AGAACACTTGACAGTTAAGTTACGTCATTTTGACAGCTCCACAGATTAAATAAACGAATGAATGTTTATTTCCAATAAACACTTCTTCTGCCGAAGTCGATCAAAAAGAAGCTTACCCTCTGACACAATAGATTGCTACTCTTCCGTATTCTAATAATAATAACAATAAGATTTACAGATTTCTGGTGCAATCAGTCAACGTCCTTGCATTTTATTAAATTGTCAAAAGGGCCTCTACGTGTTGGCTCAGTTGGTACTTTGTAGGTACGTAGCTCCACGCACGCCTCCCAAAGGTCCGGGACGTCATTGTCCCGTGAGCGGGACAGAATAACAATAAAAGTGAAATACAGAAGGCGGTATTCCTGGACACAGCGCGGATAGTCAGGCGGTTCCTCTTTCTCTGTGGCCCTGACCACCGGTGGCTTAGGCCTCGCCTCGCTGCTGGCGGTTTTTAACCCCCGACGCAAAGAGAGGGGTGGTATAAATTTAAAGTGTCTGTGTATCTCTGTATCCGTGTATCTGTATATCTGTCTGGGGTATCGTAGCTCCCAAACGGACGGACCGATTTGAATGCGGTTTTTTTATTCGAAAGCAGATGTGATCCCGAATGTTCTTAGCTATGTTTCATGAAAATCTGTTAAATCGTTTTTGTGATATTCGGGAGTTTTTCAACTTTTCTAAGTTGTAGTTATTATAATGTTTTTATGTTTTGTATGTAAGTTTTAAATTTTACTTTCTTATATAATAATTGTAAAAACCTAGCCTAAGAAAAAATATGAATAAAGAGAATAATAATAATAAAATTTATTTGCAACCAGGTAGACAGTATTTCGCCAATAACTGCCCCCCTCATACTAAAAATGAAATCTGTTCCCCAACAAACAGAATTCAATTTAGTATAACGTGGCCAGGTATTGAAGGGTGGCCAGTAATTAATTATACTAAAAATGTATTCTATTATAAGTGAATAGAGCTCATTTTTAGTATGAGGTGGCCAGTTATTGGCGATTTACCCTACTTAAAGAAAGAAAGAAAGAAAGAAGAAGAAAGATACATTTATTCACAAACACACAGGACACACGTGTTAAACAATAAAATAATCAAAAAACAGGAAACAGATAAAACATTAAACAAGTGTGTCTCTGCGGCAGTGAACCGGACACTGGCTCAGCATTATGCTGAGGTGTCAGACACCTGCAGCGCTGATTTTCAGCCAGCACCGTCAGTGACTCACGGAAACGTCATACAAATGTAATAAATAAACTACCTACAGTATTGGGACAGGCGAAAGAGAAATAAAAAGTGAGATAATACATATACACACTACCTAGATGCAGCTTCAATAAAATATTTATATTTACAGTACACATTAAAAACAAAAACTGGATAAGAAATGAGAAATTGACATATTTATTGCTGTCACAGTGCTGGGGATTAGGATTTTGATTTCTGGAGCGTCAACAAATAGCCTTTAAGCATACGCTTAAAGGTGTATCTGCTAAGCGCCCTTTGGATAGGAGGAGGGATATCATTCCAGCACTTAGACGCCGCAAACTTGAAACTACCTCTGAACGCAGCGGTTCGGTGCATAGGTATAATGGCCATTGCCTTAAACCTGCGCGCACTTTTGGACCACACCAGTTTATGAAAAAGGTAGGTGGGGGTTTCCTGTTTTACCACCCCGAACAGCAGAGTGGCCAGGTGCAGGCGCCGGCGTGCAGGCATGTTGAGCAAGTTAGCGGGGTTCAAGTATGGAGTGATGTGGGATCGGGGAGGGACTCTGAAACAAAAACGAGCACATGCGTTCAGCACTCGTTGTATGAGCCTCTTGGAACGACCAGTAATGCACCCATCATACACGACATCACAATAGTTTAACCTAGATAATACGAGTGATTCACATAGGTCAACACGCAAATCGACACTAAGGTAATCTCGTATATTATATAGAACTTTAAGGCGATAGAAGCAGTTACTCACAACATTAAGTATGTGGTTCTCAAAGCGCAGATTCCCGTCCATTAGAAGGCCGAGGTTGGTTGCTTCTACCACCCGTTCTATTGGTTCGCCCATGACGGCGACATTCCCGGAAGTTAGAGCTTCAAGGTTATTAAGGGTATTACGGATTTGATGTTTTGAGCCAAAAACCACATATTTCGACTTGTTAGGATTAAGAACTAAACAGTTCTTGTCCGACCAAGAGGAAATACGGTCAAGGTCAGCATTTATCATGTTTATGGCTGCAGATGTGTCTGACGGCGAGCTAGAAAAGTAAAGTTGCACGTCGTCCGCGTACAGGTGATACTTAGCTCTCTATACTGTTAGTGATGTCAGCGCTATACAGTATAAAGAGCAGAGGCCCGAGTATCGAACCCTGCGGTACTCCTTAAAACTAAGATACATGGACCCTGGAAGGGTGTAGCAACAATCAGGTAAGTTATTCTATGTTTATATAGATAGGTATTGTCACTTATAAAGTTATAATACATATGACTGAAAACACATTATAAACTTGTACCTTCTATAAAATCAGCTATGGAATAGTAACAATTATATATCAGTTTAGGTTTTACTGTTACAAAGCAATTTACACCAGTTAGGTGCCTCGATTATGGTTATATCTATGAGGGCTTTGTCATTCCAGAGGAATCTTAATTATTTTATATTATTTTACTATAACTGGATACGTACTTACATTCACACCTGCGTTTCTAAAAGAGGTAAGTAGAGCTAATCAAATTTAATTTACAGTCCCACTTCCAGCCATTGCGCGTTTAAGGATGGAAATAATGTGATACTGCAGTGATAGGTTGTTAGCCTATTACTTACTTACAACACATTTCAACCCTACCCCGCACTACATTTTTACGCCAACCACGGGTAGAGAAAGGATATTTTAATCCTTTCTGCCTATTCTTATCCGACGTCACACAATAACTTTATAATATAACTATTAGTCATAGTACTGGAGGAGGGTCCACGACCTCGTATTATGTATCTTTTACGCTAGCACTGTTCACCCAAGCAAAGATGTGTGTCTGTTTTCAGCTTCTCTTCACACGGCTGGTGGCCAAACTGGGTCTATAGCTATTACGGCATTCAATTCAGACTTCTCCATAGGAAACGGCAGAGAGTAAAAATAACTGTATGTTATTCAGCCTTTTTGGGGTTCAGGATATCAAAAGGGAAAACGGAACATTTTTAGGATCACTTTTTAGTCTGTATTTCTGTCTGTCAAGATGCTTTATCTCGGGAACGCTTGTATCAGCTCAGGTCTACAGTCCCTTGAGCTGTGAAAAAATCAACCTTCTAAGTTAACGTAAAAAAAACAAAAAATGATCTGTGAAAATTTCAACTGTCTAGCTATCGCGGTTCTTGAGATACAGCCTGGTGACAGACAGACGGACGGACAGACGGACGGACGGACAGCGAAATCTTACTAATAGGGTCCCGTTTTTACCCTTTCGGTACGGAACCCTAAAAAGGAACGGCCGTTTATGCCGCAAAAAAAGGTATATTTCGACACTCTCAAGCGAATAAAAATTTTTAGGGTACTCTCCGTTGACCTAGAACCATGAAAGGCAAGTATTTAATATCGTCTTATACCTACGTTACAGGTGAAAATCTGCAAAATACACATTTATAATGAAATATGATGAAATATGAATCTTTATTTACGAACAAGAATGATTAGGTACATTAAAATATCCGCACCGCAGGCTGCGTCAATTGCGAACAAACATCCCCCTAGGTACAATAATGGAATCCGCAACAGGCTTGGTCAATAACACGTTGTAACCTAAACTAACAAAAAGGACCGCCCCGGATCGTTGGTGGCCAGAAAGTTCCCATGACACTGGCGGCGTTGCCACGCTGAATGGCCAAAGAAATCTGTTGAGCCAGGAACGATCCGGAACGAGGATCACAGCCCCTATCCCTAAGCCGCCGACCCAAATCCCGTATTTTATAATTTAATCATAAAAAAATATAGTGTTTGTATAAAGTACGTAATCAGTCATCGAGGTAGGAGGTGTACGGAACTCTCGGTGGGCGAGTCCGACTCACACGTGTCCGGTTTTTCACATAACAAGAAGTGTTAAAAGGCCGAGGCTGAAAACCAACGCTTAACTCTTGTTGTTTCTTGGACCTATTGCCCCAAAATAATTGAACCTGTACTTTTTATTTTTTTAGCATATTATTATTCTGTTTTGTCACTGTTTGTACCTATATGTCTGTACTTTGTTCTTTGGCAATAAATTATTATTCTATTCCATTATATTATATTCTTAATCACCATTCGCTTAAAAAAATGTAATTGAATATTTCAATGTTAAAAGACATTTTTCTCTTATAATTACCGACCTATTCAGCTTAAAAAAGACCCTGTAAAGTTTTCACTGTGATTATCCCCAACAGATGTAATTAATTTGACGAAGCCTCGCGTTAATTACAAGACGGGATCAAGACGCCGAGGGTTGCGTAAGCGTGGGTTTAGAATTACTAGGTATATAAAAAACGAAGGCTATGGGAGAGGTTGATTTTATAACGGCATGAAGATTTTGGTAGACTTGATTATTTTTATAGGTACTCTAATAATAATATAAGTCAGTATACAGGGTGTACCAAAAATGGGGTGTGAACCGATCAAAGGCATAACAGATATCGTGTTCTGATAACAAAAAACTGGATGATTTTTTTTTGACAAGTTTTTTTTACGTTTGTATGTAGCAGGTCGCCCCAGTCGACCAACACTCCATACAAATGTAAAAAAAAATTGCCATGCCCTGCCATTGCAAAAAAATTCTTTTACTTTTTTCTTATCAGAACACGATGCCTGAAATGCCCTTAATCGGTTCACACCCCATTTTTGGTACACTCTGTAGATCGTAATATTGGTGATGACGCGCTGCGCTACTGCCCATCATCTCCATCATCATATCAGCCGAAATACGTCTACTGACCATGCTAAGAACAAAATACTAACTATAGTATACAATTAGTATGAGCGAAGAGCATATAATTCTCTTGGATATTTTTTTTTTTTGTTTTGGGTCAATCTTATACAAACCTAGTCCCGAACTAAGCAAAGCTTGTTCTACGGGTACTAGGCGATGATATACATGCTTATATAGATAAATATATTCTTACATACTTACATAGAAAACATCCATGACTCAGGAACAAATACTCGTGCTCATCACATCACACAAATAAATGCGCTTACCGGGAGTTTCGTAGGCAGGGTCACTACCAACTAGGCTATAGAGGTCGTCAAAAGTATATATACATATATACATGGCGTCCCAAAACTATGCAACATGAAGGGAAAGTACCTTAAATATCGTAGATAGGATATTTTTCTGAAAGAAGACTTTATTTTATTTGTAAATGTTAGTAATACTGCATTCTAAGATTTTCTAAAAATAACTAGCATCGTCTGTGAATCAAACCGACTTAAATGTAAAAAAAAAACAGCGTATTTTTATGATGCCAATCGAAAGAATAGACAAATGCTGCAACTTTGCCAACAATGTTGCATTGCCTTTTTTTAAACTTCAATTATCTCCCAAACTAACATTTATTTCTTAGTGGCAATAATATCAGCAAAAGCTCCATTTTACTGGCAACCTGTTTTTGCGGCAAGGTTCGAGACTGGTTGGAAAATGGTTAGTGTTGCCGCAAAAATGGGTTGCCGTATAATACTCTAAGATTATTATATATGTCTATAGCAGATTCGACAATAAGCTACGGTATCTCGACCTATGGTAAAACATATAAAATATCTACAATTTACAAATAAGAATCTTAAAACTCGTTCCTTTGAAAATAAAATATAAATATAAGGATGTAACTATGGTCAACTATTTCAATACTGTAAAGTGATGAATGTATTTAATAAAGTAAAGCCATATTACGTGAAAACAATGATAAAATAGAATTATTGGAAAAAAATCGTACGCCAAATATTTTTTCGACAGATTTCCACCCTCCCGCTTTGCCGTGTCCCCAAACAATGTAATGACAGAAAATTATGGGAGTGCATCCTTCCCCAACTATTCAACGACTTACCATTGACAATTGCAGAAAAACTAGAAAATATAAATGGTAAACAAATAAAAAGCCTCATAAAAAGATATTTCATGAAAGCAATATATGAAAGGGAAGGGACAGATGCGCACCCGGACTGGTTATAATGATAATGGTTAATTATATACAATATAATAATAGCAGGCCCCTATTTCACCATCTTGACAATTGTCATCTGGCAATGACAATTCACCATCCATTGCTTATTCTAGAAGTTAAGGTGGTTGCTAGGTTACTTGTGGAACTAGACATGTACGGAGAGTTGTCGTTGTCAGGTGAAAATTGTCAAGTTGGTGAAATAGGGGCCAGGTGTCCGCTAGTCTCCTCCCATAACCCATTTTCCAGACCACCCACCTCTCAACCCAATAAACTAACCTAACCTTAGTTTCCATCGCAGCACAGTTTTGCACTGCAATAGTCTTTGCACCTGGCGGGGACCATCACCGGCTGTATCATGTTGTGCGCTCGGAGATGGAATCCGCCATGTGTATGTATCCCTCGCTTTATAAATATTATTATTTGTTTTAAAAGGCCTCTGCGCTGTTGGCTTCGGCCCCACGCATGCCTTCCAAAAGTCCGGGACCCCATGGTCCTAAGATAGGGAAAAAACATAATAATAAAAACGAATGCTAACATTTAAAAAAACTAATAACGCGTGACCAACACATTCTCTCTAATCGAGGCCACGCACAATCTTTAATATTAACATTAAGATCCAGGTTATGTAAAATTAACTGATCTCATCGTTATTTGAAATCAAAAGTTTCTTTTACATTCGTCATTCTTCACATTCCTAGATTGTGCGCAAGAGCGTTTCTTTCGATTTGCAATTCTTCACAAACGCGATTCTTCACAACACAACAGCAGTTTAGCACATTCGTCATCCTTTACAAAATGGCCACAACGGAAGATCCGCGCTGGCCCTGCCAGGAATACGCTCAGTTGTGACCATTTCGTGACAAATGTGTTATTTAATGCGTTGTTGTCACGAATAAATGTTCTTTCTTCATTTCATTAACTAGCATAATTCTTCTGTACTTTAAGGTCTCACAGTCTCACTACTCTGAGATGAGAAGAGATTTATTGTTCTTGTACCGAACTTGCCAGTTGGACATGACTATTCTTTGATACTGGAAACTATATCATACTCGTAAATGCTGAGCGAGCTCTTGGACTATCCAATCAAGACTATTAGGTTTAAGAAGCTTTTCAGAGTATTACTGCGAAACATCTTATAATAGCTTTAAAAGGGGTTACATCATTAAGTGCTGCGCCCGCTAGTTTTTATTTATCAAATAAATATACAAACAATATTTATTGCTTAGTTCAGTCACAGTATAGGAACAGTAGATAAACTTCGAACAAAAGTACATCGCACGGCTGCACACATGCGCGCGTGTTCGGTACGCACACACACATAGCCTTCGGGAATGATGGAGAATGCTTCAATCGGGGCCGCGCCGTTGCGGTGTTCGCTCGTTCTCACTCGCTACGTCAAAGGAAACCGCCTCGTCACTCGTATGAAGACAGCGAGCCGCCAGTGCCACGATATCACAAGGAGCCGAATAGGCTTGTAGCTAAGCACCTACCAACCTAGTGCAGTTTAGCAACTATTATACTTACTAGGAAATATTTTGGGCATAGTATAGTGGTATTAAAATATTCGATGAAGTGGGAAACTAAAAACACATACCTAACTATCTATAATATGATTACTTTGTGTATACAATATTGTCTATTCAACTGTAACAGAAATACTTTGCATACTTCAAAGCAAAATTAGCCATGCCAAGCCACAAGCTTGACACAGCCCTGCGCATCGAGCGAAAGTAGGTAACGAACGCTCCTAAACGGCCTCAGATTACCTACTGTATTATTCTTCTATACTGTGGTTCAGTCTAGTTGGTATACACCGTATGTAAAAGCTGATGGTCCTAGGTTCGACCTCCGGCAAGGGGAAATATTTGTGTAATGAGAAAATGCATTAATTGATCCTATGTCTTGGATATGTCCCAAGTACTCTTAAGTTATCTTCGGAACCACTAATTCGATTTCAAAAATTAGGTCACCTGTCTAAACAATGAATGCATCTTCTTTATTTTATACCGAGGGTTTGCCCGCGTTTTTCGCAATATTAATTTTGCAGTCAATCGTCTGCTAGTATTTTTAAAAACAAATATGAGAAATTCATTTACTTAATATTCAGTCCTCGTTAAAAGTTGAATTTAGTCATTAATCTCTCATTTTCTTCTTCATTAAAGCCTACCTACGCAAAAGCGTTCTTAATTGGACTCATAATAGAAGAATGTTATTTTAATATTTCAAGAAAATTCTGTGAGATTGAAATGTTGTATATAAGGAGCAATCTCCGATACTTGGTTAATTCTCATTTGATAAAAAAAAAACCTTTTAACAGCATTGTACAGTCAGCATTATATAGCGGTCAAAGTAGCCAAATATGTATCACTGTATGTATCACTGTAAGAGCAAAGGTGTTTTACGATATACACTCGCGGGCCAAGAATACGGGTCACCCTAAATTAAATAACTGCAATAGGTTTTTTAAAATATTTAATACTTGTTTTATTTACATAATATGCTATTCTTTACAATACCCAACTGTATTATCAATTTTCTGGATCCTATCATAAAAATACCGATATCCAAAAATCACGATTTTTGCAATATCTCGCTCCGTTAACGTTGTTTTTTTCATGGGTTTTTACGAGTCCGATTTAAACCCGGTAACGTTATATTTTTTACTGTTATTAGCAGTTTATATGTAAAATTAAATAAAGATCATGACAGGATTAACTGTACAACCTCTTACGCACTATTTTCGGAAATATGACGGTATTTTACCGACCCGTATTCTTTGCCCGCGAGTGTATTACAGTAAACATTTTTGAGCGGTGGGCCTGCTTCGTCCGCCATTTTACCTACATACCTACGCATAACCGTTCAATTACAGTGTGTGAGAAACGATTAATGAACATGACGATGAACAAATTGGTTTTTTTTATTGCCCAGTGAGACTCACGCACTTAAGTGAGGTAGAACGTTCCAGTGACACTTTCAATCTTATGTTAAAACTATAGGTGTCAACCAAAGATCATAGACCAATATAGATCGATATCTCTTTGGAAACATCGTAGTAGTTCAGAAAGCATTTCGCGATGGCGCTACTAGGCTCGCAATGAAAAAAGTATCGTTGAATTCGTCAAAATGTTGCATTTTAGTGTCCTAAATCATCATATTAATCAATTTGAAGGCATAAAA